>CP136060.1:531647585-532961960 GCA_032464435.1 Aegilops umbellulata
TCAACGCTTCCGCTTCGGTCTACGAGGGTACGTAGACAACACTCTTCCCTCTCGTTGCTATGCATCACCATGATCTTGTGTGTAGGAAATTTTTGAAATTACTACGTTCCTCAACAGTGGCATTCGAGCCAGGTTTTATGTGTTGATGTTATATGCACGAGTAGAACACAAGTGAGTTGTGGGCGATATAAGGCATACTGCTTACCAGCATGTCATACTTTGGTTCGGCGGTATTGTTGGATGAAGCGGCCCGGACCGACATTACGCGTACGCTTACGCGAGACTGGTTCTACCGACGTGCTTTGCACACAGGTGGCTGGCGGGTGTCAGTTTCTCCAACTTTAGTTGAACCGAGTGTGGCTACGCCCGTTCCTTGCGAAGGTTAAAACAACACCAACTTGACAAACTATCGTTGTGGTTTTGATGCGTAGGTAAGATTGGTTCTTGCTAAGCCCGTAGCAGCCACGTAAAACTTGCAACAACAAAGTAGAGGACGTCTAACTTGTTTTTGCAGGGCATGTTGTGATGTGATATGGTCAAGACGTGATGAGATATAAGTTGTTGTATGAGATGATCATGTTTTGTTGAAGTTATCAGCAATTGGCAAAAGCCTTATGGTTGTCTCTCTATTGCATAAGATGCAAGCGCCAAATAATTGCTTTACTTTATTGCTATGCGATAGCAATAGTTGCAAGAACAATTGTTGGCGAGACGACCATGTGACAACACATTGATATAGATCAAGATGATGGAGATCATGTTGGGGAACGTAGCAGAAATTCAAAATTTTCCTACGTATCACCAAGATCTATCTATGGAGAAACCAGCAACGAGGGGAAGGAGAGTGCATCTACATACCGTTGTAGATCGCTAAGCGGAAGCGTTCAAGTGAACGGGGTTGATGGAGTCGTACTCGTCGTGATCCAAATCACTGATGACCAAGTGCCGAACAGACGGCACCTCCGCGTTCAACAGACGTACAGCCCGGTGACGTCTCCCATGCCTTGATCCAGCAAGGAGAGAGGGAGAGCTTGAGGAAGACTCCGTCCAGCAGCAGCACAACGGCATGGTGGTGGTGGAGGAGCCTGGCAATCCTGCAGGGCTTCGCCAAGCACTGCGGGAGAGGAGAAGGGAGAGAAGCAGGGCTGCGCCATCGAGAGGTCAGAACTCATGTGTATTGGGCAGCCCAAACCTCAAGTATATATAGGGGGAGGGGAGGGGCTGCGCCCCCACCTAGGGTTCCCTCCCCAGGGGTGGCGGCAGCCCCCAGATCCCATCTGGGTGGCGGCCAGGTGGAGGAGAGGGGGAGGCGCACCAGGGGTGGGCCTTAGGGCCCATCTGCCCTAGGGTTTGCCCCCTTCCCCTCTAGGAGGCGCCTTGGGCCTTGGTGGAGGGGCGCACCATCCCACCTAGGGCTGGTCCCCTTCCACACTTGGCCCATGCAGCTCTCCGGGGCCGGTGGCCCCACTTGGTGGACCCCCGGACACCTCCGGTGGTCCCGGTACACTACCGGTGATGCCCAGAACACTTCCGGTGGCCAAAACCATACTTCCTATATATAAATCTTTACCTCCGGACCATTCCGGAACTCCTCTGACTTCCGGGATCTCATTCGGGACTCCGAACAACATTCGGTAACCACATACGAACTTCCTTTATAACCCTAGCGTCATCGAACCTTAAGTGTGAAGACCCTACGGGTTCGGGAACCATGCAGACATGACCGAGACGTTCTTCGGTCAATAACCAACAGCGGGATCTGGATACCCATGTTGGTTCCCACATGTTCCACGATGATCTCATCGGATGAACCACGATGTCGAGGACTCGATCAATCCCGTATACAATTCCCTTTGTCTAGCGGTATAGTACTTGCCCGAGATTCGATCGTCGGTATCCTGATACCTTGTTCAATCTCGTTACCGGCAAGTCTCTTTACTCGTTCCGTAACACATCATCCCGTAATCAACTCCTTGATCACATTGTGCACATTATGATGATGTCCTACCGAGTGGGCCCATAGATACCTCTCCGTCACACGGAGTGACAAATCCTAGTGTCGATTCGTGCCAACCCAACAGACACTTTCGAAGATACCTGTAGTGTACCTTTATAGCCACCCAGTTACGTTGTGACGTTTGGCACACCCAAAGTATTCCTACGGTATCCGGGAGTTGCACAATCTCATGGTCTAAGGAAATGATACTTGACATTTAGAAAAGCTTTAGCATACGAACTACACGATCTTGTGCTATGCTTAGGATTGGGTCTTGTCCATCACATCATTCTTCTAATGATGTGATCCCGTTATCAATGACATCCAATGTCCATGGTCAGGAAACCGTAACCATCTATTGATCAACGAGCTAGTCAACTAGAGGCTTACTAGGGACATGGTGTTGTCTATGTATCCACACATGTATCTGAGTTTCCTATCAATACAATTCTAGCATGGATAATAAACGATTATCATGAACAAGGAAATATAATAATAACCTATTTATTATTGCCTCTAGGGCATATTTTCAACAGTCTCCCACTTGCACTAGAGAAAATAATCTAGTTCACACCGCCATGTGATTAACACTCATAGGTCACATCGCTATGTGACCAACATCCAAAGAGTTTACTAGAGTCAATAATCTAGTTCACATCACTATGTGATTAACACTCAATGAGTTATTGGTTTGATCATGTTATGTTTGTGAGAGAGGTTTTAGTCAACGGGTCTGCAACATTCAGATCCGTATGTACTTTGCAAATCTCTATGTCATCTTGTAGATGTCGCTACTACGCTATATTTCAAACAACCGTTCTACTATACGAATCCGGTTTACTCTACTCAGAGCTATCCGGATAGGTGTTAAGCTTGCATCGATGTAACTCTTTACGTCGAACTCTTTATCACCTCCATAACCGAGAAACATATCCTTATTCCTCTGAGGATAATTTTGACCGCTATCTGGTGACCTACTCCTAGATCACCTTTGTACCCTCTTACCAGACATGTAGCAAGGCACACATCAGGTGCGGTACTCAGCATGGCATACTGTATAGAGACTTATGACAAAAGCATAGGGGACGACCTTCATCCTTCCTCTTTCTTCTGCCGTGGTCGAGCTTTAAGTCTTAACTTCATACCTTACAATTCAGGCAAGAACTCCTTCTTTGACTGATCCATCTTGAACACCTTCAAGATCATGTTAAGGTATGTGCTCGTTTGAAAAGTACCATTAAGCGTTTTGATCTATCCTTAAAGATCTTGATGCTCAATGTTCAAGTAGCTTAATCCAGGTTTTCCATTAAAAAACACTTTTCAAATAACCCTATATGCTTTCCAGAAATTCTACATCATTTCTGATCAACAATATGTCAACAACATATACTCATCAGAAATTCTATAGTGCTCCCACTCACTTCTTTGGAAATACAAGTTTCTCATAAACTTTGTATAAACTCAAAATCTTTGATCATCTCATCAAAGTGTACATTCCAACTCCGAGATGCTTACTCCAGTCCTTAGAAGGATTGCTGGGGCTTTGCATACTTGTTAGCATCTTTCAGGATCGACAAAATCTTCTGGTTGTTACACATACAACCTTTCGTCAAGAACAAGGAAACAATATTTTGACATCCTATCTGCAAGATTTCATAAATAATGCAGTACCTGCTAATTCCAACAGACTCTTAGCATCGCTACGAGTGAGAAAGTCTCATCGTAGTCAACTCCTTGAACTTGTCGGGAAACATCTTAACGACAAGTCGAGCTTTCTCAATGGTGACATTTACCATCATTGTCTGTCTTCCTTTTAAAATCCATCTGTACTCAACAGCCTCACGACCATTGAGCCGTTCTGCCAAAGTCTACACTTTGTTTTCATACATGGATCCTCTCTTGGATTTTATGGCCTCGAGCCATTCATCGGAATCCGGGCCCACCATCGCTTCTCCATAGCTCGTAGGTTCATTGTTGTCTAGCAACATGACTTCCAAGAAAGGATTACGTACCACTCTGAAGTAGTACGCATCCTTGTCGTCCTACGAGGTTTGGGAGTGACTTGATCCGAAGTCTCATGATCACTATCATAAGCTTCCACTTCAATTGGTGTAGGTGCCATAGGAACAACTCATGTGCCCTGCTACACACTAGTTGAAGTGACGGTTCAATAACCTCATCAAGTCTCCACCATCCTCCCACTCAATTCTTTCGAGAGAAACTTTTCCTCGAGAAAGGACCCAATTTGAGAAACAATCCCTATTGCTTTCGGATCTGAGACAGGAGGTATACCCAACTGTTTTGGGTGTCCTATGAAGATGCATTTATCCGCTTTGGGTTCGAGCTTATCAGCCTGAAACTTTTTCACATAAGCGTCGCAGCCCCAAACTTTCAAGAAATGACAGCTTAGGTTTCTCTAAACCATATTTCATACGGTGTCATCTTATCGGAATTACATGGTGCCCTATTTAAAGTGAGTGCGGTTGTCTCTAATGCCTAACCCATGAACGATAGTGGTAATTCGATAAGAGACATCATGGTATGCATCATATCCAATAGGGTGCAGTTATGATGTTCGGACACACCATCACACTATGGTGTTCCAGGCGGTACTAGTCGTGAAACAATTTCCACAATGTCTCAATTGTGTACCAAACTCGCAACTCAGATATTCATCTCTATGATCATATCATAGATATTTTATCCTCTTGTCACGACGATCTTCAACTTCATTCTGAAATTACTTGAACCATTCAATAATTCAGACTTGTGTTTCATCAAGTAAATATGCTCAGTATGTACTCAAATCATCTGTGAAGTAAGAGCATAACGATATCCACTGCGTGCCTCAGCATTCATTGGACTGCACACATCAAAATGTGTTACTTCCAACAAGTTGCTTTCTTGTTCCATTTTACCGATACCGAAGCTTTCAGTCATCTTGCCCATGTGGTATGATTTGCATGTCTCAAGCGATTCAAAATCAAGTGAGTCCAAACGGTCCATCTGCATGGAGTTTCTCCATGCGTATATACCAATAGACATGGTTCACATGTCTCAATCCTTTTCAAAAATGAGTGAGTCCAAAGATCCATCAACATGGAGCTTCTTCATGCGTTTTATACCAATATGACTTACATGGCAGTGCCACAAGTAGGTGGTACTATCATTACTATCTTATATCTTTTGGCATGAACATGTGTATTACTATGATCGAGATTCAATAAACCATTCATTTTAGGTGCAAGACCATCGAAGGTATTATTCAAATAACCATTATTCTCCCTAAATGAATAACCGTATTGCGATAGACATAATCCAATCATGTCTATGCTCAAAACACCAAATAACAATTATTTAGGTTTAGCACCAATCTCGATGGTAGAGGGAGCGTGCGATGCTTGATCACACCAACCTTGGAAACACTTCCAACACATCTCGTCAGCTCACCTTTAGCTAGTCTCCATTTATTCCGTAGCTTTTATTTCGAGTTACTAACACTTAGCAACCGAACCGGTATCTAATACCCTGATGCTACTAGGAGTACTAGTAAAGTACACATTCACATAATGTATATCCAATATACTTCTACCGACAGCCTTCTCATCTACCAAGTATCTAGGGTAATTCTGCTCTAGTGGTTGTTCCCCTTATTACAGAAGCACTCAGTCTCGGGTTTGGGTTCAACCTTGGGTTTCTCCACTAGAGCAGCAACTGATTTGCCGTTTCATGAAGTATCCCTTCTTGCCCTTGCCCTTCTTGAAACTAGTGGTTTCACTAACCATCAACAATTGATGCTCCTTCTTGATTTCTACTTTCGCGGTGTCAAGCATCGCGAATATTTCAAGGATCATCATATCTATCCCTGATATGTTATAGTTCATCACGAAGCTCTAGCAGCTTGGTGGCAATGACTTTGGAAAAACATCACTATCTTACCTGGAAGATCAACTCCCACTCGATTCAAGTGATTGTTGTACTAAGACAATCTGAGCACAAGCTCAACGATTGAGCTTTTCTCCCTTAGTCTGCAGGCTAAGAAAATTGTCGGAGGTCTTATACCTCTTGACGTGGGCACGAGCCTGAAATCCCAATTTCAGCCATCAAAACATCTCATATGTTCCGCAACATTTCAAAAAATGTCTTCGGTGCCTTAATTCTAAACCATTTAACATTACCGAACTATCATGTAGTCATCAAAACGTGTATGTACGATGTTCGCAACATCCACAGACCACGTTCGAGGTCCAGCACACCGAGCGTTGCATTAACGACATAAGCCTTCTACTGTCCGCATAATTGCTACTATCAACTTTCAACTATATTTTCTCTAGGAACGTATCTAACACTGTAGAACTAAAGCGTAAGCTATGACATAATTTGCAAAGTTCTTTTGACTATGTTCAGGATAAACAAGTTCATCTTATGAACTCCCACTCAGATAGACATCCCTCTAGTCATCTAAGTGATTACATGATCCGAGTCAACTAGGCCGTGTCCGATCATCACGTGAGACGGACTAGTCATCATCGGTGAACATCTTCATGTTGATCGTATCTACCATACGACTCATGCTCGAACTTTCGGTCTCTCGTGTTCCGAGGCCATGTCTGTACATGCTAGGCTCGTCAAGTCAACCTAAGTGTTTCGCGTGTGTAAATCTGGCTTACACCCGTTGTATGTGAACGTAAGAATCTATCACACTCGATCATCACGTGGTGCTTCGAAACGACGAACTTTCGCAACGGTGCACAGTTAGGGGGAACACTCTCTTAAAATTTTAATGAGGGATCATCTTATTTACTACCGTCGTTCTAAGCAAATAAGATGTAAAAACATGATAAACATCACATGCAATCAAATAGTGACATGATATGGCCATCATCACTTTGCTCCTTTTGATCTCCATCTTCGGGGCTCCATGATCATCATCGTCACCGGCATGACACCATGATCTCCATCATCATGATCTCCATCATCGTGTCTTCATGAAGTTGTCTCGCCAACTATTACTTCTACTACTACAGCTAACGGTTAGCAATAAAGTAAAGTAATTACATGACGTTTATGTTGACACGCAGGTCATAAATAAATTAAGACAACTCCTATGGCTCCTGCCGGTTGTCATACTCATCGACATGCAAGTCGTGATTCCTATTACAAGAACATGATCAATCTCATACATCACATATATCATTCATCACATCCTTTTGGCCATATCACATCACATGGCATACTCTGCAAAAACAAGTTAGACGTCCTCTAATTGTTGTTTGCATGTTTTACGTGGCTGCTATGGGTTTCTAGCGAGAACGTTTCTTACCTACGCAAAACCACAACGTGATATGTCAATTGCTATTTACCCTTCATAAGGACCCTTTTCATCGAATCCGATCCGACTAAAGTGGGAGAGACTGGCACCCGCTAGCCACCTTATGCAACTAGTGCATGTCAGTCGGTGGAACCTATCTCACGTAAGTGTACGTGTAAGGTCGGTCCGGGCCGCTTCATCCCACAATGCCGCCGAATCAACATTGGACTAGTAACAGTAAGCATATTGAACAAAATCAACGCCCACAACTACTTTGTGTTCTACTCGTGCAAAGAATCTATGCAATAGACCTAGCTCTGATACCACTGTTGGGGAACGTAGCAGAAATTCAAAATTTTCCTACGTATCACCAAGATCTATCTATGGAGAAACCAGCAACGAGGGGAAGGAGAGTGCATCTACATACCCTTGTAGATCGCTAAGCGGAAGCGTTCAAGTGAACGGGGTTGATGGAGTCGTACTCGTCGTGATCCAAATCACCGATGACCAAGTGCCGAACGGACGGCACCTCCGCGTTCAACACACGTACAGCCCGGTGACGTGTCCCATGCCTTAATCCAGCAAGGAGAGAGGGAGAGGTTGAGGAAGACTCCGTCCAGCAGCAGCACAACGACGTGGTGGTGGTGGAGGAGCGTGGCAATCCTGCAGGGCTTCGCCAAGCACCGCGGGAGAGGAGAAGGGAGAGAAGCAGGGCTGCGCCATCGAGAGGTCAAAACTCATGTGTATTGGGCAGCCCAAACCTCAAGTATATATAGGGGGAGGGGAGGGGCAGCGCCCCCACCTAGGGTTCCCTCCCCAGGGGTGGCGGCAGCCCCCAGATCCCATCTGGGTGGCGGCCAGGTGGAGGAGAGGGGGAGGCGCACCAGGGGTGGGCCTTAGGGCCCATCTGCCCTAGGGTTTGCCCCCTTCCCCTCTAGGAGGCGCCTTGGGCCTTGGTGGAGGGGCGCACCAGCCCACCTGGGGCTGGTCCCCTTCCACACTTGGCCCATGCAGCCCTCCGGGGCCGGTGGCCCCACTCGGTGGACCCCCGGACACCTCCGGTGGTCCCGGTACACTATCGGTGATGCCCAAAACACTTCCGGTGGCCAAAACCATACTTCCTATATATAAATCTTTACCTCCGGACCATTCCGGAACTCCTCGTGACATACGGGATCTCATCCGGGACTCCGAACAACATTCGGTAACCACATACGAACTTCCTTTATAACCCTAGTGTCATCGAACCTTAAGTGTGTAGACCCTACGGGTTCGGGAACCATGCAGACATGACCGAGACGTTCTCCGGTCAATAACCAACAGCGGGATCTGGATACCCATGTTGGTTCCCACATGTTCCATGATGATCTCATCGGATGAACCACGATGTCGAGGATTCGATCAATCCCGTATACAATTCCCTTTGTCTAGCGGTATAGTACTTGCCCGAGATTCGATCGTCGGTAACCCGATACCTTGTTCAATCTCGTTACCGGCAAGTCTCTTTACTCGTTCCGTAACACATCATACCGTAATCAACTCCTAGATCACATTGTGCACATTATGATGATGTCCTACCGAGTGGGCCCAGAGATACCTCTCCATCACACGGAGTGACAAATCCCAGTCTCGATTCGTGCCAACCCAACAGACACTTTCGGAGATACCTGTAGTGTACCTTTATAGCCACCCAGTTATGTTGTGACGTTTGGCACACCCAAAGTGTTCCTACGGTATCCGGGAGTTGCACAATCTCATGGTCTAAGGAAATGATACTTGACATTTAGAAAAGCTTTAGCATACGAACTACACGATCTTGTGCTATGCTTAGGATTGGGTCTTGTCCATCACATCATTCTTCTAATGATGTGATCCCGTTATCAATGACATCCAATGTCCATGGTCAGGAAACCGTAACCATCTATTGATCAACGAGCTAGTCAACTAGAGGCTTACTAGAGACATGGTGTTGTCTATGTATCCACACATGTATATGAGTTTCCTATCAATACAATTCTAGCATGGATAATAAACGATTATCGTGAACAAGGAAATATAATAATAACCTATTTATTATTGCCTCTAGGGCATATTTCCAACAGATCATGGTGTCATGCCGGTGACGATGGAAATCATGACGATGCTTTGGAGATGGAGATCACAAGCACAAGATGATGATGGCCATATCATATCACTTATATTGATTGCATGTGATGTTTATCTTTTATGCATCTTATGTTGCTTTGATTGACGGTAGCATCATAAGATGATCCCTCACTAAATTATCATAGTAAAAGTGTTCTCCCTGAGTATGCACCGTTGCGAAAGTTCTTCGTGTTGAGACACCACGTGATGATCGGGTGTGATAGGCTCTAGGTTCAAATACAACGGGTGCAAAACAGTTGCACACGCGGAATACTCAGGTTTAACTTGACGAGCCTAGCATATAACAGATATGGCCTCGGAAAACGAAGACCGAAAGGTCGAGCGTGAATCATATAGTAGATATGATCAACATAGTGATGTTCACCATTGAAACTACTCCATCTCACGTGATGATCGGACATGGTTTAGTTGATATGGATCACGTGATCACTTAGAGGATTAGAGGGATGTCTTTCTAAGTGGGAGTTCTTAAGTAATATGATTAATTGAACTTTAATTTATCATGAACTTAGTCCTGGTAGTATTAGCATATCTATGTTGTAGATCAATAGCTCGCATTGTTGCTTTCATATGTTTATTTTGATATGTTCCTAGAGAAAATTGTGTTGAAAGATGTTAGTAGCAATGATGCGGATTGGATCCGTGATCTGAGGTTTATCCTCATTGCTGCACAGAAGAATTATGTCCTTGATGCACCGCTAGGTGACAGGCCTATTGCAGGAGCAGATGCACACGTTATGAACGTTTGGCTAGCTCAATATGATGACTACTTGATAGTTTAGTGCACCATGCTTAACAGCTTAGAATCAAGACTTCAAAGACATTTTGAACGTCATGGACCATATGAGATGTTCTAGGAGTTGAAGTTAATATTTCAAGCAAATACCCGAGTTGAGAGATATGAAGTCTCAAACAAGTTCTATAGCTAAAAGATGGAGGAGAATCGCTCAACTAGTGAGCATGTGCTCAGATTGTTTGGGTACTACAATTGCTTGAATCAAGTGGGAGTTAATCTTCCAGATAAGATAGTGATTGACAGAATTCTCTAGTCACCATCACCAAGTTAGTAGAATTTCGTGATGAACTATAATATGCGAGGGATAACGGAAACGATTCCCAAGCTCTTCGTGATGCTAAAATCGACGAAGGTAGAAATCAAGAAAAACATCAAGTGTTGATGGTTAACAAGATCACTAGTTTCAAGAAAAGGGCAAAGGGAAAGAAGGGGAACTTCAAGAAGAACGGCAAGTAAGTTGCTGCTCAAGTGAAAAGCCCAAGTCTGGACCTAAGCCTGAGACTAAGTGCTTCTACTGCAAAGGGACTGGTCATTGGAAGCAAAACTGCCCCAAGTATTTGGCGGATAAGAAAGGATGGCAAAGTAAACAAAGGTATATTTGATATACATGTTATTGATGTGTACTTTACTAGTGTTTATAGCAACCCCTAAGTATTTGATACTAGTTCAGTTGCTATGATTAGTAACTTGAAACGGGAGTTGCAGAATAAACAGAGACTAGTTAAGGGTGAAGTGATGATGTGTGTTGGAAGTAGTTCCAAGATTGATATGATCATCATCGCATACTCACTATACTTTCAGGATTAGTGTTGAACCTAAATAAGTGTTATTTGGTGTTTGCGTTGAGCATAAATATGATTTGATCATGTTTATTGCAATACGGTTATTCATTTAAGTTAGAGAACAATTGTTGTTCTGCTTACATGAATAGAACCTTCAATGGTCATACACCCAATGAAACTAGTTCGTTGGATCTCGATCGTAGTGATACACATATTCATAATATTGAAGCCAAAAGATGCAAATTTAATAATGATAGTGCAACTTATTTGTGACACTGCCGTTTAGGTCATATTGGTGTAAAGCGCATGAAGAAACTCTATGCTGATGGGATTTTGGAATCACTTGATTATGAATCACTTGATGCTTGCGTACCATGCCTTATGGGCAAGATGACTAAAACTCCGTTCTCCGAAACAATGGAGCGAGAAACTGACTTGTTGGAAATAATACATACCGATGTATGCGATCCGATGAGTGTTAAAGCTCGCGGCTGGTATCATTATTTTCTGACCTTCACAGATGATTTGAGCAGATATGGGTATATCTACTTGATGAAACACTAGTCTGAAACATTTGAAAAGTTCAAAGAATTTCAGAGTGAAGTGGAGAATCATCGTAACAAAAATAAAAGTTTCTATGATATGATCGCAGAGGTAAAATAATTGAGTTACGAGTTTGGCCTTCAATTAAAACAATGTGGAATAGTTTCACAAACTCATGCCACCTGGAACACCACAACATAATGGTGTGTCCGAACGTCATAACCGTACTTTATTGGATATAGTGCAATCTATGATGTTTCTTACCGATTTACCACTATCGTTTTGGGGTTATGCATTAGAGACAGCTGCATTCACGTTAAATAGGGCACCATCTAAATCCGTTGAGACGACACTATATGAACTGTGGTTTAGCAAGAAACCAAAGTTGTCGTTTCTTAAAGTTTGGGGTTGTGATGCTTATGTGAAAAAGTTTCATCCTGATAAGCTCAAACCCAAATCGGAGAAATGTGTTTTCATAGGATACCCAAAGGAGACAGTTGGGTACACCTTCTATCACATATCCGAAGGCAAGACATTCTTTGCTGAGAATGGATCCTTTCTAGAGAAGGAGTTTCTCTCGAAAGAAGTGAGTGGGAGGAAAGTAGAAAACTTGATAAGGTAATTGTACCTTCTCCTTTATTGGAAAGTAGTTCATCACAGAAATCTGTTCTTGTGACTACTACACCAATTAGTGAGGAAGCTAATGATGATGATCATGTAACTTCAGATCAAGTTACTACCGAATCTCATAGGTAAACCAGAGTGAGATCCGCACCAGAGTGGTACGGTAATCCTGTTCTGGAAGTCATGTTACTAGACCATGACGAACTTGCGAACTATGAGGAAGCGATGATGAGCCTAGATTCCGCGAAATGGTTTGAGGCCATGAAATCTGAGATGAGATCCATGTATGAGAACAAAGTATGGACTTTGATTGACTTGTCCAATGATCGGTGAGCCATTGAGATTAGATGGATCTTCAAGAGGAAGACAGACACTGATAGTAGTGTTACTATATACAAAGCTAGAATTGTCGCAAAAGGTTTTCGACAAGTTCAAGGTGTTGACTATGATGGGAGTTTCTCACTCGTATCTATGCTTAAGTCTATCCGAATCATGTTAGCAATTGCCGCATTTTATGAAATGTGGCAAATGGATAAACAAAACTGCATTCCTTAATGGATTTATTAAAGAAGAGTTGTATATGATGCAACCAGAAGGTTTTGTCAATCCTAAAGGTGCTAACAAAATATGAAAGCTCCAGCGATCCATCTATGGACTGGTGCACGCATCTCGGAGTTGGAATATACGCTTTGATAAGTTGATCAAAGCATATAGTTTTATACAGACTTGCGGTGAAGCCTGTATTTACAAGAAAGTGAGTGGGAGCACTACAACATTTCTGATAAGTATATGTGAATGACATATTGTTGATTGGAAATAATGTAGAATTATTCTGCAAAGCATAAAGGAGTGTTTGAAAGGAGTTTTTCAAAGAAAAACCTCGATGAAGCTGCTTACATACTGAGCATCAAGATATATAGAGATAGATCAAGACGCTTGATAAGTTTTTCAATGAGTACATACCTTGACAAGATTTTGAAGTAGTTCAAAATGGAACAGTCAAAGAAAGAGTTCTTGCCTGTGTTACAAGGTGTGAATTGAGTAGGACTCAAAGCCCGACCACGGCAGAAGATAGAAAGAGAATGAAATTCATTCCCTATGCCTCAGCCATAGGTTCTATAAAGTATGCCATGCTGTGTACCAAATCTATTGTATACCCTACACTGATTTTTGCAAGGGAGTACAATAAGTGAACTAGGAGTAGATCACTGGACAGCGGTCAAAATTATCCTGAGTGGAATAAGGATATATTTCTCGATTATGGAGGTGACAAAAAGGTTCGTCGTAAAGGGTCACGTCGATGCAAGTTTTGACACTGATCCAGATGACTCTAAGTCTCAATCTGGATACATATTGAAAGTGGGAGCAATTAACTAGAGTAGCTCCGTGCAGAGCATTGTAGACATAGAAAATTGCAAAATACATAACGGATCTGAATGTGAAAGACCCGTTGACTAAGATTCTCTCACAAGCAAAACATGATCACACCTTAGTACTCTTTGGGATTTAATCACATAGCGATGTGAACTAGATTACTGAATCTAGTAAACCCTTTGGGTGTTAGTCACATGGCGATGTGAACTATGAGTGTTAATCACATGATGATGTGAACTGTCGATGTTAATCACATGGTGATGTGATCTAGATTATTGACTCTAGTGCAAGTGGGAGACTAAAGGAAATATGCCCTAGAGGCAATAATAAAGTTATTATTTATTTCCTTATTTCATGATAAATGTTTATTATTCATGCTAGAATTGTATTAACCGGAAACATAATACATGTGTGAATACATAGACAAACAGAGTGTCACTAGTATGCCTCTACTTGACTAGCTCGTTGATCAAAGATGGTTATGTTTCCTAACCATGGACAAAGAGTTGTTATTTGATTAACGGGATCACATCATTAGGAGAATGATGTGATTGACATGACCCATTCCGTTAGCTTAGCACTCGATCGTTTAGTATGTTGCTATTGCTTTCTTCATGATTTATACATGTTCCTATGACTATGAGATTATGCAACTCCCGTTTGCCGGAGGAACACTTTGTGTGCTACCAAACGTCACAACGTAACTGGGTGATTATAAAGGAGCTCTACAGGTGTCTCCAAAGGTACATGTTGGGTTGGCGTATTTCAAGATTAGGATTTGTCACTCCGATTGTCGGAGAGGTATCTCTGGGCCCTCTCGGTAATGCACATCACATAAGCCTTGCAAGCATTGCAACTAATGAGTTAGTTGCGAGATGACGTATTACGGAACGAGTAAAGAGACTTGCCGGTAACGAGATTGAACTAGGTATTGAGATACCAACGATCGAATCTCGGGCAAGTAACATACCGATGACAAAGGGAACAACGTATGTTGTTATGCAGTCTGACCGATAAAGATCTTCGTAGAATATGTAGGAGCCAATATGAGCATTCAGGTTTCGCTATTGGTTATTGACCGGATTCTCGAACCGTAGGGTCCGCACGCTTAAGGTTTCGATGATAGTTATATTATGAGTTTATGAGTTTTGATGTACCGAAGGAGTTCGGAGTCCCAGATGAGATCGGGGACATGACGAGGAGTCTCGAAATGGTCGAGACGTAAAGATCGATATATTGGACGACTATATTCGGACATCGGAAAGGTTTTGAGTGGTTCGGGTATTTTTCGGAGTACCGGGGAGTTACGGGAATACGGGGGAAAAGTATTGGGCCTTATTGGGCCATACGGGAAAGAGAGTGGGGCTGCCAAGGGCAGGCCGCGCGCCCCCCCAAGGCCTAGTCCGAATTGGACTAGGGGGAGGGGATGCGCCCCCTCCTTCCTTCCCTTCTCCTTTCCCCTTCCTTGTCTCCTACTCCTACTACATGGAAGGACTCCTAGTTGGACTAGGAAAGGGGGAATCCTACTCCCGGTGGGAGTAGGACTCCCTAGGGCGCGCCATAGAGAGGGCCGGCCCTCCCCTCCTCCACTCCTTTATATACGGGGGCAGGGGCACCCCATAGACACACAAGTTGACCTTCGTGATCGTTCCTTAGCCGTGTGTGGTGCCCCCCTCCACGATATTACACCTCGATCATATTGTAGTGGTGCTTAGGTGAAGCCCTGTGACGGTTGAACATCAAGATCGTCACCATGCCGTCGTGCTGACAGAACTCCTCCCCGAAGCTTTGCTGGATCGGAGCCCGGGGAGCGTCATCGGGCTGAATGTGTGCCAAGAACTCGGAGGTGCCGGAGTAACGGTGCTTGGATCGGTTGGACCGAGAAGACGTACGACTACTTCCTCTATGTTGTGTCAACACTTCCGCTTTGGTCTACGAGGGTACGTAGACAACACTCTTCCCTCTCGTTGCTATGCATCACCATGATCTTGTGTGTGCGTAGGATATTTTTGAAATTACTACGTTCCCCAACATGGGAAATAGAGGCAAAGGGTAACCTGCCAATTTGCACGGGTAACTCCCACTAACTGTACTTCAAGTCTAGCCTAATCCAAAAGAAATCATTAGATAATTAACTTTAGTTGCTAGTTGAGTTAAAAGAATTTCTCAAGGAGAAGCCCGACAAGAAAACTGGAACTCAGTAAAAAAAAATCGCACAAACTGAGTGCACCATGAGCATAGTTATTTTCCATGTCAATGTGGGCCTGACAGAATTCAAATGGTAAACACTAACACAGAAATCATGAAGTAGTGACACAACACCAAACAAGCGGAAACTCGACATTTTTTAGTGCTTGTTCTAGCAGATTTGATTAATACAAGGTATTTGATCAAGTCCAGATTCATTTCAAATTTATGAAATAGCATATGGAACACAATCTGGCTGACCAGGTTCAACAGGAAGTACGTCTAGGAAAACAACAAATAAACTATAGCAGCACCTATATACACACAACCATAACATGTTGCTGCAATTCGAATTGAGCCAGAGCATGAAGGATCAACCAACCAATTGACAGATCAAAGATGGATTAAGCTAAAGATGGAGCTAACCTGTAGGGCGTCTCACCGCCGAACTTCTTGTGGTCGACGCCAGCGGGAAGGAGCTTCACATAGCCACCACCGCAGTTGAGGTTCTGCTCGTGCTTGACCGAGAACTGCAGCACCAGGGTCCTGTCCTTGTTGTTGAACCCCAGGCACTGGGCCGAGATGGCGTTGAACCTGTAGTCCTCCGACGCCTAGATGCCTGTAATATATGCAACAACTTTGTAACATAGAAAATTAGTCAAAACATAACCTAACTGTTTAGATCACAATTCCACACAACATGTACACTTGTACAGAACAGAAAAGATTTACTGAGAAGAGAAACAAAGCACACGACAGGGAAAGAAAACTGTAGCACATGGGATGGATAACAAACATCAATTGCTTTACAATGGCACGCATCCATGCATCACAATCTTCTTCTAGAAACAACACTAACTACTACTGCAACTATATACAACAGGCACATACATCATCAAAAGAGGGAGACAAAAATTAACTGTTCATCATACACAAACATGGAGAAATTTCAGTTTACTTTAACCAAAAATGCCGCTGCATATTCATAGAATTGAACATCCAAAAGTTGAACATAACAGGGAGATGAGAAAATGATAGTCTACTACTTAACCCGATGATAACAAGCGACCATGCCAATCAACACGAATAAAAGATTGGGGCTGGGTAAACCAACAAACATGGACATCCACAGGCCTGAACATCAACCAAGCAACAACCACAAGCAGCACCACAAAAATGTGGACAATAATATCCAATTGCGCTCTAGCTAGGACCTCTCCTCTCGTCTCTAAAAAAGTTGAGTTTTCTTCTCACACAATTAATTCACCTAGAGCAGAGCATGAGACAAAGAGGGAGAGCAGAGAGAGATACCTTGATGAGCTCCATACTAGGGCCAGATCAGCAGGCAGGAGAGCGGAAGAAACATAAGGCCGGAGCGGTGGTCTTCTCTTCCAGGTGGTGCACCTGCACACGTGCGTGAGTCAGGGAGCAGCCAAATCAACACAAGGAATCTGCTAAGAAAGACTTTTGAACTAGATGAGTACAACTATGATGTGCTTAATTGCCAACAAGAAGAAACCCTCCATCTATTCTGGGGATGTCCTATTGCACAGCAATGCTGGGATTACATTTGCCCCACCAGGACACCTTACCTGTCTGTCCTAGAAGCATATCAAGATCTGAAGGAGAAATTGAATGTGCCTTTCTTCATGGAAATCATCATTTTGGGATCCTGGGCTATTTGGATTACTAGAACAAAACTTTTGAGAACATTCCTCCATCAATGCATGGCTGGAAAGCAATCTATTTTGAAGAACTCAAGTGGCTGAGACACAGGATCCAGCAGAAATATGCAGCTTCTTTCAATACCTGGCTAGACAGCCTCCTGTAATTTTCTTTTCCTCTTTCTTTAGTTAGGTTTTCTTTTTCTTTCTTCTCTTGTCTAGTTTTTAGTTTAGTTCTTTTCTTAGTTTTCTCTTCCTTTCCTTTTCTTTGTTTCTATTAGGGTTTATCTCAAGCCCTTCTGTTGTAGTTAAGACCTCCCTTTATTTTTTAATAAAAGTTGCAGAGTGGGGTTTTACCCTACTGTTTATAGTAAAAAAAATCGACATGAGCCGAGGGACGGAGGGGGCGAGAGAGGCAGGGAGGGAGGGACTTGACAAGCTCTAGGGCTTCCTTGCTCTGGTGTCGGTGATCCATGGAGAAGAAGCACACAGACCAGACCAAGGTTCCCTCCCGACCTTCCATGGCTGCCCTGCCGGTGCATGGTTGTGCAGGTGGATCCGGTGCCGTGGTTGCACACCCCGCTGGGACTGGGAGCAGCTCAAGCATAGGAGGCGTCCCGCCACACCCTTGCACGTACTCTCCTGGTCCAGCTCGATGGATGACGGGTCCACCTTCAGGTTGGCCTGGTGCTTGGGAAAGGTTGGTATCACTGCAAAAAGTTCCAACACGACAGGGTCAAAGTGTCTGTAAAGCAAGTATAGGAATACACAAAACCTAAGCAAGACTAGAAGAGAATATACAATACATTAAGCCCAAGATAACCGGGTTCCACTATCAAGCATGATAACAAACAGAGCAACAGTACTAGCATATAAAGAAGTTGCACCAGATCATAAATAAGTAGTTCATCGCAAAGATGGAGAAGCATGGTTTCTGCATGGATGAAACTTCACATAACTCTTCATTTGATTAATAGGAAAATCAGCAAGTGCCCATGTTAATAAATTAAAAAATAACAATTTTTCTGCATAGATGATACGCATAACTCTTCACATCATGAGTGAGAAAAGCATCAAGTGCAGATCATTCTTCTAAGTTATTTGGAAAATTGAACAGATTATTCATCGGAAAAACCACAAGAATTTCTTCACGACTTACTTGATGATAGAAGATGGTCCACCGCAATGCACCATGGACAGCACGAGAATCACAGAAGTGTTGGCCAACATCATCATCATCCAAGGCTACGCACAAAACGTAGTTAGAAATTTTGGGACAAGAGGGAAGGTTCTGAATTCTTTCGTTTGGATACAATCCTAAAACTTGTAAATAAACAGGTAGTACTTATGAATATACATGATATAAACAATTCATTGAAGCAATTCTCTCGGAGTGAGACATGGCACATCACTCTGAACAAAATAAAAGAAGCACCTATTTGTCCATAGCAAACAACTCATAATCATAACAGGAACATACCCACAACCTGACAAACCGGCTTGATGGCTGGTTATGTATCACAGGAATCAAGTATTAGAGGGGCTCTTATTGTAACTTTTTCATCGGAAAATACACCATCTACAAAGCAAAATTGTAATCTCCAGTTCACAAATTTCTTTGGACACTGACAACACAACATTTGTGCCAAATAGCACAGAGGATGGAACACAACCTAAACAAAAGGAACCAGCCTCTAATTTTAAATCTAACTACGAGGACATACAAAGTCGGCAATTAAAACCAAGAAACAAAGTGAGTCTACATCTACGAGTATAATCTAAATTTAATGAAGACTATGTTCTGGAACCCATTCAACAAGAGACAACCCTGACCATCTAAGAGAAACACATTACACGGCTCGATGGCCATGGGCCCATAGAGTATACGAAAAATAGGAGAGAGGAACCAAAGTGGCTTACCTATGATGGAGTTGAAGAAGAAGCGACCACCGGAGGCTCCGCACAGGAGTGGGCGCCCGCACAGGCAGAGAGAGGACGACTTAAAACTTGAAGCCATGGTTGTTCATCCTACCAGGAGCCTTCTCAAACTTCCTTTCCTTCGAGCGCACGTGCGGCTTGGTGTGGCTGTGCAGGAGCCTTGCCAATGTGCCTCACCGCCTCACGGCATTCTTGGGTCCCCTCAAGAGGATCTGCAGATGCACACATATGCAAATATAAGAGTGCATTCACAACACAACTGGAATTATATTTCAAGAATTAAATTTGAAAGTACAATTCAACTGCAACCACTGCATAGTAAGGGGTAGTCCTCCTCTGAAACTAGTCTGCTCAGATATAACTACAACGCTTAGTTCATATCACAAACTAGTAAGGGGAAGTTTTTATAGAGCTAGGATTAGTTGTTTCAATAACAAAACCCATCAAAAAAGGATCGAGATTGCCATAAATGAGTGGAAAAAACTATGGTACCAAACATGTAAGATCGACCACCTCAGTTAAACTGCGGAGTTTTCTTAATAAAATATGCGTCCAAGACCATGACACCAAGTGTAGACTTCTTTGAATGGTTAGTCACAGAGCATGCTAGCTAGCAACATGACTAGAGGAGGGTTCAGATCGGGTGCAAACAAAAAGACAACAAGGTCCAGACTAGTCAACCTCTAGCTACAAGAGTGCAACAACAAAAACGAACAAATTTTCGTGTTTCACAAGGGCCAGAATGTTCAGCAGCTCAGTATGACTAAAACTCATAATCTAATAAAAGAAACTTTTGCTTCAACATGGACCGGAAAATGACCACAATAAGACCCAGAATCAATCCAAACTCTATGCCTCCACAATCCCTATCTTCTATGTGCCTACAGGACACCTACTTTACAAGCGATTTATTTCCAATAATATATATGCATCAATATAGGAACTCGATACAAAATAAAATAGCTGTTGTTCTCTTCACCAAACAAGGATCAAGAACCAACATACATACATACATACATACATGTACATAGAGGTTGTATTTCCAGGGAATTAAGTATCCCTTCCCATGTAACAGGTTTATTCCAGTCAGTTGTGCTTGCTTGCTTATGGTCTTCATAGGATCAAGGGTAAACAAGATTTATTTGGCAGCAAGGAAGGGGATAGAAGGAGGAGGACACTTCCTGCTGTACCTTGGCTGGATCCTCCTCGACTAGTGCCTGCACTTGATGACGGAAGATGGTCCACCCACAATGCACCATGGACAGCATGAGAATCATGAAAGCGTTGGCCAGCATCATCATCATGTAAGGCTACTCACATAGAAGGAACTGACACACAATTAGAAATTCTGGGACAAGAGGGAAGCTTCTGAATTCTTTCATTTTGGATACAATCACCATAAAACTTATAAATAAATAGCTACTTATGAATATACATGATATAAACAATTCTCTAGGAGTGAGACATGGCACATCACTCTGAACAAAATAAAAGAAGCACCTATTTGTTCAGCTACCATAATAGGAACATATCCACAGCCGTCTCGATGGTCGGTATTCCCAGTGGGCATACCACGAAAGATTGAAAGAAAGTAATGTATCACAGGAATGAATCAAATGTTAGAGGAGCTCTTATTGTAACTTCTTTCATAAAAAAATACTCCATCTATAGTGTTGTCCTGCAAAGCAAATACCCTAAAGAGCCCCCAGCAAAACTATAAAGTTCGCAAATTTCTTTGGACACTGACAACACACCATTTGTGCCAAATAGTAGAGAGGATGGAACACAACCCTAGTTTAGAGAGTGTCTAATAATACTTTATAGCTACTAGCAAAAGGGCCCGTGCGTCGTGCGTTGCCACGGGAGAAAAGAATACCACACGCTCTTAATTTACAAAAAATGGTCTATAATTTGAGTATTTGTAGCTACGGTCCAAATAAAGATGGTTTTTGCCTACAAAAGCACAAGTTCAAGATCCACATGTCTTCTATTTAAACATGGCTTGCATGTAGATTTAATACGTACAAAAAATGGGCAAGTGATCTTCAATTTCGTCTCCAATCCTGAATTTGCTAAGATGTTCATCCACAATCCGAATCAGTACCAATATGAAAGAAAGACGGATAATGCAATGTTGATTAAGATTGCACCCTAGATAGTATTTTTTTAATGGTTAATAGGTAAAAATAACATCATATTCAGATTCTATATATTTTTCAATCAAAACATAATAAATTTGAAGTTACGGTTTAGAAGATATGAGTATTTAAAAAAATATTTGATATGTATTGCCGGTTTAATGTCAGAAACATCAGGGATTTTTCTATAAAATATCATAACGGACTAAGAATGCCTATTTAATTATGTTCCCATGCTCCTTGACTTTCCACCACTCGATTGCATTTAGATGTGTGTTATTGTGATGACTGATTTGGAAATAATAATGATAGAATCACTAATTGGCAACATAATTAAGACAGCGAGAGTAACATGCATGGTAAAAATTATGTAGTAGATTAAATAGGAAAGAGAATGCCATGCATGGCAATGGTGCATATTTGAGAGATACTAATAGAAATAGGAGAGAGACAAATTAAAATTAATGTGTCATGATTTGTATAGGTATATGAAGATAGTTTTTCATACATATACTAATAAAAGGTATGTTGTACTCTTCTGTGGGACGTAGTTTTATTTTTTATAAATTAGGTATACGATACATTGGGTATATGATACCATGAATATGATACCTAGGACAAATCATGAGTATATAAATTCTGAATATAATATTGTGGGTATATCATATATATTTTTGGTACGTCCTATTTATTATCATCTTGGGGTGTATCATATTTATTTTGAGTATACAAATACCGAGTATGATACCTAGGACCAATTCTTGCGACATGCATGGCAAATTTATTTTGAGGTATCTCCATACTCATTATATTTTTGGGTATATACATTGCGTCTCGTTGATAGGTATTTGATACCTCGGGCATGTGCCAATGATTTCGAGTACGTACACCATTTAGGTATATACATACCGGATATATGTAAGTACTCATAATATGTCAAGGTATCCACATACTCATGATGTTTGTGGGTACATTTTCTTAATACCTATATATATTTTAAAAAAACTCTACAAAAACTATTGAAAATTATTGGCCATGCTTTTGAAAAATGTTAAATGTGTATAAAGAAAATATTTATCACGTATGAAAAAATGTATAAAAAACAATGTATGAAAAATACAGATCTTGTATTTAAAAAAATCTTAACCAAGAATATGGAAAAATGTTGAATATGTATTTGAAAAATGTTAATCAAGCATTTGAAAAAAATGTTAAACATGTATAGAAAAAATGTTGACCATGTATTTAAAAAATGATGAAATTTTTTTATCATATATATAATTTTTTTAATCAATCATTTGAAAAAATGTTGAACAACTATTTAAAAACTATTAATCAAGCATTGGGAAAATGTTAAATGTGTATAGAAAAAATGTTTACTGTGTATTAAGAAAGTGATAGTTTTTTTATCGTGTATATAAAGAATGTTAATCAAGAACCTTCGAAAAATGCTACATGTGTATAGAAAAATATTTATCATGTACTAATAAATATGATGAATTTTTTTGATCATGTATATAAAAATGTTAATCAAGCGTCTGAAAAAATGTTGAACAAGTATTTAAAAAATGTTAAACATGCATTAGACAAATGCTAAATGTGTTTAGAAAATATGTTGACCACTTGTGTAAAAAATGTAATATCGCATTTAAAAAATTGGCCATGTATTGAAAAAAGGATGATTTTTCTATCATGTATATAAAAATGTTAATCAAGCATTAGGGAAAAAATGTTTAACAAGTATTTGATAAATGTTAATCAAGCATTTTTTCTAAATGTGTATAGAAAGGATCTTTACCATGTATTAAGAAAATGATAACTTTTTGATCATGTATATAAAAAATGTTAATCAAGCACCTTCGGAAAATGCTAAATATGTATAGAAAAAATGGTTATCGTGTATTAAAAAATGATGAAATTTTTCGATCATGTATATCAAAATGTTAATATAACATTTGAAAAAATGGTGAACAAGTATTTTAAAAATGTTAATTAAGCATTTGAAAAATGTTAAATGTGCATAGAAATGTTAACCATGTATTAGAGAATGTTAATCTTGTATTTTAAAAATGTTAATCAAGCATTTAAAAATTTTGAAAATTGTATATAGGAAAAAATGTTGACCATGTATTAAAAAGTGTTAATCTTGTATTTGAGAAATGTTACTCAAGCATTTAAAATATTTGGCGCGAGGGAAATTTCCGCGCGACCGTTTCCGCTTCCCACCCCTTCGCCACCATTGCCCCGTCTTTGCCTGCTCCAGTCCATCTTCCCCGGCCATTCTTCGCCGCCATGGAAGCCTCCCAGCCATCCCCCGTCACCGTGGATATCGCGCACGCGCAATCCCCTCCGGCAGATCTCGTCGCCGGCCATGTCACCCCCGCCGTCGCTCAAGGCACCACCACGCCTGTCCTCAAGCTGCAGGGCAACATCGCCGTGCAGGGCAGAAATCCGGCTGGCCTAGCTCGGAAGGCACGTGCGCTCGCCGCCGCTGCGCGATCTGCCCGGCCGTCGCCAGAGAAGAAGGGAAAGATTTCAGGGTGAAGCGCAATAAGTCACCTACGAAAAGGCCGGCGACTTCATCCTCTCCCTCCGCCCCGGCAAGAGGTACCCCAACGATGCCCTTCAATGAAACTGCTTCCACCACAAGCGAGGTGTTTGGCGAAATGGCTGCAAGGTATGCTTCTTCGATTTCCTCTACTTGCTTCGCTTTTCGCCATTGTGGTAGCTCGTGACTTGATGACACTCACTATAGCGCCGGTTCGAACGATGCCATTGGGTTGCTTGCTCGGAACAAGTTCGCAATGCACCTCCAAGTGAAATAGTGGAATCCGACTATGTGAGTTTGTTTTCACGTCCCAAGTTGTGCCAATCATTTGTAACATTTGAAGTGATTGCATGATTTGACATTGTTTTAATTGTGTAGGAAAAAAATTCCCAACAAAGATACAAAGACATGGAAGCTTCCGAAGGCAAATTATTTAAACTAGAGCATTGTTGGGAATTGCTAAAAGTGTGTGACAAGTGGAAGTTGATTGAGAAAGAGTCCCCACCGAAGAGAGGTTCACTTACGAATATGGATGATGATGAAGATGATGATGGCCCACCAAATTTGAACAAGCCCGATGGAGACAAGAGGACAAGGGAGAAGATCAAGAGGGAACACGAGGCATCGAGCTTGCGGGACAAGATAAATGCCATGGTGCAATCAAATGAGTTGACGTTGGCGAAGACATTGGAGGCAAAGAAAGAGTTGGCCGAGAAGAAGGCACGAGCGAAGCAAGAGAAGTGGCAATTGCTCAAGGACGAGGGGTTGCCCAAGGCGGTCCTTGAGGAGAGAAGAGTCTTTGCCTATGAGACCCAAGCCATGGCCAAGCTTCTTGCCGAGGAGAACAGGATCATGACACTGAACTATGATGACATGGACGACATCATCAAAAAATGACATGATATAGCAAGGAGAGACATCTTGAAGAGGAGGATTCTAGCGGCGGCCGGTGGGTGTTTCGGTGCCGGTGATGTTTTCCCATCAGAAGTTGGAACTAGTGCCGCTGACGCTTTCAATGCGCTCGGCGATGCTTTCGGTGCCGGAGTTGGAACAAGTGCCGGTGATAGACTCGGAGGCGGCGATGGCATCGATGGTGGTGGTGCAGAGTGAAGATCATGACGATGTGTGAAAAGCTACCAAGAAGATGATGGACGTGGTCGTTGCTTTTGCATGAAGTCCTATTGCGTTTGTCGTAGAAAACTATGCTTTTATTTACGCGTGAACTATCTTTTATTCTTCGAATTTGGACTCCATCGTCGGAATGTTGTCAAATTGGCTAATCTGGGGGTTTCAGTTTGCGGGCCGACGCGGGCTGCGACTGAGCAGACCCCATGTAGCCGACCCGTAAAACAGCATATTGACCCCGCGTAGCTGTTGGAAATATGACCTAGATGCAATAATAAAATGGTTATTATTATATTTCCTTGTCTATACCTATACTAATTTGTGACTCCCTAAAAATTACCACGTTAATCAGATTTTACGAACCGTTAATTTGGTGGGACCGAATTTTTTACGGTGTAGATCCAATTGTAACATACTCGGCCAGAAAAAGATTCCATGCGTCCTACTCCTAAAAAAAGAGTCCATGTGTTCTATTCCACCCCGTGAATTCTCCTCCCCAGACGCATCTCCTTCTCCTGTATTTATTTTCAACGGTGGCGTGTTAGATCCAGCGGCAACGTAATTGCACAAGCTCATGGCGGATAGGCCTTGGCCTCTTCCTTCCGGTGCCATCTCTCTCTCTTTCTCCTCTCCTCTCCTCTCTCTCTCTCTCTCTCTCTCTCTCTCTCTGAATAGAAGAAGCAGTACACATGGCTGACGGACCACGAATATCATGATATCTCATGCCTCCAAAAGTAAGATTTTTCAGGTGAATTTGATTATGGCCACGTCTTGTCTCAGTGCCCTAGCTCATGTGATATGATCCGGGTGTTAAACATGAAGTTTGCAGCAAGTTCAGAGTAATGTTAGGTTTCTTGCTTTCTCACGGATCTCTTTTGTGTTGTCTCTACTGTTATAGTTTGATTAGATAGAACCATGGAGATGGATAAATTATTAAAGATGATGTGATTGATTACTTGAAAACATGCTACCACACGTGCATATTGTAGATCACTGTACGTAGAAATTCTGAACCGTGATCTGTTTTGATGCTTTAAAGTAGTTCTCCTCAAACTTGCTGCTGTTATTCAATGTAGTACTCTACAAAAATATCCATGGGAACCCAAAATTTCAGTCTTTATGTGAAATAAAGTTTGACGCAGGTGTTCAGCCTTGCATTGGCTGCGTTCATGTCGACTCAAGTGTGAAGAATGAAGAACTGAACAAGCATGATAAAGGATATTTGATAGGTATATTCTTTAAGTTGTCCTATGTTGTTTATTGCCCACCCTTAATTTGCTTGGCCTGATTATATTTTTCATATGCAACTCCATGGTCGATGTTAGCATAATCTTTGATTAGCTGTTAGCTAGGTTTACATTTCTATTGTTATTTTATTAGTCCGGCGTAATAGTACAGCTAGGATTAGTACTTTCCTATGTATATGTTTTGCTAAGTTGTGTCATAATTGGGCTAGGTGGTGTCGGCAATGCACTTTGGCCCTGTAGTTGTGTTAGTAGCACAGGCTGTGTCAGGGTTTGATATAGTTCTGTACGAGCAGGTTTAGGTTGTGTTGGATAGGATATATACTGGTACGGGTCACTACATGTATATGTGCAGCAGGTCCTAAGTATTGTAATGCTGTGATTTCAGAAGAAATAAAGAAAAAAGAGGGGAGCAAGACACGTGGCTTTGCGAAAGTTTTCTTGTGAGCCTGTTCATTGGTTTTGATGTGATCGCCCTGTAGGAAATTCCAATAGTTGATTTCCATATAGTTGGTTTGAACAAGTTGCCTAATACTGTTTCTCACAGGTAAATACAGGTGATAAAAGTGACTGAGATTTCACACGACATTCTAAATGATATCAAACATAAGGGCCAGCTGAAATATATGCATCTTTTATATGGTGTCATTGTGCCTTTTGAAGATATAAAATTCTACAAAAGCTAATTTTATTTGTGATTTAGTTGGACCAATGTTTGGTGGTATACAGTGGCATAGTTGTTCCTGACTGCGCATGCCTTTTGCTGCAACTTTGCACTGCACGAAACCAACAAAATGTTGGCACAGTCTTCAGATGCTGTATAGCTTAATCTGTTAATTTTGGGTGACTACTAATCATGTTCACTATACCCACAATGATATGCCTACATAGCGCAGTAGAGTCGTCGATTTCGTTGGTTGGTAATTCTGCTTAGAACAAATATTTAGGCAATAACGTGACCACTATAGGATATTGCAAATTTTTGTACTATGACAACTAGGTAAAAGCAGCTACCTCAATAGCGAGATACTTCATTTGAATTTTTTCTTTTCATAATGAGATGTCAAAAATATTAAGAAAAATGCATTATTATTTTCATCGGCTGTGTTTTTTGCCAAGCGTTTCTACGTAGGTTGTTCCTCGACATGGAACATCATGGCATTTGCAACTTGCAGCCTTTCCAGAAGTATATGTATGCCTTTTTTTTTCCCAAAACATTTTTTTCACAAACGAAAAATAAAAGATTCTTAATTCCAAGGCAATTTTATTTTGAACTTTGTTTCACATGGCCATTAGCAGTGCGTATTTTTTAGTGGATATTTGGAAGAATAGGCAAGTGTACAACAACACTATTAGTGGTTTCCATCTCGAGTACAGTGAGAACATTTATGTTGTCCTACAATTGTTATACATAGTTGTGCGCCATATGTTCTATCAAACTCTAAAATCTCTCTTGCTGAAAAATGTGAGCAGAAACATCTTGAATCTTATGGATTATTATGTTTACATGCTGAGCTGACAGATCATAGGGTCTCAATGATGGTGTATTAGTACCCTGAGTATTTTCTACTTAGTCCATTGTTGTGGCATATTATGTGTTTAGAATGATAGCTAGCCCGTGCAAGTGCATGGGTTGGCGACTAGTTCATGATAATTGTCTATTGTTCATGCTATAATTGTGTTATCCGGAAATCGTAATACATGTGTGAATACATAGACCACAACATGTCCCTAGTGAGCCTCTAGTTGACTAGCTCGTTGATCGACAGATGGTCATGGTTTCCTGACTATGGACATTGGATGTCATTGATAACGGGATCACATCATTAGGAGAATGATGTGATGGACAAGACCCAATCCTAAGCATAGCACAAGATCTTGTAGTTCGTCTGCTAGAGCTTTTCTAATGTCAAGTATCATTTCCTTAGACCATGAGATTGTGCAACTCCCGAATACCGTAGGAGTGCTTTGGGTGTGCCAAACGTCACAACGTAACTGGGTGGCTATAAAGGTGCACTGCAGGTATCTCCGAAAGTGTCTGTTGGGTTGGCACGAATCGAGACTGGGATTTGTCACTCCGTATGACGGAGAGGTATCTCTGGGCCCACTCGGTAATGCATCATCATAATGAGCTCAATGTGACCAAGTGGTTGATCACGGGATCATGCATTACGGTACGAGTAAAGTGACTTGCCGGTAACGAGATTGAACGAGGTATTGGGATACCGACGATCGAATCTCACGCAAGTAACATACCGATTGACAAAGAGAATTGTATACGGGATTACTTGAATCCTCGACATCGTGGTTCATTCAATGAGATCATCGTGGAACATGTGGGAGCCAACATGGGTATCCAGATCCCGATGTTGGTTATTGGCCGGAGAGCTGTCTCGGTCATGTCTACGTGATTCCCGAACCCGTAGGGTCTACACACTTAAGGTTCGATGACGCTAGGGTTATTAGGAAGACTTGTATGTGATTACCGAATGGTGTTCGGAGTCCCGGATGAGATCCTGGACGTCACAAGGAGTTCCGGAACAGTCCGGAGGTGAAGATTTATACATGGGAAGTTGTCATACAGTCACCGGAAAGGTTCGGGGGCATATCGGTATTGTACCGGGGCCACCAGAGGGGTTCTGGGGGTCCACCGGGAGGGGCCACCTCTCTCAGAGGGCCTTATGGGCGGTAGGGGGAAGGGAACCTGCCCCAAGTGGGCTGGGGCACCACCCCCTAGGGCCCATGTGCCTAGGGTTGGGGGGAACCTAAAGGGGGCGCCCCCTGGCTTGGGGGGCAAGCCCCCTCCCCTTGGCCGCCGCCCCCCCCCCTCTAGATCTCATCTAGAGGGGGCCGGCCCCTTCCCCCTTCCCCTATAAATAGAGGGGCGAGGGGAGGGCTGCACACAACATCCAAGGCGCAGCCCCTACCCTCCCTAACACCTCCCCTCCTCCGTTAAGAGCTTGGCGAAGCCCTGCCGGAGTACTGCCACTCCATCACCACCACGCGTCGTGCTGCTTTTGGATCTCTCTTCCTCAACCTCTCCCTCCTCCTTGCTGGATCAAGGCGCGGGAGACGTCTCCGCTCCGTACGTGTGTTGAACGCGGAGGTGCCGTCCGTTCGGTGCTAGGATCATCGGTGATTTGGATCACGACGAATACGACTCCATCAACCCCGTTCTCTTGAACGCTTCCGCTCGCGATCTACAAGGGTGTGTGGATGCACTCCTCTCCCTCTCGTTGCTAGATGACTCCATAGATTGATCTTGGTGATGCGTAGAAAATTTTAAATTTCTGCTACGATCCCCAACAGTGGCATCATGAGCTAGGTCTATGCGTAGTTTCTATGCACGAGTAGAACACAAGTTGTTGTTGAAGGGGAACGTAGTAATTTCAAAAAAATTCCTACGCACACGCAAGATCATGGTGATGCATAGCAACGAGACGGGAGAGTGTTGTCTACGTACCCTCGTAGACCGAAGCGGAAGCGTTGACACAACGTAGAGGAAGTAGTCGTACGTTCTCCTCCGATCCGACCGATCCAAGCGCCGTTACTCCGGCGCCTCCGAGTTCTTGACACACGTACAGCTCGATGACGTTCTCCGGGCTCCGATCCAGCAAAGCTCTCGGGGAAGAGTTTCGTCAGCACGACGGCGTGGTGACGATCTTGATGAACTACCGACGCAGGGCTTCGCCTAAGCACTGCGACAATATGACCGAGGTGGAATATGGTGGAGGGGGGCCACCGCACACGGCTGAGGAACGATCACGAAGATCAACTTGTGTGTTCTAGGGTGCCCCCTGCCCCCGTATATAAAGGAGCAAGGGGGGAGGCCGGCCGACCCTATGGGCGCGCCAAAGGAGGGGGGAGTCCTCCTCCTAGTGGGAGTAGGACTCCCCTTTCCTAGTCCAACTAGGAAGAGAGGGGGGAAGGAAAGAGAGGGAGAGGGAGAGAGAAAGGGGGGCCGCCCCCCCCCCTCCTTGTCCAATTCGGACTCCCCATGGGGGGGGCGCCACCTCCTGGCCGCAGCCCTCTCTCTCCCCTCGGGCCCAATAAGGCCCATTACTTCCCCGGGGGGTTCCGGTAACCCCTCCGGCACTCCGATTTTATCCGAAACCACTCGGAACCATTCCGATGTCAGAATATAGTCGTCCAATATATCAATCTTTACGTCTCGACCATTCCGAGACTCCTCGTCATGTCCGTGATCTTATCGGGGACTCCGAACTAACTTCGGTACATCAAAATGCATAAACTCATAACAACTGTCATCGTAACCTTAAGCGTGCGGACCCTACGGTTCGAGAACAGTGTAGACATGACTGAGACAATTCTCTGGTCAATAACCAATAGCGGGACCTGGATGCCCATATTGGCTCCTACACATTCTACGAAGATCTTTATCGGTCAGACCGCATAACGACATACGTTGTTCCCTTTGTCATCGGTATGTTACTTGCCCGAGATTCGATCGTCGGTATCCAATACCTAGTTCAATCTCGTTACCGGCAAGTCTCTTTGCTCGCTCCGTAATACATCATCTTGCAACTATCTTATTGGTTGCAATGCTTGCAAGGCTTATGTGATGTGCATTACCGAGAAGGCCCTGAGATACCTCTCCTACATTCGGAGTGACAAATCCTAATCTCGAAATACACCAACCCAACAAATACTTTCGGAGACACCTGTAGAGCTCCTTTATAATCACCCAGTTACGTTGTGACGTTTGGTAGCACACAAAGTGTTCCTACGGTAAACGGGAGTTGCATAATCTCATAGTCAAAGGAACATGTATAAGTCATGGAGAAAAGCAATAGCAACATACTAAATGATCGGGTGCTAAGCTAATGGAATGGGTCATGTCAATCAGATCATTCAACTAATGATGTGACCTTGTTAATCAAATGACAACTCCTTTGTCTATGGTTAGGAAACTTAACCATCTTTGATTAACAAGCTAGTCAAGTAGAGGCATACTAGTGACACTCTGTTTGTCTATGTATCCACACATGTATTATGTTTCCGGTTAATACAATTCTAGCATGAATAATAAACATTTATCATGATATATAAGGAAATAAATAATAACTTTATTATTGCCTCTAGGGCATATTTCCTTCAGTCTCCCACTTGCACTAGAGTCAATAATCTAGATTACACAGTAATGATTCTAACACCCATGGAGTCTTGGTGCTGATCATGTTTTGCTCGTGGAAGAGGCTTAGTCAACGGGTCTGCTACATTTAGATCCGTATGTATCTTGCAAATCTCTATGTCTCCCACCTGGACCAAATCCCGGATGGAATTGAAGCGTCTCTTGATGTGCTTGGTTCTCTTGTGAAATCTGGATTCCTTTGCCAAGGCAATTGCACCAGTATTGTCACAAAAGATTTTCATTGGACCCGATGCACTAGGTATGATACCTAGATCGGATATGAACTCCTTCATCCAGACTCCTTCATTTGCTGCTTCCGAAGCAGCTATGTACTCCGCTTCACATGTAGATCCCGCCACGACGCTTTGTTTAGAACTGCACCAACTGACAGCTCCACCGTTTAATGTAAATACGTATCAGGTTTGCGATTTAGAATCGTCCGGATCAGTGTCAAAGCTTGCATCAACGTAACCGTTTACGACGAGCTCTTTGTCACCTCCATATACGAGAAACATTTCCTTAGTCCTTTTCAGGTACTTCAGGATATTCTTGACCGCTGTCCAGTGATCCACTCCTGGATTACTTTGGTACCTCCCTGCTAAACTTATAGCAAGGCACACATCAGGTCTGGTACACATACATGATAGAGCCTATGGCTGAAGCATAGGGAACATCTTTCATCTTCTCTCTATCTTCTGCAGTGGTCGGGCACTGAGTCTTACTCAACTTCACACCTTGTAACACAGGCAAGAACCCTTTCTTTGCTTGATCCATTTTGAACTTCTTCAAAACTTTGTCAAGGTATGTGCTTTGTGAAAGTCCAATTAAGCGTTTTGATCTATCTCTATAGATCTTAATGCCCAATATGTAAGCAGCTTCACCGAGGTCTTTCATTGAAAAACACTTATTCAAGTATCCTTTTATGCTATCCAGAAATTCTATATCATTTCCAATCAGTAATATGTCATCTACATATAATATCAGAAATGCTACAGAGCTCCCACTCACTTTCTTGTAAATACAGGCTTCTCCAAAAGTCTGTATAAACCCAAATGCTTTGATCACACTGTCAAAGCGTTTATTCCAACTCCGAGATGCTTGCACCAGTCCATAAATGGATCGATGGATTTTGCACACTTTGTTAGCTCCCTTTGGATCGATAAAACCTTCTGGTTGCATCATATACAACTCTTCTTCCAGAAATCCATTCAGGAATGCAGTCTTTACATCCATTTGCCAAATTTCATAATCATAAAATGCGGCAATTGCTAACATGATTCGGACAGACTTAAGCATTGCTACGGGTGAGAAGGTCTCATCGTAGTCAATCCCTTGAACTTGTCGAAAACCTTTCGCGACAAGTCGAGCTTTGTAGATAGTAACATTACCATCAGCGTCAGTCTTCTTCTTAAAGATCCATTTATTCTCTATTGCTTGCCGACCCTCGGGCAAGTCAACCAAAGTCCACACTTTGTTGTCATACATGGATCCCATCTCAGATTTCATGGCTTCTAGCCACTTTGCGGAATCTGGGCTCACCATCGCTTCTTCATAGTTCGTAGGTTCGTCATGATCTAGTAGCATAACTTCCAGAACGGGATTGCCGTACCACTCTGGTGCGGATCTTACTCTGGTTGATCTACGAGGTTCTGTAGTAACTTGATCTGAAGTTTCATGATCAATATCGTCAGCTTCCTCACTAATTGGTGTAGATGCTACAGAAACAGATTTCTGTGATGTACTATTTTCCAATAAGGGAGCAGGTACAGTTACCTCATCAAGTTCTACTTTCCTCCCACTCACTTCTTTCGAGAGAAACTCCTTTTCTAGAAAGGCTCCGAATTTAGCAACAAAAGTCTTGCCTTCGGATCTGTGATAGAAGGTGTATCCAACAGTTTCTTTTGGATATCCTATGAAGACACATTTTTCTGATTTGGGTTCGAGCTTATCAGGTTGAAGTTTTTTCACATAAGCATCGCTGCCCCAAACTTTAAGAAACGACAACTTTGGTTTCTTGCTAAACCATTGTTCATAAGGCGTCGTCTCAACGGATTTTGACGGTGTCCTATTTAACGTGAATGCGGCCGTCTCTAAAGCATAACCCCAAAACGATAGCGGTAAATCTGTAAGAGACATCATAGATCGCACCATATCTAGTAAAGTACGATTACGATGTTCGGGTACACCATTGCGTTGTGGTGTTCCGGGTGGCGTGAGTTGCGAAACTATTCCGCATTGTTTCAAATGTAGACCAAACTCGTAACTCAAATATTCTCCTCCACGATCAGATCGTAGAAACTTTATTTTCTTGTTACGATGATTTTCAACTTCACTCTGAAATTCTTTGAACTTTTCAAATGTTTCAGACTTGTGTTTCATTAAGTAGACATAACCATATCTGCTTAAATCATCTGTGAAGGTGAGAAAATAACGATATCCGCCACGAGCCTCAACATTCATTGGACCACATACATCTGTATGTATGATCTCCAATAAATCTGTTGCTCTCTCCATAGTACCGGAGAACGGTGTTTTGGTCATCTTGCCCATGAGGCACGATTCGCAAGTGCCAAGTGATTCATAATCAAGTGGCTCCAAAAGTCCATCAGTATGGAGTTTCTTCATGCGTTTTACACCGATATGACCTAAATGGTAGTGCCATAAATAAGTTGCACTATCATTATCAACTCTGTATCTTTTGGCTTCAACACTATGAATATGTGTATCACTACTATCGAGATTCATCAAAAATAGACCACTCTTCAAGGGTGCATGACCATAAAAGATATTACTCATATAAATAGAACAACCATTATTCTCTGATTTAAATGAATAACCGTCTCGCATCAAACAAGATCCAGATATAATGTTCATGCTTAACGCTGGCACCAAATAACAATTATTCAGGTCTAATACTAATCCCGAAGGTAGATGTAGAGGTAGCGTGCCGACTGCGATCACATCGACTTTGGAACCGTTTCCCTCGCGCATCGTCACCTCGTCCTTAACCAATCTTCGCTTAATCCGTAGTCCCTATTTTGAGTTGCAAATATTAGCAACAGAACCAGTATCAAATACCCAGGTGCTACTGTGAGCATTAGTAAGGTACACATCAATAACATGTATATCACATATACCTTTGTTCACCTTGCCATCCTTCTTATCCGCCAAATACTTGGGGCAGTTCCGCTTCCAGTGACCAGTCTGCTTGCAATAGAAGCACTCAGTTTCAGGCTTAGGTCCAGACTTGGGTTTCTTCTCTTGAACAGCAACTTGTTTGCCGTTCTTCTTGAAGTTCCCCTTCTTCTTCCCTTTGCCCTTTTTCTTGAAACTAGTGGTCTTATTGACCATCAACACTTGATGCTCCTTCTTGATTTCTACCTCCGCAGCTTTTAGCATTGCGAAGAGCTCGGGCATTGTCTTATCTATCCCTTGCATATTATAGTTCATCACGAAGCCTTTGTAGCTTGGTGGCAGTGATTGGAGAATTCTGTCAATGACACAATCATCCGGAAGATTGACTCCCAGTTGATTCAAGTGATTATAATACCCAGACAATTTGAGTATATGCTCACTGACAGAACTATTCTCCTCCATCTTGCAGCTATAGAACTTATTGGAGACTTCATATCTCTCAATCCGGGCATTCTGTTGGAATATTAACTTCAACTCTTGGAACATCTCATATGCTCCATGATGTTCAAAACGTCGTTGAAGTCCCGGTTCTAAGCCGTAAAGCATGGCACACTGAACTATCGATTAGTCATCAGCTTTGCTCTGCCAGACGTTCACAACATCTGGCGTTGCTCCAGCAGCAGGCCTGGCACCCAGCGGTGCTTCCAGGACGTAACTCTTCTGTGCAGCAATGAGGATAATCCTCAAGTTACGGACCCAGTCCGTGTAATTGCTACCATCATCTCTCAACTTTGCTTTCTCAAGGAACGCATTAAAATTCAACGGAACAACAACACGAGCCATCTATCTACAATTAACATAAACAAGCAAGATACTATCAGGGACTAAGTTCATGATAAATTTAAGTTCAATTAATCATATTACTTAAGAACTCCCACTTAGATAGACATCTCTCTAATCCTCTAAGTGATCACGTGATCCAAATCAACTAAACCATGTCCGATCATCAAGTGAGATGGAGTAGTTTCAATGGTGAACATCACTATGTTGATCATATCTACTATATGATTCACACTCGACCTTTCGGTCTCCGTGTTCCGAGGCCATATCTGTTATATGCTAGGCTCGTCAAGTTAAACCTGAGTATTCCGCATGTGCAGCTGTTTTGCACCCGTTGTATTTGAACGTAGAGCCTATCACACCCGATCATCACGTGGTGTCTTAGCACGAAGAACTTTCGCAATGGTGTATACTCAGGGAGAACACTATTACTATGATAATTTAGTGAGAGATCATCTTATAATGCTACCGTCAATCAAAGCAAGATAAGATGCATAAAAAGATAAACATCACATGCAATCAATATAAGTGATATGATATGGCCATCATCATCTTGTGCTTGTGATCTCCATCTCCGCAACACCATCATGATCACCATCGTCACCGACGTGACACCTTGATCTCCATCGTAGCATCGTTGTCGTCTCGCCAATCTTATGCTTCTATGACTATCGCTACCGCTTAGTGATAAAGTAAAGCATTACAGGGCGATTGCATTGCATACAATAAAGCGACAACCATACGGCTCCTGCCGGTTGCCGATAACTCGGTTACAAAACATGATCATCTCATACAATAAAATTTAGCATCATGTCTTGACCATATCACATCACATCATGCCCTGCAAAAACAAGTTAGACGTCCTCTACTTTGTTTGTTGCAAATTTTACGTGGCTGCTACGGGCTTAAGCAAGAACCAATCTCACCTACGCATCAAAACCACAACGATAGTTTGTCAAATAGACTCCGTTTTAACCTTCTCAAGGACCGGGCGTAGCCATACTCGGTTCAACTAAAGTTGGAGAAACTGACACCCGCCAGCCACCTGTGTGCAAAGCACGGCGGTAGAACCAGTCTCGCGTAAGCGTACGCGTAATGTCAGTCCGGGCCGCTTCATCCAACAATACCGCCGAACCAAAGTATGACATGCTGGTAGGCAGTATGACTTATATCGTCCACAACTCACTTGTGTTCTACTCGTGCATAACATCAAACCATCAAATAACCTGGCTCTGATGCCACTGAAGGGGAACGTAGTAATTTTAAAAAAATTCCTACGCACACGCAAGATCATGGTGATGCATAGCAACGAGACGGGAGAGTGTTGTCTACGTACCCTCGTAGACAGAAGCGGAAGCGTTGACACAACGTAGAGGAAGTAGTCGTACGTCCTCCTCCGATCCGACCGATCCAAGCGCCGTTACTCCGGCGCCTCCGAGTTCTTGACACACGTACAGCTCGATGACGTTCTCCGGGCTCCGATCCAGCAAAGCTCTCGGGGAAGAGTTTCGTCAGCACGACGGCGTGGTGACGATCTTGATGAACTACCGACGCAGGGCTTCGCCTAAGCACCGCGACAATATGACCGAGGTGGAATATGGTGGAGGGGGGCACCGCACACGGCTGAGGAACGATCACGAAGATCAACTTGTGTGTTCTAGGGTGCCCCCTGCCCCCGTATATAAAGGAGCAAGGGGGGAGGCCGGCCGACCCTATGGGCGCGCCAAAGGAGGGGGGAGTCCTCCTCCTAGTGGGAGTAGGACTCCCCTTTCCTAGTCCAACTAGGAAGAGAGGGGGGAAGGAAAGAGAGGGAGAGGGAGAGAGAAAGGGGGGCCGCCCCCCCCCCCTCCTTGTCCAATTCGGACTCCCCATGGGGGGGGCGCCACCTCCTGGCCGCAGCCCTCTCTCTCCCCTCGGGCCCAATAAGGCCCATTACTTCCCCGGGGGGTTCCGGTAACCCCTCCGGCACTCCGATTTTATCCGAAACCACTCGGAACCATTCCGATGTCCGAATATAGTCGTCCAATATATCAATCTTTACGTCTCGACCATTCCGAGACTCCTCGTCATGTCCGTGATCTTATCCGGGACACCGAACTAACTTCGGTACATCAAAATGCATAAACTCATAACAACTGTCATCGTAACCTTAAGCGTGCGGACCCTACGTAGGAGAACAGTGTAGACATGACTGAGACAATTCTCTGGTCAATAACCAATAGCGGGACCTGGATGCCCATATTGGCTCCTACACATTCTACGAAGATCTTTATCGGTTAGACCGCATAACAACATACGTTGTTCCCTTTGTCATCGGTATGTTACTTGCCCGAGATTCGATCATCGGTATCCAATACCTAGTTCAATCTCGTCACCGGCAAGTCTCTTTACTCGTTCCATAATACATCATCTTGCAACTATCTTATTGGTTGCAATGCTTGCAAGGCTTATGTGATGTGCATTACCGAGAAGGCCCTGAGATACCTCTCCGACATTCGGAGTGACAAATCCTAATCTCGAAATACGCCAACCCAACAAATACTTTCGGAGACACCTGTAGAGCTCCTTTATAATCACCCATTTACGTTGTGACGTTTGGTAGCACACAAAGTGTTCCTACGGTAAACGGGAGTTGCATAATCTCATAGTCAAAGGAACATGTATAAGTCATGGAGAAAAGCAATAGCTACATACTAAACGATCGGGTGCTAAGCTAATGGAATGGGTCATGTCAATCAGATCATTCAACTAATGATGTGACCTTGTTAATCAAATGACAACTCCTTTGTCTATGGTTAGGAAACTTAACCATCTTTGATTAACAAGCTAGTCAAGTAGAGGCATACTAGTGACACTCTGTTTGTCTATGTATCCACACATGTATTATGTTTCCGGTTAATACAATTCTAGCATGAATAATAAACATTTATCATGATATATAAGGAAATAAATAATAACTTTATTATTGCCTCTAGGGCATATTTCCTTCAGTTGTGGGCGTCGATTTTGTCAATTTACTTGCCGTTACTAGTCTTATCTTGATTCGGTGGCATCGTGGGATGAAGCGGCCTGGACCGACCTTACACGTACACTTACGTGAGACAGGTTCCACCGACTGACATGCACTAGTTGCATAAGGTGGCTAGCGGGTGTCTGTCTCTCCCACTTTAGTCGGATCGGATTCGATGAAAAGGGTCCTTATGAAGGGTAAATAGAAATTGGCATATCACGTTGTGGTTTTGGTGTGGGTAAGAAACGTTCTTGCTAAGAAACCTATAGCAGCCACGTAAAAAAAATTGCAACAACAATTAGAGGACATCTAACTTGTTTTTGCAGCATATGCCGTGTGATGTGATATAGCCAAAAGGATGTGATGAATGATATATGTGATGTATGAGATTGATCATGTTCTTGTAATAGGAATCACGACTTGCATGTCGATGAGTATGACAACCGGCAGGAGCCATAGGAGTTGTCTTAATTTATTTATGACCTGCGTGTCAACATAAACGTCATGTAATTACTTTACTTTATTGCTAAACCATTAGCCATAGTAGTAGAAGTAATAGATGACGAGACAACTTCATGAAGACACGATGATGGAGATCATGGTGTCATGCCGGTGACGATGATGATCATGGCGCCCCGAAGATGGAGATCAAAAGGAGCAAAATGATATTGGCCATATCATGTCACTATTTGATTGCATGTTTATGTTTATCATGTTTTTACATCTTATTTGCTTAGAACGACGGTAGCTTAAATAAGATGATCGCTCGCAATAATTTCAAGAAAGTGTTCCCCCTAACTGTGCACCGTTGCGAAGGTTCGTTGTTTCTAAGCACCACGTGATGATCTGGTGTGATAGATTCTAACGTTCGAATACAACGGGTGTAAGCCAGATTTACACACGCAACACACTTAGGTTGACTTGACGAGCCTAGCATGTACAGACATGGCCTCGGAACACGGAAGACCGAAAGGTTGAACATGAGTCATATAGAAGATACGATCAACATGAAGATGTTCACCGATGATTACTAGTCCGTCTCACGTGATGATCGGACACGGCCTAGTTGACTCGGATCATGTATCACTTAGATGACTAGAGGGATGTCTGTCTGAGTAGGAGTTCATTAAATAATTTGATTAGATGAACTTAATTATCATGAACTTAGTCTAAAATCTTTACAATATGTCTTGTAGATCAAATGGCCCACGCTAATGTTGTCCTCAACTTCAACGCGTTCCTAGAGAAAACGAAGCTGAAAGACGATGGTAGCAACTATACGGACTGGGTCCGAAACTTGAGGATCATCCTCATAGCTGCCAAGAAAGCATATGTCCTTGAAGCACCGCTATGTGAAGCACCAGTCCCAGCAAACCAAGACGTTATGAACGCTTGGCAGTCCCATGTTGATGATTACTCCCTGGTTCAGTGCGGCATGCTTTACAGCTTAGAACCGGGGCTCCAAAAGCGTTTCGAGCAGCACGGAGCATTTGAGATGTTCCAAGAGCTGAAAATGGTTTTCCAAGCTCATGCCCAGGCCGAGAGATATGAAGTCTCTGACAAGTTCTACAGTTGTAAGATGGAGGAGAATAGTTCCATCAGCGAGCACATACTCAAAATGTGTGGGTTGCACAACCGCTTGTCTCAGCTGGAGTTAATCTCCCGGATGACGCGGTCGTTGATAGAATCCTTCAGTCGCTTCCACCGAGCTACAAGAGCTTTGTGATGAACTTCAATATGCAGGGGATGGAGAAAACCATTCCTGAGGTATATTCGATGCTGAAATCAGCGGAGGTGGAAATAAAAAAGGAACATCAAGTGTTGATGGTGAATAAAACCACTAAGTTCAAGAAAGGCAAGGGTAAAAAGGGTTTCAAGAAAGACGGCAAGGGAGTTGTCGCGCCCGGCAAGAAAGCTGCCGGGAAGAAGCCAAAGAATGGACCTAAGCCTGAGACTGAGTGGTTTTATTGCAAGGGAAGTGGTCACTGGAAGTAGTCACTGGAAGTGGAACTGCCCCAAGTACTTAGCGGACAAGAAGGCCGGCAACACCAAAGGTATATGTGATATACATGTTATTGATGTGTACCTTACCGGTACTCGTAGTAGCTCCTGGGTATTTGATACCGGTGCGGTTGCTCATATTTGTAACTCAAAACAGGAGCTGCGGAATAAGCGGAGACTGGCAAAGGACGAGGTGATGATGCGCGTCGGGAATGGTTCCAAGGTCGATGTGATCGCCATCGGCACGCTACCTCTACATTTACCTACGGGATTAGTTTTAAACCTCAATAACTGTTATTTAGTGCCAACTTTGAGCATGAACATTGTATCAGGATCTCGTTTAATATGAGATGGCTACTCATTTAAATCCGAGAATAATGGTTGTTCTATTTATATGAGAGATGTGTTTTATGGTCCTGCCCCGCTGGCGAATGGTTTATTCTTAATGAATCTCGAACGTAATGTTACACATATTCATAGTGTGAATACCAAAAGATGTAAGGTTGATAATGATAGTCCCACATACTTGTGGCACTGCCGCCTCGGTCACATTGGTGTCAAACGCATGAAGAAGCTCCATGTAGATGGACTTTTGGAGTCTCTTGATTACGAATCATTTGACACGTGCGAACCATGCCTCATGGGTAAAATGACCAAGACTCCGTTCTCCGGAACAATGGAGCGAGCAACCAACTTATTGGAAATCATACATACTGATGTGTGCGGTCCAATGAGCGTTGAGGCTCGCGGTGGCTATCGTTATGTCCTCACCCTCACTGATGACTTAAGTAGATATGGGTATGTCTACTTAATGAATCACAAGTCTGAGACCTTTGAAAGGTTCAAGGAATTTCAGAGTGAGGTTGAAAATCAACGTGACAGGAAAATAAAGTTCTTACGATCAGATCGTGGAGGGGAATATTTGAGTCACGAATTTGGCACACACTTAAGGAAATGTGGAATCGTTTCACATCTCACGCCGCCTGGAACACCTCAGCAAAATGGTGTGTCCGAACGTCGTAATCGCACTCTATTGGATATGGTGCGATCTATGATGTGTCTTACCAATCTACCACTATCATTTTGGGGCTATGCTTTAGAGACTGCCGCATTCACTTTAAATAGGGCTCCGTCGAAATCCGTACCGTATGACTTATGGTTTGGGAAGAAACCAAAGTTGTCGTTTCTAAAAGTTTGGGGATGCGATGCTTATGTCAAGAAACTTCAACCTGAAAAGCTCGAACCCAAGTCGGAAAAATGCGTCTTCATAGGATACCCTAAGGAAACCATTGGGTATACCTTCTACCTTAGATCCGAAGGCAAGACCTTTGTTGCCAAGAATGGATCCTTTCTGGAGAAAGAGTTTCTCTCGAAAGAAGTAAGTGGGAGGAAAGTAGAACTTGATGAAGTACTGCCTCTTGAAGCGGAAAGTAGCGCAGCTCAGGAAGATGTTCCTGTGGTGCCTGGACCGACTAGAGAGGAAGTTAATGATGATGATCAAGGTACTTCAGATCAAGCTACTACTGAACTTCGTAGGTCCACGAGGATACGTTCCACACCAGAATGGTATGGCAACCCTGTCCTGGAAATCATGTTGTTAGACAACGGTGAACCTTCCAACTATGAAGAAGCGATGGCGGGCCCAGATTCCAACAAATGGCTTGTAGCCATGCAATCTGAGATAGGATCCATGTATGAAAACAAAGTATGGACTTTGACAGACTTGCCCGATGATCGGCGAGCGATAGAAAATAAATGGATCTTTAAGAAGAAGACGGACGCGGATGGTAATGTGACCATCTATAAAGCTCGACTTGTCGCTAAAGGTTATCGACAAGTTCAAGGGGTTGACTACGATGAGACCTTCTCGCCCGTAGCGAAGCTGAAGTCCGTCCGAATCATGTTAGCAATTGCTGCATTCTACGATTACTAGATATGGCAAATGGACGTCAAAACGGCATTCCTTAACGGCTTTCTTAAGGATGAATTGTATATGATGCAGCCGGAAGGTTTTGTCGATCCTAAGAATGCTAACAAGGTATGCAAGCTCCAGCGCTCCATCTATGGGCTGGTGCAAGCATCTCAGAGTTGGAACATTCGCTTTGATGAAATGATCAGAGCGTTTGGGTTTATGCAGACTTATGGAGAAGCCCGCGTTTACAAGAAAGTGAGTGGGAGCTCTGTAGCATTTCTCATATTATATGTGGATGACATACTGTTGATGGGAAATGATATAGAACTCTTGGAGAGCATAAAGGCCTACTTGAATAAGTGTTTTTCAATGAAGGACCTTGAAGAAGCAGCTTACATATTAGGCATCAAGATCTACAGAGATAGATCAAGACGCCTCATAGGTCTTTTCGCAAAGCACATACCTCGATAAGATATTGAAGAAGTTCAATATGGATCAGTCCAAGAAGGGGTTCTTGCCTGTGTTGCAAGGTGTGAAATTGAGCTCGGCTCAATGCCCGACCACAGCCAGAGGGTCTATTATGTATGCCATGCTGTGTACCAGACCTGATATAAAGCTTGCCGTAAGTTTGGTAGGAAGGTACCAAAGTAATCCCGGCATGGAACACTGGACAGCGGTCAAGAATGTCCTGAAGTACCTGAAAAGGACTAAGGATATGTTTCTCGTTTATGGAGGTGACGAAGAGCTCGTCGTAAAGGGTTATGTCGATGCTAGCTTCGACACAGATCTGGATGACTCCAAGTCACAAACCGGATACGTGTATATTTTGAATGGTGGGGCAGTAAGCTGGTGCAGTTGCAAGCAAAGCGTCGTGGTGGGATCTACATGTGAAGCGGAGTACATGGCAGCCTCGGAGGCAGCGCATGAAGCAATTTGGATGAAGGAGTTCATTACTGACCTAGGAGTTGTTCCCAATGCGTCGGGCCCCATGACTCTCTTCTGTGATAACACTGGAGCTATTGCCCTTGCCAAGGAGCCCAGGTTTCACAAGAAGACCAGCCACATCAAGCGTCGCTTCAACTCCATTCGTGAAAATGTTCAAGATGGAGACATAGATATTTGTAAAGTGCATACAGATCTGAATGTCGCAGATCCGTTGACTAAACCTCTTACACGGGCAAAACATGATCAACATCAGAACTCTATGGGTGTTCGATTCATCACAATGTAACTAGATTATTGACTCTAGTGCAAGTGGGAGACTGTTGGAAATATGCCCTAGAGGCAATAATAGAATGGTGATTATTATATTTCCTTGTTCATGATAATTGTCTATTGTTCACGCTATAATTGTGTTATCCGGAAATCGTAATACATGTGTGAATACATAGACCACAACATGTCCCTAGTGAGCCTCTAGTTGACTAGCTCGTTGATCAACAGATGGTCATGGTTTCCTGACTATGGACATTGGATGTCATTGATAACGGGATCACATCATTAGGAGAATGATGTGATGGGCAAGACCCAATCCTAAGCATAGCACAAGATCGTGTAGTTCGTCTGCTAGAGCTTTTCTAATGTCAAGTATCATTTCCTTAGACCATGAGATTGTGCAACTCCCGGATACCGTAGGACTGCTTTGGGTGTACCAAACATCACAACGTAACTGGGTGGCTATAAAGGTGCACTACAGGTATCTCCAAAAGTGTCTGTTGGGTTGGCACGAATCGAGACTGGGATTGGTCACTCCGTATGACGGAGAGGTATCTCTGGGCCCACTCGGTAATGCATCATAATAATGAGCTCAATGTGACCAAGTGATTGATCACGGGATCATGTATTATGGTACGAGTAAAGTGACTTGCCGGTAAAGAGATTGAACGAGGTATTGGGATACCGACGATCGAATCTCGGGCAAGTAACGTACCGATTGACAAAGGGAATTGTATACGGGATTACTTGAATCCTCGACATCATGGTTCATTCGATGAGATCATCGTGGAACATGTGGGAGCCAACATGGGTATCTAGATCCTGCTATTGGTTATTGGCCGGAGAGCTGTCTCGGTCATGTCTGCATGATTCCCGAACCCGTAGGGTCTACACACTTAAGGTTCGATGACGCTAGGGTTATTAGGAAGACTTGTATGTGATTACCGAATGTTGTTCGGAGTCCCGGATGAGATCCTGGACGTCACGAGGAGTTCCTGAATAGTCCGGAGGTGAAGATTTATATATGGGAAGTTGTCATACGGTCACCGGAAAGGTTCGGGGGCATATCGGTATTATACCGGGGCCACCGGGAGGGGCCACCTCTCTCGGAGGGCCTTATGGGCTGTAGGGGGGAAGGGAACCAGCCCCAAGTGGGTAGGGCGCCACCCCCTAGGGCCCATGCGCCTAGGGTTGGGGGAACCCTAAAGGGGGCGCCCCCTGGCTTGGGGGGCAAGCCCCCTCCCCTTGGTCGCCGCCTCCCCCCCTCTAGATCTCATCTAGAGGGGGCCAGCCCCCTTCCCCTATAAATAGAGGGGCGAGGGGAGGGCTGCACACAACATCCAAGGCGCAGCCCCTCCCCTCCCCAACACCTCTCCTCCTCCGTTAAGAGTTTGGCGAAGCCTTGCCGGAGTACTGCCACTTCATCACCACCATACCGTCGTGCTGCTGTTGGAGCTCTCTTCCTCAACCTCTCCCTCCTCCTTGCTGGATCAAGGCGCGGGAGACGTCTCCTCTCCGTACGTGTGTTGAACGCGGAGGTGCCGTCCGTTCGACGCTAGGATCATCGGTGATTTGGATCACGACGAGTACGACTCCATCAACCCCATTCTCTTGAACGCTTCCGCTCGCGATCTACAAGGGCATGTAGATGCACTCCTCTCCCTCTCATTGCTAGATGACTCCATAGATTGATCTTGATGATGCGTAGAAAATTTTAAATTTATGCTACGATCCCCAACAGTAGCCGACCCGTAAAACAACATATTGAATATGCCATCTTATGGGTCGGCTATGCGGGGTCTGCTCGGCCCCAGCCCGCGTCGGCCTACAAAACTGTTTTTTTGCTAACTGTAAACGAATTTTGCGTGTCGGTGTTTTACGAGGACTGCTAGAGAAAATGTTGACCACGTATTAAAAAATTAAATTTGTCTTGCAAAAGTGTTAAACGTGTATTAGGAAAATGTTGTTGACATATACAAAAGATATAGAATGAAAACCAAAAGAAACAAACCAAAAAAGAAATAAAATAAACCAAAGAAAAAAATGAAAATAGAATAAAGAAAACTGAAAACCCTGGAGAAGAAAAAATAAAGAAAGAAAAGAAAAAGATACAAAGATAAACCGTGCCTCTCGAAAAGGGAGAAACAAAACGCGTTTTCTGTTTTTTCGCCAGAGTCACGGTTTTGCTTCCCCGAGAGGCACGTTGTGCTTTCGCGAGAGTCACGGCCGTGCCTCTCGGAAAGGGAAAAACAAAACGCGTTTTCTATTTTTTTTCTTTCACGAGAGTCACGGTTTTGCTTCCGGGAGAGGCACGGTTTTGCTTTCGCGAGAGTCACGGCCATGCCTCTCGGAAACGAAAAAAAATATGCGTTTTCTATTTTTTTTCTTTCGCGGGAATCACGGTTTTGCTTTCGCGAGAGGCACGGTTGTGCTTTCGCGAGAGTCACGGCCGTGCCTCTCGGGAACGGGAAAAAACGGGTTTTCTTTTATTTTATCTTTCGCGAAAGTCATGGTTTTGCTTCCGCGAGAGGCACGGTTGTGAATTCGCGAGAGGCACGGGCGTGCCTCTTTCGGAAAGGGAAAAAACCCGTGCTCCTAGTTTGGTTTTTTCGCCCTGTTTTTTGTCCGGTTTTTTTCATGAAAAAAAAGTTCGTCAAAACGTATCAACATGGGATCTAGTTTTGAAGATCTCGGGGCGAGGAATCCAATGGTGAAAACAGTTCGAGATTTGGACGCACGGTTTAAGGGATAAAACGTTTTGAATAAACGGATCTACGAAAAAAGGGAAAACTCCCAGGTTGCGACAAGTGGCGTGCTGCATGCGCCACTTGTCGCGACCTGGGAAAGTGGAGTGTTCTTTGCAACGAGTACACCTTAATTAGTGATTTCGCCTTTCCATTCCTTTTTTTCTTTAACCGTGCGCCAATGGGCCGGCCAGATTACCATAGCCGCTTCAGCGAGATATCCTACCATCTCGCTGAATGCGAGATATAGACGTCACGTTTCATCATCTTTTTTTAGTGAGTTTACATCGAGATTCCAAGATCACCGAACGACAACTATTGCAGTCTAAACAAGTAGTTGACGCGATGTTGTCGGCGCTCCCCTACTGGAAGCGGCTTGATTTTATCGATAACAGCCGGGAAGTCGTCGTGCATGTGCCCCTAAGGACCAGCGCCCTAGAGCCACATTCGTCGTTGTTGAACTCTTGCATAGATCTGAATCATCTGACACCAAATCTCGCCACATGACAAGAAACCCTAACCCAGTGTCCCAAGGAGACGTCAGGAATCTACGTCGGAGCTTCTAGCCGGACGAACTCGAGGAGGATCGAAGGCTGGCAGACAAACTCAAAGAAGAAGCGCCATCATTCACCCGAGCATCGCACCCGTGAGGACTAAAAAAACCTAACCTAACTAACCGGAGCAGAGGCAACGGGATTCCCTTCCCGCCATTGGCCACCGGAGTGGCAGGCAGAGGGAAGGCAAATCCACGGGCTCGCCAGTGAAGCTTGGTAGGGAGAGTTTGCGCTAGCCGCCTAGGGTTGGGGGAGGAAAACGAGAGGCGTCCTTGATCTTCCTTTTGACCACAGTTGCAAACTACAATACGAGACTATTTCTACGTGTAGCCTGATAAAAGGATTAAATTTATGAAGGTGTATATCCTAATCTTTCCATCCCTTGGAATTACTCAATATATCTAATGCAATAAAAGAAAACAATTCGAAATAACATTTTTTAACATATCTCATAGTAAATGGACCTCACAAAAGGAGAGGTGTGGTTGAATATGAAATTTACTCACTCACATTTACTAGAAATAATAAAATCTCTTACATTTACTTTGTATATATCTTAAAAATTATTTTCTTGAAATATACTCACTCACATTTAATGGAGTATATATACTAAAATTACTCACTCACATTTACTGGAGTATATATGATCCTGAAATACTAAAATAACATGCACAACAAATTAAATGCAGATTTTCCTAGATATATAGCTCTTGTATCTTGGAACAAATCAAAAGTAAATGTCTTTACTTCTTAATTAGTACAGTTAATTACAAATATTGTATGAGTGACTGAACCTTGATCAGGAGCCTTTAAATATGGTGGGTTTCCCTTCCCCACCAACGCAAATCAAATTCACTTGTGAGCTTTAGTAGTGAAATAAGCGGCAATGGCACTAGGTAGAAGCATGAGCAGCACTGGCGACGTTGCTCTTGGGTTGGTGCTAACCCTGTGCTTGGCAACCAGTTGTTTTAGCAAGACGGAGTGGATAGTTGGAGGTTGGAAGGGATGGACCTTTGGTGTTCATGGCTGGGAGAAGAACAAGACCTTCTACCCTGGTGACGTGCTTGGTGAGTATGGTAGATAACATCAATGTTATATTATATGTCTCACGTGATGGAAATAATTTGTATCACCATAGCATCTGGAGTCCTAGCCCCGATATCGATCTTGTTCTACATCATTGCACCCTAATTGAGATTTTAGTTACAGGAGAAATAGTTAGACGAACGATGCATTAGAGCACATGACACACTAATCAATAGGCCCTTCTTATAAGGTCCATAAACTTGTTCTTTAATTAGTAGGCCCTGGTTTAATGCTAAGCAATAAGGAGTGTATGGAACTGACCATGTTTCCATTGATGCAGTGTTCAAGTATAATCCGAAGATGCATAACGTGGTGGTAGTGAATAAAGACGAGGAGTTCTTCTGCAGGGCTGGTGCTGTCGGGGACGATACATATACCTCTGGCTACGACAAGCTCGAGCTCATTAGCCAAGGCCCGATGTACGCCATCAGCAGCAAACCTGGAGACTGTGAGAGGGGAATGAAGATTGAAGTTCACATCACAACACATAGATGATCCATCTATAGGCTGTCTACTTGATATGCCTGTCTTTTTTATTTTTATTATATTCCTCAAATAATGCAAGGAAATCCAAATTATGTGCATGCTCTTTGCCGATCCGTTGTAAGACATCTCTGAAAATGAGCCGGCACCGCAGGTTGTGCGTGTATTTCTTGTTTTGGCAAGTGGGCAATTATTCTGAAAGCATAATATTAATATATGTCACCAAAATAATTATGAATCCAATAACTGAAGGTGAAGCCCGTTTTGCCTTGTCAAAGGAGCTAGAAGAGGTTGAAGGATGGTGCAATAGAGACAAATTGTAGCTTCTAGCACTGCTCATTGTTAGCACCATAACAGGATTCCATATGGCTGCCTCGGACCCGAAGAGAGCAAAAGATGCTCTCATTTTCGTCGATACTAATCGTCTTATTTAGTTCAAAAAAAATTGTGATTTTTTTCATCGCAACGGGGCCTTTAATATATCGTTGGAAAGCTCTTGACAACTAGATTACAAGTCATATAAGGCTTTTTTGCAAAAACCTCATGGTTTAAGAGCAGTTTTGAAAAAACATCTTATTTAATTTCGAATACGCGAATCTTATTTTGGACTTAATTTTCAAACAGTTTGTCAGAATTGAGCAAATGAGATTGCGTCGGGACGCTGGTCAAAATCCGCTTCTTCCGTATATAAAATGTTTTATTAAATTCTATATAATTTAAAAATAATTTGAAAAAGGTAAAATTCTGAGCGAAATGTATTAGAAAGAAGTGGACTCTACAATGGAGCTCAATGGGAGGTAGTTTTAGAGGACCAACGGCCGATATAGACGACGCACGGGAGGGCACGCGCGTGCATGGCCAAAATCCACACATAACGCTAGCCCTATGCTCAAAAAAAAAACGCTAGCCCTGGCGACGCCCACGGTCCATTTGTCGTGAACCACTGAGGCGGGTCCACTTGTCATGGACTCCCGAGGCGGGTCGCCCGGTTGCGCCTTCGGGCAAATTGGATGACGCGAACTCGTGAAGAGTGTCAAAAGGCCCCGCGACACAACACTAAAAAAACGGATGGCGTGAAGGGCACACAAAGAGTGTCAAAAGGCCCCGCGGCACAACATTGAAAATGGACGGCATGAAGGGCACTCTGGCCAATACCAAGCATGCAACGCGTCCTTACTTGACCCACTCACTCTTGCGCCGTTCGGGCAGATTGGACGACGCGAAAAAACTCAAAAAGCCCCGCGACACGACATTGAAAATGGACGGCGTAAAGGGCACTCTGGCCGCAACGCGTCCTTACTTGACCCAGTTATCCTATCTTCTTCGCCACGACTCGTGTCTAGCAACCGCGTTTTCCCAAGTCTGCATGCGGATACAATGGGTGATGTATACGCGTTCGTGGGTAGGGAAGAGAAGAGCACGCGAGCTTTCCTGGAATTCTTTTAACGCAAGTTTATCATTAAACAAAGTTATCGCGAGCTTTCCTCGAGTTCCTTTTTGAACGCAAGTTGATCATTAACAAAGTTATCGTGAGCTTTTATAAGCCGCCCAAATCGACTCAAGCCTTCGTCCAGTAGGTAAGCCGTCCTCCTTTCATCTCTTCACTCATCGACAACTCACAAGCAACTTCGATCAGATCGACCATGGAGGTGGTGAGCGCGATCGCCAAGGTGGTGGAGGCGATAGTGAAGGTGGCCACGACGGCCCGGGAGAACAGGGAGAGGTGCCTTGACCTCGCCAACCGCGCGAGCGCCATCGGCAACATCCTCCTCCTCGACTCGTCCAGGGCGAGCACGAGCAGCAGCTACACGGCGAGGCTGAGAACGCCCCCGCTAGAGATGCTGAAGGCCGTGCTCCAAGAAGCGCTCGAGCTTGTCGAGTCCCAGCAGCCGGGCGGTTTCGGCGCAGAGCTCATGAAGCTGCTGAGAAGCGGCACGACGGCCGACAAGTTCCGGGAGGTCGAGAAGAAGATCACCGACTGGGTCGACATCGTCGGCTTCGCGGAGCAGTTCGCCGCTAGCTATCGTGCCCGCCACGCCAACGCCGGCTTGGCACCCTCCCTTGTCCCGGAGCATCACCACCAGAACTTGGAGCCTGCGACGTCGCCGTTGCAGGAGCATCAAAGCTTGCCGCAACGTCCGAACTTACTGCTGGCATCGTTGCAGCAGAATCAGAGCTTGAAGCCTGCGACGTCACCGTTGCAGGAGCACCAAAGCTTGCCCCAACGTCCGAGCTTACTGCTGGCATCGTTGCAGCAGAACAAGAGCTTGGAGCCTGCGACATCGCCGTTGCAGGAGCACCAAAGCTTGCCGCAACACCCGAGCTTATTGCTGGCATCGTTGCAGCAGAACCAGAGCTTGGAGCATGCGACGTCGCCGTTGCAGGAGCGCCAAAGCTTGCCGCAACACCCGAGCTTACGGCTGGCATCGTTGCAGCAGAACCAGAGCTTGGAGCCTGCGACGTCACCGTTGCAGGAGCGCCAAAGCTTCCCGCAACGCCCGAGCTTACTGCTGGCGTCGTTGCAGCAGAACCAGAGCTTGGAGCCTGCGACGTCGCCGTTGCAGGAGCGCCAAAGCTTTCCGCAACGACCCAGCTTACTGCGGGCGTCGTTGCAGCAGAACCAGAGCTTGGAGCCTGCGACATCGCCGTTGCAGGAGCGCCAAAGCTTTCCACAACGACCCAGCTTACTGCGGGCGTCGTTGCAGCAGAACCAGAGCTTGGAGCCTGCGACGTCGCCGTTGCAGGAGCGCCAAAGCTTTCCGCAACGACCCAGCTTACTGCGGGCGTCGTTGCAGCAGAACCAGAGATTGGAGCCTGCGACGTCGCCGTTGCAGGAGCGCCAAAGCTTGCCGCAACGCCCGAGCTTACTGCTGGCATCGTTGCAGCAGAACCAGAGCTTGGAGCCTGCGACGTCGCCGTTGCAGGAGCGCCAAAGCTTGCCGCAACGCCCGAGCTTACTGCTGGCATCGTTGCAGCAGAACCAGAGCTTGGAGCCTGCGACGTCGCCGTTGCAGGAGCGCCAAAGCTTGCCGCAACGCCCGAGCTTACTGCTGGCATCGTTGCAGCAGAACCAGAGCTTGGAGCCTACGACGTCGCCGTTGCAGGAGCGCCAAAGCTTGCCGCAACGCCCGAGCTTACTGTTGGCATCGTTGCAGCAGAACCAGAGCTTGGAGCCTGCGACGTCGCCGTTGCAGGAGCGCCAAAGCTTGCCACAACACCCGAGCTTACTGCTAGCGTCGTTGCAGCAGAACCAGAGCTTGAAGCCGACGACGTCGCCGTTGCAGAAGCGCCAAAGCTTGCCGCAACGCCCGAGCTTACTTGTGGCGTCGTTGCAGCAGAACCAGAGCTTGGAGCCTGCGACGTCGCCGTTGCAGGAGCGCCAAAGCTTGCCACAACGCCCGAGCTTACTGCTGGCGTCGTTGCAGCAGAACCAGAGCTTGGAGCCTGCGACGTCGCCGTTGCAGGAGCGCCAAAGCTTGCCGCAACGCCCCAGCTTATTACGGGCGTCGTTGCAGCAGAACCGGAGCTTGGAGCCTGCGACGTCGCCGTTGCAGGAGCGCCAAAGCTTTCCGCAACGCCCGAGCTTACTGCGGGCGTCGTTGCAGCAGAACCAGAGCTTGGAGCCTACGTCATCACCGTTGCAGGAGCGCCAAAGCTTGGCGCAACGCCCGAGCTTACTGCTGGCGTCGTTGCAGCAGAACCAAAGCTTGGAGCCTGCGACATCGGCGTTGCAGGAGCGCCAAAGCTTGCTGCAACGCCCGAGCTTACTGCTAGCGTCATTGCAGCAGAACTAGAGCTTGGAGCCTGCGACTTCGCCGTTGCAGGAGCGCCTAAGCTTGCCGCAATGCCCGAGCTTACTGCTGGCGTCGTTGCAGCAGAACCAGAGCTTGGAGCCTGCGACGTCGCCATTGCAGGAGCACCAAAGCATGCCGCAACGTCGAAGCTTACTGCTGGCATCGTTGCAGCAGAGCTAGAGCTTGAAGCCTGTGACGTCGCCGTTACAGGAGCACCAAAGCTTGCCGCAATGCCCGAGCTTACTGCTAGCATTGTTGCAGCAGAACCAGAGCTTGGAGCCTGCTTTGCAGGAGCACCAAAGCTTGCCACAACGCCGGAGCTTACTGCTGGCACCGTCGCAGTAGAACCAGAACTTGCAGTCCAAGGGGTCATCGTTCTAGCAGCAATGGAGCTCGCAGTCCACGATGCCGCCGTTACAGCACCAGTGACCACAACTTGTGGCAACATCAGCAGCAACTGAGGCTCCTGTGAGACGTATGTTTGGGAAACTGCTCAACACCCTAAACGGGGTCTGGCTAGCTCATTATATAGAAGTACCAAAAGGTACAATACAATGTTACAACAGGTATACAGAGGCTACATATATATACAGTCTAACACCCTCCCTCAATCATGGCCTGAAGTATAAAGTAAGTTAAGATTGCGCCTACAGCCTACAAACTGTGGTTGTGGAAGAGGCTTCGTGAAGATGTCAGCAAGTTGATCCTTTGACGATATGAACTTGATACAGAGTAACTTCTGTGCAACACGTTCCCGAACAAAATGATAGTCAACCTCAATATGCTTCGTCCGAGCATGGAACACCGGATTAGATGAGAGATATGTAGCACCGATGTTATCACACCACAGAACTGGAGGACGGGCTGGAGAGACTCTCAGTTCCCTCAAGAGAGACTGTACCCATATGATCTCAGCAGTCGCATCAGCAACCGCTTTGTACTCAGCCTCAGTACTACTGCGAGACACCGTTGCTTGCTTGCGAGCATTCCAGGCGATCAAGTTAGAACCCAGGAATACCGCATAACCCCCGTGGATCGCCTGTCATCAGGATTACCAGCCCAATCTGCATCTGAAAAAGCGGAGAGCTCACCAGACGGGACAGGCTGAAGGAGCAAACCATAGGAGGCAGTAAGACAGATGTACCGCAAAATACGCTTCACAGCTGACCAATGAGATGTCATGGGTGCATGAAGGTACTGACACACACGGTTAACTGCATAGGAGATATCAGGCCTGGTAATAGTAAGATACTACAGACCACCAACGAGACTACGATACTCAGTAGCATCATCAGGTGAAAGAGATTCTCCATCAAGAGCAGACAACCGATCAGTGCCAGACATCGGAGTGATAGCATGTTTGCACTTCAGCATGCTAGCCCGACGTAACAAATCCATGGAGTACTTCTTCTGAGTGAGGATCAACCCAGCAGAAGACCGTGAGACCTCCAGACCGAGGAAAAAATGCAGAGCACCTAGGTCCTTGACAGCAAAATCACCACTCAACGCAGTCACAAGACGACCAGCAGCAGCATCAGAGGAACTGATGAGAATGATATCATCAACATAAACAAGGAGATACATCGTAACCTCAGGGCGCCGAAGGAGAAACAGCGACGTGTCCGCAGTGGAGGGAGTAAACCCAAGAGCTCGAAGAACAGAGCCGAGGCGGGCATGCCATGCACGGGGATTCTAGCGGCGGCCGGTGGGTGTTTCGGTGCCGGTGATGTTTTCCCATCAGGAGTTGGAACTAGTGCCGCTGATGCTTTCAGTGCGCCCGGCGATGCTTTCGGTGCCGGAGTTGGAACAAGTGCCGGTGATAGACTTGGAGGCGGCGATGGCATCGATGGCGGTGGTGCGGAGTGAAGATCATGACGATGGGTGAAAAACGACCAAGATGATGATGGACGTGGTCGTTTCTTTTGCATTAGTCCTTTTGCGTTTGCCGTAGAAAACTATGCTTTTATTTGCGCGCGAACTATGTTTTATTCTTCGAATTTGGACTCAATCGTCGGAATGCTGTCAAATTGGCTAATCTGGGGGTTTCGGTTTGCGGGCCGACGCGGGCTGTGACTGAGCAGATCCTGCGTAGCCAACCCGTAAAACAGCATATTGACCCCGCGTAGCCGACCCGTAAAACAACATATTGAATATGCCGTTTTACGGGTCGGCTATGCGGGGTCTGCTCGGCCGCAGCCCGCGTCGGCCCACAAAACCGTTTTTTCGCTAACTGTAAACGAGTTTTGCAGGTCGGTGTTTTACAAGGACGGCTAGAGATGCTCTTTAAAATGTAAATAAAAATGTTGACCACTATTAAAAAATTAAATTTGTCTTGCAAAAGTGTTAAACGTGTATTAGGAAAATGTTGTTGACATATACAAAAGAAACAAAGAAAACCAAAAAAGAAAAAAAATAAACCAAAGAAAAATAAAATAAAAAATAGAACAAAAAATGAAAACCATGGAGAAGAAAAAAGAAAGAAAGAAAAAAGAGATATTGATACGTCTCCGTCGTATCTATAATTTTTGATTGTTCCATGCCAATATTCTACAACTTCCATATACTTTTTGGCAACTTTTTATATTATTTTTGGGACTAACATATTGATCCAGTGCCCAGTGCCAGTTCCTGTCTGTTGCATGTTTTTGGTTTCGCAGAATATCCATATCAAACGGAGTCCAAACGGGATAAAAACGGGCGGAGCTTATTTTTGGAATATTTGGAAAATCTGGGAGAAAGATTAACGCGAAACGGTGTCCGAGGTGGCCACGAGGCAGGGGCCCATGCCCGTACCAGGAGGGCGCGCCCCCCACCCTCGTGGGCCACCCGTAAGGCGGTTGATGCCTTTCTTCGGCCGCAAGAAAGCTAATTTTTGGAAAAAAAATCATGGCGAAGGTTTCAGTCCAATCAGAGTTACGGATCTCCGGATATAAAAGAAACGGTGAAAAGGCAGTAGAACAGAACGCAGAAACAGAGAGAGACAGAGAGATAGATCCAATCTCGGAGGGGCTCTCGCCCCTCCCACGCCATGGAGACCATGGACCAGAGGGGAAACCCTTCTCCCATCTAGGGAGAAGGTCAAGGAAGAAGAAGAAGGAGGGGGGCTCTCTCCCCCTCGCTTTCGGTGGCGCCGGAACCCCGCCGGGGGCCATCATGATCACCACGATCTACACCAACACCTCCGCCATCTTCACCGACATCTCCCTCACCTTCCCCCCTCTATCTACAGCGGTCCACTCTCCCGCAACCCGTTGTACCCTCTACTTGAACATGGTGCTTTATGCTTCATATTATTATCCAATGATATGTTGCCATCCTATGATGTCTGAGTAGATTTTCGTTGTCCTAACGGTGGTTGATGAATTGCTATGATTAATTTAATTTGCTTGTGGTTATGTTGCTGTCGTTTGGTGCCCATCATATGAGCGCACGCGTGGATCACACCATAAGGTTAGTTGTATGTTGATAGGACTATGTATTGGAGGGCAAGGGTCACAGAAGCTTCAGCCTAGCATAGAAATTGATGCATACGGGATTGAAGGGGGACCAAATATATCTTAATGCTATGGTTGGGCTTTACCTTAATGAACGTTATTAGTTGCGAATGCTTGCTAATAGTTCCAATCATAAGTGCATAGAATTCCAAGTCAGGGATGACATGCTAGCAGTGGCCTCTCCCACATAAAACTTGCTATCGGTCTAGTAAAGTAGTCAATTGCTTAAGGAACAATTTCGCAACTCCTATAACCACTTTTCCACACTCGCTATATTTACTTTATTGCTTCTTTACTTACAACAGCCCCTAGCTTTTATTTTCTTGTTCTTTACTTTCTTGCTAGCCTTTCCAAAAACACCTACAGAATACTTTTAGTTTTATACTTGTTCTAGGTAAAGCGAACGTCAAACATGCGTAGAGTTGTATCGGTGGTCGATAGAACTTTAGGGAATATTTGTTCTACCTTAACTCCTCGTTGGGTTCGACACTCTTACTTATCAAAAACTGTTGCGATCCCCTATACTTGTGGGTTATAAGATACAAAGATAAAAAATAATAAAATAGGCTCGACTCGCTTCAAGTAGGTCGCGCCCCCGTTACTTAACACGGATAGTAGGTGGGTGCGGTGGCTAGCAGCGCTCACTATCTTCCTGGAGCTCCAGGGATTGATCCCTCGTGCTCTCCTTTCCCTTACTTTTTTCTTTAACTGTGCACCAATGGGCCGGCCAGATTACCGTAGCCGCTTCAGCGAGATATCCTACCGTCTCGTTGAATGCGAGATATAGATGTCACGTTTCATCATCTTTTTTTAATGAGTTTATATCGAGATTCCGAGACCACCGAACGGCCACTATTGCAGTCTAAACGAGTAGTTGACGTGATATTGTCGGCGCTTCCCTACCGGAGCCGGCTTGATTTTATCGATGACAGCCAGGAAGTCGTCCTGCATGTGCCCCTAAGGACTAGCGCCCTACAGCCACAATCGTCGTTGTTGAACCCTTGCATAGATCTGAAGCATCTGACACCAAATCTCATCACATGACAAGAAACCCTAACCCCAGTGTCCCAAGGAGACGTCAGGAATCTACGTCGGAGCTTCTAGCCGGACGAACTCGAGGAGGATCGAAGGCTGGAAGACAAACTCAAAGAAGAAGCGCCATCATTTGCCCGAGCGTTGCACCTGTGAGGACTAAAAAAACCTAACCTAAACTACTAACCGGAGTGGAGGCAACGGGATTCCCTTCCTGCCATTGGCCACCGGAGTGGCAGGCAGAGGGAACGCGAATCCACGGGCTCGCCAGTGAAGCTTGGTAGGGAGAGTTTGCGCTAGCCTCCTAGGGTTAGGGGAGGAAAACAAGAGGCGTCCTTGATCTTCCTTTTGACCACAGTTGCAAACTACAATACAAGACTATTTCTACGAGTAGCCTGATAAAAGGATTAAATTTATCTTTTTGAAGGTGTATATCCTAATCTTTCCATCCCTTGGAATTACTCAATATATCTAATGCAATAAAAGAAAACAATTCGAAATAACAACTTTTTTAACATATCTCATAGTAAATGGACCTCACAAAAGGAGAGGTGTGGTTGAATATGAAATTTACTCACTCACATTTACTAGAAATAATAAAATCTCTTACATTTACTTTGTATATATCTTAAAAATTATACTCTTGAAATATACTCACTCACATTTACTGGAGTATATATAATAAAATTACTCACTCACATTTACTGGAGTATATATGATCTTGAAATATTAAAATTAAATGCGCAGCAAATTAAATGCAGATTTTCCTAGATATATATCTCTTGTATCTTGGTACAAATCAAAAGTAAATGTCTTTACTTCTTAATTAGTACACTTAATTTCAAATATTGCATGAGTGACTGAACCTTGATCAGGAGCCTTTAAATATGGTGGGTTTCCCTTCCCCACCAACGCAAATCAAATTCACTTGTGAGCTTTAGTAGTGAAAAAAAGCGGCAATGGCACTAGGTAGAAGCATGAGCAGCACTGGCGCCGTTGCTCTTGGGTTGGTGCTAACCCTGTGCTTGGCAACCAGTTGTTTTAGAAAGACGGAGTGGATAGTTGGAGGTTGGAAGGGATGGACCTTTGGTGTTCATGGCTGGGAGAGGAACAAGACCTTCTACCCTGGTGACGTGCTTGGTGAGTATGGTAGATAATCGTTAATTTTGATCCGCATGAATGTTTGTTTCAAAGTATGAAATGTTATATTATATGTTTCACGTGATGGAAATAATTTGTATCACCATAGCATCTGGAGTCCTAGCCATGAGATATCGATCTTGTTCTAGATCATTGCGTAATTGTGATTTTAAGTTACAGGAGAAATTGTTAGACGAACGATGCATTAGAGCACATGACACACTAATCAATAGGCCCTTGTTATAAGATCCATAAACTTGTTCTTTAATTAGTAGGCCCTGATTTAATGCTAAGCAATAAGGAGTCTATGGAACTGACCACGTTTCCATTGATGCAGTGTTCAAGTATAATCCGAAGATGCATAACGTGGTGATAGTGAATAAAGATGAGGAGTTCTTCTGCAGGGCTGGTGCTGTCGGGGACGATACATATACCTCTGGCTACGACCACTAGTAGAAAACAGGGCATTTGTCCCGGTTCGTAAGGGTCTGTAGTCCCGGTTCATGAACCGGGACTAAAGGGTCGTTACTAATACCTCCCCCCTTTAGTCCCGGTTCAAATCAGAACCAGGACAGATGGGGGTCCACGTGGCAGCTGCCGGCAGCCCAGGCAGGGGGGCCTTTGGTCCCGGTTGATGACATAAACCGGGACCAAAAGGCTTCCACGCATCAGCAGCTGGCTGGAGCTGAGGTTTAGGGGTTTAGGGGGTTATTTTTAGTTTGTTATTAGCTAGCTAATATAGAGAGAAGTGTCCTCTCTTATATCTTCATCCTTGGTTTACCAACGCTACTGCTATGTTCATTTCACCCCGCAGATATATAATAACTCATGCATGCTCGCATCATACATCATCATATATAATAACAAGTCCTACTAATCAAGCATCATCATACAACTTCTACTCGTTATTAATAATAAGTCATACGATCATCATCCTCATAGTCATCGAACCCAATCCTACATAATTGTTCTTAGCACATGATCATCAGTATCAGGTAGGATCTAAACACACTTAATGTAAAATAGCATAAAACAATATAGACCCTGACTCTCCATTATGAAGAATGGAGATCATCCTGTCTCCAATTCTTGCGCCTCGCTTCCTTTTGCTTTCAAGAAGCTCATTACGACTGTCCATACATTTTTTCCATTTTTTGATTGTCATGTCTCCATTTCTTTTAGAAATCCGGTATGGACCGTTGAGATTCATAGGATGACCTGGATATATGTTCAAAACACGAAGGCTGCCGCCATTCTGATACATCAAATGAGGCACACAATCCTCTGGGATTTTCTGTTGAAAAACATAGTAATAACTTCGTAGTTAGCAATGATGTACTAGTTTTAGAAGTATGTAAAAAGATGCACGGATGTCATAATAGTAAAAAATCTTACCAGGGTATCTCCATCGTAGTTACCGTAGTTCAACACGTGCACTAGTGTCACGTATTGACCATAATGTTGAGGAGTTCGATTGTAGATATTGTAATTCTCAAGATCATTACAAAATCCAACCAGATGAGTTTTCTCCTTGTAAGTTAACTCAGAGCCATCGGTGTAGTAAGTTCTATCTACCATTTTCTGCACATTCTTTGATACTTCAAAATAAGCTGTCAATGGAAATAAGCTGTCAACTATTTTGAAATGAACAATATAAATTAGTTAATAATTAACTATGTTTGAGAAACTCACATAGCGGTAGAACTGGAGGCGTATCAACAAGGACCCAAATGTCCATATTGTCTTGCTCGATTTCAGGATCACCAAGATCCATAGTGACAAGCATACCCTCATCAAAACCATACAATTTGCAAAATGCTTTCTAATTTTTCCAAGCAAAATGGGTTACGCTCTCAGCATTATACAACTTTACTTCGAAATCCACATCATGATGGGTCCTTAGGTGAATTTTCTTCATTTCAAAATTTTCATGGTCTTCAAAATCCATCCTCTCCAAGATATAGCGTCTTGCATGGCATGAGATAAACTATACTCGAATTGTAAAAGATGAAAATTACACGTTAAAATAGTTGAAGTCATGCTTAATTATTAAAAAAAACACTTGTCGTCGTTGCGTACCGTTTCAACTTCGAAGGTCTCCTCGAGCTTAATGCTGAAGCGCCGACCATCGTCCAGGTGAGGCCTGTCGCACTGACCTCGATCGTCGTGGCACCAGTCGCACTCCCCCGGGAGACTTCCGTGTCCGATGATGACATTTCCTATACGTTCATAATTCAAAGACTAAATTAGATCATTATTATTCAACTAATCATATGCATATGCCTTGCATAGTGCTCTCCAATTTGAGCATTCAATAAGAAAAATCAAATCGCAAAATAAAGTAGTATTCAAATTAGGATGCATTCAATTATAAGAAAAACTACATCATCTCCATGTGTCCGTACATCGAATATTATCACTAATACACGTCGAATACTATCATACATATCGCCAGTACAGCTAGAACCGTAGCGCCCGACGAGTATCGGCGCGGGCGGTGGACACCCAAAGGGAAGGAACCATCACAGGATCATAGCTCCAGTGAGATCCCTGAAGAACCTGCCAGGTATTCTCGAACCTGCCCTCCAACGCAACCATGTAGCGACGGACGTGTCGGTCCTCCTCGCTGACACGGTGACGTATCACCTCCGCGGTGTCCGGAAGCCTCGGCACCGTCACTGGCCCACGCGACCGCCACCAAACAAGGATCGGGTCAACGACGGGCTGGCTCCTCACCAAGCTACGCCCCCCGAAAGGTAGCGCCTCCCAGTACCACCCCGGCGGAGCCCAGTCCCGGACATGGCCCATCTGGTCAAGCAGGTGTCGTCCTCCGCCGACTCGACGATGAGGATGCGGGATAGGCATCGTCCACGTCGATGTGGGAATAATTGCTTTAACTAAAAAAATAAACTAGTTCTATTAATTTTCTTGCTAAAAATAAACTACTTCTGTAGTAAAATAAACCAGTTTTATTAAATCAACTAGTTCAACTACTAAGCACTTACTATAAATAGAATAATGTAGTACTTACTAAAAATAAACAAGTTTACCTAGTTCTAACTAAGTCCATTAAACACTTTCTAAGTAGTACTAATTACTAAAAGTTATCGGGGAGGGGGGGTATATCGACAACGACATACCCGATAACAAAAATAAGAAGAGGAAGAAGAAGAAAAAAAGAGGAGAAGAAGAAATAAATAAGAAGATGAAAAAGAAGAAAAAAAAGGAGAAGTTATTACTGTCCTCTTCTTCTTATTCTTCTTCTTCTCCTCCTTCTTCCTCTTCTTATTTTCCTTTTTTCTCTCCTTCTTTTTCTTCTAAATATGAACATATACGTAAATTGACAAAGATAATTCTATGAACCAAAAAAAATTATAAAAATTCTATGAACAAAATTACAATAGAAAAAAATCATAAAAAATCTATGGACAAAATTACAACAGAAAAAAATCATAAAAATTCTATGAACAAAATTACAACAAAAAAATTCATAAAAATTCTATGAACCAATTGACATATTCTTTGCATATATATGAACACACAAACTTTTGCATATGCAACAATAATATCACAAAAAAAATGTATGAACAGTAAAAAATTCTAACTTTTGCATCTAAATTAACTAAAACAATTCAATTAACTATACATCTAAACTACGCATCTAAATTAACTACAACAACTCAATTAATTAACTCTATATCCTAAATTACGCATCTAAATTAACTACACACTAAATTAGGAAATTACGCAACGGGCCGGGCGGCGATCGACGAGGAGGCCGGCGACGGTGAGGGGCGCGGCGACGGCGACGGTGAGGGGCGCGGCGACGGCGACGGTGAGAGGCGCGGAGACGGCGACGGTGAGGGGGCGCGGCGCGACGGGCGATGAGGAGGCAGGGGGCGCGCGGCGACAGCGACGGTGAGGGGCACAGCGTCGGCGGCGAGGAGGCAGGGGGCACGGGGCGGCGACAGCGTCTGCGGCCGCGCGGGACGGCGGCGGAGGCAGGGCGACGGTGAGGCGCAGCCTGGCGGCGGCGTCGGGCGGGGAAGAACGAACTGTACCCAAAATTTTCGCAAGTGCTACTTATATAGACGAAGCATTGGTCCCGGTTCGTGACAGAAACCGGGACGAATGCCCCCTTTAGACCCGGTTGGTGGCACCAACCGGGACCAAAGGCCACTTTTCGGCAGCCCAAAGGGAGGGAAGCGGCGGCCTTTAGTCCCGGTTGGTGGCACCAACCGGGACCAAAGGGGGCATTCGTCCCGGTTTCTGTCACGAACCGGGACCAATTCTCCACTTTAGTCCCGGTTGGTGCCACCAACCGGGACCAATGGCCTTACGCTGGCGCGGTGGTGGGAGTTTAGTCCCACCTCGCTAGTTGAGAGTGACGAGCACCTGTTTATAAGCTCCGCTGCCTTTTCCCTCTCGAACTCCTTTAAAATGCAGGCTTATGGGCCTAATTGGACACTGCAATGCCGGTGGGCCTACTGGGCCTGCTGCGGGCCTGAATCCTGGCCCATGGTTGGGTTTCTAGTCGTATTCAGGCCGTGCTGGCCCAGTAGGTGGCATTTTTTCTTTTTTTCTATTTATTTTTTGTTTCTACTTAGAACTAAATACTTATAGCTTTTTAGTGATTTCTTTTTCCTTTTAGGTCACAAAAATTATAAACTTTCTGTTAGTGCCATTAGCTTTAAAATTTGAATAGTTTAAATTTGTATTTTTTTTAAATTTGTGTGAATCACTAGTTTATGAATCACTAGTTTACTAAATTTGTGCGAAAACACTTTGTAGAATAGTTAAAATTGATTTTTGAGTCAATCTTTTTCCTGCTATTTAATAGTAGGTGGCACTTTTTTTGTTTTGTAGTGATTATAAATTTTCTGTTAGTGCCATTAGTTTTAAAATTTGAATAGTTTAAAATTGAATTTTTTAAAATTTGTGTGAATCACTAGTTTATGAATAACTTTACTCAATTTGGTCATTTTAGTTAGTCATAACAAATATTATAGGCATTTTTTTTCTTTTTTGCTATTTATTTTTTATTTCTACTTAGAACTAAATACTTATAGTTTTTTAGTGATTTCTTTTTTCTTTTAGGTCACAAAAAATAAAAACTTCTGTGTTAGTGAACATATATGCACTTATAGAGAAAATTAAACATAAATTCATAATTAATTTCTATTTATGAATTTAGGTCCAATTTCCTCTATAGGTGCATCTATTTTCACTTTGAGAGGAGCTCAACAACGCGGAGAGGGACGGGCTTATAAACAGGTGTGGGCGCCCTTCGGTTGGCGAGGTGGGACTAAACTCTGGGCCAACCCTTTAGTCCCAGTTCGTGGCACGAACCGCGACTAAAGGGGAGCCTTTGGTCCCGGTTCGTGGCGTGAACCGGGACCAATGGTGGTAGGCCAGGAGCCAGGCCCATTGGTCCCGGTTCACGCCACGAACCGGGACCAAAAGGTCCAGACGAACCGGGACCAATGGCCCACGTGGCCCGGCCGGCCCCCTGGGCTCACGAACCAGGTCCAATGCCCCCATCTGTCCCGGTTCTAGACTGAACCGGGACTAATGGGCTGACCCGGCCTGGACCGTGGCCCCCTTTTCTACTAGTGGACAAGCTCAAGCTTAGCAGCCAAGGCCCGATGTACGCCATCAGCAGCAAACCTGGAGACTGTGAGAGAGGAATGAAGCTTGAAGTTCACATCACAACACGTAGATGATCCATCTATAGGCTGTCTACTTGATATGCCTGTCTTTTTTTATTATATTCCTCAAATAATGGAAGGAAATCCAAATTATGTGCATGCCCTTTGCCGATCCGTTGTAAGACTGTGAGCGCACCGGCTACAACACCCCCACTGGCAGGAGGGACCCAGCCCATCGAACCACGGCCCAACAGAGCCCGCAGGCCGAACCAACGCTTCTGTGGCCCGGAGTGGGTGACGACCCAACCAACCTCTACTTAAGCGTGGCACTCCAACCCTAGAGACCATCCAGAGGATCACGGCGGCGGCGGCACCTGTTCTTCTTGTTCCTCGATCCCCTTCTTCCAATTCTTGTACCAGCCACTGTAACCGCTACTTAAGACTCGAATTCGTGAGCCAGTGTAATAGACCGAGAGCTAGACTACTGGGTACCTAACATCTGGTATCAGAGACCAACCCATCCGCCGCTGCAGCGTGCTGGCGCACTTCATGGAGACCAGATCGCTTCGTCAAGCTCGTACCCATCTCGTCGCCATGGATCCCTCGATCAAGGCCTTCCTCGAGCGGCTGGAGTCCACCCTGAAGGAGCACACCGCGGCGATCAACGCCTCCAACAGCAAGGTGGACGAACTGGTGGTGTGGCGTCCTGATCTCGAGCGTCGCGTCGCTGATCTGGGCGATTCCGTTGCCGCCCTTCAGTTCGCGCGTCCGGCCATCACCAAGGAGGACGCGGCGACTCAAGCGGCCGCGTCAAGCAATCCACCACCTGCGACGGCCGGTGTTCAGGTCGACACCGCGCCTGGCGCAGTCGAGGATCCCATCGGGCAACCAGGCCACGGCGTCTTCAACATCTCTCGGGGGTCGCCGGCGGCGTCCTTCCAGACGTCGTCGCCGCTCCCGGCAAACGGTCGGATCGATTCCTCTGCACTTACTCTTGCATCTCCTTTCGCTCACGCCAGCCAACTCCTCGCCGGATTGGGCCAGGCGCATCCTGCAATCGTGTTTCCAGTGTTCATGGGCGAAAATCCTCGTCTCTGGAAAAAACTATGCGAACAGTACTTCGGCATGTTTGGGATTCACCAGTCCTTCTTGGTGCCCATGGCCTCCCTAAATTTCTCGGGTCCAGCCGCTGTGTGGCTGCAGTCCGTTCAGAAAAAGCTATCTGAATTTGACTGGGAATCTTTTTCGTCTCTGTTATGTACGCGTTTTGGTAGAGATCGTCATCAGTTGCTCATTCGACAGTTCTATGTTGTTAAGCAAACATCTTCAGTCACTGATTACATAGAGCGTTTCGAACTGCTTATCAATCATTTGAGCTCTTATTCCGACTCGATTCATCCATTCTATTTCCTTACTCGTTTTGTGAAAGGTTTACGAGCGGACATACGCGCGATGGTCCTGGTTCAGCGACCACCGGACTTGGACACCGCTTGCTCCCTTGCACTCTTGCAAGAAGAGGTGATCCAAGGGGCACGGGGCGACAGTTATCAGCCGTCCACGTCCAGACCGCCAGAAGCACCACACCGCAGCAGTATGCCTCTGCCACTGTCGGCTCCACCGGCGCGTCTTCAAGCTCATCCCACGGCCACGGACCGGCGTGGTTTGGAAGGAGCACGAGCAGACGCGGCCCGCCCAGACGGTGGCCGTCCCGAGGCAGCAAAACTCAAGGCGCTCCGCGATTATCGGCGCGCGCGAGGGCTCTATTTCAAGTGCGGCGAGCGATGGGGCCAGGAACATGTCTGCCCCACGTCTGCTCAACTTCACGTCATCGAAGAACTTCTGGATTTGTTCGGCATCAACTCAGTTCTCGATGGCGATGTGTCGTCACCAACAGAGGCGGCATCAGAAACAGTCATGGCAATTTCTCGATCTACACTGTCAGGCGGAGTGGCCCCAAAAGCTTTTCAGTTGCGCGCTTGGATACAAGGTCGCGAGGTCCTGATGCTTGTGGATTCAGGCAGCTCTACTTCATTCATCAACCAAGAGCTCGCCAAAACGATAGCGGGCATGCAGCAGCTGCCCCGCCCGTGCAGAGTACGTGTGGCAGATGGAGGCGAATTTCTCTACACTGCGCAAGTGCCTCAATGCGCATGGACTACTCAGGCCAGTGAGTTTCGCACGGATATGAAGATCCTAACTCTGGGCACTTATGATGCAATTCTGGGGATGGGTTGGCTTGAAGCTCACAGCCCCATGACGGTTGACTGGCGCGCCAAATGCATTCAGTTCAGGACAGCGGAGGGCGTGGCCTGCCTGCGTGGTCATGATTCTGATTCCACTACTTGCCACTCCATCAACTTCGTGCAGCTTCAGAGTATGTGCAAAGCAGGGGTTGTGTCACATATCGTTTATCTGTGCTTGGAAGATCAGTCGTCAGACAAGAAAGAGGTTGTCCCAGCCTATCTCCAAGAAGTACTGGCAGAGTTCCCAACTGTGTTGGGCGAACCAGAAGGACTGCCTCCAAGGCGTGAATGCGATCACCGCATTCCCCTAATTCCTGGTGCGCAACCTATCAACGTTCGTCCTTATCGCCACAAACCTGACCATAAGGATGAAATCGATCGGCAAGTAGAAGAGCTTTTGAAGGCAGGCGTTATTCAGAGAGCTCCAGTCCGTTCTCCTCACCGGTGATTTTGGTTAAAAAGAAGGACGGGACGTGGCGTTTATGTGTGGATTATCGCCACCTTAACGCACTGACAGTGGTGGGCAAGTACCCCGTGCCAGTCATCGAAGAGTTGTTGGATGAATTGCACGGCTCCCGCTGGTTATCTAAGATCGATCTCAGAGCAGGGTATCATTAGATTCGCCTGGCTGAAGGAGAAGAGTACAAGACAACATTTCAGACTCATGCAGGCCATTACGAGTTCCTCGTGGTCTCATTTGGATTGGCTGGAGGCCCTGGCACGTTCAATGGAGCAATGCATGGCACGTTACGGCCTGTCCTACGTGATGGAGTCCTGGTTTTCTTCGATGATATCTTAGTGCACACTGAAACTCTGGAAGAACACAAGCTGAAGCTCAGAGAGGTTTTGGGTCTGCTACAAAAGGATCAATGGAAAGTTAAGGAAAGCAAGTGTGCTTTCGGGCAACAACAGCTCTCTTACCTAGGTTATGTCATCAGCGCAGAAGGGGTATCAACAGATCCAAGCAAGATACAGGCAGTGGTGGAGTGGGAAACACCAAGTGACACTAAGGAAGTGCGCCGTTTCTTGGGCCTAGTTGGTTATTACCGTAGGTTTGTCACGAACTTTGGAGTTATTGCACGGCCACTTTTCAACCTGTTGAAGAAAGGAGTCCCATTCTTCTGGACAAGCACCACTCAAACTGCATTTCAAACTCTTAAGGATCAATTGGTTTCTGCTCCAGTTTTGGCCTTGCCCGATTTCTCTCAACCCTTCGTCGTGGAAACTGACGCTAGCGACAAGGGCATCGGCGCAGTTCTGCAACAGAATGGGCACCCCTTGGCATTCATGAGTAATGACCTGAGCCCTCGATACTAAGGTCTATCAACCTACGAGAAAGAGTATTTGGCGATCATAGTCGCGGTAGATCAGTGGAGGCCCTACCTTCAACATGCAGAATTCGTCATTTACACAGTTCAGCGCAGTCTGGTGCACCTGGAAGAGCAGCGTCTCACCACGCCATGGTAGCAAAAGGTATTCACTAAACTCCTCGGACTCCAGTACTGCATCAAGTACAAAAAAGGGACAGACAACTCAGCTTCAGATGCCCTGTCGCCTGCCCACCCCTCAGATGTTCTCCTTGTAGTTTCTGAATGTCAACCAGCGTGGCTTCAGGATGTGGTGAACAGCTACCACACCAACCCCCAGGCTCTACGCCTCTTGGAGCAGCTGGCCTTACGCGAAGATCCCAAAGGCCGCTTTTCTTTACAGCAAGGTATTCTGCGCTTCCGGGGACGCATTTGGCTGGGTGGGTCAACAACGTTACAACAGCAGATTATGAAAGCCTTTCATGACAGCCCGGTCGGGGGCCATTCTAGATTCCCTGTGACGTGTCGTCGCATTCGCAGACTGTTTGCGTGGCCTAAGATGAAAGTCCATATCCAACACTATGTCAAGTGTTGCACAGTTTGCCAACAGGCCAAACCTGACAGAGCTGCTCAACCGGGCTTGCTACTGCCACTACCTATTCCAGAAGCACCATGGGACTTAATTACAATGGATTTCGCCGACGGCTTACCTCAGTCCGGCAAGGCCAACTATCTTTGGGTGCTGGTGGATAAAAGGACTCAGTATACTCACTTTTTACCCATTGCACACCCTTATACAGCAGCTAAGGTGGCCAAGCTGTACATGCAACACATTTACAAACTGCATGGTTTCCTGCGTGTCATAGAGTCTGACAGAGGCCTAGTGTTCACAAGTCATTTTTGGCAAGAATTGTTCCGATACGCAGGCACAGAGCTCCGTTTGAGCACATCTAATCACCCACAGACGGATGGTCAAACGGAGCGCGTTAATCAGTGCGTAGGAACCTTTCTGCGCTGCTTCACGCATGCCTGCCCACGTCGCTGGAGCTTCTGGATCCCTCTGGCCCAGTTTTGGTACAATACTTCACATCATTCAGCTATCGCGATGTCACCTTTCAAAGCATTGTTCGGTTATGAACCGCGGCAACGGGGGATCACTTCAACTAGCTCTTGTTCGGTGTCATCCTTGGAAGCTTGGTTAGAGGAGCGTGCCGTGATGCAAAACCTGATTCGGCAACACTTGCACCGTGCTCAGCAGTGCATGAAAAGCAATGCAGACAAGAAACGCTCATTCCGGGAATTTGCAGTTGGGGATCGTGTCTACTTGAAGCTTCAGCCTTATGTGCAATCTTCTATGGCTCCGCGGGCAAATCACAAATTGTCATTCAAGTTCTATGGGCCATACCCAATCATCGAGAAGATCAACGATGTCACCTACAAGCTGCAGCTCCCAGCGCAGGCATCGGTCCACCTGGTGTTTCATGTGTCGTAGCTTCGCCAAGCACTCCTCCCTGGTACGACAGTAACTTCTGATCTTCCCATTTGTACTGACATGCTTGCCGTCCCCATGGAGATTCTTCAGACTCGCTGGCGCCGGAAGAACGGCCCCATGGTGGAGGAAGTCAAGGTGCGTTGGTCGCCGGAGACTACCATGGAAGACACCTGGGAAGACCGTGCAGCCCTCTTCGACAGCTTCCCTCAGGCTGCGGCTTGGGGTCAAGCTGCCACTCAAGGAGGGGGGATGTGAGCGCACTGCCTACAACACCCCCACTGGCAGGAGGGACCCAACCCATCGAGCCATGGCCCAACAGAGCCCGCAGGCCGAACCAACGCTTCTGTGGCCCGGAGTGGGTGACGACCCAACCAACCTCTACTTAAGCGTGGCACTCCAACCCTAGAGACCATCCAGAGGATCACGACGGCGGCGGCACCTGTTCTTCTTGTTCCTCGATCCCCTTCTTTCAATTCTTGTACCAGCCACTATAATCGCTACTTAAGACTCGAATTCGTGAGCCAGTGTAATAGATCGAGAGCTAGACTACTGGGTACCTAACAAAGACATCTCTGAAAATGATGTAGACCGCACCGCAGGTTGTGCGTGTATTTGTTGTTTTGACAAGTGGGCAATTATTACGAAAGCGTAATGTATGTCACCAAAATAATTGTGAATCCAGTAACTGAAGGCGAAGCCCTTTTTGCCCCGTCAAGGCCTTGTTCGGTTAAACCTCTCCTGGAGGGGATTCACAAAATTCGCAAAATAAAAAAACCTCTCCTGGAGGGGATTGATTGAGATTTTGACTTGTATGGAATTTAATCCATCCTAATCTACTTCAATCCCCTTCAATTTTGTTGCAACCGAACAAGCCCTAAAAGAGTTAGAAAAGGTTGAAGGACGGCGCGATAGATACAAATCTTGTAGCTTCTGGCACTGCTCCTTGTTAGCACCATAACGGGATTCCATCTGGTTGCCTCGGACTCGAAGAGAGCAAAAGATGCACGTACTCCCTGTGTTTCAAATTAATTGAAATTCTAGGTTTGTCGTAATCAAATTTACTTAAGTTTGACCAACACTAATGAAAAATCTGCTAAGAGTAAGATCTACAACACCAAATACACACATGATGACCCTCGCAAAAAAAAACACATATGACGAGAAATTTCATAGTACTAACTTGTTGTTCTTGATGGTTGTACGGAATTGGTAAAACATATACAAGTTTGACTTAGGATAAACTCAAAATTATTTTGAAACGGAGGCCGTACATCATTGTTGATCGGACAAAGCCTAGTCTCAAATAGTGGTCTTTGTCATCGGTAAATTCGTGAACTCATCATCCAGTAAATTTTTTATTTTTTTAACACAATGCAGATGCAGACGCTCATATATACACGCATACGCTCATCTTTATGAACACACACTATGTTCATCTTCAAGAGACTGGCCGGCATATTATCTTGGGATTGACAAAAGTCACCACAGACGCCTCGTAGTTGACGAGAACATCTTCTCCCACTGAACGCACATCGTCGGACACTAGGATCGAGCATGTTGAGTGTTAAGTTAGTCTCGTCATAGAGCCTGAATGATGGGGCCACTAGCAACCACCATAGCCCTACAGGATTCCATCACGTGCAGATAGACCAAGATGAGAATAATACTAATTTAGAGATGTTGAGGGAAGAGAAAGAAGATGAAGATTTCGACGATGGAGGCTTCAGCCCTTCTGGAGGGACTCCAACTAGCTGAAGAACTGGGAATTTTCTCACTGGTTGTGGAATCCGATTCGCAGGAGATTGTTCAAGCCATCCAAAATCTGATGGAGTACCGCGCTGCTGCTGCAGTGCTGACTGATGATTGCCGGAAGATGATGAAATCTTTTGGCAGGGTGACAATTGATCACTGTGCTAGAGAAAGCAATACAGTAGCGCATAGGCTAGCCAGTGAAAGTTTTAGAGGGAAGCTCTCAGGGGTCTGGCTTGATAAACCCCCCGATTTTGTAGTTTCTTCTCTTGTAACTGTTATGATTACTACTTAAAAATGTCGCCGAAGTTCAAAAAGAAAAAAGAAGATGAAGATTTGTCTGTGAGTTTAGACTTTGTATGCCGGGATATCCTTCTTTTTGAAAAAGCACTTTACAGACAATCTAGAGCGATTTTGTTGTGCTTATTACTAGATATAATTACTGCTAAACTGACAAAAGATTACACCGGTGCAAGCCCTATTTTTCTCCAACATGTTTAGGTTGTTTTTTTATCTCTAAAATTAGTTTTGCCCAATTTAAGAGGCAAACCAGTACAATCCCTCGGCCACACAGCCTGAACGCCTAACCGGCCGTTTCCCCCCTTCCCAATTTGGAAACGGGAGGCTTTGCTCCCCGCGGGAAAGAGAGGACGCCTCCGACGAGCCGCAGCCTCTCTCGGGCGGAGGAGGAGGAGCTCGTCCACACCCCCGAGCAAGCCTCTCCTCGCCCCGCCGGGGACGACGATGGTAAGGTGGTCGCCGCCGCCGCCGCGGGACGTCGAGCTTTTCCCCTTCCCCTCTCTGGGCGGCCACGACCCCGTCTCGCTGTCCCTGTTCGTGGCGTGCGTCGCGGCCACCGTGGCGATCGCCTCGACCATGTGCTCGGCGTGCGGCCGCAAGCCCAAGGCGGTCAGCCAGGAGCCGGCCGCGGACGCCCAGGCCTCCGACGCCTCCGGGAGCCAGGGCGGCGCGGAAGGGGAGGAGGAGGTGGTGACGCTGCCGCCGGAGCTGGCCACGCACGGGCCGATCGAGCCGCCGCCGCTGCCCAAAACGACGTCGCGGCGGAAGCTGTCCGTGTCCATGTCCATGGGCGTGGGCAAGAGCATGTCCATGAACGTGGGCAAGAGCCTCGCCAACATCCCGGACAAGATGAAGCTGAGCAAGCTGGAGCCGCGCCACAAGGAGAAGGACGACCCCGAGGACACGCTGTGGAAGAAGTCCATCATCCTCGGCGGCAAGTGCAAGATCCCCGGCGAGAGGGACGCCGAGGCCTCCGACCCCGACGCGGCCGCCGACGCCGCCGACGATATGACCGCCGGCGCCTTCCGCCGGTCCAGCTACTCCCGGCCCGTGTCCCGCTCCAACTCCTTCTCCGTCCACCAGCCCCTGCCCGAGCCTCCCCCAATGCAATCCTACACTAAATCTTGAGCAAGGAAGCTACGTGCAGTACATACATACATACGTCGTGCGTAGGAGGAAGAAGCTGTCTGCTGTGCTAGTGGTGATGAAGGGCTGCATCCGTCGTGTGGAGTGGTGTCGTGGGCGTACTTGATCATCTTCTTGTTTTTGGCGGATTTCGAGATGAATGCATGGGTGATCATCGGTTGATCTTTCGAGCCAAGTGAGGGGGGTGCGGTTTGTGTTGGTGATAATTACATTACATATTCTATATTTTTCTGACTGCAAATGTTGATCATCCTAATAAAACACAATAAGGGGTCTGCTTCAATTTTACAATGCTCTTGATGCTTCCACAGCTACTACTTGCTCCCTTTTCATGCAAGTACAATAGGGGGAATTGGCAGGCTTCTGATTGATCTATGATTTTTATTTATTGTTGAAATGACGAGATTATTAAAACGTCACACAGGATACGCCAACGACACGATAACAAGGCACAAAGAATGCACACGGTCACACACGTGGGCCAACACAAAAGATTTAACCTAAAATCTTCAAAGTGCACGCGCACTATTTGAACGAACCGAGCGGCCGCTCGTGCGCCGTTGGATCTCGCCCCTGATCGTCCCGAAAGTCACATGCGCTACCGACAAATCACCTAGTCGAGGTCCACCCTGGCAAATCCCCACACAACCATCACTCCAACCCACCCGCCAGCCACACACAAACACCGGAGGCGCGGACGAGCGTGTCCACTACTTCCTCGCGTCCGGTGGCCGCCGTTAACCGGCCACCGGAGTGCGCCGCCGAGCACGCACGCGAGCGCAGCCTCAGGGGGATCCGGCTGGGAGAGCTGTGGCGTGCCCAATCTGAACACTGACGAGCAGCGCCGCGCCGTCGCGCACCCAGTGTTAGAAGGGAGAGAGGGATTTGGTGGAATAGTTTGATGTATTGCTTGAGCCTCGTGGGCATATATATATATATATAGGAGTACAGTCATCTATTTGGAGTATAAGACAAGCCAGAACAAATCCTAGTCTATCTCGTCTTTCCTAATAAACATTATACTCAACATCCCCCCGCAGTCACAACGGTAGTGACGCAGACGGTGAGACTGGAGAAGAATCTGAAGGCAAGCCGACGGACCCCCCCCCCCCCCACAGTCATAACGGTCGACACATCGCGGAGTCGTGGCTGGAGTGGCAACCGACGAGGTTGCTCAAGCAGGCGGTAGCCCTTTGTGCCGTTTGTCGATGTAGCCGAGAGCGTGGGTGGTGGAGCCGTGGTCGAGGTAGCCGTGCGAAGAATGCCGTGGTCGAGGTAGCCGTGCGAAGAATGCCGTGGTCGATGTCAAGTCGGGGTAGCCGGTGTTGAGGAAGTCGTCGTAGAGCCGCGGGCGCAAGGGGGCGCCGAGTTAGCATGGGCGCAGTGGTGTCGAAGTAGTGGTGCGGCGGGAAGAAGATGTTGTTGACGACGCGTCGCAACGGATTTGCCAAGCCCGGGGACACATCGTGGACGAAGGCACACACCGGTGTTGCCAGCACCGGGCATGCGTAGACGGACGAAGACGAAGTTGACGAAGCGCCGCACCAGGCTTGCCAGGCCCGGAGACACGTCAAGGACGAAGGCACGCGACGGTGTTGCCAGCACCGAGCATGCGTAGACTGGGACCTGCATGAGCTGTACGCCATGTCGAAGAAGTCGGAGAGGCCAGCAGAGAAGTGTTGGAAATATGCCCTAGAGGCAATAATAAAATGATTATTATTATATTTCCTTGTTCATGATAATTGTCTATTGTTCATGCTATAATTGTGTTATCCGGAAATCATAATACATGTGTGAATACATAGACCACAACATGTCCCTGGTGAGCCTCTAGTTGACTAGCTCGTTGATCAACAGATAGTCATGGTTTCCTGACTATGGGCATTAGATGTCATTGATAACGGGATCACATCATTAGGAGAATGATGTGATGGACAAGACCCAATCCTAAGCATAGCACAAGATCGTGTAGTTCGTTTGCTAGAGCTTTTCTAATGTCAAGTATTATTTCCTTAGACCATGAGATTGTGCAACTCCAGGATACCGTAGGAGTGCTTTGGGTGTGCCAAATGTCACAACGAACTGGGTGACTATAAAGGTGCACTACGGGTATCTCCGAAAGTGTCTGTTGGGTTGGCACGAATCGAGACTGGGATTTGTCACTCCGTATGACGAAGAGGTATCTCTGGGCCCACTCGGTAATGCATCATCATAATGAGCTCAATGCGACCAAGTGGTTGATCACGGGATCATGCATTACGGTACGAGTAAAGTGACTTGCCGGTAACGAGATTGAACGAGGTATTGGGATACCGACGATCGAATCTCGGGCAAGTAACGTACCGTTTGACAAAGGGAATTGTATACGGGATTGCTTGAATCCTCGACATCGTGGTTCATCCGATGAGATCATCGTGGAACATGTGGGAGCCAACATGGGTATCCAGATCCCGCTGTTGGTTATTGGCCGGAGAGTTGTCTCGATCATGTCTGCATGGTTCCCGAACCCGTAGGGTCTACACACTTAAGGTTCGATGACACTAGGGTTATTAGAAAGACTTATATGTGATTACCGAATGTTGTTCGGAGTCCCGGATGAGATCCCGGACGTCACAAGGAGTTCCGGAATGGTCCGGAGGTAAATATTTATATATGGGAAGTTGTCATACGGTCAACGGAAAGGTTCGGAGGCATATCGGTATTGTACCGGGGCCACCGGAGGGGTTCCGGGTTTCCACCGGGAGGGGCCACCTCTCCCGCAGGCCCTTATGGGCTTTAGGAGGAAGGGAACAAGCCCCAAGTGGGCTGGGGCGCCACTCCCCCTAGGGCCCATGCGCCTAGGGTTGGGGGAAACCCTAAAGGGGGCGCCCCCCTTGCTTGGAGGGCAAGCCCCCTCCCCTTGGCCGCCGCCCCCCCTCTAGATCTCATCTAGAGGGGGCCGGCCCCCTTCCCCCTTCCCCTATAAGTAGAGGGGCGAGGGGAGGGCTGCACACAACATCCAAGGCGCAGCCCCTCCCCTCCCCAACACCTCTCCTCCTCCGTTAAGAGCTTGGCGAAGCCCTGCCGGAGTACTGCTGCTCCACCACCACCACGCCGTCGTGATGCTGTTGGAGCTTTCTTCCTCAACCTCTCCCTCCTCCTTGCTGGATCAAGGCGCGGGAGACGTCCTCGCTCTGTACGTGTGTTGAATGCGGAGGTGCCATCCGTTCGGCGCTTGGTCATCGGTGACTTGGATCACGACGAGTACGACTCCATCAACCCCGTTCTCTTGAACGCTTCCGTTCGCGATCTACAAGGGTATGTAGATGCACTCCTCTCTCTCGTTGCTAGATGACTCCATAGATTGATCTTGGTGAAGCGTAGAAAAATTTTATTTTATGCTATGTTCCCCAACAGTGGCATCATGAGCTAGGTCTATGCATAGTTTCTATGCACGAGTAGAACACAAAGCAGTTGTGAGCGTCGATATTGTCAATTTTTCTTGCCGTTACTAGTCTTATCTTGATTCGGCGGCATTGTGGGATGAAGCGGCCCGGACCGACCTTACACGTACGCTTACGTGAGACAGGTTCCACCGACTGACATGCACTAGTTGCATAAGGTGGCTAGCGGGTGTCTGTCTCTCCCACTTTAGTCGGATCGGATTCGATGAAAAGGGTCCTTATGAAGGGTAAATAGAAATTGGCATATCACGTTGTGGTTTTGACGTAGGTAAGAAACGTTCTTGCTAGAACCCTAATGCAGCCACGTAAAAACATGCAACAACAATTAGAGGACGTCTAACTTGTTTTTGCAGCATGTGCCTTGTGATGTGATATGGCCAAAAGATGTGATGAATGATATATGTGATGTATGAGATTGATCATGTTCTTGTAATAGGAATCACGACTTGCATGTCGATGAGTATGACAACTGGCAGGAGCCATAGGAGTTGTCTTAATTTATTTATGACCTGCGTGTCAACATAAACGTCATGTAATTACTTTACTTTATTGCTAAACCGTTGGCCATACTAGTAGAAGTAACAGATGACGAGACAACTTCATGAGGACACAATGATGGAGATCATGATGATGGAGATCATGGTGTCATGCCGGTGACGAAGATGATCATGGTGCCCCGAAGATGGAGATCAAAGGAGCAATATGATAATGGCCATATCATGTCACTATTTGATTGCATGTGATGTTTATCATGTTTATGCTTCTTATTTGCTTAGAACGATGGTAGTAAATAAGATGATCCCTCACAATAATTTCAAGAAAGTGTTCCCCCTAACTGTGCGCCGTTGCGAAAGTTCATTGTCTCGAAGCACCACGTGATGATCGGGTGTGATAGATTCTAACGTTCACATACAACGGGTGTAAGCCAGATTTACACATGCAAAACACTTAGATTGACTTAACGAGCCTAGCATGTACAGACATGGCCTCGGAACACAAGAGACCGAAAGGTCGAACATGAGTCGTATGAAAGATACGGCCAACATGGAGATGTTCACCGATGATGACTAGTCCGTCTCACGTGATGATCGGACACGGTCTAGTTGAGTCGGATCATGTATCACTTAGATGACGAGAGGGATGTCTAATCTGAGTGGGAGTTCATTAAATAATTTGATTAGATGAACTTAACTATCATGAACTTAGTCTAAATAAACTTTGCAATATGTCTTGTAGATCAAATGGCCCACGCTAATGTCAACCTCAACTTCAACGCGTTCCTAGAGAAAACCAAGCTGAAAGATGATGGCAGCAACTATACGGACTGGGTCCGCAACCTGAGGATCATCCTCATAGCTGCCAGGAAACAATATGTCCTAGAAGCACCGCTAGGTGAAGCACCCATCCCAGAGAACCAAGACGTTATGAACGCTTGGCAGCAGCGTGCTGATGATTACTCCCTCGTTCAGTGCGGCATTCTTTATAGCTTAGAACCGGGGCTCCAAAAGCGTTTTGAGCAACACGGAGCATATGAGATGTTCGAAGAGCTGAAAATGGTTTTCCAAGCTCATGCCCGGGTCGAGAGATATGAAGTCTCCGACAAGTTCTACAGTTGTAAGATGGAGGAAAATAGTTCTGTCAGTGAGCACATATTCAAAATGTCTGGGTTGCACAACCGCTTGACTCAACTGGGAGTTAATCTCCCGGATGACGCGGTCGTTGACAGAATCCTTCAGTCGCTCCCACCGAGCTACAAGAGCTTTGTGATGAAGTTCAATATGCAGGGGATGGAAAAGACCATTCCTGAGGTATATTCATTGCTGAAATCAGCGGAGGTGGAGATCAAATAGGAACATCAAGTGTTGATGGTGAATAAAATCACTAAGTTCAAGAAAGGCAAGGGTAAGAAGAAGGACGGCAAGGGAATTGCCGCGCCCGGTAAGCCAGTTGCCGGGAAGAAGCCAAAGAATGGACCCAAGCCTGAAATTGAGTGCTTTTATTGCAAGGGAAAGGGACACTAGAAGCGGAACTGCCCCAAATACTTAGCAGACAAGAAGGCCGGCAACACTAAAGGTATATGTGATATACATGTAATTGATGTGTACATTACCAGTACTCGTAGTAGCTCCTGGGTATTTGATACCGGTGCGGTTGCTCATGTTTGTAACTCAAAACAGGAGCTGCGGAATAAACGAAGACTGGCGAAGGATGAGGTGACGATGCACGTCGGGAATGGTTACAAGGTCGATGTGATCGCCGTCGGCATGCTACCTCTACATTTACCTATGGGATTAGTTTTGAACCTCAATAATTGTTATTTAGTGCCAGCTTTGGGCATGAACATTGTATCTGGATCTCGTTTGATGTGAGATGGCTACTCATTTAAATCCGAGAATAATGGTTGTTCTATTTATATGAGAGATATGTTTTATGGTCATGCCCCGCTGGTGAATGGTTTATTCTTAATGAATCTCAAATGTAATGTTACACATATTCATAGTGTGAATACCAAAAGATGTAAGGTTGATAATGATAGTCCCACATACTTGTGGCACTGCCGCCTTGGTCACATAGGTGTCAAACACATGAAGAAGCTCCATACAGATGGACTTTTGGAGTCTCTTGATTTCAAATCATTTGACACGTGCGAACCATGCCTCATGGGTAAAATGACCAAGACTCCGTTCTCCGGAACAATGGAGCGAGCAACAACCTTATTGGAAATTATACATACTGATGTGTGCGGTCCAATGAGCGTTGAGGCTCGCGGTGGCTGTCGTTATGTTCTCACTCTCACTGATGACTTAAGTAGATATGGGTATGTCTATTTGATGAAACACAAGTCTGATACCTTTGAAAAGTTCAAGGAATTTCAGAATGAGGTAGAGAATCAACATGACCGAAAGATAAAATTCTTACGATCAGATCGTGGGGGAGAATATTTACGTCACGAATTTGGTATGCACTTAAGGAAATGTGGAATCGTTTCACAACTCACGCCGCCTGGAACACCTCAGCGTAACGGTGTGTCCGAACGTCGTAATCGCACTCTATTGATATGGTGCGATCTATGATGTCACTCACTGATTTACCGCTATCATTTTGGGGATACGCTCTAGAGACAGCTACATTCACTTTAAATAGGGCGCCGTCTAAATCCGTTGAGACGACACCGTATGAATTATGGTTTGGGAAGAAACCTAAGCTATCATTTCTAAAATTTTGGGGATGCGATGCTTATGTCAAGAAACTTCAACCTGAAAAGCTCGAACCCAAGTCGGAAAAATGCGTCTTCATAGGATACCCTAAGGAAACCATTGGGTATACCTTCTACCTCAGATCCGAAGGCAAGATCTTTGTGGCCAAGAACGGGTCCTTTCTAGAGAAAGAGTTTCTCTCGAAAGAAGTAAGTGGGAGGAAAGTGGAACTTGATGAAGTATTACCTCTTGAACCTGAGAGTAGCGCAGCTCAAGAAAATGTTTCTGTGGTGCCTCCACTGATTAGAGAGGAGGTTAATGATGATGATCATGAAACTTCAGATCAAGTTGCTACTGAACTTCGTAGGTCCACAAGGACACGTTCCGCACCAGAGTGGTACGACAACCCTGTCCTGGAAATCATGTTGTTAGACAACGGTGAAGCTTTGAACTATGAAGAAGCAATGGCGGGTCCAGATTCCAACAAATGGCTTGAAGCCATGCAATCCGAGATAGGATCCATGTTTGAAAACAAAGTATGGACTTTGACAGACTTTCCCGATGATCGGCGAGCGATAGAGAATAAATGGATCTTTAAGAAGAAGACGGACGCGGATGGTAATGTCACCATCTATAAGGATCGACTTGTCGCTAAGGGTTATCGACAAGTTCAAGGGGTTGACTACGATGAGACCTTCTCACCCGTAGCGAAGCTGAAGTCCGTCCAAATCTTGTTAGCAATTGTCGCGTACTATGATTATGAGATATGGCAAATGGACGTCAAAACGGCATTCCTCAACGGCTTTCTTAAGGAAGAATTGTATATGATGCAGCTGGAAGGTTTTGTCGATCCTAAGAATTCTAACAAGGTATGCAAGCTCCAGCGCTCCATCAATGGGCTGGTGCAAGCATCTCGGAGTTGGAACATTCGCTTTGATGAAATGATCAAAGCGTTTGGGTTTATGCAGACTTATGGAGAAGCCTGCGTTTACAACAAAGTGAGTGGGAGCTCTGTAGCATTTCTCATATTATATGTAGATGACATGCTTTTGATGGGAAATGATATAGAACTTTTGGACAGCATTAGGGCCTATTTGAATAAGTGTTTTTCAATGAAGGACCTTGGAGAAGCTGCTTACATATTAGGCATCAAGATATATAGAGATAGATCGAGACGCCTCATAGGTCTTTCACAAAGCACATACCTTGATAAGATATTGAAGAAGTTCAATATGGATCAGTCCAAGAAAGGGTTCTTGCCTGTGTTGCAAGGTGTGAAATTGAGCTCAGCTCAATGTCCGACCACGGCAGAAGATAGAGAAAAGATGAGTGTCGTCCCCTATGCATCGGCCATAGGGTCTATCATGTACGCCATGTTGTGTACCAGAACTGATGTAAACCTTGCCGTAAGTTTGGTAGGAAGGTACCAAAGTAATCCCGGCATGGAACACTGGACATCGGTCAAGAATATCCTGAAGTACCTGAAAAGGACTAAGGACATGTTTCTCGTATATGGAGGTGACGAAGAGCTCGTCGTAAAGGGTTACGTCGACGCTAGCTTCGACACAGATCTGGATGACTCCAAGTCACAAACCGGATACGTGTTTATTTTGAATGGTGGGCAGTAAGCTGGTGCAGTTGCAAGCAAAGCGTCGTGGCGGGATCTACATGTGAAGCGGAGTACATGGCAACCTCGGAGGCAGCGCATGAAGCAATCTGGATGAAGGAGTTCATCACCGACCTAGGAGTCATACCCGATGCGTCGGGGTCAATCGCTCTCTTCTGTGACAACTGGAGCTATTGCACTTGCCAAGGAGCCCAGGTTTCACAAGAAGACCAGGAACATCAAGCGTCGCTTCAACTCCATTCGTGAAAATGTTCAAGATGGAGACATAGATATTTGCAAAGTACACACGGATCTGAATGTCGCAGATCCGTTGACTAAACCTCTTCCGCGAGCAAAACATGATCAACACCAGAACTCTATGGGTGTTCGATTCATCACAATGTAACTAGATTATTGACTCTAGTGCAAGTGGGAGACTGTTGGAAATATGCCCTAGAGGCAATAATAAAATGATTATTATTATATTTCCTTGTTCATGATAATTGTCTATTGTTCATGCTATAATTGTGTTATCCGGAAATCATAATACATGTGTGAATACATAGACCACAACATGTCCCTGGTGAGCCTCTAGTTGACTAGCTCGTTGATCAATAGATAGTCATGGTTTCCTGACTATGGGCATTAGATGTCATTGATAACGGGATCACATCATTAGGAGAATGATGTGATGGACAAGACCCAATCCTAAGCATAGCACAAGATCGTGTAGTTCGTTTGCTAGAGCTTTTCTAATGTCAAGTATTATTTCCTTAGACCATGAGATTGTGCAACTCCAGGATACCGTAGGAGTGCTTTGGGTGTGCCAAACGTCACAACGAACTGGGTGACTATAAAGGTGCACTACGGGTATCTCCGAAAGTGTCTGTTGGGTTGGCACGAATCGAGACTGGGATTTGTCACTCCGTATGACGGAGAGGTATCTCTGGGCCCACTCGGTAATGCATCATCATAATGAGCTCAATGTGACCAAGTGGTTGATCACGGGATCATGCATTACGGTACGAGTAAAGTGACTTGCCGGTAACGAGATTGAACGAGGTATTGGGATACCGACGATCAAATCTCGGGCAAGTAACGTACCGTTTGACAACGGGGAATTGTATACGGGATTGTTTGAATCCTCGACATCGTGGTTCATCCGATGAGATCATCGTGGAACATGTGGGAGCCAACATGGGTATCCAGATCCCGCTATTGGTTATTGGCTGGAGAGTTGTCTCGGTCATGTCTGCATGGTTCCCGAACCCGTAGGGTCTACACACTTAAGGTTCGATGACACTAGGGTTATTAAAAAGACTTATATGTGATTACCGAATGTTGTTCAGAGTCCCGGATGAGATCCCGGACGTCACGAGGAGTTCCAGAATGGTCCGGAGGTAAAGATTTATATATGGGAAGTTGTCATACTGTCACATCCTAGCTAGCTCATGCATTAGAGTGTGCATCATGTTTACTTTTGACAGAAAATTGAAATGGGGAAGGCAGAACCCCCAACACCCCTCCTGAAATCAACTAGGGTTTACTAAAAATATTTTCAATGAACCTGAAATGCCCTTCTAAAATGTTCACCCTCTTTGTCTTGGATTAAAACCTCTGGCAAAAATAGTGCACATTTTTTTAGGTCAACAGAAGGTCATTGAGTTAATGCATAAGTATTTGAATTTGGGCATTTAAAATTTATAAAATATTTCAAATGCTCAAATATCTCCAAACTAAAATGTTCCTTGCTGGGAATATCCCAACCAAGGTCCAGATGCAGTTTGGTGAATTTTGGAAGTGTCTAAGTATTTTTAATAAGTCCACAAAGTTACAGAAAATAGAAAAGGAAAATAAAAAAAGAAAACTTACCTGACGCCGTCCACCAGGCCCACCTGCCGGCCCAGCCCAGCCGCTGCGCCAGCGAGCTGCTTGGCTTGGCCAGGCAGGCAGCCAGGTGCTCGACGGCGAGCTCAGGGCGCGCCACGCAGCTGGCCGCCGCCCTGCTTCACCTCCTCGCCGCCTCGCTGCCCTGGATGGCCTCCACGTCGTCGCCCCGACCCCCTGGACACGCCATTCGCCCCCCTGCCTCTCTCCCTCGCTCCCCCTCGCCATGGCCGACGCCACCGTCGCCGCTCCGCCGTCGTAGCCGTAGCCACCGTCGTCCCCGCGCCACGAGACCATGTCCATTCGATTCGCCGTCGTCCACTTCGTCGAACAAGCCGAGCCCCGAGCGCTCGCTTGCCCCGAAGCCACTGCACCGACCTCGCCCGACTCCGCCACCGCCGGAGATCCCCTTCGCCGTCGCCACCGCATCAGATCGTCCCCGACCACGCCGTCTGGCTCTACGAGACCGGTGTGAGCCTGGCTACCTCCCCATCCTCTCCACTCTCCTTCTCGTGCACCACAACGAGCACACGAAGCTCGCCCGCACGCACCGCCGTGGAGCTCGTCGCCGACGTGTCTCCGGCCTAACTCCGGCCACGCCACCGTGTCCAAACACTCCACCGCATCACCAGGAGCTCAACCCTGCACTCCACGCGCCTCACCTTGCCCCCTAGCGTCGAGTCCGAGCTCACCCGAGCCCCGGCGCCGCCAAACTCGTCGCCGGCGCCAACTCCGGCCACCCCGACCCCAACTAACTCCACCAATAGCCGCGGCTCGTTCCCAGGAGCGCGTAGATGCCTTCCGCGCCCCATTTGGTGGCCGGAACGGCCAAATCCACTTTGCTCCGCCGCGTCTGGCCTCGCCGGCGGCTAGACGCCGGCGAGTTGACCGCTGACCATTGACTGGGTGGGCCCTGTTGACTCCTCTGAGTCAATGACAGGTGCCCCCCTGTTAACTAATTAGATTAGTTCTAATTAAAGTTAATTAGTTAAACTAACTACTGACATGCGGGTCCCACTGGTCAGTTTGACCTGGACGACCCCGTTGACCCCTGACGTCACGTTGACCTCATGCTGACGCAGTAATTTATATTACTGGAATTATTTTTATACAGGAAAATCCAGAAATTAATCCAAACTTCAAAAATTCATAGAAATTAATCTATAACTCCAAATGCAAAGTTCTATATATGAAAAATTATCAGAAAAATCCAACCTATCCATTGGTACTGGTTTCATGCATGTCAGAACAAGTTAAACCCACTGTTTAGGCATTACAAGTTGATACACTAATATGATATTCATAAATGAGCTACCATTTGAATCTTTGGTTCAAATGGGTTCATTCCCTTCTGGTTTAACTTGCACTAGGACAGGACACATCCATATTGCCATGTCATAGCATGCATCATATTGTTGCATATCGTCATGTATTGATTGTGTTCCGATGTGTTCTTCGTGGTAGGTTCTGCCTCCGAGGATATCTCCGAGTATCCAACTGAAGGGCAGTATCCCACGACCACTCCATCAGGCAAGCAACCCATTGATCATTCCGATACAAACCCATGTTCTCGCTTCTGCCCTTGTTTACTGCATTAAGACAACGCGTTTCAAACTGCTGTGTGTTGCGGTAGTTGAACCCACTTCCTTTGCATGACCTGTCATTGCCACAGTAACTAGATGAAACCCACTAGCATGTGTAGGAGTTGATTGAGCCAATACATGTGTGTGTGTTCCTACCATGCTATGCTTGCTATGCTTAGAGTTGTGTCAGGTCTGGCTCATCGGGATGATGAACTGGAGTGAAAGGTTGTGTCGGTGACAAGAGTGAAGTGTTGAACACGATTTGGTAAAGGAATCGATGAGAGGCCATGTAGGAGTACATGGTGGGTTGTTTCATTGAGGCCGTCCTTAAGAACTGAGATCTGTGTTTGTGATCCATGATACAGTTACTACCACACATTGGGCCCTGAAATATGACCCCGCTCGACTTCTTAACCACCCTTGTCCTCTGTCCAGGAGTTGCAAGTAGTTTCTGGTGTTTGTAGTATGCTGGGGGGCCGCACGCGGCGCTGACCATCGGGGTGGGCTGTGTTGCGGTAGGCACGTGGCCGGGTCAACCGGGCGCCCGTTTGGTGTCTCGGAACCCTGTTCACATCGTTCGGGGCCGTTAGTGGAAACCTCGGCCGGACTCCCTGCGGATGGAACCCGAATAGGCGATAAACCTGGACTAGAGACTTGAGTGTTTAGGTAGGTCATGGTCTACACCCACGTCGGCTTTCGCTTGAAGTCTGCCGAGCACATGTCGTGTGCAGACGCTAAGTGGTGGAAACATGTGTGAAGAAGTACACCCCTGCAGGGTTATAAATGATCTATTCGAATAGCCGTGTCCACGGTAATGGACTTCTGGGTTGCCTATATCAGTTCATAGACAATTAAATGGATACTACTAAAATTCTCAAGATAAGTGTGAGTACCGCGGATGGCCCTCTCGTAGGTTGACGAGGGAGGATCCACGGTGGTGTATTGTGTTGGTGATAGTGGACTCGTGTGCGACAAATGATTTACAAGTGGTGTCTATCGTAGGATAGCTTAGCCAAGAGTCAAAGCTGGCTTGCTGCAATAACCCCACCACCTTCTTGAGAATGTGCATGTATAGTAGGTTCCTGTTGTAAGACTTGGTGAGTACCTCCGTACTCATGTTGCTATAATTAATGTTTTTCAGACGACTGCACCAACCCCTCTGATGGGTTCTATGTAGACCTCGACGTTGACGAGTGACTTATCACCCAGGTGGTGATCCAAGACTTGTGAAGGGTCGATGTAGATAGACAGGCTTCGTCAAGCCTTCTTTCTTTCTAGTGTCTGTACTCAGACTAGTTGCTTCCGCATGTGCTTGTATGTTTGTATGACTTGAGTGTTGGGTCATGTGACCCCTATCTGTATGGATGATATGTATGGCTCCTCGGAGCCTTCTAAATAAAGTACTTGAGTTGTAGAGTTTTGTTGTGATGCCATGTTGTATTTACTCATATCGGGCATATTGTGTGTATGATTGAAATGCTTGGTATGAGTGGGATCCGACTATCTAGTTGTTTATCCTTGGCAGCCTTTCATATGGGGAAATGTAAGTCTTGTGCTTCTGAGCGATAGTAGTCCGCTACAGCCCGGTTCACCGGAGTCCTGCTAGCCCAGCACTACTGCTTGGACACTTGACTGGCCGGCATGTGTTTCACGTCGTTCCTGTGTCTGTCCCTTCGGGGAAATGTCACGCGTTGTTATTCGGAGTCCTGCCTAGCCTGCTACAGCCCGGATTACCGGAGTCCTGTTAGCCCAGTGCTACAGCCCGAATAAATACGTTGATGACCGACATGCTCGATGTGATTCATGTATGCCTGTCCTCATAGGCTAGCGCCGCTTTGGGTTCACGACTAGCCATGTCGGCCCGGGTTCTCTGTCATATGGATACTAGCGACACTATCATATACGTGGGCCAAAAGGCGCAAACGGTCCCGGGCCAGGTAAGGTGGCACCCGTGGGAGTACCGTGCGTGAGGCCGCAAAGTGATATGATATGTTACACGCTGGATCGATGTGGCTTAGGATCGGGGTCCTGACAGCGTTGGCATCAGAGCCGGACTGCCTGTAGGTTCGCTAAGCCAAACTGGTCGATGTCGAGTCTAGAAATGCTTTAGTTTTATGTAGGGGAATTGATTGTGGGAGGGAACGTAAGGCTCTTTTACTCCTTTACCTTATGCCCTCTACTCTGAGTCATTCTCTTCTCATTCTATGTGGGTTAAGGACTAGGCTCTCTCCTCTCTATCAGGTTCACATGTTACTAAATCCGTAGTAACTTATAGGATTGTTGGATCCAACCTAGTTCGGTTCTACTAAAGTTTAGTATGTTGCCAATTGAACCAGAACCTTGATATGATGATGTTGAGTGGTTTTGCAAACTGTTGTGGATGTCTCAAGTCTTTTCTGAGCATTTACAGCCGTTATGCTGTCCAATTTCTTCCAGAAAATTCTAATGCCTTTGCACTATTTTGTGCTTTCAGATGGCTACCCGTCCCCAGAACCAAGTGGTTCGTCTGACCCGTTGCGTTGGTATATGTGGTCATACCGCCATGTTGGTTCGAGTGATGGTGGAGGCAGGTTACCGTTGGTACCCTGAATACACCGTCGAAGAGCAGTTTAGAGACTTCAACCAAAGCCAATATCTGTGCACGGTCAGGATATATCCATCATATCCCGGAGCCACGGAACCACTCCACTGTTCTTATGGACTTGGGATCACTATTGGAATGTCCGTGCAGGATGCAGCCTACTCGATGATGACTATCATTCGAGCCAGAACTGCCTTGTTGAGCAACACTGAATTTCGCTACATGCCAGCATCCCTCCCTGGGGCGCATGGTTACCTTCAGGGCATGTACAGTGATGCATCCCATGAGGACCCACTCCTCTGCACCACTACTGAGATGTTGGAAGACAAGGACCGTGAAAACCGGGCCTTGCGTATGGAGCTTTTCAATGCACGCGCTGATCACTGGGCCACTTTGACTCGGTTTGCCCCTGCAGTGCAAGCTGGTTACATGGACATGAGGGACTTGTACCCTGTACGTGCTAGTCTGCCGGACTTCATGGAGTGGCGTGAGGTGGGAGGTATCACCCCTCCTCGTGGACCTCGTCTGCCGCCGTCTGTTGGACCAAGGTCGCACCCAAGTCCCTACGGTCCGCAAGCTCCGCAGGACCGTCTGTTCGGAGATGACCATGTTCCGCTTCCAGGTCTGGGTGGTGACTTCTATGAGGACTTCTACGGAGCTGTCTGAGCTAGTAGTAGTCTTGCTAGTATTGTAACAGTTGTATGTCCACCGTCCTGCGTGATCCGTGGAATATGAATTAGTGTGTATCAATTCCGGAGGTGTAGAAAAATAATGTATAGGAGCTTGGAATGCCTTCGATGAGATGTAACGTCTTCCGTCTTAGTTGTACTTCAGCTTGAGCTTGTACTAAACTATGTATGGTGTGTATGACCGTTGGTATATATATGACAGTTTCTAAATTACCATGTCATACGGATGATCATCTCTGCATTCCTTGTGATCCATTACATTTCGCACTTCCTTGGCCAGATTTTGCCATCCTGGTTTAAATCGTTGTTTTGTTTTCCTAGGATGGTCAACACTCGCAACAACCCTGCTGCTCCGGAGCAGGGAGAAGCTAGTGCAGCTAGAGAGGAAAGGCTGCCTCAACCGCCTTCTCTGGCCAAAGTGATGCTGGAGGCAGAGCGAAACAGGCGTGACACCAACCGCTTGCTAGAGCGGATTGAGCAGAACACTGCACGCCAGCAAAGGATCAATCCAGTGTCCATCAATGACTTTGTCAAGCTGTACCCGCCAAAGTTCAACCATTCCATCAAACCTCTCGATGCGGATGACTGGCTCCGCAGCATCGCTCACAAGCTACGTTCTGCCAACGTAGCTGAAGATGATAAGGTCACCTTTGCTGCCTATCACCTCGAAGGCCCTGCCAGCCTTTGGTGGGAGAATTATGAAGCTATGCGTCCGATCGGCCAACTCACTACTTGGGCTGATTTCAGTGCTGCTTTCCATGAGCATCATATCCCGGAAGGCCTTATGGATCGCAAGAGAGAGGAGTTCTGCAACTTCACCCAGGGTAGACTGACTGTGGATGCATACAGTCGTGAGTTTGGGAAGCTAGCACGCTATGCTCCCGAAGAGGTATCCACCGACGCCAAAAAGCAGGCAAGGTTCCGCAAGGGACTTAGCCCTGAGCTCCGTCGTGACCTTCGTCTGCATGAATGCACTTCTTTTCCGAAGCTAGTCAATAAGGCCATCAGTGCCGAGACAGCGCAGAATGATTTTGAAGCTTCACGCAAGCACTCCCGTGACTATGGATCTTCATCCGGTTCAGGATCGCAGAAGCGCCGGGTCTGGATCCCAAATTCTGCTATGCCACCCAGGTATACTCCGAGGCCATCCTTTGAGGCGCCTCGCCCCAATCAGCAGTATGTGCCGCCCAAGACTTTTGGTGGCCCCACTGCCAATGCTGCTCCACGCCCCAATATGATAACTTGCTTCAAGTGTGGTGAGCCGGGTCACTACATCCGTGAGTGTCCCCAGAACAACCCCAGCCAGTTCGGAAAGTCTGTTGGCCGTGGTAAGTCAACAGCAAAGGTGCTCGTCGCCAAGCCAGCCACCCCTGCTCGTGGCCATGTCAACTACGTTTCGGCTGAAGAGACTCAAGAGGACCCCAACGTCGTTCTCGGTACGCTCCTTGTTAATTGCCATCCGGCAACTGTTCTCTTTGATACTGGAGCATCTCATTCATTTATTTCTGAGAGCTATGCTCGTTTGCACAACACCACCTTTAGTGACATGCCCACCTCCATGGAAATTCAAACTCCCGGTTCTAGATGGCAAACCTCTAGAATCAGCCATGGAAATGAAATTCTTGTCGACAGATTAGTCTTTCTCGCGTCACTAATAGCTCTCAAGTCCTCGGACATAAACATCATCTTGGGTATGGACTGGATGTCAGCTCATTACGCCAAGATTGATTGCTCAACCAGAACTGTTCAACTTACCCATCCATCGGGCAAGACAGTCAATGTTTTGACCCGAGTGTCGGAGCGTCAGCTCTATTCTCTAAATGCCAACCCTCTTCCAAATCTTGAAGATATTCCGGTAGTCCGTGACTTCCCGGATGTCTTTCCAGAGGAACTGCCAGGTGTTCCACCTGACAGAGATGTAGAGTTCGTGATAGACCTTGTTCCAGGAACCGTCCCAATCTCTAGAAGACCTTATAAGATGGCACCCCTAGAACTAGCTGAGCTTAAGAAACAACTCGATGAGTCCTTGCAAAAAGGTTTCATCCGTCCTAGTTCATCTCCATGGGCTTGCCCCGTCCTCTTCGTCAAGAAGAAGGATGGAACGGATTGGATGGTTGTGGATTATCGACCTGTCAATCTGGTCACTATCAAGAACAAGTATCCGCTCCCCAGGATCAACGACCTGTATGACCAGCTCGCTGGATCCTCAGTCTTTTCCAAGATGGATTTGAGGTTGGGCTACCATCAAATCAAAATCAAGAACGGGGACATTCCCAAAACGGCCTTCGTTACTCGTTACGGCCAATACGAGTACACCGTTATGTCCTTCGATTTAACCAATGCTCCAGCCACCTTCTCTCGGTTAATGAACTCGATCTTCATGGAGTATTTGGATAAATTCGTCGTGGTTTACCTCGATGATATACTCATCTACTCCAAGAATGAGGAAGAACATGCCGAACATCTAAGGCTAGTATTGATGAAACTTCGAGAGCATCGCCTTTATGCCAAATTCTCCAAGTGTGAATTCTGGTTGCCAGAAGTGACCTATCTGGGCCATGTAATCTCTGGTAAGGGCATTGCTGTCAATCCCGAGCGAGTTCAAGCCGTCCTTGACTGGACTCCACCTGAAACGGTCAAGCAAGTTCGGAGTTTTCTTGGTTTAGCGAGCTATTGCCGCCGCTTCGTCGAGAATTTCTCCAAGGTTGCTAAACCTCTAACTGAACTCCTCAAGAAAGATAAAAGGTTCGAGTGGACCCCACAGTGCGAGTTCAGCTTTTAGGAACTGAAAAGACGCCTGACATCTGCTCCCGTGCTGGTACCACCAGATTTCTCTAAGGACTTTGTTATCTATTGCGACGCCTCGCGACAAGGACTAGGTTGCATACTCATGCAAGATCGTCATGTGATTGCCTACGCATCTCGACAGTTGCGTCCACATGAGGATAATTATCCCACACATGATCTAGAGTTAGCAGCAGTAGTCCATGCACTCAAAACCTGGCGACATTACCTTCTGGGTAATCGTTGCGAAATCTACACTGATCACCAAAGTTTGAAATATATCTTCACCCAACCGGATTTGAATCTCAGGCAAAGACGTTGGGTCGAGTTGATCTCGGATTACGACTTAGGAATAACCTACACCCCAGGCAAAGCCAATGTCATGGCTGATGCACTAAGTCGTAAATCTTATTGTAACAACCTGATGTTACAACAAGGTCAACCACTTCTCCACGAGGAATTTCGTAAGCTTAACCTTCACATTGTTCCTCGAGGATTCCTTTCCACCCTGGTGGCGAAACCTAACCTTACGGATCAAATCATAGCTGCCCAGAAGCGCGATAAGGGCATATCTCGGATTAAGGAAAACATCGCTAGCGGAGTTGCTAAATGTTTTTCCATGGATGAATGAGGTGTTGTCTTCTTCGAGAACCGCTTGGTGGTTCCCAAGAAACAACATTTACGACAATTGATCCTTAAGGAAGCTCATGAATCCCCTCTCACCATTCATCCCGGTAGTACTAAAATGTATCAAGACCTACGCCAGAGGTTTTGGTGGACTAGGATGAAGAGAGAAATCGCTCAATACATTGCAACTTGCGACGTCTGTCGTCGCGTTAAAGCAGAGCATCAACGGCCTGCTGGCACCCTTCAACCATTGGAGATTCCTGAATGGAAATGGGATAAAATCGGTATGGATTTCATTACCGGGTTTCCCAGAACCAAAAGAGGGAATAATGCTATCTTCGTTGTTGTCGATCGTCTTTCCAAAGTAGCCCACTTCTTACCTGTTCGCGAGAGTATAACCGCTAGCCAGCTAGCGGATTTGTACATCTCTCGAATAGTGTCTCTCCATGGTTTTCCATTGGAAATTAATTCCGATCGTGGAAGTCTCTTCACCTCTCGATTTTGGGAAAGTTTCCAAAATGCTATGGGAACTCGACTTTCCTTTAGCACCGCCTTCCATCCTCAGTCAAGTGGTCAAGTAGAACGAGTCAATCAAATTCTGGAGGATATGCTCCGAGCTTCTTTCATCTCTTTCGGTATGAATTGGGAGAAGTGCCTTCCATTCGCCGAGTTCGCTTATAACAACAGTTATCAAGCTAGCTTGGGTAAAGCTCCTTTCGAAGTTCTTTATGGACGAAAATGTCGAACGCCTCTTAAACCGGCGAGAGACAACTCTTTGGCCCGGACATGATCCAGGATGCAGAAGAGCAGGTTCGCATTATTCGTGAGAAGTTGAAAACAGCCCAGTCTCGTCAAAAGAGTCAATATGACCGCAAGCATAAGCCCATGGCTTATGAAGTTGGCGAGATGGCTTACCTTCGGGTTACACCTTTAAAGGGAACCCATCGATTCGGTATCAAAGGCAAATTGGCTCCTCGTTACATTGGACCCTTTCGCATTCTTGCCAAACGAGGGGAAGTTGCCTACCAACTGGAACTACCTCCGCATCTCGCCAGAGTCCATGATGTCTTCCACGTCTCTCAACTCAGGCGTTGCTTCTCGGATCCTATCCGTGGAGTGGACCACGAAACGCTTGATCTCCAAGATAACCTCACTTATTGAGAATACCCCGTTCGTATCCTTGATCAAGCCGAGCGTACCACTCGACGCCACAATATCAAGTTTCTCAAGGTTCAATGGTCACACCATTCCGAGCAAGAAGCTACATGGGAAAGGGAGGATCGTCTTCGATTCGAGTACCCCACCTTCTTTCCGGAGGAACCTAAATCTCGGGACGAGATTCTTTTGAGTGGGGGTGAGTTGTCACATCCTAGCTAGCTCATGCATTAGAGTGTGCATCATGTTTACTTTTGACAGAAAATTGAAATGGGGAAGGCAGAACCCCCCAGCACCCCTCCTGAAATCAACTAGGGTTTACTAAAAATATTTTCAATGAACCTGAAATGCCCTTCTAAAATGTTCACCCTCTTTGTCTTGGATTAAAACCTCTGGCAAAAATAGTGCACATTTTTTTAGGTCAACAGAAGGTCATTGAGTTAATGCATAAGTATTTGAATTTGGGCATTTAAAATTTATAAAATATTTCAAATGCTCAAATATCTCCAAACTAAAATGTTCCTTGCTGGGAATATCCCAACCAAGGTCCAGATGCAGTTTGGTGAATTTTGGAAGTGTCTAAGTATTTTTAATAAGTCCACAAAGTTACAGAAAATAGAAAAGGAAAATAAAAAAAGAAAACTTACCTGGCGCCGTCCACCAAGCCCACCTGCCGGCCCAGCCTAGCCGCTGCGCCAGCGAGCTGCTTGGCTTGGCCAGGCAGGCAGCCAGGTGCTCGACGGCGAGCTCAGGGCGCGCCACGCAGCTGGCCGCCGCCCTGCTTCACCTCCTCGCCGCCTCGCTGCCCTGGATGGCCTCCATGTCGTCGCCCCGACCCCCTGGACACGCCATTCGCCCCCCTGCCTCTCTCCCTCGCTCCCCCTCGCTATGGCTGACGCCACCGTCGTCGCTCCGCCGTCATAGCCGTAGCCACCGTCATCCCCGCGCCACGAGACCGTGTCCATTCGATTCGCCGTCGTCGACTTCGTCGAACAAGCCGAGCCCCGAGCGCTCGCTTGCCCCGAAGCCACTGCACCGACCTCGCCCGACTCCGCCACCGCCGGAGATCCCCTTCGCCGTCGCCGCCGCATCAGATCGTCCCCGACCACGCTGTCTGGCTCTACGAGACCGTTGTGAGCCTGGCTACCTCCCCATCCTCTCCACTCTCCTTCTCGTGCACCACAACGAGCACACGAAGCTCGCCCGCACGCACCGCCGTGGAGCTCGTCGCCGACGTGTCTCCGGCCTAACTCCGGCCACGCCACCGTGTCCAAACACTCCACCGCATCACCAGGAGCTCAACCCTGCACTCCACGCGCCTCACCTTGCCCCCTAGCGTCGAGTCCGAGCTCACCCGAGCCCCGGCGCCGCCAAACTCGTCGCCGGCGCCAACTCCGGCCACCCCGACCCCAACTAACTCCACCAATAGCCGCGGCTCGTTCCCAGGAGCGCGTAGATGCCTTCCGCGCCCCATTTGGTGGCCGGAACGGCCAAACCCACTTTGCTCCACCGCGTCTGGCCTCGCCGGCGGCTAGACGCCGGCGAGTTGACCGCTGACCATTGACTGGGTGGGCCCTGTTGACTCCTCTGAGTCAATGACAGGTGGGCCCCCCTGTTAACTAATTAGATTAGTTCTAATTAAAGTTAATTAGTTAAACTAACTACTGACATGCGGGTCCCACTGGTCAGTTTGACCTGGACGACCCCGTTGACCCCTGACGTCACGCTGACCTCATGCTGACGCAGTAATTTAGATTACTGGAATTATTTTTATACAGGAAAATCCAGAAATTAATCCAAATTCAAAAATTCATAAAAATTAATCTATAACTCCAAATGCAAAGTTCTATATATGAAAAATTATCAGAAAAATCCAACCTATCCATTGGTACTGGTTTCATGCATGTCAGAACAAGTTAAACCCACTGTTTAGGCATTACAAGTTGATACACTAATATGATCTTCATAAATGAGCTACCATTTGAATCTTTGGTTCAAATGGGTTCATTCCCTTCTGGTTTAACTTGCACTAGGACAGGACACATCCATATTGCCATGTCATAGCATGCATCATATTGTTGCATATCGTCATGTATTGATTGTGTTCCGATGTGTTCTTCGTGGTAGGTTCTGCCTCCGAGGATATCTCCGAGTATCCAACTGAAGGGCAGTATCCCACGACCACTCCATCAGGCAAGCAACCCATTGATCATTCCGATACAAACCCATGTTCTCGCTTCTGCCCTTGTTTACTGCATTAAGACAACGCGTTTCAAACTGCTGTGTGTTGCGGTAGTTGAACCCACTTCCTTTGCATGACCTGTCATTGCCACAGTAACTAGATGAAACCCACTAGCATGTGTAGGAGTTGATTGAGCCAATACATGTGTGTGTGTTCCTACCATGCTATGCTTGCTATGCTTAGAGTTGTGTCAGGTCTGGCTCATCGGGATGATGAACTGGAGTGAAAGGTTGTGTCGGTGACAAGAGTGAAGTGTTGAACACGATTTGGTAAAGGAATCGATGAGAGGCCATGTAGGAGTACATGGTGGGTTGTTTCATTGAGGCCGTCCTTAAGAACTGAGATCTGTGTTTGTGATCCATGATACAGTTACTACCACACATTGGGCCCTGAAATATGACCCCGCTCGACTTCTTAACCACCCTTGTCCTCTGTCCAGGAGTTGCAAGTAGTTTCTGGTGTTTGTAGTATGCTGGGGGGCCGCACGCGGCGCTGACCATCGGGGTGGGCTGTGTTGCGGTAGGCACGTGGCCGGGTCAACCGGGCGCCCGTTTGGTGTCTCGGAACCCTGTTCACATCGTTCGGGGCCGTTAGTGGAAACCTCGGCCGGACTCCCTGTGGATGGAACCCGAATAGGCGATAAACCTGGACTAGAGACTTGAGTGTTTAGGTAGGTCGTGGTCTACACCCACGTCGGCTTTCGCTTGAAGTCTGCCGAGCACATGTCGTGTGCAGACGCTAAGTGGTGGAAACATGTGTGAAGAAGTACACCCCTGCAGGGTTATAAATGATCTATTCGAATAGCCGTGTCCGCGGTAATGGACTTCTGGGTTGCCTATATCAGTTCATAGACAATTAAATGGATACTACTAAAATTCTCAAGATAAGTGTGAGTACCGCGGATGGCCCTCTCGTAGGTTGACGAGGGAGGATCCACGGTGGTGTATTGTGTTGGTGATAGTGGACTCGTGTGCGACAAATGATTTACAAGTGGTGCCTATCGTAGGATAGCTTAGCCAAGAGTCAAAGCTGGCTTGCTGCAATAACCCCACCACCTTCTTGAGAATGTGCATGTATAGTAGGTTCCTGTTGTAAGACTTGGTGAGTACCTCCGTACTCATGTTGCTATAATTAATGTTTTTCAGACGACTGCACCAACCCCTCTGATGGGTTCTATGTAGACCTCGACGTTGACGAGTGACTTATCACCCAGGTGGTGATCCAAGACTTGTGAAGGGTCGATGTAGATAGACAGGCTTCGTCAAGCCTTCTTTCTTTCTAGTGTCTGTACTCAGACTAGTTGCTTCCGCATGTGCTTGTATGTTTGTATGACTTGAGTGTTGGGTCATGTGACCCCTATCTGTATGGATGATATGTATGGCTCCTCGGAGCCTTCTAAATAAAGTACTTGAGTTGTAGAGTTTTGTTGTGATGCCATGTTGTATTTACTCATATCGGGCATATTGTGTGTATGATTGAAATGCTTGGTATGAGTGGGATCCGACTATCTAGTTGTTTATCCTTGGCAGCCTTTCATATGGGGAAATGTAAGTCTTGCGCTTCTGAGCGATAGTAGTCCGCTACAGCCCGGTTCACCGGAGTCCTGCTAGCCCAGCACTATTGCTTGGACACTTGACTGGTCGGCATGTGTTTCACGTCGTTCCTGTGTCTGTCCCTTCGGGGAAATGTCACGCGTTGTTATTCGGAGTCCTGCCTAGCCTGCTACAGCCCGGATTACCGGAGTCCTGTTAGCCCAGTGCTACAGCCCGAATAAATACGTTCATGACCGACATGCTCGATGTGATTCATGTATGCCTGTCCTCATAGGCTAGCGCCGCTTTGGGTTCACGACTAGCCATGTCGGCCCGGGTTCTCTGTCATATGGATACTAGCAACACTATCATATACGTGGGCCAAAAGGCACAAACGGTCCCGGGCCAGGTAAGGTGGCACCCGTGGGAGTACCGTGCGTGAGGCCGCAAAGTGATATGATATGTTACACGCTGGATCGATGTGGCTTAGGATCGGGGTCCTGACAGCGTTGGCATCAGAGTCGGACTGCCTGTAGGTTCGCTAAGCCAGATTTACACATGCAAAACACTTAGATTGACTTGACGAGCCTAGCATGTACAGATATAGCCTCGGAACACAAGAGACCGAAAGGTCGAACATGAGTCATATGAAAGATACGGCCAACATGGAGATGTTCACCGATGATGACTAGTCCGTCTCACGTGATGATCGGACACGGTCTAGTTGAGTCGGATCATGTATCACTTAGATGACGAGAGGGATGTCTAATCTGAGTGGGAGTTCATTAAATAATTTGATTAGATGAACTTAGTCTAAATAAACTTTGCAATATGTCTTGTAGATCAAATGGCCCACGCTAATGTCAACCTCAACTTCAACGCGTTCCTAGAGAAAACCAAGCTGAAAGATGATGGCAGCAACTATACGGACTGGGTCCGCAACCTGAGGATCATCCTCATAGCTGCCAGGAAACAATATGTCCTAGAAGCACCGCTAGGTGAAGCACCCATCCCAGAGAACCAAGACGTTATGAACGCTTGGCAGCAGCGTGCTGATGATTACTCCCTCGTTCAGTGCGGCATGCTTTACAGCTTAGAACCGGGGCTCCAAAAGCGTTTTGAGCAACACGGAGCATATGAGATGTTCGAAGAGCTGAAAATGGTTCCAAGCTCATGCCCGGGTCGAGAGATATGAAGTCTCCGACAAGTTCTACAGTTGTAAGATGGAGGAAAATAGTTCTGTCAGTGAGCACATACTCAAAATGTCTGGGTTGCACACCCGCTTGACTCAACTGGGAGTTAATCTCCCGGATGACACGGTCGTTGACAGAATCCTTCAGTCGCTCCCACCGAGCTACAAGAGCTTTGTGATGAACTTCAATATGCAGGGGATGGAAAAGACCATTCCTGAGGTATATTCATTGCTGAAATCAGCGGAGGTGGAGATCAAATAGGAACATCAAGTGTTGATGGTGAATAAAATCACTAAGTTCAAGAAAGGCAAGGGTGAGAAGAACGATGGCAAGGGAATTGCCGCGCCCGGTAAGCCAGTTGCCGGGAAGAAGCCAAAGAATGGACCCAAGCCTAAAACTGAGTGCTTTTATTACAAGGGAAAGGGACACTGGAAGCGGAACTGCCCCAAATACTTAGCAGACAAGAAGGCCGGCAACACTAAAGGTATATGTGATATACATGTAATTGATGTGTACATTACCAGTACTCGTAGTAGCTCCTGGGTATTTGATACCGGTGCGGTTGCTCATATTTGTAACTCAAAACAGGAGCTGCGGAATAAACGAAGACTGGCGAAGGACGAGGTGACGATGCACGTCGGGAATGGTTCCAAGGTCGATGTGATCGCCGTCGGCATGCTACCTCTACATTTACCTATGGGATTAGTTTTGAACCTCAATAATTGTTATTTAGTGCCAGCTTTGGGCATGAACATTGTATCTGGATCTCGTTTGATGTGAGATGGCTACTCATTTAAATCCGAGAATAATGGTTGTTCTATTTATATGAGAGATATGTTTTATGGTCATGCCCCGCTGGTGAATGGTTTATTCTTAATGAATCTCAAACGTAATGTTACACATATTCATAGTGTGAATACCAAAAGATGTAAGGTTGATAATGATAGTCCCACATACTTGTGGCACTGCCGCCTTGGTCACATAGGTGTCAAACGCATGAAGAAGCTCCATACAGATGGACTTTTGGAGTCTCTTGATTTCAAATCATTTGACACGTGCGAACCATGCCTCATGGGTAAAATGACCAAGACTCCGTTCTCCGGAACAATGGAGCGAGCAACAACCTTATTGGAAATTATACATACTGATGTGTGCGGTCCAATGAGCGTTGAGGCTCGCGGTGGCTGTCGTTATGTTCTCACTCTCACTGATGACTTAAGTAGATATGGGTATGTCTATTTGATGAAACACAAGTCTGATACCTTTGAAAAGTTCAAGGAATTTCAGAATGAGGTAGAGAATCAACATGACCGAAAGATAAAATTCTTACGATCAGATCGTGGGGGAGAATATTTACGTCACGAATTTGGTATGCACTTAAGGAAATGTGGAATCGTTTCACAACTCACGCCGCCTGGAACATCTCAGCGTAACGGTGTGTCCGAACGTCGTAATCGCACTCTATTGATATGGTGCGATCTATGATGTCACTCACTGATTTACCGCTATCATTTTGGGGATACGCTCTAGAGACAGCTACATTCACTTTAAATAGGGCGCCGTCTAAATCCGTTGAGACGACACCGTATGAATTATGGTTTGGGAAGAAACCTAAGCTATCATTTCTAAAATTTTGGGGATGCGATGCTTATGTCAAGAAACTTCAACCTGAAAAGCTCGAACCCAAGTCGGAAAAATGCGTCTTCATAGGATACCCTAAGGAAACCATTGGGTATACCTTCTACCTCAGATCCGAAGGCAAGATCTTTGTGGCCAAGAACGGGTCCTTTCTAGAGAAAGAGTTTCTCTCGAAAGAAGTAAGTGGGAGGAAAGTGGAACTTGATGAAGTATTACCTCTTGAACCTGAGAGTAGCGCAGCTCAAGAAAATGTTTCTGTGGTGCCTCCACTGATTAGAGAGGAGGTTAATGATGATGATCATGAAACTTCAGATCAAGTTGCTACTGAACTTCGTAGGTCCACAAGGACACATTCCGCACCAGAGTGGTACGACAACCCTGTCCTGGAAATCATGTTGTTAGACAACGGTGAAGCTTTGAACTATGAAGAAGCAATGGCGGGTCCAGATTCCAACAAATGGCTTGAAGCCATGCAATCCGAGATAGGATCCATGTTTGAAAACAAAGTATGGACTTTGACAGACTTTCCCGATGATCGGCGAGCGATAGAGAATAAATGGATCTTTAAGAAGAAGACGGACGCGGATGGTAATGTCACCATCTATAAGGCTCGACTTGTCGCTAAGGGTTATCGACAAGTTCAAGGGGTTGACTACGATGAGACCTTCTCGCCCGTAGCGAAGCTGAAGTCCGTCCAAATCTTGTTAGCAATTGTCGTGTACTATGATTATGAGATATGGCAAATGGACGTCAAAACGGCATTCCTCAACGGCTTTCTTAAGGAAGAATTGTATATGATGCAGCTGGAAGGTTTTGTCGATCCTAAGAATTCTAACAAGGTATGCAAGCTCCAGCGCTCCATCAATGGGCTGGTGCAAGCATCTCGGAGTTGGAACATTCGCTTTGATGAAATGATCAAAGCGTTTGGGTTTATGCAGACTTATGGAGAAGCCTGCGTTTACAACAAAGTGAGTGGGAGCTCTGTAGCATTTCTCATATTATATGTAGATGACATGCTTTTGATGGGAAATGATATAGAACTTTTGGACAGCATTAAGGCCTATTTGAATAAGTGTTTTTCAATGAAGGACATTGGAGAAGCTGCTTACATATTAGGCATCAAGATCTATAGAGATAGATCGAGACGCCTCATAGGTCTTTCACAAAGCACATACCTTGATAAGATATTGAAAAGTTCAATATGGATCAGTCCAAGAAAGGGTTTTTGCCTGTGTTGCAAGGTGTGAAATTGAGCTCAGCTCAATGTCCGACCACGGCAGAAGATAGAGAAAAGATGAGTGTCGTCCCCTATGCCTCGGCCATAGGGTCTATCATGTACGCCATGCTGTGTACCAGAACTGATGTAAACCTTTCCGTAAGTTTGGTAGGAAGGTACCAAAGTAATCCCGGCATGGAACACTGGACAGCGGTCAAGAATATCCTGAAGTACCTGATGTTGGGGAACTTAGTAATTTCAAAAAAAATCCTACGCACACGCAAGATCATGGTGATGCATAGCAACGAGAGGGGAGAGTGTTGTCTACGTACCCTCATAGACTGAAGCAGAAGTGTTGACGCAACATAGAGGAAGTAGTCGTACGTCTTCCCGATCCGACCGATCCAAGCACCATTACTCCAGCACCTCCGAGTTCTTAGCACACGTCCAGCTCGATGGCGCTCCCCGGGCTCCGATCCAGCAAAGCTTCGGGGATGAGTTCCGTCAGCACGACGGCGTGATGACGATGATGATGTTCTACCGACGCAGGGCTTCGCCTAAGCACTGCAACGATATGACCGAGGTGGAATATGGTGGAAGGGGGCACCGCACACGGCTAAGGAATGATCACGAAGATCAACTTGTGTGTTCTAGGGTGCCCCCTGCCCCCGTATATAAAGGAGGGGAGGGGAGGCGCGGCCAGCCCCCAAGGGGTGCGCCAGGAGGAGTCCTACTCCCACCGGGAGTAGGACTCCTCTCCCTTGCCTTGTAGGGGAAGGAAGGAGAGAGGGGGAAAGGAAAAAGGGGGGCGCCGCCCCCCCCCCTTCCTTGTCCTATTCGGAATAGGGGGGAGGGGGCGCGCGGCCTGCCCTGGCCGCCCCTCCTCTTTTCCCTTAAGGCCCATATGGGCCCATTAACCCCCGGGGGGGTTCCGGTAACCCCCCGGTACTCCAGTAAAATGTCGATTTCACTCGGAACCATTCCGATGTCCAAATATAGGCTTCCAATATATCAATCTTTATGTCTCGACCATTTCGAGACTCCTCGTCATGTCCGTGATCACATCCGGGACTCCGAACTAACTTCGATACATCAAAATGCATAAACTCATAATAACTGTCATCGTAACTTTAAGCGTGCGGACCCTATGGTTCGAGAACAATGTAGACATGACTGAGACAAATCTCTGGTCAATAACCAACAGCGGGACCTGGATGCCCATATTGGCTCCTACACATTCTATGAAGATCTTTATCGGTCAGACCGCATAACAACATACGTTGTTCCCTTTGTCATCGGTATGTTACTTGCCCGAGATTCGATCGTCGGTATCCAATACCTAGTTCAATCTCGTTGCCGGCAAGTCTCTTTACTCGTTCTGTAATACATCATCTTACAACTAACACATAAGTTGCAATGCTTGCAAGGCTTATGTGATGTGCATTACCGAGAGGGCCCAGATATACCTCTCCGACTATCGGAGTGACAAATCCTAATCTCGAAATACGCCAACCCAACAAGTACTTTCGGAAAAACCTGTAGAGCACCTTTATAATCACCCAATTACGTTGTGACGTTTGGTGGCACACAAAGTGTTTCTACGGTAAACGGGAGTTGCATAATCCCATAGTCATAGGAACATGTATAAGTCATGAAGAAAGCAATAGCAACATACTAAACGATCGGGTGCTAAGCTAATGGAATGGGTCATGTCAATCAGATCATTCAACTAATGATGTGACCTCGTTAATCAAATAACAACTCTTTGTTCATGGTTAGGAAACATAACCATCTTTGATTAACGAGCTAGTCAAGTAGAGGCATACTAGTGACAATCTGTTTGTTTATATATTCAAACATGTATTATGTTTCCGGCTAATACAATTCTAGCATGAATAATAAACATTTATCATGATATATGAGGAAATAAATAATAACTTTATTATTGCCTCTAGGGCATATTTCCTTCAGTCTCCCACTTGCACTAGAGTCAATAATCTAGATTACACAGTAATGATTCTAACACCCATGGAGTTTTGGTGTTGATCATGTTTTGCTCGTGGAAGAGGCTTAGTCAACGGGTCTGCTACATTCAGATCCGTATGTATCTTGCAAATCTCTATGTCTCCCACCTGGACTAGATCCCGGATGGAATTGAAGCGTCTCTTGATGTATTTGGTTCTCTTGTGAAATCTGGATTCCTTTGCCAAGGCAATTGCACCAGTATTGTCACAAAAGATTTTCATTGGACCCGATGCACTAGGCATGACACCTAGATCGGATATGAACTCCTTCATCCAGACTCCTTCATTTGCTGCTTCCGAAGCAGCTATGTACTCCGCTTCACATGTAGATCCCGCCACGACGCTTTGTTTAGAACTGCACCAACTGACAGCTCCACCGTTTAATGTAAACACGTATCCGGTTTGCGATTTAGAATCGTCCGGATCAGTGTCAAAGCTTGCATCAACGTAACCGTTTACGATGAGCTCTTTGTCACCTCCATATATGAGAAACATATCCTTAGTCCTTTTCAGGTATTTCAGGATGTTCTTGACCGCTGTCCAGTGATCCACTCCTGGATTACTTTGGTACCTCCCTGCTAGACTTATAGCAAGACACACATCAGGTCTGGTACACAGCATTGCATACATGATAGAGCCTATGGCTGAAGCATAGGGAACATCTTTCATTTTCTCTCTATCTTCTGCAGTGGTCGGGCATTGAGTCTTACTCAACTTCACACCTTGAAGTACAGGCAAGAATCCTTTCTTTGCTTGATCCATTTTGAACTTCTTCAAAACTTTGTCAAGGTATGTGCTTTGTGAAAGTCCAATTAAGCGTCTTGATCTATCTCTATAGATCTTGATTCCCAATATGTAAGCAGCTTCACCGAGGTCTTTCATTGAAAAACTCTTGTTCAAGTATCCCTTTATGCTATCCAGAAATTCTATATCATTTCCGATTAGTAATATGTCATCTACATATAATATCAGAAATGCTACAGAGCTCCCACTCACTTTCTTGTAAATACAGGCTTCTCCAAAAGTCTGTACAAACCCAAATGCTTTGAGCACACTATCAAAGCGTTTATTCCAACTCCGAGAGGCTTGCACCAGTCCATAAATGGATCGCTGGAGCTTGCACACTTTGTTAGCTCCTTTTGGATCGACAAAACCTTCAGGTTGCATCATATACAACTCTTCTTCCAGAAATCCATTCAGGAATGCAGTTTTTACATCCATGTGCCAAATTTCATAATCATAAAATGCGGCAATTGCTAACATGATTCGGATACACTTAAGCATCGCTACAGGTGAGAAGGTCTCATCGTAGTCAATTCCTTGAACTTGTCGAAAACCTTTTGCGACAAGTCGAGCTTTGTAGACAGTAACATTACCGTCAGTGTCAGTCTTCTTCTTGAAGATCCATTTATTCTCAATTGCTTGCCGACCATCGGGCAAGTCAACCAAAGTCCACACTTTGTTCTCATACATGGATCCCATCTCAGATTTCATGGCTCCAAGCCATTTTTCGGAATCTGGGCTCACCATCTCTTCTTCATAGTTCGTAGGTTCATCATGATCTAGTAGCATGACTTCCAGAACAGGATTGCCGTACCACTCTGGTGCGGATCTTACTCTGGTTGATCTACGAGGTTCTGTAGTAACTTGATCTGAAGTTTCATGATCATTATCATTAGCTTCCTCACTAATCGGTGTAGGTGTCATAGAAATAGATTTCTGTGATGCACTACTTTCCAATAAGGGAGCAGGTACAGTTACCTCATCAAGTTCTACTTTCCTCCCACTCACTTCTTTCGAGAGAAACTCCTTCTCTAGAAAGGATCCATTCTTAGCAACAAATATCTTGCCTTCGGATCTGAGATAGAAGGTGTACCCAACAGTCTCCTTTGGGTATCCTATGAAGACACATTTCTCCGATTTGGGTTCGAGCTTATCAGGTTGAAGTTTTTTCACATAAGCATCGCAGCCTCAAACTTTAAGAAACGACAACTTTGGTTTCTTGCCAAACCATAGTTCATAAGGCGTCGTCTCAACGGATTTTGATGGTGCTCTATTTAACGTGAATGCGGCCGTCTCTAAAGCATAACCCCAAAATGATAGCGGCAAATCTGTGAGAGACATCATAGATCGCACCATATCAAGTAAAGTACGATTACGACGTTCGGACACACCATTACGTTGTAGTGTTCCAGGTGGCGTGAGTTGCGAAACTATTTCGCATTGTTTCAAATGTAGACCAAACTCGTAACTCAAATATTCTCCTCCATGATCAGATCGTAGAAACTTTATTTTCTTGTTATGATGATTTTCAACTTCACTCTGAAATTCTTTGAACTTTTCAAATGTTTGAGACTTGTGTTTCATTAAGAAGATATACCCATATCTGCTTAAATCATCTGTGAAGGTGAGAAAATAACGATATCCGCCACGAGCTTCAATATTCATCGGACCACATACATCTGTATGTATGATTTCCAACAAATCTGTTGCTCTCTCCATAGTACCTGAGAACGGTGTTTTAGTCATCTTGCCCATGAGGCACGGTTCGCAAGTACCAAGTGATTCATAATCAAGTGGTTCCAAAAGTCCATCAGTATGGAGTTTCTTCATGCGCTTTACACCGATTTGACCTAAACGGCAGTGCCACAAATAAGTTGCACTATCATTATCAACTCTGCATCTTTTGGCTTCAACATTATGAATATATGTATCACTACTATCGAGATTCATCAAAAATAGACCACTCTTCAAGGGTGCATGACCATAAAATATATTACTCATATAAATAGAACAACCATTATTCTCTGATTTAAATGAATAACCGTCTCGCATCAAACAAGATCCAGATATAATGTTCATGCTTAACGCAGGCACCAAATAACAATTATTTAGGTCTAATACTAATCCCGAAGGTAGATGTAGAGGTAGCGTGCCGACTGCGATCGCATCGACTTTGGAACCATTTCCCACGCGCATCGTCAGCTCGTCCTTTGCCAGTGTTCGCTTAATCCGTAGTCCCTGTTTCGAGTTGCAAATATTAGCAACAGAACCAGTATCAAATACCCAGGTGCTACTGCGAGCTCTAGTAAGGTACACATAAATAACATGTATATCACATATACCTTTGTTCACCTTGCCATCCTTCTTATCCACCAAATATTTGGGGCAGTTCCGCTTCCAGTGACCAGTCCGCTTGCAGTAGAAGCACTCAGTCTTAGGCTTAGGTCCAGACTTGGGTTTCTTCTCTTGAGCAGCAACTTGCTTGCTGTTCTTCTTTAAGTTCCCCTTCTTTTTCCCTTTGCCCTTTTTCTTGAAACTAGTGGTCTTGTTGACCATCAACACTTGATGCTCCTTCTTGATTTCTACCTCCGCAGCCTTTAGCATTGCGAAGAGCTCGGGAATCGTCTTATCCATCCCTTGCATATTGTAGTTCATCACGAAGCCTTTGTAGCTTGGTGGAAGTGATTGGAGAATTCTGTCAATGACGCAATCATCCGGAAGATTAACCCCCAGTTGAATCAAGTGATTATAATACCCAGACATTTTGAGTATATGCTCACTGACAGAACTATTCTCCTCCATCTTGCAGTTATAGAACTTATTGGAGACTTCATATCTCTCAATCCGGGCATTCTGTTGGAATATTAACTTCAACTCTTGGAACATCTCATATGCCCCATGATGTTCAAAACGTCGTTGAAGTCCCGGTTCTAAGCCGTAAAGCATGGCACATTGAACTATCGAGTAGTCATCATCTTTGCTCTGCCAGACGTTCTTAACGTCGTCAGTTGCATCAGCAGCAGGCCTGGCACCCAGCGGTGCTTCCAGGACGTAACTCTTCTATGCAGCAATGAGGATAATCCTCAAGTTACGGACCCAGTCCATGTAATTGCTACCATCATCTTTCAACTTTGCTTTCTCAAGGAACGCATTAAAATTCAACGGAACAACAGCACGGGCCATCTATCTACAATTAACATAAACAAGCAAGATACTATCAGGGACTAAGTTCATGATAAATTTAAGTTCAATTAATCATATTACTTAAGAACTCCCACTTAGATAGACATCCCTCCAATCTTCTAAGTGATCACGTGATCCAAATCAAACTAAACCATAACCGATCATCACGTGAAATGGATTAGTTCTCAATGGTGAACATCATTATGTTGATCATATCTACTATATGATTCACGCTCGACCTTTCGGTCTCCGTGTTCCGAGGCCATATCTGCATATGCTAGGCTCGTCAAGTATAACCCGAGTATTCTGCATGTGCAAAAATTGGCTTGCACCCATTGTAGATGGACGTAGAGCTTATCACACCCGATCATCACGTGGTGTCTGGGCACGACGAACTTTGGCAACGGTGCATACTCGGGGAGAACACTTCTTGATAATTTAGTGAGAGATCATCTTATAATGCTACCATCAATCAAAGCAAGATAAGATGCATAAAAAGATAAACATCACATGCAATCAATATAAGTGATATGATATGGCCATCATCATCTTGTGCTTGTGATCTCCATCTCCGCAGCACCGTCATGATCACCATCGTCACCGGCACGACACCTTGATCTCCATCGTAGCATCATTGTCGTCTCGCCAATCTTATGCTTCTACTACTATCGCTACCGCTTAGTGATAAAGTAAAGCATTACAGGGCGATTGCATTGCATACAATAAAGCGACAATCATACGGCTCCTGCCGGTTGCCGATAACTCGGTTACAAAACATGATCATCTCATACAATAAAATTTAGCATCATGTCTTGACCATATCACATCACAACATGCCCTGCAAAAACAAGTTAGACGTCCTCTACTTTGTTTGTTGCAAGTTTTACGTGGCTGCTACAGGCTTAAGCAAGAACCAATCTCACCTACGCATCAAAACCACAACGATAGTTTGTCAAGTTGATGCTGTTTTAACCTTCGCAAGGACCGGGCATAGCCACACTCGGTTCAACTAAAGTTGGAGAAACTGACACCCGCCAGCCACCTGTGTGCAAAGCACGGCGGTAGAACCAGTCTCGCGTAAGCGTACGCGTAATGTCGGTCTGGGCCGCTTCATCCAACAATACCGCCGAACCAAAGTATGACATGCTGGTAGGCAGTATGACTTATATCGCCCACAACTCACTTGTGTTCTACTCGTGCATATAACATCAAACCATAAAAACCTAGGCTCGGATGCCACTGTTGGGGAACGTAGTAATTTCAAAAAAATTCCTACGCACACGCAAGATCATGGTGATGCATAGCAACGAGAGGGGAGAGTGTTGTCTACGTACCCTCGTAGACTGAAGCAGAAGCGTTGACGCAACGTAGAGGAAGTAGTCGTACGTCTTCCCGATCCGACCGATCCAAGCACCGTTACTCCGGCACCTCCGAGTTCTTAGCACACGTCCAGCTCGATGACGCTCCCCGGGCTCCGATCCAGCAAAGCTTCGGGGATGAGTTCCGTCAGCACGACGGCGTGATGACGATGATGATGTTCTACCGACGCAGGGCTTCGCCTAAGCACTGCAACGATATGACCGAGGTGGAATATGGTGGAAGGGGGCACCGCACACGGCTAAGGAACGATCACGAAGATCAACTTGTGTGTTCTAGGGTGCCCCCCTACCCCCGTATATAAAGGAGGGGAGGGGGAGGCGCGGCCGGCCCCCAAGGGGTGCGCCAGGAGGAGTCCTACTCCCACCGGGAGTAGGACTCCTCTCCCTTGCCTTGTAGGAGAAGGAAGGAGAGAGGGGGAAAGGAAAAAGGGGGGCGCCGCCCCCCCCCCCCTTCCTTGTCCTATTCGGACTAGTGGGGAGGGGGCGCGCGGCCTGCCCTGGCCGCCCCTCCTCTTTTCCCTTAAGGCCCGTATGGGCCCATTAACCCCCGGGGGGGTTCCGGTAACCCCCCGGTACTCCAGTAAAATGCCGATTTCACTCGGAACCATTCCGATGTCCAAATATAGGCTTCCAATATATCAATCTTTATGTCTCGACCATTTCGAGACTCCTCGTCATGTCCGTGATCACATCCGGGACTCCGAACTAACTTCGGTACATCAAAATGCATAAACTCATAATAACTGTCATCGTAACTTTAAGCGTGCGGACCCTACGGTTCGAGAACAATGTAGACATGACTGAGACAAATCTCTGGTCAATAACCAACAGCGGGACCTGGATGCCCATATTGGCTCCTACACATTCTACGAAGATCTTTATCGGTCAGACCGCATAACAACATACGTTGTTCCCTTTGTCATCGGTATGTTACTTGCCCGAGATTCGATCGTCGGTATCCAATACCTAGTTCAATCTCGTTGCCGGCAAGTCTCTTTACTCGTTCTGTAATACATCATCTTACAACTAACACATTAGTTGCAATGCTTACAAGGCTTATGTGATGTGCATTACCGAGAGGGCCCAGAGATACGTCTCCGACTATCGGAGTGACAAATCCTAATCTCGAAATACGCCAACCCAACAAGTACTTTCGGAAAAACCTGTAGAGCACCTTTATAATCACCCAGTTACGTTGTGACGTTTGGTGGCACACAAAGTGTTCCTACGGTAAACGGGAGTTGCATAATCTCATAGTCATAGGAACATGTATAAGTCATGAAGAAAGCAATAGCAACATACTAAACGATCGGGTGCTAAGCTAATGGAATGGGTCATGTCAATCATATCATTCAACTAATGATGTGACCTCGTTAATCAAATAACAACTCTTTGTTCATGGTTAGGAAACATAACCATCTTTGATTAACGAGCTAGTCAAGTAGAGGCATACTAGTGACAATCTGTTTGTTTATATATTCACACATGTATTATGTTTCCGGCTAATACAATTCTAGCATGAATAATAAACATTTATCATGATATATGAGGAAATAAATAATAACTTTATTATTGCCTCTAGGGCATATTTCCTTCACCTGAAAAGGACTAAGGACATGTTTCTCATATATGGAGGTGACGAAGAGCTCGTCGTAAAGGGTTACGTCGACGCTAGCTTCGACACAGATCTGGATGACTCCAAGTCACAAACCGGATACGTGTTTATTTTGAATGGTGGGCAGTAAGCTAGTGCAGTTGCAAGCAAAGCGTTGTGGCGGGATCTACATGTGAAGCGGAGTACATGGCAGCCTCAGAGGCAGCGCATGAAGCAATCTGGATGAAGGAATTCATCACCGACCTAGGAGTCATACCCAATGCGTCGGGGCCAATCGCTCTCTTCTGTGACAACTGGAGCTATTGCACTTGCCAAGGAGCCCAGGTTTCATAAGAAGACCAGGCACATCAAGCGTCGCTTCAACTCCATTCGTGAAAATGTTCAAGATGGAGACATAGATATTTGCAAAGTACACACGGATCTGAATGTCGCAGATCCGTTGACTAAACCTCTTCCGCGAGCAAAACATGACCAACACCAGAACTCTATGGGTGTTCGATTCATCACAATGTAACTAGATTATTGACTCTAGTGCAAGTGGGAGACTGTTGGAAATATGCCCTAGAGGAAATAATAAAATGATTATTATTATATTTCCTTGTTCATGATAATTGTCTATTGTTCATGCTATAATTGTGTTATCCGGAAATCGTAATACATGTGTGAATACATAGACCACAACATGTCCCTCGTGAGCCTCTAGTTGACTAGCTCGTTGATTAAAAAATAGTCATGGTTTCCTGACTATGGGCATTAGATGTCATTGATAATGGGATCACATCATTAGGAGAATGATGTGATGGACAAGACCCAATCCTAAGCATAGCACAAGATCGTGTAGGTCGTTTGCTAGAGCTTTTCTAATGTCAAGTATTATTTCCTTAGACCATGAGATTGTGCAACTCCAGGATACCGTAGGAGTGCTTTGGGTGTGCCAAACGTCACAACGTAACTGGGTGACTATAAAGGTGCACTACGGGTATCTCTGAAAGTGTTTGTTGGGTTGGCACGAATCGAGACAGGGATTTGTCACTCATTATGACGGAGAGGTATCTCTGGGCCCACTCGGTAATGCATCATCATAATGAGCTCAATGTGACCAAGTGGTTGATCACGGGATCATGCATTACGGTAAGAGTAAAGTGACTTGCCGGTAACGAGATTGAACGAGGTATTGGGATACCGACGATCGAATCTCGGGCAAGTAACGCACCGTTTGACAAAGGGAATTGTATACGGGATTGCTTGAATCCTCGACATCGTGGTTCATCCGATGAGATCATCGTGGAACATGTGGGAGCCAACATGGGTATCCAAATCCCACTGTTGTATATTGGCTGGAGAGTTGTCTCGGTCATGTCTGCATGGTTCCCGAACCCGTAGGGTCTACACACTTGAGGTTCGATGACGCTAGGGTTATTAGGAAGAGTTATATGTGATTACCAGATGTTGTTCGGAGTCCCGGATGAGATCTAGGGCGTCACGAGGAGTTCCGGAATGGTCCGGAGGTAAAGATTTATATATGGGAAGTTGTCATACGGTCACCAGAAAGGTTCGGGGGCATATCGGTATTGTACCGGGGCCACCGGAGGGGTTCCGGGGGTCCACCGGGAGAGGCCACCTCTCCCGGAGGGCTTTATGGGCTGTAGGAGGAAGGGAACAAGCCCCAAGTGGGCTGGGGCGCCACTCCCCCCTAGGGCCCATGCGTCTAGGGTTGGGGGAAACCCTAAAGGGGGCGCCCCCCTTGCTTGAGGGGCAAGCCCCCTCCACTTGGCCGCCGCCCCCCCCCCCTCTAGATCTCATCTAGAGGGGGCCGGCCCCTTCCCCTTCCCCTATAAATAGAGGGGCGAGGGGAGGGATGCACACCACATCCAAGGCGCAGCCCCTCCCCTCCCCAACACCTCTCCTCCTCCGTTAAGAGCTTGGCGAAGCCCTGCCGGAGTACTGCTGCTCCACCACCACCACGCCGTCGTGCTTCTGTTGGAGCTTTCTTCCTCAACCTCTTCCTCCTCCTTGCTGGATCAAGGCGCGGGAGACGTCCTCGCTCCGTACGTGTGTTGAACGCGGAGGTGCCGTCCGTTCGGCGCTTGGTCATCAGTGATTTGGATCATGACGAGTATGACTCCATCAACCCCGTTCTCTTGAACGCTTCCGCTCGCGATCTACAAGGGTATGTAGATGCACTCCTCTCTCTCGTTGCTAGATGACTCCATAGATTGATCTTGGTGAAGCGTAGAAAAAATTTATTTTATGCTACGTTCCCCAACAAGAAGGACTCGACGACGGTTGCGGCGGCAATCGGCACAGGGCCAATGTCGCCCGCGGTTGTCGGAGTAGATGAAGCGGTCGGAGTAGATTACGGTGATGCTAGCGACGGGCTGGTGCTGGACGAAGACAAATGGGGTGGACGGGCGGCTGCGGCGGTTACGGGGGTAGCGGCGGCGGCCGAAGAGGAGCGGCGACAGCGATACTCGAAGTAGGCGAAGAACCCTGACAGCGTGACGAAGACCGGCACGGACGGTGGCGTTCCCGCGCCAAGGGAGACGGCGCGGCGCATACCACGGGAAGTCGACGCGCGGGGACGGCGAAGTAGACCGCGGGCCGCGACGCTAGGGCCTGAAGGGGCGACACAGCGGCGGCAGGCGGGTCGGGGCGACGGCGGGAAGACCTCGGGGCGGCGGCGGGGACCGCAAGCCGCGACGCTGCGGCCTGAAGGGGCGACGCAACGGCGGTTCGCGAGTCGGTGCAGCCGCGGGGACGGCTTAGGACGGTGATACGTCTCCAACGAATCTATAATTTTTTATTGCTCCATGCTATATTATCTACTGTTTTGGACATTATTGGGCTTTATTATTCACTTTTATATTATTTTGGGACTAACCTATTAACCGGAGGCCCAGCCCAGAATTGCTGTTTTTACCTATTTTAGAATTTCGCAGAAAAAGAATATCAAACGGAGTCCAAACGGAATGAAACCTTCGGGAACGTGATTTTTAGGAAGATTATGATCCGGGAGACTTGGACCCTACGTCAAGAAACAAAAGAGGAGGCCACGAGGTAGGGGGCACGCCCCCCCCCCCCAGGGCGCGCCCTCCACCCTCGTGGGCCCCCTGTTGCTCCACCGACGTACTCCTTCCTCCTAAATATACCTACGTACCCCCAAACGATCAGATACGGAGCCAAAAATCTAGTTCCACCGCCGCAACCTTCTGTACCCACAAGATCCCATCTTGGGGCCTGTTCCGGAGCTCCGTCGGAGGGGGCATCCATCACGGAGGGCTTCTACATCAACACCATAGCCTCTCCGATGAAGTGTGAGTAGTTTACTTCAGACCTTCGGGTCCATAGTTAGTAGCTAGATGACTTCTTCTTTCATTTTGGATCTCAATACAATGTTCTCCCCCTCTCTCGTGGAGATCTATTTGATGTAATCTTCTTTTTGCGGTGTGTTTGTTGAGACCGATGAATTGTGGGTTTATGATCAAGATTATCTATGAACAATATTTGAATCTTCTCTAAATTCTTTTATGTATGATTGGTTATCTTTGCAAGTCTCTTCGAATTATCAGTTTGGTTTGGCCTACTAGATTGATCTTTCTTGCAATGGGAGAAGTGCTTAGCTTTGGGTCCAATCTTGCGGTGTCCTTTCCCGGTGACAGTAGGGGCAGCAAGGCACGTATTGTATTGTTGCCATCGAGGATAACAAGATGGGGTTTTTATCATATTGCATGAATTTATCCCTCTACATCATGTCATCTTGCTTAAGGCGTTACTTTGTTTTCATGAACTTAATACTCTAGATGCATGTTGGATAGCGGTCGATGAGTGGAGTAATAGTAGTAGATGCAAGCAGGAGTCGGTCTACTTGTCTCGGACGTGATGCCTATATACATGATCATACCTAGATATTCTCATAACTATGCTCAATTCTGTCAATTGCTTAACAGTAATTCATTCACCCACCGTAAAATACTTATGCTCTTGAGAGAAGCCACTAGTGAAACCTATGGCCCTCGGGTCTATCTTCATCATATTAATCTTCCAATACTTAGTTATTTCCTTTGCTTTTATTTTACTTTGCATCTTTATCACAAAAATACCAAAAATATTATCCTATCATATCTATCAGATCTCACTCTCGTAAGTGACCGTGAAGGGATTGACAACCCCTTATCGTGTTGGTTGCGAGGATTTATTTGTATTGTGCAGGTACGAGGGACTCGCGCGTAGCCTCCTACTGTATTGATACCTTGATTTTCAAAAACTCTTGTTGGCACAGTCGCACATACATGGCCATGGAGTTGCACAACCTTGTCCACATAGTCACACATGAGTTTTTGTGGGAGGTGATCATGCCCGGCCACGGAGTTGCACACTCTCCTCGGCATAGTCGCACACACATGGCCACACAGTTGCACAATCTCGTCTGCATAGTCGCACATGAATTGTTGTGGGAGGTGCCCACGTCCGACCACGGAGTTGCACACTCTTGTGTGCATAGTCGCACATGCGTGGCCGTGGAGTTGGGACATTCTTATAGGATATATAGTCCCTCAAACGCGGTTGTGGGGGCTGCACACGCACGGCGACTACCAGGCAGTTGGCCAGAGCACCGGGGCAGTAGATGAAATTGCACATTTCACTGTTAGAGAGTAGTATGGGGTGGTGCCACTAGTGAAAATGGCATGGCTTGGGCAACAAACGAAGTTGCACATCTCACCGGAAGGAGAAAGTTTGGGGGTGGAGGTACCATAGAGGAAAACTGCATGTCTATGGTGTACAAGAAAAGTTGCACATCCATGTCAGGTAGTTGCACATCGACGGCTAGTCAGTTGCACAAAACGGAGATAAAATTGCACAAAAAAAAGTTTGTCAAAACATATCCACGCGGGATCTAATTTTGAAGAGCACATTGCGAGGATTTCAGCAGTGAAAGTGGATCTTAATTTCGATCTTCGGTTCAAAAGTTTATGGCTTTTTTAAGAAACAAAAATTGAAAAGCAAACTAGATTATCAACTTCCTTTTATGTATAAGGGACCATATATTTTTCTTTTCCACCGGCTGCTCCGAAGCTCTGCCTGGCGCGAGCGCCCACTAGACGGGTCCAAGATTTAAAACAACATCGTCTTCGATGGTGGCATGGCCTACACCCCCCTTAGAATCATGGCAATTTTGCACGTTCCCAAACGATGCCACCAATGAAGAAATGAAGAATTGACACATCTACCGGGCGTTGCCTGAACTGCCATGCGAAAAGGCTACCTTTACCGCAGATGTGGACGACAATTTTTAACCCCCTCCACAGGCATGAACGCCTCACTCACCCCTGGCCCAACACAGCCCACACAGATGCAAACCTCTACCAAACGTAAGACCATCCACTGTCGTCCTTCATCATGGGCGGGAGCTCCTAACCGGCGCCTTAAGCGCCGGTTCAGGCAGCTGGCGCTCACACACCGCACCCCATGGGCCGGCCCACCGCGCGTAGTAGAAGGAAAAAAAGGTCTCGCGAAAATAACAAACAAAAAGAGCGGATACAGCCACTCGAACTCACGCCTTACGGTTACGACACGAGAACCGTTCTGCTAATCACTACAACCTGTGAGCACCAGCAACTACAAGGAACGCGACCTATTTAAGACCAATGCGTCAGCTCTATTTATTAGATTTGCAAATTATTTGAGAACAGTTTGGAAAAGTTGTTTTTATATAAAAAGAATTCATCAGATTTGAATTTGTTTACGAAATTTAAAAAATAGTTCATCGATTTTGAAAAAGGTTCATCCAATTTGAAAAAATGTTCATCGATTCTGAAAAAAAGTTCATCCATTTTGCAAAAATTCATCAAATTTGAAAAAAGTTCATGGAATTTATTTTTTTAATGTATTTTTCGTTTTGTGTTTGTGATTTCAAAACATGTTCATAGTTTTCAAATTTATTCACTTTTCAAATTTTGTTCACACTTTTAAATTGCTCAGTGTACATAAAAAAATGTTCAATGGGTATTTAAATGGTTTTTCAGCGCATATCACAAAATTGTTTAGCGTGTAGTTAAAAATTGTTCAGATTATATTACAAAATTGTTCAATGTATAAAATTTGTTCATCTTATATCAAAAAAATGTTAAGTGTATATTTGAAAATCGCTCGTCGTATATAATTTTTTGTTCATGTTCTCAATAATTGTTCACGTTTTAAAACGTTCATGGAATTTTAAATTTTTCAATGTATTTTTCGTTTTTTGTTCCTGATTTCAAAACGTGTTCATAGTTTCAAATTTATACACTTTTTCAAATTTTGTTCACAATTTTAAATTGTTCAGTGTACATAAAAAATCTTCAATAGATATTTAAATGGTTTTTCAGCACATATCACAAAATTGTTCAATGTGTAGTTAAAAATTGTTCAGATTATATTACAAAAATGTTCAATGTATAAAATTTGTTCATCTTATATCAAAAAATGTTCAGTGTATATTTGAAAATCGCTCATCATATATAAATTTTTGTTCATGTTCTTAATAATTGTTCATGTTTTAAAAAGTTCATGGAATTTTAAAATTTTCATCAAATTTTAGGAAAAGTTCATCGATTTGATAAAAGTACATTCAATTTTAAAAATTTCACGAATTTTAAAAGAAGATTCGCATTTGTAAGAAATTAAAAAAAAGGAAAATGAGAAAAGAAAAAGAAAAAACGAACCAGAAAAAAAAGAAAAAAAACGCCCAGAAATCAGCGAGCAGTAATAGCTGGTTTGGTGGGCTGCCTACATAAATAAAAGAACTGAAATAAGTAAATGAACACAATTTGTATGGTGGTCTATTGGTTAGGCGGCTGCTACGGATGATTTCTTAGAGAAATCATCCGCCTGTTCAGCCGTTGGATCAGGGTGCTGGCTGTCATTGGATCACAGCAGGCAGCAGCGAGCGCGCCAGCTTCAACCCAGCGCCACTGCAGCCTCGCGCAAAGCTCCAATGAAGCACTGATGGCGTCCGATGAGTTCCAACGCGGCACCAACGCTCCGGCGAAGTTTCATTGCAACTCCGCCTGAGCTCCATTTCAGCCCCGGTGGAGCTCCAACGCGGCACCGACGCTCCGGCAAAGCTCCACTGCAACTCCGGACGAGCTTCATTGCAGCCCTGGCAAAGCTCCGGCGGCTCCGACAGAGCTCCATTGCAACTCCAGCTGAGCTCCATTGCAGCCGCGGCGGAGCTCCAACACAGCGCCGCCGCCTCCGGCGAAGCTCCATTGCAACTCCAGCGCCGGGATGAAGTGGGGGATGCAGCAGTGATGTCGGCGTCAAGATCTCATCGTCGACGCTTCGCAACACCGAACCTTCCGGCGAACCACGTACCTCCCTTTCCCGTGTTGCTCTGCAGCAAGCGTCGCCGCAACGACGGGCCGGCTTGCCGCCGGTTGGCTCCTGCTGCAACAGCAGCGAGGTCGCGCTGATTTGAAGAAGAAAAACGCGGCGGCTCCCCGTGAAAAGCACCGGTGGGCGTCTCTTCCTTTGCAAAAACAGGTCGCCACGGAGTTTCCTGCAGCAATTAGCGCGGGCGACGAGTGGTGGCCGGCCGGGCATCAGTCCAGGGAGGAGAGGGCGCTGGGGAGAGAGAGAGAGGAAAGGGGTGGGGGAGAGAAAGCGCGCTAGTGCGGAGGGGATTAGCTCGAGAGAGACGATGAGATCGGAACGACCGAGAAGATAAGGCTTCATCGGTCCCGCAGGGGACACGTGGCGAGAGAGGGAAGGGACTTAAGCGGCAAGAAAATCATCCGCCTGATTTTAAGCGTTTTCCTATTGGTTAGTGCGCTGCTGTATGAACGGAGAGAGATCGCGGGTTCGAGCCCTCACATTCGAAATAAGAGATTTTTGCTGCAGTTTTTAACAGAAAGAAAAAGAAGGAAACGGGCCGGCCCAGCGCGACGCGGGGGTATGCGCCCTTTTGCGGCAACAGAAGCGCCCGTTAGGAAATGCCATCATGGGCACCCCTGCATCTCATTCAGCGAGACATAAGGAACCCTTGCTAAATCGGAGGGCGAACTGGGCAGGCCCAGCCACGCGAGAGGCTATAGCCTCGGTTTTTTTCGTATGTTTTCTGTGTTTGTATTTTGCTTTAATTTTTTTACTTTTGTTTATAATATAAATATTATATTATATATATATAAACTCTACAAAAATAGTGGAAAAAGTTAAATATTGTATAGAGAAAACATTTATCACGTATACGAAAAGTGTATTAAAAATGTGTATGAAAAAATTGATCTTCTATTCTAAAAAAATGTTAATCAAGCATATGAGAAAATGTTGAACATGTACTTGAAAATTTTTAATCAAGCATTTGAAAAAAAATGTTAAACGTGTATAGAAACAAAAATGTTGACCTTTTAAAAATATGATGAAATTTTTTGATCACGTATATAAAAATGTTGATCGAGCATTTGAAAACATTGTTGAAAACGTATTATAAAAATGCTAATAAGGCATTTGAAAAATGTTAAATGTGTATAGAAAAAATGTTTACCATGTATTAAAAATGATAAATTTCTCTGATTATGTATATAAAAATGTTAATCAAGCATTTGAAACAAATTTGAAGAAGTATTTGGAAAAATGTTAAATGTGTATAGAAAAAATGTTTACCATGTATTAAAAATGGTCAAAAAGAATGATCATGTATATAAAAATGTTAATCAAGCATTTGAAAAAATGTTGAACAAGTATTTGAAAATGTTAATCAAGCATTTGAAAAATGTTAATCTAGCAGTAATGCCTTGGGGCAAGTATGATTCCTAGATTAGATGAACTCATGAGAGATCCAAATGATTGAGGAGAATTTGTGCACCGTCTTAAGAAAGAGGCTTATGTCCTGAGTTTGCAAATTAAGCACCCCTAATCCACTTTGATCACTTAGTTTGCAAACTAACTCCCAGGTAGCAAGTGGTGGATATCTCTTCTCCAAATCTTTGCCTCTCCAAAAGCGGTGTCTCCTATACTTGTCAATTTGTTCAATAATACCTTTGTATAGAAGCATGCAACTCATGAGAAATGTGGGCAAAGAGGAAAGCACAACATTAACAATTAGTAGTCTACCATCATAGCTTAGGTATTGTGAGCAATTTAGTCTTTTTTGAATTCTCTCAATAACATACATGAAAGTTTTCATCTTTGGTTTATTACAGCTGGGGGAACTCCAACTAAGTAAAAGGGAAGGTCCAAAGCTTGCATTCCAAAATGTGAGACAAAGCATGAATGTCATTTTCAGGAATATTAATGGGAAGCATGTTGGATTTTTGGTTGTTGACTTCTAGTCAATGCTTTAGAAAAGAGAATCATGAGTCCCTTTAGTTGATAGAGTTGTGTTGGGCATGCCTGCATGATGATGGTATCATCAGCATATTGCAGAGCAGGGAAGTCGGGGCGTGCAATAGAGGTACTAGATCATAAATGCGTGTGTTGCCGCGCCCGTCCATATAAAGGAAAGAACTACATAGATATAGAAAAATGCATGATATAATAGAAATATACAAATTGTTTCAACAATAAATAAAAGTGAAAGTGTATGTTTGGGGGTAACATCCATCAAACCAGTAATTCAATAGCATACGATTTTTTTGGTGGGACTAAATGGTTTATTCATATAAAGAATATACACATTTAGACATGGTAAACAAATTAAGAACTATCATTATAGCATTCCCGACTGGACATGGTAGTAAATACTGAGAAAATTATTTGTTGTGATTCATATAATTGGTATCATAACTAATAAATATTAGTAGATTACAGGTAAATTAAGTATATCACCCTACACACTTTCATCATCTGTGCTAGTTTCACAACATTATATAAAGACCTAATTGCCAATATGTTCAAGCAATCAACTGAAAAGTGATGCCTTGAGTGGCATGGTTCGCCACCCTAGTCATCCATGATGGAAGCTAGGGAGGTGACAGTCAGTTGGGTACCGCTTATCATAGTGAAGCATGTCCAACCTGTATTTGGCGGTTATCTATTTAGTGAAGCATGCACATATAACCTTTTGCATTCATTTAGAAAGAGCAAGATTTATTTGAGTATGCAGCGAACTAAATTAAAGCAAGGAACTTATATGCAACATGCATGTAAATGAAGTACCGACAACTTACTTGCATATGAACACACTGTTAAGAGAATAATTCTCCCGAGTTGTCTCATGTCAGTAGTTCACATCTCATTCAGCAGAACAATTCGCAGCATATCGACTTAATGATACATAAACATGGGGGAATCTATTTTTAAAAATGTTAGTATATAATTCGTGAGGCCCTGTAACAAATATCTATGTGGCCTTGAATCAAGCACTACAAAAACAAGTTGACAATAAAGTAGAGAAATCACAGTTAGCCAAAAGTGATCCCTCTAAACTTTATTAAGTGAAATAGTTGATAAATAAATTATAAAGAAATTGAAGCAATATACTGAAAGAAAGTAGTCAATACATATGAAACACTATCTAAAGAGTGGAAGGTATATATTGAGATATGCAAAAGAATTATTAGCTTGTTAGATTTTGGTATAAAACAAGAACTTATGGTGAACCTAAACATCTAGTAATATCTTATTTATCTGTCAAACATGGTCAGGGTTATCGATATAGCTGAGGCAACAGTCACTGCCTTTTGAATGACCTGCATAGGTGATTTCATTGTAAAGATAAAAGCATATAATCATTCACACAAGCCACATGCATGCAAGAATTGTTTATATATGTCAATATGTGTATATATGATGTAACGATAGTAAACACAGATGCACTGAGCAACAAGCCTACCATAGCAATGACCTATAGAATGGCCTTCTTTACCGACACGGTCAGAGGGTGATCCGCCTCTTCATGGTTCGTCTTCTTTAAGTTACAGGTCATGTGCTTCCTACCAAATCCCAGGAACGACTCGATGTCCGCATACAGTCCCCACTTCACACTCGCACAAAATAGTTCGTGCCAAAACCTAGGTGTCCTGCAGGATGCTTACCTTGTGGAAGGAGATGCAACACTCATGCTTGTGGTTTGCAATTGATGAGATACAGGATGCGCATCATGTGGAGGTGCTAGCGGAGGAGATCCATGTTCACGGACAACGACGAACTTCCGGTTGTCTCGAGGGCAGGGATGATGATGGCTCGCGAAGTCAGGAGCAATCCATGACGGTTGGGAGATGCAGCGAGACGAAGGATCTGATTCCATGAACAGAGGGAGATGCCACTTGCCGGAAGAGGCGGCGGAGACTCATATCTAGGGTTCATGCAGCACAGAAGAGGCCACGACAGACACCCCTGCGGCGAGCACGGCACAAGAAGGATGGATGGGGGCAAAGGGACGGCACGGAATGGCGATGCTCGAAAGGGGTTTTGAAGCAGGCTGCGGCTAGGGCACGGGAGAGGAAGAGGAGGCATCAGGGCGAGCGGAACCGAGGCGGCGCCAACGTTGTCGATGCCGACGGGAAAGGGAGATCGTAGTGTTTTTGGGCCAATTTCGCATACAGAGGCCGCAACATGAAGGCCCGATCAACGAGAGAACACCCAGATCGGCCTGCGGAGCAGCAACCCTTTCAAGTCGGCCTGCCCGGTTCGTGCAGAGTCGAGACGACCAGGAGATCTCAGCCGCCTGTGAGCACGATCGGACGGATGACAACGTCAAAACGCTGAGAGGTGGCATAGCTAGCCTCATTTTACTGTTTCTCAATTGGGGCTTTCAAAATATCTTTTTGCATTGCATTATTCAAGATTGTCTAGAGAAAGTCTGCAGGTAAGACAAAAAAATAGAGGAGAAAGAAGGACCCCGGCCTCACTCCTTTTTTACAACCAAACTGCTTGCCTGGGACACTATTGTTTTCTTACATTTACTTAGTAAATTTTTTTCATCCATGAAACACCGGAAGGTGTCAAACAATACCTATTAAGATTGATTGCCTTCTCGTCACTGGTTGTGCATGATTACCCAATTTATAAGATTGATAAACCTTTTTCGGATTTGATAGGGTGGCCTCACATGACATGTCCATGTGGCACAAAATTGAGATGCCACATGGTTGCCTGTAACTCCATGATCAAACCCACTGGTTCATGGCCGTTGCGCCTGGGATCTAGACTGGTCCCACATACAAACGCTAGTCTTTCTTGCGCACTGTGTCCTCACTCATGCACATCCAGAATCAACTTCTCACTCGGTCACCCATCCTCGAATTGGAAGGTCCACGTTGTTTGTAGGAGTGGTCTATCCTTCAGGATGTAACATACACACCCCTCAAAGCAGCCAACGTCCCCGTCGGCCTAGCAGGAACGTTCTCTCTTCGCACAGTTCTGTGAGCGTTGGTGCCACCATCCACACATGCCCCATGTATGCATCATCGACCCGCACACACCCGTGTAACCGCGAGGGCCGACGTTGATACCAATTGTAACACCCTGATCAAATCCATCGGTTCCTGGCCCTTGCGCTTGCGATCTAGACTGGCCCCGCACTTTGTCCTCACTTGTGCACATCCGGGATCAACTTGTCACTCGGTCAAGGGTTAAATGTGGATATAAGTTTTAAAATTTAGTAAATGGTAGGTTTGATTCGAGAGAGAAAATGGTAAGACAAAGGGTAAAGGGTTGCGGATGAAATTTGTATTCCTTCGAAAACTATACTCACGAAAAGGAACACTAAATTCTTATGCAATGTGCATTCTATTTCTTCTATACATGTTTTGGCAATAATCGGAATCGATATATTTTTCTCAAATAGAAGTCTTGCCTCGAAGAATACGCAAACCCAATAAAGGCATATTATGCATTTTTCTTAAATGAGGCGAAAGACCTGCCATTTTCATTAATTAAGAAAGAAGTAAGAACTGACTGAATTTATAACAAATGGGGAAAAACAACCCCACACACATTACAAGGAACATGGGCATCATCGGCCAATCTGGCCCAGCATGGACGCCACAAAGCTGTTGAGAAAAATAACATCCGTCGAAGGTGGCCGCAAGTGTCATCGTCATAACCGATCGCCTCGCCAAGCAGGCGACCCGGGGTGAACGAGACATAAGACTACCTATCATGTCAGACACCGTGTCGTCTTGAGTGCGCCGAATGATGACGTTCCATTGTGTCGGGTCGGGTTTGTCCACACATATGTTTTCATTTGACGGTGCTCTAAACATACCCATAATTTCTATTTAATCGAAAACATATGGGTTTTCTATACCACTTACAAGCCAAGTCAATTCTATTCTACTTTTTTTTCACAAACATCTCCTGCTTTACTCATTCGCAAGAATCGCTGCATCATTCACAAACATGAACACCACCGCATTCGGAGCAGAATCCGTCCAGAGAAAATTGGAGGAGAAAATCTAGCTATCATAGCTAGTAAAAACCGCGGTTCGTAAAAACGGACAAAATGTAATGTAGGAGTAAGACATTTTCTTAACAAAAGTAAAACATTATGAACAACCCGAAAGTCTTGGGGGGGAGGGGGGATACAAATTGTTCCCAATTTGTAAATTCAGTCACAAGAAGCGAGCAAATAGTGAAAGCACCCCTCGACCTCGAGTCCGGCATTTCGGAGGCCACCCCCCACCCGATCCCGACGACCATCCATCCATCCACCCCCCATGGACCACCCCCCGCGCCACGGCGTCCCGCCGTCCTCCTCCTCCTCCTCCTCCGGCGCGGCCGCCGCGGCGGCGCCGGAGTTCTCGCTGCCGCCGAGCCGCCTCCCGCTGGAGGACATCCTCTTCTGCGTCGACGTGGACGCCGAGGCGCGCTCCGAGATGAAGGTCGCCGCCGCGTCCGCGTCCCCCGCATCCCCCGCCTCCTCCGGCTCCACCGGCTCCCCCGGCCCCGGCGCGCTCATGGATCCGGCGGCGCCCCCACGCCCCGCGCGCCCGGCGGTGCGCCGGATGGACGCCGTCAAGCAGGCGCTCATGCTCTTCCTCCACAGCAAGCTCACCATGTGCCCCGACCACCGCTTCGCCTTCGCCTCCCTCCGCGACACCGTCTCCTTGGTAGTATTCTGCTGCCCTCCTTGTCTCCTCACTCTCTCGGTCAGATAACCAGACGAGGAGTGCTTCAGTACACGCCCCCTGATTTCTAGGGTTAACCGTTTCAGTTCATGTGTGCGAATTTTTGCCACTCACTGCAGATCTTGTTGCTTAATGATTTATGATGCTGCCCATTTGAATGCCGAATCCGATTACACGAAGAAACGGACATGAGAACTGAGTAGTTGCCCAAATTTTCCCCAACTGGACAACAATTGAGTGTTGTCCCCAAAGAATTTTCCCTATTGATTAACCGATGCTAATTTCTTGATATTATTTAGTCTGCCTTTAGTGTTGTGGGTTAATTAATTCCAGAAGTTGTTTCTGCAACGTGGTAATGGACTGAGGGATTGCCTTTTGTTATTCTGAAGTTAAGTTTGTAGTTTGATTTGAGCTTTCTGGGTTACTCTCATATATTGCTTCTACAATGTGATAGTGAACTGGGGATTGACTTGTTTTATTCTGAATTTAAGATAAGCAAAGAATTCACCAGTGATGCTGCTTCTTCGATTGAGACAATCCGGTCCCTGGCTGCTACTGAAACGAGATATGCAGTGGCTGATCTCACTCATCTCTTCAAGATAGCGTACGAGGAAGGGAAAAGGGCAGAAACGCAAGGGCGACTGCTTAGAGTGGTAAGCTTGCTGCAAGTTGCTCCAATTGCTGGTAACATTTTCTGTCTTGCTAGTAATGGTAACTAGCCTATCACCAGGCAGAAGTGGCATTGTTTCTAAGCATGTGGGAAGCCAGTAATTGACATATAAATGGCAATATTTTTCCTAAACAATGCTGTGTAATAATGTGTTTCGACACAAGGGCATGTAAATCCTGGGCAGGCTGGCGTTGGTCATCCACAACTCCACATCACCACTTGTCATCTAATGTCCTAGCATAGCATAAAACATCAATCATAAACTGCTTAATAAGTAGTTCTGATATCCCCAAGACGAAATAGTTAACAGGTTGACAACCATTATGGGACCCTGCGTGTACAAAGTGTAGGATACCCACTTGTACTTCTTATCAAAGGTACTGGGGTCATCTGTTGATTGTTGTATGCCCACACCAATCTTCCTTTTGTATAACAATGCGTCCAGTGCTTTGTGCACTATTTGAGATCACTTGCACTGTATTTCTGCATCACCTAGCCTACCATCTGCCTATTTTGGGTGGAGAATGTTATGATAGCATTCATAAGTTTCTTTTGTAGAAAGCTCACTGTGTTTTGTGTTATGTATAAAACGCAGTGCAATTCTAAACTGAAAAGGCACAGTAGATTGGTGTCAACAGAGGGTTGACAAAACTTATAAAATGTACAACCTCCATTCGGAATTAACTGTCGCTGAAATGAGTGTATCTCGACGTGTTTCAGTGTGTAGATTCACTCATTTCAGCGACAATTAATTCTGAATGGAGGGAGTATAAGTTTAACAATACAATTCTAAACTGTTTTTGGTGGAGAATGGTTTGATATCATTCGGAGTTCTTTTTAAAAAGGCTTACTGCATCTCATGACATGTATAAAATGCAAGTACAATTCTAAACTTGAATGGCCCAGTAGGTTTATGTGCACAGAAGGTTAACAATACAAATAAGATGCAGACTAAGGCATAGCCTAGTGGTGGGAAGGGGCTGATGCCTTCCCACCCACCCAGGTTCAAAGCACGGTACTTGCAATTTGGGTATATAGTACAGTACTGCTTTGTGTGTGTCTGCTGTTGTTATTTGTGGATTGCGACCTGGTTTTGATCTCCATGAGAACTGATTATTCCAGGTACTCATCTACTGCCGGTCCTCAACCAAGCCCCACCATCAGTGGCCCGTAAAGCCAAAGAACTTCACCATGGACATAGTCTATCTGCACGACAAGCCTACTGCTGATAACTGCCCACAAAACGTGTATGACGCGCTGGTTGATGCCCTCGAGCATGTCAGCCAGTACGAGGGCTACATTCTTGAGAGCGGCCAAGGGCTTGCCCGGGTCCTGTTCCGCCAGATATGCATCATCTTATCGCACCCCTTGCTACGCTGCATGCAGGATGACCTTGACATTCCCAAGCAAGTTGTGAAGAAAATTCTGGCCATTGAAGGTGTGCAGAGCGAAGATGGCGCTCCGGTCTCCAGCAGCCAGTAACGAATCGCCCTAGTTCAATGGTATGTGTCCATGAAGCCTGTTCTGTGTGTTGTAAAGGGCCAAGCAGATAACACTTTTACTGCTGTGGAGAGCTTGGGTTGGCATTGAACTTGTATAAATTGCTCCTTTATTCGTGTCATTTCGGTCACTGCAATCTACATTGTATTTCTGCGGTGTCGTGAACCGGTGATGAATCTGATACTAGCATTTTTTGCTGGTTTCTGTATTGTGCAGTGAGGTTCTTTTGCATAGAGAAATGTCATGCATCTAGTTAGGTAGATACAGTACCTTACATGAATTTAACCTGTTTTTTCTCTGGTTATATACATTCAGAAGATCTGAAATGATAAATGGATGATTCACAGAAATCTCAAATTCATCGTTGTGGACGACATTTGTGACCAAAAAGGGAAGCAATCTATTACAAGACACCACTCTGGGGCAAAGAAAAATTGAAAAACTGGTTTTGATTGTGTTTTTTGTCCTTCGAATCGATCCATAATTTCTTACTTCCTTTTCCTGTCTCTGGCCGCCATTTCCGACTGCTCGAGCTGGTGCTGCCGGTGACGGTCCGGACACGATGAGCGTCCCTCCTAGCCGGTTTTTTGCGGCCGGCGATCCATTGACGTCGTTTATCAAGAGCAGCAGGGCATCCACGAGAACATGCCGCCCTTGGGCGCTTCTGGCTCCGCTTCCGGTTTGCTGCTCGCCTTCTCCGGCGCCGTCGTCTCCGCTGCCGGCTCCCCCGACTCTGCCGTTCTCGGCGTCGGCGGCATGTCGATAGATTGCCGAGCTCTGTTGGAGCTGCACCTCCTGTCCTCCATCAGACTGCACATATGATATGATCGAGCAAGCGTTGTGCATCAGCTCGGAATTTTACCGGCGAACGAACGTGCATGTAATGCGAGAGAAGCGACCAAAGGCGTGGCGTACTTGGGGAAGGCGAAGGAGTAGCTCGGGGCGGCGTCGCCGAGCTCCGGGACGGCGTTGAACTGCCGCGGCGTGGACGTGGCGGAGGGGCGGGCGACGTCGGCGGAGCTGTCGCGGGGCGGCGTGGCGATGTCCATGAGCTCCGGGTGCGAGAGGAAGTAGCCGGTGAAGTCGCAGGAGGGCGCGACCTGGAGCCCGAACACCGACTCGGTGGACATCATGCTCCAGTCCCTGCCGGGCTCCGACGTGTCCCGCTCGAACACCGACGCCGGGATCCGGCCGTCGCCGAGCATCCCCTCCCCGCCGAGCACCACGGGCGGCTGCCGGTCCATCTGCTGCGGCAGCGGCGGCATGTCGTCATAGGCGAACGAGTCGCTCGCGGCGTAGTGGTACGCCGGAGCCGCCGCCCCCGTGGCCTCGCCGCCGCCCTCCTTGCCCTGCAGCTCGCCGGCGCCGCCTTCCCGGAGTCCCAACGCCATGCTCGCTCGCCGCTAGCTAGCTTCTCCAAGAACGGAGGCGAATGCGCACCGACGGCCGGGGCTGGGACCGCGGCCGTCGGACCTTAGGAGAGGCTACGCCGACCGGTGGCCTCCTTGGACGGCGTGGACGGCAGGGCGTGCAATGTGCAATGTGACCGTCGCCGCCGTACGTGGCGCCGTTCGATCGTCGGTATGGGTGGGTAGCGGCGATGGGCAGCGCCCCCTCCGTTTCGGGTTAATGGTGTTGTGGGTCGGAGGAGGCGGTCGATCAATGGCGATGGTGCCGGGGGTTTTGTGGGATGGAAGGAACCGTCGGCCGCGCCGCGAGCGGAGCGTAAATAGAAGGTGAGTTTGTGGTCACTAAGTTTGGGTAGGCTTGGCGCCAAATTTGGAGCGGGGCTTAATAAGGACTGGCGATTATGCACTCTGGCAGCTGTGCTTGTGCACAACGGCTCAAGAACACCTTAGCCATATTGTAAATCGCCACAAAATTAAGTTTGGCCCAAACAACTTTTTTAGCCGTTGATTTCTGCTTTAAGATTCGTGCCCCCTTTTCTTTTCCTACTCTATTCCGTGAGTTGTTTTGGGGCTCCGTTTTTCGACAACGCATTTGCGTCAGTCAAATCTTTAACGGGCCGAAGCACATTACGTGTGCGACCTAGCCCTCCCCCCCTCTCGCTCTTTGTTCTTTTCTGTTTTTATTCCTTTTTGCTTTTCTATTTCTCTTTTCTTTTTCTTTATTAGTCATCTTTTGGGGGTATTTCCTGGAATGTTGGGTGAGTATAAATGTATACACACAAATACTATAAAACATATATTAAATTGCACTATTATATGATTATTCTTTGCATACCACAAAAAGTGCAATTTCAGTGCCAAGTTGTGTGTAAGTTTTTTATATACTATTTTCTTTCTTCTTAAAGTGTAATACCAATGTCACTAATTCATTGTTCCTTATAAAACTTTATTATTTTGATTATGTTATTATTTTATTTTATTTCTTGTTTAGGAGTACTACATATGCCACTAATTCATTCCTTCTTACAAAACTTCTTTTTTGAAAAAATTCCCACTATATATGTTTATTCTTAAATATTTTTAAAAAGTGCAATTTCTGTGTGCAAAATTTCTCATTGTTTGTTCTAGAATTATTATTATTCATTGTCTTTCTTCTTAAAAGGTAATGCCAATGCCACTAATTCATTATTCCTTAAAAACCTCATTATTTTGATTTTGTGACTTTCTATTTTATTTTATTTCTTCTTAAACGGTAATTACAAAGCCACTAATTCATTCCTTCTTAGAAAACCTCATCATTTTTATTTTGTTATAGTTTTTGTTCCATTTTCTTTCTTCCTTAATGGTACCAGATTGGTTGCTATGTTTTTTCAATAAACTAAAGTTGTTTATGCTGTATCTAATGGAAAAAAAACTAAAGTTGCCACTATTTTCAAAAGAGCAATGTTCTTAATTTTTTCATGTGCAAAATAAGAATCTTTTTAGGTCCATGGCAACTAAAAGCATGTGTTGCCCTGAGAACAACTTTCATTGTGTCTTTTGCCATATCTATCCAAAGAGCTTTGCCATTGCAATTACAAAACTGTTTGAGAACATGGCAAATTTGATCTTTGATTTTTGTTTGCCATGGCATAAAATTTTCCATGTTTGCCACTATGTTTGGAGATCACTCCTTTTTTCGTACTAGATCATGGCAAATTTACACTTTTTAACCATCGCAATGTTATTTTATATGAGCATGGCATTTTTATTTGTTTGAACCATGGAAAATTCATACTTAATGCCATGGCAAATCATAGTTTGGACATGGCAAATTTTATTTTGCTGACCATGACACTCTTTTATTGTTTAGCCATGCAAATTCATACTTCATAATATGGAAAATATATAAATATATTTTTCAACCATGGCTAATTATTGTATTCACCATGGAAATTTTACTCCTTTTTTTAGCTACCAGGCCAGTTGCTATGTTTTCTCAATTACCATTCGCACACTATTTCTTCAATTGGTTGTTTATGTTGTCTCTAGTGAACAAAAACCGTACAGTTGCCATCGTTTTTTTTTTCAAAAGCAATGATCTTAATTTTTCCATGTGCAAAATGAAAATCTTTTTAGGTCCATGGCAACAAAAAGCATGTGTTGCCATTACAACAATTTTCGTTGTGTCTTTTGCCATATCTATCCAAAGAGTTTTCCCATTGCAATTGCAAATGTGTTTGAGAACATGGAAAAATTGGTTTCGATTTTTGTTTGCCATGGCAATAGGTATAATAATTTGAAATTTGTTTGCCATGGCAATTATAAATACGATATAACTACAACTTAAGATGCATTCACCATCCAAAGAAAACATGTGTTAGATAAAACAATTTTGCCATACTTTGTTTCTCATATATCACCATGATAGTAATTTTCCTAGTGTCTTCGCCATACCTATATTGGAGAATGTTGACATGGTTACTTAAGATGTTTTTTCCATGACATCTTTTGAATTTTTTGTTTTGCCATGGCAACTAAAAATACGACGTCATTGCAACTTAAGATGCATTTTCTTGTGTCTAGATAAACAAATTTACCATAATTTATTTAAAATGTACCATGACATAAACTTTTCCACGTTTGCCATTATTTTCGGAGATCATTTTTTATTTAGTACTATATAATGGAAAGTTTTAATTATGTAACATGGCAAATTCTATTTTAAGCCATGGAAAATTTACTCTTTTTAACCATGGAAAAGTTATTTTATATGAGTATGGCATTTTTATTTGTTTGAACCATGGCAAATTCATACTTCATACCATGGCAAAGCATTGGTTGGACATGGAAAATTTATTTTCCTGACCATGGCATTTTTTTCTTAGCCATGGCAAATTCATACTTCATAATATGGCAAATTTATATATTTTTCAAGCATGGAAAATTTACTGTTTTTTGTTTTAGCTACCAGACTGGTTTCTACATTTTTTCAATAACTATTCACGCGCTATTTTCTCAATCGGTTGTTTATGTTGTTTCTTGTGAACAAAAATCCTAAAGTTTCTGTCATTTTGAAAAGAACAATGCCCTTAAATTTTGCCGTGCGCAAAATGAAAATAGTTTTAGGTCCATGGCAACTTAAAGAAAGTGTTGCCATGACGGCAACTTTGGTTTTGCCTTTTGCCATATCCATCCAAAGAGTTTTGTCATTGCAGTTACAAATTTGTTGGAGAATTTGATCTTTATTTTTTGTTTGCCACGGAAAAAAGTATAGTCATTTGATATTTGTTTGTCATGCCAATTATAAATACTATATCACTGCAACTTAAGACGCATCCCCATTTTTAAAAATTCCATGTGTCTAGAGAAACAATTTTGTCATACTTTTTTCATACATTGCAATGATGGAAACTTACATAGTATCTTCTCCATACCTATATCGGGAGAATGTTTCCATGGTTACTGAAGATATTTTTTGCCATCGCATCATTTGAATTTTTGGTTTTGCCATGGCAACTACAAATACGACGTCATTGTAACTTAAGATGCATTATCTTGTCTCTAGAGAAACAAATTTGCCATACTTTGTTTAAAATATACCATGACATAAACTTTTCCCAGTTTGACATTATTTTTAGATATCATTATTTTTTAGTACTATATCATGACAAATTTTAATTGTGTAACATGGCAAATTTTATTTTTGGCCATGGCAAATTTAGTCTTTTCTAACCATGGGAAAGTTATTTTATATGAGCACGACATTTGTTTGAACCATGGCAATACATACTTCATGCCATGGAAATTGATTGTTTGGACATAGAAAGGTTACTTTTTAACCATGGGAAATTTATTTTCCTGACACATTTTTTGGTTTAGCCATGGCAAATTCATACTTCATAATATGGAAAATATATTTTTTTAACCGTGGAAACTTTATTGTATTCACCATGACAAAAGAAATTGAACCATAGTTACTTTGGTATTATTAGACCATGGTAATATTATATTTTTGACCATGGCCATTTTATAACTTTAAAATTGGTAAACTTTTTTTTTGTTTAGACCATAGGAAAAATTATTACTTTAACCATGGCAACTTATTGTTTTACACCTTTGTCTATACACCACCATGGAAACTTGTATCGCACACACCATCATAAATTCCATTTTTAATCTTTTTGAAACATGGCAAATTTGTTGAATAGAGCAATTTTGAAAATTGTATACCATCGCAATTTTTATCACATGAAAAAAATCCATTAGAATCTTTCACATTTTTATTTTCCAATTTCTGTTTTTTTTTGCCATCTTTCTTTTATATGAAACTAGCAAAAAGGCCCGTGCGTTGCAACGGGAAAACAGATCCTCTCATATCGCTGGCTTGGTCAGTTTAACAAACTATGCGTGGCTGGTTGGCAAGTTATGAGATTGAACCCTCCCATCGGCTCTCCGGACCTGGGCCACAGTGCGCCGCCAGGTGGGCTTCCTCCGTTGGGCCAAAATGGGTGGCAAGTAACGAAACCAAATAGCGTACGTGAAATTAACTGAAGCGGGACGAAACCAAGAATATCACCTCCCTTTAATAGTAGGCTAGCAAAAAGAATCGTGCGTTGCAACGGGAGAAAAAAAGTCCTCTCATATCGCTAGCTTGGTCAGTTGGACAAACTATGCGTGGCTGGTTGGCAGGTTATGAGATTGAACCCTCCCATCGGCTCTCCGGACCTGGGCCACAGTGCGCCACTAGGTGGGCTTTCTCCGTTGGGCCAAAACGGATGGCAAGTAACGAAACCAAATAGCATACGTGAAATCAATTGAAGCGGGACCAAACAAAGCGGGACGAAACCAAGAATATCACCTCCCTTTATTAGTAGGTATAGATAGTGGAATCTTAAGTTAAAACATAATTTGCTTGTACGGACACAACTAAATATGTATTTGTTAAGCTTTGAAGTTCTGATCCATCTTAAGTTAAAACATAATTTGCTTGTACGGACATGACTTAATATGTATTTGTTAAGCTTTTAAGTTTTGATCCATCTTGAACACTGATGGCAGCTTTACTTGTTATATATTTTTTTCTTCCTTAATGGTACCAGATTGGTTGCTACGTTTTTTCAATAACTATTCAGATGCTATTTTTTCAATCGGTTGTTTATGTTGTATCTAGTGGGGAAAAACTAAAGTTGCCACTATTTTCAAAAGAGCAATGTTCTTAATTTTTTTCATGTGCAAAATGAGAATCTTTTTAGGTCCATAGCAACTAAAAGCATGTGTTGCCATGACAACAACTTTCATTGTGTCTTTTGCCATATCTATCCAAAGAGCTTTGCCATTGCAATTACAAAATTGTTTGAGAACATGGCAAATTTGATCTTTGATTTTGTCTGCCATGGCATAAACTTTTCCATGTTTGCCATCATGTTTGGAGGTCACTCTTTTTTTAGAACTAGATCATGGCAAATTTTATTTTTGGCCATGGAAAATTTACTCTTTTTAACCATCGCAATGTTATTTTATATGAGCATGGCATTTTTATTTGTTTGAACCATGGAAAATTCATACTTAATGCCATGGCAAATCATAGTTTGGACAAGGAAAATTTGTTTTGCTGACCATGACACTCTTTTATTGTTTTGCCATGCAAATTCATACTTCATAATGTGGAAAATATATAAATATATTTTTCAACCATGGATAATTATTGTGTTCACCATGGAAAATTTACTCCTTTTTTAGCTACCAGGCCAGTTGCTATGTTTTCTCAATTACTATTCGCACACTATTTTTTCAATTGGTTGTTTATGTTGTCTCTAGTGAACGAAAACTGTACAATTGCCATCATTTTCAAAAGCAATGTTCTTAATTTTGCCACATGCAAAATGAAAATATTTTTAGGTCCATGGCAACTAAAAGCATGTGTTGCCATTTGATACGTCCATTTTGCATCATGCTTTTATATCGATATTTATTGCATTATGGGTTGTTATTACACATTATGTCACACTACTTATGCCTTTTCTCTCTTATTTTACAAGGTTTACACAAAGAGGGAGAATGCCGGCAGCTGGAATTCTGGGCTGGAAAAGGAGCAAATATTAGAGACCTATTCTGCACAACTCCAAAAGTCCTGAAACTCCACGAAAGTCAGTTTTGGAATATATTAAAAATATTGGGCGAAGAAATCACCAGAGGGGGGCACACCCTGTCCACGAGGGTGGAGGGCGTGCCCTACCCCCCGGGCGCGCCCCCTGCCTCGTGGGCCCCCTGGCAGGCCTCTGCTGCCCATCTTTTGCTATATGAAGTCTTTCGCCCTGGAAAAAATCAGGAGGAAGCTTTCGGGATGAAGCGCCGCCGTCTCGAGGCGGAACCTTGGCGGAACCAATCTAGGGCTCCGTCGGAGCTGTTCTGCCAGGGAAGCATCCCTCCGGGAGGAGAAAATCGTCACTGTCGTCATCACCATCGATCCTCTCATCGGGAGGGTGTCAATCTCCATAAACATCTTCACCAACACCATCTCATCTCAAACCCTAGTTCATCTCTTGTATCCAATCTTTGTCTCAATACCTCAAATTGGTACCTGTGGGTTGCTAGTAGTGTTGATTACTCCTTGTAGTTGATGCTAGTTGGTTTATTTGGTGGAAGATCATATCTTCAGATCTTTTATGCATATTAATACCCCTCTGATTATGAACATGAATATGATTTGTGAGTAGTTACGTTTGTTCCTCAGGACATGGGAGAAGTCTTGCTATAAGTAGTCATGTGAATTTGGTATTCGTTCGATATTTTGATGAGATGTATGGTGTCTTTCCTCTAGTGGTGTTATTTGAACGTCGACTACATAACACTTCACCATTATTTGGGCCTAGGGGAAGGCATTGGGAAGTAATAAGTAGATGATGGGTTGCTATAAGGGGCTGATTTGGATCCATATGTTTCATGCTATGGTTAGGTTTACCTTAATACTTCTTTTGTAGTTGAGGATGCTTGCAAGAGGGGTTAATCATAAGTGGGATGCTTGTCCAAGGAAGGGCAATACCCAAGCACCGGTCCACCCACATATCAAATTATCAAAGTAACGAACGCGAATCATATGAGCATGATGAAAACTAGCTTGACGATGATTCCCATGTGTCCTCGGGAGCGTTTTCCTTTATATAAGAGTTTGTCCAGGCTTGTCCTTTGCTACAAAAAGGATTGGGCCACCTTGCTGCACCTTGTTTACTTTTGTTACTTGTTACCCGTTGTGAATTACCTTATCACAAAACTATCTGTTACCGATAATTTCAGTTCTTGCAGAGAATACCTTACTGAAAACCACTTGTCATTTCCTTCTGCTCCTCGTTGGGTTTGACACTCTTACTTATCGAAAGGACTATGATAGTTCCCCTATACTTGTGGGTCATCAGGACTCTTTTTTGGTGCCGTTTCCGGGGAGTGAAGCGCCTTTGGTAAGTGGAATTTGGTAAGGAAAAATTTATATAGTGTGCTGAAATTTACTGTCACTTGTTACTGTGGAAAGTAATCCTTTGAGGGGCTTGTTCGGGGTATCTTCACCCCGACCAGTAGAGCAAAGAGTTGCTCCTCAACCTAATGAACCTACTGAAAATGTTTACTTTGAAATTCCTTTGGGTATGATAGAGAAACTGCTAGCTAATCCTTTTACAGAAGATGGAACATTACATCCCGATTTGTACCTAATCTATGTGGATGAAGTTTGTGGATTATTTAAGCTTGCAGGCATGCCCGAGGATGTTATAAAGAAGAAGGTCTTCCCTTTATCTTTGAAGGGAAAGGCATTGACATGGTTTAGGCTATGTGATGATATTGGATCATGGAACTACAAACGATTGAAATTGGAATTTCATCAGAAGTTTTATCCTATGCATCTGGTTCATCATGATCGTAATTATATATATAATTTTTGGCCTCGCGAAGGAGAAAGTATCGTTCAAGCTTGGGGGAGGCTTAAGTCAATGTTATATTCATGCCCCAATCATGAGCTCTTAAGAGAAATTATTATTCAAATTTTTATGCTCGTCTTTCTCTCAATAGTTGCTCCATGCTCGATACTTCTTGTACTAGTTCTTTTATGATGAAGACTATTGAATTCAAATGGGATTTATTGGAAAGAATTAAACGCAAAGCTGAAGATTGGGATCTGGATGAAGGTAGGGAGTTAGGTATAACACCTAAGTTAGATTGTGTTAAATCTTTTATGGATACCGATGTTTTTCGTGAATTTAGCACCAAATATGGACTTGACTCTGAGATAGTAGCTTCTTTCTGTGAATCCTTTGCTACTCATGTTGATCTCCCTAAGGAGAAGTGGTTTAAATATCATCCTCCCAGTGAAGTAAAAGTAGTTGAACCTATTAAAGTTGAAGAAAAGACTATCACTTATAATGTTGATCCTATTGTTCCTACTGCTTATATTGAGAAACCACCTTTCCCTACTGGAATAAAGGATTCATGTTAAAGCTTCAACTGTGGTTCGTAAGAGTCATACTAGAACACCTACACCCTCTGAGCAAATTAAAGTTGAACCTAATATTGCTATGGTTAAAGATCTCTTGGTCGATAATATTGATGGACATGTTATTTACTTCTGTGATGAAGCTGCTAGAATTGCTAGACCCGACACTAAAAATAAGCATAGACCTGTTGTAGGCATGCATGTTGTTTCTGTTAAAATAGTAGATCATTGTTATCATGGCTTATGTGATGTGGGTGCTAGTGCTAGTGCAATACCTCATTCTTTATATGAAGAAATTATGCATGATATTGCACCTGCTGAGATAGAAGATATTGATGTTACTATTAAGCTTGCCAATAGCGATACTATTTCACCAATTGGGATTGTTAGAGATGGTGAAGTCTTGTGTGGGATATTTAAATACCCTACTGATTTTCTTGTTCTTGGTTCCCCACAAGATGACTTTTGTCCCATTATATTTGGTAGACCCTTCTTGAATACTGTTAATGCTAAGATAGATTGCAAAAAGGATGTTGTTACTATTGGTTTAGGGGATATGTCTCATGACTTTAATTTTACTAAATTTCGTAGACAAACCCGTGATAAAGAATTGCCTAGTAAAGATGAACTTATTGGTCTTGCTTCTATTGTCGTGCCTCCTAATGACCCTTTAGAACAATATTTGGTAGACCATGAAAATGATATGTTTATGAATGAAAGAAGGGAAATAGATGAAGTATTCTTTAAACAGGGACCTACGTTGAAACAAAACTTGCCTGTGGAAATTCTAGGGGATCCTCCTCCTCCAAAGGGTGATCCCGTGTTTGAGCTTAAACCATTACCTGATACTCTTAAATATGCTTATCTTGATGAAAAGAAGATATATCCTGTTATTATTAGTGCTAACCTCTCAGAGAAGGAAGAAGAGAAATTATTGAAAACTCTAAAGAAGCATTGTGCTGCTATTGGATATACTCTTGATGATCTTAAGGGCATTAGTCCCACTCTATGCCAGCACAAAATAAAATTGGAGAAAGACGCTAAACCGGTTGTTGATCACCAACGACGGTTAAATCCTTAGATGAAAGAAGTGGTAAGAAAAGAAATATTAAAGCTTCTGGAGGCAGGTATAATTTATCCCGTTGCTGATAGTCAGTGGGTAAGTCCTGTCCATTGTGTCCCTAAGAAGGGAGGTATCACTGTTGTTCCTAATGATAAAGATGAATTGATCCCACAAAGAATTGTTACAGGTTATAGAATGGTAATTGACTTCCGCAAATTAAATAAAGCTACTAAAAAGGATCATTACCCTTTACCTTTTATTGATCAAATGCTAGAAAGACTATCTAAACATACACATTTGCTTTTTAGACGGTTACTCTGGTTTCTCTCAAATACCTGTGTCAAAATAGGATCAGGAAAAGACCACTTTTACTTGCCCTTTCGGTACCTTATCTTATAGACGTATGCCTTTTGGTTTATGTAATGCACCTGCTACCTTTCAAAGATGCATGACTGCTATATTCTCTGACTTTTGTGAAAAGATTGTTGAGGTTTTCATGGATGATTTTTCCGTGTATGGAACTTTTTTTGATGATTGCTTAAGCAACCTTGATCGAGTTTTGCAGAGATGTGAAGAAACTAATCTTGTCTTGAATTGGGAGAAGTGCCACTTTATGGTTAATGAAGGTATTGTCATGGGGCATAAAATTTCTGAAAGAGGTATTGAGGTTGACAAGGCTAAAGTTGGTGCTATTGAAAAGATGGCGTGTCCTAAGGACATTAAAGGTATAAGAAGTTTCCTTGGTCATGCCGGTTTTTATAGGAGGTTCATTAAAGACTTCTCAAAAATTTCTAGGCCTCTTGCTAATCTCTTACAAAAAGATGTTCCTTTTGTCTTTGATGATGATTGTGTAGAAGCATTTGAAATACTTAAGAAAGCCTTGATTTCTGCACCTATTGTTCAGCCTCCTGATTGGAATTTATCCTTTGAAATTATGTGTGATGCTAGTGATTATGTTGTAGGTGTCGTTCTAGGACAAAGAGTTGATAAGAAATTAAATGTTATTCAATATGGTAGTAAAAATCTAGACAGTGCCCAGAGAAATTATGCTACTACTAAAAAAGAATTTTTAGCAGTTGTATTTGCTTGTGATAAGTTCAGACCTTATATTTTTTATTCTAAAGTAACTGTTCACACCGATCATGCTGCTATTAAATATCTTATGGAAAAGAAAGATGCTAAACCTAGACTTATCAGATGGGTTCTCCTACTACAAGAATTTGATTTGCATATTATAGATAGAAAGGGAGCTGAGAACCCCCGTTGCAAACAACTTGTCTAGGTTAGAGAATGTGCTTGATGACCCACTACCTATTGATGATAGCTTTCCTGATGAACAATTAGTTGTCATAAATGCTTCTCATACTGCTCCATGGTATGCTGACTATGCTAATTACATTGTTGCTAAATTTATACCACCTAGTTTCACATACCAGCAAAAGAAAAAGTTTTTCTATGATTGAAGACATTACTTCTGGGATGACCCACACCTTTATAAAGAAGGACACTAGTAGAAAAAGGGTCAAATGTGAAGCACATTAGTGCCAGTTTGAATTTGAGCCGGCACTAATGTGTACATTAGTGCCGGTTCCAACGGCTAGCCGGGCCGCTCTCATTAGTACCGGTTCATGGCGAACCTTTAGCACCGGTTCGTGCCACGAACCGGTACTAATGAGAGTGGTGGCAGGATGTTGTCAGTCTGGGGCCCCTCCAGCACCTTTAGTACCGGTTCGTGTCACGAACCAGTACTAAAGGTCGTCCTACATAAACCCTTCGTCCACTCGAGCTCGCTCTGTTCTTCCCCTTTCCCCTCCCTCTCTGTTCTTCCCCTCTTCCTCTCGAGCTCATCACACATTTTGCCCAAAAATTGTCAAGATTTGAAGGTCCCCATCGATTCAAATGATCACAAAGGTTAGCAACTTTGTCATTTCATCTCTCATTGCTAGATTAGCTCTTGCAATGCTTTATATAGTGTTTAATTTGTGAGTTTAGTAATTTGGGAGGAATTATATGTGCTAGTATTTGATTTTTATGCAATTTGAGGTCAAAAATAACACTTAGTTTGCATATGTGGGTGTGGTTTACTTAGTGCCTTCTAAATCTCTGTCGTAACCACCGTCGATCGCCCGCACCGTCCCGTTGCCGGCACCACCTTGTGGTGAGCCTCTTGTTCATGAAATTTTATATAAAAATTGATGTTTGTGTGATTTGGATATATAGTTACTCGTATAATTATCTTACCCGTACGTTGTTTGTTATACATAGTGCCATGGTTTTGATATCCGTCCCCGTCGGCCCTCGTCCTTGTTATGATTCGGATGTGGTATATATATTATCTTTTAAAACTAGTTGCATTTCGTGTTTATGACAAATTATGCCCATCAAGTTGACATAGATATTTTTTCTAGGAGGTATGTGAACCGGAAATTCCAACCGACCCTATTGTCGAGAGGTTAAATTTAGTTGAAAGAGAAAATGAGTACTTGAAAGAAAAATTGAAAAGAATTGAGGGGGAGAAGATGGAATTGGAGTTGCATGTTGTCGATGTCGTCGATGATCACAAGATCAAGATGGAGAAAATGCGTTTGAAGATTAGAAATATTAGAAAATATGCCATCGATAGTGAGGCTTGGTATCATTATGCTGTTGGATCAATTGTTACCTTAGTTGCGATCTTGATCGCATTTGTTGTTGCATTTAAATGCTTTAGCTAGAGAGTTATTTGTTTGTTGCATTTAAGTGTTGTATGAACTTTATGTATGAACTTGTATTAAGTTGGTGTTTTTGGTGCTGTGTATTGAAGATGAGCCGACAATGGATGTACGATGACCGATGCTCTCCCGAGTTCATTAATGGCATGCAAACTTTTCTGCTTGCGGCTGAGGCAAACAAGCGGGCGGATGGTTTTATGCCTTGTCCATGTGTTTTCTGTAAGAATGGTCAAAATTACTCTAAGTCAAGAACCATTCACGTCCACCTGTTCAAGTCCGGTTTCGTGCCCCACTATAATGTTTGGACCAAGCACGGAGAAAGAGGGTTTATGATGGAAGACAATGAAGAAGAAGAGGATGATGACAGCTATCCTGACCATGGGTTCCCTGAATACGATGATACAACAATGGGGGAAGAAGCTGAGCCGGTAATGCGGGAAGAAGCTGAGCCGGCAATGCGGGAAGAAGCTGAAGAAGAGGCATCAGATGAGCCCGTTGATGATCTAGGTCGGGCCATTACCGATGCAAAGAGAAACTGCGCAAGTGATTTGGAGAAGAAGAAGTTGCAGCGCATGTTAGAGGATCACAAAAAATTGTTGTACTCGAATTGCGTAGGTGATAAGAAAAAGCTGGGCACCACACTGGAATTGCTGCAATGGAAGGCAGAGAATGGTGTATCTGACAAGGGATTTGGAAAGTTGCTGGTAATGATAAAGGATATGCTTCCAAAGGACAACGAATTGCCCGAGAGTACGTACGAAGCAAAGAAGGCTGTCTGCCCTCTAGGGTTAGAGGTGCAGAAGATACATGCATGCCCTAATGATTGCATCCTCTACCGCGGTGAGTACGAGGATTTGAACGCTTGCCCGGTATGCGGTGCATTGCGCTATAAGATCAGCCGCGATGACCCTGGTGATGTCGAGGGCGAGCGCCCCAGGAAGAAGGTTCCTGCCAAGGTGATGTGGTATGCTCCTATAACACCACGGTTGAAACGTTTGTTCCAAAACAAAGAGCATGCCAAGGCGATGCGATGGCACAGAGAAGACCGTAAGAAAGACGGAAAGTTGAGAGTACCCACTGACGGGTCGCAGTGGAGAAAAATCGAAAGAAAGTACGGGAAGGAGTTTGCAGATGACACAAGGAGCGTATGGTTTGGTCTAAGCGTAGATGGCATTAATCCTTTTGGGGAGCAGAGAAGCAACCATAGCACCTGGCCTGTGACTCTATGTTTGTATAACCTTCCTCCTTGGTTGTGCATGAAGCGGAAGTTCATTATGATGCTAGTGCTCATCCAAGGCCCTAAGCAACCCGGCAACGACATTGATGTGTACCTAAGGCCATTAGTTGAAGAACTCTTACAACTGTGGAATGGAACAGGTGTACGTGCGTGGGATGAGCACATGGGGGAAGAATTTGACCTAAAGGCGTTGCTGTTCGTGACCATCAATGATTGGCCTGCTCTCAGTAACCTTTCAGGACAGACAAACAAGGGATACCGCGCATGCACGCACTGTTTGGACGACACCGACAGTATATATTTGGCTAATTGTAAGAAGAATGTGTACCTGGGACACCGTCGATTTCTTCCGAGCAGGCATCCCGTAAGAAAGAAAGGCAAGCATTTCAAAGGTGAGGCGGATCACCGGACGAAGCCTCGCCACCGTACTGGTACTGATGTACATGATATGGTCAAGGATTTGAAGGTGGTCTTTGGAAAGGGTCCTGGTGGACAACCTGTTCTGAATGATGCTGACGGACGCGCACCCATGTGGAAGAAGAAATCTCTATTTTGGGACCTGCCCTATTGGAAAGACCTAGAGGTCCGCTCCGCAATCAACGTGATGCACGTGACGAAGAATCTTTGTGTGACCCTGCTTGGCTTCTTGGGCATGTATGGGAAGACAAAAGATACACGTGAGGCACGGGAGGACCAGCAACGTATGCATGGAAAAGACGGCATACATCAGGGTCATGCAAGCTATGCTCTTACCAAAGAAGAGAAGGAAATCTTCTTTGAATGCCTGCTCAGTATTAAGGTACCGTATGGCTTCTCGTCGAATATAAAGGGAATAATAAACATGGCATAGAAAAAGTTCCAGAATCTAAAGTCTCATGACTGCCACGTGATTATGGTGCAACTGCTTCCGGTTGCATTGAGGGGGCTTCTACCGGAAAACGTTCGATTAGCCATTGTGAAGCTATGTGCATTTCTCAATGCAATCTCTCAGAAGGTAATCGATCCAGAAATCATACCAAGGTTAGAGAATGATTTGGTGCAATGTCTTGTCAGTTTCGAGTTGGTGTTCCCACCATCCTTCTTCAACATCATGACACACGTCCTAGTTCACCTATGCGAAGAGATTAACGTTTTGGGTCCTGAATTTCTACACAATATGTTCCCCTTTGAGAGGTTCATGGGAGTCTTAAAGAAATATGTTCATAACCGTGCTAGGCCAGAAGGAAGCATCTCCAAAGGCCATGAAAATGAGGAGGTCATTGAGTTTTGTATTGACTTTATTCCCGACCTTAAGCCGATTGGTGTTCCTGAATCGCGGCATAAGGGCAGACTGGATGGAAAAGGCACGCTAGGAGGGGAACAAATAATATGTATGGACGGACATTCTCTCACTGAAGCACACTACACAGTTCTAAAGAATTCCGCCTTGGTAGCTCCGTATATGGATGAACACAAGAATTTGCTACGCTCCAAACACCCGGAGTGGTCTGACGACTAGATTACACGTGAACAAACCAGGAGTTTTGCCAGCTGGTTGTAGACACGTACCATGCATGACGCCTCTATTGAAGATGACCTGTACTTGCTGTCTCAGTTACCATCTTCGAAATAATGACTTTCAAAGGGTACGAGATAAATGGTAATACATTTTACATGATCGCCCAAGATAAGAAGAGCACCAACCAAAACACTGGTGTCCACTTTGATGCAGAAACCAAATGAGAAAGGAAACATATTATGGTTATATACAGGACATATGGTAACTTGACTATCGACGTGGTTTGAAGGTCCCTTTGTTTCGGTGCAAATGGGTCAATATGACACGAGGCGGGGTAACGGAAGACCCGCAGTACGGAATGACAACAGTGGATCTCAAAAATCTTGCGTATGCAGACGAACCATTCGTCCTAGCCAATGATGTGGCACAGGTTTTCTATGTGAAGGACATGTCTACCAAGCCGAGAAAAAGAAAAGATAAGGAAGCGAATGCATCGTACGATGAGCCAAAGCGGCACATAGTTCTTTCTGGGAAGAGAAACATCGTGGGAGTGGATGACAAGACAGACATGTCAGAAGATTATGAAAAGTTTGATGAAATTGCTCCATTCACAGTGAATATTGACCCGAGCATCTCGTTAAATGATGAAGATTTTCCATGGTTACGGCGCAAAGGGACACACGCGAAGAAAAAGTTTCCCACCCAAAGATCTGGGATGTGATCGGCTTCACTATCATCACTTTCTTCTGTGTTTCACACCCAGGAGGGAATCTCTGTAATAGTTAGGGTAGTTATGTGTTTTGGCATTTGAAACGCGAAGAAATTTTATGTGCAAACAAATTCTTTCATGCCTTTACTGATTTTTAAAGTTAAGTTATTCACAAACTAGTGATTCACACTAATTTCAAATAATTCAAAATTTAAACTATTCAAATTTGAAAACTACGGTCACTAACAGAAAGTTTGTAATTCTTTGTACCTAAAGCAAAAATATTCACAAAGAAACTCTAAATACACAAAATAAACAACTCAAAAATAAATAAAGCAAAAAAATATAAAAAGCCCACCTACTGGGCCAAAGCGGCCTGCATACGACTAGAAACCCAACCTGTTGTTAGGCCAGGATGCAGGCCCGCAAAGGCCCAGTAGGCCCACAGGGCAGCACAGAACTTGTAGGCCCAGTAGGCCTGCTTTGGAGAGGAGCTCGAGAGAGCTACCGCACGGGGGGTTATAAACTAGTACGGACGCCCCTCGGCTAGCGAGGTGGGACTAAACTTGCCGCACTGCACCTGCGCCAGCGCACCCCCTTTAGTACCGGGTCGTGGCACCAACCGGTACTAAAGGGGGGCCTTTAGTACCGGTTGGAGCCACCACCCGGTACTAAAGGGTGTGCGCTTCCTGCCGCTTGGCCTGGCCAAAACAGGCCTTTAGTACCGGTTGGTGGCTCCAACTGGTACTAAAGGTCCATCCTATATAACTAAACGCTTCAAAAATTTCAGTTTCTAATCTGCTTCTTCTCCTCTGCCCCGTCGCCTGCCGCCCCCGTCTCCATATCCCTCTCGTCGCCGCCCCGTCCCCGTCGCTGCTGCCCCGTCTTCCCCGTCCCCATCGTCGCCGCCCCGTCTTCCCCGTCCCCGTCATCCCCGTCGTCACCGCCACCCCGTCCCGGCCCGTCCGGCCCGCGTTCCCGTCCCCGCCGTCGCCGCCCCGTCCCCGTCGTCGCCGCCCCGTCCCCGTCCCCGTCGTCGCCGCCCCGTCCCTGTCCCCATCGTCGCCATCCCCGTCGTCGCCGCCCGTCGCCGTCCCCGTCGCCGCCCGTCGCCGTCCCCGTCGCCGCCCCCCGTCGCCTCTCGCCTCGCCGGTGAGCACACAGACGCATACATTTTTTTAGTTTTTTAGTTATAGAAATAGTTACAAAAAAGTTAGAAATTTTTCTTTTTTAGTTATAGAAATAGTTAGTTATATAGCATTGTTAGAAATGTTATAGAAATGTTAGAATTGTTAGAAATTTTTCTGTTTTTTAGTTATAGAAATAGTTATAAAAAAGTTAGAATTGTTAGAAATTTTTCTGTTTTTTAGTTATAGAAATAGTTATAAAAAAGTTAGAAATTTTTCTTTTTTTAGTTATAGAAATATTAGAAATGTTATACAAATGTTAGTTATATATATAGAAATGTTATAATTTTTTTTTCTGTTTTTTAGTTATAGAAATATTAGAAATGTTATAGAAATGTTAGTTATATAGCATTGTTAGAAATGTTATAGAAATGTTAGTTATATAGAAATGTTAGAAATTTTAGTTACCAAAATCCAATCATTAAAAAATGTTACTTTTTGCGGTCATATAGCTAGTATTTGTTCTAGACGATGCCCTGCCCGCATCCTCGCCGTCGACCCGTCCGCGACGACGTCCGGCTGACCCATGTCCGGGACTGGGCTCCGCCGGGCTGGCACTGGAGGTGCTGCCTGGAGGGGCGCGCCGCTTGATGAGGAACCCGGCCCCGAGTCCCGTCGTTGACCCTGATCTCGTTTGGTGGCGTTCGCGTGGGCCAGTTTCGGTGCGGAGGGAGCCGGCCCCGCCGGAGGTGGTACGTCGCCGTGTCACGGAGGAGGACGAGCACGTCCATCGCTACATAGTTGCATTAGAGGGCGGCAGGTTCTACTAGAAAGTCTATATATATATATATATATATACATACATACATACATATATATAACGTGTACAATGTGTAGTTTCGTAAAATACCAGCAAACGAAAAAGAATTAAATGGAAAACACAAAATTAAATGAAAAAGAAATCATAAAACCAAAAAAACCAAACCTTGTAGTATCGGTTGGTGTTACCAACCGGTACTAAAGGGCTCCCGGCCCCCGGAGCTGGCTCGTACCACGTGGTTGCCCTTTAGCGCCGGTTCGTGCTGAACCGGTACTAAAAGGGGGGCCTTTAGTGGGATTAGGCGGTGTTATTAGACGTTGTGTACCTGAGCATGAACAGGAATAGATCCTACGCAAGTGTCACTCTGAGGCTTATGGAGGACACCACACTGGAGATAGAATTGCACATAAGGTATTGCAATCCGGTTTTTATTGGCCTACTCTTTCGAGGACGCCCGTAAGTTTGTCTTGTCTTGTGATGAATGTCAAAGAATTGGTAATATTAGTAGACGTCAAGAAATGCCTATGAACTATTCACTTGTTATTGAACCATTTGATATTTGGGGCTTTTATTATATGGGACCGTTTCCTTCCTCTAATGGGTATACACATATTTTAGTTGTTGTTGATTATGTTACTAAGTGGGTAGAACCTATTCCAACTAGTAGTGCTGATCATAACACCTCTATTAAGATGCTCAAAGAAGTTATTTTTCCGAGGTTTGGAGTCCCTAGATATTTAATGACTGATGGTGGTTCACATTTTATTCATGGTGCTTTTCGCAAAATGCTTGCTAAGTATGATGTTAATCATAGAATTGCATCTCCATACCACCCACAGTCTAGTGGTCAAGTAGAACTGAGTAATAGAGAGCTTAAATTAATTTTGCAAAAGACTGTTAATAGATCTAGAAAGAATTGGTCGAAGAAACTTGATGATGCATTATGGGTCTATAGAACTACATATAAAAATTGTATGGGTATGTCTCCATATAAAATGGTTGTTGGAAAAGCATGTCACTTACCTCTCGAACTAGAACATAAGGCATATTGGGCCATTAAAGAGCTCAATTATGATTTTAAGCTTGCCGGTGAGAAGAGACTATTTGACATTAGCTCACTTGATGAGTGGAGAACCCAGGTGTCGGTGTCAAAACCGGCGGGTCTCGGGTAGGGGGTCCCGAACTGTGCGTCTAGGCGGATGGTAACAGGAGACAAGGGACACGATGTTTTTACCCAGGTTCGGGCCCTCTCGATGGACGTAAAACCCTACTCCTGCTTGATTAATATTGATGATATGGGTAGTACAAGAGTAGATCTACCACGAGATCAAGGAGGCTAAACCCTAGAAGCTAGCCTATGGTATGATTGTTCGATGTCCTACGGACTAAAACCCTCCGGTTTATATAGACACTGGAGAGGGTTAGGGTTACACAGAGTCGGTTACAATGGTAGGATATCTATATATCCATATCGCCAAGCTTGCCTTCCACGCCAAGGAAAGTCCCTTCCGGACACGGGACGAAGTCTTCAATCTTGTATCTTCATAGTCCAAGAGTCCGGTTGAAGGTATAGTCCGGCTATCCGGACACCCCCTAATCCAGGACTCCCTCAGTAGCCCCTGAACCAGGCTTCAATGACGACGAGTCCGGCGCACAGATTGTCTTCGGCATTGCAAGACGGGTTCCTCCTCCAAGTACTTCGTAGAAGATTCTGAACACCAGGATAGTGTCCGGCTCTGCAAAATAAGTTTCCACATATTGCCATAGAGAGAATAATATTTACACAAATATAATCTACTAACGTATTCCGTAGCGTGACATCACACCACAGCCAAGCCTTTATTCGAATCGTTTTTACTGTGCCACCTCAGCGCGTTTAGCGAGGTGGTTTCCTTGGCACGTCTTGTCGAAGCAGAGATCGTGTCCCCTTTATTTACGGGATTCTCATCAATACGGACGTGGGTAACCCAATCGTGCCCATTGGCATGTTTTCTCGATTAAAGGCGAGTCCCAAACGGTTACGGGGAAGGCCCTTGGTATTCAATCTCTTATAAAGAGACCAAGGCCTTACCCCTTTCTTTCAATCTCAAACGAGTTCGCCTTTCGCCTCGAGTTCCAACACCCAAGGCTCCAGATTTCAGGCGCTTCGGATCTTTGACAATGTCCGGTTCCGACCTTCGAGGCCGATGGATGTCCTCCTCCGTTACAAAGGAGGACGTGCTAAAGCTGAGAGAGGCCAAGTTCTTGACTGGCGAAATCTCGCATAGGCTGCCTGCTCAAGGGCAGGTCATTCCTACTTCCAGGTTTGGTGAGAGCGTGGTGTTCATGTCTCACTTCCGTCGGGGGCTAGGCTTCCAGACGGATCCCTTCGTGAGGGGGCTCATGTTTTATTATGGGCTGGAATTTCACGACTTAGCTCCGGAGTCCATCCTCCATATTTCCTCATTCATCGTCATGTGTGAAGCCTTCCTCCGTGTTACTCCTCACTTCGGACTATGGCTCAAGACCTTCAAAGTAGAGCCGAAGATGATCGAGGGACGGTATGCGGAGTGCGGAGGCGCTGTTATAAGCAAGAATGCCGATGCTCCATGGCCCGAGGGCTCTTTTCAAGGGGAGCTCGGCTTATGGCAACGAGAGTGTGGTTCTATATCACCGCTCCCAGGGGCACCAAGTGGGTGGCGCCACCTGCCTTTCGCTCGGGTCCCCCCACTACAGCTAGCGTCATGGGTCAATAAAGGACTAGACTGGGGACCATCCAAGGATGTGCCCTTGTTGCAGGGCTGCATCAGGGATCTCTTAGAAAGAGACCTCAACCTGGTCGAAGTGACGCAGGTCATGCTGATCCGTCGAATCCTGCCCGGCAAACGTCGCCCCCTTCGCCTGTGGGAGTTCAATCCGGAGGGACCGCGAGCTCTCCAGCATTTCATGGGCGCAACGCCCACGGAGATGTATAAATTGTTCTTCGGATCACAAGCAATGTGTCCAGTCTTGACCGAGGACGCAGGTCTGAGCTGCAACCGCCCGGATACTCAAGTAAGTAGCCTTGTGCCTAGACGCGTTATCCGTATATTTTGTCATAGACTTGCCCCTAAAAGAGTTGTCTTTTAAACAGGAGTGGATAGCGAAAGCAAAGTTGATCAGGTGTCCGGCTCCCCTCCTCGAGACCACACCGGATCCCGTGCTAGTCAGGATGTTGAAGATTGTGCCTTTGGAGGAAAGACAGGGAGGGGACAAGGAAACTACGGCCTCCTCGAAGGAGGTTGTTCGGAAGGGAGGAACCGAAAATTCCTCTCCTCAGGGGAAGAAGAGGACCGCCTCTGAAGACCCGGAGACCATGGCCTCAAAGCGGGGGGGGGGGGAATCCTCGTCGGAGGGTCCTGCGCCGGGGGATACCTCGGCCGAATTATCAAGGGGATCAGCCCTCCACCGAGCCGTAAGTAGAGAGAGGTTTTCTTTTTAAGAGATGAGAGAAATCATTGCTTTATATCTGAGGAAAGTAACCGAAAATTTACCTTGTAGCTCGGACCTCAGCCCTTCTCAGCAGAGCTCGTCTTTGGGGGACCTTCTTCCGGAGATGATGGAGAGCGGAACGCCTCCCCCTGCCGTACCGCCTAGCGAGGCGGGCGACCCTGAGGTATCGTCGCGGAGGGTTTCTCCGAATTCGGCAGGGCTGGAAGGTAGTCATATGGGCCCCCAAAGCCCTCCGCGTACGGCCTTCGAAAAGGGCCATCGGACGAGTCCGGCACCATCCGATGCGCAGTAGGAGGAGCTGAAGGATCTGCTAGGGCGAGCGTCTATCTCAGAGGAGCACCGTGCATTGATGGGTACGGTGATTGAGAGGATTTCATCCGCGGAGAGAGGATTGCACGAGGCCGTCAGGAGTTTACTGACAGGTTTTGAGGTACATGAAATAATGTTCCCTTTCTTGACAGTTGCGCATAAAGAAGATGCGCCTTGTGTAGATAGTAGCCCCTGAGACTCTGTGCGTTGTCAAAAGTGACGGCGCGCAGATGATCATAATCCCAGGTATAATATGTCGCCTTCATACGTAGGTGGCGAAGTGTCCGGAGGCCAACCGGACTGATGAATTTGCCGAGCTAAAGCGGCAGCTTGACGTGGCAGATGCCGACATCGCGCTTGTCAACAAGCGGCTTGACGAGGCACAAGGTATGTAAGCCCTCCGGTGGCACCTGGTAAGAGGAGCTTTATGCCAGTATCTTACAATGTGTGTGCTTGATGCAGATGGTGCTGCTGCCATGGAGAACCTTCGGGCGGAACTTGCCCGAGCCAAGGAGCAAGCCAGAAAAAGTGATGCGGCTGCCGGAAAGGCAATTGAAGAGCTAAAAGCCGAACAGGCTGCTCATTGCTGAAGCAAGAAGGAAATGGCCGAGATGGCCATGAAGTTGAAGAGCGCTGCTGACCGTTGCAAGCTTCTTGAAAGAGAAGACCGGGCGGAACAAACGGACCTGGAGAAGGCCGTTGCTGATGCCAAGGATGCTCGCTCTGCGATGAGAGCTATGAAGGAGGAGCTGTGTGAGGCCGGAGAGATCGTGGCTGGAAAGCCCTTTATGCTGCAGAGGAAGTTCTGCGATCCTAAACATGCTCCATTAGACCAAATGTGGAGTACGGCGGACACCTATCTGGATTTGGCGGCGAGTGCTGCAGATGCGACCGAACACTTTCGAGATCAAGAAGATCGCGAAGTGGAAAGCTCTTCTGGTCGCAGTTCCACAATCCAGAGCGTCCACTGTCAGTAGCCGATCGTCTGGCCGAATGGGCCGAGCTGAATAGGTTGTCCGGACTTGCCATGAAGTGTGCCATGAGTCATCTGTGACCGGGGAGGCCAGAGCCGAATAGTTATTTCAACTTGGTGCAGCAATTCCTTGGTGCGGTGCCGCATATTAATGCGATGAAGAGGTCAGCGTGCATAGAGGGTGCATAGATGGCTCTTGCTCGTGTCAAGACATACTGGGCGGAGATGGAGACCACCGATGTTGCATCCCGAGATTCGGACGAAAGCCGAGTGCCTGCCGAGCACTATTTTCAGGAAGTTCTTCAAGGCGCTCGTGTAATAGAGACGCAGTGCTCGAAGGATGCTATGTTTGAATAGCATATGTTATTGTAAAACAATGTTTTGATAAATTGTAGAAGCTTTTTATACTTGTGCCTACAAGTATTATAACACCTCTTGTGCGGCCGTTTAAGATATATGTATATATAATCTGAAAGATGGCAGTCGTCGGCTTCAGCCCCCACGCAAATAATGCGGGGGTGTTCGCAGAAGGCGCATTTTCACACTTAATCCAACGTCTTGGTCCTACAAAGGAGGTGATAGCGCAGCGAACTAGGCAATCGGACTATGATGCTTTATCACTTTCACTTAGCCATAGGAGTTTGACAGTGATGCTACTTATATAGCCCCTGGTGGCGTCTGCGCTTGCCCGAACTCGGGGCGCGTATGTGCTTGGCCGGGAAACGGCCCTTCGTTAATGCGCAGGAATCCTAAAGATTCCGATAAGCCATCGAGTGGTTGACCAGTCTCACGCTATATCATGACAGTCAGTTTTCGGCTTTCTCTACTGAGGTGCTCGCCTGGCCGAACCGGGGCACAATCGCAGTAGTTCTCCTGGTGCCGCCTTAGCCGATAGAGCGGAACGTAAGGCAGCAAAACACAGGAGCCGGGCAACCCAACATTTGACCAAAGACATGATTGGGAGCTGATGCATATAAAGCCAAACTCGCGACGCCGAACACTCCCTAAGGTATTCGGTCTTTATGAGGGCGGGCGGGGCAACGCCCTTAGTTATAAGCCCCTAGTGTCCAGGTACACGCAAAATTCTGACGTGGCCACATGCCAAGACACCAGCCTCCTCCTTGGTTATACCAAAAAAACCAGGGGATGTGTATCAACAAGAGACAGTAAAAAAGGTTTACGCAGGGTCTTAATCTGAAAAGAATCCTTGGAACGGGTCCCTGCTGCACGTCTGCGCCTGTGTCTCCGTTGTGTCGTATCCTGGACGGGCGCAACACGGTGTTCATCTGTAAAAGAGAGGAACTTAGTTGAAGAAAGGCCGTGCCGAACAGAAGTTATGCAAAATAAACAAAGTATAAATTGAAATGGGTAAGATTGAGCTTGATTGTCTCTTGTTTTATATGCGCGGAGCCCCTAGTACAGGGGTATACGGCTATTAAGCCTTTATCAATTATATGTTTGTGCCGGACTCGTCTAGCCGCGTCCGTGGTCTTAACGACCTGTTTAGATGTTTTGGCTGGTGAAGCCGTTTTATTGTGGGGCTGTTAAGGCAGCCGCACAGTCTTCCCCGCGGGAGGCGCACTCAATGTTTCCCTTTAATGAGATGATGCCTCGTGGACCGGGCATCTTAAGTTTAAGAGACGCATAATGCGGTATTGCGTTAAAGCGGGCGAAAGCTTCGCGTCCCAGTAGTGCTTGATAGCTGCTTGAGAATGGGGCGATATGGAAGGTTAGCCTTTTGCGACGGAAGTTGTCGGGGGAGCCGAACATAACTTCTAGCCGGAGAGAGCCCGTGCAGTGGGCAATTGGGCCTGGCGTTACTCCTTGAAAGGAAGTGTTGCCATGGCGAATTTTTGTTGGGTCTATCCCCATGTGGCGGATTGTGCCCTGATATAACAGGTTTAGACCACTTCCGCCATCCATCAGGACATTTGTAAAGTGGAGTCCGCCGATTATTGGATCTAATACCAAGGCAGTCCAGGCTGCGTTCCGGATACTTCTAGAGTAATCCTGATGGTCTAAGGTGATCGGTTTTAACAACCAGTGGCGAGACTCCTTTGGGATAGGCCATATGGCGCGTATCTCTATTGGCGCCACTCGTTTTGTCACGTGAAGTAAGTTTACTGTTTTGATTCCTTGTGGAAAATTCTTTTGTTTCCTGGTGCTCTGCTTGTGGGGTTCGTCATCGTCCTCCCTTGGTGTGTCGAGCCCCTTGTGTTCGGCGTTGAGTTTGCCGGATTGCTTGAAGACCCAGCAATCTCTGTGGGTATGGTTTGCAGGCTTCCCTGTAGTACTGTGTATTTGACATATCTTGTCCAAGATTTTGTTTAGGTTGGATAGCTCGTCCCTGTTATCCTGGAGGGGTGGCTTTTTCTGACTCTGCCGCAAGCTTTTGAATCCGGCATTGACTGTCGTGCTCTTTGGGCTGCTTCCCTTATTCCGGCTCTGGTCCTTGCTGCGTCGGGGTTTTCGGTTTCCATCTCTAACTTCGGATGTACTTGGGTCGTTGGTGCTACATCTTGCCAACCAGCTGTTCTCTCCTGTGCAGAAGCGGGTCATGAGGCTTGTTAATGCGGCCATTGTTCTTGGCTTTTCTTGGCCGAGGTGTCTGGCGAGCCATTCGTCTTGAACGTTATGTTTAAAAGCTGCTAAGGCTTCGGCGTCCGGACAGTCGACTATCTAATTCTTTTTAGTAAGGAGTCTGTTCCAGAATTTCCGGGCTGACCTCCGGGCTGTTGAGTTATGTGACTTAGATCATCTGCATCCGGATGGCGGACATAGGTCCCTTGAAAATTTGCCCGGAAAGCATCCTCGAGCTCTTCCCAACTTCCAATGGTGTTTTCGGGAAGGCTTTTGAGCCAGTGCCGAGCTGGCCCTTTAAGCTTAAGGGGTAAGTATTTTATGGCGTGGATGTCATCTCCTCTGGCCATGTGTATGTGGAGGATGTAATCCTCAATCCAGACTCCAGGGTCTGTTGTTCCGTCGTACGCCTCTATGTTTACGGGCTTGAATCCCGCTGGAAATTCATGGTCCAGAACCTCATCGGTGAAACATAGGGGGTGTGCGGATCCCCTGTATTTAGGTGTGCCGTGATGTTCGGATATTGGTTCTGTTGCATTGCTTACGAGAGCTTGCTTTCTTGGCCCATAGATGGATCTGGTTGGGCCGTCTTTTTGATGCGAATCCTTGAGTGGATCGCATGCCGGCTTGGGTGCGGCGCCGCTTGCCGCTCTATGCTGGCCATGGGGTCGTCTATCCGACCGGGTGGCTTTCTTATTTTTTGATTGTGGGGGCTCTACGGCCTCCTCGTCAAATTCAGGCAGTAGATTTCGCTTAGGATAGCTTTTGGTGTGGCGACTGCCGCCGTATTTGTCTGCGGTGTTGAGTAGTTTGCTCCATCTGGTTCTGAGCGCATCTTCCGCAGTTTTGAGCTTCTGCTTCTACTTTTTCAGGCTACACGCAGTGGCAACGAGCCTTTTGTGGAGGTTCTGCTGCTCCATGAGCTTGTCCGGCGTAAGGTCGTCCGGAATGTTGTTTTCGCCGGGGATGGGTTGTTCGGTTTGTTTATCCAAGTTGCCCTGTTCGGGCATTTGCTCGAAGGCGTGTTCGTCGTCCGCCGGCTTGTCCTGCTCTATGACTGGGTCTGTGCGGCTGTTGTCTCTGTCGAGGCGGGGCTTGGAGCGGCGCTTACGTTGCCGCTTTGATTGCTTTTCGAGTGAACGATCTCTCGTTGCATCCCTGTGTTCCTCGACGTCACTTCCTTTAGGTGTGTCCACCATGTATACGTCATACGATGAGGTGGCTTTCCAGTGCCCTACAGGTGCTGGTTCTTGATCGTCTCCTGCATCGGCGTCCATACCGTTGATGTCTTCAGAGTCGAAGTCTAGCATGTCGGTTAAATCATCGACAGTGGCTACGAAGTGGGTGGTGGGTGGGCTTTGAATTTCTTCATCATCCGCATCCCAACCTTGCTGACCATAATCCGGCCAGGGCTCTCCTGATAAAGAGAGAGACTTTAGTGAATTCAGAATATTGCTGAAGGGCGAGTGCTGAAAGATGTCCGCGGCGGTGAACTCCATAATCGGCGCCCAATCGGATTCGATCGGCAGGGGCGTGGAGGGCCCGGAGTCCGGAGTGGAGTCCGGCGCCTTGGAGTCACGGACTTCGCAGGGGACAAAGCTGGTGTTCGGCTCGATCGCCGTAGAGACTGTAGCCCCCGAGGCGGTGTCCAACCACCCGTCCTCGATTGGCGCAGTTGGCTCCGAATTAAGGGTCGGAGCTGATGCGGGTGCGGCCTCCAGGGCACTGTTCGGCGGCAGAGCTAGATCATGCCCATCGTGACAGCGCGGCACGCTTGGCTGTGGCTCGAGTCCGTCGAAGATCAAGTCTCCGCGGATATCAGCCGTGTAGTTTAGACTTCCAAATCTGACCTGATGGCTAGGGGCGTAGCTTTCGATTTGCTCCAGATGGCCAAGCGAATTGGCCCGCAGTGCAAAACCGCCGAATACGAAGATCTGTCCGGGGAGAAAGGTCTCACCCTGGATTGCATCGCTGTTGATGATCGGAGGAGCCATCGGGCCTAAAAGTGATGACACAGAGGAACTCTCAATGAAAGCACCAATGTCGATGTCAAAACCGGCGGATCTCGGGTAGGGGGTCCCGAACTGTGCGTCTAGGCGGATGGTAACAGGAGACAAGGGACACGATGTTTTTACCCAGGTTCGGGCCCTCTCGATGGAGGTAAAACCCTACTCCTGCTTGATTAATATTGATGATATGGGTAGTACAAGAGTAGATCTACCACGAGATCAAGGAGGCTAAACCCTAGAAGCTAGCCTATGGTATGATTGTTCGATGTCCTACGGACTAAAACCCTCTGGTTTATATAGACAACGGAGAGGGTTAGGGTTACACAGAGTCGGTTACAATGGTAGGAGATCTATATATCAGTATCGCCAAGCTTGCCTTCCACGCCAAGGAAAGTCCCTTCCGGACACGAGACGAAGTCTTCAATCTTGTATCTTCATAGTCCAAGAGTCCGGTCGAAGGTATAGTCCGGCTATCCGGACACCCCTTAATCCAGGACTCCCTCACCAGGCCTATGAGAATGCCAAATTGTTTAAAGAAAAAGTTAAAAGATGGCATGACAAAAGGATACAAAAGTGTGAGTTTAATGTAGGTGATTATGTTTTGCTATACAACTCTTGTTTAAGATTTTTTGCAGGAAAACTCCTCTCTAAATGGGAAGGTCCTTACGTTATCGAGGAGGTCTATCATTCCGGTGCCATAAAAAATCAACAACTTCGAAGGCACAAATCCGAAGGTGGTGAACGGTCAAATAATCAAACATTATATCTCATGTAATCCCATAAATGTGAAACTAATGTTATTGAAACCATAACCCCGGAGGAGTACATAAGGGACACTTTCCAGAACGTTTCAGACTCCGAAAAGGAATAGGTACGTGGTATGGTAAGTAAACTGACTCCAAAACAATTCTAATAGCAATTTTTCTCCGTTTTGAAATATTTAAGAAAATAGGAAAATAAGAAGTAGTCCAGGAAGGACACGGGGCGTCCACGAGGGTGGTGGGCGCGCCCTATCCCCCTGGGCGTGCCCCCTGCCTCGTGGGCACCTCGTGTGCTCTCCGGACTCGTTTTCTTGCATGATACTTCTTTCGGTCGGTAAAAATTCATTATATAATCTCCTGAAGGTTTTGACCCTCGTATCACGCAAATATCCTCTGTTTTTGTTTCGAGCTGTTTTCTGTCAGAGTTGTCAAGGCCAGGCATCATGTCGTCCCCCTCCTCCAACAATGAAGGCAGTGAGGCTTGGCTAATGAAGATAGAGATGAAGAGAGAAGAACCCGGGGAGATCAACAAGGAGGATAGGATCAAGAAGGCCATGGAGGATCAAGCTCTGGCAGCAGAAGAAGAAGAAGACATCCTTCAACCTCATTACAATTTTCTTACCCCAACTGAGATTGAAGCTTTCAAGATGATTGAGTTAGCTCGCATACAAAACAAGTATCTCACACGTGAAAATATTTTGTTGAAGGAGCATATCACCGCACTCAAGGGCATTATCCGCAAATTGGAGGATCTCCTACACTCGATGTGCGACACTCCATCATCACCACCATCTTCTTCACCAGCAAAGGAGAACCGAGTATCGGGTATGGGCACTCCCCTTGGCAACTGCCAAGCTTGGGGGAGGTGCCCCGGTATCGTATCACCATCTCACTCCTATCTTTACCGTTTTTCTTAGTTCGGTCCTTTTGGTAATATCTTCTCTAGTAGAATAAAGTTTTAGTATGATCTAGCTTTAAGTTTTGCTTTATGATCCTTCTATGCAATCGAGTCCGTGAGCTATATATAATAAAGATTAGTTTTGATTCAAGGGCTTGATTATCTTGCTATGACCTTGAGGGAATAATAGAAAAAGAAAGAATAAAAAGAATTAAATAGATCATATTAATCTTATGGAGAGTAATGACTTCACATATAAAAGAGTATGATGAATAAAAGTTGTTGAGAGTTGACAAACATAGTTTTGGTCATTGTTGCAATTAATAGGAAGTACTAAAGAAAGAGAGGTTTTCACATATAAATATACTATCTCGGACATCTTTTATGGTTGTGAGCACTCTTTAAAATATGACATGCTAAAAAGTTGATGTTGGACAAGGAAGACAGCGTAATGGGTTATGTTTTCTTATATCCGAAATAAAGTATATTGTCATGGATCATCCAACATGTTGAGCTTGCCTTTCTCCCTCATGCTAGCCAAATTCTTTGCACCAAGTAGAGATACTACTTGTGCTTCTGAATATCCTAAAACCCATTTTTGCCATGATAGTCCACCATATCTACCTATGGATTGAGTAAGATCCTTCAAGTAAGTTGTCATTGTTGCATGCAATAAAAATTGCTCTTTAAATATGTATGATTTATTAGTGTGGAGAAAATAAACTTTATACGATCTTGTGATATGGAAGAAATAAAAGCAACGGACTGCATAATAAAGGTCCTTATCACAAGTGGCAATATAAAGTGCCGTTCTTTCGCATTAAGATTTTGTGCATCCAACCATAAAAGCACATGACAACCTCTGCTTCCCTCTGCGAAGGGCCTATCTTTTATTTTTGTCTTATGCCTCATGCAAGAGTCATGGTGATCTTCACCTTTCCTTTTTACATTTTATCCTTTGGCAAGCACATTGTGTTGGAAAGATCCTGATATATGTATCCAATTGGATGTAAGTTATCATGAACTATTATTGTTGACATTACCCTTGAGGTAAAAGGTTGGGAGGCAAAACTATAAGCCCCTATCTTTCTCTATGTCCGATTAAAATTCATACCCATAAGTATTGCGTGAGTGTTAGCAATTGTGAAAGACTAAATGATAGTTGAGTTTGTGGACTTGTTGAACAGCTCTTATATTGACTCTTTCCGATGTTATGATAAATTGCAATTGCTTCGATGACCGAGATCATAGTTTGTTAGTTTTCAATGAAGTTTCTGATTCATACTTGACATTGTGAATAGACTGTTACTTTACCCATAATGTTATAAGAATGATCATGATGTCCTCATGTCCGTATTTTATTTTATCGACACCTCTATCTCTAAACATGTGGACATATTTTTCGATATCGGCTTTCGCTTGAGGACAAGCGAGGTCTAAGATTGGGGGAGTTGATACGTCCATTTTGCATCATGCTTTTATATCGATATTTATTGCATTATGGGCTGTTATTACACATTATGTCACACTACTTATGTCTTTTCTCTCTTATTTTACAAGGTTTACACAAAGAGGGAGAATGCCGGCAGCTGGAATTCTGGGCTGGAAAAGGACCAAATATTAGAAACCTATTCTGCACAACTCCAAAAGTCCTGAAACTCCATGAAAGTCAGTTTTCGAATATATTAAAAATATTGGGTGAAGAAAACACCAGAGGGGGGCCACACCCTGTCCACGAGGGTGGAGGGCGCACCTCTGCCTCGTGGGCCCCCTGACAGGCCTCCGGTGCCCATCTTTTGCTATATGAAGTCTTTCGCCCTAGAAAAAATCAGAAGGAAGCTTTCGGGACGAAGCACCGCCGTCTCGAGGCAGAACCAATCTAGGGCTCTGGCGAAGCTGTTCTGCCGGGGAAACATCCCTCCGGGAGGAGAAAATCGTCACCATCGTCATCACCATCGATCCTCTCATCGGGAGGGGGTCAATCTCCATCAGCATCTTCACCAGCACCATCTCATCTCAAACCCTAGTTCATCTCTTATATCCAATCTTTGTCTCAATACCTCAGATTGGTACGTGTGGGTTGCTAGTAGTGTTGATTACTCCTTGTAACTGATGTTAGTTGGTTTATTTGGTGGAAGATCATATGTTCAGATCCTTTATGCATATTAGTACCCCTCTAATTATGAACATGAATATGATTTGTGAGTAGTTATGTTTGTTCCTGAGGGCATGGGAGAAGTCTTGCTATAAGTAGTCATCTGAATTTGGTATTCGTTCGATATTTTGATGAGATGTATGTTGTCTTTCCTCTAGTGGTGTTATGTGAACGTCGACTACATAACACTTCACCATTATTTGGACCTAGGGGAAGGCATTGGGAAGTAATAAGTAGATGATGGGTTGCTAGAGTGACAGAAGCTTAAACCCTAGTTTATGCATTGCTTCGTAATGGGCTGATTTGGATCCATATGTTTCATGCTATGGTTAGGTTTACCTTAATACTTTTTTTGTAGTTGCGGATGCTTGCAAGAGGGGTTAATCATAAGTGGGATGCTTGTGCAAGGAAGGGCAGTACCCAAGCACCAGTCCACCCACGTATCAAATTATCGAAGTAACTAACGTGAATCATATGAGCATGATGAAAACTAGCTTGACGATAATTCCCATGTGTCCTCGGGAGCGTTTTCCTTTATATAAGAGTTTGTCCAGGCTTGTCCTTTGCTACAAAAAGGATTGGGACACCTTGATGCACCTTGTTTACTTTTGTTACTTGTTACCCGTTACGAATTACCTTATCACAAAACTATCTGTTACCGATAATTTCAGTGCTTGCAGAGAATACCTTACTGAAAACCTCTTGTCATTTCCATCTGCTCCTCGTTGGGTTCGACACTCTTACTTATCAGAAGGGCTACGATAGATCCCCTATACTTGTGGGTCATCACCATTACATCAATTTTCATTGTGTCTTTTGCCATATCTATCCAAAGAGTTTTCCCATTGCAATTGCAAATGTGTTTCAGAACATGGCAAATTTGGTTTTGATTTTTGTTTGCCATGACAATAGGTATAATAATTTGAAATTTGTTTGCCATGGCAATTATAAATACGATATCACTACAACTTAAGATGCATTCAATATTCCAAAGAAAACACGTGTTAGATAAAACAATTTTGCCATACTTTGTTTTTCATATATCGCCATGATAATAATTTTCCTAGTGTCTTCCCCATACCTATATTGGAGAGTACTTAAGATGTTTTTTCCATGACATCTTTTGAAAAATTTTTTTGCCATGGCAACTAAAAATACGACGTCATTGTAACTTAAGATGTATTTTCTTGTGTCTAGATAAACAAATTTATCATACTTTATTAAAAATGTACCATGACATAAAATTTTCCACGTTTGCCATTATTTTCGGAGATCATTTTTTATTTAGTACTATATAATGGAAAATTTTAATTATGTAACATGGCAAATTTTATTTTTAGCCATGAAAAATTTACTCTTTTTAAACCATGGCAAAGTTATTTTATATGAGTATGGCATTTTTATTTGTTTGAACCATGGAAAATTCATACTTCATACCATGGCAAAGCATTGGTTGGACATGGAAAATTTATTTTCCTGACCATGGCATTTTTTTGTTTAGCCATGGCAAATTCATACTTCATAATATGGCAAATTTATATATTTTTCAACCATGGAAAATTTACTCTTTTTTGTTTTAGCAACCAGACTGGTTTCTGCGTTTTTTTAATAACTATTCACGCGCTATTTTCTCAATGCATTGTTTATGTTGTTTCTTGTGAACAAAAATCATAAAGTTTCTGTCATTTTCAAAAGAACAATGCCCTTAATTTTGCTGTGTGCAAAATGAAAATAGTTTTAGGTCCATGACAACTAAAAGCAGGTGTTGCCATGACGGCAACTTTCGTTTTGTCTTTTGCCATATCCATCCAAAGAGTTTTGTCATTGCAATTACAAATTTGTTGGATAATTTGAACTTTATTTTTTGTTTGCCATGGCAAAAATTATAGTCATTTGATAGTTGTTTGTCATGCCAATTATAAATACTATATCACTGCAACTTAAGATGCATCCCCATTTTTAAAAATTCCATGTGTCTAGAGAAACAATTTTGTCATACTTTTATCATACATTGCCATAATGGAAACTTACATAGTATCTTATCCATACCTATATCGGGAGAATGTTTCCATGGTTACTGAAGATGTTTTTTGCCATCGCATCATTTGAATTTTTGGTATTGCCATGGCAACTACAAATATGACGTGATTGTAACATAAGATGCATTTTCTTGTCTCTAGTGAATTTTTTTAAAATAATACCATGACATAAACTTTTCCAAGTTTAACATTAATTTCTAGATATCATTATTTAGTACTATATCATGTTGGGAAACGTAGCATGCAATTTCAAAAAAATTCCTACGCTCAAGCAAGATCTATCTAGGAGATGCATAGTAACGAGAGGGGGAGAGTGTGTCCACGTACCCTCGTAGACCAAAAGCGGAAGCATTTGACAACGCGGTTAATGTAGTCGAACTTCTTCTCGTTCTGACCGATCAAGCACCGAACGTACGACACCTCCGAGTTCTGCACACGTTCAGCTCGATGACGTCCCTTGAACTCTTGATCCAGCAAAGTGTCGAGGGAGTAGATGAGTTCCATCAGCATGATGGTGTGGCGACAGTGATGGTGAAGTGATCCGCGCAGGCTTCGCCTAAGCACTACGAAGATATGACCGGAGGCGTAAACTGTGGAGGGGGGGGCGCCGCACACGGCTAACAATTGTTGGTGTGTGTTCTAGCGGTGCCCCTCCCCATATATATAGGTTGGAGTGGAAGAGAGGCAGACAAGGGGGTGCCCCAAGTAGGAGGAATCCTACTTGGGCACCTCCCAATTAGGCCTCCCCCCTTTCCTATTCCTATTCGGAGTAGGAAGGGAAGAGGGGGAAGGGGGAATCCTATTCCCTTTTTCCTTTCCTCCTTCCCCTTTCCTTCTCTAATTTGGCCAGCCCATATGGGGGGGCACACCAGCCCCTTTTGTGGCTGGTGTGTTTCCCCTCTTGGCCCATATCTTTTGTCGGGGGTGCCTGGAACCCCTTCCGGTGACCTGATAAGTACCTGGTACCCCGGAACACTTCTGGTGTCCAAATACTATCGTCCTATATATGAATCTTTACCTCTCAGCCATTTCGAGACTCCTCATCATGTCCGTGATCTCATACGGACTCCAAACAACATTCGGTCACCAAATCACATAACTAATATAACGTCGTCGAACGTTAAGCGTGCGGACCCTATGGGTTCGAGAACTATGTAGACATGACCGAGACACCTCTCCGGTCAATACCAACAATGGAACTTGGATGCTCATATTGGTTCCCACATATTCTATGAGGATCTTTATCGGTCGTACCGTAATGACAACATACGTTATTCCCTTTGTCATCAATATGTTACTTGCCCGAGATTCGATCGTCGGTATCTTCATACCTAGTTCATTCTCGTTACCGGCATGTCTCTTTACTCGTTCCGTAATGCATCATCCTGTAGCTAACTCATTAGTCACCTTGCTTGCAAGGCTTATTATGATGTGCATTACCGAGAGGGCCCAGAGATACCTCGCCGATACTCGGAGTGACAAATCCTAATCTCGATCTATGCCAACCCAACAAACACCTAAGGAGATACCTGTAGAGCATCTTTATAATCACCAAGTTACGTTGTGACGTTTGATAGCACACAAGGTATTCCTCCGGTATCCGGGAGTTGCATAATCTCATAGTCAAAGGAATATGTATAAGTCATGAAGAAAACAATAGCAATAAAACTTAATGATCATTATGCTAAGCTAACGGATGGGTCTTGTTGATCCTGTTCATTAAATGACAACAAATGTCTATGGTTAGGAAACTTAACCATCTTTGATTAACGAGCTAGTCTCACTACTAGGAAAAGGTCTACTAATGGCGCACCGGTTTTGCCTACTAATGGCACACTACTGGTGCGCCATTACTATCACGCCACTAGTATTTTTTACTAATGGCGCACCACGCAGTGCGCCATTAGTATAGAATACCATGCGCCATTAGTATGCCTCCCAGGGGGGCATATTTAACCATGTGCTTTGGCATACTAATGGCGCACTGTGAGGTGATGCGCCATTAGTAAACTTTGGCATACTAATGGCGCACTCTGTAGTGATGCGCCATTAGTATCCTTTGGCATACTAATGGCGCACCTTGAGGTGATGCGCCATTAGTATGAATATTAAGTTTTTTTTTTTACTTTTCTGATTTTTGCACAGGTTACAAAATATATTATTGGACAGAATATAGACAGCAGCACACAACAATAGCAGATTCATCGAATACAATAGAAGATTAGTCTCCGAATACAATTCATCATATTAGTCTCCGAATTCAAAAGACCGAACAAAGATAAAACATTACAAGTCTCGAGACCGCGAGTATCGAGTTTGTCTTCACATTACAAGTCGATATCGATCATCTAAACCACCATCACATAGAAGAGAGCTGCGGTCATCACGATGAGCATCATCGCGATGAAACTGGTCTTCATCCGGTTCCTCCAACGCTCCCTCCTCTCTCCCGCTAGATAGCGGGCATATCTAGATTCCGCCTCCGCCCTAGTGGTGTACCCTTTGTAATTGTTGCCGCTGAAACGGTGAACCTGTCTCCGACACTCCTCCCAGTCGTCGTAGACTCCGGGAACCTTACCCTTGTACACGACATACGACGGCATCTCTATGCACAAGCCAAACAATAGACAATACATAAGCAATATATAATTATGCAACAAAAGGATCAGAAGAGAAAAGAAAGACATTAATAGCACGATTCATGGTCCTACTAATAAATAACATCGATTACATCTAAGTTGAACGACTGTCCAAACCAAAGAAACATACAATTCATTAAAGTTTAATTACAACATGAGCCAATCAATGTTTCAGAACTACACATCACTACTTTCGACTCGACTCATGGGACAAGAGCGTGGATGAAGCCGCCGTCTGTCATGATGGTCATGAAATCGCGGGCGTTGTCAGCCTGCATTTGTAGCGTTCCGTCTATCTCACTGTTGGACGGTTGATATCTGAGGTAGAACTTCCCCGAGGTATGAAGGACATCTTGATGGATGATGTCTGCAAACTCCGACTGGATGCGAAAGAATTCTTGTCTGATGTCCGCGTCCTGGATTTCCGACAAGCTCGCGGCCCAACCTTTGAGATTATCTGGTAGCAGAAGGTGATGATGGTCCCTTACGATCGCCCGCATGTGATGGAGGGCGTAGTAGGCATCCTTCTGACCGCCAGGCGGCTGCTTGACGCAGCAGAACGTCGTATTGTGGGCGAACACGTGCTTGCCGTACTTACGAAATGCCCTGGTGAAGGTGCCTCCAGATTTGGCGTAGCCGGGGAAGACATCATCAAGAACTTTCTTGATATTTGTGTAGTCTATCTTGGAGTCACGGTTCGGGTCGAAATACGTGGCCATGGAATATTTCGGGCTTAAGAGGATGAGTGTGCAATGTGTGTCACCGCGCAGAACACGGAATGTTAGAAAAAAAAAGAACGATCGAAATCTAAGAAATCATATGTTACGGGATGGTTAAGGGATGACTTACTCGGGAAAGTAAGCCACAAGGAAGTTATCCTTATCTGGGTTTGCCAGAATGACGCCTTTGAGGTGTGAACTCGCGACTTGGCGGTCCCCAGCGCTGCTCAAGAGCTTGGCACGCATGTAGAAGGGGTCGACCATCACGATGTCCGGGGTCTTGTCTCTAATGATCCGCATCTCCATACTCAGCGAAAACAGCCGAACGAAGGTGTAGTGCAGCGGATGAAGGTTAAACATAGCAAAGATGTCATCAAACCGCAGGATGATCGTACCCTCGATGTCGCCATCCACAAAGCCCTTGCCCTCTGGCACCTTGCCCACGAAAACCGGGTATGCCACATCATTCTCTCTGAGACGCTGCTTCTCCAAAGAAAGAACACTATCGCGCAGACTCCGCGTAGCACCGGTTGAAACATTGAGCATATTTGTCGGTAGCATCGCCCTACCCGCCACATGCACCCTCCTCGAGATATCCTTAGGTGAAGGTGGCCCGTCCTGAGCACGGATCATACTCGGTGTCGGCTGGCTCGCACCGGCGCAATTTTTAGTCTTCCGTTTCCAGCTCTTCTTCTTGATCTGCTGTAATGGGACCGAGTTCTGCTCACAGACCGCCTTCTTGAGTGTGTTGGGGCTGATAATATTTCGCACCTCAGCTATCTGAGGCTCGGTGAAGGCGGCAGCTGGAGGCGTCTCCTGAGAGCTGAACGCCAGACGACGTCTGTAGCAATTGGGTTTCTCCACCATACCAGCTAGATCGCGGTCGTCTTGGTTGGGTTCTTGAGAAGGAGGCCCGCAGAACTCGTCACCGTACCCATGTTCGGCAAAGTACTTATCGACGTTGGTAAATGTACCGTCGTCGTTGTCATCGTCGTCCGGATCCTGTGCCATATGCATGTCCGGATCCTGTGCCATAGGGATGTCCGGCATGTCCGGTAGCGTTGCGGCATTCTTGCCATGGCTTGGCGCCGGCACGACTGGCGGTCTTGTCTGTGGGGTGGTGTCCCCCGCCCCCAAACGAATCTGGCTCTTCGGCCAAAGCAGGGGCCAGCTTACGCAGGCGCTGAGGGTCATCTCATCTTCTTCGTCGGCCCCAGCGGGTCGAATCGGAGGTAACAGCTCGTCGCAGCCTGGCAGCACCTGAACCACTTCAACCCTATACACTATGGGTGGCATCGGATTACCGTGGAACACGGGGTTGCCCGGTTGAACGATTCTGCCCTTGGAGACATCAACCAACTCGCCGCCCATGAAATGCAGGAGAGTGCAAGGAACGTCGGCGGCGCCCTGCGAAAACATGTAGGGCGTCAGGGATGCCCAGTCAAAGGCAAGGTGATGAAGTCATCGGCCGAGAGGCTTAGTTACCGTGATGCCATCGAGCTCGGCTAATGTCCAGGCACCGCCAACGGCGGGCGGGCAACTGACGGAGGGGCCGCTTGCTGGCGAGGTGCCGGCCGGCATACACCCGGGTGCATTAAGCTCCAATGCCCGTGCCAGCGCCGGAGACACGAATACCGCCTCCACCGGAGACACCAATGGCGCCGCCTGCGTGCTGTGTGAGTTGCTGGTCGTGAAGCTGGGAACCGGGGGAGGCCCCTGTTGGCCGCCCGCAATCCACGTCGTCAGCCCATGAATCAACGTAGGCACCATGGCGTTGAGCGTCGTTCCAAGTTGTTGTTGCACTTGCTCTTGGACAAGCTCCGGAATCCGCGCCACTTGTGCCTTGAGTGCTTCAACCTCGCGCGACTGGCTTTCCGAGCTGGTCTTTTTCTCCTTTTGCCCACCAGCGGTATAGTATGACGACCATTTTGTGGACAAGCCTTTGCCGGCCACACGACCAGCTGACGTCGGCTTACTGAGCTTATCCTTGTTTTTCATTACGTTCAACGCCCTATTCAAAGGGGTGTCGAAAGGGGAGCTCTGAGACGACCCCGCGCTACTGCTTTCTTTGTCCTGCGGAAGGAACGTGAACCATTTAGAAATATTGGGGATTAATTAGAATGCAACCATATGGAGCTAATTACGCGGAGGTGTATTCCTTACCAGAACAAGCTCAAGCTTCTTGGTCTTTGGATCCGTGGTAAGCTCCTTTGTTACTGGGTCCTCCTTGTACCGGGCCCTGAGAAAGTTCCTGGTCTGCTTGTCACTGTATTTCTCGAAGCAGGGCGGTAGGCCTTGCTCGGCGCGCTCCGCGTCCTCCTTGTCCCATATAGGCTCCGCCACTCTGTAACCGCCGGGACCGAGTTGGTGGACCCCTAAGTTCAACTGCCGCATTTCTTTCCCCCGCTGACTTGATTCGGAGGTTGCGGGGCTCTCGCACATGATCTTGAACTCCTTGTAGTCATCTTCGCTCATCAAAGGATATTTCGCCTTGATCTTTTCATAACTATCACCTTTATCAATCATTGCCTTCACCGTGCTTCTCCAAGTAGACAGGGCCGTGCTCATCTTCGTGAGGGCGGCACTGTTCACTTTATTCCCTGAGAGGCGTGTGTTTGCAAACTCAGCGGGGAACTTGTATCGTTCGTGCAGCTTCGTGAAGAGGAGGCTGCGCAAATTCCCTTGGTCCTTATGCCTTAGGTTCTCGGTGTTGATCGAGACGGTGCTCCGGAGAATGCAGCCGAGCTGAACCGAGTACCCCTTGACTACTTGTTTGGGCGTCGCCGGATGCCCGTCGGAGTTCACTTCAGTAAATTCCTCCCTGATGGTGCCGAGCACGCTCAGGCGTCGGTCCTTCCGTTGCCTCTTCGGTTGGTTGTCATCTGTGCGTGCGCCGCCATCATTAGTGGTGGCATCCTCGGCGGCTCCATCAGTGGTGTCATCCCTGACGCCACTAGTGGTTGTGTAGTCAGGATCGGTGTCTTCCGCGGCGTCCTCATAGCGGTGAGGTTCTTCCTCCAACTCCTGGGACAGCTCCCAGAATGGCTTGCCGCCCGAATCGCCGGCCTCATCGTTGTGGGCCATGTTTCGCTCTAAGTAGGAAAAGAGTTTGGTCAAAAAGTTGGTTATTGTCAAGGAACAAGATCATGGTCTCATCATTTAGTGTTTGTCGACACCGAGGCATCCTAGAAGCTAAGCTTTTATCATTTAGGGTTTGTCGACGCCGAGGCACCCTAAAAGCCTAAGCGTACATCGTTTAGGTTCTCATCGACACCGAGGCACCCTATAGAAGCCAAGTTAAGTTTTAATCATTTAGGGTTTATCGATGCCGAGGCACCCTAGGTTGGGCCTAATCACTTGGCACTAATCACTTGGCTCTATTGCCACTTATGTTGGGTTTATCATCTAGGGTTTATCGATGCGAAGGAGAATTCTAAGTTGGGCCTAATCACTTGGCTCTATTGCCACCTATGGTTTAATGCAGCAAGAATGGCGGGGCAGTTGATCCTACTTAACTAAGTACTAAGATACCCCGGCCCATGCATTAGTCGCAAGTACCCCATATGTCCTATTTTTAGCAAAGTCATGCTAAAATTCACGGAAAATTTCGGCATGACCTTTGCTGAAAATAGGACATATGGAGTACCCGAATTTGCCGGAACGGAAGTTAATCGACATTCCGGCAAACTCAAGGGCCTCTCGGGGTACCTGCAAATTCATCATGACACAATGGTCGGAGACAAAAGCCAGCAAACTAGCAAGATGATCATCATCTTTGCAAGTCATTACTTGTCAAATATAGAAGAAGGAACAATTTATTTGTGACATAGTTGGCCCATACAGAAGAAGCAACACCCTGCACTAGCCTAAAAACAAGTGAAGTTTCACCCATATAAGAACAACTTTATAAAATCAGATAAGTTGCTATGTTTTTTCTACTGCTAGGAAAAACATCACTCATTGGAAATGAAAATCTCAGTACCAGCATTTTGAACTTTGAAATGAAATACAGTAGTAGTATTAGTAGTATATGGAGTAGTATCTTGTCTAGTAGTAGTATTAGTTGTATATGGAGTAGCAAGTTTTGCCTCAGAGACAGCAAAAGCTATGTTTTTCTCAATTCAGATAGCTAAGTGGAAAACCACGTCAAGTTCTGTTTTAATGCATGGGCCGGGGTACATCAATGCATGCAATTGGTTTCATCTGGACTACATCATAGAACCACCAATAAAGGACACTAAAATATATATATAGAGAAGCCTACGGTTCCTATCCTTGAGTAGCATGATTATAGATGAGTAGATCTCCTAAAGGTGTCCTAAGCACCTGCTGTTACTCTTGGAAGCAATGCAAACATGTAAAAGTTATTACTGTTGACAATACTACTCAAATATCCAACTAATTAGTACACTAACTGCAGCCCAAACCTTCGGCCGGATGTTCTGCCAGTTTGCTTGGAGATTCTCCAGCTGTGCTCTAACTGAACTGTCGGCTCAGCTTTGCCGTCCATCAAAAGACGAACGAAGGACGACTCAGCTGCGAGCAATGGTTCAAAGAGTAAAGCAGTTTACTGTTACACTATCAGGACACAAGGCATGATAATCCATCTAATCTAATGAAATCTGAACTCAACCTGATCATGGTTCATGCCCTCAGACACATCAGCACCTCAAGAATGCCATGACAAAAATGAAAAGGACCAAGACAATCACCACACAAGTGAAGAGAGAACTCGGGGCCTCTTTGACAAAAATGAAAAGGACCAATACAATGAAAAGGACTAGTGAGATGAAAAAACTAAGGTAAGGGGGGACATCAAAACGCAGAAGTGCATAACACAAGCTCACCGACATAGTCACACATAACAGCCGCACAACAGCATAGACATTAAACATGTGCAGAGATCACAATCAACAAAGGTTTCCATAAGGTGTATTTCAGACTATTATTCCCATCCCGAGAAAGCATCGACTTCAGAATATCCCCTTTTCAAAGAATGTATTCTGTGATGAAAGCACTAGCGAATCATGTTAAAGCTAACCCCTACTTTTGACCCTCAACTATAACAACCGCATGCAGTACAAAGAAGTGTTGATGCAGGCATCAAACATTATAATGGCTGAATTTGATCTACTCCAATAATTTTCTCAAGTTACATGATCAGTTGTGCTTGACTGAAAATTTTGACAGGAAAATTTTGACTGAAATTTTGACTGGAGTAACAAAGGCATAACAGTAGAAATTACATGTGTAGATTTCTTTGTTCAACAAACTTCCTATCAGTCCAACAATGTTTCTGAATCTAAACTTTTTCAGTTAACAGAACCTAAACCTGAAAATGTTCAGTTAACAGAACCTGAACTTTTTAACCTTCCCTCTCCCTTTAAGGCGAATGGGATGTTGCACAATATTATGAAGGTGTAGCACTGCTCAATATTGTAAATTGACAGCAACAGTAGATCAAAAATTGCTTCTACTCTAGGTGAGGATCAGAAATTATCCAAAGATTCAGTTAACTTCTGTTAACATTCAGTTCACTGATGAACTTTGGACATTGAGGGACACATTCAGTTAACTTATGTGTTAACTGAATCTTTTTTGCAACATTTCTGCAGAGTACATGATGCATCTTTGGTGTTTTTACATCAGAACAAAAATGTGATTTTAATGCTAATGCATCTTTGTACAGCCTTTTTCCTGGATTATTTCTCTAGCTTTGTATCCACTGACTGAATTTCATCCACAGCTTGAGAACCAGAGTAAACTACTGTACTGAGAACAGCAAATTCGGCAGAAAATTGAAGGGGGGGAGGGGAACCGGTGCAGCTCACCGAGAGGAAGACGATGGCGAGCTCGTGCGGGGCCGGGGTTGACGAGGTGACGCGGATCGACGGTGAGGCCGCGGTGGCCGGAGGTGGAAGAAGGCGCAGACGCCGTAGACGGTGGAGACGTCGGTGTCGTAGAGGCTCCGAAGACCTTGCCCTGCGAGACAGAGAAGGGGTCGTCAGCCCCGGCACAGGCGGGGGGCAAGGGGAGGAGGAGGAGGGGGAAGGGCAGGAGGAGGGTCGGGGGGCGTACGGTGCTGCGTCGCTACTCGGCACCGACGGCGAGGAGGAAGGCGAAGACGTTGAGGGTCGGGGCGGCGGGGGCGCGGGGGCGGCGGGGGTGGAGTCCGGCGGGGGTCGAGGCGGCGGCGTCGTGGGTCTGGCGAGGGAGAGAGGGACGAAGGGGATCTGGCGAGGGAGAGGGAGGACTTAGCTAGGGGAGAAGCTTACTAATGGCGCACCCCGCGGCGGTGCGCCATTAGAAATCTTTTTTTCAGATAGTAATGGCGCACTCCCCGTCGGTGCGCCATTAGAAATATTTCTTTTAGATAGCAATGGCGCACCCACCGTCGGTGCGCCATTAGAAATCTTTTTTTTAGATAGCAATGGCGCACCACCAGGCCGGTGCGCCATTAGTATATTTTATTATTATTTTTAAAAAAAATGAATATGAATATGAAACAGTAATATTTTTTATAAAAGCAGTAATAATTGTTGTTTAACAACAATTGTAGTCTACACTTTATTATTATTATTTTTTAGAAAATGAATATGAATATGAAACAGTAATAATTTTTTATAAAAACAGTAATAATTTTTTAAAATATATCATCAAATTTGTTATTTGAAAATATCATCGGCGGCGGCGGTGGAGCGGGGGAGGGTGCGGGGGGTGCTCGTCGGCGGCGGTGGAGCGGAGGAGGGTGCGGGGGGTGCTCGTCGGCGGCGGTGGAGCGGGGGAGGGTGCGGGGAGTGCTCGTCAGCGGCGGTGGAGCAGGGGAGGGTGCGGTGGGTCGGCGGCGGTGGTGGAGCTAGCGGGGGAGGGTGTGGGTGGAATCGAGATCGAGATGGAGGGTGTGGGGGGTGCTCGTCGGCGGTGGTGAAGCGGGGGAGGGTGCGGTGGGTCGTCGGCGGCGGTGGAGCTAGCGGGGGAGGGTGCGGGTGGAATCGAGATCGAGATGGAGGGGGATCGAGATCGAGTGTCCTCATGAATTCAAAAAGTGCCAATGAAATTTAAAAATATTCATGATATCAAAAAGTGCCCATGAAATACAATCGAGAAATGAAGACTACGATTCAAATACAATCAATCTTAGCTAGCTATCTGTTCACAATCTTCTTGCCCTTCTTTTTCGCAAATGGAGTTCTTCTGTGGAACGGACGTCCTTTAGGTAGGGTGGTCCTACTTCTTGTGGTGTATGCTGCTACTTCATCGTCGTCGTCAGGTTCGATCTTCGGGTCGTCGTACTTGTCGAAGTCTTGCTCATTGGCTACTCCATCCATTCCGATGATCTTCCTTTTGCCTCTCCTCACGACAACACGACTGGGCTTTGACGGGTCGGTAATGAAGAAGCATTGGTCCACTTGGGAAGCCAGTACCCATGGCTCATTTTTCGCGGTGAGGTTTGCGCCCGCGGTCTTGGATTTGGCTTCGGGTATAACCATGGTGGTGAAATACCGGTCTTCTTTTAGGAAGCTCTTGGCCCATCTGACACGGAACATCGAGGCCTTCTCTCCAGCGTAGCTCAGCTCCAAGATCTCCCCGATCCTTCCGTAGTATCTGTCCTTGTCGTTACCGGTGTAGGATTCCATCGTTATCCCGGAGTTCTGATAACCATCGCTCTCCATGTCCTTGTCCTCGGTGTAGAATGTGTAGCCGTTGATATCGTACGCCTCATAGGTCATCAAGTTGTGCTCGGTGCCCTGTGACAAGGCGAATATGAGTTGTTCCTCCGCGGAAGAATCCTCATGTAAAGGGTATGACAGAAGCTTCTGCTTGAACCAACGCGTGAAACATGAGTTGTGCTCTTTGATTATATCTCCGTCCGTCCTCTGTTGGCCTCGGTCATTGTACGTCTTCTCAATAAAGATTTTGTGCTCTACCACCCAAGGATCGACCACGTCTATGTGTTGTAGCGCGACTAGGTTTGCTCTTTCAAAGTCGGCGAGTCGACCCTCGAAGTCGACATGCATTTCGCGGCGACCCTCATGGTGACCCCATCCAGCGAGGCTACCGCTGTGCCTGTTGACGGGCAGACCAACGGGGTTCTCGATGCCTAGATAATTCGTGCAGTAGGAGATGTACTCTTCGGTCAGAAAGCCCCTGGTTATGCTTCCCTGTGGACGTGACATGTTGCGAACATATCCTTTGATGACACCATTCATCCTTTCGAACGGCATCATGTTGTGCAGGAACGTCGGCCCGAGTTGGATGATATCCTCCACGATATGGACCAGCAGATGCACCATAACGTCAAAGAATGCGGGCGGGAAGTACATCTCAAGCTCGCATAGTATCACCACGATCTCTTCCTGTAGCCTTCTGAGTTGCCTCATGCCAACCGACTTCCGAGAGATGACGTCGAAAAAGTTGCATAGGCCAAATAGCGTTTCACGGACGAGCGCGTCCATGATCCCACGGATTGCAACTGGAAATATGTGCGTCATCAGCACGTGACAGTCATGAGACTTCATCCCGCTGAACTTCTGCTTCGCTGGGTCTAGGTATCTGCTTATCTTCCCCGCGTAACCGTAAGGAAGTTTTACTCCTACGAGGCAGGTGAAAAACTGCTCGATCTCCTCCTAACTTAGAGTGAAGCACGCGGGAGGGTAGTCATTTCCCGTCTTCTTGGCCTTTTTGCCTTTGCGACGACTTTCTGTGTCCTGCTTCGCCTCATCATCATCATCATCATCATCATCATCATCATTAGGGTGAAGCTCCTGCCTGATGCCTATTGATTTCAAGTCTGCCCTTGCTTTCGGCCCATCTTTGGTCCTCTTTGGCATGTTGAGCAGGGTACCAAGCAGACTCTCGCACACGTTCTTCGTGATATGCATGGCATCAAGGCTGTGAGGCACATGGTGGATCTTCCAGTATGGCAAGTCCCAGAAAACAGACCTCGTTTTCCATACCTTCAGCAGCGGCTCTGGCGCCTTTCGCTTCTTTCCCGGCTCTGGCGCCTTTTGCTTCTTTCCCGGCAGTGGGCAATCTTTCCAATTTTTCAACAGCCCGTCTATTTCCTCGCTGCTCCTCATACGCGGGCGTCTTCGGGGTTCGGTTTCACCATCGAACAGATCCTTGCGTTTCCTCCACGGGTCATCGTCGTGAAGCCACCTTCGATGCCCCATGAACACGGTTTTCGAAGACCCGGGATCTCTATCTAGCTGGCGATGCGTTGTGTCATCCATGCACCTGACGCATCCAGAAAATCTGTGGACCACCTGCCCCGCGAGATATCCGTAACCGATATAGTCGTGCACCGTCGTGAGCAGTGCGGCTCTCATAGGTAAATATTCTTTCTCTGCAGCGTCCCACGTATTGGCTGGCGTTTTCCACAGCGTGTCTAGCTCCTCTTTCCGCAGCCCCAGATACATATTGATGTCGTTCCATGGTTGTTTTGGCCCTTCAATTAGCATACTCATGTGAATGTACTTCCTCTTCATGCACAACCAGGGGGGAAGGTTGTACATCCACACAAACACAGCCAGGTGCTATGTGTGCTTCTCTGGCTACCAAACGGATTGACTCCATCGGTGCTCGCGCCCAGCACGATGTTCCTTGGATCCTTCCCAAATTCTGGGTGTTCGAAGTTCAACGCTTGCCACTGGCTCCCATCCTTAGGGTGACTCAGCATCTTGTCTTTTTTATTTATCACCGGATCATTTGCGTCATCTTCTTGCTTCTTCTCCTCCCTATCTGCGTGCCAACGTAGGAGCTTTGCTACCTTAGGGTCCGCGAAATACCGCTGCAGACGAGGAGTGATCGGAAAGTATCACACCACTTTTCGAGGACCTTTCTTCCTCTTCTTGTATCGAGTGAGGCCGCACACCGGACATATGGTAGACTCCACGTGCTCGCCCCGATAAATGATGCAATTGTTCATGCACACATGGTATTTCACGTGCGGTAAATCCAGAGGACACACGACTTTCTTCGCCTCCTCGAAACTGGTCGGGCACTTGTTCCCCTTGGGAAGACGTTCGTGCCAGAATGACATGTTCTCGTCGAAGCATGCGTCGGTCATTTTGTGTTTTACCTTCATCTCCAAAGCCATGAGCGTTACTTTCAGGCGGGTATCCTTGGGTCTGCATCCTTCATACAATGGAGTAACCGCGTCTATCTCCAGTTGATCCAGCTTGGCTTTCTCTCGGGCGGCAGCTCTTGTGTTACCCGTCTGCTTGAGATGCAGCTCTTGAATATGAGGGTCCTGCACCCATCCCATCGATGGTCCATCGTCGGCTGCTCCGCCGTCATCTTCATCTTCATGATCATGCCCTTCGTCTGCTCTGGTATCTTCCTCATCATCATGTCCGGCATCTTCTACATGATGACTGTGTACAGCATCACCGTCGTGATCATGTCATTCTTCGTCTTCTCGCCCGCCCGAGTCGCGGTGGTTGTCTTACTGCCCTTCCTCATTTCTTGCCCGGCCCCCATGGACGACTTCATAGTCATCTTCATCACCTTGCCACCGATAGCCATCCATGAAACCACGCAAGAGCAGGTGGTCCCACACCTGCCCGGAATCTGGGTCCGCAATAAGGCTCTTCAGCTTGCATCTTTGACGCGGCCATCTTATCTCCGTCTCGTTCTTTTGAAGCATCTCGGCCTTCGCGGAGCTCAAAAACCTATTCACGATGCCTTCGGTCATCGTGCGGACCATGGTCGCCTGCGGGGTAGAGCAAAACGATATTTTAGAACCAAGAAAAAATTTGGCATGACTTTCCATAAAAATAGGACCAAAAAGAATGCATAGTGCCAAAATTCTTGCCGAAACGGAAATGAATCAACATTCCGGCAAAATATTGGCAACTATCGCATTTCAAATACCGGTACCTGCAAACACAAACATATATGCAACACCACAAACATATGCAACACCACAAACATACATAGATCTAGCTAGGCCACAAAAAGTGCATGTGCACATTGTTGGAGCGAGCTAGGAAGAAAAAAGTAGATCTACAACATGAAAATAGCTTTCCCCTTACTTACCTATCAAAAAAAGGTAATTTCACCACTTAATTTTGATGAATCTATGGTGCAAATGAGGTGAGGAGGAGGAGGAGGCAGCCGACAAGCTTGGAGAAGGAGGTGGAGGGAATGAAGTGGGGAAAGTGAGTGTGTAGGTGTGGCTATCCAAAATATCTAGCTGGTCCCAGGTTACTAATGGCGCACCACACAGACATGTGCCATTAGTAACCCAACATACTAATGGCGCATCTGCTGGCCGTGCGTCATTAGTAGTTTTGTAAAAAAGTTAAAAAAATATACTAATGGCGCACCATGGCGTAGTGCGCCATTACTAGTTTAAACTAGTAATGGCGCACTTTGTAACGGTGCGCCATTAGTAGTTTTGCAAAAAAAAAGGAATAAAAAAATACACTAGTGGCGCACTCTTTGGCTGGTACTCCATTACTAGTTAGAACTACTAATGGTGCACTTTGCCTGGATGCGCCATTAGTATGTTTGGAAAAATGAAAAAAAAATGTTACTAGTGGCGCACCTTTTGTCTGGTGCGCCATTAGTGTCTTTCACACTAATGGTGCATCACCACATGGTGCGCCATTAGTATATAGTAGTGGCGCACCACTTTTCTGGTGCGCCATTAGTGTCAATTTTATCTATAGCCCTTTTCCTAGTAGTGTCTAGTAGAGGCTTATTAGGGACACGGTGTTTTGTCTATGTATCCACACATGTATCAAGTTTCCGGTTAATACAATTCTAGCATGAATAATAAACATTTATCATGATATAAGAAAATGTAAAATAACAACTTTATTATTGCCTCTAGGGCATATTTCCTTCATATCATGACAAATTTTAATTGTGTAACATGGCAAATTTTATTTTTGGCCATGACAAATTTACTCTTTTCTAACCATGGTAAAGTTATTTTATATGAGCATGGCATTTTTTATTTGTTTGAACCATGGCAATCCATACTTCATGCCATGGAAATTGATTGTTTGGACACAGAAAAGTTACTTTTTAACCATGGGAAATTCATTTTCCTCACACATTTTTTGGTTTAGCCATGGCAAATTCATACTTCATAATATGGCAAATATATTTTTTTAACCGTGGAAACTTTATTGTATTCACCACGACAAAAGAAATTGAACCATGGCTACTTTGGTATTATTAGACGATGGTAAAATTATGTTTTTGCCCATGGCCATTTTATTACTTTACAAATGGTAAACTTTTTTTGTTTAGACCATAGGAAAAATTATTACTTTAACGATGACAACTTATTGTTTTACACCTTCGTCTATTACACCACCATGGAAACTTGTATCGCACACACCATCATAAATTCCTTTTTTACTCTTTTTGAAACATTGCAAATTTGTTGAATAGAGCATTTTGAAAAATTGTATACCATCGCAATTTTGATCATATGAAAAAATCCATTAGAATCTTTCACATTTTTGTTTGCAATTTTTTGTTTTTTCGCCATATTTCGTTTATATGAAATAGTGGCAATCTTAAGTTAAAACATAATTTGATTGTACGGACATGACTTAATATGTATTTGTTAAGCTTTTAAGTTTTGATCCATCTTGAACATTGATGGCAGCTTTACTTGTTATATATGTTTTTCTTTCTTCCTTCATGGTACCAGATTGGTTGCTATGCTTTTTCAATAACTATTCACATGCTATTTTTTCAATCGGTTGTTTATGTTGTATCTAGTGGGGAAAAAAACTAAAGTTGCCACTATTTTCAAAATAGCAATGTTCTAAAAAAATTCATGTGCAAAATGAGAATCTTTTTAGGTCCATCGCAACTAAAAGCATGTGTTGCCATGACAACAACTTTCATTGTGTCTTTTGACATATCTATCCAAAGAGCTTTGCCATTGCAATTACAAAATTGTTTGAGAACATGGCAAATTTGATCTTTGATTTTTGTTTGCCATGCAATAACTTTTCCATGTTTGCCATTATGTTCCGAGATCACTCTTTTTTTAAGTACTAGATCATGGCAAATTTTATTTTTGGCCATGGCAAATTTACTCTTTCTAACCATCGCAATGTTGTTTTATATGAGCATGGCATTTTTATTTGTTTGAACCATGGAAAATTCATACTTAATGCCATGGCAAATCATAGTTTGGACATGGCAAATTTATTTTTGCTGACCATGACACTCTTTTATTGTTTAGCCATGCAAATTCATACTTCATAATATGGAAAATATATTATTGTATTCACTATGGAAAATTTACTCCTTTTTTTAGCTACCAGGCCAGTTGATATGTTTTCTCAATTACTATTCGCACTGTTTTTTCAATTGGTTGTTTATGTTGTCTCTAGTGACCAAAAACCGTACAGTTGCCATCATTTTCAAAAGCAATGTTCTTAATTTCCATGTGCAAAATGAAATCTTTTTAGGTCCATGGCAACTAAAAGCATGTGTTGCCATTACAACAATTTTCGTTGTGTCTTTTGCCATATCTATCCAAAGAGTTTTCGGTCTGGTCTGCAGACCGGTCGCGACCAGTCCAAAGCGCGTCTCGGTCAGGGCGCAGCCTCCCCAACTCTTGGTCACGACTCACGACGCGGTCAGCATTCACCACCATGGTGCCGTCGCCACTCTTCGCGCTCCAACCATGACGCCACACACATCCGCCGCCCCATCAGCGTCGGCCCCGGTCAGCCGCTCTATATCTCGATTTCGATCTGGAGAGAAAAAAGGGTGAGAGATGAACGACCCCGTGGGATAGACTTATACAGTCACCTTCTGCTTGCCGCCGTCGTCGCCCCGTTGCTTCTTTGTGTGGCACTTCCCCGCAGCTGCTGCTATCAAGAGGAGGGGAGGGAGAGTAGTACTGGGGCGGCGGCGGAATAGTTCGCATGTGTTTTCTTTTTTCCTAACTGGTCGTGCATGGGGCTCTGTACGGAAGGGGAGGAGAAACAGGTGGGGTGGGCTGATTTTTCGGGAGTTAGTTTTGGCAGAAAATTGGAGAAAATATAAAAAATGGGAGGTGGGCTATCTTTGGTACTCCTAACCATCGATTGAGATCTGTCATTCGGTGGAGAGAGAGTGAAGTCTATTTAAAACCCTGATGTTGTAGAGCGCGACGTAAATGAACCTCCACATTTAAATCCCTGAAGTCGGTACCCTATACTCATCGATCCCGGTCAATTTAAACCCTGAAGCGGTTTGGTGCACCGGAAAAATAACGATCCCGGTCGGGATCACTCTGCACAGTCACTGACCACCCGGGCCCATGTGTGGCATTAATCTTCCGATCCATCCCAACTCTGTCTCTCTCCACGGGATGCGCGGGCGTCCGCGTCGGGCTCTGCCTCAAGCCGCCGCGCCATGGGCAACCAGACCTACTTCCCCACCCTCGACGACCTCTTCGTTAGGACAAGTGTGCGCTGTCCGTCGTCTGCCCGCTCGTTGTCAACTGCAGCGGCTTCAACTTGTCACTTGTCAGGCATGTGCTGTAGCGCCGGCTCCGTCGACGTCGACTTCGCGTCCGGCCTCCTGCGGGGCGCACGCAATGTCGTACTCCGTCGTGGTCAGCGGCTCAGTGCCAAGATCCTCACGGTCGGATGGTACTGCGGTTAGGACCACGGGAAGCTCCTCCTCAACTGCAGCTTGTGCACCGGCTGCTCCTCCGCGCTCCTGACCAGCAGAACCGCGTCGCCGGTGAAGTACTGTCTCGTCAACGTCGCGTTCATCACATGCTCTGCTTCACCGGCATCTGCTCCGCATGCACAAGGTCACGGTGAGCTCCCAGCTACCCGCCAGAGCTTTGCCGGACCTGCGAAGGGTAGGGGAGGAGAAACGCGTGCTCACGCGATTTGCAGCTGTAGAGACATATGAGAAACACGTGCGTGCGGACTGCTCGGCCTGAACGTGGTGGTCGTGAACACCTTACCAGCTTTGAGGCCACGCACGCACCGAAGACAAGCACAATCGATTCCTGGCGATGGTGTTGCATACATGAGGTACATGGACTAGATCGGCTACCCGAGCTCACGAATCAGCCATAGGTTGTGAAGCTCGCCCGTCATGCGCAACATTGGACCTCCTCGGCAACTAGTAGTTCACGATCGTGATAGCGCCACGCGCACGTCCCGCGGCCGTGGACAGCCGCATCGACTTCAGTACACCACCGAGCAGAGCAACATAGATACGCATCTTTGTCAAAAAAAAAAAAAACATAGATACGCATCTCAGCGAACACATCATCACTAGCAATCGTCCCTACGGTGGACCGAGAGCAGACGAAGGTGGTTGGCGGACTCTGGCATCACCGGTTTCACGCTCGACCAGGTAGTCAGCCGCATGGTCAGCGAGCTGCTCTATGTGCGCCTCCTCACGCTAAGCCTCTTCATCCTACCGTAGTGCGAGACTGGGAGATTGAAGAAGAAATAAAATATGACATGTAAACCTGTATGGGCAGTGAGAGAAATCGACCGATCCCGGTCAGGATTATCCCTCCAAATAGGTATTGGATCAGTGTAGGGTTTAAATTGATTGGGAATGATGAGTATAGGGTATAGACTTCAAGGATTTAGACGCGAAGGTCCATTTACGTCGCCCTTTACAACTTCAGGGTTTAAAACAGACTTCACTAACGAACGAAACCAAACCAAACGAGCGTCGTACCGACGTACAATCACCGCCGCCGCAGACACCTTCAGGAGTAGAGAAGATTAGTAGTTATAGTTATAGATTTTCAGCACTTATCAACAACTAACAAAGAGAATAGAACGAACAACAGCGGTGAGCTACTGGAACCGAGCATGTCATTCCTATACATACATTTGATTTTCCATCATGAATCACAGGACACTTAACTCGTACTACGTGTAATTGTTCACGTCTAAGACCATCTCCAATAGAAGATGTACATGCAAAAAAACCTGACTTTTACATCACCGTGGCCCAAAAATGCATCTCCAACAGATGATATAGATGAAAAATAATTACATCTCCACCTCCCGGAGATGTAAACTATAACATCTCGCGGTGCAAATATACACTTCTACCCACTGGAGATGTAAAAACGTCAGCCGCGCACCAACCGCCAACCGCCGTTCCATTTCCTTCCCCAACCCCTCTTCTTCCTCCCGCCGCCGCTCGCAAGCCCGCCGCACCCCGTCCCCGTCGCCCCACACCAGATTCGCCCCTTCCTGCACCCCATCGCCGGTTTCGACCGCCGGCCACCGCCACACGCCGCGAATCGGGCGTTTTTCCGCCGCCGCTCGATTCCAGCATCCCCGCCACCCCGCTCGCATCACCGGCCGCATCCCCGCACCGTCGCCGCCGCCCGCAGCCCCATACCGCTGCTCACAGCCGCCCGCATCCGCCTGCAGCCCCGCCATGCTCCGCCCGCCGCATTGAGCTCACTTCCGTCGAGTTTCGGCCACCACAACTTCTCTCATTTGCCCCCAAGGAACGCGCCTCGCTCCCAGCTATCTGTAGAGCCAGACGCCGCTGCAAACCGTCGCCCATAGAGCAAATCCAAGGCACTCCGCCGTGCTTGATGCTTGCCGGCGGGACAACTAGTTTACATCTCCATATGCATCATCTGTTGGGGTTGCACGTTTACATCACTATTTTACATCTTTTGTTGGAGTTGCCTCTTTTTTGAGATGTAAAAAGCAGTTTTTAAATATGTAATTTTTTACATCTTCAAATTTACATCTTCTATTGAAGATGCTCTAAGTGACCATAGATTTTATAAACCAGCAAAGAACACATTTCCGTGCAAAGAGGTAATGTCTCTTTGAATACTATGAGACTGCACAATTTAGAGTCCATTTAATTCATATAATTTTTTAAATATAGTAATATGAAAAATACAAGATTGAAATGCCCTTTAATATTGAATCCTACTAGATCAACGAACCTCAAGAATTTTGAGTATTTGATGTCACAAAAAAAAACAAAGTAATAATTGTATAAAGAGGCTTGAGTGGATACAAAAATTCCTCCAAAATAAAAATTCCTAAGGATACAAACCCTTCAAAATTCGCATGAAATTTCTTTGAATCAAAATTCGTATGTGCATTTTTTTTACAGAATTAAATTTTACAATCCTGGGGCGGCACCTCCTCGCATGCACCGAAACGCGCCAACCAATGGCAATGGAGAAACACCCCACACACGGATCAGCTTCACACCACCCCTCACCCCAGCCAATCACGTCACGCCAACCCCCACCCCACGGATCGCCCCCCACGATCCGCGTGCTCACCCCGCAACCCGATCCCGGCCGTCCATCTCCCTGCGATCCAACGCCCCAAGCTTCGTCTCCCTCCTCCAGCCCGCGCCTTCTCCCCCCAAAATTTTCCCATCCCCCGCCCACACCCCTCTCCCCTATCTACTTAACCCCCGCGCCTCCACCACCAGACCACGCCACAGCCCAAATCCCACGCCGGCGAAGCATCCCCACTCAAACCCTAGCCTCCTGCCCCCTCCAGCTCTCCAATGGCCCGCACGAAGCAGACGGCGCGCAAGTCCACCGGCGGCAAGGCGCCGAGGAAGCAGCTGGCGACCAAGGCGGCGCGCAAGTCGGCCCCGGCCACCGGCGGCGTGAAGAAGCCCCACCGCTTCCGCCCCGGCACCGTCGCGCTCCGTGAGATCCGCAAGTACCAGAAGAGCACGGAGCTGCTCATCCGCAAGCTCCCCTTCCAGCGCCTCGTCAGGGAGATCGCGCAGGACTTCAAGACCGACCTCCGCTTCCAGTCCTCCGCCGTCTCCGCCCTCCAGGAGGCCGCCGAGGCGTACCTCGTCGGGCTGTTCGAGGACACCAACCTGTGCGCCATCCACGCCAAGCGCGTCACCATCATGCCCAAGGACATCCAGCTCGCCCGCCGCATCCGCGGGGAGCGCGCCTAGGTTTTCGGTCGCCGCCGTTGACAATACTGGGTAGTAGCTGCTCGTGTCTGGTGTCTTCTATCTGTTGGTGTTGATATGATGTGCCGTCTTGTCCTATGTAGCCTGGAATGAAATGGCAATGAAAAGTTCAGTTATCATCTGCTGCTAATTTTGTCCTCTGTTTGCTGCTTGTTTACTTTGTGATTTTGCAATGGTGTTCTTGTCCGATGTAGCATGGTGCTGCAGTGACGGGGTTGAACAATTCCCATGGATTTTATTATTTTGCTGGTGTTCTCTGTTATTTTTGATTGGTGGCAATGTGATTCAGTGTTTTTGCCTGTTGTTTGTAACAGATCTGATGAGCTCCTCAATTGAGCTTTCAGCTCTGTTGGAACTTGGAAGTGAATGTGAAGTTTGTTTGGACTGGTCGGTGCTGATAAGCTGACACTGACGGTGAAGATGCGACAGAGGTTTTCCTCAAAAATATTTTTTTCCTCAAAAAAAAGAGCTGCGACAGAGGTTTGTTCTCTGTATACTGACTCAATATTTGTGAACAAAATCTGAACAACTTGTATGTAAGCTTGCAAACTGTTTATATCATCAAATAATTGGTGCTTGCAGTGCAATTGACATGTCAATTGTGCTGTGTTATCTTGCATAGCCACATTTACAGAGTTGTGTTTCTGTCAATGATTTCTTACAGGTTTAACTCACAACACAAGCTCAGGCGGTCTGGTATCTGGGCCTGTGAAGTATCTGGAATTGAAAATTCATCAGGAAAGATCATCTGTGTGCGGCCTCATAGCTATTTTATCAGGTAATTTTGGAACACCTTGCAAACAGCACTTACTAGGCAATATGCAAGACCAATTGACTTTGTTCATCATTGACCCCCAAATGGTTCTCCCACAGAACAGTACTCTTAATAGAATTTCAACTGAACAGTCAAGCTACTGTCAACGCTGTGGGCACCACATTAGAGACTCACTACTTGTCATTCTAGACATCAGGGGCCATGTTACAGTTAGTCGAGCCAGTTTCATTCTAGACAAGCAAAGCTAAGAAAAACAGAAAAAAAAACAACAACAATACAAATGAAAACAGAGCATTCAGCTCTGCACGGAGCAGTCAATTCCATGGGGACGATTGCATCAGATTCCATGTAAACAGGCATAATTTCTTTCTGCTCTTAACACACATATACTGTCAAATCTTTTCTTTAGGGGAGTAAAATGGCAAATCTACCTCCTTCAAGTTTGATGAATTCTGATAAATAGTTCGGCCTATGCACACTTCAATGCGCAGTGTTGTACATGAATGGCAACACTGATCTGCACAACAAGACTGTTTCAGACAGGATATCACCACACGGGACAGCAGCACTAGTACCAGGACTTGCCTGATAGATCCTCCAACCTAGCCAGTTCTATCTGAGAGGAATATGGACTCTTAGAAATGGTCACCTTACACATGTCTATGTGGATCTTTAGCGAATTCTCTACCAAATCTGCATGTACCCAATTCCATCGCCCGACAGAGACAACCACCCGACGTTGCTTCTCAGTACCTTGCACCAGTACTGGGGATTTGGATGAGCATTCAGCACCCCTATAGGGTAATGCATTACATTTAATTTATTGAAGGATCCAAACCTTTCTAAAGAAAATCTAGAAAAAATCCTAGGTGTTATGAGTGATATTTCGCACCACCATGAATTTTACCAGATTTGTCTATGTAGTTTTTGACAGCTATTTAATTTCAAATTCAATTTTGCCCCCAATTCAGGTTTGAACTGCAAGTAGGTGAAATATGATTATAAAACTTATGAATTTTACTGGGGATATAATATAACATACTTGCCTCAGATATCTTTTTCATGAATTTTAACTACAGGAATCATCGCCAACAACATATTTTGCAGTTCTTCCAATATTTGAATTTGAACATTTAGCACTTGCTTCAAATACTAAAACTAGCCCATGACATCTGAGAATTTTCAGAGGGGTTGTTTATGACATGTAGGGCCTAGGGAAGTACCACAGCAACTTTTGGATAGCATTTTCTTCACAACATTTATTTGAGGGCAGATTTAAGCATTTTGCAAGGTTTCGACCTAAAGGGGCTTAACCATGCAACTATATGATGATGCCATGAAATGGGATGCATTAAATTACTTGATCACAAGTTACCAATAACAAGGTTTTACAAGCTGGGTCATTACAGCTAATATGGGCAAATCTACTTCCTTCATTTTTTATGAACTCTGGTGGATAGTCCGGCCCGCGCACATTGCAATCAGCAGTGTAGCGGAAGAGTTGGAATGGCAACACTGACATGCACAGTAGAACACTGACATGACTCACTACTGTCATTCTACACATCAAGGACCACGTTACAGTTATTGGAGCTAGTTTCATGTATATACCAGCGAAGCAAGACAAGAAAAACAACAATAATACGACTCAAAACAGAGCATTCGGCTCTACACGGAGCAGTCAATTCCATGGGGACGGGTGCATCAAATTCCATGTAAACAGGCGTAGTTCCTGTCTAATCTTCACATCCCTATATCAGCAAACCTTTACTTGACGGGAGCATATGGGCAAAGTCTACTTCCTCAAATTTTATAACTCTGCTGAATAGTACGGCCCACGCACATTGCAATCAGCAGCGTAGTTCAAGAGTTCGAATGGCAACATTGACCTGCACAACAGAGCTTTTGCAAACCGGTTATCACCAAGTGGACTTGCCTGATACAGATCCTCCAACCTAGCCAGTTCTGTCTGAAAGATAAATGGATTCCTACAAATGGTCACCTTACAGACGCCTGCGTAGATTGGTAGCAAATTCTCTGCCAAATCCATAATGTACCCGATTCCATCACCCAACAGAAATAATCCCCCTATATTGCTCCTCAGCACCTTGCTCCAGAACCGGGGATTCGGATGAGCTTTCAGCACCCCGCCGATGATTTTCGCTCCGAAGAAGGACCCATTTAGCTTCCTCGCAATCACCTTGCCTGCTGCCAGCATCCTTGGGTCTTCCTCGACATCTCGGCCAGCAAACGCGTGCGCCTTGAAGAAGAACCAGTACTCCTGGTGGGGCATAACCTTCAGACTGATCGGCTGCACTGTTCCCATGCTCGCAGCGACGGCCCTGCTGTTTGTGGTGATTATGATCCTGCTTCCATGTTTGCCATGTCTTAAGATCGGCAGTAACTCTTCTAGCATCTGCTTCTTGCCTGCGTCAACATCTTCAAATACCATCAAGAACCTCTTGGTGAGGCATTTCTCCTTAAGTACATGTAGTGACTCGATGAATTTTCGCGCATCTCTAGCTGCGTGCTTGGATCCTAGAACAAACGGTGCCTCATCCTGAGCCATTGCTCTGGTGTATGAGAAATTGGAATACAAAATTATTGGAAAGTAATTGCGCACCCTCTCATCATCGCAGACATGCTGTGCAAGGGTTGTCTTCCCGACTCCCATGCCGCCGACAATCGGGAGCACACCCAGTTTTCCTCCGGTTGACGGACCACCATCATGGAGTAGGAAGTTGATGATCCTCTCTTTCTCGACATGTCGACCGAACATCTGCCCCTCGACGAAGATATTAGTAGCCAAAGGACGTTGGATCGGCTGACAGTTCTGCAGGAGCATCAGGAACTCCTTGAGGTCACCAGATACGGTTTCCAAGATCTCTACCACTCTTTCTATCTCAGGAACCCCAACATCTTGGCGAGTCAATAGGCTCTTCACGACACCTGCCGCTAAACGCACACGCTTTGCAGGATTAAGCAAGGAGAAAGAGAAAGGTTGTGCAACTACCTTGTCAGCATGCTCATCTTCAAGCTCCTTGCTCTCTGCATCCGACCGTGTCGAGCAAGTAGCGGCCCTGGTACACTGTGTCGTTGAGCTCCGAAAGCCACTCGAGGGTGCCGTAGTTTGTGATCTGCCTCCCTTTGGCCTCCTCTACTGCACTATAAACTTTGACGAGCATATGGCAAATCTTGCGTAGTTTGGCTTCGGTGCACTGTTGGCCCTTGAAGTGGCCGGCAAGAAGAGATATCATCCTGCCAACCATGTCTCCGACAACCGCCGAGAAGATGACCTCCGCCATGATAAATTCCTCTAGCAACTCTGTGATGTTTGCAAGTTTCCTGGTACCCCAGCCTTTCTATCAATTCCAAGTTTCTGAATGAAACCACAAGTCAAGGTGAGCACCAATGGTTTGTGTGGAGACATTTAAATATTAGCATGAGAGCGACATGGAAGACTTCAGTGCTTTGATTCCATATTGCACTGCAAGTCTATAACACGTGTTTTCCTTCTATGGAAGAAACTGTCGTTGTAGATTGCACGACAAGTTATTGTGGTTATATTTTAAGTATCGCAGTGACATGGCAGAGCAAAAAGCAACAGACTAATTTTCTGTTGGCCATTACTTATTGGTTGTACAGTACTCCCTCTGTAAACTTTTATAAGATCTTTTGATCTAAAAGATATTATAAAAGTTTACAAGGGGAATACTAAGTATGAAAATATATTCTGAGTTTGTCTGATGACTAATGCGGTGAATGCCTAGCCTTGTCTTAGACCATCAACATCTCTCGAAGCCAAGGAGGTACTGCAGTGCAGTTGCCATAGCCTAATCACTGGTGCTTGCAGTGCAGTTGACCTGAGAATTGTGGTCATCTTCCATAGGCACATTTGCAGAATTGCGTTTCCATGCGATTTCTTACATGTTTAACACGTAGAGTACAATTCAGGCTCAGGTGGTGTGGCATCTTGTCTTCTGAAGTATCTGAAATTGAAAATCCATCAGTGAAGACCGTCTGTGTGCTGCTGCACAAGTGTTCTTATTTCAGGTAAATTTAGGACACCCTCATCCTTGACAATTTGCAAGACCAATTGACAGTCCATCTTCTGCCTGTGGGAAGCCAGAACGGGAGGAGCTTCCAGGCAGGAAGAGGAGGAGATGAGAGGGGTTCCTGCTCTGCTGAAACCATCGCCGGGCGAATGCAGCAGCGAGCAGGAGCATATTTCCTCAGATATCACCAAGGTGAATGCCTCTTCTCTGATACATATGAGCTTTGCCTCCATGCCTTGTTTGATGCCCCACAAGTGTTTCTATTTATCTTTCTGATAAAGGCAACAATTGTTTCAATGTACAAGCAGTTGTATTATGGAGATATACGGCGTACAATCATCTCTTTTTGCAACAATTGCATCTATGGAAGTTTTCAGAAACCTTTTCTTGTCCATAACTTCACTGCAAGTGGATGGTTTTGGGTCCCGGGTATGGTATTGGCTAGTCTAATCAACAGGAAGGTGAATATACTTTTCTCAGTGTTATCCATCTTTCCCTTGCCATATTTTTGCGACGATGGCTTATAGGCTGGTATGACTTGTTAGTGATGACATATTCTGCTAGCGCTGATACAGCCTATTGTGCTGACCCTATAAATGGTTGACCGATTTAGCTTCAACCAACTTTCTTTGTTGATTTTGAAATGTATATACATCTCGTCAAATGTTTGAAAATTAAAGACCAATGCCCAAACACTTCTAGAACGACCACTTCTCCAGAGCTGCCCGGGTCAACCTAACCCCAAACCATATGCGCCTAGAATACTCGGTGAGTGGATGGCAGGACCCGACCAATCCTGAGAGAAGGTGGTCTAGAAAGTACCAGAAACAACATAATCAATCTACCGGCAAAGCTTATAATGGAACTTCTAACCCGATTTTCATGACTAGTTCCCAAGTGTTCTCCTGCAGAACACTAGTCTGGATAATCAAGCTCCTGTCACAGCTCTGGGAACCGCATAAGAGACTCACTACTTTTCATTCCACACATCAGGGCTAGGTTACAGTTATCCAAGCTAGCTTTATGAATATACCGGGGAAGCAACACAAGCAAGCTAAGAATACAGAAATAAACAAGAACCAGAGTGCAACTCAAAACACAACTTGTCAATTCCATGTAAATAGGCATAATTCCTGTCTGATCTTCACATACATATATTACTAATTTTAGGAAATCTTTTCTTGATGGGAGTAAGAGTAAGATGGGCTAATCTACTTCTTCCAAGTTTGATGAACTCTGGGGAATAGTTCGGCCCGCGGACACTGCAATGAGCAGTGTAGTACAATAATTGGAAGGGCAACACTGACCTGCACAACAAGACTCTTGCAAACCCGTTATCACCACGCGAGGCAACAACACCAGCACTAGGACTTGCCTGATATACCAACCTAGCCAGCTCCGTCTGAGAGGGATATGGACTCTTAGAAATGGTCACCTTACACATGTCTGCGCCGATCGGTAGCAAATTCTCTGTCAAATCTGCAATGTACTCAATTCCATCGCCCAACAGAGATAAACCCCGTATATTGCTTCTCAGCACCCTGCGCCAGAACTGAGGATTCGGATGAGCCTTCAGCACCCCGCCGATGATTTTCGCTCCGAAGAAGGATCCATTTAGCTTCCTTGCAATCGCTTTGCCTTCTGCTAGCATCCTTGGGTCCTCCTCGACATCTCTGCCGGCAAACGCGTGCGCTTTGAAGAAGAACCAATACTCCTGGTGCGGCATAACCTTCAGACTGATTGGCTGCACCGTTCCCATGCTCACCGCAATGGCCCTGCTGTTTGTGGTGATTATGATCCTGCTTCCATGTTTTCCATGTCTTAAGATCAGCAGTATCTCTTCTAGCAACTGCTTCTTGTCCACGTCAACATCTTCAAATACCATCAAGAACCTCTTGGTGAAGTATTTCTGCTTGAGTACATGCAGTGAGTCCATGAATTCTTTAGCATCTTTAACTGTGTGTCTGGATCCTAGAACAAACGCTGCCTCACCCCTTGCCATTGCCCTCGTGTATGAGAGATTGGAATATAAGATTATTGGAAAGTGGCTGCACACCCTCTCATCATCGCAGACATGCTGCGCAAGGGTGGTCTTCCCGACTCCTATGTCGCCGACGATGGGAAGCACACCCACTTTTTCTCCAGTTGACGGACCACCATCGTGCAGCAGGAAGTTGATGATCCTCTCTTTCTCGACATGTCGGCCGAACATCTGCCCCTCGACAAAGATATTAGTAGCCAAAGGACGATGGATGGGCTGGCAGTTGTGTAGGAGCATCATGAATTCCTTGAGATCAGTAGATACGGTTTCCAAGATCTCTACCACTCTATCTATGTCCTCACCAACACCAACATCATGGCCAGACAATAGGCTCTTCACGGCAGACGCCGCTACGCGCACGCGCTTTGCAGGATTAAGCAAGGATAAAGAGAAAGTCTGTCCCACTACCTTGTCAGCATGCTCATCTTCAAGCTCCTGATCGCTGCATCTGACCGTGTCGAGCAAGTAGCGGCCCTGGTATACCCCATCGTTGAGCTCCGAGAGCCACTCGAGGGTGCCGCAGTTTGTGATCTGCCTCCCTTTGGCCTCCTCTACTGCACTGTGAACCTTGACAAGCATATGGCAAATCCTCCGTAGCTTGGCGTCGGTGCACCCTTGGCCTTTGAACCGGCCAGCGAGAAGAGATATCACCCTACCGACCATGTCCCCGACAACCGCCGAGAAGATGAGCTCCGCCATGATAAAATCCTCTTGCTTTTTTTGGATGTGATAGCAATTCTATGGTTCTGAATGAAATCAGAAGTCTGGGTGAGCACCAATGGTCTGTGTGGTGGATATAAACAAGTAGTAGCATGAGAGCGACACCAAAGACTTGAGTGCTGTGAGTCCATATTACACTGCAAGTCTACACCCCGTGTTTTGCCTCTATGGAAGGGACTGTTGATTGAGATTGCACGACCAGTTAATGTGGTTATATTTTTACTTTTAAGTATCATACAGCAGAACAAAAAACTAACAGGCCTTTTAGCACCACTCATTGGTTGTACAGTACTATATAGAAAAGTATTTTTTTGAATGGTCAGAAAAGTATATTCTGAGTTTGTCTGATGACTAGTGCAGTAAATGGTCCAGTATTTTCTTTACAGGTACTAAAAATGAAGTCAAGGTGAGCATCCACATCTAGAAGCCAAGGAGGCGCTACCTGTCCATGGCCTAATCACTAGTGCTTGCAGTGCAATTGACATGTCCATAGTGTTGTGTCATGTACTCGTCTTCCATAGCCACTTATGCTGAACTAGTTTTTTTTTTTCTTGCAGTTGCTTCTTACAGGATTAACACGTGCAGTACATATGATTCAAGCTCAGGTGGTGAGGCATATGGTCTTGTGAAGCAGTATCTGAAACTGAAAATCCATCAGTGAAGATCATCAGCTTGCGACCGCATAGAGTGCTATGCTATCAGGTAATTCAGGACACCCTCATGGCCTCATCCTTGACAATTTGCAAGACCAATTGACAGTGTCCATCTTCTACCTGTGAGAAGCCAGAACGGAAGATCTTCCAGGCAGGAAAAGGAGAGGAAAGGGATTCCTGCTCTGCTCTACTGAAACTATTGCCGGGCGAATGCACAGGAGCCTCTGTCCTCTGATACCACCAAGGTGAACTTCCTGTATCCATTTTTGTCGGTCCTTGCTGCGCAACAAGTGCTTCTCTGCACTAGCAGTCCTATATATAGAGATATAATGTGGACAATCAGTTCTCTTTCAGTTCAGGCATCTATGGGGGTTTACAGAAACCATTTCCTCCGCATAACTTTACTAGCAGAGCATGGGTTTGGTTCGGATAATCGGATCCCTGGTATAATGGTATTGTCAATCATCTTTCTCAACATATCCATCTTTGCAATGGTGGCTTTACAGGTCGCTATGATGACTTGTTAGTGATAAGAGCACATTCTGCCAGTGCTGTCACAGCCTATTGTGCTGATCCAATATGAGAGATAGCACATTCTGCTACTGCTGTTAGAGCTTATTGCGCTAATCCTATATGGGAGATAGCACATTCTGCTAGTGTTGTTACAGCTTATTGTGCTAATCCTATATGAGAGCAACCAACTTATTTTGTCTGCGTTGCATTGGAAAAGAGTTTATGTACATCTTTTGTGCACATGAATTTTCTTCAAATATGTGAAAATTAATTTCTACTGTAGCTTATGTTTTTTATGCATGATAACACAACACATCATAAAAAAAAATATGTCTGTTCCCTCTCTAGTTTGTTTGCAACATGGTTCTTTCTCTTTCGGAGAATTGTCAGAGGATGTAGGATTTGAACCCCGGAATAAATCACGTGTGTGTCAACTTTTTTAGTTTACCGCGAGTTTAAATTCCGCACGTTTCTTTTGGTGTGCTTGCATTCTAGGGTATATCAGTCTAGTATCTCTCTTGGAACTTGCTAAGAATCGACAATCAAATTTGAACTGTCTGTTTGAAAATCCACCAATGATGATTATCCGTGTGCGGCTGGGCTGCAGGGAGCGCTATCCTATCAGTTAAAATTTGGGACGCCCTGAGCCTTGACAATTTGCAAGACCAGTTGACAGTCCATCTTCTGCCTGTGAGATGCCAAGAGCAGGAGAGCTTTCAGTCGGGAAGAGAAGGAGATCAGGAAGGGGGTTCATGCTCTGCTCCTGCTGAAACCGTCGCCGGGCGAATGCGGCACCGAGCAGGACGGGAGCATGCTTCCTCGGATATCATTATCACCAAGGTGAAGGCCTCTGATCAGACATCCACCATTCCATTGCTATACTTTGCAACGATGGCTAGCTTACGTACTAGGTTGCTATATGACTTGTTGTGGTGGATAAGAGCATGTTCGGCTAGTGCTGTTACAGACCATCGTTGTACACTTGTACTAATCCTACATATATTTGCTTCAACTCGATCCTGACACGCACAGGGCACCCACTCGTGCCATATCCGCGCGCGGGGGAATTCTGAAAGTGAGTGAGTACGACCCGTGGAAACGACAGCGGCAGCGGCCAGACGACGCATGAACCACCGCCGCCAGCCGTGGCTGTCGGGCACCGCAGCGCCCCGTGACCGGCCAGGGCAGGGGGATGGGAGTACACGCTTGCCCATGCCCAGCAAGGAAAGGAGGTATGCTAAGATAAGCAAAAATCTAAGATAAGATTAAGATGGCGACGGCCCCCCATTGAGCATTGATGCGCTTAAGTGGCGAACCGCAATGAATGGCCGGATAATTCCATCGACATCACCCAGACAGGGTAACTTCGGTAGTAACTTAACACATACCAGGACTATTTTACTTATGTGCCAAGTATTTAATGAGAAAAGAGGTGTTTGTGGTAACATAATATGTTACTGTAACATAGCGTCTTCCGAGGCAAAATGAGTCTATGAGCTAATAAATAAAGCAATCTATGACAATACTATTATGTTACTTTGCACTATGGAGGTAGTAACTCAGACTAGTGTCATATGCATGACACTAGTATAAGTTACTCCCCACTATGACCAGCCTTAGATTCGAACTGCGGTCACTGTCCGACACCGCAAGCCAATGTGGACGTGCCCCACGCATCAGCAGAATGTCCGCTCTGCCGCTGACCTTACCCAAAGCAGTAAACCAGCGTCACCTCCCGTGTTGTGCTATGCTTGGCCGCGCCCGCACCGACCACACTAACCATCCATGACTGCGCTAACAAGTTGTGTAAATTAATGGCATTGGTATTACCCTTTGAGATGAAAGAAAATAAAAAAAACCTTTGAGATGAAAGAAAATGACAAAAAATAAAACAAATAATGACAGATTTTGCACATAATTTACATAGGAATTGCGCTCTTTTATAATATGGAAGAATAAGAATATAATAGTGAAATTTTCACAAAAGGAAGTTTCCTAAGAAGGAATGAATTAGTGGCATTGGCATTACCATTAAGAAAAAAACAAGAATGAAATAAAAACTAGAAAAAACAAAATTATGAAATTAAGAAAAAATAAACTGGCGGCTTTGGTATTACCCTTTAAGAAGAAATAAAATAAAATAAAAATAAAGAGAAATGAACGTAATAATGTTTTCTAAGGAAGAATGAATTTGTGGCATTGGTTTTACCCTTTAAAAAGAAAGATATTGTAAAAAATAAGTCGAACAATGACAATTTGCGCACACACACACAAATGCGCTTTTTTAAAAATATGCAAGAATAAGCGTATGACACCGGAATTTATGCACAATACCATCTAAGAAGGAATGGATTAGTGTCATTGGTATTGCACTTAAATAATGAAAAAAAATACTAAAGCAGAACCAAAATAACGAGGTTTTATAAGGAAATATAAATCAATGGCATTTGTTTTACCCTTTAAAATCAATAAAAATTACGAAACAAAATTTCATCAAAAAGAAAGAAAGAAAACGAAAACAATCGAAAACAATCAATTAATACACAACTTGTCATTGTACACGTCACGCGCCTTATCGTCCATCCCCGCTGCCGCCGTCTACCTGACACGCACAGGGCACCGACTCCTGCCGGCCGTATCCTCGCGCGGGAACTCTGAAAGCGAGAGAGAGTATGTCCCGTGCAAAAGACAGCGACGGCGGCCAGACGACGCGCGAACCACCGCCTCCGCTGCTCCCGTGACCATGAGTGCACGCTTGCCCTTGCCCATGCCCAGCAAGGAAAGGAAAGGCGCACTCGCTCCCTCGGTTATGGCAACGGCCAGCGGCTCGTCTGCCCGATCGGTGCAGGCGAACCGCAGTGAATCACGGGGACGCGTCGCCACTCGGCGCTCGCGCATCCACGAAACGTTTGCCCCCCGCCCACACAGAGCTGAGCACCGAACGAGAGCACTATAAAAAGAGAGCCCACCGCCGCCGCGCCACCACCGAACCGACCGCACTAACCATACTCGTCTCGCTCCATTGGCCTCCTCGTCCTCGTATCCCTCGGGAAGCAGAGCATCGTCGGTCATGGCGGGCCGGGCTGCCATGTCCGCCGCCGTGGCCCTGGCGCTGGCGCTGCCGTTGCTGGCGGCCGCGGACTCGTGGCTGTACGAGGAGTTCGCCACGGAGGGCAACGTGCGCGCGGGCTACGACGCGCGCGGGCAGCAGGTGGCGTCGATCGTCCTCGACAGGCAGTCCGGCGGCGCCTTCCGCTCCCGGCGCAGCTACCTCTACGGCCAGTTCAGCGTCCAGATCAAGCTCGTCGCCGGCAACTCCGCCGGCACCGTTGCCTCCTTCTATGTGCGTGACTCTTCTTGATGTTCGTTTTGATTCGAGCACATAATATATAGTTCAGACTTCAGGTTCGTGATGCCATTGCTACTTGGTTGGTACAGCTGTCGTCGGGCGACGGGCCTGGGCACGACGAGATCGACATGGAGTTCATGGGCAACAGCACAGGGCAGCCGGTGGTGCTCAACACCAACGTGTGGGCCAACGGCGACGGCAAGAAGGAGCAGCAGTTCTACCTCTGGTTCGACCCGGCCGCCGACTACCACACCTACACCATCATCTGGAACGACCGAAACATCATCTTCAAGGTGGACGACCTCTTCGTCCGCTGCTTCACCCGCTACGCCGACCTGGCGTACCCGGGCGGGCAGCCCATGGCGGTGCACGCCACGCTCTGGGACGGCAGCTACTGGGCGACGGAGCAGGGCAGGGTGAAGGTGGACTGGTCCGCCGCGCCCTTCGTCGTCTCGTACCGCGGCTACTCCGCGGACGCGTGCGTGCCCGCCGGCGAGGGCCGCCCGCTCTCCTGCCCCGCCGGCACCGACCGCTGGATGAAGCGGCAGCCCAGCGCCGCCGAGCAGGGCACCGTCGCCTGGGCTAAGAAGAATTACATGCGCTACAACTACTGCGGCGACGGCTGGCGGTTCCCGCAGGGGTTCCCCGCCGAATGCTCCCGCGACTGATGACCGACTGATTCGTCGCCGTCGTCCCTGCGTGCCGATTGTTCTGATTGGCCTGTGGTTTCTTGGTTCACCTCTGATATCCTCTGATCTGATCTGCCATTTTGCCTCCCATTCCCATGTACTGTAATGTTCTTGATCTCCTACCGGCTACCGGCACCTGCACATGGTGTCAGTCTCGGCCAGGTACAAACGAAGCATAAACAATACCCTGGCTGTCGATTGACTCTTTGATCTGAACAATACAGATGATGTATAGTAGATGCGGTAAAACTTGTTCGGCGGCATTTTCTCACACGCTATTTTTTCAGTCGGTTGTTTATGTTGTCTCTACTGAACAAATACCCTACACTTTCCATCATTTTCAAAAGAACAATGATCTTAATTTTGCCATGTGCAAAATGAAAAACTTTTTAGTGCATGGCAACTAAAAGCATGTGTTGTCACAATTGGCGCACTGCATGTGCGCCACTTGTCACAACATGAGAGTTTTCCTTTTTTTCTAGACCCGTTTATTCAAAACGATTTTATCTTTTAAACCATGCGTCCAAATCTTGAGCCGTTTTCATCGTTGGATTCCTCACATCGAGATCTTTAAAACTAGATCCCATGTTGATAAGTTTTGACAAACTTTTTTCACGAAAAAACCAGACAAAAAAACCGAACAAAAACCGGACTGGGAGCACTTTTTTTCCTTTCCGAAAGCCGTTTCCGAGAAGCACGGTCGTGCCTCTCGTCGAAGCAAAATCGTACCTCTCGCGGAAGGAAAAAGAAGAGAAAATGCCGGGGGGGGGGGGTCGTTTCCGAGAGGCTGGGCCGTGCCTCTCGCGAAAGCAAAACCATGCCTCTCACGGAAGCAAAACTGTGCCTCTCAAGAAGAAGAAAAAAAAGAAAACGTGTGTTTTTTCTTTTCCGAGAGACACTGTGACTGTCGTGCCTCTCACGGAAGCAAAACCGTGCCTCTCAATGTGGGCCTAGGACGCACTTTACTCCATATTTTGATATCATCATTATAATTCAACTCAAGAAAAGGTGTGCTTGACACACATTTGAGAGAATAGTGCGCACAGAAGATGGACACAAACTCCCAAGAAAGATGGAGCCACAAGTGTGACTGACTACCGGCCGATCAGTTTAATCCACTCCATAGCCAAGCTCATTGCCAAAGTCCTTTCTATAAGGCTATCCAGAGTGATCAATGACATTATATCTCCGGCGCAGTCTGCTTTCCTGAAGTCAAAGTGCATTCATGATAGTTTTATGTACGTGCACAATGGGGTTAAGTTGCTGCATAGAAGAAGAACACCGGTTGTTTTGCTGAAGTTGGATATCGCCCGTGCTTTTGACAATATTCCTTGGAATATTTGCTTGAGCTTCTTCAGAGCCTTGGCTTCAGTGCACGATGGAGAGATTGGATCGCTATGATGTTGTCCACCTCAAGCTCAGCCATCATGCTCAATGGAGTGCCGGGGGTGGAGCTGCTGCACCAGCGAGGTCTACGACAGGGAGACCCCCTCTCTCCGCTGCTGTTCATCCTCGCAATTGATCTGCTGCACCGCTTGCTGCAACTTGCAACAGAGAGGAGTCTGATCAAACCACTGCCAGGTCGGGAACTGAAGCTACGGGTCAGCTTGTATGCAGATGATGCAATCCTCTTTGCAAACCCGATCGCCAAAGAAATAGAGGCCCTAATGAGCATCTACCACGATTTCGGGGAAGCAACGGGGCTGACGATAAACCTCCACAAATCAACAGCAACTCCAGTTCGCTGTGAGGATATTGACATGACTGAGGTCATGCGGAGCTTCGGATGGCAAACAAAGCATTTCCCAATAACTTACCTTGGGCTTCCGATCACACCCTCGAGGATCAGGATGGTGCACCTTCAGTTCGTGATCGATCGCATCGCGGCTGGCAGGCTGGAAACAGAAGCTGTTGACCATTGCAGGGCGACGAGTTCTTGTGCGTGCAGTTCTGACAACCCTACAAACCTTCACCCTCACCGCCCTCTGGGTCCCAAAAAAGCTACTCAGGGAGATCGATAAATCTAGAAGATGATTCCTCTGGGCTCATGATGAAGAGGTGACTGGGGGCAAGTGCAAAGTGAGCTGGGCCAAGGTGTGCTCCCTGATCGACCACGGTGGCCTTGGCGTTCTTGATCTCCACAAATTCAGTAGAGCGCTCCGGCTCAGATGGCTATGGCATGCATGGAAGAATCCCCAATGCGCTTGGGTTGGCATGGAGCTGCCCTGTGATGACACTGACCGAACCATTTTCAATGCAGCAACCACGATTACTCTTGGCAATGGCGAGCGAGCTGGCTTTTGGACCTGCCCTTGGATCAATGGCCTGCCTCTTAGGACGGTTTTCCCAAGACTGTTCAAGCATTCTTGAAGGAAGACAAGATCAGTGAAAGCGGCCCTAACTGCCAATACCTGGATCAATGATCTCGCTCATGGTGACACTACCCCTCTGCTGCATGATTTTCTGTCCATGGCGAGATTGATTGCTGGAGCCGGTGAGAGCTTAAACCCTGAGACCGAGGACGACATCCGATGGAACTGGTCAGCCAACGGAGCTTATTCTGCTGCCTCAGCCTACCAAGCTCAGTTCCAGGGCACGCAGAAATCAAACATGAAAAGACTGATATGGGACTCCTTGGCTCTTGGTAAACTGAAGATTTTCTGCTGGCTCCTCCACCTCAACAGGTTATGGTGCAACGATAGACTGCAAAGACGGGGCTGGAGCAATGGCTACTTCTGCCCTCTCTGCCTCAGGAACTTGGAGTGTTCGGTGCACCTGTTTTGGCATTGCCCGATCGCCAAGAAGGTTTGGGAGACTGTTGCAACCTGGGTCGGCTGCCAAGCCGCGAACCCGGCCACTTGGGGACACCTCGACAAGGTAACTGACATCGTTGAAGCGATCGTTCCTGCAACGCCTGGAGATGACCGGAAGGGGATCAAGTCTGTCATTATGCTAGTGCTCTGGCAAATATGGCTCCAGCGTAACAACTGCATCTTTCGGGCAAAGCACGCGCTGGTCAGAGACATGGTGGCTGCAAGCCGTCGAGCCATTGAGCTATGGCGCCAAGAGGGAGCGCGATGCCTAGAGCTGCCTTTTGCAGAGCCTCCAGCGCGGATCGGCTAATGTAATTTTTCAGTTTCTTTGGACTCCATGATCCTAGGATCTTCGCCATGTATTTGCTCTTTACATTGCTTCCTGCTTAATATATGAATGCCGGCAGCGCTGGATCTTTCAAAAAAAAAACTCATCTCGCTTAGTAGATCAACAAAGTACGAAGCTGTTGAAGCTAAAACGTTCATAGTAGCTCTTGATAAGAAAATAGGCAGTTTTTCGATTAAATTAATCCACGAATAAATCATGAGCATGACATGGACAACATTGATAACACACTGATTACGATCTAACAGAGCATGTACTACGCATATAGTAGAAACATCTACGCATATCACTAGTACTGCTACAACACAAAGAAACACGAGAGGGATAAACGATGTATACCCTCCAATCGGCCACGCGGCGGTGGTGGCGGTGGCAGCAGCCGCGCCATCCTCGGCGGCCTACTTGTCGGCCTCGACCTTCTCAGCGGCGGCACGGTCGGCGTCACATGGTGATGACGAAGGTGATGCAGACGTAGATGAACAGAAGCGAGCAGTCGCGTAGTCGCTACCCAAAAACCTAATCGCCCCTCTCCCGTACAGGATCCGGAGAGGCGGGGTTTCGGAGGCCTGCTCTCCCGTCAACCGTGTACGCGGTGAACGGGACGGAGTCGCCGGCGGCAGCAGCAGCAGAGGAACGACGTGGGCGTGGAGGCGGAGATGCGTTCTGTTTCGTGGCGGCTAGGGATGGCAGCGCCCCACATATATATGTGCAGTTGCGCGTGGAGAGACGTGGGCTAAACCCACGCCCAAGTCGGTAGCCAACGATCCGACGTCTCAGATCGTGGCCCTACCTGTCAAAGACTCTCCCTTCCTGACCGGCAAAAAGAAGCGCATAGGAGTGAGCTCGGCTCGGCTCAATCATGCAACCCGCGACGCGTCGTGACGAGGCGTGGCGAGGCGAGCGGAGGAGGAGTGCGCGAGGGCCTCATCTCTTCTCAAGCTCCAATAGCATGAGGGAGAGAATCTCTTATAAACCACTTCAACTCTCCTTCCACTTCCGGGGTGGGACTAAACTTCCCACCACCTTGTCATGCCACATACATGGGCCCTTAGAGATCAAATCTGAAATTGTAATATGGGCTCTAGGCCCATCTCATATTTCAACAATCTCCCACCAGATCTCAGGGGCCCAGTTTGTCCTTTGTTCCAAACGCTATTTTGATATACCATCATCTCTGTGGAGACCGATTAAGGTTGAGCTCCACCTAGACTAAGTAGTTACACTCCTTCACAACTGAACAATGGACTATGCCTTGAATTGTCAGTTTGGCGTCAAGAAGTTTCACCACAAGTCTCACTGATACGAGGCTGCCGAAGGCCGACCCCTCGGGTGGAGCATATTAGTCACACTCCTGGCTTGTTCATGAGCTTGCTAGAGATCACCCCAATCTCATAGACTGTGACCAGCAGTCGGGCTCATATAGGTGTGTTCCTCCAAAGATCGCTCTGTAGGATAGCATCTTGCTTATGCATATAAGCCTTGGAACACATTAAGACAGTAGTCATCCTTCCATACAGTTTCCGAGAGAATTGCATGTCCAACGGAGTGGGTTAGTAAAGTTACTCTCCTCAGTTCACCACTTGCTTGTTTTCCCAGGTCCTACTTCACGGGATCTCCGATCACATAGGTTGGGTTACTACCATGGCAACTCATGTGGGTCTCATACCCATCTCCCTTGATGCGCTATCTATCACAACACGTGATAGCCCTTTAGTAAAGGGATCTGCCAGATTCTTAGCCGTTTGAATATAATCCAACGCTATCACTCCGGAGTTCCTCAATTTTCTGACAGCTTTCAATCTCATTCTTATGTGTTTGCTGGACTTCATGCTGTCCTTTGAACTCTTCACCTTGACAATAACTGTTTGATTGTCACAGTTCATAAGGATGGCCGGAACCGGCTTCTCAACCACTAGCAAGTCCATCAACAGATCTCGAAGCCATTCTGCTTCGCCACCCGATGTGTCTAGTGATGTTAATTCTGCTTCCATTGTCGATCTTGTTAAGATCGTTTGCTTGCAAGACTTCCAGGAAACAGCATCACCTCCAAGAGTAAACATATACCCAGTTGTGGCCTTCATCTCAACAGCATCAGAGATCCAATTCGCATCACTATACCCTTCAAGTACCGACGGGTATCCGGTATAGTGAAGTCCATAGTTCATAGTACCTTCCAGATAGCGCATAACTCTCTCAAGAGCAAGCCAATGTACATCGCCCGGTTTGGAAACAAATCGGCTCAGTTTGCTAATAGCAAATGCGATGTCAGGCCTCGTTGCGCTCGCTAGATACTGGAGTGAACCAACAATCTGAGAGTATCTCAGTTGATCTATAGCTGTGCCTTTAGACTTTCGAATCAACACACTAGGATCATATGGTGTTTGAGATGGTTTGCAGTCCGAATATCCAAAACGACTCAACACCTTCTCAACATAATGGGATTGCAGAAGTGTAATCCCACCTTCATCATCTCTCAATAGCTTGATGTTCAAGATAACATCAGCCACTCCAAGGTCCTTCATCTCAAAGTTCTGAGATAGGAAAGACTTAACCTCCTCGATCAACTTGAGATTAGTCCCAAATATCAGTATGTCATCAACATACAAACACAGTATAACTCCTTCGCCCCCACCATAGCGATAGTATACACATTTGTTGGCCTCATTAACAACAAAGCCAACAGATGTCAACGTTTCATTAAACTTGTCATGCCATTGCTTAGGCGCTTGTCTCGGGCCATACAAAGATTTCACCAACTTACACACCTTTCCTTCCTGACCATCCATCACAAAGCCATCAGGCTGTTGCATATAGATTTCCTCCTTTAGCTCTCTGTTCAGGAAAGCCGTCTTAACATCCATCTGATGAATGAGAAGACCATGTGGGGCCGCCAACGAGAGTAATACTCGAATGGTGGTCAGTCTGGCCACATGTGAATAAGTGTTGAAGAAATCTTCTTCTTCTTTCTGGGCGTAGCCCTTGGCCACAAGCCTAGCCTTGTACTTTTCTATCGTACCATCGGGCCTAAGCTTCTTCTTGAACACTCACTTGCATCCCAATGGTTTGCAACCATAAGGACGTTCAGTAAGCTCCCAAGTCCCGTTAGCCATGATGGAATCCATCTCGCTACGGACCGCATCCTTCCAGTAGTCAGCTTCTGGAGATGCATACGCTTCTGAAATAGAAGTGGGATTATCCTCCACGAGGTATATGAAGAAATCATCACCAAAGGTCTTTACAGTCCTTTGTCTCTTGCCCCTACAAAGGGATTCCTCATTATCCTCCTCAGGATTTTCATCATGTGTTTTATTATAATATTCCATCGGAATGGCAGGTTCAGGAGTCTCCTCAGATTCCTGTCTAGAAGTGCTTTGTACATCTCTCATGGGGAAAATGTCCTCAAAAAATGTAGCATCTTTAGACTCCATAATTGTACCGACCTTCATGTCAGGTACCTCAGATTTCACTACTAGAAATCTATAGCCAACACTATTCATAGCGTAGCCCAAATTAACACAGTCCACAGTCTTTGGTCCAAGCTTACGCTTTTTGGGGATTGGCACATTAACTTTCGCCAAGCAGCCCCAGGTACGTAAGTACGAGAGTGTTGTCCTACTCTTGGTCCACTTGTCGTAAGGAGTGATCTCGTTATCCTTTGTCGGAACTTTATTCAGGACATGACAGGATGTCATTATAGCCTCCCCCCACCATGCCTTGGATAAACCCGACGTATCTAACATGGCGTTAACCAAATCAGTTAGAGTACGGTTTTTCCGCTCGGCAACCCCGTTTGACTGGGGTGAGTAGGGAGGCGTCCTCTCGTGAATAACGCCGTATTCCGCACAGAAGGCATCAAACTCCTTCGAGAAGTACTCTCCACCACGATCTGATCGGACTCGTTTAATTTTCTTTTCAAGTTGATTCTCAACTTCTGCCTTATAGATTTTGAAGTAGTGTAGAGCCTCATCATTAGTATTTAACAGATACACATAACAATATCTAGTGGAATCATCTATCAAAGTCATGAAATATTTCTTTCCACCTTTAGTCAACACACCATCATCTCACAAAGATCAGAATGTATGAGTTCAAGTGGCGCCAAGTGTCTCTCCTTTGCTGCCTTGTGAGGCTTGCGAGGTTGCTTAGATTGCACACACGAATGACACTTAGAACCTTTGGCTAAAGTGAAACTCGGGATTAAATTCGATTTTGCTAGCCGCGTCATAACACCTAAACTAATCTGACAAAGACGTGAATGCCAGACTTCAGATTCATTAACACTCAAATGAATATTGTTCACGACTTTATTACATAGATCTGCAAGAGAAAGGCGGAACATGCCTCCGCATTCATAACCCTTTCCAACAAATAGTCCATATTTCGTAACAACTAATTTATTAGACTAGAATACCAACTTAAACCCTTCTCTACATAGAAGGGAGCCACTAACGAGGTTCTTCTTGATGGCGGGGACATGCTGCACGTTCTTCAGCTGCACGATTCTTCCCGAAGTAAACTTCAGATCGACCGTGACAACACCAAGAACAGAAGCACTCGTGCCATTCCCCATCAGTACGGACCCGTGACCTGTGGCCTGGTAAGAAGAAAACAATGAAATGTCAACACACACATGAACACCTGCACCTGTGTCGACCCACCAATCGGTGGACGGCCAAACTGAAAATACAGCAAATAAATTACCGTACCCAGATGCACCACTCTCATTGTTGCTCACAATCATATTGACAGACTTGGAGTCCTACCCTTGCTTCTTATACTTGTTGGCCCAATGTTCAAGCGAACCACAAGTAAAGCAGCCCTCATCCTTCTTGTTCTTCTTGAAGGTACCCTTCTTCTTAAAGTCGGCACTCTTTTGGACACCGTTCTTTCCCTTGGGCTTGTGGGAATTGGAGTTCTTCTGATGCACCATATTGGCCACAGAAGTTCCTTCGACCCCTTTTCCGTGCGAGTCCTTTGCCCTTGAATTCTACTCAACACTCAGATGGCCAATGACATCCTCCACAAAGGATTCACGCCTCTGATGTTTCAGAGTGGTGGCAAAGTTCCTCCAGGAATTGGGAAGCTTAGCGATTATGCAGCCCGCGACAAACTTGCCCGGTACCTCGCACTTAAGAAGCTCAAGCTCTTTAACAATGCATATTGTCTCATGAGCCTGCTCCAATACAGGACGGTTTTCAACCATCTTGTAGTCGTGGAGCTGCTCTATAATATACATCTCGCTCCCTGCATCGGCAGCCCCGAACTTAGATTCGAGCGCCTCCCACAAGTCCTTGGCAGACTACACATGCAAATATGCATCAACCAGCTTATCTCCAATCACGCTCAGAACTGCCCCGAGGAACACGACAGTGGCCTCCTTGAACGCCTTCTCCTGTTCAGGAGCGATCGTTCATGTGGGAGTCACACCGGCGACCCAGAACACGTTCATGGCCGTGAGCCATAAGGTGGTTTTAGTCTGCCAACGCTTAAAGTATGTCCCCGTAAACGGGGACAGTTCGATCTCCACCCACCACCCACTTCGTAGCCACTATCGATAATTTAAATGACGTGCTCGACTTCGACTCCGAAGACATCGACAGTATGGACGACGATGTAGGAGACGAACATGAACCAACGCCTATAAGGCACTGGACTGCCACCTCATCTCATGATGTATACATGGTGAACACACCCAAAGGAAGCGAAGACGAGGAACACAGGGATGCAACGAGGGATTGTTCACTCGAAAAGCAATCAAAGCGGCGACGCAAGCGCCGCTCCAAGCCCCACCTCGACAGAGACAACAGCCATACAGACCCAGCCATAGAGCAGGACGAACCGGCGGATGACGAACACGCCTTGGAGCAACCGTCCGAACAGGGCAACTTGGATAAATAAACCGAACAACCCGTCCCCGGCGAAAACAACAGTCCGGACGACCTTACGCCGGATAAGCTCATGGAGCAGAAGAACCTCCACAAAAGGCTCGTCGCCACTTGCGTAGCCTGAAAAAGCAGAAGCGGAAGCTCAAAACTGCAGAAGATGCACTCAGAATCAGATGGAGCAAAGTACTCAACACCGCAGACAAATACAGCGGTAGTAGCCGCACGAAAAGCTATCCGAAGCGAAAGCTACTGCCTGAATTTGACGAGGAGGCCTTAGAGCCCCCGCAATCAAAAAATAAGAAAGCCACCCGGTCGGATAGACGACCCCATGGCCAGCATAGAGCGCCAAACGGCGCCGCACACAAGCCGGCATGCGATCCACTCAAGGATTCGCATCAAAAAGATGGCCCAGCCAGATCTATCTATGGGCCAAGAAAGCAAGCTCTAGTAAGCAATGCAACACAACAAATATCCGAACATCACGGCACACCCAAATACAGAGGTGCCGCACACCCCCTATGTTTCACCGATGAGGTTCTGGACCATGAATTTCCAGCGGGATTCAAGCCCGTAAACATAGAGGCGTACGACGAAACAACAGACCCTGGAGTCTGGATTGAGGACTATATCCTCCACATACACATGGCCAGAGGAGACGACCTCCACGCCATAAAATACTTACCCCTCAAGCTCAAAGGGCCAGCCCGGCATTGGCTTAAAAGCCTTCCCGAAAACACCATTGGAAGTTGGGAAGAGCTTGAGGACGCTTTCCGGGCAAATTTTCAAGGGACCTATGTCCGCCCTCCGGATGCAGACGATCTCAGTCACATAACTCAACAGCCCAGAGAGTCAGCCCGGAAATTCTGCAACAGATTTCTTACTAAAAAGAATCAGATAGTAGACTGTCCGGACGCCGAAGCCCTAGCAGCTTTTAAGCATAACGTTCGAGACGAATGGCTCGCCAGACACCTCAGCCAAGAAAAGCCAAGAACAATGGCCGCATTAACAAGCCTCATGACCCGCTTTTGCGCAGGAGAGGATAGCTGGTTGGCAAGATGTAGCACCAGCGACCCAAGTACATCCGAAGTTAGAGATGGAAATGAAAAACCCCAACGCAGCAAGGACCAACGCCGAAATAAGGGAAACAACCCAAAGAGCATGGCAGTCAACGCCGGATTCAAAAGCTCGCGGCAGAATCAGAGAAAGCCGCCCCTCAAGGATAACAGGGACGAGCTATCCAACTTAAACAAAATCTTGGACAAGATATGTCAAATACACAGTACTCTCGGGAAGCCTGCGAACCATACCCACAGAGATTGTTGGGTTTTCAAGCAAACCGGCAAACTCAATGCCGAACACAAGGGGCTCGATACACCAAGTGAGGACGACGACGAACCCCACAAGCAGAGCACCAGGAAACAAAAGAATTTCCCACAAGAAGTCAAAACAGTAAACTTACTTCATGTGACAAAACGAGCGGCGCCCATAGAGATACGCGCCATACGGCCTATCCCAAAGGAGTCTCGCCACTAGCTGTTAAAACCGATCACCTTCGACCATCAGGATTACTCTAGAAGTATCCGGAACGCAGGTTGGACTGCCTTGGTATTAGATCCAATAATCAGCGGACTCCACTTTACAAATGTCCTGATGGATGGCGGCAGTGGTATAAACCTGTTATATCAGGACACAATCTGCCACATGGGGATAGACCGAACAAAAATTCGCCATGGCAACACTTCCTTTCAAGGAGTAACGCCAGGCCCGGTTGCCCACTGCATGGGCTCTCTCCGGCTAGAAGTTATGTTCGGCTCCCCCGACAACTTCCGTCGCAAAAGGCTAACCTTCCATATCACCCCATTTTCAAGCAGCTATCAAGCACTACTGGGACGCGAAGCTTTCACCCGCTTTAACGCAATACCGCATTATGCGTCTCTTACGCTCTAGATGCCCGGTCCACGAGGCATCATCTCATTCAAGGGAAAACATTGAGTGCGCCTCCCGCGCGGAAGACTGTGCGGCTGCCTTGACAGCCCCACAATAAAACGACTTCACCAGCCAAAACATCTAAACAGGTCGTTAAGACCACGGACACGGTTAGACGAGTCCGGCATAAACATATAATTGATAAAGGCTTAATAGCCGTATACCCCTGTACTAGGGGCTCCGCGCATATAAAACAAGAGACAATCAAGCTCAATTTTACCCATTTCAATTTATACTTTGTTTATTTAGTATAACTTCTGTTCGGCACGACCTTTCTTCAACTAAGTTCCTCTCTTTTACAGATGAACACCATGCTGCGCCCGTCCAGGATACGGCACAACGGAGACACAGACGCAGATGTGCAGCAGGGACCCGTTCCAAGGATTCTTTTCAGATTAAGACCCTGCGTAAACCTTTTTTACTGTCTCTTGTTGATACACATCCCCTGGTTTCTTGGTGTAACCAAGGAGGAGGCTGGCGTCTTGGCATGTGGCCATGTCAGAATTTTGCGCGTACCTGGACACTAGGGGCTTATTACTAAGGGCGTTGTCCCGCCCGCCCTCATAAAGACCAAATACCTTAGGGAGTGTTCGGCGTCGCGAGTTTGGCCTTATATGCATTAGCTCCGAATCATGTCTTTGGTCAAATGTTGGGTTTGCCCGGCTCCTGTGTTTTGCTGCCTTACGTTCCGCTCTATCGGCTAAGGCGGCACCAGGAGAACTGAAGGAAATATGCCCTAGAGGCAATAATAAAGTTATTATTTATTTCCTCATATATCATGATAAATGTTTATTATTCATGCTAGAATTGTATTAGCCGGAAACATAATACATGTGTGAATATATAAACAAACAGAGTGTCACTAGTATGCCTCTACTTGACTAGCTCGTTAATCAAAGATGGTTATGTTTCCTAACCATGAACAAAGAGTTGTTATTTGATTAACGAGGTCACATCATTAGTTGAATGATCTGATTGACATGACCCATTCCATTAGCTTAGCACCCGATCGTTTAGTATGTTGCTATTGCTTTCTTCATGACTTATACACGTTCCTATGACTATGAGATTATGCAACTCCCGTTTACCAGAGGAACACTTTGTGTGCTACCAAACGTCACAACGTAACTGGGTGATTATAAAGGTGCTCTACAGGTGTCTCCAAAGGTACTTGTTGGGTTGGCGTATTTCGAGATTAGGATTTGTCACTCCGATAGTCGGAGAGGTATCTCTGGGCCCTCTCGGTAATGCACATCACATAAGCCTTGCAAGCGTTGCAACTAATATGTTAGTTGTGAGATGATGTATTACAGAACGAGTAAAGAGACTTGCCGGCAACGAGATTGAACTAGGTATTGGATACCGACGATCGAATCTCGGGCAAGTAACATACCGATGACAAAGGGAACAACGTATGTTGTTATGCGGTCTGACCGATAAAGATCTTCGTAGAATTTGTACGAGCCAATATGGGCATCCAGGTCCCGCTATTGGTTATTGACCGGAGACGTATCTCGGTCATGTCTACATTGTTCTCGAACCGTAGGGTCCGCACGCTTAAAGTTACGATGACAGTTATTATGAGTTTATGCATTTTGATGTACCGAAGTCAGTTCGGAGTCCCGGATGTGATCACGGACATGACGAGGAGTCTCGAAATGGTCGAGACATAAAGATTGATATATTGGAAGCCTATATTTGGACACCGGAATGGTTCCGAGTGAAATCGGCATTTTTCTGGAGTACCGGGGGGTTACCGGAACCCCCCCGGGGGTTAATGGGCCCATATGGGCCTTAAGGGAAAAGAGGAGGGGCGGCCAGGGCAGGCCGCGCGCCCCCTCCCCTCCTAGTCCGAATAGGATAAGGAAGGGGGGGGGGCGGCGCCCCCCTTTTTCCTTTCCCCCTCTCTCCTTCCTTCTCCTACAAGGCAAGGGAGAGGAGTCCTACTCCCGGTGGGAGTAGGACTCCTCCTGGCGCACCCCTTGGGGGCCGGCCGCGCCTCCCCCTCCCCTCCTTTATATACGGGGGCAGGGGGCACCCTAGGACACACAAGTTGATCTTTGTGATCGTTCCTTAGCCGTGTGCGGTGCCCCCTTCCACCATATTCCACCTCGGTCATATCGTTGCGGTGCTTAGGCGAAGCCCTGCGTCGGTAGAACATCATCATCATCATCACGCCGTCGTGCTGATGGAACTCATCCCCGAAGCTTTGCTGGATCGGAGCCCGGGGAGCGTCATCGAGCTGAACGTGTGCTAAGAACTCGGAGGTGCCGGAGTAACGGTGCTTGGATCGGTTGGACCAGGAAGACGTACGACTACTTCCTCTACGTTGCATCAACGCTTCCGCTTCGGTCTACGAGGGTACGTAGACAACACTCTCCCCTCTCGTTGCTATGCATCACCATGATCTTGCGTGTGCGTAGGAATTTTTTTGAAATTACTACGTTCCCCAACAGTGGTATTAGAGCCTAGGTTTTTATGGTTTGATGTTATGCACGAGTAGAACACAAGTGAGTTGTGGGCGATATAAGTCATACTGCCTTCCAGCATGTCGTACTTTGGTTCGGCGGTATTGTTGGATGAAGCAGCCCGGACCGACATTACGCGTACGCTTACGCGAGACTGGTTCTACCGCCGTGCTTTGCACACAGGTGGCTGGCGGGTGTCAGTTTCTCCAACTTTAGTTGAACCGAGTGTGGCTACGCCCGGTCCTTGCGAAGGTTAAAACGGCATCAACTTGACAAACTATCGTTGTGGTTTTGATGCGTAGGTGAGATTGGTTCTTGCTTAAGCCCGTAGCAGCCACGTAAAACTTGCAACAAACAAAGTAGAGGACGCCTAACTTGTTTTTGCAGGGCATGTTGTGATGTGATATTGTCAAGACATGATGCTAAATTTTATTGTATGAGATGATCATGTTTTGTAACCGAGTTATCGGCAACCGGCAGGAGCCGTATGGTTGTCGCTTTATTGTATGCAATGCAACCGCCCTGTAATGCTTTACTTTATCACTAAGCGGCAGCGATAGTCGTAGAAGCATAAGATTGGCGAGACGACAACGATGCTACGATGGAGATCAAGGTGTCACGCCGGTGACGATGGTGATCATGACGGTGCTTCGAAGATGGAGATCACAAGCACAAGATGATGATGGCCATATCATATCACTTATATTGATTGCATGTGATGTATATCTCTTATGCATCTTACTTGCTTTGATTGACGGTAGCATTTTAAGATGATCTCTCACTAATTATCAAGAAGTGTTCTCCCTGAGTATGCACCGTTGCGAAAGTTCTTCGTGCTGAGACACCACATGATGATCGGGTGTGATAGGCTCTACGTTCAAATACAACGGGTGCAAAACAGTTGCACACGCAGAATACTCAGGTTATACTTGATGAGCCAAGCATATACAGATATGGCCTCGGAACACGGAGACCGAAAGGTCGAGCGTGAATCATATAGTAGATATGATCAACATAATGATGTTCACCATTGAAACTACTCCATCTCACGTGATGATCGGACATGGTTTAGTTGATGTGGATCACGTGATCACTTAGAAGATTAGAGGGATGTCTATCTAAGTGGGAGTTCTTGAGTAATATGATTAATTGAACTTAAATTTATCATGAACTTAGTCCCTGATAGTATCTTGCTTGTTTATGATGATTGTAGATAGATGGCCCGTGCTGTTGTTCCGTTGAATTTTAATGCGTTCCTTGAGAAAGCAAAGTTGAAAGATGATGGTAGCAATTACACGGACTGGGTCCGTAACTTGAGGATTATCCTCATTGCTACACAGAATAGTTACGTCCTGGAAGCACCGTTGGGTGCCAGGCCTGCTGCTGATGCAACTGACGACGTTAAGAACGTCTGGCAGAGCAAAGCTGATGACTACTCGATAGTTCAATGTGCCATGCTTTACGGCTTAGAACCGGGACTTCAACGACGTTTTGAACGTCATGGGGCATATGAGATGTTCCAAGAGTTGAAGTTAATATTCCAACAGAATGCCCGGATTGAGAGATATGAAGTCTCCAATAAGTTCTATAGCTGCAAGATGGAGGAGAATAGTTCTGTTAGTGAGCATATACTCAAAATGTCAGGGTATTGTAATCACTTGATTCAACTGGGAGCTAATCTTCCGGATGATTGTGTCATTGATAGAATTCTCCAATCACTTCCACCAAGCTACAAAGGCTTCGTGATGAACTATAATATGCAAGGGATGGATAAGACGATTCCCGAGCTCTTCGCAATGCTAAAAGCTGCGGAGGTAGAAATCAAGAAGGAGCATCAAGTGTTGATGGTCAACAAGACCACTAGTTTCAAGAAAAAGGGCAAAGGGAAAAAGAAGGGGAACTTCAAGAAGAACAGCAAGCAAGTTGCTGCTCAAGAGAAGAAACCCAAGTCTGGACCTAAGCCTGAAACTGAGTGCTTCTACTGCAAGCAGACTGGTCACTGGAAGCGGAACTGCCCCAAGTATTTGGCGGATAAGAAGGATGGCAAGGTGAACAAAGGTATATGTGATATACATGTTATTGATGTGTACCTTACTAATACTCGCAGTAGTACCTGGGTATTTGATACTGGTTCTGTTGCTAATATTTGCAACTCAAAACAGGGACTACGGATTAAGCGAAGATTGGCTAAGGACGAGGTGACGATGCGCGTGGGAAATGGTTCCAAAGTCGATGTGATCGCGGTCGACACGCTACCTCTACATCTACCTTCGGGATTAGTTTTAGACCTAAATAATTGTTATTTGGTGCCAGCGTTGAGCATGAACATTATATCTGGATCTTGTTTAATGCGAGACGGTTATTCATTTAAATCCGAGAATAATGGTTGTTCTATTTATATGAGTAATATCTTTTATGGTCATGCACCCTTAGGGAATGGTCTATTCTTATTGAATCTCGATAGTAGTGACACACATATTCATAATATTAAAACCAAAAGATGCAGAGTTGATAATGATAGTGCAACTTATTTGTGGCACCGCCGTTTAGGTCATATCGGTGTAAAGCGCATGAAGAAACTCCATACTGATGGACTTTTGGAACCACTTGATTATGAATCACTTGGTACTTGCGAACCATGCCTCATGGGCAAGATGACTAAAACACCGTTCTCCGGTACTATGGAGAGAGCAACAGATTTGTTGGAAATCATACATACAGATGTATGTGGTCCGATGAATATTGAAGCTCGTGGCGGATATCGTTATTTTCTCACCTTCACAGATGATTTAAGCAGATATGGGTATATCTACTTAATGAAACACAAGTCTGAAACATTTGAAAAGTTCAAAGAATTTCAGAGTGAAGTGGAAAATCATCGTAACAAGAAAATAAAGTTTCTACGATCTGATCGTGGAGGAGAATATTTGAGTTACGAGTTTGGTCTACATTTGAAACAATGCGGAATAGTTTCGCAACTCACGCCACCTGGAACACCACAATGTAATGGTGTGTCCGAACGTCGTAATCGTACTTTACTTGATATGGTGCGATCTATGATGTCTCTTACAGATTTACCGTTATCATTTTCGGGTTATGCTTTAGAGACGGCCGCATTCACGTTAAATAGAGCACCATCGAAATCCGTTGAGACGACGCCTTATGAACTATGGTTTGGCAAGAAACCAAAGTTGTCATTTCTAAAAGTTTGGGGCTGCGATGCTTATGTCAAAAAGCTTCAACCTGATAAGCTCGAACCCAAATCGGAGAAATGTGTCTTCATAGGATATCCAAAGGAAACTATTGGATACACCTTCTATCACAAATCCGAAGGCAAGACTTTTGTTGCTAAATTCGGAAACTTTCTAGAGAAGGAGTCTCTCTCGAAAGAAGTGAGTGTGAGAAAAGTAGAACTTGATGAGGTAACTGTACCTGCTCCCCTATTGGGAAATAGCACATCACAGGAACCGGTTTCTGCAACGTCTAAACCAATTGGTGAGGAAGTTAATGATGATGATCATGCAACTTCAGATCAAGTTACTACAAAACCTCGTAGATCAACCAGAGTAAGATCCGCACCAGAATGGTACGACAATCCTGTTCTGGAAGTCATGCTATTAGATCATGATGAACCTACAAACTATGAAGAAGCGATGGTGAGCCCAGATTCCGCAAAATGGCTAGAAGCCATGAAATCTGAGATGGGATCCATGTATGACAACAAAGTATGGACTTTGGTTGACTTGCCCGATGGTCGGCAAGCAATAGAGAATAAATGGATCTTCAAGAAGAAGACTGACGCTGACGGTAATGTTGCTGTCTACAAAGCTCGACTTGTCGCAAAAAGGTTTTCGACAAGTTCAAGGAATTGACTACGATGAGACCTTCTCACCCGTAGCGATGCTTAAGTCTGTCCGAATCATGTTAGCAATTGCCGCATTTCATGATTATGAAATTTGGCAGATGGATGTAAAAACTGCATTCCTGAATGGATTTCTGGAAGAAGAGTTGTATATGATGCAACCTGAAGGTTTTGTCGATCCAAAACACTACAGGAATCAGACAGTTCGCCGTCAGGCAAGTACAGACGGCAAAGGCTAAAATACAGACGGCAAAGACTTTGCCGTCACCTGGGTGACGGCAAAGGCAAAGTCGGCAAAGAGTACTTTGCCGTCAGCTTTTTATCGGGCAGACGGCAAAGTCTTTGCCGTCAGCCAACCACAAATTTGCCGTCTGCGGCGGAAATACCAGACGGCAAAGCACGCGGTCTTTGCCATCAGTCAAACGTGTATTTTGCCGTCATCAGGACAGAACAGCAGACGACAAAGATTGTATTCTATTTTTTGCTCAGAGCGTCTCGCCGGACACATGCATTTTTTAGTCTCATATAACCGAAAGCATAAGCCAAATCATCACATACGTTTTTAGTCTCACAATATTTCATTTGTGCCACGTTCTAGTAGTGCGACAATCATCTGTGTATAAATAACAAAAATCTGATTACAAGTTACAGATTGTGTCAGCTTCGATCCTTCAAACAAAAACGCCAGAGAACTTTACCCTAAGCTGGCTTCCTTCCGAGCAACGCGTAGAACCAGAGACACCCAATGACCGGGGCGCTTGGTGACGGAAGACGCGGTTGAGGCCGGCGGGGCGCGCTTGGCGACGGCGGACGCGGTCAGGGCCGGCGCGTGTCGCGACGGAGGAGGCCGGTGGGGCACGTGCGGTGACGAAGGACGCGGTCAGGGCCGGAGCGCGTGGCGACAGAGGACGAGGTCGAGGCCGGCGGAGCACGTGTGGTGATGAAGGACGTGGTCGGGGCCAGTGCGTGGCGATGAAGGACGCGGTCGTGGCCAGTGTGGCGTGCGTGGCAACGAAGGACGTGGTCGGGGCCGGCGCGCGGGCGGATGCGGGTTGACACGGGCGGCGCGTGGACGGCGAGCCGAGGCGGGTGGATGCGGGCGGCGTGAGGATGCAGGCGGCCGGCGGAGGCGGGTGGACGCGGGTGGCCACACGGGAGGCGCGCGGACGCGAGTGGCCGCACGGGAGGCGCGCGGACGCGAGTGGCCGCACGAGAGGCGCGCGGACGCGGGTGGCCGGCGGAGGCGAGCGGAGGCGATTGGCTGCATGGGAGGCGCGCGGATGCTGGCGGCCGGCGGAGGCGGGTGGACGCGGGTGGCCGGCAGAGGGCGGGCGGCGCACGGACATGGGCGGCAGCTTGCTGGTGAGGCGAGCGGTGGCGGCTAGCGCGAGAGGAGAGAGAGGGGGGTGGGCAGAGAGATGGGGGAGAGGATAAGATGGGTGAGGCGAGGGATGGGCAGAGAGAGGGGTGGGCCAGAGGGTGGGGACGCGCCTGGGTGCGTGCGTCGTGAGGTGAGAGAGAGAGGCCGGTTGGGAGTCTTTGGACGCTGCAGATGATGCCAGCTCATCGATCCAGGAGACCGATCCGCGTGTTGTGTTTCTTTGCTTTGCCGTCTGTAATAAAAAATGCAGACGGCTAAGATCTTTGCCGTCTGCTTTTTTATTACAGACGTCAAAGTATGCTCTTTGCCGTCTGTAAAAAAAAAAGCAGACGGCAAAATATGCTCTTTGCCGTCTGTATTTTTTTCGCAGACGGCAAAGTCTGTTTTGCCGTTAGTAATTTTTTAGCAGACGGCAAAGTGAGTCGTTTGCTGTCTGTATTTCTTTGCCGTCTGCAGTTGACGGCAAAATTGGTCTTTGCCGTCAGGCCCGACCAAAAACTGATGGCAAAGACAGCCACAGATGGCAAATTAGCTGATTCCTATAGTGAAAGGAGCTAACAAAGTGTGCAAGCTCCAGCGATCCATTTATGGACTGGTGCAAGCCTCTCGGAGTTGGAATAAACGCTTTGATAGTGTGATCAAAGCATTTGGGTTTGTACAGACTTTTGGAGAAGCCTGTATTTACAAGAAAGTGAGTGGGAGCTCTGTAGCATTTCTGATATTATATGTAGATGACATATTACTAATCAGAAATGATATAGAATTCCTGGATAGCATAAAGGGATACTTGAATAAGAGTTTTTCAGTGAAAGACCTCGGTGAAGCTGCTTACATATTGGGCATCAAGATCTATAGAGATAGATCAAGACGTTTAATTGGACTTTCACAAAGCACATACCTTGACAAAGTTTTGAAAAAGTTCAAAATGGATCAAGCAAAGAAAGGGTTCTTGCCTGTGTTACAAGGTGTGAAGTTGAGTAAGACTCAATGCCTGACCACTGCAGAAGATAGAGAGAAAATGAAAGATGTTCCCTATGCTTCAGCCATAGGCTCTATCATGTATGCAATGCTGTGTACCAGACCTGATGTGTGTCTTGCTCTAAGTCTAGCAGGGAGGTACCAAAGTAATCCAGGAGTGGATCACTGGACAGCGGTCAAGAACATCCTGAAATACCTGAAAAGGATTAAGGATATGTTTCTCATATATGGAGGTGACAAAGAGCTCATCGTAAACGGTTACGTTGATGCAAGCTTTGACACTGATCCGGACGATTCTAAATCGCAAACCGGATACGTGTTTACATTAAACGGTGGAGCTGTCAGTTGGTGCAGTTCTAAACAAAGCGTCGTGGCGGGATCTACATGTGAAGCGGAGTACATAGCTGCTTCGGAAGCAGCAAATGAAGGAGTCTGGATGAAGGAGTTCATATCCGATCTAGGTGTCATGCCTAGTACATCAGGTCCAATGAAAATCTTTTGTTACAAAACTGGTGCAATTGCCTTGGCAAAGGAATCCAGATTTCACAAGAGAACCAAGCACATCAAGAGACGCTTCAATTCCATCCGGGATCTAGTCCAGGTGGGAGACATAGAGATTTGCAAGATACATACGGATCTGAATGTAGCAGACCCGTTGACTAAGCTGTTGGAAATATGCCCTAGAGGCAATTATAAAAGCATTATTATTATATTTCCTTGTTCATGATAATTGTCTTTATTCATGCTATAATTGTGTTATCCGGAAATCGTAATACATGTGTGAATAACAGACAACAACATGTCCCTAGTAAGCCTCTAATTAACTAGCTCGTTGATCAATAGATAGTCATGGTTTCCTGACTATGGGCATTGGATGTCAATGGTAACGAGATCACATCATTAGGAGAATGATGTGATGGACGAGACCCAATCCTAAACATAGCATAAGATCGCATAGTTCGTTTGCTAGAGTTTTCCAATGTCAAGTATCCTTTCCTTAGACCATGAGATCGTGTAACTCCCGGATACCGTAGGAGTGCTTTGGGTGTGCCAAATGTCACAACGTAACTGGGTGACTATAAAGGTATACTACGGGTATCTCCAAAAGTGTCTGTTGGGTTGACACGGATCGAGACTGGGATTTGTCACTCCGCTTGATGGAGAGGTATCATCGGGCCCACTCGGTAATGCATCATCATAATGAGCTCAATATGATCAAAGTGTTTGATCACGGGATCATGCATTACGGTACGAGTAAAGTGACTTGCCGGTAACGAGATTGAACGAGGTATTGGGATACCGACGATCGAATCTCGGGCAAGTAAAATACCGATTGACAAAGGGAATCGTATACGGGATTAATTGAATCCTCGACATCGTGGTTCACCCGATGAGATCATCGTGGAGCATGTGGGAGCCAACATGGGTATCCAGATCCCGCTGTTGGTTATTGCTCGAGAGCCATCTCGGTCATGTCTGCATGTCTCCCGAACCCGTAGGGTCTACACACTTAAGGTTCGGTGACGCTAGGGTTGTGAAGATATGTATATGCAGTAACCCTGTTGTTCAGAGTCCCGGATGAGATCCCGGACGTTACGAGGAGTTCCGGATTGGTCCGGAGGTGAAGAATTATATATAGGAAGTGCAGTTTCGGCCATCGGGAATGATCTGGGGGTCACCGGTATTGTACCGGGACCACCAGATGGGTCCCGAGGGTCCATCGGGTGGGGCCACCCATCCCGGAGGGCCCCATGGGCTGAAGTGGGAAGGGGGGCCAGCCCTTAGTGGGCTGGTGCGCCCCCCAAGGCCCACCCCCTGCGCCTAGGGTTGGAACCCTAGGGTGGGGGGCGCCCACTTGCCTTGGGGGGCACTCCACCCCCCTTGGCCGCCGCCCCCCTTGGGAGATTCAATCTCCCAGGGCCGGCGCCCCCCCAGGGGCCTATATAAAGGGGGGAGGGGAGGGGGGCAGCCGCACCCTTGCCTTGGCGCCTCCCTCTCCCTCTCCAACACCTCCTCCTCCTCCATAGAGCTCGGCGAAGCCCTGCCGGACTACTGCAGCTCCATCACCACCACGCCGTCGTGCTGCTGCTGGAGCCATCTTCCTCAACCTCTCCTCTCCCCTTGCTGGATCAAGAAGGAGGAGACATTACGCTGACCGTACGTGTGTTGAACGCGGAGGTGCCGTCCGTTCGGTGCTAGGATCTCCGGTGATTTGGATCACGTCGTGTACGACTACCTCATCCCCGTTCTTTTGAACGCTTCCGCTCGCGATCTACAAAGGTATGTAGATGCATCCGATCACTCGTTGCTATATGAACTCCTAGATGGATCTTGGTGAAACCATAGGAAAATTTTTGTTTTCTGCAACGTTCCCCATCATAAGCCTCTTCCACGAGGAAAACATGATCAGCACCAAAACTCCATGGGTGTTAGAATCATTACTGTGTAATCTAGATTATTGACTCTAGTGCAAGTGGGAGACTGAAGGAAATATGCCCTAGAGGCAATAATAAAGTTATTATTTATTTCCTCATATATCATGATAAATGTTTATTATTCATGCTAGAATTGTATTAGCCGGAAACATAATACATGTGTGAATATATAAACAAACTGAGTGTCACTAGTATGCCTCTACTTGACTAGCTCGTTAATCAAAGATGGTTATGTTTCCTAACCATGAACAAAGAGTTGTTATTTGATTAACGAGCTCACATCATTAGTTGAATGATCTGATTGACATGACCCATTCCATTAGCTTAGCACCCGATCGTTTAGTATGTTGCTATTGCTTTCTTCATGACTTATACACGTTCCTATGACTATGAGATTATGCAACTCCCGTTTACCAGAGGAACACTTTGTGTGCTACCAAACGTCACAACGTAACTGGGTGATTATAAAGGTGCTCTACAGGTGTCTCCAAAGGTACTTGTTGGGTTGGCGTATTTCGAGATTAGGATTTGTCACTCCGATAGTCGGAGAGGTATCTCTGGGCCCTCTCGGTAATGCACATCACATAAGCCTTGCAAGCATTGCAACTAATATGTTAGTTGTGAGATGATGTATTACAGAATGAGTAAAGAGACTTGCCGGCAACGAGATTGAACTAGGTATTGGATACCGACGATCGAATCTCGGGCAAGTAACATACCGATGACAAAGGGAACAACGTATGTTGTTATGCGGTCTGACCGATAAAGATCTTCGTAGAATATGTAGGAGCCAATATGGGCATCCAGGTCCCGCTATTGGTTATTGACCGGAGACGTATCTCGGTCATGTCTACATTGTTCTCGAACCGTAGGGTCCGCACGCTTAAAGTTACGATGACAGTTATTATGAGTTTATGCATTTTGATGTACCGAAGTCAGTTCGGAGTCTCGGATGTGATCACGGACATGACGAGGAGTCTCAAAATGGTCGAGACATAAAGATTGATATATTGGAAGCCTATATTTGGACATCGGAATGGTTCCGAGTGAAATCGGCATTTTTCTGGAGTACCGGGGGGTTATCGGAACCCCCCCGGGGGTTAATGGGCCCATATGGGCCTTAAGGGAAAAGAGGAGGGGCGGCCAGGGCAGGCCGCGCGCCCCCTCCCCCTAGTCCGAATAGGACAAGGAAGGGGGGGGGGCGGCGCCCCCCTTTTTCCTTTCCCCCTCTCTCCTTCCTTCTCCTACAAGGCAAGGGAGAGGAGTCCTACTCCCGGTGGGAGTAGGACTCCTCCTGGCGCACCCCTTGGGGGCCGGCCGCGCCTTCCCCTCCCCTTCTTTATATACGGGGGCAGGGGGGCACCCTAGGACACACAAGTTGATCTTCGTGATCGTTCCTTAGCCGTGTGCGGTGCCCCCTTCCACCATATCCCACCTCGGTCATATCGTTGCGGTGCTTAGGCGAAGCCCTGCGTCGGTAGAACATCATCATCGTCATCACGCCGTTGTGCTGACGGAACTCATCCCCGAAGCTTTGCTGGATCGGAGCCCGGGGAGCGTCATCGAGCTGAACGTGTGCTAAGAACTCGGAGGTGCCGGAGTAACGGTGCTTGGATCGGTTGGACCGGGAAAACGTACGACTACTTCCTCTACGTTGCGTCAACGCTTCCGCTTCGGTCTACGAGGGTACGTAGACAACAGTTTCCCCTCTCGTTGCTATGCATCACCATGATCTTGCGTGTGCGTAGGAATTTTTTTGAAATTACTACGTTCCCCAACAAGAACTACTGCGATTGTGCCCCAGTTCGGCCAGGCGAGCACCTTAGTAGAGAAAGCCGAAAACTGACTGTCATGATATAGCGCGAGATTGGTCAACCACTCGATGACTTATCAGAATCTTTAGGATTCCTCCGCATTAACGAAGGGCGGTTTCCCGGTCAGGCACATACGCGCCCCAAGTTCGGGCGAGCGCAGGCGCCACCAGGGGCTATATAAGTAGCCTCACTGTCAAACTCCTATGGCTAAGTGAAAGTGATAAAGCATCATAGTCCGATTGCCTAGTTCGCTGCGCAATCACCTCCTTCGTAGGACCAAGACGTTGGATCAAGTGTGAAAATGCGTCTTCTGCGATCACCCCCGCATTATTTGCATGGGGGCTGAAGCCGACGACTGCCATCTTTCATATTATATATACATATATCTTAAACGGCCGCACAGGAGGTGTTATAATACTTGAAGGCACAAGTATAAAAAGCTTCTACAATTTATCAAAACATTGTTTTACAATAACTTATGCTATTCGAACATAGCATCCTTCGAGCACTACGTCTCTATTACTCGAGCGCCTTGCGGAACTTCCTGAAAATAGTGCTCGGCAGGTACTCGGCTTTCGTCCGAATCTCGGGATGCAACAGCGGTGGTCTCCATCTCCGCCCAGTATGTCTTGACACAGGTAAGAGCCATCCGTGCACCCTCTATGCACGCTGACCTCTTCATTGCATTAATATGCGGCACCGCACCAAGGAACTGCTGCACCAAGTTGAAATAACTTTTCGGCTCTAGCCTCTCCGACCACAGATGACTCATGACACACTTCATGGCGAGTCCGGACAACCTATTCCGCTCGGCCCATTCGGCCAGACGATCGGCTACTGACAGTGGACGCTCTGGATTGTGGAACTGCGACCAGAAGAGCTTTTCCACTTCGCGATCTTCTTGATCTCGAAAGTGTTCGGTCGCATCTACAGCACTCGCTGCCAAATCCAGATAAGTGTCCGCCGTACTCCACATCCGGTCTAACGGAGCATGTTTAGGATCACAAAACTTCCTCCACAGCATAAAGGGCTTTCCAGCCGTGATATCTCCGGCCTGACGTAGCTCCTCCTTCATAGCTCTCATTGCAGAGAGAGCATCCTTGGCATCCGCGACGGCCTTCTCCAGGTCCGTCTGTCCCGCCCGGTTTCCTTTTTCAAGAAGCTTGCAACGGTCAGCAGCGCTCTTCAGCTTCACGGCCATCTCGGCCATTTCCTTCTTGCTTCGGTAGTGAGCAGCCTGTTCGGCTTTCAGCTCTTCAATTGCCTTTCTGGTAGCCGCATCACTTTTTCTGGCTTGCTCCTTGGCTCGGGCAAGTTCCGCCCGAAGATTCTCCATGGCAGCAGCACCATCTGCATCAAGCACACACATTGTAAGATACTGGCATAAAGCTCCTCTTACCAGGTGCCGCCGGAGGAATTACATACCTTGTGCCTCGTCAAGCCGCTTGTTGACAAGCGCGATGTCGGCATCTACCACGTCAAGCTGCCGCTTTAGCTCGGCAAATTCATCAGTCCGGCTGGCCGCAGGACACTTCGCCACCTACGTATAAAGGCGGCATATTGGACCTGGGATTATGATCCTCTGCGCGCCGTCACTTTTGACGACGTACAGAGTCTCAGGGGCTACTATCTACACAGGGCGCATCTTATCTATGCGCAACTGTCAAAAAGGGTACATCATTTCACGTACCTCAAAACCTGTCAGTAAACTCCTGACGGCCTCGTGCAATCCGCTCTCTGCGGATGAAATCCTTTCAATCACAGTGCCCATCAATGCACGGTGCTCCTCTGAGATAGATGCTCACCCTAGCAGATCCTTCAGTTCCCCCGACCACGCACCGGACGGTGCCGAACTTGTCCTATGGCCTTTTTTGAAGGCCAGACTTGGAGGGCTTTGGGGGGCCATATGACTACCTTCCGGCCCCGCCGCATTCGGAGAAACCCTCCGCGACGACACCTCAGGGTCGCCCGCCTCGCAAGGCGGTACGGCAGGGGGAGCCGTTCCGCTCTCCATCATCTCCGGAAGAAGATCCCCCGAAGACGAGCTCTGCTGAGAAGGGCTGAGGTCCGAGCTGCAAGGTAAATTTTTCGGTTACTTTTCTCAGATATAAAGCAAGGATTCCTCTCATTTCTTAAAAAGAAAACTCCTCTTTACTTACGGCTCGATGGAGGGCTGATCCCCTTGAGGGCATAATTTTGCCGAAGTATCCCCCGGCGCAGGACCCTCTGACGAAGATTTCTTCTCCCGCTTTGATGCCGCGGTCTCCGGGTCTTCAGAGGCGGTCCTCTTCTTCCCCTGAGGAGAGGAATTTTCAGTTCCGCCCTTCCGAACAGCCTCCTTCGAGGAGGCCGTAGCTTCCTTGTCCCCTCCCTCGCCTTCCTTCGAAGGCACAACCTCCAACATCCTGACTAGCACGGGATCCGGCGTGGTCTCGGGGAGGGGGGCCGGACACCTGATTAAATTTGCTTTCGCTATCCACTCATGTTTAAAGGACAACTCTTTTAGGGGCAATTTTATGATAAATATACGGATAGTGAGTCCGGGCACAAGGCTACTTACTTGACTATCCGGGCGGTTGCAGCTCAGACCTGCGTCCTCGGTCAAGTCCGGACACATTGCTTGTGATCCGAAGAACAATTTGTACATCTCCACGGGCGTCGCGCCCATAAAATGTTGGAGAGCTCGCGGTCGCTCCGGATTGAACTCCCATAGGCCAAGGGGGCGACGTTTGCCGGGCAGGGTTCGGCGGATCAGCATGACCTGCGTCACTTCGACCAGGCTGAGGTCTCTTTCTAAGAGATCCATGATGCGGCCCTGCAACAAGGGCACGTCCTTGGATGGCCCCCAGTCTAGTCCTTTATTGACCCATGACGCTAGCTGTGGTGGGGGATCCGAGCGAAAGGCAGGTGGAGCCACCCACTTGGTGCCCCTGGGAGCGGTGATATAGAACCACTCTCGTTGCCATAAGCCGAGCTCCTCTTGAAAAGAGCCCTTGGGCCATCGAGAAAACATACCAACGGGCACGACTGGGTTACCCACGTCCGTATTGATGAGAATCCCATAAATAAAGGGGACACGATCTCTGCTTTGAAAGGACGTGCCAAGGAAACCGCCTCGCAAAACGCGCTGAGGTGGGACAGTAAAAACGAGTCGAATAAAGGCTTGGTTGCGGTGTGATGTCACGCTACGGAATACGTCAGCAGATTAGATTTGTGTAAATATTATTCTCTCTATGGCAATATGTGGAAACTTATTTTGCAGAGCCGGACACTATCCTTGTGTTCAAAATCTTCTATGAAGTAATTGGAGGAGGAACCCGCCTTGCAATGTCGAAGACAATCTGTGCGCCGGACTCGTCGTCATTGAAGCCTGGTTCAGGGGCTACTGAGGGAGTCCTAGATTAGGGGGTGTCCGGATAGCCGGACTATACCTTCGGCCGGACTCCTGGACTATGAAGATACAAGATTGAAGACTTCGTCCCGTGTCCGGAAGGGACTTTCCTTGGCGTGGAAGGCAAGCTTGGCGATACGGATATGTAGATCTCCTACCATTGTAACCGACTCTGTGTAACCCTAGCCCTCTCCGGTGTCTATATAAACCGGAGGGTTTTAGTCCGCAGGACGAACAACAATCATACCATAGGCTAGCTTCTAGGGTTTAGCCTCCTTGATCTCATGGTAGATCAACTCTTGTACTACCCATATCATCAATATTAATCAAGCAGGAGTAGGGTTTTACCTCCATCGAGAGGACCCGAACCTGGGTAAAAACATCGTGTCCCTTGTCTTGTTACCATCCGCCTAGACGCACAGTTCGGGACCCCCTACCCGAGATCCGCCGGCTTTGACACCGACAGGCGGGGTTTCGGAGACCTGCTCTCCCGTCAACCATGTACGCGGTGAATGGGACGGAGTCGCCAGCGGCAGCGGCAGCAGAGGAACAACATGGGCGTGGAGGCGGAGATGCGTTCTGTTTCGTGGCGGCTAGGGTTGGCAGCGCCCCACATATATACGTGCGTCTGCGCGTGGAGAGACGTGGGCTGAACCCTCGTCCAAGTCGGTAGCCCATGATCTGACGTCTCAGATCGTGGCCCTACCTGTCAAAGACTCTCCGTTCCTAACCGGCAAAAAGAAGCGCATAGGAGTGAGCTCGGCTCGGCTCAATCCCGCAACCCGAGGCGTGGCGTGGCAAGGCGAGCGGAGGAGTGCGCGAGGGCCTCATCTCTTCTCAAGATCCAATAGCATGAGGGAGAGAATCCCTTATAAACCACTCCAATTCTCCTTCCACTTCCGGGGTGGGACTAAACTTCTCACCACCTTGTCATGCCACCTACATGGGCCCTTAGAGATCAAATCTGAAATTGTCATATGGGCTCTAGGCCCATCTCATATTTCAACAATCCCCCACCAGATCTCAGGGGCCTAGTTTGTCCTTTGTTCCAAACGATGTTTTGATATACCAGCATCTCAGTGGAGACCGATTAAGGTCGAGCTCCACCTAGACTAAGTAGTTACACTTCTTCACAACTGAACAATGGACTATGCCTTGAATTGTTAGTTTGGCGTCAAGAAGTTTCACCACAAGTCTCACTGATACAAGGCTGCCGAAGGCCGTCCCCTCGGGTGGAGCATATTAGTCACACTCCTGGCCTGTTCATGAGTGAGGGAGTCCTGGATTAGGGGGTGTTCGGCTAGCCGGACTATACTCTCAGCCGGACTCCAGGACTATGAAGATACAAGTTAGAAGACTCCGTCCCGTGTCCGGAAGGTTCTTTCCTTGGCGTAGAAGGCAAGCTAGGCGTGCGGATACTCAAGATCTCCTACCAATACAACCGACTCTGTGTAACCCTAACCCTATCCGGTGTCTATATAAACCGGAGGGTTTTAGTCCGTAGGACAATGATTCATTCATTATTCATCATAACCATAGGCTAGCTTCTAGGGTTTAGCCTCCTTGATCTCGTGGTAGATCTACTCTTGTACTACCCATATCATCAATATTAATCAAGCAGGACGTAGGGTTTTACCTCCATCGAGAGGGCCCGAACCTGGGTAAAACTTCGTGTCCCTCGTCTCCTGTTACCATCCGACCTTGACGCACAGTTCGGGACCCCCTACCCGAGATCCGCCGGTTTTGACACCGACATTGGTGCTTTCATTGAGAGTTCCTCTGTGTCATCGCCTTCGGGTTCGATGGCTCCTTTGATCATCAGCAACGACGAGGTCCAGGGTGAGACTTTTCTCCCCGGAAAGATCTTCGTCTTCGGCGGCTTCGCTCTGCGGGCCAACTCCCTTGGCCATATGGAGCAGATCGAAAGCTACGCCCCTGGCCATCAGGTCAGGTTTGGAAGCTTAAATTATACGGCAGACATCCGAGGAGACTTGATCTTCGATGGATTCGAGCCACAACCAAGCGTGCCGCACCATCCCGAGGGACATGATATAGCTCTGCCCCCGAATAGTGCCCTGGAGGCCGCATACGCTCCGGCCCCGACCCTCGATTCGGAGCCCGTTGCGTTCGTCAAGGGTGAACGGTTGGACGTCACCTCAGGGGCTGCGATCTCAAAGGCGATCGAGCCGAACGACAGCGCCGCACTCCGCGTGGCCCATGACTCCGAGGACCCGGAATCTTCCCCGAGTTCCGAAACTCCCTCGCCCCTGCCAATCGAATCAGATTGGGCGCCTATAATGGAGCTCACCGCCGCTGATATTTTTCAGCATTCACCCTTTGGTGATATACTGAACTCTCTTAAGTTTCTCTCTCTGTCAGGAGAGCCCAGGCCGAACTATGGCCCGCGAGGTTGGGATTCGGATGACGAAGAAAGTCAAAGCCCGCCCACCACCCACTTGATAGCCACTGTCGAAGATTTGACCGACATGCTTGATTTCAGCTCCGAAGAATTCGACTGTATGGACGACGAATATGGAGACGAACCGGAACCGGCACCCGTAGGGCGCTGGACATCCACCATGCCCAATGAGGTATTCATGAAGGATACACCGAAGAATATTAACAATGAGGAATCAGGGGGCGAAAAGAAGGGTAAACCCTCCGAGAAGAACTCGAAACGGCGACGTAAACGCCGAGCCAAACCCCACCTCGATCAGGATCCAGCCATAGAGCAGGACAACCCACTAGAGGGCGAGCATGTCTCCGAACAGCCGTCCGAACAGGGTAACACGGGAAGAGAGGACGAACAGTCTTCCCCCGGTCATAATAGAACTCCGGACGATACCACACTGGACAAAATTCTGGAGCAGAAAAGTCTCCAAGAAAGGCTCGTGGCTACAGCACGCAGCCTCAAAAAGCAGAAGCAAAAGCTAAAGACGGCGGAAAACGCACTCAAGACAAGATGGAGCAAAGTAATCAAGACCGCAGACAAATACGGCGGCAGCCGCCGCACCAAAAGCTACCCAAAGAGAAAGCTACTGCCCGAATTCGACCAGGAGGCCATAGAGCCCCCACACTCGAAAAACAAAAAGGCTACACGGTCGGATAGACGACCTCTTGGCCACTACAAAACGGCAAACGGCGCCACACTAGATACGGCATGCGACCCAGTCAAAGACTCGCATCTTGGCCCAGCCAGGTCCATTTACGGGCCAAAAAAGCAAGCTCTCGCAAGCAATGCAAAAAATCGACCGTCAGAATCCGACACACCCAGATACAGGGGTGCCGCACACCCTCTATGCTTCACAGATGAGGTCCTGGAATATGAATTCCCGGAGGGATTTAAACCCGTTAACATAGAGGCATACGATGGAACAACAGACCCTAGAGTCTGGATTGAGGACTATATCCTCCACATACATATGGCTAGAGGAGATGATCTCCACGCCATTAAATATTTACCTCTTAAGCTTAAAGGGCCAGCTCGGCACTGGCTTAAAGGCCTTCCCGAAAACACAATTGGAAGTTGGGAAGAGCTCGAGGACGCTTTCCGAGCAAACTTTCAAGGGACATATGTCCGTCCCCCGGATGCAGACGATCTCAGTCACATAACTCAGCAGCCCGGCGAGTCAGCTCGACAATTCTGGAACAGATTCCTCACTAAAAAGAATCAAATAGTCGACTGTCCGGACGCCGAAGCCCTAGCGGCTTTCAGGCACAATGCTCGAGATGAATGGCTAGCCAGACACCTCGGCCAGGAAAAGCCTAGAACAATGGCCGCACTCACAAGCCTCATGACCCACTTTTGCGCGGGAGAAGACAGCTGGTTGGCATGATGCAACCCCAGCGACCCAAGTACATCTGAAACCAGGGATGGAAACGGGAAACCACAGCGAAATAAAGACCATTGCCGAGTCAAAAGAAAAAGCCCGCAGAGCACGGCAGTTAATGTCGGATTCAAAGGCTCACGGCAAAATCAGACAAAGACGCCCCCTGAGGATAGTAGGGAGGATCCGTCCAGCCTAAAGAGAATAATGGACAGGATATGTCAGATACACAGTACTCCTGGGAAGCCTGCTAACCATACCCACAGAGACTGTTGGGTTTTTAAATAGTCCGGACGACTTAACGCCGAACACAAGGGGCTTGACGCACCAAGTGAGGAAGAGGACGAACCTCAAAAGCAGCAAACCAGGAAGCAAAAGAATTTCCCACAAGAAGTCAAAACAGTGAACTCACTTCACATAACAAATCATGCGGCACCCATAAAGGTCCGCACATTCAAGCCTATCCCTAGGAAGTCCCGCCACTGGTCTCTAAAACCAATCACTTTTGATCAGTTTGATTATTCTCATAATATCAAACATGCAGGCCGGACTGCCCTGGTACTTAAACCAATAATAGAAGGATTCCAGTTTACCAATGTCCTTATGGACGGGGGCAGTGAACTAAACCTGATATATCAGGATACAATTCGCAGCATGGGCATCAACCCAACAAGAATTCGTCACAGCAAAACCTCCTTTCAAGGGGTAGCACCCGGCCCGGACACCCACTGCATGGGTTTTATCCGGTTTGCGGTAATATTCGGCTCTGCCAATAACTTTCGTCACGAAAAGCTCATCTTCCACATAGTCCCGTTCTCAAGTCGCTATCAGGCACTAATGGGACGCGGAGCTTTCGCTCGCTTTAGCGCAAATACCGCATTATGCGTCCCTCACGCTAAAGATGCCCGGTCCTCGAGGCATCATCTCTTTAAAGGGAACGCACTAAAATATACCTCCTCCAAAAGGAGGACTGTGCGGCCGCTTAAACGGACACACAGTAAAACAGCCTCGCCAGCCAAAAAGACTTCAAGTCACAGCAGGCCATGAACCCGGCCTCTATGAGTTCGGCAGGAGCCCGTCATCGTTGTAGGCTTGTTATGCCGCACCAGGGGCTGCACACAGAGACAATAACGCTCGATTTCACTTATTTTTTACTTTATATTCTTTTTTTATTTTTATTTTATTCCTTTTTTTCATTATCCCGCACGACCCATTTTCAAATTAGTTCCTCTCTTTACAGATGAACGTCGTACGGCGCCCGTCCAGGACACGGCACAACGGAGACACAGGCGCAGACGTGCAGTAGGGACCCGCCCAAAAGGATTCTTTTTTAGATTAAGACCCTGCGTAAACCTTTTTTACTGTATCTTGCTGCTATACATCCCCTGGTTTATTTCACTGTAACCAAGGAGGAAACTGGCGTCTTGGCATGTGGCCACGTCAGGATTATTGCTCGTACCTGGACACGAGGGGCTTTTTTCTTCTTTTTTTCAATAAAAAAGGAGGGGCGCTGTTCCGCACACGCCCACAAAAGACCGAACACCTTAGGGAGTGTTCGGCGTCGCGAGTTTTGGCACTATATGCATCAGCTCCGAGTCATGATTTTGGTCATATGTTGGGTTGCCCGGCTCCTGTGTTCGGCCGCCTTAAGTTCCGTTCTGTCGGCTAAGGTAGCTCCAGGAGAACTACTGCGATTGCGCCCTGGTTCGGCCGGGCGAGCGCCTCAGTAGAGAAAGCCGAAAACCGACTGTCATGATGTAGCGAGAGACTGGTCGCCACTCAATGACTCATAGGGGTTTATCGAACTCCTCCGTTTTGACGAAGGGCCGCTTCCCGGTCAGGCAAACATGCGTCCCGAATTTGGACAGACGCAGTGGCCACCTCAGGGCTACTTAAAGAGTCCCACTGTCAAGCTCCTATGGCTAAGTGAAAGTGTTAAAGCATTATAGTCCGGTTGCCTGGCCCGCGGCGCAATCACCTCCTTTGTAGGACCAAGACGTTGGATTAAGTGTGAATGTGTTTTCCGCGCGCACCCCCGCATTATGTGCGAGGGGGCTGAAGCCAACGACTGCAATCTTTCAGAATTTAAATAAAAACGGTCGCGCAGGAGGTGTTATTAATACTTGAAGGAACAAGTCTAAAAATCCGATATTACAATTGATATAAATACTAATCTATGATTACATACGCTATCATAAGATAGCATCCTTCGAACACTGCGTCTCTATTATACGAGCGCCTGCGAGGACTTCCTCAAAATAGTGTTCGGCAGGCAGTCAGCTTTCATTCGAATCATTGGACGCAACTATGGTGGGCTCCATATCCGCCCAGTATGTCTTGACACGGGCAAGAGCCAGCCGAGCGCCCTCCGTGCAAGCTAACCTCTTTAAAGCTTCAATCCGAGGCATCACGTCAAGGAATTGCTGCACCAAGCTAAAATAGCTCTTCGGCTTCGATTTCCCCGGACACAAGCAATCCATGGTGTAGCTCATGGCGAGTCCGGACAGCCTATTCAGCTCGGCCCATTGGGCCAAGCGATCGTCCACTGTCAGTGGACGCTCCGGATTGGCGAACTGCGACCAGAAGAGTTTTTCTACTTCATGATCTTTCTTCTCTTGAAAGTACCTGGTCGCATCAGCGGCACTCGCCGCCAGATCCAGATAGGCGTCCTTCACGCTCCACGCTCGGTCCAACGGGGCAAACTTTGGATCACAAAATTTTCTTCGCAGCAGGAAGGGCTTTCCATCCGCAATCAGTCCGGCTTGACGTAGCTCTTCCTTCGCCGCTCTCATAGCAGAGCGGGCATTCTTGGCGTCAGCAACGGCCTTCTCTAGGTCCGTCTGCCTGGCTCGACCCTCCTCGTCCAGAAGCTTGCAATGGTCAGTAGCACTTTTAAACTTTTTGGCAAGGTCAGCCATCTTTTCTTTGCTTCGGCAATGGGAAGCCTGTTCGGCTTTCAGCTCCTCACGGGCTCTTCCGGCAGCCGCGTCGCTTTTCCTGGCTTGCTCCTTGGCTCTGGCGAGTTCGGCTCTAAGTCCTTCTACGGCCGCCGCACCATCTGCATCAAGCATTTATATGGTAAGATACTAACATAAAGTTACTCTTACTAACAATCGCCGAATAATTTTACACACCTTGAGCATCATCCAGCCGCTTGTTAACAAGCACGATGTCGGCTTCTGCCACGTCAAGTTGCCGTTTTATTTCGGTCAACTCTCGAGTCCGGCTCGACCCCGGACAATTAGCCACCTGCACAGGAAAGGTACCATTTAAAGGACCTAGGACTTAGATCCTCTGCGCGCCGCACATCTTTGCGCCGCACAGAGTCTCAGGGGCTACTATCTACACAGGGCGCATTTTATTATGCGTACTTAACATTGATGTTCGTTGTTAAACGTACCTCAAAGCCTGCCAATAAACTCTTGGCGGCCTCGTTCAGCCCGCTTTCTGCGGCTGAAATCTTCTCAATCACCGTGTGCATCAACACACGATGTTCCTCTGAAACAGAGGCTCGGCCCAGCAGAACCCTCAGCTCCTCCGATCGAACACCAGATGGTGCCGGACTTGTCCCATGGCCTTCTTCGGAGGCCGGACATGGAGAACTTCGAGGGGCCGTATTATCACCTCCCGCCTCTGGCTAATCCGGAGTAACCCTCTGCGACGACACTTCGGCGTCGCCCGCCTTGTTAGGCGGTGTAGAAGGGGGAGGCGTTCCGCTCTCCATCATCTCCGGAAGAAGGTCCCCCGACGATGAATTCTGCTGAGAAGGGTCGGGATCCGAACTACAAGGTAAGATTTCAGTTAAAGCTTCTTAAAGCATAAATCAAGGACTTCTCTTAAAATAACGACTCTCTTTTTACTTACGGCTCGTTGGAGGGCAGCTCCTTTTGATGATTTAGTTCGGCCGAGGGGCTTCTCGGCTTCGGGTCCTCTGACGTGGATGTTCTCCCCCGTTTTGAAGCTTGAACTTCCGGGTTGTCAGAGGTAGCCCTTTTGTTCCCCCGAAGAGAGGAATTGCCAACTCCCTCCTTCGGAATGGCCTCTTTCGAAGAGGCCATGGTTTCCCTGTCCGTCCCGTCGCCTCCTTCTGGAGGCGCTGCCTCCAACATCCGGATAAGTACTGGATCTAGTCTGGTCTCGGGGAGGGGAGCCGGACACCGGATCAGCTTCGCTTTCGTCACCCATTCCTTCATAATAAGGATAAAGTGGTTAACAAAACAAGTTAATTGTGCGGATGAAAGATCCGGACTCAGGGTTACTTACTTTTGTATCCGGGCAATTGCGGCTTAAACCGGCATCCTCGGTCACGTCCGGACTCGATTCTTGCGGTCCGAAGAACTGTTTATACATCTCCGTAGGCGTCCTGCCCATGAAATTTCGGAGAACTCGCGGCCCCTCTGGGTTGAACTCCCACAAGCGGAGAGGGCGGCGTTGGCCGGGCAGAGTCCGGCGAATCAGCATAACTTGAGTCACCTTGACCAAGTTGAGGTCTCCTTTCAAGAGATCCCTTATGCGGCCTTGCAGTAGAGAAACGTCTCCAGGCAGGCCTCGGTCTAACCCCGTGCTGATCCACGATGTCAAACGTGGTGGGGGGCCCGAGCGAAAGGGAGGAGGCGCCACCCAGGTGGTGCCCCGGGGAGAGGTGATATAGAACCACTCCTGTTGCCATAAGCCAAGCTCCTCTTGAAAAGTGCCCTTGGGCCACGGAGCATTGGCCATTCTTTTTATAATAGCGCCTCCGCACTCTGCGTGTCGCCCCTTGATTATCTTCGGCTCTACCTTGAAGGTCTTGAGCCATAGTCCAAAGTGGGGGGTGACGTGGAGGAACGCTTCGCACACAACTATGAAGGAGGAAAAATGGAGGATGGACTCCGGAGCCAGGTCGTGGAACTCCAGCCCGTAGTAAAACATCAGCCCCCTTACAAAAGGATCCGTTGGGAAGCCTAAACCTCGGAGGAAGTGGGAGACGAACACTACGCTCTCACCGGGCTGGGGGCTCGGGATCGCCTGTCCTCGGACAGGCAGCCTATGCGGAATCTCGCTGGTTAAGAACCTAGCTTCCCTCAACTTTGATATGTCCTCCTCCGTGACGGAGGAGGGCATCCATCGACCCTGGAGGTCGGAGCCGGACATTGTTAAAGATCCGGTGCGTCTAGAACCTGGAAGCCTAGGGTGTTGGAACTCGAGGCGAGAGGTGAGCGCGCTTTGAGTAGAAGAGGGAACGGGGCCTGGGTCTCTTTATAAAGAGGTAGAATACCAAGAGCCCACCCCGTGACCGTCTTGGACCGGCCTGTAAATTAAGGCATGACGTGCTAAAAAGGCACGGTTGGGTTACCCACGTCCGTATTAATGAGAATCCCGTTAAAAGGGGGGACACGATCTCTGCTTCGACAAGACGTGCCAAGGAAACCACCTCGTTGAACGTGCTGCGGCGGAACAGTAAAAATAACCCATATAGAAGGCTTGGACGCAGTGTTATGACGCACTGCGGAATACGTCAGCAGATTTGATTTGTGCTTACATTATTCTCTATATGGCAATACGTGGAAATTTGTTTTGCAGAGCCGGACACTATTTCTTGGTGTTCATTATCTTCTTGAAGAAACTTGGAGGAGGAACCCGCCTTGCAATGCCGAAGACAATTTGCGCGCCGGACTCGTCGTCATTGAAGCCTGGTTCAGGGGCTACTGAGGGAGTCCTGGATTAGGGGGTGTTCGGCCAGCCGGACTATACTCTCAGCCGGACTCCAGGACTATGAAGATACAAGTTAGAAGACTCCGTCCCGTGTCCGGAAGGTTCTTTCCTTGGCGTAGAAGGCAAGCTAGGCGTGCGGATACTCAAGATCTCCTACCAATACAACCGACTCTGTGTAACCCTAACCCTATCCGGTGTCTATATAAACCGGAGGGTTTTAGTCCGTAGGACAACGATTCATTCATTATTCATCATAACCATAGGCTAGCTTCTAGGGTTTAGCCTCCTTGATCTCGTGGTAGATCTACTCTTGTACTACCCATATCATCAATATTAATCAAGCAGGACGTAGGGTTTTACCTCCATCGAGAGGGCCCGAACCTGGGTAAAACTTCGTGTCCCTCGTCTCCTGTTACCATCCGATCTTGACGCACAGTTCGGGACCCCCTACCCGAGATCCGCCGGTTTTGACACCGACAATGAGCTTGCTAGAGATCACCCCAATCTCATAGACTGTGACCAGCAGTCGGGCTCATATAGGTGTGTTCCTCCAAAGATCGCTCTGTAGGATAGCATCTTGCTTATGCATATAAGCCTTGGAACACATTAAGACAGTAGTCATCCTTCCATACAGTTCCCGAGAGTATTGCATCTCCAACGGAGTGGGTTAGTAAAGCTAGTCTCCTCAGTTCGCCACTGGCTTGTTTTCCCAGGTCCTACTTCACGGGATCTCCGATCACATAGGTTGGGTTACTACCATGGCAACTCATGTGGGTCTCATAACCATCTCCCTTGATGCGCTATCTATCACAACACGTGATAGCCCTTTAGTAAAGGGATCTGCCAGATTCTTAGCCGTTTGAATATAATCCAACGCTATCACTCCGGAGTTCCTCAATTTTCTGACAGCTTTCAATCTCATTCTTATGTGTTTGTTGGACTTCATGTTGTCCTTTGAACTCTTCACCTTGATAATAACTGTTTGATTGTCACAGTTCATAAGGATGGCCGGATCAAGCTTCTCAACCACTGGCAAGTCCATCAACAGATCTCGAAGCCATTCTGCTTCGCTACCCGATGTGTCTAATGATGTTAATTCTCCTTCCATTGTCAATCTTTTTGTTGGGGAACGTAGTAATTTCAAAAAAATTCCTACGCACACGCAAGATCATGGTGATGCATAGCAACGAGAGGGGAGAGTGTTGTCTACGTACCCTCGTAGACCGAAGCGGAAGCGTTGACGCAACGTAGAGGAAGTAGTCGTACGTCTTCTCGGTCCAACCGATCCAAGCACCATTACTCCGGCACCTCCGAGTTCTTGGCACACGTACAACTCGATGACACTCCCCGGGCTCCGATCCAGCAAAGCTTTGGGGAGGAGTTCCGTCAGCACGACGGCGTGGTGACGATCTTGATGTTCAACTGTCGCAGGGCTTCGCCTAAGCACCGCTACAATATGACCGATGTGTAATATCGTGGAGGGGGGCATCGCACACGGCTAAGGAACGATCACGAAGATCAACTTGTGTGTCTATGGGGTGCCCCCTGCCCCCGTATATAAAGGAGTGGAGGAGGGGAGGGCCGGCCCTCTCAATGGCGCGCCCTAGGGGAGTCCTACTCCCACCGGGAGTAGGATTCCCCCTTTCCTAGTCCAACTAGGAGTCCTTCCAAGTATTAGGAGTAGGAGACAAGGAAGGGGAAAAGAGAAGGGAAGGAAGAAGGGGGCGCAACCCCTCCCCCTAGTCCAATTCGGACTAGGCCTTGGGGGGCGCGCGGCCTGCCCTAGGCAGCCCCTCTCTCTTTCCCGTATGGCCCAATAAGGCCCAATACTTCTCCCCCGTATTCCCGTAAATCCCCGGTACTCCGAAAAATACCCGAACCACTCAGAACCTTTCCGAAGTCCGAATATAGTCGTCCAATATATCGATCTTTATGTCTCGACCATTTCGAGACTCCTCGTCTTGTCCCCGATCTCATCCGGGACTTCGAACTCCTTCGGTACATCAAAACTCATAAACTCATAATATATCTGTCATCGAAACCTTAAGCGTGCGGACCCTACGGTTCGAGAACAATGTAGACATGACCGAGACATGTCTCCGGTCAATAACCAATAGCGGGACCTGGATGCCCATATTGGTTCGTACATATTCTACGAAGATCTTTATCGGTCAGACCGCATAACAACATACGTTGTTCCCTTTGTCATCGGTATGTTACTTGCCCGAGATTCGATCATCGGTATCCAATACCTAGTTCAATCTCGTTACCGGCAAGTCTCTTTACTCGTTCCGTTATACATCATCTCACAACTAACTCATTAGTTGCAATGCTTGCAAGGCTTAAGTGATGTGCATTACCGAGAGGGCCCAGAGATACCTCTCCGACAATCGGAGTGACAAATCCTAATCTCGAAATACGCCAACCCAACATCTACCTTTGGAGACACCTGTAGAGCTCCTTTATAATCACCCAGTTACGTTGTGACGTTTGGTAGCACACAAAGTGTTCCTCCGGCAAACGGGAGTTGCATAATCTCATAGTCAAAGGAACATGTATAAGTCATGAAGAAAGCAATAGCAACATACTAAACGATCGGGTGCTAAGCTAATGGAATGGGTCATGTCAATCAGATCATTTTCCTAATGATGTGATCCCATTAATCAAATGACAACTCATGTCTATGGCTAGGAAACATAACCATCTTTGATCAACGAGCTAGTCAAGTAGAGGCATACTAGTGACACTCTGTTTGTCTATGTATTCACACATGTATCATGTTTCCGGTTGATACAATTCTAGCATGAATAATAAACATTTATCATGAAATAAGGAAATAAATAATAACTTTATTATTGCCTCTAGGGCATATTTCCTTCAGTCTCCCACTTGCACTAGAGTCAATAATCTAGTTCACATTGCTATGTGATTTACCAGTAATAGTTCACATCATCAAGTGATTAACACCCATAGTTCACATCGATATGTGATCAACACCCAAAGGGTTTACTAGAGTCAGTAATCTAGTTCACATCGCTATGTGATTAACACCCAAAGAGTACTAAGGTGTGATCATGTTTTGCTTGTGAGAGAATCTTAGTCAGCGGGTCTGCCACATTCAGATCCGTATGTATTTTGCAAATTTCTATGTCAACAATACTCTGCTCGGAGCTACTCTAGCTAATTGCTCCCACTTTCAATATGTATCTAGATTGAGACTTAGAGTCATCTAGATTGGTGTCAAAACTTGCATCGACATAACCTTTTATGACGAACCTTTTTGTCACCTCCATAATCGAGAAACATATCCTTATTTCACTAAGGATAATTTTGACCGCTGTCCAGTGATCTACTCCTAGATCACTATTGTACTCCCTTGCCAAAATCAGTGTAGGGTATACAATAGATCTGGTACACAGCATGGCATACTCTATAGAACCTATGGCCAAGGCATAGGGAATGACTTTCATTCTCTTTCTATCTTCTGCCGTGGTCGGGTTTTGAGTCTTACTCAATTTCACACCTTGTAACACAGGCAAGAACTCTTTCTTTGACTGTTACATTTTGAACTACTTCAAAATCTTGTCAAGGTATGTACTCATTGGAAAAACTTATCAAGCGTCTTGATCTATCTCTATAGATCTTGATACTCAATATGTAAGCAGCTTCACCGAGGTCTTTCTTTGAAAAAACTCCTTTCAAACACTCCTTTATGCTTTGTAGAATAATTCTACATTATTTCCAATCAACAATATGTCATTCACATATATTTATCAGAAATGCTGTAGTGCTCCCACTCACTTTCTTGTAAATACAGGCTTCACCGCAAGTCTGTATAAAACTATATGATTTGATCAACTTATCAAAGCGTATATTCCAACTCCGAGATGCTTGCACCAGTCCATAGATGGATCGCTGGAGCTTGCATATTTTGTTAACACCTTTAGGATTGACAAAACCTTCTGGTTGCATCATATACAACTCTTCTTTAATAAATCCATTAAGGAATGCAGTTTTGTTTTATCCATTTGCCAGATTTCATAAAATGCGGCAATTGCTAACATGATTCGGACAGACTTAAGCATAGATACGAGTGAGAAACTCTCATCGTAGTCAACACCTTGAACTTGTCGAAAACCTTTTGCGACAATTCTAGCTTTGTAGATAGTAACGCTACTATCGGCGTCCGTCTTCCTCTTGAGGATCCATTTATTTTCTATGGCTTGCCGATCATCGGGCAAATCCATCAAAGTCCATACTTTGTTTTTATACATGGATCATATCTCAGATTTCATGGCCTCAAACCATTTTGCGGAATCTGGGCTCATCATCGCTTCCTCATAGTTCGCAAGTTCGTCATGTTCTAGTAACATGACTTTCAGAACAGGATTACCGTACCACTCTGGTGCGGATCTCACTCTGGTTTACCTACGAGATTTGGTAGTAACTTGATCTGACGTTACATGATCATCATCATTAACTTCCTCACTAATTGGTGTAGTAGTCACAGGAACAGATTTCTGTGATGAACTACTTTCCAATAAGGGAGCAGGTACAGTTACCACATCAAGTTCTACTTTCCTCCCACTCACTTCTTTCGAGAGAAACTCCTTCTATAGAAAGGATCCATTATAAGCAACAAATGTCTTGCCTTAAGATCTGTGATAGAAGGTGTACCCAACAGTCTCCTTTGGGTATTCTATGAAGACGCATTTCTCCGATTTGGGTTCGAGCTTATCAGGATGAAACTTTTTCACATAAGCATCGCAACTCCAAACTTTAAGAAACAACAACTTAGGTTTATTGCTAAACCATAGTTCATACGGTGTCGTCTCAACGGATTTAGATGGTGCCCTATTTAATGTGAATGTAGCTGTCTCTAATGCATAACCCCAAAACAATAGTGGTAGATCGGTAAGAGACATCATAGACCGCACCATATCTAATAAAGTATGGTTACGATGTTCGTACACACCATTACACTATGGTGTTTCTAGGTGGCGTGAGTAGTATTTCACATTGTTTTAACTGAAGGCAAAACTCGTAACTCAAATATTTTACCTCTGCGATCATATCGTAGAAACTTTTATTTTCTTGTTATGATGATTCTCCACTTCACTCTGAAATACTTTGAACTTTTCAAACGTTTCAGACTTATGTTTCATCAAGTAGATATACCCATATCTGCTGAAATCATCTGTGAAGGTCAGAAAATAATGATACTTGTCGCGAGCCTTAATATTCATCGGACCACACACATCAGTATGTATGATTTCCAACAAATCTGTTGCTCGCTCCATTGTTCCGGAGAACGGAGTCTTAGTCATCTTGCCCATGAGGCATGGTTCGCAAGCATCAAGTGATTCATAATCAAATGATTCCAAAATCCCATCAGCATGGAGTTTCTTCATGCGCTTTACACCAATATGACCTAAATGGCAGTGCCACAAATAAGTTGCACTATCATTATTAACTTTGCATCTTTTTGGCTTCAATATTATGAATATGTGTATCACTACGATCGAGATCCAACAAACCATTTTCTTTGGGTGTATGACCATAGAAGGTTTTATTCATGTAAACAGAACAACAATTATTCTCTAACTTACATGAATAACCGTATTGCAATAAACATGATCAAATCATATTCATGCTCAACGCAAACACCAAATAACACTTATTTAGGTTTAACACTAATCCTGAAAGTATAGGGAGTGTGCGATGATGATCATATCAATCTTGGAACTATTTCCAACACACATCGTCACTTCACCCTTAACTAGTTCCTATTCATTCTGCAACTCCTGTTTCGAGTTACTACTCTTAGCAACTGAACCAGTATCAAATACCGAGGGGTTGCTACGAACACCAGTAAAATACACATCAATAATCTGTATATCAAATATACTTTTGTTCACTTTGCCATCCTTCTTATCTGCCAAATACTTGGGGTAGTTCCGCTTCCAGTGACCAGTCCCTTTGCAGTAGAAGCACTCAGTCTCAGGCTTAGGTCCAGACTTGGGCTTCTTCACTTGAGCAGCAACTTGTTTGCCGTTCTTCTTGAAGTTCCCCTTCTTCCCTTTGCCCTTTTTCTTGAAACTAGTGGTCTTGTTAACCATCAACACTTGATGTTTTTCTTGATTTCTACCTTCGTCGATTTCAGCATCACGAAGAGCTTGGGAATTACTTTCGACATCCTTTCATATTATAGTTCATCACGAAGTTCTACTAACTTGGTGATGGTGACTAGAGAATACTATCAATCACTATTTTATCTGGAAGATTAACTCCCACTTGATTCAAGCGATTGTAGTACCCAGACAATCTGAGCACATGCTCACTAGTTGAGCGATTCTCCTCCATCTTTTAGCTATAGAACTTGTTGGAGACTTTATATCTCTCAACTCGGGTATTTGCTTGAAATATTAACTTCAACTCCTGGAACATCTCATATGGTCCATGACGTTCAAAACGTCTTTGAAGTCCCGATTCTAAGCCGTTAAGCATGGTGCACTAAACTATCAAGTAGTCATCATATTGAGTTAGCCAAATGTTCATAACGTCTGCATCTGCTCCTGCAATAGGTCTGTCACCTAGCGGTGCATCAAGGACATAATTCTTCTGTGCAGCAATGAGGATAAATCTCAGATCACGGATCCAATCCGCATCATTGCTACTAACATTTTTCAACATAGTTTTTCTCTAGGGACATATCAAAATAAACATAGGGAAGCAACAACGCGAGCTATTGATCTACAACATAGATATGCTAATACTACCAGGACTAAGTTCATGATAAATTTAAGTTCAATTAATCATATTACTTAAGAACTCCCACTTAGATAGACATCCCTCTAATCCTCTAAGTGATCACGTGATCCATATCAACTAAACCATGTCCGATCATCACGTGAGATGGAGTAGTTTCAACGGTGAACATCAATATGTTGATCATATCTACTATATGATTCACGCTCGACCTTTCGGTCTCCGTGTTCCGAGGCCATATCTGTATATGCTTGGCTCGTCAAGTATAACCTGAGTATTCCGCGTGTGCAACTGTTTTGCACCCGTTGTATTTGAACGTAGAGCCTATCACACCCGATCATCACGTGGTGTCTCAGCACGAAGAACTTTCGCAACGGTGCATACTCAGGGAGAACACTTCTTGATAATTAGTGAGAGATCATCTTAAAATGCTACCGTCAAACTAAGCAAAATAAGATGTATAAAAGATAAACATCACATGCAATCAATATATGTATATGTGACATGATATGGCCATGATCATCTTGCGCCTTTGATCTCCATCTCCAAAGTACCGTCATGATCTCTATCGTCACCGGCAGGACACCATGATCTCTATCATCTTGATCTATATCAATGTGTCGTCACGTGGTCGTCTCGCCAACTATTGCTCTAGCAACTATTGCTATCGCATAGTGATAAAGTAAAGCAATTATTTGGCACTTGCATCTTATGCAATAATGAGACAACCGTAAGGCTTCTGCCAGTTGCCGATAACTTCAACAAAACATGATCATCTCATACAACAACTTATATCTCATCACCTCTTGACCATATCACATCACAACATGCCCTGCAAAAACAAGTTAGACGCCCTCTACTTTGTTGTTGCAAGTTTTACGTGGCTGCTACGGGCTTAGCAAGAACCGTTCTTACCTACGCATCAAAACCACAATGATAGTTTGTCAAATAGACTCCGTTTTAACCTTCGCAAGGACCGGGCGTAGCCACACTCGGTTTAACTAAAGTTGGAGAAACTGACACCCGCCAGCCACCTGTGTGCAAAGCACGGCGGTAGAACCAGTCTCGCGTAAGCGTACGCGTAATGTCGGTCCGGGCCGCTTCATCCAACAATACCGCCGAACCAAAGTATGACATGCTGGTAGGCAGTATGACTTATATCGCCCACAACTCACTTGTGTTCTACTCGTGCATATAACATCAAACCATAAAAACCTAGGCTCGGATGCCACTGTTGGGGAACGTAGTAATTTCAAAAAATTTCCTACGCACACGCAAGATCATGGTGATGCATAGCAACGAGAGGGGAGAGTGTTGTCTACGTACCCTCGTAGACCGAAGCGGAAGCGTTGACGCAACGTAGAGGAAGTAGTCGTACGTCTTCCCGGTCCAACCGATCCAAGCACCGTTACTCCGGCACCTCTGAGTTCTTGGCACACGTTCAGCTCGATGACGCTCCCCGGGCTCCGATCCAGCAAAGCTTCGGGGAGGAGTTCCGTCAGCACGACGGCGTGGTGACAATCTTGATGTTCAACTGTCGCAGGGCTTCGCCTAAGCACTGCTACAATATGACTGAGGTGTAATATCGTGGAGGGGGGCACCGCACACGGCTAAGGAACGGTCACGAAGATCAACTTGTGTGTCTATGGGGTGCCCCCTGCCCCCGTATATAAAGGAGTGGAGGAGGGGAGGGCCGGCCCTCTCTATGGCGCGCCCTAGGGGAGTCCTACTCCCACCGGGAGTAGGATTCCCCCATTCCTAGTCCAACTAGGAGTCCTTCCAAGTATTAGGAGTAGGAGACAAGGAAGGGGAAAAGAGAAGGGAAGGAAGGAGAGGGCGCAGCCCCTCCCCCTAGTCCAATTCGGACTAGGCCTTGGGGGGGGGGGGCGCGGCCTGCCCTAGGCAGCCCCTCTCTCTTTCCCGTATGGCCCAATAAGGCCCAATACTTCTCCCCCGTATTCCCGTAAATCCCCGATACTCCGAAAAATACCCGAACCACTCAGAACCTTTCCGAAGTCCGAATATAGTCGTCCAATATATCGATCTTTATGTCTCGACCATTTCGAGACTCCTCGTCATGTCCCCGATCTCATACGGGACCCGAACTCCTTCGGTACATCAAAACTCATAAACTCATAATATAACTGTCATTGAAACCTTAAGCGTGCGGACCCTACGGTTCGAGAACAATGTAGACATGACCGAGACACGTCTCCGGTCAATAACCAATAGCGGGACCTGGATGCCCATATTGGTTCCTACATATTCTACGAAGATCTTTATCGGTCAGACCGCATAACAACATACGTTGTTCCCTTTGTCATCGGTATGTTACTTGCCCGAGATTCGATCGTCGGTATCCAATACCTAGTTCAATCTCGTTACCGGCAAGTCACTTTACTCGTTCCGTTATACATCATCTCGCAACTAACTCATTAGTTGCAATGCTTGCAAGGCTTAAGTGATGTGCATTACCGAGAGGGCCCAAAGATACCTCTCCGACAATCGGAGTGACAAATCCTAATCTCGAAATACGCCAACCCAACATCTACCTTTGGAGACACCTGTAGAGATCCTTTATAATCACCCAGTTACGTTGTGACGTTTGGTAGCACACAAAGTGTTCCTCCGGCAACCGGGAGTTGCATAATCTCATAGTCATAGGAACATGTATAAGTCATGAAGAAAGCAATAGCAACATACTAAACGATTGGGTGCTAAGCTAATGGAATGGGTCATGTCAATCACATCATTCTCCTAATGATGTGATCCCGTTAATCAAATGACAACTCATGTCTATGGCTAGGAAACATAACCATCTTTGATCAACGAGCTAGTCAAGTAGAGGCATACTAGTGACACTCTGTTTGTCTATGTATTCACACATGTATCATGTTTCCAGTTGATACAATTCTAGCATGAATAATAAACATTTATCATGAAATAAGGAAATAAATAATAACTTTATTATTGCCTCTAGGGGATATTTCCTTCACTTTTTAAGATCGTTTGCTTGCAAGACTTCCAGGAAACAGCACCACCTCCAAGAGTAAACATATGCCCAGTTGTGGCCTTCATCTCATCAGCACCAGAGATCCAACTTGCATCACTATACCCTTCAAGTACCAACGGGTATCCGGTATAGTGAAGTCCACAGTTCATAGTACCTTTCAGATAGTGCATAACTCTCTCAAGAGCACGCCAATGTACATCACCCGGTTTGAAAACAAATCGGCTCAGTTTGCTAATAGCAAATGCGATGTCACGCCTCGTTGTGCTTGCTAGATACTGGAGTGAACCAACAATCTAAGAGTATCTCAATTGATCTATAGCTGTGCCTTTAGACTTTCGAATCAGCACACTAGGATCATATGGTGTTTGAGATGGTTTGCAGTCCGAATATCCAAAACGACTCAACTCCTTCTCAACATAATGGGACTACAGAAGTGTAATTGTAGGATCGTAAGTATGTCTAGAGGGTGGTGATTAGACTACTTGACCAAATAAAAATCTAGACTTTTCCCAATTTTAGTTCTTGACAGATTTTAGCTATCTTGGCACAAGTCAAGCAGTCTCCACACAATTCAAGCAAGCATGCAAAAGAGTATATGAGAAGCGGAAAGTAAAGCATGCAACTTGCAAGAATGTAAAGGGAAGGGTTTGGAGAATTCAAACGCAATTGGAGAAACGGATGTTTTTGGCGTGGTTCCGATAGGTGGTGCTATCGTACATCCACGTTGATGGAGACTTCAACCCACGGAGGGTAACGGTTGCGCGAGTCCACGGAGGGCTCCACCCACGAAGGGGTCCACGAAGAAGCAACCTTGTCTATTCCGTCATGGCCGTCGCCCACGAAGGACTTGCCTCACTAGCGGTAGAGCTTCATGAAGTAGGCGATCTCCTTGCCCTTACAAACTCCTTGGTTCAACTCCACAATCTTGTTGGAGGCTCCCAAGTGACACCTAGCCAATCTAGGAGACACCACTCTCCAAGAAGTAACAAATGGTGTGTTGATGATGAACTCCTTGCTCTTGTGCTTCAAATGATAGTCTCCCCAACACTCAACTCTCTCTCACAGGATTTGGATTTGGTGGAAAGAAGATTTGAGTGGAAAGCAACTTAGGGAAGGCTAGAGATCAAGATTCATATGGTTGGAATGGAATATCTTGAGCTCAACACAAGTGTAGGTGGTTCTCTCTCAGAACATGTGTATTGGAAGTGTAGATGTGTTCTGATGGCTCTCTCCACGAATGAAGAGTAGGTGGAGGGGTATATATAGCCTCCACACAAAATCTAACCGTTACACACAATCTGCCAAACTCGGTGGGACCGAATCATTAAACTCGGTCGGACCGAATCAACAAACCTAGTGACCGTTAGGATTTTCGGTGGGACTGAGATGCAACTCGGTAGGACCGATATGGTTAGGGTTAGGGCATAACGTAATCTCGGTGTGACCGATTACACAAACTCGGTGGGACCGATTTTGGTAATAAGCTATCCAGAGAGTTGGTCAGGTAAACTCGATGGGACCGATTCGCTCTTCTCGGTGAGACCGAAATGTTACGAAAAGGAAACAATGAGTTTACATTGCAATCTCGGTGGGACCGGTCGCAAACTTCGGTTGGACTGAAACGTTACGAAGGGAAACAGAGAAATTGCAATCCCATCTCGGTGAGACCGAGATCCCTATCAGTGAAACCGAATTGCTAGGGTTTGTGGCAATGGCTATGACATGTGAAACTCGGTGGCGCCGGATAGAAAGAATCGGTGGGGCTGAGTTTGACTTTTAGGTTTAGGTCAAATGTGGATGTGGGAAGATAGTTGAGGATTTTGGAGCATATCACTAGGCACATGAAGCAAGAGGCTCATTAAGCAACACCTCATCCCTCCTTGATAGTATTGGCTTTTCCTATAGACTCAATGTGATCTTGGATCACTAAAATATAAAATGTAGAGTCTTGATCTTGAATTTTGAGCCAATCCTTTGTCCTTATAATTTTGAGGGATCCACTTTCCTCATCCATGCCATGCCATCCATTGAGCTTTTCCTGAAATATTCATCTTGGAATAATGTTAGCTCAATGAGCTATATGTTGTTAGGAATTACCAAAACCACCCAGGGATAGTTGCACTTTCAATCTCCCCCTTTTTGGTAATTGATGACAACATATAGATCAAAGCTTCGACAAATGATAATAAGAGAGAAATATATCGTCGCTTTGAGAAGTATGTGATAATCAAGAGCTCCCCCTAAATTTGTGCATATTTAAAATTTGCTTTGGACTGCAAATGCACAAAGAGTTAGAATCATGGGTTACTCTTCCATGTCACATACATCTTGGTGGAGCGCTCAAAATGATAAGAATTAAAATACATGCACTCATCACCAAGCAAAGTGAATGATCAAAATTAGGATAAACTGATAGTAACATCCAACAAGCATTAAGTTAGCTTCTGATCAAACACATGATCATCAATGTCTCACAGATTAAGGCATAGTATCTCAAGCACTCAAAAGCAAATAAAGTTTCAACCAAGAAGACAAGAGAGAACAAAATGCAAACTCTCTCTCTCGAAGCCTATGATCTATACATTTTTCTCCCCCTTTGGCAACAAGTTACCAAAAAGTTCATAGAAAATGCATAGCACTAAACGACTCTCAGGCTTGGTCTTCAGTTGGTGGAGTCCGGATGACGCCAAGGACGAAGGCTTCAGTAGACGTGGTTGGAGCTGCTGGGGTAGGAGCTGGAGCTGGTGGAACTGAGGCTGTAGCTGGTGCAGAAGTGGTGGCTCTGGTGTCAGCAACTGGCACTGAACATGATCTCTGAGCTCTGGGCACTCTGGCAAATGCATCAGTTGTGGTCTTGCCCTTCCTCTCCTGCATATCATCTTGTAGTTGTTCCACTTTAGACTGAATCTCTGTTACTTTCACATCTAGGTCATAGAACTTTTGTTCCATGATTCTTTCCAAGCTCTCTTGGTTTCGAGTCAGGGTGGCCAATCCTTTCTCAATCCTCAGAGTTGATGCTATTAGGTAACTGAGCTGCTCCTGCTTGTTCTTCAAGAAGTACTCAGATGCCTCCTCTTGAGTTGGCATCTTGTCAGCTTTCTCCATTTTTGCCTTCTCCTTCTTTGCTTGAGCATGTGCTGATGATGGTTCATTCTCATTCATCAAAACTTGATTGTCCTCAAAGTCTGGATGGATGGGCAGGTGTTCCTTGTCCAACAGATATATGCCTGTACCCATCTTTGAGTTAATTAACTCCTGAATTTGTGGGGCATATCCACAGCTCCTCTTCTGATCAGCTGCTGTTCTCTTGATGCTTTCTACCATGAGGCTCATCACCTTGAATTTTTGTGGCACATCAAATATGTGAAGCAAATTTATTGCATGGCCTCACATCATCTTGTGATCACCTGACTTGGGCAAGAGAGTGTGCCTTAAGATCCAGTTTATGGTGGGCAACCCTGACAGAAGGAAGTGCACTGAGCCAAACTTGAAAGTGTCAAGTGCTTTGTTTGGGATCTCCTTGTACATATTTGACATGGAGTTGTGATCCATCTTCTTCTTGGCATAGATGTCCAAATCATCTTCCTGCTCTTCTGGGGCATTGATCAGCTGTGCCCATTCAGCAACTATAGACTGATATCTAGTGCCTTCTGACATCCACACTATCCTGCCATATGGATAGAAACGTGCTATGGAGTAGAATTTCATAATGAGCTCCTCATTCCACTTTGTGAGCTTTTGCCCAACAAAGTCTGCAACTCTACAAGCACTGAAGCTGTCATACACTCCAGGATAGTGTTCTTCGTTCTCCTTGATATATTCCCAATCAACCCATCTCATGTCACACACTATGGGCTTCTTATCCAGCAGCACTGTCTCATAGAAATCTTGATGTTCCTTGGTGTGAAACCTGTAATCCACAACAGTTCTTCTCCTTGAAGCATATGGATCTGCTTCTCTCCACTTCCTCAGCCCTGAGTCTCTTCTAATTTTCATGTCCTCAGCCACATGATGAGCATCATTGTGGTATGGGATCTTGGGCTTGAGCTTCCTGAGAACTTGTCCTTCTTCTTCTTTAGCAACATCACGCACTGGGGCCTTGTTCTTTTCAGCAGCAGATATGTTCCTGGTGTTCCTCTTAGGTGCACTCTTGGGCTTGGATGCATCTTTGGGTGCTTCTTTGGGCTTGGATGAAGTAGCCCCTGACCTTATGGCATCACCCATAAGCTTATGTGCCTTGGGTGCTGGTGCAGCAACCTCTTCTTCCTTTTCTTCTCCCTCAGAGTCTCTCCTCATGGAGGGTTTGCCAAGAACTCTGGCAGTGGTAGTTCTGGCTCTCTTCTTCTTCTTAACTTGGCCACTTGCTTCCTCTTCAGATTCCATGGTAAACTTCATGGTTTCTTCAGTTGGAGCCTTCCTAGGCTTAGAAGTAGGAACTCTTCTTGCAGGTGGCTTTTTGTGCATACCAGGTTTTGTGACTGCAGCTGACCCATACTCTTTCTTGAGCACCTTCTTCTTAGATGTGGCTTCCTCCTCTGCCACATAATCCTCATCCTCTGACTCATAAGTTCTCTTCTTGCTAGCTCTAGTGGCTGCCTTAGGCAAGTTGCTTGGGGTGCTCCTGCTACCCTCATCAGAGCTGCTAGAGGGACTAGTGCCCTCACTCATATGCACCTGCTCCTCAGATTTGTTCTGGCTGTCACTCTGATTAGACATGTTGCAAACTCTGAATGCTGACCCTGTGAATAGATTATAGATGAGATAGAGTGGATGAGCATCACAAAATGCAGAGATTTTTGCAAAATAATGAGTCAAAAACTTAGTTTTAGTTTTCCACAGAAAGCATTTCGGATCAACCGATTTGTAATTCTCGGTCAGACCGAGAACCACATGTGCAATGGCCGTGGCCGAATCGGTGGAACCGAGTTCCGCAACCCGGTGGGTCCGAGATGATTTCGGCGGAAACCTAAACCTAAATTTTCGAATCACATCTATTCTAAGGATTGTTTTGACTGGATAGGAGTGTTTCAATCGTAGCAAGAATCATAAAGAACACAATGTGCTAGGAATCGGACGGGGATAGTGTCGTGGTTCTAAGTCTGACAGTAGAATGGGGGGTAGGAATGGAGAGGCAAGATCCTAGATCTGGAGTAGTTGTGCACGCAAGGAGTTAACGAGTTCAGGCCCTTCTCGGAGGAAGTAATAGCCCTACGTCTCGGAGCCCGGAGGTGGTCGACTGGATTATATGCGTGAGTGTTACAAAGATGCGAACCCCTGTGCTAGTGGAGGGGGGTGGCTTATATAGAGTGCGCCAAGACCTCCGTCAGCCCATGTTGCAAGGGGTTTAAAGTACATTAAGGTCAGGCGTTACAGGTAACGCTTCTAATGAAGAGCTTTGATGACCATAAAGACTAGTTAATTATAGACCGTTTGGATGCGGAGTGGCTCCTGTTCTTCCAATGGTCGAGTGAATCTTCATGGTCGAGTGTCTCCATGTTAGTCGAGTGAATTCTTATCAGGTCGACTGGTAAGCAGTCTCTTTTAGCAAGTGACCTTGGGGAGGGTACCCTTGGGCAGGCCCATGACCCTACCCTAGGTACATGACTTCATCATTAGCCCCTGAATGGATCGAGGTTTGAGTGAGGAAGGAGTTGATAGTCTTCCGGCCTACTTCTTGTGTTGAAAGCGTGTCTTGCCTTGGATCAAGGGTCTTTCAATGATGGCTTCAAATTCTCTTTCAGTCGCCTTGATCCATTCTTTGCGTTTGTCGAGTGAACTTCGTAGCCTTGAGGATCTCCGAGTGACAGATCGGTGGAGATCCGCTGTCAGGTTGGTTGCTCTGTGGTTAGCGGATTTCATGGGATCCGAATTTTGGGAAGCGCGCGAAGCGGAGAAAACCGCGGCACTCGGATGGGACGAGACGATGACGCCTCGATCTTCGCGCCGCCTTTTTCGCCACGTATCGCTCGCGCGCCTGTTGCGGGATTTGACGGGATGGCCTGGGTCTACCAGTCAGCCACTCGGAAGCGGCCCCTTAAAAGCTGCCAGCTCGGGGTTTCCAACAGTGCGTTCTCTTCTTCCCTTCTCTCCTCGCAAAGTTTTCCGCCACCTCCGCTCTCGCCCTAGCGCCACAGGTCCGTTCGAGCTTGCCGGCAACGATGGTGAAGGATAAGACGTCCGCCCTGGAGCGCGCGAAGAAGGCGGCGGCGGCGCAGGGAAAGGGGAAGAAATCCACTCGGGGCGGATCTTCCTCAAGGGCTTCTCTGCCCAGAGGCTGGATGCAGGGCGACTGGATGCCGACGGTGCTGAGGCAGGAAGATCTCGACGATATGGTTGAGGGAGGAGTCATCCCTCATGAAGCTGCGCGTCTCCCCGGGAGAGAAGTCGAGCCCCAACCTCTCGATGGTGAGTGTGTGCTTCTTTCCACCCATATCGATCGCGGGTTTTCTCTGCCTCCTCATCCCTTTTTCCGGAGTTTCCTGAACTTCTTCGGAGCGCAGCTCCACCATTTCACTCCCAACTCTATCATGTATCTGGCTGCCTTCATTTCCTTGTGTGAGGGTTTCTTGGGCTGTCGCCCCCATTGGGGACTCTTTAAGCATATCTTCACCTGCCGTTCCCAATCGGTCAAAAAGGCCAAGTCGAGTGACGAGAGGACGCAGGTGATCCAGCTGTGCGGAGCCCTGGCGATCCAGGCGAGGGGAAAAAGTTCCTTTCCATCCATCACCTTTCCTGAGTCGGTCCATGGTCGGCAGGCGACCTGGTTTTACTGCAAAGACTAGGCGACCCCAGGTCAGTCGACTGGACTTCCCCCTTTCTCTCTGGAACGAGCCCAAAAACCTGCTTCTCTGAAAGTGACACCGGAAGAAAAGGCCCAAGTCAAAGTGCTGGTCGTTCAAGTGGTTCAGCTTGTCCGCGACGGTGTGACTGGCATGGACTTGCTGGAAGTCTTCCTTAGGAGGCGCATCCAGCCACTCCAGGCTCGCGACCATCCGATGTGGTTATATTCGGGTCTTGATGACACCACTCGGATCCACCCGGAGGAGGTTACTGACGAGATGCTAGAAGGATGGCTGTCGAGCATCACAGGAAACAAAGACAATCCCCGAGGAGCCAGAAGGGTTCCTCCACTCGACAGCACCTACGAAGTGGACCAGGTCAGACCTCATGCATCTGACTGAGATCTTGCTTTCTGCATTGGTCTTCTTTGAATTGGTCGACTGACTTTTGTTTTGTCTGCTATTTCCCAGGAAACTACTGAGATGTACTCGACGCCCAACGGGGCACAGGAGCCGACTGAGGAAGGGGAGGCGAGCGGAGGTGAAAGCGGAGATGAGCACGTCGAGTGGGAATCCGATGGCGAAGGGGAGGGAGACGACAACGTCTACTCCAGCGAACAAGAGGAGGAGGAAGCTGAACCTCCCCGCACGGAGAGGCGATCCAAGCTTATCCACGGTCCCGCGAGGGAGCGCGGTAAGGCAACTGCTCCTGTTGGGCAGTCGTCGAAACGCCCTCGGACCTCTTCTCCTACGTCGACTGAGAAGGCTCCCAAACACCAACGCGCGACGCCATCCAAGCCGCCCAAGGCTCTGCCCAAGATGAAAATGACTGTCCCTACCATTTCTGCGTAATAATAATACTTATTTCCCTTTGTCGACTGTGGACGGATCCTTGGTCGATTCATTGAACCAACTGACTGACTTCCGAAATTTGTAGTGCTGCTACTTCTGAGATCTCTGCCAAGGACTGAGACCAAGAGATGGAAGATGCTGTTACTTCCAATCCAGGTACAGTTACTGATGTTCTGTCTTTGGTCGACTGAATATTTCTTGTAACTCTGGTCGATTGACTTTTCTTGCAGCTCCCCCTCATGTTATCAACTTACCAGACGATGAAGATGACGAGCCGCTGAGAGCAAGAAGGAACCGGAGGGCATCGACTGGCAAGACCCCCCAATCTGCTCCGGTGTCTGAGGCTGTAGTTTAGGATGGTGGTGATACCACTCGGACTTCCGTGACTTTTGCTGATCCTCTGACGAGCGTGCGGCCTTCGGCGTCGACTGCAAATCCGCCTTCGCTTTTTGCTGCCTACCCTGCCCCAGAGGACCAAGTGAGTGCCGCAAAAGAAGCTATACGCCAGGCAGGTATCATGATGGAGCAAGTGAAAGTGGTTCGGGACGCCAGTCAAGCAGCGTATGACGCGAGTTCGGCTCTTCAGAGTAACGTCCAGGTCAGTCGACTCGACACTTGGTCTGTTGCAATATGTTGTTCAAAGAATCTCTTTTCCGAAGATCTTTATATCTGTAATCTTTATATCTGTACACCCACTGGGTGTGGTGTGTCTGTCGATTTTTGGTCGAGTGGGGGCATGCTGAGTGCACCCACTGGGTGTAGTCCCCGAGACTACGGTGGACTGTTGGCAGTCGACTGCAGTCTTTATATTGCGTTTCTGTATTTATACTTCTTCACTCGGTCTGGTCGGGCCAAGTCGAATGGAACTGTATGCGGTCGACTGCGGGCAGTCGACTTTTTTTTTTGAACCAGTGGGGGCACGCTGAGTGCACCCACTGGGTATAGTCCCCGAGACTGCTGTCGAATGTTTTTGATTCGGCTATAGTCTTAGAAACGCTGACTATTAGCCATGGCATTAGAATCATATTTGGTCGACTGATCGATCAGCATTTTGAAAGATTACCGGTGGGGGCACGCTGAGTGCACCCACTGGGTGTAGTCCCCGAGGCTACTGTCGAATGTTTTGATTCGCTGTAGTCTTAGAAGTGCTACAACTTTTCCTTTAGTCACTCGGAAGTAACTTGTCTTTGATATCTTTTGTCGATTGACTCTTTGCAGAAGTCTTGCGAGCTTGTTGCTCATCTTGCTGAATTGAAGGAGAAACAAGTCCAGCTTAACCTTGACTTACAGTTTGCCCAGGAAAACTTGCAGAAGGCGAAGGATGACGCAAAAGGTATGGCTGGTGAGGATTCGACGGCTGTCTCTGTTTTTCTGCCTATTCTCAACTCTGTCCTCATTAATGTTTTGCAGACCAACTGGAGGAGGCTCTGAGGAAGAAAGATCTTGACCTTGCAGAAGCACAGAAGGCGGCTTCGGAGAAAACGAAGCTCGCTGAAGAAAAGCTTGCTTCAGTTGGTCGGCTTGAAGACGAGAATGCCAAGCTGAAGTCTGCTCTTGACGCGGCCAACCAGGAAGCAAGTCGATTGAAAAATGACAAGATTGCTCTGACTGACAAGGTCGGCGACATGGCGGGGAAGTGAAAGGATCTGGAGGCTTACCTCGGAGGGCTCGCCAAGAAATTATTCCTCATGCTTGAAGGTAATCCCCTTACTCAATTGACTTGTCGTTGTCGACTCATCATTCAATTATAATACTAGACTGTACCTTTCAGAATTCTGTCAAAACTTTGAGGAAGAAACTGGTCGAGTGGAAACCAATCTGGACCCCATCAACTCTCTTGTGAAGGATGAAGCTGCCATGAATGTCCTCCGGCTGGAGTCTCGCGTCGCCAGTGTGGTGGACTACCTCGCTCGACTGAAGGCTGTAGTGTCGCGGATCGACTCTGCACTCTGGCCAAATCAGACACTTCAGAATGACCTTGAATCCTTGGTCACTCGACTGAACGAAGTGCCAAGTCGAGTGCATGAGTGGAAAAAGTCTTCTGCCAGGTGTGGTGCCGATGTTGCTCTGTCGTTGGTTCGTGTCCACTGCAAGGAGGCGCGAGAAGAGAAGCTGGCCGCCCTCCAAGTTGCCAATACCAGGAAGCATAATTTCCAGGACTTCATGGAGACCTTCATTGCTGCTGCCACCCGTATCTCAGACGGGATTGATTTGGACGAGTTCGTTGCCCCATCCAGTCCTACACCAGAGGAGTAAAAAACTATTGAGTCTCACTTTAAATTTGCCTTGGAATGCCGAGTGATTTGTGTAACCGATAAACTCTGTCGAGCTGGAGGCTCGGGTACTTTTATTTGCGGTCCAGGACCTTTTGATCTTTATCCGGACTTGATTTATCGTTGAATATCTTCGTGATTTATCCGTCGAGTGAGATTTGGCTCGACTTTTACTCAAAATGACTTAGGCGAGCACGGAGCTGCAGCTAAGCCTCCGAGTGGGAGGTCTGCTCTCCACTTGGTAGGATTTTTGATTACTTAGGCGAACACTGGGCCGCAGCTAATCCTCCGAGTGGGAGGTCTGCTCTCCACTCGGTAGGATTTTTAATTACTTAGGCGAGCACTGGGCCGCAGCTAAGCCTCCGAGTGGGAGGTCTGCTCTCCACTCGGTAGGATTTTTGATTACTTAGGCGAGCACTGGGCCGCAGCTAAGCCTCCGAGTGGGAGGTCTGCTCTCCACTCGGTAGGATTTTAATTACTTAGGCGAGCACTGGGCCGCAGCTAAGCCTCCAAGTGGGAGGTCTGCTCTCCACTCGGTAGAATTTTTGATTACTTAGGCGAGCACTGGGCCGTAGCTAAGCCTCCGAGTGGGAGGTCTGCTCTCCACTCGGTAGGATTTTTGAATGTAGCTTCTGAAGGAGAAGGAGGCAGTCGACCTGCGCCTTGCCGTCCTTGTGAAGCGTTCGTTATATTGAGAGTTTGACTTCGCGGGAGGCTGGCTTTCTGCTCGGTAGGAGTTTTAAATACTTAGGCGAGCACTGGGCTGCAGCTAAGCCCCCGAGTGGGAGGCTGGCTCTCCACTCGGTAGGATTTTAAATACTTAGGCGAGTACTTGGACTGCAGCTAAGCCCCCGAGTGGGAGGCTGACTCTCCACTCGGTAGGATTTTTGATACTTAGGCGAGTACTTGGACTGCAGCTAAGCCCCCGAGTGGGAGGCTGGCTCTCCACTCGGTAGGATTTTTGATACTTAGGCGAGTACTTGGACTGCAGCTAAGCCCCCGAGTGGGAGGCTGGCTCTCCACTCGGTAGGATTTTTGAATACTTAGGCGAGTACTTGGACTGCAGCTAAGCCCCCGAGTGGGAGGCTGGCTCTCCACTCGGTAGGATTTTAAATACTTAGGCGAAACGGATTCGCAGCTAAGCCTCCGAGTGGGAGGCTGGCTCTCCACTCGGTGGGATTTTTACAAAATTAGGCGAAACGGATTCGCGGCTCAGCCACCCACTGGGGGAAATCTATCTTCTATCTATTATATACATAATACAGAAGACAAATAAGACACCACGTTCTTCCATATATGCTAAAATAATGTACATCGTTGATTAATAATATTTACGGCTGAGATTGAAAGATATTACGTTACACCCAAAAGATATATATGTTGAACCGACACGTACAAGGTGCATCAATAAGAAGTTGGGAAAAAAGGAAAAAAACCTACAACTATGTTTTTCTACAAAAGGTTGCAGCAGACACATGTATGTACGTCTTAGAGTAGAGTCCAACACATGTATGGGGTGCAAGCGTTGCATGTTCTAATAGGAAAGAAAAGAAGAGAGAGAGAGAGAGAGAGAGAGAGAGAGAGAGAGAGAGAGAGAGAGAGAGAAAAGTGCTACTACGCTACGTAAAATAGGATAGTACAACTAAGTTATTTTTTTTCTAAAAAAGGTTGCCGGACAGACACATATGCACGTCTTAGAGTCCAGCACATATTCCCTCAAAAGAAAAAAATAGTCCAGCACGTATACGACGTGAAAGCGTTATAGGAAAGAAAAGAAGGGAGAAAAGAAAGTGCTGCTACGTAATGCTACAAGCATTAAAAAAAGCAATTACTGCTGCTATATCACATTTCTCTTCAAATCAAATATATTGACACGTATTATAATGATTTTTATCGGTAAAAATACTGTTGCAGGGAAAAATCTTGCATGATCCAAAGAAAAGAATATGTGTTCCTTTTTCACAATTCAAACAAGAATAAAATGGAACATCAATGTGGAACATTGACATGTACAATTTTTCCAGCTGACACGTGACCACGTTCAGCCAAATTAATGTATCAAAAGCGTGATGAATTGCTAAACCTGGTGCAATCCGATAGTAAAAGGCCGTACTGTCGAGCTAAAAAAAAAGGGGCGGTGGAGTCTGATTCTAAAAGGGTGCAGTGTTCATCTAAAAAAAGAGCACAGTACGATTTCATGCAGGAGTAGTAGACCGGCCGGTTTCATCCAACTGCTGTCAGCCGTCATTGGATTAAACAAATTTGTTTCATACATGAGTGCTTAGCCATGTTATATCTGGCCCTGAATTTTTGGCAATAAATTGAGATACGTAAAATCATTGTTTTATTGTTTGGATAAAGAGTAAATGTATGATTTAAACCTACTTATTTATATAATAAACTTTATATGAAAGATTTATTAATATGAGCTTAAACCAAAAATTAAAATGAGTGATTAAAATAAAATAAAATTATGTGTCAACGTGCATGTCTTATCTAGATGTGTCAATGTACACGGGTTTAACAATATACTGAGAAAAGATAAAAAAATAACATGAGTTTGACAGAGTCTAGCAGATTGTGTCTCAATTGTGTTCATGTGAAGCTCATAGTTGCGGAAAGTAATTATTGATGACGTGGAAGCATAAGGCATGCCTCACACCCGGCAATAGAATAGGCAATATCTCCCAATGTCTCCGGGTGATGTATCGTCTGATGGAAATAAAATTTTGCTCTGGCTAAAAAATTCATGTGAAGTATACTTCATCTTTTACAAAATATAGGACGCTAACCAGCCAAATTCAGTCTTCATGTGATTATCATTCTCTTAACGATCAATGAAATAAACATTCACGGCCAACACTTATAATTAGAAGACATGTACCTTATGTTTGTTAAGCAAAAACTATGCAATAAGTTATTTTAATCATGCTCCCTGATGGTACGTAAATAACATTGCATGTGTCAGAAAGAGTAAGCTATCACGATGGTATAGAGTGAAAGAAAATGTTCAAGAAAATGCGGATATATTGATAATTGCTTTAGGTATACCATGAAAGAGGTATTTACAATAAAATGAAATATGAATCTAAGTGATGAGATTGCATATCCACTCCTCTTTAAAAAGAGCTAGGCCTACTATTTCCTCTCATTATTATATTGCCATATATAGGGAAGTGAAATAGGCAAAGAAACTTGGCCATGGTGTAAAACATCAACTATGATTAAAGTGTTTGTGAGAGTAAGTATTAGCAAAAATGGCAGCTCAAGTATGCAGTGAATTATGCTGAAAATTACAACTCGGTACAAAGAATATAGACACGATTTGACAAAACTGCCATGTGCATGTCCGAGTAAAAACTCAGGTAGACGACATCACTTAAGAAGAATTGACAAATCATGTGGGATTGACTATCAGAAATGAGGAAAGTTGACCATTATGTAGTAAGTCTTTTCAGTTATGGGAAATAACATAACTTGGAGCAACCAATACTTGCACGATGAAAGAAAGGTAAGTCATGTTGCAGATACTACATGCATAATTTGATAAACGCAAGGTATACATATATATGCAAGAGTTGGAAGACACGTATTGTTCTAGCATTTTTTGTTGAATATGAATACATAACGAATTAGAGCAAGACTGCATGTGTTAGACATGTCAATGTATGTTATTTCACTAATGGAACCTAATTGAAATTCCACTGATGATAAGATACGACGATGAAAAAAATCAAATATTTTTATGAGCCAGCAATATCTCAATCGGTCCTTATTTGAAATTTCTCTAAAATATATAGAATCCTCAAGATGTGTTGCTATTTTTTGGTGTCTGGATTCTCAAGGTGAGTGAACCAGATTGAGAAGAAATCACATGGTTAAATGTAATATAGCAACTATGTTAAATCTACAATTAAACAACACGAAAAAATCTAGCCGTGCAAATGCGCGGGTCACCCTGCTAGTTATATAATTAAAACATAAGTAAAACAAGCCATCGCGTTCATCCACACAGATTAAATTATCTTAGCTATTAGATTTGTAAATAAATGGCTCAGATTTTTAAGATGTATACGTTACATACAAATATTTATTACATGCACTGTTTGGCACATAGAAAAACTGTCACGTACAATTACCTATGGAAAAGGATTTTTTTGGAGAAAACCTACGATGGAAAAGTGCAACATGAATCCGTATAGGAGGACTCAGATTGGTATGAGTCAAAAGGAGTCCAACAGGGTCACGCAATCTATTGTGATTGGATTCTTTTCCTTAGCGAGGTTGGACTCTACAAAGCTAGCCACGCTACACAAAGGAACCTGCACCTATTTAGCCCAGTTTCACGACCATCAATCAATTTGACTAGCCTATGGACAATTAGTAGCGGGGCATTATACAAGAAAAAAAAACAAATGAGGTAGTATATAAAAGATTAAAAGTTTGAAACACACATATCTGTCTAAACAATAAATGTCTCTTACTATGTTGTAACAGCTATAAATAGTAAATTCGAATTCAGTTGAAAAATAGTGATTTATTTCTCGCACAAATTAGGTATGAAATACTAAATAAAAATATAAAAAATGGTTACCATGCTGGTAAAGAGTACAACTATATGCTTACTAAATGAACTAAGATAATTAAAAATAAAATTAGCAAATTTGTTTTATCCAAACTCCAAGTGAAATCCTTAATATATAAAATCCTTTCTCTCTCTCTCTCTCTCTATATATATATATATGTATATATAGAAATCTAATTACGTGGATAGTGATTACTACTCTTTTGGTGTCTGAATTTTAAAATAAAGGAAATCAGAAAATTGATTTTCTTATGAAATCCATACATAGTCCATAAATGCATAGTAAACTTTATATTATATGTATTAAAATTAGATTGACCGAGTCAAAACATAATGCTTTTTGTCGTTACTATTTATTCTAATACTTCCATTTGTTAATTTATACAGAAATAGCCATGTGAAAAACACTACTTAATGTTTTGTACATACGATCGTGTGAAGACCTACACTGACGTGCACAAAATGTAACAATTCTAGAAGCACTAATGCACGAGTCTACACATCAAAAAATAACAGTGAAGATTTGGAGGTAATACAAACTATCTACGCAAGCGGTACGCCGCATATGTGTTCGTATATAAAAATAATAGCGAAGTGCACAACATATTACCACAGATGATGTCAGCAATCAGGTTCCTAAATGTACCAATCCATATATCTTTTTAGACAAGATTAACTAGCCAATGTGAGGTTTAATCCAGAGTTGAGTTATTCTTGCACACACTAGAATAACAAGAAAACCTGACTTGGAAATATAAAAAGAATATTAAGCAATAGCAATCTAGCAATTAGTTATAATGAGTTCTAATTATAACTATTGTTGTAGAGATTTAGAAGTCAAAACACTAGACATATCATAAATGTGCATTCATCTATGTATGCATAGGGGGAACCTATAATGACTGTCGCCATCTAGAAGGACATGCATGATATTTTGTAAAGGGACACAGCTCCTCTGACGTGCCGTCAGCTCACTGACACGTGGGCCCGGCCCCACGCGTCAGTGGGCCAACGGCAGGGTGCAGTACGGCAGAGGAGCCGTCTCCTTTGTAAAGGTATGCAACTCTACACTCACCGGCTATGCCGTTCAAGAGGATACAAGATTCATGCCTATCACCTCCCCGTTTATATCTGTTCATTGAGACTGTCTACAAGGAACGAGCCATAGATGAGGATCACTAAATGTTAATCCGCAATGTTATTAAATAAGGTTATGGTTCAAGAAAATCATTGAAAACCCAGAACGAATACTCGATAAATTATGCAAAGCAAGTCCAAGAAAACATTATATATCTAAGTAGCTAGAGTCTATATGTATGATCTTGGTAATAACAATGACCACTAATGGAGTTCAACTATAAATTTGAGATGGCATATTTTGCATCCCTATCTGATTCTGGGTGTTCGTATAGAATTACTTGGTGTTATTCGTTTGGTACAATGATTTTTTCTTTTTGGAGAAAGAATTCGATCAATCTTAGGCCTTCCAACTCCAAGTGGCTATTAGTTCGTTGGCTTTTGCAGATTACAAAAAAAGTGATGATTCTCAGACTCCCAATTGGTTTAACGACAACTATACATAATTTTGACCATTCAATGCTGATCAAAATGTTGAGGAAGGAGGTTATCATTCAAGAAATTGTCCGAAAACCTAGAAAAAATAAATACTTTTTGTAAATCCAATAATTGAAAAAAATGTTTAAGTAGTTTGACCTGCTAAGCTTAATCTTGGTTCAAAGATAAATTCAAGATAAGGCATGAGTTTGTCCAGGAGAAAACACATATAACATAAAAAATTGGATATGTGGGTCACTGCAATGCAACTATAGCCTACAAGTGTCATCTTTCAAGTGAATAATATTTTAAAAAATTGCCTGGAAAAATATAAATCTAGCCGCGCAAATTGTGCGGGTAACTCCGCTAGTTTCAACAAAAAAGAAATAGCAATCTTCTGTGAGAATTATAACATTCTTGCTTTAGATAAAAGAACTACAGAGGTACTTTTATTACATCTCAATCGAGTGAGTTTCTTTTTTCAAGTGTAAAAAGGACGGAGTAACTCCGCATTCCAAACTCGAGGCTCGTCGATCCGGCGATCAACGTTGTAGAGGTGATATGCTCCGTTGTGGAGGACTTTGGTGACGATGAACGGGACTTCCCAGGTTGGACCGAGCTTGTGAGGTTTTTGGTGATCCACTCGGAGGACCAAGTCTCCTTCCTGAAAGGCTCGACTCTTCACGTTTCTCGCGTGGAACCGGCGTAAGTCCTGCTGGTAGATAGTCGAGCGGATTAGGGCCATCTCCCTCTCTTCTTCCAAGAGGTCGACTGCGTCTTGCCGAGCTTGTTCCGCTTCTGCTTCAGAGTATAGTTTAACTCGAGGTGCATTGTGGAGCAGATCACTCGGCAGAACCGCTTCAGCCCCGTAGACCAGAAAGAATGGCGTTCTTCCAGTCGACCGATTAGGAGTGGTCCTTAATCCCCAAAGAACTGACGGAAGTTCGTCGACCCAAGCTCCTGCCGTGTGCTTGAGATCACGCATCAGTCGAGGTTTCAGTCCTTTGAGGATGAGGCCATTCGCACGCTCTGCCTGCCCATTCGACTGAGGATGGGCAACTGAGGCATAGTCGACTCGCGTGCCTTGGGAGGCGCAAAAGGCTTTGAATCTGTCGTTATCAAAGTTTGATCCATTGTCCATGATGATGCTATGTGGAACTCCATATCTGAATATCAGCTCTCTGATGAAACTGATAGCAGTGCTTGCATCGAGGTTCTTGATGGGTTTGGCTTCTATCCACTTGGTGAACTTGTCGACTGCGACGAGTAAGTGAGTGAAGCCGCTTCTACCAATTCTCAGCGGTCCAATCATGTCTAGCCCCCAAACAGCGAAGGGCCAGACGAGTGGAATGGTCTTCAGAGCAGAGGTGGGCTTGTGCGACATGTTGGAATAAAACTGACACCCTTCGCACTTGTCGACTATGTCTTTTGCCATTTCATTCGCCCTCGGCCAGTAAAATCCCGCTCGGTATGCTTTAGCCACAATGGTCCGAGAGGACGCATGATGACCACAGGTCCCCGAGTGGATATTCTCAAGAATTACCTGACCTTCTTCTGGTGTGATGCACTTCTGGCCAACTCCAGTCGCGCTTTCTCTGTACAACTGCCCTTTGATTACTGTAAAGGCCTTGGATCGACGGACGATCTGTCGAGCCTCTTCTTCATCTTCTGGGAGCTCTTTCCTCATGATATACGCGATGTAAGGCGCTGTCCAGTCGGGAGTGATGACTACAACTTCCATAATCAGGTCGACCACGGCTGGAATCTCCACTTCAGTCGGATCGTTGGCGCTCCTTGGCTGCGGAGGTTCTTCCATGAAAGGATCTTCCTGTATCGATGGCGTACGAATGTGCTCCAAACACACGTCACTGGGGATGGCTTCTCTCTTGGACCCAATTTTCGCCAAATCATCTGCGGCTTGGTTTTTCAGTTGGGGTATATGATGGAGCTCTAACCCCTCAAATCTCTTTTCCAACTTTCTCACCGCATTGCAATATCCCGTCATGGTTGGGCTTCGGACATCCCACTCCTTCATCACTTGATTAACAACCAGATCTGAGTCGCCATAGACCATAAGGCGACGGACGCCGAGTGAAATGGCCATACATAATCCATATAGGAGTGCTTCATATTCTGCCTCATTGTTGGAGGAATCAAAGTGAATCTAGAGGACATATTTGAGCTTATCTCCTCGGGGGGAAACCAGTACAATCCCCGCACCGGACCCATTCAGCATCTTGGAGCCATCAAAAAACATACTCCAGTGTTCCGAGTGAACTTGAGTCGGAAGTTGTTGTTCAGTCCACTCGGCGAGGAAATCAGCTATTGCTTGGGACTTGATAGCTTTCTTTGCCTCGAACTTGATATCAAGAGGAAGAAGTTCAATTGCCCATTTTGCCACTCGACCAGTTGCATCTCTGTTATGAAGAATCTCTGATAACGGGGCGTCGCTGACGACTGTAATGGAGTGATCAGAGAAATAATGAGCAACCTTCTTCGTGGTCATGTAAATCCCATAAACAAGCTTCTGATAGTGAGGGTATCTTTGCTTTGACGGGGTCAGAACTTCAGAAAGGTAATAAACTGGGCGCTGAACTTTGAAGGCTTTCCCTTCCTCTTCCCGCTCGACCGTAAGAACGGTACTAACGACTTGTCCAGTGGCTGCAATGTAAAGCAACAATGGCTCTTTGCTGACAGGGGCAGCAAGCACCGGCTGGGTGGAGAGCAGGGCTTTTAGCTCTGCAAACACTGCATCAGCTTCTGGAGTCCACTCGAACTTGTCTGACTTCTTCATCAGTCGGTAAAGAGGCAGTGCCTTTTCACCGAGCCTGGAGATGAATCGACTTAAAGCGGCCAAGCATCCAGTAAGTTTCTGGACGTCGTGCACACGCACAGGGCGTTTCCTTCGGAGTATGGTGCCAACTTTTTTAGGGTTAGCATCGATTCCTCGTTCGGAAACGAGAAAACCGAGTAACTTTCCTCCAGGGACTCCGAACGTGCATTTCGACGGATTAAGCTTGATATCATACCTCCTGAGATTGGCAAATGTTTCAGTAAGGTCAGTCAATAGGTCAGAACCTTTTCGCGACTTGACCACTATATCATCCATGTATGCTTCTACATTCCGACTGATTTGCGTGATCAGGCACTTCTGAATCATTCTCATGAATGTAGCTCCAGCATTCTTGAGACCGAAAGGCATGGTAACATAACAGAAGCACCCGAACGGGGTGATGAAAGCTGTTTTTATTTCATCGGGTCCATACAGACGGATCTGATGGTATCCGGAGTAAGCATCTAAAAAAGACAAGCTCTCGCATCCTGCAGTCGAGTCGACTACTTGGTCGATGCGAGGAAGAGGGAAATGATCTTTCGGGCAGGCCCGATTGACATGTTTGAAATCAATGCACATGCGCAACGATTTGTCCTTCTTAGGGACCATTACAACGTTGGCGAGCCACTCGGAGTGGAAAATCTCGCGAATGAAACCTGCCGCTAAGAGTCGAGCCACCTCTTCGCCAATGGCCTTTCTCTTCTGTACGGCAGACCGTCGAAGATGTTCCTTAACTGGTTTGACTTTTGGGTCGACTCGAAGGCGGTGCTCAGCCAGTCCTCTGGGAACACCCGGCATGTCAGCAGGCTTCCATGCAAAGATGTCCCAGTTCTCACGGAGGAACTGGATGAGCGCTTCTTCCTATTTAGAGTCGAGTGTAGTGGAGATATTGGTCGGAGCCGCATTGGGGTCGGTCGGGTGGATGTGAACCTGTTTTGTCTCACCGGACGACTGAAATGCTGACTCTGTGGCGGGCTTCTTGGCTCGCAACAAATCACTCGGGTCTGCAGTCTTCTGGTACTCCTGTAACTCCATTTTGGCCATCTGAGCGTCGGCAATTTTGGAGCCCTTCTGGAAGCACTCTTCTGCCTTCTTCCGATTACCCGTGATAGTGATCACACCTCTGGGACCGGGCATCTTCAATTTGAGGTACACGTAGCATGGTCGGGCCATGAAACGAGCGTATGTTGGCCTTCCAAGAATGGTGTGGTATGCACTCTGAAAATCCACGACCTCAAAGGTTAACTTTTCCTTCCGGAAATTCTTCGCGTCACCAAAAACTACATCGAGAGCGATTTGGCCGAGTGACTCAGCCTTCTTTCCAGGAATGACTCCGTGGAAGCTCATGTTACTGGTGCTGAGTCTGGACATCGGAATGCCCATCCCTTTCAGCGTCTCCGCATACAACAAATTCAAACCACTGCCACCATCCATCAGAACTTTGGTTAGTCGAGTGCCTTCAATGACTGGGTCGACCACCAACGCTTGCCTCCCTGGGGTAGCAATATGAGTCGGGTGGTCGGACTGGTCGAAGGTGATGGCAGTCTGAGACCATTTCAGATAATTGGGTGTCGCCGGAGCGACCATGTTCACTTCTCGATTGATGACCTTCAATCGACTTTTGCTTTCGACGTCAGCGAAAATCATCAAGGTGGAATTGACCTGGGGGTATTCCTCACCGATGTCTTCCTTGTCCTCAACTTTGTCTGACTCTTTCTCTTTGTCTTTGGCCTGTTTCCCTTGAAACTGCTGCATCAGGAGTCGACATTGTCGAGTGGTATGTTTTGGGTAAATGAGTTTACCCTCCTCGTCTTTCTTCGTGTGAATGTGACACGGTAAGTCCATCACATCGTTCCCATCCTGGTCTTTCACTTTCTTGGGGTTCCAGGGATCCTTGGGTTTCCCCTTGAACTTTCCTGGGGTCACAGCCAAGGCCTCTCCGGGTGCAGCTGGCTCGGCTTTGTGCTTTTGCTTCCGACTGGAGTTCCCTCCGCCGGCCTCATTAGCGGCCGCTTTATACTTGCCACTCCGGAGCCTATCTTCTTCTTCACCGTTTGCATACTTGGTGGCAATTTCCATCATCCGACTTAATGTCATATCTCCGGTTCGACCGAATTTCAAACTCAGCTCTCTGTTCCTGACGCCTTCCTTGAAGGCACAAACTGCCTGGTGATCAGATACATTCTCGACTGTGTGATGTAAAGTGATCCATCTCTGGATATAATCCCTCAGAGTTTCACTCGACTTCTGAACACACGACTGCAATTCTGTCAACCCTGCTGGTCGCTTGCAAGTCCCTTCAAACGTCCTGACAAACACTCGGGCGAGATCTTCCCAAGTGTAAATACTGCTGGGTGCCAACTGGTTCAGCCATGCTCTGGCTGATCCCTCCAGCATAAGAGGCAAATGCTTCATGGCTACCTCGTCGTTGCCGCCCCCAATCTGAACAGCCACTCGGTAATCCTCGAGCCAGGTGTCAGGCTTGGACTCGCCGGTGAACTTGCTAACTCCAGTCGCCAACCTGAAGTTGGGAGGAATTACTGCGACCCTGATTGCCCTGCTGAAACATTCTGGTCCTGATACACGAGCCCTGCTGCTGGACGGGGCGTCTCTGTCGTGGCCTGCTCTGTGAGCTCTATTCCTGTCGACCAGACCTTGAACGATGATGGATCTCGCATCAAAGCCTGGTTCCCTGGGGTCGACTGGAAACCTTCGCCCAGCACTGAGCTGGCGTCTGTCATCTTGCCGTCGAGAAACGTACGATCCACCCCTTGGGGGAGGAGTGGGCACTCGATGTCGATCATTGCGATCGAATTGGTGTTCGTACCGCTCACGGCCTTGATATTGATCATCGTGCCGGTCTCTACGTTCCCCATGCCTCAGAGGCGATCCTGGACTGTGGGCCGACTGTACAGAATTCGCAGTGACGGATCGGCTGTGAATCCTGTTACGCGACTGAGATACAACTGAGTTTTGATCCCCTGCTGCCCGGAGCAAATCTCTGATCTGTAACAGACCTCTCCCCGCCTCCGACTGAGAAGGCTGGACCGACTCTGCTATGCGAGCTGCAGCTGCTAAATTCTGAATCGGAGTTCGGTATACCTGAGTTGGTGGTTGGAAGAGGCGGCGTCGACTGGATTCGGCAACTGGCGGTCGAGCGCGCTCGTTGAGTATTCTCTAAAGATTCTCCAGTCGAGTACGCTCAGCCAGGTTGGCCAAGCGCGCCTCCTCCAAGGCACGCGCCTCAGGGGTTTCTCCAATGATAGGAGTGTGAAGCGCGTCCATGTTCCGGCAACGAAGTTCCTCCCTCTGCAGCGAGGTGAGAGGCTCGGGTCTGTACTCTTCATGGCCCCGCGCCGGAACTCCTCCCCCGGCAACTTCTTCGGTGTGGGGAAAACCGGGGGGACTGCACGGTCCGTCGACCATCAGTACCTCCGCCGCTGGATCGCTGCTGTCGCACTCGGACGCAGTCTCTGCGGAGCCAGTCGACAGATCGAACAGGCCGTAGAGTGATTCGTCGGGCTCGATCGCCGCGACTTGGGGGATGGCCGACTGGCGGGCCAATGCATGCCTCACCCATCGCTGCAGCCTCGACCGACCGGAGCGCTTGCGCCGGCGGGAAACAGGGAGCGAGGACGAAACGGGTACCGACCCGTACTGGGCCGACGGTTGTCGCAGGAGGACGCCACGAATGCACGCGCGAAAGTGCGTCGCTCCGCGGGCGGGGAGCGCGTCCACGTCGAGTGGAGCCTCCTGGAGCCAAGCAGAATCGTCGACGACGAAAGTGAGGGCGCCGAGACGGATCTCGCGCCCCTCGACCAGGATTCCGCTCGAAGACATGATGGGAGATGTCAAAAGAATCCCAACTCCTCCAAAAAATTGCTAGAACACCTGCCCCATGGTGGGCGCCAACTGTCGTGGTTCTAAGTCTGACAGTAGAATGGGGGTAGGAATGGAGAGGCAAGATCCTAGCTCTGGAGTAGTTGTGCACGCAAGGAGTTAACGAGTTCAGGCCCTTCTCGGAGGAAGTAATAGCCCTACGTCTCGGAGCCCGGAGGCGGTCGACTGGATTATATGCGTGAGTGTTACAAAGATGCGAACCCCTGTGCTAGTGGAGGGGGTGGCTTATATAGAGTGCGCCAAGACCTCCGTCAGCCCACATTGCAAGGGGTTTAAAGTACATTAAGGTCAGGCGTTACAGGTAACGCTTCTAATGAAGAGCTTTGATGACCATAAACACTAGTTAATTACAGACCGTTTGGATGCGGAGTGGCTCCTGTTCTTCCGATGGTCGAGTGAATCTTCATGGTCGAGTGTCTCCATGTTAGTCGAGTGAATGCTTATCAGGTCGACTGGTAAGCAGTCTCTTTTCGCAAGTGACCTTGGGGAGGGTACCCTTGGGCAGGCCCATGACCCTACCCTAGGTACATGACTTCATCAGATAGCACTGTGATCGAGTCCATACCCTAGTTTGGCGGTGGACTCGCTACGGCGGCAACGTCGGAGACGAAATCCGTTGACGGCGGCGGAGACCAGCGACTGGAGGCGGCTGGCGACGAGGAGGACGATCCGGAGACCTAGGAGGCAGAGTGAGCTATGCGCGGGCAAAGAGGTTTCGGAGAAATTTCCAAAAAAAATTCCCGTGAGTATATATAGCCCGACCCTGTCGGTGTGAGCGAGTGGAACAACTCAGTGGCACCGAGATGCATAACTGTTGACAGTTATAGCAACTCGGTGTGACCAAAAAGTTCAAATCGGTTGCACCGAGGTGAAAACTTAGATCGACTTAGTGATCTCGGTACGACCGAAATGGAGGAATCGGTCAGACCGAAAAGCACAAAGAAGTTTTGGAAATTTAAGTCTTTGACAAATCGGGGACTCCGAGTGCTCCTCACACAGAGTGGTTTGAATCTGACTTGATCAAATTTTGTGATGTAGCATGAATAGAGTTTGAGACGAGAAGAGCATAGATAGCTAGAGAGGGTTCTTAGGCATTCTTGTCCTTCCACTTGGCAAAAGAAAAGAAAACCAATCAATCAAAACAACAAGTGGATGTCCTCGAATGAGTAAAATATGCAACCAACATGCTCACACAATAAAATGGCAATTGAAATATGTGGCAAAGCATGCACAACCAATTCTAGCATCTATCAAGCAATTGGCGATGACTAGGTCATCTATATATGAGTATATTGACTTAGGAGTCAAATGAGAACATTTGATCATAGGTCATACTCATCGTTTAAGCACAAGTGGGGTTACCACTTTTACATAAAGCATTGTTGTGTTCACATCATTAGAGTTGCTTTAGCTCAAGTCTTAGAGTAAAGCTCCCCCTAGATGTGATATCCCCCCTAAGAGGGATGAACTAACCTTGGGTTTTGTTGATAATGACTTCATGTAGATGTTGAAGATGTGGATGCTCAATGTTGATGTGGATCATTTGGAGCCATCCATTGGAGTGAATTGCACTTTCAATACCTACATGGGTTAGTCCCACAAGGAACAAACAAGGATATCCATAGACATAGAGTGATGCACACACAAGATGATGTCTATGAAAGCTTTTAGGTTACCTTGTCCCTTGACTTACCAACAAGAGGGTTTGTGAATCCTTGAACTAGTGCAAGATGTGGAAGTTGATTGCACTTGTTCTTGCCAAGATGATAAGAGTGAAGTATGTTGGCGGAGTCACCCTCAAGAACTCTCTACTTTTTCTTCTTTTGGATCCACACCATCTTGATGGGAATCCTCGGAGTTGTAGTTGTACTTGATGAAGTAGAACTTCAAGTAGTCTTGGGAATCCCCTTGACTAAGGTCTTAGGAGCTTCTTCAAATGCATCAATTTCCTCTTGAAGCTTGTCCTTGCCTTTTTGCTTGTAGTCTTGTGGTGGAAGATCATCTTGAGGTTGTGTCCCTTTGAAAGAAGTAGGATCATACTTCTCTTGTTGAGGAACAAACTTTGTCTTGGGGTATTGATCTTCCTTCCACTCCACTCCATTGGCATTGAACTTTCGTTCAAAACCAAAACCTTGATTCTTCCGGTGCCTTCCTTGCTTGCGTACAATTTCCTCTAATTGCTTACTTCCGGCAAGGCTCTTGTAAACTCCTTTCTCTATAATTCCCTTCAATAGGCTATTTTCTTGCTCAAGTGTAACTTGGCTAAGAGAATTATTAGTGGAATCAAGAGAACTACTAGAAGCAACAATATTGGGTTTAACATGATCATTGTTACTACTAGAGGAAGAATCTTTCTTGTTCTTGTTACTAGACTTGACTTGAGGCATGTAAGTGGATAAGAGTAAACGCTTGGCAATGTAAGAAGAACTTTTCTTACGAAGATCATCATTGATTGCTTTTAAGAACTCATGCTCTTGCTCAAGGTTGAGCTTTTCAAAGCGTAATTTCTCATGTGTCTTGCTTATGCATATAAGCCTTGGAACACATTAAGATAGTAGTCATCCTTCCATACAGTTTTCGAGAGTATTGCATCTCCAACGGAGTGGGTTAGTAAAGTTACTCTCCTCAGTTCACCACTGGCTTGTTTTCCCAGGTCCTACTTCACGAGATCTCCGATCACATAGGTTGGGTTACTACCATGGCAACTCATGTTGGTCTCATATCCATCTCCCTTGATGCGCTATCTATAACAACACGTGATAGCCCTTTAGTAAAGGGATCTGTCAGATTCTTAGTCGTTTGAATATAATCCAACGCTATCACTCCAGAGTTCCTCAATTTTTTGACAGTTTTCAATCTCATTCTTATGTGTTTGTTGGACTTCATGTTGTCCTTTGAACTCTTCACCTTGACAATAACTGTTTGATTGTCACAATTCATCAGGATGGCCGGAATCGGCTTCTCAACCACTGGCAAGTCCATCAACAGATCTCGAAGCCATTCTGCTTCGCCGCCCGATGTGTCTAATGCTGTTAATTCTGCTTCCGTTGTCGATCTTGTTAAGATCGTTTGCTTGCAAGACTTCCAGGAAACAACACAACCTCCAAGAGTAAACATACCCAGTTGTGGCCTTCATCTCATCAGCATCAGAGATCCAATTCGCATCACTATACCCTTCAAGTACCGACGGGTATCCGGTATAGTGAAGTCCATAGTTCATAGTACCTTTCAGATAGCGCATAACTCTCTCAAGAGCACGCCAATGTACATCACCCGGTTTGGAAACAAATTGGCTCAGTTTGCTAATAGAAAAGTGATGTCATGCCTCGTTGCACTCGCTAGATACTAGAGGGAACCAACAATTTGAGAGTATCTCAATTGATCTATAGTTGTGCCTTTAGACTTTCGAATCAGCACACTAGGATCATATGGTGTTTGACATGGTTTGTAGTCCGAATATCCGAAATGGCTCAACACCTTCTCAACATAATGGGATTGCAGAAGTGTAATCCCACCTTCATCATCTCTCAATAGCTTGATGTTCAAGATAACATCAGCCACTCCAAGGTCCTTCATCTCAAAGTTCTGAGATAGGAAAGACTTAACCTCCTCAATCAACTTGAGATTAGTCCCAAATATCAGTATGTCATCAACATACAAACACAGTATAACTCCTTCGCCCCCACCATAGCGATAGTATACACATTTGTCGGCCTCGTTAACAACAAAGCCAACAGATGTCAATGTTTCATTAAACTTGTCATGCCATTGCTTAGGCACTTGTCTCAGGCCATACAAAGATTTCACCAACTTACACACCTTTCCTTCCTGGCCATCCATCACAAAGCCATCAGGTTGTTGCATATAGATTTCCTCCTTTAGCTCTCCGTTCAGGAAAGCCGTCTTAACATCCATCTGATGAATGAGAAGACCATGTGAGGCCGCCAACGAGAGTAATACTCGAATGGTGGTCAGTCTGGCCACAGGTGAATAAGTGTCGAAGAAATCTTCTTCTTCTTTCTGGGCGTAGCCCTTGCCCACAAGCCTAGCCTTGTACTTTTCTATCGTAGCGTCGGGCCTAAGCTTCTTCTTGAACACCCACTTGCATCACAATGGTTTGCAACCATAAGGACGTTCAGTAAGCTCCCAATTCCCGTTAGCCATGATGGAATCCATGTCGCTACGGACCACATCCTTCCAGTAGTCAGCTTCTGGAGATGCATACTGAGGGAGTCCTGGAATAGGGGGTGTTCGGCAAGCCGGACTATACTCTCAGCCGGACTCCAGGACTATGAGGATGCAAGATAGAAGACTCCGTCCCGTATCTGGAAGGTTCTTTCCTTGGCGTAGAAGGCAAGCTAGGCGTGCAGATATTCAAGATCTCCTACCATTGTAACCGACTTTGTGTAACCCTAACCCTCTCCGGTGTCTATATAAACCGGAGGGTTTTAGTCCGTAGGACAACTCCAACATACAACAATCATACCATAGGCTAGCTTCTAGGGTTTAGCCTCCTTGATCTCGTGGTAGATCTACTCTTGTACTACCCATATCATCAATATTAATCAAGAAGGACGTAGGGTTTTACCTCCATCAAGAGGGCCCGGACCTGGGTAAAACTTCATGTCCCATGTCTCCTGTTACCATCCGACCTTGACGCACAGTTCGGGACCCCCTACCCGAGATCCGCCGGTTTTGACACCGACATTGGTGCTTTCATTGAGAGTTCCTCTGTGCCGTCGCGATCAGGAAGGATGCCTCTTCCCGTCTTTAAAGACGACACCGTCACCAAAGGAGCTTTGGCTGTCGACCAAACCCTCCGACTGGGTGGATTTCTCATGACCACCCCGACGGCCGTAGCGCCAACGGTGACCTCTCGGGTCATCGAAAACAATCTTCGCGTGAGTTTGGCATCGGCCGAACAGTTGGATCCGGTAGAGCTCTCCTACGTTAACGAGCTCCTGGATCGTATCGCTGCCTTGGGGGTCGCCACAAATTATGATCAGGTTGGGCTTAAACCCGATCTAAGGGAAATCAACTCCCCCCAAGCCACCCACCATGTTGCGGTGGTTGAGGCACAATACGGCGATCCTTCATCGATCTGAAGGACCAGTTATGTCCGAATCCCAGAACCCTCCACGGATATCCACAGAGGGAAGGATGCAATTCAAGACCTAAACTTAGAGTCAGGCAAACCGGATAACATCCAAGGTTCCGGATCTTCGAATCCGAAGGTTGTCCGGCCTCCGGACAGCAAACCGGGCGAGATATCAGATCTAACGAGCTCCGCTCGTCCAGCCCTAAGCGACCTCTCCCAGATTAGGCAAAAGCCAGAAGAAACAGTGCATCATTACTGGGCCAGATTCCTCCTGCTTATGCACAGGATAAAGGACTGCAGTGAGAGAGACGCGATTACGATCTTCTGCAATAACTGCACGGACAAGGGAATACTCAACGCCATAAGCCACCGTAGTATTACGCGCTTTCCTGACTTGGCGTCCATAGTGCAAAAATACTGCGCGATGGAAAGCGCTTGGAAAACCGAAAATAAATTTTGGGATAATCCGGCCCTGAATAGCAATCCCGGCCGAATTAAAAGGGCGCATTACGGTAAGTCGTCTAGATTAAATAAAAAATCAAAACCCTCTAGGGGACATGGAACCGTACTCGAAAAGTGGCTGGACGCACCCTGCAAAATTCACAGTGCAGCAGACGCCGCACCAACGCACAGCCTCAGGGCGTGTTGGATAGTTCGGCAGGTGGCCAAAATGGGCAAAGATCTCCTAACTCCGGAGAACAAAGAGAACCAGCCCAAGAACTTCAGTGCCGTGCTCACAATCGCGGAGACCTTCGCATCGAAGAATATGCGAAAGAGAGCACTTCGCAGCCTCACCGAAGTCCACCAAGTGGCAACAATAAATCCATGGAGCAATACAGCTATCACCTTCAACGCGAGTGACGAACCTAAATTCCGAACAGCTAGAGCACCAGCCGCATTGGTTCTCAGTCCCATAGTGGACGGTTGTCGCCTCGCAAAGGTACTCATGGACGGAGGCAGCGGATTGAACCTCATATACGAGGAAACCCTTCAAAAAATGGAAATAGACTGGAACCGCATTGAGCGGAGCAACACAACCTTTAGAGGTATAATCCCCAGTCAAGAGGTGCACTGCACCGGAAAAATCACACTGGATGTTGTATTCGGCACTCCGGATAATTACAGGTCCGAACAGATCACGTTCCAAGTGGTCCCGTTCAAAAGCGGATATCACGCTATATTAGGACGAGAGGCATTCACAGTCTTCCAAGCCATACCCCATTACGGGTACATGAAGCTTAAAATGCCCGGGCCGGACGGAATTATCACTCTCGCTAGTGATCCGGACATTGCACTCCGCGCCGAAAACAAAACAGCCGCACTGGCCCTCGAGGCACTATCCGAAGCCTTAGCAGCCGAAGAACTAACGGCGCTGCGATCCACGGTAAATAGGGATGATGTGATACTTGATAAGAGATCCAAATCCACATCCTTCAAACCAGCGGACGATATAGTCAAATTCCAGGTCCACCCAACGGACCCTAATAAAACAGCTTCCATCGGGGCACAACTGAACCCCGATGTAAACGCCGCACTGCGCGAGTTCCTACAAGAGAACTGGGACATTTTCGCTTGGCACCCTTCAGACATGCCAGGAATCCCACGCAGGCTGGCCGAGCACAGCTTAAATATCCAAAAAGGATTCAAACCTGTCAAACAAGCCCTTCGGCGTTTTTCCGAGCCAAAGAGACAGGCCATGGGAGAGGAGCTAGCCAAACTATTGGAAGCCGGATTCATCAGAGATATAAAACACCCGGATTGGCTAGCGAACCTGGTAATGGTACCAAAGAAGGACAAATCCTGGCGCCTGTGTGTCGACTTCAAAGACCTCAATAAGGCCTGCCCAAAGGATCCCTTCCCCCTCCCCCGAATTGATCAAATCATTGATGCCACCGCAGGACACGATTCCTTGTGTTTCCTCGACTCATACTCCGGCTACCATCAAATAAAGATGGCCGAACCAGACCAAGCGGCAACGGCATTCATCACGCCGTACGGACCATTCTGCTTCAACACAATGCCCTTCGGACTCAAAAACGCCGGGGCAACATATCAGCGCATGATTCAAACATGTCTGGCAAATCAGATCGGCAAAACAGTGGAGGCGTACGTAGACGATGTGGTCGTTAAATCAAGACACGTCGAATCTCTAGTAGACGACTTGAGACTTACATTCGACAACCTACGAAAATACGACATCAAGCTCAATCCGGAAAAATGTGTTTTCGGTGTTCCAGCCGGAAAGCTCATGGGCTTCATCGTATCCGGTAGAGGAATTGAAGCAAATCCAGCTAAAATCCGGGCTCTGTCGCAATTGGACGTCCCTAAAGATCTCAAACAAATTCAAAAACTTACCGGATGCGTGGCGGCCTTAAGTCGCTTCATCTCCCGCTTGGGAGAAAAGGCACTCCCCCTTTACCGACTCTTAAGGCGCACCGAACACGAGTGGACGGACGCAGCCACTGCCGGACTCAAGGAAATAAAGGCCATCTTGGCAACAAATCCCGTCCTGACCGCGCCGAATATGGGCGAACCCATGTTGTTATACATAGCCGCAACCCATCAGGTTGTCAGCGCAGTACTCGTCGTCGAACGGGTAGCGGACGGACACAAACTACCCCTTCAAAGGCCGGTTTATTACGTGTCCACCGTCCTCACACCATGCAAATCACGGTACCCGCATTACCAAAAGATCGCATACACGGTGTTTATGGCATCCCGGAAGCTACGACACTACTTTCAAGAGTGTTCTATAACAGTAGCCTCGGAAGTACCACTCAACGACATTCTCAACAACCGCGATGCAACGGATAAATAAATGGTGACTTCGACGCCAAAGACCCAAAGATGGCAGCTTATCGCAATGCTATGCTCAAAATATCAGCTCGGTTCGAGGGACTGGAATTCCACCACATTGCCCGAGAAAATAATCAGGCAGCGGATGTCCTGGCACGCATCGGAGCAAAACGAGATGCGGTTCCCCCCAACATCTTCCTTGAAAGATTATTCAAACCATCCGTGACATGGGAGGGGGAACCTCCGGACAACAGCCCGGACATAACCGCACAACCCGACGCCGAACAATCAGATGTAATCGGTGGTTCTTCCACCGAAACCACACCATCAGCCCACGTCATAATGGCGGTCATCGCCCCGTGGACAGAACCATTCCTAGCCTACCTTACTAGGCAGGAACTCCTTGAGGACCAAAATGAGGCACGCTGCATAGTACGGCGGTCTAAAGCCTATAGAGTCCATGAGGGAGAGCTATACAAGAAAAGCGTTACCGGAGTCCTTCAAAGGTGCATCTCCGAAGAGGAAGGGCGGAGTCTATTGGCCGAAATTCACGCCGGACTTGGTGGCCATCACACTGCAGCTCGGTCCCTTGTAAGCAAGGCATTCCGCTCAGGCTTCTATTGGCCGACGGCCCGAGCAGATGCTCAAGACTTAGTCAAACGATGCGTCGGTTGTCAGCTTTTTGCCAACCAAAGCCATATGCCACCCAATGCCCTCCGAACTATCCCCATAACTTGGCCTTTCGCGGTCTGGGGACTTGACATGGTGGGACCCCTTAAAGGTGGAACCCACAAGAAAAAATACCTACTGGTCATGGTGGATAAATTCACCAAATGGATAGAGGCCAAGCCCGTCAAAACGGCCGAATCCGGACCTATGATAGACTTCTTGTCCGGGGTCGTACACCGTTATGGTGTCCCCCATAGTATTATCACAGATAACGGTACAAACTTCACCTCGGATGAAGTAAAACTGTGGTGCAAAAATTTGGGCATCAAGCTCGACTATGCCTCTGTCTATCACCCACAAACTAACGGTCAGGTCGAACGTGCAAATGGTCTCATCATGAGCGGCATCAAACCCAGATTAGTGCGGTCCCTTAAGGAATCCAATATGCACTGGGTAGAGGAGCTCGACTCCGTACTCTGGGGGCTGCGAACCACGCCGAATCGCACCACCGGATTCACACCATTTTTTATGGTGTACGGCGCTGAGGCAGTCCTGCCTTGCGACATAATTCATGACTCACCTCGAGTGCGCATGTACGAAGAAAGAGAAGCCGAGCTCGATCGGCAGGACAACCTGGACGCTCTAGAAGAGGAGCGAGATGTGGCTAAAGCCCGTTCTGCGTTTTATCAACAGCAAGCTCGAAGATATCAAAGCAGAGAAGTACGGGCCAAAAATTATAATGTTGGTGAACTAGTTCTACGCCTGCCGGATAAGCAAAAGAACAAACTCAAGCCCAAATGGGAAGGTCCATTCATCATTGACCAAGTCCTAACCGGTGGAGCGTACCGCCTGCGAGATGCGTCGGACAACCGACTCGAGCCGAACCCATGGAACGCAACACGTCTCCGAAGATTCTATGCCTAGCGCCGGACTCTATGTTCGTCTCCTTCCTCTGTCCATTTTCTATTTTCATACATTTTTTATTTATTCTTTTTATTTTTGTCTCCTGCTCTTTTCTTCTTTAGCCCTTAAGGGCTCATCAAGTGATGCGCCACTCGCGCTCCTTACACCTGGGGGATTCTTTAATAGAAGCTCGTTTACACGGGTTTTACACCCAACGCATGCGTCAGACTTCTGCATGCACCTTTTCTTCACCATTATATGCATCGATATGACTTAAGTTTTGGCCAAGCTGGGTTGCCTGGCTCCTGTGCTTACCCCTACGTTCCCGATTGTTCGGCTAGGTGGTAAAGGGAGCACCTCTGCGATTGTTACTGCCGGATAAGCCGGATGTGTACCTCAGACTGGGTGAAGCCGAAAGCTAGCGTTCTTAAGGGAATATTCGGTCGGTGAATTAAAGATGAACTTTTTGTTATTTTTTACATGCCCCCAGACGATTCCTGCATTTGCAGCTCGGACGTGCACTTTAGGGCATGCCACCCCAGCGAAAGGAACCCTTAACGGAACTATTCTCTCTGGAAGATGTTTCTTACTAACCATGTAATATAACATAACTAGTTGGGCACTTGTCTGATAAAGCAACTGATGACCCCTACGCCTGGTCTCCATGCATACCGTGGTTCTCCTATAACCATTATGGTATTCGGACACACTCCGGACCGTCAGGTCCCGAGGTCGAAGCGAAAAGGTCGGCAACGACAAACGATCTACAATCCAGCTAGAAGGCATTACACATGTCAATTTTAAATTTACACAGTCATTACGAATGATTGTATTCCTCCTCTATACCATCTAACAGGCTGTCTAATTTGCAGTCCTGCTGGGAATACTTTGCGGCCAACTCAACTTGGCCGTACACTAAGCTTACAGGGATCTCTTTCCCGTCAGGCCCTACAGGTCCGACCTCGGCCATGTGGTTCGGGTCAGACTTGACATAGCGCATCTTCACCATGGCCCAGGCCTCCCTAGCGCCTTGCCGGCAGGCTGATCTCTTCCACAACTGGAAGCGCCGCCGAGCTCCAGTCAGCTTCTCCGCAAGGTCTCCAAGACCTTCGGGCACGGAGTGGGAAGGCCATAATGCCTGAACGACGCCTTGCATCGCCTGCCGCACTCTATCGTGCAGTTGCGAGAGCCCGGGAAGAAGGTCGCCCGTAGATCCGGGCATTTCCTCTCCAGGACGACCTGTAAGCATACCTACAGACATAAAGCTGTTAATCGACTTCCTCGCCGAACCTTTTTTTCGAGAGTTTGTTCAAGCACTTACTAAAGATGTCGCGTCGAAGTCGCCGATTCTCCTTCGTAGAGTCTGACAGTTGGGATCGAACATCTTTCAGTTCGACATCCAATTTGGTGTTGGCATCCTGAAGATTATTCTTCTCCTGCCTCACCTTTGTCAACACACTCTCACCGGCCTTTAACCGGCGTAGGAGTTGTTGTTTATCCGGATCGAGTCCGGCACCATCTGCAACATTAATTGTCAGAACAACACAAAAGCCGTACAACATTACTCTCGAAGTATATCCTACCTGCAGGGGACCCTGGGGGCTCCCCTGTTGCGGCTAGTGAGGCCTCTAGTTGGGCCTTACACTTTTCCAGCTCCTGGGACAGCACGATGTTCTTCTCTGTAAGAACCTGCATATGATCCTTAAATCAGTTATTTTAACTATTTTAAGTCTCGGGGGCTACTGGTACATATATATTCTCTTACCCATATGTCTTTCACGTACTGCTCCGTGGCTCTGGCTAAGCCATCCCGAGCGGCACGAAGATACGCATCTCCCGAGTTAAAGGCATCTAAAGCCTCTTGGGAGAAACAAGCATTGCGCAGAACTGTCCGACGACGCCTATGGTTCAGGGCGCTCTCCACCTCCGAATTTGTGGCAGACAGTCGGTCCGCATCCTCCGGCGAAGGAGCGTCCGGCGCGAACTCGGTGTTCGTTCCCGCTTCCGGGCCAGGCGTTGGAGCCTGGCTGGTAGAAGCGCGGTGGGCGGCTCCTCCGGATATAGTCCGGCGGGGCCTCTTCGCCCTGTAAAACGGTGCGGATGTTAACATGCCTTGACGGAATAACACTAGGGAGACAGAAGGCTTGTTCTACCTTTGTGCCGGACTTTTAGTCCGGACTTCATTCCTCTTTACCCCACGGGGTCCGGTGGCTCCTTGTTGATTGGCCGCCGTGAGTTCGGTTTCCCTCCTCGGGAATCTCCCCTGGAAAATGCGGTTGAAATATGTTAGCACGGAATCTCTTTTAAAGGAATAAAAACACTCCTGTTTCCGTCACCCGGGAGTCCGGGATCAACCCAGGGTAATAGGCCATGATGGCCACCAAGGTATTATCCTTGTTCAGTTGATAAAATATTCCATCAATGAGCTCCACTGCTATATCCGGATCTTCTTCGAAGTCCGGGTCACGGGACCTTTCTGGGTCCTCGGGCTGGGGAGGACGGCTGCTGATGTCCTTCACTTCCTGCCGTAGTCCCTGCGCTAAAATTGTCAGACAGCATGACCAAACATGGGGGTGTTAAAGCAAATGGGCGAGTGCGATTGGCCGCTCACCCAGCTTGGAGGTTCTTGCATGGAGAATCCGGCCCGCGGATTGACGCGGAGGAAATCCTCCATTTCTCCTTTATACAAGGATGCTAATATCTCTGTTAGAGCGGCTGGGGAGGCTGGTCCTTTACGGCCATAGCGGGTAGCGTCGTCCTCCCCGTTGAATTCCCACATGGGGTGGCTTCTGTATTGAAGTGGCTGCACCCCCCGCATGATGCAAACGGCCATAACTCCAATCATGGTTAGCCCGGAGTGAGCCAATAGTCTTATCCGGCTCATCAGATAGCGGGCTTCTCCGTTATCCTCCCCCTGGGAGCTCCGCGGACGCCAGCTCAGGCGTTTCTTCAAAGGAGATGTGCTGAACTCAGGGAGGCCGGCCCGGATAGGGTCCGGCAATGGGACGTCGTCTATATAAAACCATTCTGAAGGCCAGTCTTCGGACGCCTTCTTTGGGGTTCCGGGTGGATATCCGGTCCCGGCGATGCGCCATATTTCGGCGCCGCCCACTTGATATATGGACCCCTCTTGAGAACGGGGTACCAGGCAGAATAGCCTTTTCCACAGCGCGAAGTGGGCCTCTATGCCCAGGAACAGCTCGCAGAGGGCAACAAAACCTGCGATATGAAGCACCGAGCCAGGCGTAAGATCATGGAGCTGGAGGCCATAGAACTCCAGGAGCCCGCGGAGGAACGGATGAATCGGGAATCCTAATCCCCTTAGTAAATAAGGGACGAAGCACACCCTCTCTCCTTTAGAAGGATTGGGGGTACCCTCCGCCTGCTTTCCGCCCCTATAGGTGGCGAGTCCGTCTCGGACCGAGGCCATATACGCCTGGGGGAGAAATCCGTTGGTTTGCAGCGACACTAACTCGCTGTGCGGGATGGAACAACTCTCCCAGTCTCCGGGTTTCGAACCGGAGGAGCGAGGGGAGGAGTTGCGACGGCTGGCCATGTTGGAATGGACCTTTGCTGGAGGCGCTCCGATGATAACTCGCGAGGAGGAAGAGATGTGGTTTGGATCTAAATCCCCGGCCCATTAAATAGGCGGCTCGTTCGTACGGCTAAGGGTATAAGTGTAAAGATGCCTCGGGCCTTTCGCATTCGCGTGGAAGGCAGTCATTATTGGGCACAGAAGCCGAGGAGCGCTGCAGAAATCGAAATGTTATTCAAACAGGTACACAGGATTTGGAGGAGGAACCCGCCTTGCAATGCCGAAGACAATTTGCGCGCCGGACTCGTCGTCATTGAAGCCTGGTTCGGGGGCTACTGAGGGAGTCCTGGAATAGGGGGTGTTCGGCAAGCCGGACTATACTCTCAGCCGGACTCCAGGACTATGAAGATGCAAGATAGAAGACTCCGTCCCGTATCCGGAAGGTTCTTTCCTTGGCGTAGAAGGCAAGCTAGGCGTGCGGATATTCAAGATCTCCTACCATTGTAACCGACTTTGTGTAACCCTAACCCTCTCCGGTGTCTATATAAACTGGAGGGTTTTAGTCCGTAGGACAACTCCAACATACAACAATCATACCATAGGCTAGCTTCTAGGGTTTAGCCTCCTTGATCTCGTGGTAGATCTACTCTTGTACTACCCATATCATCAATATTAATCAAGCAGGACGTAGGGTTTTACCTCCATCAAGAGGGCCCGAACCTGGGTAAAACTTCGTGTCCCATGTCTCCTGTTACCATCCGACCTTGACGCACAGTTCGGGACCCCCTACCCGAGATCCGCCGGTTTTGACACCGACACATACGCTTTTGAAATAGAAGTGGGATTATCCTCCACGAGGTATATGAAGAAATCATCACCAAAGGTCTTTACAGTCCTTTGTCTCTTGCCCCTACCAAGGGATTCCTCATTATCCTCCTCAGGATTTTCATCATGTGTTTGATTATAATATTCCATCGGAATGGCAGGTTCAGGAGTCTCCTCAGATTCCTGTCTAGAAGTGCTTTGTACATCTCTCATGGGGAAAATGTCCTCAAGGAATGTAGCATCTTTAGACTCCATAATTGTACCGACCTTCATGTCAGGTACCTCAGATTTCACTACTAGAAATCTATAGCCAACACTATTCATAGCGTAGCCCAAATTAACACAGTCCACAATCTTTGGTCCAAGCTTACGCTTTTGGGGGATCGGCACATTAACTTTCGCCAAGCAGCCCCAGGTACGTAAGTACGAGAGTGTTGTCCTCCTCTTGGTCCACTTCTCGTAAGGAGTGATCTCGTTATCCTTTGTCGGAACTTTATTCAGGACATGACAGGATGTCATTATAGCCTCCCCCCACCATGCTTTGGATAAACCCGACGTATCAAACATGGTGTTAACCAAATCAGTTAGAGTACGGTTTTTCGCTCGGCAACCCCGTTTTACTGGGGTGAGTAGGGAGGCGTCCTCTCGTGAATAACGCCGTGTTCCGCACAAAAGGCATCAAACTCTTTCGAGAAGTACTCTCCACCACGATCTGACCGGACTCGTTTAATTTTCTTTTCAAGTTGATTCTCAACTTCTGCCTTATAGATTTTGAAGTAGTGTAGAGCCTCATCTTTAGTATTTAACAGATACACATAGCAATATCTAGTGGAATCATCTATCAAAGTCATGAAATATTTCTTTCCACCTTTAGTCAACACACCATTCATCTCACAAAGATCAGAATGTATGAGTTCCAGTGGCGCCAAGTGTCTCTCCTCTACTGCCTTGTGAGGCTTGCGAGGTTGCTTAGATTGCACACACGAATGGCACTTAGAACCTTTGGCTAAAGTGAAACTCGGGATTAAATTCGATTTTGCTAGCCGCGTCATAACACCAAAACTAATGTGACAAAGACATGAATGCCAGATTTCAGATTCATGAACACTAAAATGAATATTGTTCACGACTTTATTACATAGATCTGCAAGAGAAAGGCGGAACATGCCTCCGCATTCATAACCCTTTCCAACAAATAGTCCATATTTCGTAACAACTAATTTATTAGACTCGAATACCAACTTAAACCCTTCTCTACATAGAAGGGAGCCACTAACGAGGTTCTTCTTGATGGCGGGGACATGCTGCACGTTCTTCAGCTGCACGATCCTTCCCGAAGTAAACTTCAGCTCGACCGTGCCAACACCAAGAACAGAAGCACTTGCGACATTCCCCCATCAATACGGACCCGTGACCTGTGGCCTGGTAAGAAGAAAACAATGAAATGTCAGCACACACATGAACACCTGCACCTGTGTCGACCCACCAATCGGTGGACGGCCAAACTGAAAATACAGCAAATAAATTACCATACCCAGATGCACCACTCTCATTGTTGCTCACAATCATATTGACAGACTTGGAGTCCTGCCCTTGCTTCTTATACTTGTTTGGGCACTTGTTGGCCCAATGTTCAAGCGAACCACAAGTAAAGCAGCCCTCATCCTTCTTGTTCTTCTTGAAGGTCTTCTTACCCTTCTTCTTAAAGTCGGCACTCTGTTGGACACTGTTCTTTCCCTTGGGCTTGTGGGAATTGGAGTTCTTCTGATGCACCATATTAGCCACAGAAGTTCCTTCGACCCCTTTTCCGTGCGAGTCCTTTGCCCTTGAATTCTGCTCAAAACTCAGATGGCCAATGACATCCTCCACAGAGAATTCACGCCTCTGATGTTTCAGAGTGGTGGCAAAGTTCCTCCAGGAATTGGGAAGCTTAGCGATTATGCAGCCCGCGACAAACTTGCCCGGTAACTCGCACTTAAGAAGATCAAGCTCCTTAACAATGCATATTATCTCATGAGCCTGCTCCAATACAGGACGGTTTTCAACCATCTTGTAGTCGTGGAACTGCTCTATAATATACATCTCACTCCCTGCATCGGCAGCCCCGAACTTAGATTCGAGCGCCTCCCACAAGTCCTTGGCAGACCGCACATGCAAATATGCGTCAACCAGCTTATCTCCAATCACGCTCAGAACTGCCCCGAGGAACACGACAGTGGCCTCCTTGAACGCCTTCTCCTGTTCAGGAGCGATCGTTCCTGTGGGAGTCACACGGCGACCCAGAACACGTTCATTGCCGTGAGCCATACGGTGGTTTTAGTCTGCCAACGCTTAAAGTACGTCCCCGTAAACGGGGATGGTTTCAGTGCAGTAGCAAAACCAGAATTCGAAAAACTCCTACACACATTAGGTTTTTGGATTGATAAGAAAATAGGCAGTTTTTCGATTAAATTAATCCACGAATAAATCATGACCATGACATGGACAGCATTGATAACACACTGATTACGATCTAACAGAGCATGTACTACGCATATAGTAGAAACATCTACGCATATCGCTAGTACTGCTACAACAGAAAGAAACACGACAGGGATAAACGATGTATACCCTCCAATCGGCCACGCGGCGGTGGTGGCGGTGGCAGCAGCCGCGGCATCCTCAACGGCCTTCTTGTCGGCCTCGGCCTTCTCAGCAGCGGCACGGTCGGCGTCGGTCGACATGATGATGTCGAAGGTGATGCGGACATAGATGAACAGAAGCGAGCAGTCGCGTAGTCGCTACCCAAAAACCTAATTGCCCCTCTCCCGTACAGGATCCGGAGAGGTGGGGTTTCGGAGGCCTGCTCTCCCGTCAACCGTGTACGCGGTGAACGGGACGGAGTCGTCGGCGGCAGCAGCAAGAGAGGAACGACGTGGGCGTGGAGGCGGAGATGCGTTCTGTTTCGTGGCGGCTAGGGTTGGCAGCGCCCCACAAATATATGTGCGGCTACGCGTGGAGAGACGTGGGCTGAACCCACGTCCAAGTCGGTAGCCCATGATCCGACGTCTCAGATCGTGGCCCTACCTGTCAAAGACTCTCCGTTCCTGACCGGCAAAAAGAAGCGCATAGGAGTGAGCTCGGCTCGGCTCAATCCCGCAACCCGCGGCGCATCGTGATGAGGCGTAGCGTGGCGAGGCGAGCGGAGGAGGAGTGCGTGAGGGCCTCATCTCTTCTCAAGCTCCAATAGCATGAGGGAGAGAATCCCTTATAAACCACTCCAACTCTCCTTCCACTTCCGGGGTGGGACTAAACTTCCCACCACCTTGTCTTGCCACCTACATGGGCCCTTAGAGATCAAATCTGAAATTGTCATATGGGCTCTAGGCCCATCTCATATTTCAACAATCCCCCACCAGATCTCAGGGGCCCAGTTCGTCTTTTGTTCCAAACGCTGTTTTGATATACCAGCATCTCAGTGGAGACCGATTAAGGTTGAGCTCCACCTAGACTAAGTAGTTACACTCGCAGTCGGCTCCGAGCTAAGGGTCGGAGCGGACACTGGTATGGCCTCCAGGGCATTGTTCGGCGGTAGAGCTAGATCATGCCCATCGTGACAGTGCGGCGCACTCGGCTGTGGCTCGAATCCATCAAAGATCAAGTCTCCGCGGATGTCGGCCGTGTAGTTCAAACTTCCAAATCTGACCTGATGGCCAGGGGCGTAGCTTTCGATCTGCTCCAGATGGCCAAGCAAATTGGCCCGCCGTGCAAAGCCGCCGAATACGAAGATCTGTCCGGGGAGAAAAGTCTCACCCTAGACCGCGTCGTTGTTGATGATCAAAGGAGCCATCGGGCCTAAAGATAACGACACAAAGAAACTCTCAATGAAAGCACCAATGTCGGTGTCAAAACCGGCGGATCTCGGGTAGGGGGTCCCGAATTGTGCGTCTAGGAGGATGGTAACAGGAGACAAGGGACACGATGTTTTTACCCAGGTTCAGGCCCTCTCGATGGAGGGAAAACCCTACTCCTGCTTGATTAATATTGATGATATGGGTAGTACAAGAGTAGATCTACCACGGGATCAGAGAGGCTAAACCATAGAAGCTAGCCTATGGTATGATTGTTGTTCGTCCTACGGACTAAAACCCTCCGGTTTATATAGACACCAGAGAGGGCTAGTGAGGGAGTCCTGGATTAGGGGGTGTTCGGATGGCCGGACTATACCTTCAGCCGGACTCCAGTACTATGAAGATACAAGATTGAAGACTTCGTCCCGTGTCCGGATGGGACTTTCCTTGGCGTGGAAGGCAAGCTTGGCGATGCGGATATTCAGATCTCCTACCATTGTAACCAACTTTGTGTAACCCTAACCCTCTCCAGTGTCTATATAAACCGGAGGGTTTTAGTCCGTAGGACGAACCTTAACATACAACAATCATACCATAGGCTAGCTTCTAGGGTTTAGCCTCCTTGATTTCGTGGTAGATCTACTCTTGTACTACCCATATTATCAATATTAATCAAGCAGGACGTAGGGTTTTACCTCCATCAAGAGGGCCCGAACCTGGGTAAAACATTGTGTCCCTCGTCTCCTGTTACCATCCGCCTAGACGCACAGTTCGGGACCCCCTACCCGAGATCCGCCGGTTTTGACACCGACATTGGTGCTTACATTGAGAGTTCCTCTGTGTCGTCGCTTTTAGGCCCGATGGCTCCTTTGATCATCAACAACGATGCGGTCCAGGGTGAGACTTTTCTCCCCAGACAGATCTTCGTCTTCGGTGGCTTCGCACTGCGGGCCAATTCGCTTGGCCACCTGGAGCAGATCGAAAGCTACGCCCCTGGCCATCAGGTCAGATTTGGAAGTTTAAACTTCACGGCTGATATCTGCGGGGACTTGATCTTCGATGGATTCGAACCACAGCCAGGCGCGTCGCGCTGTTTCGATGGGCATGATCTGGCTCTGCCGCCGAACAGTGTCCTGGAGGCCACACGCGCATTGGTTCCAACCCTTAATTCGGAGCCCACTGCGCCGATCGAGGATGAGTGGTTGGACCCCGCCTCGGGGGTTGCGATCTCAAAGGCGATCGAGATGAACACCAGCCCCGCACTCTGCAAGGCCCGTGACTCCGAGTGGCCGGACTCCTCTCCGGACTCCGAGCCCTCCGCGCCCCTGCCGATCGAACCCGATTGGGCGCCTATCAAGGAGTTCACCGCCGCGGACACCTTTCAGCACTCGCCCTTTGGCGATATTCTGAAATCACTAAAGTCTCTCTCTTTATCAGGAGAGCCCTGGTTGGACTACGGTCAGCGAGGATGGGATACGGACGATGAAGAAATTCAAGGCCCACCCACCACCCATTTAGTAGCCACTGTCGATAATTTAAACAACGTGCTCAATTTCGACTCCGAAAACATCGACGGCATGGACGACGATGCAGGAGACGCACATGAACCAACGCCTATAGGGCATTGGATAGCCACCTCATCTCATGATGTGTACATGGTGGATACGCCTAAAGAAAGCGACAACGAGGAACACGGGGATGCCACGAGGGATCGATCCCTTGAAAAGCAATCAAAGCGGCGGCGTAAACATCGCTCCAAGCCCCGCCTCGATAAAAATAACAGCCATACAGACCCAGCCATAGAGCAGGATGAGCCGGCAGACGATGAGCATGCCTTAGAGCAACCATCCGAACAGGGCAGCTCGGATAAAGAAACTGAACAACCCGTCACCGGCGAAAACGGCATTCCGGACGACCTTACGCCGGAAAAACTCACGGAGCATGAGAACCTCCACAAAAGGCTCGTTGCAACCGCACACAGCCTGAAAAAGCAGAAGCGGAAACTAAAAACTGCGGAAGATGCACTCAGAATCAGATGGAGCAAAGTACTCAACACCGCAGACAAATACGGTGGCAGTCGCCGCACAAAAAGCTATCCGAAGCGAAAACTGCTGCCTAAATTCGACGAGGAGGCCCTAGAGCCCCCGCAGTCAAAAAGTAAGAAAGACACCCGGTCGGATAGACGACCCCATGGCCAGCATAAAGCATCAAGCGGCGCCGCACTCAAGCCGGCATGCGACCCACTCAAGGATTCGCATCAAAAAGATGGCCCAGCCAGGTCTATTTATGGGCCAAGAAAGCAAGCTCTCGTAAGCAATGCAACAAAACCAATATCCGAACATCACGGCACACCCAAATACAGGGGTGCCGCACACCCCCTATGTTTCACCGATGAGGTCCTGGACTATGAATTTCCAGCGGGATTCAAACCCGTAAACATAGAGGCATACGACGGAACAACAGACCCTGGAGTCTGGATCGAGGATTATATCCTCCACATACATATGGCTAGAGGAGATGACCTCCACGCCATCAAATACTTACCCCTCAAACTTAAAGGGCCAGCCCGGCATTGGCTTAAAAGCCTTCTGAAAACACAATTGGAAGCTGGGAAGAGCTCGAGGACGCTTTCCGAGCAAATTTTCAAGGGACCTATGTCCGCCCTCCGGATGCAGACGATCTCAGTCACATAACCCAACAGCCCGGAGAGTCAGCTCGGCAGTTCTGGAATAGATTTCTTACTAAGAAGAATCAGATAGTCGACTGTCCGGACGCCGAAGCCCTAGCAGCTTTCAGGCACAACGTCCGAGACGAATGGCTCGCCAGACACCTCGGACAAGAAAAGCCAAGAACAATGGCCGCACTAACAAGCCTCATGACCCGCTTCTGCGCAGGAGAGGACAGCTGGTTGGCAAGATGCAGCACCAGCGACCCAAGTACATCCGAAACTAGGGATGGAAACGGAAAACCGTGACGCAATAAGGACCGTCGCCGGACTAAGGAAAACAGTCCGAAGAGCACGGCAGTCAACGCCGGGATTTAAAAACTCTCGGCAGAATCAGAAAAAGCCGCCCCTCTAGGATAACAGAGATGATTTATCCAACCTAAACAAAATCTTGGACAGGATATGTCAAATACACAGTACTCCCGGGAAGCCTGCTAACGATACCCATAGAGATTGTTGGGTTTTCAAACAATCCGGCAGACTCAACGCCGAACACAAGGGGCTCGACACACCAAGCGAATACGATGACGAATCCCAAAAGCAGAGCACCAGGAAACAAAAGAATTTTCCACAAGAAGTAAAAACAGTAAACTTACTTCACATAACAAAATGTGCGGCGCCCATAAAGGTACGCGCCATACGGCCTATCCCAAAGGAGTCTCGCCACTGGTTGTCAAAACCAATCATCTTCGATCATCTGGACTATTCTAGAAGTATCAGAAACGCAGGCTGGACTGCCTTGGTACTCGATCCAATAATTGACGGACTCCAGTTTACAAATGTCTTGATGGATGGCGGCAGTGGACTAAACCTGATATATCAGGACACAATCCACCACATGGGGATAGACCCAACAAGAATTCGCCACAGCAAAACCTCCTTTCAAGGGGTAACGCCAGGTCCGGACACCCATTGCATGGGTTTTCTCCGGCTCGAGGTTATATTCGGCTCTACCGATAACTTCCGTCGCGAAAAGCTGACTTTCCACATCGTCCCATTCTCAAGTCGCTATCAAGCACTGCTCGGACGCGAAGCTTTCGCCTGCTTTAACGCAATACCGCATTATGCATCCCTTATGCTTAAGATGCCCGGTCCACGAGGCATCATCTCTTTGAAGGGGAAGCATTGAGTGCACCTCCCCCGAGCGGAGGATTGTGCGGCCGCTTTAACAGCCCCACAATAAAATGGCTTCACCAGCCAGAACTTCCGAACAGGTCATTAAGACCACGGACACGGATAGACGAGTCTGGCACAAAAGTATCATTGATAAAGGCTTAGTGGCCATATACCCCTGCCCTAGGGGCTCCGCACATATAAAATAAGAGACAATAAAGCTCAATTTTACATATTTTACTTTATACTTTGTTTATTTAATATAACTTTTGTTCGGCACGACCCTTTTTTCAACTTAGTTCCTCTCTTTTACAGATGAATATCGTGTTGCGCCCGTCCAGGATATGGCACAACGGAGACACAGGCGCAGACGTGCAGTAGGGACCCGTTCCAAGGATTCTTTTTAGATTAAGACCCTGCGTAAACCTTTTTTACTGTCTCTTGTTGATCATCCCCTAGTTTTCTCTGGTATAACCAAGGAGGAGGCTGGCGTCTTGGCATGTGGCCACATCAGAGTTTTTGCGCGTACCTGGACACTAGGGGCTTTTAACCAAGGGCGTTGTTTCGCCCGCCCTCATAAAGACCGAATACCTTAGGGAGTGTTCGGCGTCGCAAGTTTGGCCTTATATGCATCAGCTCCGAATCATGTCTTTGGTCAAATGTTGGGTTGCCCGGCTCCTGCATTCGGCTGCCTTACGTTCCGCTCTATCGGCTAAGGCAGCACCAGGAGAACTACTGCGATTGTGCCCCGGTTCGGCCGGGCGAGCACCTCAGTAGAGAAAGCCGAAAACTGACTGTCATGATATAGTGTGAGACTGGTCCACCACTCGATAACCTACCGGAATCTATAGGATTCCTCCGCTTTAATGAAGGGCCGTTTCCCGGCCAGGCACATACGCGCCCCGAATTCGAGCGAGCGCAGTCGCCACCAGGGGCTATCTAAGTAGCCTCACTATCAAGCTCCTATGGCTAAGTGAAAATGATAAAGCATTATAGTCCGATTGCCTAGTTCGCTGCACTATCACCTCCTTTGTAGGACCAAGACGTTGGATTAAGTGTGAAAAGCGCCTTCTGCGAACACCCCGGCATTATGTGCATGGGGGCTGAAGCCGACGACTGCCATCTTTCAGATTTTATATAAACGGCCGCACAGGAGGTGTTAAAATACTTGTAGACACAAGTATAAAAAGTTCCTATAATTTATCAAAATACCCTTTTACAATCGCATATGCTATTCGAACATAGCATCCTTCGAGCACTGTGTCTCTATTACACGAGCGCCTTGCAGAACTTCCTGAAAATAGTGCTCGGCAGGTACTCGTCTTCTGTCCGAATCTTGGGATGCAACAGCGGTGGTCTCCATTTCCGCCCAGTATGTCTTGACACGGGCAAGAGCCATCCGCGCACCCTCTATGCATGCTGACCTCTTAATTGCATTAATACGCGGCACCGCACCAAGGAATTGCTGCACCAAGATGAAATAACTCTTAGGCTCCGATCTCCCCGGCCACAGGTGACTCATGACGCACCCCATGGCGAGTCCGAACAACCTATTCAGTTCGGCCCATTCGGCCAAACGATCGGCCACTGACAGTGGACGCTCTAGATTGTGGAACTGCGACTAGAAAAGCTTTTCCACTTCGCGATCTTCTTGATCTCGAAAGTGTTCGGTCACATCAGCAGCACTCGCTGCCAAATCCAGATAGGTGTCCGCCATACTCCACAACCGGTCTAACGGAGCATGCTTAGGATCACAAAACTTCCTCCGCAGCATAAAGGGCTTTCCAGCTGCGATCTCTCCAGCCTGACGCAGCTCTCATCGCAGAGCGAGCATCCTTGGCATCAGCAACGGCCTTTTCTAAGTCCGTCTGTCCCGCCCGGTCTTCTTTTTCAAGAAGCTTGCACCGGTCAGCAGCGCTCTTTAGCTTCACGGCCATCTCAGCCATCTCTTTCTTGCTTCGGTAGTGAGCAGCCTGTTCGGCTCTCAGCTCATTAAGGGCCTTCTCGGCAGCCGCATCGCTTTTTCTGGCTTGTTCCTTGGCTCGGGCAAGTTCCGCCCGAAGACTCTCCACGGCGGCCGCACCATCTGCATCAAGCACACACATTGTAAGATACTGGCATAAAGCTCCTCTTACCAGGTGCTGCCCGAGGAATTACATACCCTGCGCCTCATCAAGCCGCTTGTTGACGAGCGCGATGTCGGCATCTGCCACGTCAAGTTGCCGCTTTAGCTCGGCAAAATCATCAGTTCGGCTAGATTCCGGACACTTCGCCACCTACATTCAAAGGCAGCATTTTAGACCTGGGATTATGATCCTCTGCGCGCCGTCACTTCTGACAACGCACAGAGTCTCAGGGGCTACTATCTACACAGGGTGCATCTTATTTATGCGCAACTGACAAAAGTGCACATTATCTAACGTACCTCCAAACCCGTCAGTAAACTTCTGACGGCCTCGTGCAATCCGCTTTCCGCGGAAGAAATCCTTTCAATCACCATGCCCATCAATGCACGGTGCTCCTCTGAGATAGAAGCTCGCCCCAGCAGATTCTTCAGCTCCTCCGGCCGAGCACCAGACGGTGCCGGACTTGTCCTATGGCCTCTTTCGAAGGCCGGACGCGGAGAACCTTGGGGGGGCACATAGCTATCTTCCGCCCCTGCCGGATTCGGAGAAACCCTCTGCGACGATACCTCAGGATCACCCGCCTCGCCAGGTGGTGCGGCAGGAGGAGGCGTTCCGCTCTCCATCATCTCTGGAAGAAGGTCCCTCGAAGACGAGCTCTGCTGAGAAGGGCTGAGGTCCGAGATACAAGGTAAAATTTCGGTTAATCTTCTCAGATATAAAGCAAGGATTTCTCTCATCTCTCAAAAGGAAAATCTTTCTCTACTTACGGCTCGCTGGAGGGCTGATCCCCTTGAGGGTATAGTTCGGCCGAGGTACCCCTCGGCGTAGGACCCTCTGACGAGGATTTTCCCCCCGCTTTGAGGCCATGGTCTCCGGGTCTTCAGAGGCGGTCCTTTTCTTCCCCTGAGGAGAGGAATTTTTGGTTCCTTCCTTCCGAACAGCCTCCTTCGAGGAGGCCGTAGGTTCCTTGTCCCCTCCCTCGCTTTCTTCCAAAGGCACAATCTTCAACATCCTGACTAGCACGGGATCCGGCCTGGTCTCGGGGAGGGGAGCCGGACACCTGATCAGCTTTGCTTTCGCTATCCACTCCTGTTTAAAAGGACAGCCCTTTTAGGGGCAAGTTTATGACGAATATACGGATAGCGAGTCCGGGCACAAGGCTACTTACTTGAGTATCCGGGTGATTGCAGCTTAGACCTGCGTCCTCGGTCAAATCTGGACACATTGCTTGTGATCCGAAGAACAGTTTATACATCTCCGCGGGCGTTGCGCCCATAAAATGCTGGAGAGCTCGTGGTCCCTCCGGATTAAACTCCCATAGATGAAGGGAGCGACGTTTGACAGGCAGTATTCGGCGGATCAGCATGACTTGCGTCACTTTGACCAGGCTGAGACCTCTTTCTAAGAGATCCCTGATGCGGCTCTGCAACAAAGGCACGTCCTGGGATGGCCCCCAATCTAGGCCTTTATTGACCCACGACCCCAGCTGCTTTGGGGGACCCGAGCGAAAGGCAGGCGGCGCCACCCACTTGGTGCCCCTGGGAGCGGTGATATAGAACCACTCTCGTGGCCATAAGCCGAGCTCCTCTTGAAAAGGGCCTGCGGGCCATGGAGCATCAACATTCTTGCTTATAACAGCGCCTCCGCACTCTGCGTGTCGTCCCTCAATCATCTTCGTCTCTACCTTAAAGGTCTTGAGCCATAATCCGAAGTGAGGAGTAACACAGAGGAATGCTTCACACACGACGATGAATGAGGAAATATGGAGGATGGACTCCGGAGCTAAGTCGTGGAATTCCAGCCCATAATAGAACATCAGCCCCCTCACGAAGGGATCCATTGGGAAGCCTAACCCCCGAAGGAAGTGAGACACGAACACCACGCTCTCACCAGGCTGGGGACTGGGAACGGCCTGCCCTTGAGCAGGCAACCTGTGCGAAATTTCGCCGGTCAAGAACTTGGCCTCTCTCAACTTTAGCACGTCCTCCTCCGTGACAGAGGAGGGCATCCATCGGCCTTGAAGGTCGGAACCGGACATTGTCGAAGGTCCGAAGCGCCTGGAATCTAGAGCCTAGGGTGTTGGAACTCGAGGCGACGGGCGAACTCATTTGAGATTGAAAGAAATGAGTAAGGCCTTGGTCTCTTTATAAGAGGTTGAATACTAAGGGCCCTCCCCGTAACCGTTTGGGACTCGCCTTTAATCGAGAAAACATGCTAACGGGCACAATTGGGTTACCCACGTCCGTATTGATGAGAATCCAGTAAATAAAGGGGACATGATATCTGCTTTGACAAGACGTGCCAAGGAAACCGCCTCGCAAAATGCGCTGAGGTGGGGGAGTAAGAACCATTCGAATAAAGGCTTGGCCGTAGCATGATGTCACGCTACGGAATACGTCAGCAGATTAGATTTGTGTAAATATTATTCTCTCTATGGCAATATGTGGAAACTTATTTTGCAGAGCCGGACACTATCCTTAGTGTTTACAATCTTTTATGAAGAACTTGGAGGAGGAACCCGCCAAGCAATGCCGAAGACAATCTGCGCGTCGGACTCGTCGTCATTGAAGCCTGGTTCAGGGGCTACTGAGGGAGTCCTGGATTAGGGGGTGTTCGGATGGCCGGACTATACCTTCAGCCGGACTCCAGGACTATGAAGATACAAGATTGAAGACTTCGTCCCGTGTCCGGATGGGACTCTCCTTGGCGTGGAAGGCAAGCTTGGCGATGCGGATATTCAGATCTCCTACCATTGTAACCGACTTTGTGTAACCCTAACCTCTCCGGTGTCTATATAAACCGAAGGGTTTTAGTCCGTAGGACGAACCTTAACATACAACAATCATACCATAGACTAGCTTCTAGGGTTTAGCCTCCTTGATCTCGTGGTAGATCTACTCTTGTACTGCCCATATCATCAATATTAATCAAGCAGGACGTAGGGTTTTACCTCCATCAACAGGGCCCGAACCTGGGTAAAACATTGTGTCCCTCGTCTCATGTTACCATCCGCCTAGACGCACATTTCGGGACCCCCTACCCGAGATCCGCCGGTTTTGACACCGACAGCTAGGGTTACACAGAGTCGGTTACAATGGGAGGAGATCTACATATCTGTATCGCCAAGCTTGCCTTCCACACCAAGGAAAGTCCCATCCGGAAACGGGACGAAGTCTTCAATCTTGTATCTTCATAGTCCAAGAGTCCGTCCAAAGGTTATAGTCCGGCTATCCGGACACCCCCTAATCCAGGACTCCCTCAATTACGCTTTTTGGGGATCGGCACATTAACTTTCGCCAAGTAGCCCCAGGTACGTAAGTATGAGAGTGTTGTCCTCCTCTTGGTCCACTTCTCGTAAGGAGTGATCTCGTTATCCTTTGTCGGAACTTTATTCGGGACATGAAAGGATGTCATTATAGCCTCCCCCCACCATGCCTTGGATAAACCCGACGTATCTAACATGGCATTAACCAAATCAGTTAGAGTACGGTTTTTCCACTCGGGGACCCCGTTTGACAGGGGTGAGTAGGGAGGCGTCCTCTCGTGAATAACGCCATGTTCCGCACAAAAGGCATCAAACTCTTTCGAGAAGTACTCTCCACCACGATCTGACCGGACTCGTTTAATTTTCTTTTCAAGTTGATTCTCAACTTCTGCCTTATAGATTTTGAAGTAGTGTAGAGCCTCATCTTTAGTATTTAACAGATACACATAGCAATATCTAGTGGAATCATCTATCAGAGTCATGAAATATTTCTTTCCACCTTTAGTCAACACGCCATTCATCTCACAAAGATCAGAATGTATGAGTTCCAGTGGCGCCAAGTGTCTCTCCTCTGCTACCTTGTGAGGCTTGCGAGGTTGCTTAGATTGCACACACGAATGGCACTTAGAACCTTTGGCTTAAGTGAAACTCGGGATTAAATTCGATTTTGCTAGCCGCGTCATAACACCGAAACTAATGTGACAAAGACGTGAATGCCAGACTTCAGATTCATTAACACTCAAATGAATATTGTTCACGACTTTATTACATAGATCTGCAAGAGAAAGGCGGAACATGCCTCCGCATTCATAACCCTTTCCAACAAATAGTCCATATTTCATAACAACTAATTTATTAGACTCGAATACCAACTTAAACCCTTCTTTACATAGAAGGGAGCCACTAACGAGGTTCTTCTTGATGGCGGGGACATGGTGCACGTTCTTCAGCTGCACGATCCTTCCTGAAGTAAACTTCAGATCGACCGTGCCAACACCAAGAACAGAAGCACTCGCGCCATTCCCCATCAGTACGGACCCGTGACCTATGGCCTGGTAAGAAGAAAACAATGAAATGTCAGCACACACATGAACACCTGCACCTGTGTCGACCCACCAATCGGTGGACGGCCAAACTGAAAATACAGCAAATAAATTACCGTACCCAGATGCACCACTCTCATTGTTGCTCACAATCATATTGACAGACTTGGAGTCCTGCCCTTGCTTCTTATACTTGTTTGAGCACTTGTTGGCCCAATGTTCAAGTGAACCACAAGTAAAGCAGCCCTCATCCTTCTTGTTCTTCTTGAAGGTCTTCTTACCCTTCTTCTTAAAGTCGGCACTCTGTTGGACACCGTTATTTCCCTTGGGCTTGTGGGAATTGGAGTTCTTCTGATGCACCATATTGGCCACAGAAGTTCCTTCGACCCCTCTTCTGTGCGATTCCTTTGCCCTTGAATTCTGCTCAACACTCAGATGGCCAATGACATCCTCCACAGAGAATTCACGCCTCTGATGTTTCAGAGTGGTGGCAAAGTTCCTCCAGGAATTGGGAAGCTTAGCGATTATGCAGCCCGCGACAAACTTGCCCGGTAACTCGCACTTAAGAAGCTCAAGCTCCTTAACAATGCATATTATCTCATGAGCCTGCTCCAATACAGGACGGTTTTCAACCATCTTGTAGTCGTGGAACTGCTCTATAATATACATCTCACTCCCTGCATCGGCAGCCCCGAACATAGATTCGAGCGCCTCCCACAAGTCCTTGGCAGACCGCACATGCAAATATGCGTCAACCAGCTTATCTCCAATCACGCTCAGAACTGCCCCGAGGAACACGACAGTGGCCTCCTTGAACGCCTTCTCCTGTTCAGGAGCGATCGTTTCTGTGGGAGTCACACCGGCGACCCAGAACACGTTCATGGCCGTGAGCCATAAGGTGGTTTTAGTCTCCCAACGCTTAAAGTACGTCCCCGTAAACGGGGACGGTTTCAGTGCAGCAGCAAAACCACAATTCGAAAAACTCCTACACACATTAGGTTTTTGGATTGATAAGAAAATAGGAAGTTTTTCAATTAAATTAATCCACGAATAAATCATGAGCATGACATGGACAGCATTGATAACACACTGATTACGATCTAACAGAGCATGTACTACGCATATAGTAGAAACATCTACGCATATCGCTAGTACTGCTACAACAGAAAGAAACACGAGAGGGATAAACGATGTATACCCTCCAATCGGCCATGCGGTGGTGGTGGCGGTGGCAATGGTTGCGGCATCCTCGGCGGCCTTCTTGTCGGCCTCGGCCTTCTCAGCGGCGGCACGGTCGGCGTCGGTCGACATGGTGATGACGAAGGTGATGCGGACGTAGATGAACAGAAGCGAGCAGTCGCGTAGTCGCTACCAAAAAACCTAATCGCCCCTCTCCCGTATAGGATCCGGAGAGGCGGAGTTTCGGAGGCCTACTCTCCCGTCAACCGTGTACGTGGTGAACGGGACGAAGTCGCCGGCGGCAGCAGCAGTAGGGGAACGACGTAAGCGTGGAGGCGGAGATGTGTTCTGTTTCGTGGCGGCTAGGGTTGGCAGCGCCCCACATATATATGTGCGGCCGCGCGTGGAGAGACGTGGGCTGAACCCACGTCCAAGTCGGTAGCCCACGATCCGACGTCTCTCCGTTCCTAACCGGCAAAAAGAAGCGCATAGGAGTGAGCTTGGCTCGGCTCAATCGCGCAACCCGCGGCGCGTCGTGGCGAGGCGTGGCGTGGCGAGGCGAGCGGAGGAGGAGTGCGTGAGGGCCTCGTCTCTTTTCAAGCTCCAATAGCCTGAGGGAGAGAATCCCATATAAACCACTCCAACTCTCCTTCCACTTCCGGGGTGGGACTAAACTTCCCACCACCTTGTCATGCCACCTACATGGGCCCTTAGAGATCAAATCTGAAATTGTCATATGGGCTCTAGGCCCATCTCATATTTCAACAATCCCCCACCAGATCTCAGGGGCCCAGTTTTTCCTTTGTTCCAAACGCCGTTTTGATATACCAGCATCTCAGTGGAGACCGATTAAGGTAGAGATCCACCTAGACTAAGTAGTTACACTCCTTCACAACTGAACAATGGACTATGTCTTGAATTATCAGTTTAGCGTCAAGAAGTTTCACCACAAGTCTCACTGATACGAGGTTGCCGAAGGCCGACCCCTCGGGTGGAGCATATTAGTCACACTCCTGGCATGTTCATGAGCTTGCTAGAGATCACCCCAATCTCATAGACTGTGACCAGCAGTCGGGCTCATATAGGTGTGTTCCTCCAAAGATCGCTCTGTAGGATAGCATCTTGCTTATGCATATAAGCCTTGGAACACATTAAGACAGTAGTCATCCTTCCATACAGTTTCCGAGAGTATTGCATCTCCAACGGAGTGGGTTAGTAAAGTTACTCTCCTCAGTTCACCACTGGCTTGTTTTCCCAGGTCCTACTTCACGGGATCTCCGATCACATAGGTTGGGTTACTACCATGGCAACTCATGTTGGTCTCATACCCATCTCCCTTGATGTGCTATCTATCACAACACGTGATAGCCCTTTAGTAAAGGGATCTGCCAGATTCTTAGCCGTTTGAATATAATCCAACGCTATCACTCCGGAGTTGCTCAATTTTCTGACAACATTCAATCTCATTCTTATGTGTTTGTTGGACTTCATGTTCTCCTTTGAACTCTTCACCTTGACAATAACTGTTTGATTGTCACAGTTCATAAGGATGGCCGGAACCGGCTTCTCAACCACTGGCAAGTCCATCAACAGATCTCGAAGCGATTCTGCTTCGCCACCTGATGTGTCTAATGTTGTTAACTCTGCTTCCATTGTCGATCTTGTTAAGATCGTTTGCTTGCAAGACTTCCAAGAAACAGCACCACCTCCAAGAGTAAACATATACCCAGTTGTGGCCTTCATCTCATCAGCATCAGAGATCCAATTCGCATCACTATACCCTTCAAGTACCGACGGGTATCCGGTATAGTGAAGTCCATAGTTCATAGTACCTTTCAGATAGCTCATAACTCTCTCAAGAGCACGCCAATGTACATCACCCGGTTTGGAAACAAATCGGCTCAGTTTACTAATAGCAAATGCGATGTCAGGCCTCGTTGTGCTCGCTAGATACTGGAGCGAACCAACAATCTGAGAGTATCTCAATTGATCTATAGTTGTGCCTTTAGACTTTCGAATCAGCACACTAGGATCATATGGTGTTTGAGATGGTTTGTAGTCCAAATATCCAAAACGACTCAACACCTTCTCAACATAATGGGATTGCAGAAGTGTAATCCCACCTTCATCATCTATCAATAGCTTGATGTTCAAGATAACATCAGCCACTCCAAGGTCCTTCATCTCAAAGTTCTGAGATGGGAAAGACTTAACCTCCTCGATCAACTTGAGATTAGTCCCAAATATTAGTATGTCATCAACATACAAACACAGTATAACTCCTTCGCCCCCACCATAGCGATAGTATACACATTTGTCGGCCTCATTAACAACAAAGCCAACAGATGTCAACGTTTCGTTAAACTTGTCATGCCATTGCTTAGGCGCTTTTCTCAGGCCATACAAAGATTTCACCAACTTACACACCTTTCCTTCCTGACCATCCATCACAAAGCCATCAGGTTGTTGCATATAGATTTCCTCCTTTAGCTCTCCGTTCAGGAAAGTCGTCTTAGCATCCATCTGATGAATGAGAAGACCATGTGAGGCCACAAACGAGAGTAATACTCGAATGGTGGTCAGTCTGGCCACAGGTGAATAAGTGTCGAAGAAATCTTCTTCTTCTTTCTGGGTGTAGCCCTTGGCCACAAGCCTAGCCTTCTACTTTTCTATCATACCGTCGGGCCTAAGCTTCTTCTTGAACACCCACTTGCATCCCAATGGTTTGCAACCATAAGGATGTTCAGTAAGCTCCCAAGTCCCGTTAGCCATGATGGAATCCATCTCGCTACGGACCGCATCTTTCCAGTAGTCAGCTTCTGGAGATGCATATGCTTCTGAAATAGAAGTGGGATTATCCTCCACGAGGTATATGAAGAAATCATCACCAAAGGTCTTTACAGTCCTTTGTCTCTTGCCCCTACCAAGGGATTCCTCATTATCCTCCTCAGGATTTTCATCATGTGTTTGATTATAATATTCCATCGGAATGGCAGGTTCAGGAGTCTCCTTAGATTCCTGTCTAGAAGTGCTTTGTACATCTCTCATGGGGAAAATGTCCTCAAAGAATATAGCATCTTTAGACTCCATAATTGTACCGACCTTCATGTCAGGTACCTCAGATTTCACTACTAGAAATCTATAGCCAACACTATTCATAGCGTAGCCCAAATTAACACAGTCCACAGTCTTTGGTCCAAGCTTACGCTTTTTGGGGATCGGCACATGAAATTTCGCCAAGCAGCCCCAGGTACGTAAGTACGAGAGTGTTGTCCTCCTCTTGGTCCACTTCTCGTAAGGAGTGATCTCATTATCCTTTGTCGGAACTTTATTCAGGACATGACAGGATGTCATTATAGCCTCCCCCCATCATGCCTTGGATAAACCCGGCGTATCTAACATGGCGTTAACCAAATCAGTTAAAGTACGGTTTTTCCGCTCGGCAACCCCGTTTGACTGGGGTGAGTAGGGAGGCGTCCTCTCGTGAATAACGTCGTGTTCCGCACAAAAGCCATCAAACTCTTTCGAGAAGTACTCTCCACCACGATCTGACCGGACTCGTTTAATTTTCTTTTCAAGTTGATTCTCAACTTCTGCCTTATAGATTTTGAAGTAGTGTAGAGCCTCATCTTTAGTATTTAACAGATACACATAGCAATATCTAGTGGAATCATCTATCAAAGTCATGAAATATTTCTTTCCACCTTTAGTCAACACACCATTCATCTCACAAAGATCAGAATGTATGAGTTCCAATGGCGCCAAGTGTCCCTCCTCTGCTGCCTTGTGAGGCTTGCGAGGTTGCTTAGATTGCACACACGAATGGCACTTAGAACCTTTGGCTAAAGTGAAACTCAGGATTAAATTCGATTTTGCTAGCCGCGTCATAACACCAAAACTAATGTGACAAAGACGTGAATGCCAGACTTCAGATTCATTAACACTCAAATGAATATTGTTCACGACTTTATTACATAGATCTGCAAGAGAAAGGCGGAACATGCCTCCGCATTCATAACCCTTTCCAACAAATAGTCCATATTTCGTAACAACTAATTTATTAGACTCGAATACCAACTTAAACCCTTCTCTACATAGAAGGGAGCCACTAACGAGGTTCTTCTTGATGGCGGGGACATGCTGCACGTTCTTCAGCTGCACAATCCTTCCCGAAGTAAACTTCAGATCGACCGTGCCAACACCAAGAACAGAAGCACTCGCGCCATTCCCCATCAGTACAAACCCGTGACCTGTGGCCTGGTAAGAAGAAAACAATGAAATGTCAGCACACACATGAACACCTGCACCTGTGTCGACCCACCAATCGGTGGACGGCCAAACTGAAAATACAGCAAATAAATTACCGTACCCAGATGCACCACTCTCATTGTTGCTCACAATCATATTGATAGGCTTGGGGTCCTGCCCTTGCTTCTTATACTTGTTTGGGCACTTGTTGGCCCAATGTTCAAGCGAACCACAAGTAAAGCAGCCCTCATCCTTCTTGTTCTTCTTGAAGGTCTTCTTACCCTTCTTCTTAAATTCGGCACTCTGTTGGACACCGTTCTTTCCCTTGGGCTTGTGGGAATTGGAGTTCTTCTGATGCACCATATTGGCCACAGAAGTTCCTTCGACCCCTTTTCCGTGCGAGTCCTTTGCCCTTGAATTCTGCTCAACACTCAGATGGCCAATGACATCCTCCACAGAGAATTCACGCCTTTGATGTTTCAGAGTGGTGGCAAAGTTCCTCCAGGAATTGGAAAGCTTAGCGATTATGCAGCCCGCGACAAACTTGCCCGGTAACTCGCACTTAAGAAGCTCAAGCTCCTTAACAATGCATATTATCTCATGAGCCTGCTCCAATACACGACGGTTTTCAACCATCTTGTAGTCGTGGAACTGCTCTATGATATACATCTCGCTCCCTGCATCGGCAGCCCCGAACATAGATTCGAGCGCCTCCCACAAGTCCTTGGCAGACCGCACATGCAAATATGCGTCAACCAGCTTATCTCCAATCACGCTCAGAACTGCCCCGAGGAACACGACAGTGGCCTCCTTGAACGCCTTCTCCTGTTCAGGAGCGATCGTTCCTGTGGGAGTCACACCGGCGACCCAGAACACGTTCATGGCCGTGAGCCATAAGGTGGTTTTAGTCTGCCAACGCTTAAAGTACGTCCCCGGTGCAGCAGCAAAACCAGAATTCGAAAAACTCCTACACACATTAGGTTTTTGGATTGATAAGAAAATAGGCAGTTTTTTGATTAAATTAATCCACGAATAAATCATGAGCATGACCTGGACAGCATTGATAACACACTGATTACGATCTAACAGAGCATGTACTACGCATATAGTAACATCTACGCATATCGCTAGTACTGCTACAACAGAAAGAAACACGAGAGGGATAAACGATGTATACCCTTCAATCGGCCACGCGGCGGTGGCAGCAGCCGCGGCATCCTCGGCAGCCTTCTTGTCGGCCTCGACCTTCTCAGCGGCGGCACGGTCGGCATGGTGATGACGAAGGTGATGCGGACGTAGATGAACAGAAGCGAGCAGTCACGTAGTCGCTACCCAAAAACCTAATCGCCCCTCTCCCGTACAGGATCCGATCGGTAGACCACGATCCGACGTCTCAGATCGTGGCTCAATCCCGCGGCGCGGCGAGCGGGGGAGGAGTGCGCGAGGACCTCATCTCTTCTCAAGCTCCAATAGCATGAGGGAGAGAAACCCTTATAAACCACTCCAACTCTCCTTCCACTTCCGGGGTGGGACTAAACTTCCCACCATCTTGTCATGCCACCTACATGGGCCCTTAGAGATCAAATCTGAAATTGTCATATGGGCTCTAGGCCCATCTCATATTTCAACAGCTCTCATATAGGACCAGCACAACAAGGTGTAACAGCAATCCTCAAAAAAAAAGGTGTAACAGCACACTAGCAGAATATAAAGTCACGGAGCAGAGTCGGCACCGGAAATGTATAGTAGTACACAGCATGCATGCACTGAAACTGCGTGACCTTGTGGATGTACTTGAAGATCCAGGCGAAAAGCACACGAGGAATTAAATTGTTTGATGTCACCGCGTTGCAGGTGAAGTTACTCCTACTGCTGTCCTGCAGATGCAGCAACCGTTAGCCGCAGCACCGTACCTCAACCGAAAGTCGGGAGAAAAGCTTCGTCCGCTCACCTCACCTCACCGCAGTTACTGCAGCCGGCGGCATTTATCTATGCTTTCCAGGAAAGGAATCCAATCCAACCCAGATCCAGGCACAACTTTGAGAAATGGGGGGAAACCACCACATGGATTACAGAGAATCTCAACGCAATTCAAATCTGAATCAGCCGACAGGGCATTGTTTATGGTTCGTTTTTTACCTGCCCGAGACTGACACCATGTGCAGGTGCCAGGTTAATTACAGTGGCATATTCACAGTTTTACCAACATTTTTCACCAAGGTTCACTTGAAGAATTCACCTTTATTACCTTTAATCCGCCCCGGTAACAATCACTATAGCAGTAGGAAAACAGAGAGAGCGAGATCATCAAGAAGAGTATGGATCAATGGATGCCAAAATGTACATGCATGGAGGCAAGAATCAATGGCATGCAGAGGCAACAAGAATATGTCATGTCCATCGATGATCCATGATCGATCAGAGGTCGGTGTCGAGCAAACACCGGTCAGTCGATCAGCCGCGGGAGCACTCGGCGGGGAACCCCTTGGGGAACCGCCAGCCGTCGTCGCAGTAGTTGTAGCGCATGTAATTCTTCTTGGCCCAGGCGACGGTGCCCCGCTCGGCGGCGCTGGGCCGGCGCCGCATCCAGCGGCCGGTGCCGGCGGGGCAGGCCAGCGGGCGGCCGGGGCCGGCGGGCACGCAGGCGTCAGCGGAGTAGCCGCGGTAGGAGACGACGAAGGGCGCGGCGGACCAGTCCACCTTCACCTTGCCCCGCTGCGTCGCCCAGTAGCTGCCGTCCCAGAGCGTGGCGTGCACCGCCATGGGCTTGGCTCCCGGGTAGGGCAGGTCGGCGTGGCGGGTGAAGCAGCGGAGGAAGAGGTCGTCCACCTTGAAGATGATGTTCTTGGCGTTCCAGATGATGGTGTAGGTGTGGTAGTCGGCGGCCGGGTCGAACCAGAGGTAGAACTGCTGCTCCTTCTTGCCGTCGCCGTTGGCCCACACGTTGGTGTTGAGCGCCACCGGCTGCCCCGTGCTGTTGCCCATGAACTCCATGTCGATCTCGTCGTGCCCCGGCCCCTCGCCCGACGACAGCTGCATCAATCAAGTTCAAGTAGCAACGGCGGCGTCGTCAATCGAATGTCAATTAGATATATATTCTGTGCTCGATTTGAACGGGAAACGAATACGTACGTAGAAGGAAGCGACGGTGCCGGCGGAGTTGCCGGGGACGAGCTTGATCTGGACGCTGAACTGGCCGTAGAGGTAGCTGCGCCGGGAGCGAAAGGCCCCGCCGGACTGGCGGTCAAGGACGATCGACGCCACCTGCTGCCCCCGCGCGTCGTAGCCGGCCCGCACGTTGCCCTCCGTGGTGAACTCCTCGTGCAGCCACGCGGCCGCCGACGACGCCAGCAGCGCCAGCGCCACGGCGACGGCGGACACGGCAGCAGCCTGACTCGCCATGGTGCAGGCTGAGGATGCTCTGCTTCTCGGTGGAGATGTGAAGGCGCGCGCTAGTGGAGTGAGACGGGCATAGCACAGCACAGGAGGGAGGTGGCGCTGGATTTATACTGCTTTGGGAAAGGTCAGCGGCAGAGCAGACGTTCTGCTGATGCGCGGGGCACGCACGTCCCCACTAGCTTGCTGTGTCGGACGGTGACCGTGGTGACTGGCAAGCGCACCGCAGCCCGAACCGAACAAGCGTCCGGGCGATGGCGACGGGATTATCCGGCCATTCATTGCGGTTTGCCACTTAAGCGCATCAATGCGGGGCCCGTCGCCGATATCTCAGATTTTTGCTTGCTTTCCTTGCTGGGCATGGGCAAGCGTGTACTCCCTGGCCGGTCACGGGCGCCGCGGTGCCCGACAGCGACGGCTGGCGGCGGTGGTTCACGCGTCGTCTGGCCGCCGTCTTTGTCGTTTCCACGGGCCGCACAAAAGAGGCAGGCGCATAAACTCTTTCTCCATTGCAGCATCAACAAGAAGAATGAGTTGGCTCAAGCTAAACCGGTGCACCATATCTCTCGTATCGTATCAGCACAATAGACTGTGACAGCAGAGCACTAGCAGAATGTGCTCTCATCACAGCGACCTGTAAGGTAAGCCACCGTTGCAAAGATGATTAGACCACTATACTACCAGGGACCTGAACCTAATCCATGTTCTGCTACTAAAGTTATCAACAGGAAATGGTTACTGAAAACCACTGTAAAATAGATGCCTGAACTGCAGGGGAACTGATTGCCCACCTTATATATTTCTATAGTGCTGTTGCACAGCAAGGACCAACAAGAATGGATACAGGAAGTTAACCTTGGTGATATGATATCAGAGGACAGAGGCGGTGTGCTCCTGTTCGTTGCCGCATTCGCCTGGCAATGGTTTCAGCAGAGCAGGAATCCCTTTCCTCTGCTTTTCTTCCTGCCCAGAAGTTCTTCTGTTCTGGCTTCTCACAGGTAGGAGATATTCGGACTGTCAATTGGTCTTGCAAATTGTCAACGTTGAGGTTGATGGTGCCCTAAATTGACCCGATAGATCGAATAGCAATCTCTGTAGTCCCCGCACACTGATGATCTTCACTGATGGATTTTCAGATAGACGGTTCAAATTCAGTTGGCGACTTTTTGCAAGTTCCAAGAGCTAGTAGCCTAAAATACCCTTGAATGCAAGTACACCAGAACAAACGTGCTGAATTTAAACTTGCTGTAAACTAGAAAAGTTGACACAAACACGAACAGAAAGAACCATGTTGAGAATAAACCGGGTAAGTAACGGACAGATGGTTTATTTATATTTATGATGCTTGTATATATTATCATGCATCAAAAAACACAAGCTGTACAGCAGGCCTTAATTTTCACAAATTTGAAGAGAATCAGTGTGCACAAAAGATGTACCATGCTCTCCTAGTAAAGTTATGAACAGGAGATGGTTTCTGAAAATTCACATAGATGTCTGAACCAAAAGAGAACTGGTTGTCCACCTTATATCTCTATGGAACTGCTAGTGCAGAGAAGCACTTGTTGCACTGCAAGGACCAACAAAAATGGATAGAAAAAGTTCACCTTGGTGATATCAGAGGACAGAGGTAGGGTGCCCCTGTTCGTTGCCGCATTCGCCCGCAAATAGTTTCAGCAGAGCAGAGCAGGATTCCCTTTCCTCTCCTTTTCCTGCGTGGAAGATCTTCCGTTCTGGCTTCTCACAGATAGAAGATGGACACTGTCAATCAGTCTTGCAAATTGTCAAGGATGAGGCCATGAGGGTATCCTAAATTTACCTGATAGAATAGCACTCTATGCGATCGCACACTGATGATCTTCACTGATGGATTTTCAGTTTCAGATACTGCTTCACAAGACCATATGCCACACCACCTGAGCTTGAATTATATGTACTGCACGTGTTAATCCTGCAAGAAAAGAAAACCAATTCCGCATGAGTGGCTATGGAAGACGAGTAGTACATGACACAACACTATGGGCATGTCAATTGCACTGCAAGCACAAGTGATTAGGCCATGGATGTGGAGCTTCAATATAGACAGATAGCGCCTCCTTGGCTTCTAGATGTGGATGCTCCAAGGCAAGGGCTAGCTCTCAAAACAAAATCCCTTCATTTTTGGCACCTGTAAGGATAATATTGGACCATTTACTGCACTAGTCATCAGACAAACTCAGAATATACTTTTCTGACCATTCAAAAAAAATACTTTTCTATATAGTACTGTAAAACGAATGAGTTATGGAAAAAGGAAACTTTATTCCTGTTAATGTCGCACAATCTCAATCAACGGTCCCTTCAATAGAGGCAAAACACGAGTTGTAGACTTGCAGTGTAATATGGACTCACAGCACTGAAGTCTTTGGTGTTGCTCTCATGCTACTACTTGTTTATCTCCACCACACAGACCATTGGTGCTCACCTTGACTTCTGATTACATTCAGAACCATAGAATTGCCATCAGATCCAAAAAAAAGCAAGAGGATTTTATCATGGCGGAGCTCATCTTCTCGGCGGTTGTCGGGGACATGGTCGGCAGGGTGATATCTCTTCTGGCTGGCCGGTTCAAAGGCCAAGGGTGCGCCGAAGCCAAGCTACGAAGGATTTGCCATATGCTCGTCAAGGTTCACAGTGCAGTAGAGGAGGCCAAAGGGAGGCAGATCACAAACCACGGCACCCTCGAGTGGCTTTCGGAGCTCAACAACGGTGTGTACCAGGGCCGTTACTTGCTCGACACGGTCCGATGCAGAGAGCAGGAGCTTGAAGATGAGCATGCTGACAAGGTAGTAGGACAACCTTTCCCTTTATCCTTGCTTAATCCTGCAAAGCGTGTGCGCGTAGCGGCATGTGCCGTGAAGAGCCTATTGTCTGGCCATGATGTTGGTGTTGGTGAGGACATAGATACAGTGGTAGAGATCTTGGAAACCGTATCTACTGATCTCAAGGAGTTCATGATGCTCCTACACAACTGCCAGCCCATTCATCGTCCTTTGGCTACTAATATCTTTGTCGAGGGGCAGATGTTCGGCCGACATGTCGAGAAAGAGAGGATCATCAACTTCCTGCTGCACGATGGTGGTCCGTCAACTGGAGAAAAAGTGGGTGTGCTTCCCATCGTCGGTGACATAGGAGTCGGGAAGACCACCCTTGCGCAGCATGTCTGCGATGATGAGAGGGTGCGCAGCCACTTTCCAATAATCTTATATTCCAATCTCTCATACACCAGGGCGATGGCAAGGGGTGAGGCAGCGTTCGTTCTAGGATCCAGACACACAGTTAGAGATGCTAAAGAATTCATCGAGTCACTGCATGTACTCAAGCAGAAATACTTCACCAAGATGTTCTTGATGGTATTTGAAGATGTTGACGCGGACAAGAAGCAGTTGCTAGAAGAGATACTGCTGATCTTAAGATATGGAAAACATGGAAGCAGGATCATAATCACCACAAACAGCAGGGCCATTGCGGCGAGCATGGGAACGGTGCAGCCAATCAGTCTGAAGGTTATGCCGCACCAGGAGTATTGGTTCTTCTTCAAAGCACACGCGTTTGCCGGCAGAGATGTCGAGGAGGACCCAAGGATGCTAGCAGAAGGCAAAGCGATTGCAAGGAAGCTAAATGGATCCTTCTTCGGAGCGAAAATCATCGGCGGGGTGCTGAAGGCTCATCCGAATCCTCAGTTCTGGCGCAGGGTGCTGAGAAGCAATATAGGGGGGTTATCTCTGTTGGGCGATGGAATTGAGTACATTGCAGATTTGACAGAGAATTTGCTACCGATCGGCGCAGACATGTGTAAGGTGACCATTTCTAAGAGTCCATATCCCTCTCAGACGGAGCTGGCTAGGTTGGTATATCAGGCAAGTCCTAGTGCTGGTGTTGTTGCCTCGCGTGGTGATAACGGGTTTGCAAGAGTCTTGTTGTGCAGGTCAGTGTTGCCCTTCCAATTATTGTACTACACTGCTCATTGCAGTGTCCGCGGGCCGAACTATTCCCCAGAGTTCATCAAACTTGGAAGAAGTAGATTAGCCCATCTTACTCTTACTCCCATCAAGAAAAGATTTCCTAAAATTAGTAATATATGTGTGTGAAGATCAGACAGGAATTATGCCTATTTACATGGAATTGACTGGTCCGTGCAGAGTAGAATACTCTGCTTTGAGTTGCATTGTACTAGTTCTTGTTTATTTCTGTATTCTTAGCTTGCTTGTGTTGCTTCCCCGGTATAACTGTAACCTGGCCCTTGATGTGTGGAATGAAAAGTAGTGAGTCTCTTATGCGGTTCCCAGAGCTGTGACAGGAGCTTGATTATCCAGACTAGTGTTCTGCAGGAGAACACTTGGGAACTAGTCATGAAAATCGGGTTAGAAGTTCCATTATAAGCTTTGCCGGTAGATTGATTATGTTGTTTCTGGTACTTTCTAGACCACCTTCTCTCAGGATTGGTCGGGTCCTGCCATCCACTCACCGAGTATTCTAGGCGCATATGGTTTGGGGTTAGGTTGACCCGGGCAGCTCTGGAGAAGTGGTCGTTCTAGAAGTGTTTGGGCATTGGTCTTTAATTTTCAAACATTTGACAGGATGTACAGACATTTCAAAATCAACAAAGAAAGTTGATTGAAGCTAAATCGGTCGACCATTTATAGGGTCAGCACAATAAGCTGTATCAGCACTAGCAGAATATGTCATTACTAACAAGTCACACCAGCCTATAAGCCATCGTCGTAAAAATATGGCAAGGGAAAGATGGATAACACTGAGAAAAGTATATTCAACTTCCTGTTGATTAGAAACTTCCATAGATGCAATTGTTGCAAAAAGAGATGATTGTACGCCGTATATCTCCATAATACAACTGCTGGTGCATACAAACAATTGTTGCCTTTATCAGGAAAAAAAAAACACTTGTGGCACATCAGACAAGGCGTGAAGGCAAAGCTTGTATGTACTCCCTCCGTCCCATAGTATAAGACGTTTTTGCAAGCTAACGTAGCTTGCAAAAATGTCTTATATTGTGGGACGGAGGAGGTATCAGAGAAGAGGCATTTGTCTTGTCCCTATCCCTAAGCTCTAGTGGTTTTTTTCCTTTTTTTATTTTTCCCTTTTTGGGTTTTCATTCGGTTTTCCCTGATTAACCAAGAATCTTAGGTTTTTGGGTCCGGTTTTCCTTATAAACTGGACCAACTCTCTTCTTCTTAATGAAACGCAGGAACCCCCTACCCTCAAATGAGGTTTCTCAAAAAAGAGGCATTCACCTTGGTGATATCTGAGGAAATATGCTCCTGCTCGGTGCCGCATTCGCCGGGCAATGGTTTAAGCAGAGCATGAGCCCCTCTCATCTCCTCCTCTTCCTGTCTGGAGGCTCTTCCCATCTAGCTTCCTACAGGCAGAGATGACTGTCAATTATGCAAATTGTCAAGGATGAGGTTGTCCTAAATTTACCAGAAATAAGAGCACTTGCTGCAGCAGCACACAGACGGTCTTCACTGATGGATTTTCACTTTCAGACACTTCACAATACCAGATGCCACACCACCTGAGCTTGAATTATACTCTAACTTTTAAATATGTAAGAAATCATTGCAAGGAAACCCAATTCTGCAAATGTGGCTATGGAAGATGACCACACAATTGACAGGTCAAATGCACTGAACGCACCAATGGTTAGGCTATGGCAACAATAGACAGGTCTGCGAGCATCAGTGATTAGGACCATCTTTGGCTTCTAAGGATGTTGATGGTCTAAGACAAGGACTAGTCATTCACTGCATTAGTCATCAGGCAAACTCAGAATATATTTTCATATCTAGTACCATACAACCAATAAATAATGGCCAACAGAAAATTATCCCTGTTATTTTTTGTTCTACCATGTTGGTATGACACTTAAAACAGTATAACTGGTGGTGCAATCTAGAACGGCAGTCCCTTTCATAAAGGAAAACACGCATTGTAGACTTGTAGTGCAATATAGAGTCAAAGCACTGAAGTCTTTCATGTCACTCTCGTGGCAATATTCATATAACTCTACCACACAAACCATTGGTGCTCACCTTGACTTCTGGTTTCATTCAGAAACTTATAGTTGTTAGAAAGGTTGGGGTACCAGGTAACTTGCGAACATCACATTCAGACAGTTGCTAGAGGAATTTATCATGGCAGAGGTCATCTTCTCGGCGGTTGTCGGAGACATGGTTGGCAGGATGATATCTCTTCTTGCCGGCCACTTCAAGGGCCAACAGTGCACCGAAGCCAAACTACGCAAGATTTGCCATATGCTCGTCAAAGTTTATAGTGCAGTAGAGGAGGCCAAAGGGAGGCAGATCACAAACTACGGCACCCTCGAGTGGCTTTCGGAGCTCAACGACACAGTGTACCAGGGCCGCTACTTGCTCGACACAGTCGGATGCAGAGAGCAGGAGCTTGAAGATGAGCAAGCTGACAAGGTAGTTGAACAACGTTTCTCTTTCTCCTTGTTTAATCCTGCAAAGCGTGTGCGCGTAGCAGCGTGTGCCATGAAGAGCCTATTGTCTCGCCATGATATTGGTGTTGGTGAGGAGATAGATAGAGTGGTAGAGATCTTGGAAACCGTATCAAGTAATCTCAAAGAGTTCATGATGCTCATACAAAATTGCCAGCCCATGCATCGTCCTTTGCCTACCAATATCTTCATCGAGGGGCAGATGTTCGGCCGGTATGTAGAGAAAGAGAGGATAATCAACTTCTTGGTGCACGATGGTGGTCCGTTAACTGGGGAGAAATTGGGTGTGCTTCCCATTGTCGGCGATGGTGACCATTTCTAAGAATCCATATCGCTCTCAGACTGAACTGGCTAGGTTGGAGGATTTGTATCAGGCAAGTCCTGGTGCTGGTACTGCTGGCCCGCTTGGTGATATCTGGTCTGCAAAAGTTTTATTGTGTAGATCAGTGTTGCCATTCCAACTCTTGTACTACACTGCTGATTGCAACGTGCGCAGACTGGACAATTCAGCGGAGTTCATCAGAACTTAAGAAGTACACTTGCCCATACTCCCGTCAAGAAAAAGTTTGCCAATATAGCTGTGTGAAGATCAGACAGGAATTATGCTGCTGCTCCGTGCAGAGCTGAATGCTCTGTTTTGAGTTATATTGTTATTATTGTTTTTTCTTGTCTTGCTTCCCTAACATATACATGAAACTGGCTCCAATGACTGCAACGTGGCCCTTGATGTGTAGAATGACAAATGGCAAGCCTTTTTATTTGGTGCCAAGATCTTGGACAGGCTTACCACTTGTCATTCTATCAAGAGTATTGTTCTACGGGAGAACATCTAGGAATCAATCATGAAAATCCGGTCAGAATTTCCATTATGAGCTTTGATTTGATAGTAGATAGATTACGCTGTTGATGGTATTTCCTAGACGAGTATTGTTCTACGGGAGAACATCTAGGAATCAATCATGAAAATCCGGTCAGAATTTCCATTATGAGCTTTGATTTGATAGTAGATAGATTACGCTGTTGATGGTATTTCCTAGACGACCCCTCCCCCAGGATCAGCCAGGTCTTGCAATCCACTCACCATTGCAAAGATGGATGCTAAAGATGATTAGACCACTATACCAGATTACCAGGGACCTGAACCTAATCCATGCTCTGCTACTAAAGTTTTCAACAGGAAATGGTTACTGAAGGCTAAAATATATGCCTCAACTGCAAGAGAACTAGTTGTCTCACCTTACACATCTCTATATATAGTGCTGTTGCACAGCAAGGACCAACAAGAATGGATACAGGAAATTCACCTTGGTAGGAAGTGTGCCACATTCGCCTGGCAATGGTTTCAGCAGAGCAGAGCAGAGCAGGAATCCCTTTCCTCTGCTTTTCTTCCTGCCCAGAAGTTCTTCTGTTCTGGCTTCTCACAGGTAGGAGATATTGGGACTGTCAATTGGTCTTGCAAATTGTCAACGTTGAGGTTGATGGTGCCCTAAATTGACCCGATAGATCGAATAGCACTCTCTGTAGTCCCCGCACACTGATGATCTTCACTGATGGATTTTCAGACAGACGGTTCAAATTCAGTTGGCGATTTTTAGCAAGTTCCAACAGCTAGTAGCCTAAAATAGCCTAGAATGCAAGTACACCAAAAGAAATGTGCGGAATTTAAACTTGCTGTAAACTAGAAAAGTTGACACAAACACGAAGGGAAAGAACCATGTCGAGAACAAACCGGGCAAGGAACGGACAGATGGTTTATTTTATTTATGATGCTTGTATTATCATGCATAGAAAAACATAAGCTGTAAGCAGGCCTTAATTTTTCACATATTTGAAGAGAATCAGTGTGCACAAAAGATGTACCATGCATGCTCTCCTGGTAAAGTTATGAACAGGAAATGACTTCTGAAAATTCACATGGATGCCTGAACCGAAAGGGAACTGGTTGTCCACCTTATATCTCTATGGAACTGTTAGTGCAGAGAAGCACTTGTTGCACAGCAAGGACCAACAAAAATGGATACGAAAAGTTCACCTTGGTGATATCAGAGGACAGGTAGTGTGCTCCTGTCCGTTGCCGCATTCGCCCGGCAAATGTTTCAGTAGAGGAGAGCAGGAATCCCTTTCCTATACTTCTTTTCCTGCATGGAAGATCTTCCATTCTGGCTTCTCACAGGTAGAAAATGGACACTGTCAATTGGTCTTGCAAATTGTCAAGGATGAGGACATGAGGGTGTCCTGAACTACCTGATAGCATAGCACTCTATGCGGTCGCAAGCTGATGATCTTCACTGATGGAATTTCAGTTTCAGATACTGCTTCACAAGACCATATGCCTCACCACCTGAGCTTGAATCATATGTACTGCACGTGTTAATCCTGTAAGAAGTAACTGCAAGAAAAAATAACTAGTTCAGCATAAGTGGCTATGGAAGACGAGTACATGACACAACACTATGGACATGTCAATTGCACTGCAAGCACTAGTGATTAGGCCATGGATGTGGAAGCTCCAATATAGACAGGTAGCGCCTCCTTGGCTTCTAGATGTGGATGCTCACCTTGACTTCATTTTTATTACCTGTAAAGAAAATACTGGACCATTTACTGCACTAGTCATCAGACAAACTCAGAATATACTTTTCTGACCATTCAAAAAAAAAAACTTGTTCCTGTTAATTTTTTGTTCTGCTGTGTGATATTACTTCAAAGTTAAAAATATAACCACATTGACTGGTCGTGCAATCTCAATCAACAGCCCCTTTCATAGAGGCAAAACACAGGTTGTAGACTTGCAGTGTAATATGGACTCACAGCACTGAAGTCTTTGGCGTTGCTCTCATGCTACTACTTGTTTATCTCCACCACAAAGACCATTGAAGCTCACCCTGACTTCTGGTTTCATTCAGAACCATAGAATTGCTATCAGATCCAAAAAAAGCAAGAGGATTTTATCATGGCGGAGCTCATCATCTCGGCGGTTGTCGGGGACATGGTCGGTAGGGTGATATCTCTTCTCGCTGGCCGGTTCAAAGGCCAAGGGTGCGCCCAAGTCAAGCTACGAAGGATTTGCCATATGCTCGTCAAGGTTCATAGTGCGGTAGAGGAGGCCAAAGGGAGGCAGATCACAAACTGCGGCACCCTCGAGTGGCTTTCGGAGCTCAACGACGGTGTGTACCAGGGCCGCTACTTGCTCGACATGGTCCGATGCAGAGAGCAGGAGCTTGAAGATGAGCATGCTGACAAGGTAGTTGGACAACCTTTTTCTTTATCCTTGTTTAATCCTGCAAAGCGTGTGCGCGTAGCGGCATGTGCCGTGAAGAGCCTACTGTCTCGCCATGATGTCGGTGGTCCTGAGGAGATTGACAGGGTGGTGGAGATCTTGGAAACCATATCCGGTGATCTCAAGGAGTTCATGATGCTCCTACAGAACTGCCAGCCCGTCCATCGTCCTTTGGCTACTAATATCTTCATCGAGGGGCAGATGTTCGGCCGACATGTCGAGAAACAGAGGATCATCAACTTCCTGCTGCATGATGGTGGTGTGTCTACTGGAAAACTAGGCGTGCTTCCGATTGTTGGCAGCACGGGAGTCGGGAAGACCACCCTTGCGCAGCATGTCTGCGATGATGAGAGGGTGCGCAACCACTTTCCAATAATCTTGTATTCCAATTTCTCATACACCAGAGCAATGGCTCGGGGTGAGGCGGTGTTTGTTCTAGGATCCAAAAATGCAGTTAGAGATGCTAAAAAATTCATCGAAATACTGCATGTACTCAAGGAGAAATACCTCAGCAAGAGGTTCTTGATGGTATTTGAAGATGTTGACATGGGCAAGAAACAGATGCTACAAGAGTTACTGCCAATCTTCAGACATGGCAAATTCGGGAGCAGGATCATAATCACCACAAACAACAGGGATGTCGCCAGCTTGGGAACGGTGCAGCCAATCAATCTGAAGGTTATGCCGCATCAGGAGTACTGGTTCTTCTTCAAGGCACACGCGTTTGCTGGCAGAGATGTCGAGGAGGACCCAAGGATGTTAGCAGCAGGTAACGCAATTGCAAGGAAGCTAAATGGGTCATTCTTCGGAGCGAAAATCGTCGGCAGGGTGCTGAAAGCTCATCCGAATCCCCGGTTCTGGTGCAAGGTGCTGGGAAGCAATATAGGGGGGTTGTCTCTGTTGGGTGATGGAATTGGGTACATTGCAGATTTGGCAGAGAATTTGCTACCAAACTACGCAAACATATGTGAGGTGACCATTTCTAAGACTCCATATCCCTGTCAGACAGAACTGGCTAGGTTGGTATATCAGGCAAGTCCTAGTGCTAGTGTTGTTGTCCCGTGTAGTGATATCGGGTTTGCAAAAGTCTTGTTGTGCAGGTCAGTGTTGCCGCTCCAATCACTGTACTACACTGCTCATTGCATTCTGCGTGGGCCAGATTACTCACCAGAGTTCACCAAACTTGAAGGGAGTAGATTTGCCCATCTTACTCCCCTCAAGAAAAGATTTCCTAATATCAGTAATATATGTGTGTGAAGATCAGACAGGAGTTATGCCTATTTACATGGAACTGATCGGTCCGTGCAGAGCTGAATAGTGAATACTTTGTTTTGAGTTGTATTGTTGTTCTTGTGTTTTTTCCCTGTTCTCTTAGCCTGCTTTTGTTGCTTCTCTGGTATATACATGAAACTAGCTCAGGTAAGTGTAACGTGGCCCTTGATGTGTGGAGTGACAAGCAGTGAGTCTCTTTTCTGGTGCCTAGAGCTTTGACAGTAACTTGATTATCCAGTTAGAAATTCCCATTAAGAGTATCGTTCTGTGGGAGAAAATTTGCAGGTAAATCATGAAAATCCAGCTAGAAGTTTCATTACTAGCTTGATTACGCCATTGCCAGTACTTCCTAGGCGACCCTCCCACAGAATCAGAGGGTTTCTGAAATCCATTTGCCGACTCTTCTAAGAGTATATGGGTGAGGATATGTTTACCCCGGCAGCCCTGGAGACGTGGTCATGCTACGGAGGTGCCGGGCATCAACTGTTTTTCTATTGCAACATCAACAAAGTTGGTTGAAGCTAAATCGATCCACCATTGCTCTCATATAGGATCAGCCACCATAAGTTGTAACAGCACTAGCAGACTATCCTATCACTAGCACAATAACTCATAGCAACCTACTGTGAATTAAAAAAATGTAATACATCGTTGCAAATTATATCAAAAGAAAGTTAGATCATATTGAGAAAAAATATTTTCAAGTTTTGTTGATTAGATTACCCAATACTCCATACCCGGTACTCAAAATCCATGCACTAGTAAAGTTATGAATAGGCAATGATTTCCGAAAACTCTCATGGATGCCTGAATTAAAAGAGAGCTGGTTGTCCACCATATATCTCTCTTGTTCTATAGAACTGTTGCAGACAAGAACTGCTAGTGCAAAGAAGATCCACTAAAAGAGCACCCACTGAATCTTTAAGGCCTATATGGGTGGCGGATAAATTGACCCAGGCAGCCCACGAGATGATCATGCTACGTAGGTGTCGGGCATCAGTCTTTAATTTTCACAAATTTGAAGTGAATTAGTGTGAACAAAAGATGTACATTGACCCAGGCAACATCAACAAAGTAAGTTGGTTGAAACTAAATCGGTCCACCATTGCTCTCATATAGTATCAGCAGAATAAGATGTAACGGCAGTAGAAGAATATGCTATGAATAACAAGTCACAGCAACCTAGTGTAAATAAAAAAGTAAAAGTAAATACCCTCTAACAAGTACTGTAGATTTGCAATGAATGAGAAGTCCCTGTCTTAGACCATCAACATCATTGCATTGGTTGTACACATCTAGAAGACAATGAACCTCTTGACAGGTCAATAACAAGTCACGGCAGTCACTTTCATAGAAGGAAAACACGTGTTGTAGACTTGCAATGCAATATGGAGTCAAAGCACTTTAGTCTTTGATGTCGCTCGCGTGCTAATATTCATATATCTTCACCACACAAACCATTGATGCTCACCTTGACTTCTGGTTTCATTCAGAAACTTAGAATTGTTAGAAAGGCTGGGGTACCAGGCTTGCAAACATCACATTTAGACAATTGATAGAGGAAATTATCATGGCGGAGCTCATCATCTCGGCGGTTGTCGGGGACATGGTCGGTAGGGTGATATCTCTTCTCGCTGGCCGGTTCAAAGGCCAAGGGCGCACCGAAGCCAAGCTAAGGAGGATTTGTCATATGCTCGTCAAGGTTCACAGTGCAGTAGAGGAGGCCAAAGGGAGGCAGATCACAAACTACGGTACCCTCGAGTGGCTTTCAGAACTCAGCGACAGTGTGTACCAGGGCCGCTACTTGCTCGACACGGTCGGATGCAGAGAGCAGGAGTTTGAAGATGAGCATGCTGGCAAGGTAGTTGCACAGCCTTTCTCTTTCTCCTTGCTTAATCCTGCAAAGCGTGTGCGCTTGGCGGCAGGCGCCATGAAGAGCCTATTGTTTCGCCAAGATGTTGGGGTTCCTGAGATAGATAGAGTGGTAGAGATCTTAGAGATCGTATCCAGTGATCTCAAGGAGTTCCTGATGCTCCTACAAAACTGTCAGCCGATTCAATGCCCTTTGGCTACTAATATCTTTGTCGAGGGGCAGATGTTCGGTCGACATGTCGAGAAAGAGAGGATCATCAACTTCCTACTGCATGATGGTGGTCCGTCAACCAGGGGAAAACTGGGTGTGCTCCCGATTGTTGGCGGCATGGGAGTCGGTAAGACCACCCTTGCGCAGCATGTCTGCGATGATGAGAGGGTGCGCAACCACTTTCCAATAATTTTGTATTCCAATTTCTCATACACCAGAGCAATGGCTCGGGATGAGGCGGTGTTTGTTCTAGGATCCAAACACGCAGTTGGAGATGCTCAAAAATTCATCGAGTCACTGCATGTACTTAAGGAGAAATGCCTCACCAAGAGGTTCCTGATGGTATTTGAAGATGTTGACGCGGCCAAGAAGCAGATGCTACAAGAGTTACTGCCGATCTTAAGACATGGCAAACATGGAAGCAGGATCATAATCACCACAAATAGCAGGGCCATCACAGCGAGCATGGGAACAGTGCAGCCGATCAGTCTGAAGGTTATGCCGCACCAGGAGTACTGGTTCTTCTTCAAGGCGCACGCGTTTGCTGGCAGAGATGTCGAGGAGGACCCAAGGATGCTAGCAGCAGGCAAGGTGATTGCGAGGAAGCTAAATGGGTCCTTCTTCGGAGCAAAAATCATCGGTGGGGTGCTGAAAGCTCATCCGAATCCCCAGTTCTGGAACAAGGTGCTGTGGAGCAATATAGGGGGGGTGTCTCTCTTGGGCGATGGAATTGGATACATTGGAGATTTGGCAAAGAATTTGCTACCAATCTACGCAGACGTGTGTAAGGTGACCCTTTCTAGGAGTCCATTTATCTTTCAGACAGAACTGGCTAGATTGGAAGATCTGTATCAGGCAAGTCCGCATGGTGATATCCGGTTCGGAAAAGTTCTGTTGTGCATGTCAACGTTGCCATTCCAACTCCTGAACTACACTGCTGATTGCAATGTGCGCGGACCAGACTATTCAGCAGAGTTCATCAAAATTTAAGGAAGTAGACTTTGCCCATACTCCCGTCAAGAAAAGGTTTGCCGATATATGGATGTGAAGAGTAGACAGGAACTACGCCTGTTTACACGGAACCTGATGCACCCGTCCCCATGGAATTGACTGCTCCATGTAGAGCTGGATGCTCTGTTTTGAGTTGTATTATTGTTGTTTCTCTTGTGTTGCTTCGCTGGTATATACATGAAACTAGCTCCAATAATTGTAACGTGGCCCTTGATGTGTAGAATGACAATAGTGAGTCTGTTATGTGGTGCCTAGAACTTTGACAGTAGCTTGAATATGCAGTTAGAAATTCCCATTAAGAGTATCGCTCTGTGGGAGAAAATTTGCGAGTTGACCATGAAGATCTGGTTAGAAGTTCCATTACTAGCTTGATTACCGATACTCCCTAGGCGACCCCTCCCTCGGGATCATAGGGGTCCTGCAATCCACTTGCCGAATCTTCTAGGCGTATATAGGTGGGGATATGTTGACCCGGGCAGCCCTGGAGACGTGGTCATTATGCGGAGGTGCCAGGCATTAACTATTTTTCCATTTCAACATCAACAGAGTTGGTTGAAGCTAAATCGGTCCACCATCGCTCTCATATAGGATCAGCACGATAAGTTGTAACAGCACTAGCAGAATATGCTATCACTAGCACAATAAGTCATAGCAACCTAGTGTAGATTACAAAAATAAACTGTAAGCCATCATTGCAAAATATAGTGAAGGAAAGTTGGAGAATATTGAGAAAAATATTTTCAAGTTCTGTTGAGTAGACTAGCCAATACCATACGCCATACCCGGTACCAACAATCCATGCACTGGTACTAGTAAAGTATGAACAGACAATGGTTTCCGGAAATCTCATAGATGCCTGAAATGAAAGAGAGCTGGTTGTCCGCCATATATCTCTATTACTCTATAGAACTCTTCGGACGAGAACAGCTAGCGTAAAGAAGCACTAGTTGCACAGCATACAAGACAAAGGTCATATGAATCAGAGAAGAAGCCTTCACCTTGGTGACATCTGAGGAAATACGCTCCTGTCCTGCTCGGTGACGCATTTCACCTGGCGATGGTTTCAGTGGAGCAGAAGTCCTTTTCCTCTCCTCCTCTTCCTGCCTGGAACTGGAAGCTCTTCTGTTTTGGGCTTCTCCCTGTTAGAAGATGGACTGTCAATTCGTCTTGAGAAATTTTAAGGTTCATGTGCCCTAAATTTACCTGATAGAATAGCGCGCTCTGCAGCCGCACAAGGATGATCTTCACCGATGGATTTTCAATTTCAGATATGTCACAACACTAGATGCCACACCACCTGAGCTTGAATTGTATGTACTGCACGTGTTCAACCTGTAAGAATTAATTGCAAAAGAAAAAAACAATTCCGCATAAGTGGCTATGGAAGATGAGTACATGACACAACACGATGGACATGTGTCAATTGCACTGCAAGCACTAATGATTAGGCCATGGATGTGGAAGCTCCAATATAGACAGGTAGCACCACCTTGGCTTCTAGATGTGGATGCTCCAAGACAAGGACTAGCTCTCAAAACAAAATCCCTTCATTTTCGGTACCTGGAAAGGTTAATATTGGACCCATTTACTGCAATAATGACAAGGTAAACTCAGAATATACTTTTCTGACCATTCAAAAAAATACTTTAATATCTAGTACTACTTGTACAACCAATGAGTGATGGCAAAAAGGAAATTATTCCTGTTAATTTTTTGTTCTGCCGTCTGACACTTAAAAATATAATAACCACAATAAATGGCCGTGCAATCCCAATCAGCAGTCACTTTCATTGAAGCAAAACACATGTTGTAGACTTGCAGTGTAATATGGAGTCAGAGCACTGAAGTCTTTCCTGCCTCTCTCATGCTAACACTCGCATACCTCCACCACACAGACCATTGGTGCTCAACTTGAGTTCAGATTTCATTCAGAACCTTACAGTCGCTACCACATCCAGACAGTAGCTACAGGAATTTATCATGGCGGAGTTCATCCTCTCCGCGGTTGTCGCAGACATGGTCAGCAGGCTAATATCTCTTCTTGCTGGCCAGTTCAAAGGCCAACAGTGCACCGAGGCCAAGCTACGGAAGGTTTGCCATATGCTTGTCAAGGTTCACAGTTCACTAGAGGAGGCTAAAGGGAGGCAGATCACAAACTGCGGCACCCTCGAGTGGAAAGGAATTACGCCTGTTCACATGGAATCTGATGCAATCGTCCCATGGAATTGACTGGTCCATGCAGAGCTGAATGCTCTGTTTTCATTTGTATTCTTGTTGTTGTTTTCTGTTTTTCTTAGCTTTGCTTGTCTAGAATGAAACTGACTCAGTTAACTGTAACATGGCCCCTGATGTCTAGAATGACAAGTAGCGAGTCTCTAATGTGGCGCCCACAGCTTTGACAGTAGCTTGACTGTTCAGTTGAAATTCTAATAAGACTACTGTTCCGCGGGAGGACAATTGGGGATCAATGATGAAAATCCAGTTAGAATTTCCATTATGAGCTTAGCTTGATTATGCTGCTGCCGGTACTTCCTAGACGACCCCTCCCTCAGGATTGGCTGGGTCCTGCCATCCACTCACCGACTCTTTTTAGGTGCATATGGGTGGGTGATACGTTGACCTGGACAACCCTGGGGAGGTGGTTGTGCTACAGAGGTGTCGGGCATCGGTCTTTGATTTCACGCATTTGAAATGAATTAGTGTGCACAAAACATGTAAATAAACTCTTCTCCATTGTAAATTCAATAAAGTAAGTTGGTTGAAGCTAAATCAGTTCACTATTGCTCTCTTGTAGGATCAGCACAATAAGCTGTACCAGCTTACTAACAAGTCATACAACCTGTAGGCCATCATTGCAAATATAGCAAGGGAAAGATGGATAACACTGAAGAAAATATTTTCAACTTCTGTTTATTAGACTAGCCAATAGCTATACCTGGGACCCAAATCCATGCACTGTTAGTAAAGTCATGAACAGGCAATGGTTTCTGAAAACTCTCACAGATGCCTGAACTGAAAAGGAGATGATTGTCCACATTTATTTATAAGGATACCGTATATCTACTGCTAGCACGAAAAAGCCCTTCGCACAGCAGACATCATGGAAGACAAAGCTCATATGTATCAGAGAAGAGGCCTTCACCTTAGTGAAATCTTGGGAAATATGCTCCTTCTCAGTGCCACATTTGCCCGGCGATGGTTTCAGCAGAGCAGGAACCCCTTTACCCTCCTTCTCTTCCTGCCTGGAATCTCTCCTGTCCTTGACTCCACAGAGTTAAGAGGATGGACACAGTCAATTGGTCTTGCAAATTGCCTAGTAAGTGCTGTTTGCAAGGTGTTCTAAATTTACCTGATAAAATAGCTATGGGGCCGCACACAGATGATCTTTCCTGATGATTTCAATTGCAGATACTTCACAGGCCCAGATACCACACCACCTGAGCTTGTGTTGTGTGTGTTAAACCTGTAAGAAACCATTGAAAGAAGCACAACTCTGTAAATGTGGCTATGGAAGATAACACAACAAAATTGGCATGCCAATTGCACTGAAAGTACCATTGATTTGATAATATAGACAGGTTGTAAGCTCACATACAGGTTGTTCAGCTTTTGTTCACAAATATTGAGTCAGTACTGTGATTGTTATCCTAAACTGGAATGCTAGTAACAACCAGATGTACAGAGAACAAACCTATGTCGCATCTTCACCGTCAGCATCGGCTTATCAGCACCGACCAGTCCAAACAAACTTCAAATTCACTTCCAACAGAGCCAAAAGCCCAAATGAGACGTTCATCAGATCCCTGTACAAACAACACGCAAAATTACTGAATCACACATCGAGCAATTAGAAGATGGCAGAGCAGACAGCACACAGGCAAAATCAAAAAATCCTTGGGCATTGCATAATGCATCGTTCAACCCCGTACTGCAGCACCATGCTACATCGGACACCATTGCAAAATCACAAAGCAATCAACCACATAACAGATGACAAAATTAGCACGAGATGATAACTGAACTTTTCACTGCCATTTCATTCCAACATCATGGTACATGGGACAAGACGACACATCATATCAACACCAACAGACAGAAGACACCAGACAGTATCACCGGCGGCGACCGAAAACCTAGGCCCTCTCCCCACGGATGCGGCGGGCGAGCTGGATGTCCTTGGGCATGATGGTGACGCGCTTGGCGTGAATGGCGCAGAGGTTGGTGTCCTCGAACAGCCCCACCAGGTACGCCTCTGCGGCCTCCTGCAAGGCGGAGACGGCGGAGGACTGGAACCTCAAGTCGGTCTTGAAGTCCTGCGCGATCTCGCGAACGAGGCGCTGGAAGGGGAGCTTGCGGATGAGCAGCTCCGTGCTCTTCTGGTACTTGCGGATCTCCCGGAGCGCGACGGTCCCCGGGCGGAAGCGGTGGGGCTTCTTCACGCCGCCGGTGGCCGGGGCAGACTTGCGCGCCGCCTTGGTCGCCAGCTGCTTCCGCGGCGCCTTGCCGCCGGTGGACTTGCGCGCCGTCTGCTTCGTGCGGGCCATCAGAGATGGAGGGGCTTGGGTGTGGGTGCTTCTCCGGTGATGGGATTTGGGCTGTGGTGGAATGGGATGGGATGGAGGAGGCGGCGGGAGGTAAATAGGGGGAAATTGGGGGAGACGGCGCGGGGTGGGGGTGGGGGTGGACAGGAGGAGGGAGATGAAATCTGGAGCGTTCGATTGGTCGAGAATGGACGGATGGGATATGTTTTAGGGGTGAGCACGCGGATCGTGGGGGAGCGATCCGTGGGATGGAAGTTGGAGTGGTGTGATTGGCTGGGTGAGGGTTTTTTTTTTTTTTTGAGAAACATTGGCAGGGGTGAGGTCTGGTGTCAACGGGCCAGGACGGGCCGGATTTCGGACCGGGAGCTCCACCTCAAAATGCAACCCGGCACTGACACTGCCCAGTCCGTGCCCCAGATAAATGCCCATTTTCACATTAAAAATAATAGCATTGCCTAAAAAAATTTAAAAATAATGGGATGTCTACCAGGCTTTCTTTGGGATTCGGGTGCGGGACTGTGAAAAGTGAGGCATGACCCCGGCCCAAACACTGGGTTTACACATTGTCAGGCGAATCCATGAGTGGTGGTGTGGGCTATGTTATGAGTTGTGACGATGCACATTGCATTTCTTTTCTAAACAATACACATCATACGATTCAAAAATAAACACAACTCAACATCACAATGAACAATACACCATGCATGCAGGGGTGAAACCCATTGGGCCGACCCTGATGCACAGGAACATGGGTTCAATTTTGTTTCAGTATTGCCTAGCACCATTTTTTAGCAAATCTTTTCCTTTTTCTTTTTTAATTTTCTGTTATTTTATATTTAAAATAATTTGGGATTTCAAAATGTTCCAAAATTTAAAAAATGTATTAAAACAAAATCATAAAATGTTCACGGATTAGAAAATTAATTTTAAATAAATTTTCACATATTCAAATAATGTTCATGATTTTGAAAAAAAAAGTGGTTTTACAAAAAAATCGTATATTCAATAAAAATTTACAAATTTGAAAAATGTTCTTGTATTCAAAAAAGTTATAAAACTGAACAAATGTTCACGCATTTGAAAATTGTTCATGATTTTTAAAGTGTTCACAAACTTCAAAATTTGTTCATGAATTAAAAAAAGTTCGTCGATTCAAAAAATGTTTGCTGATTCAAAAAAATCATGCATTTCAAATAATTATGTTATATAAAAGATCATAGGTTCTTTTCTTCGCCTTGATTCTAAGGGCATCTCCAGCCGTTGGCCCCCCAGGAAGGGCAAAAAATCGCCCCCCGGGGGCGCGCCGGCGCAAAACCGCGCACTGGGGGCGTGATGCCCCCCAATCGCGGCGCCCATGTTTATTTAAAAAATTCAAAATAGGCGCAAACACGACGAAATTTAACGTAAACATCGGCGAGTTCGTTCAAACTTAAACATATTTTACAAAAAAGAAAAAAAACTTCCGCGGGCTACCCCGCCGTCTCCCTCGTCGCCTGCCTCGCCGCCCGCGCACGCGGTTTACATGCCGAGGAGGCTGTAGAACCGCGTGTAGTCACCGCCGCCGCCGTCGTCGTCGTCGTCATCGCCGCCGCCCCCGCCTGCGCCTCCGCCATCCCTGCTGCATCCCTCCCCCGATTGGCGCGGCGGGTTGGAAGGTCCGGGGGCGGCGGCGTCGTCGTCGCTGTCAAGGACCACGACGACGTGCTCGTCCTCGCGCCCACGCTTGCGGGCGGCGATCTCCTCCAGGGCCCGACACTGCCGGACCATCTCATCGCGGAGGTAGTCGTCCCGCGCCCACCGCAGGGCGTCCTCGTCGGAGAAGCCGCGTCGGGCTATCTCCTCGTACTCCGCGGGGAGGCCGGGCTCCGGCTTGGGCTCGACGAGGACGAATGGCGCCGATGCGGACGCCGCAGCTGCGGGTGCGCGCACTGACCGGCGTGCCCTGTGGCTCCGGCTTGACGGGGCGGAGGCAGGGCGAGCCGCCGGACGACGAGGAGGACCCCCCGGTCTCCATGCGCCTCGGGGTCCAGGAGCTTCCCCGGCGACGTGAGAAGGAAGGGGGGGCGGGGTACTCGAGACGCGGCGTGTTGCCGCCCTCGATGTACTGGAGGACGGCCTCCAACGTGCGCCCGTGCACGCCCCACCACAGACACCGGCCGGCGGAGTTGAGCCTGCCGGAGGGCTCTACACCGTTGGTGGCCTCGAGCTGCTGGTCGTGGCGGTGCCGGAAGCAGGGCCCCCAGAGCGGGCTGTCGGGGACGTACCGAGGTCCCTCCCTCACCGCCCGCGGCAGGTTTGAGCGGATGCGTGCGATCTCCGCACGCCGCGCCGCGCCGGTGGGTACCGGGGGCACCGGCACGCCGTCGGCGCTGATCCTCCACGCGCCGGGCACCCGCATGTCCGGCGGGACCGGGTACTCGGCCTCGTAAAGGAGGCGAGCCTCGTCCTCATGGAGATGGCGGCGGTCGAAGCCGTTCGCTGCCGTGCCGTCGCCTGGGAAGCGCTCGGCCATGGGTTCTGGAGACGGCGAGAGAGAGGAGAGGGAGGAACGACGACAGCAGCGAGGGAGAGGAGAGTGGAGACTGTGATCGCCGAGCACGCTGGTGAGTGTCTTATATAGGCCGAGGCGCCGCCCGTACGCGTGGCCGCCATGTGTACGCGTGGCGGGCGAGGGAGGGCGAGGGACGCGCGTCGTCCGGCCTTCACTGCGCCGCCCGTGAGGCATCAATGGCGCAGGCTGACCGGCGCGGCAGCGCGGCAGCTTTGGCATTGATTCGCCGCGGGAAACGAGGCGATGAGGACGACGAAGGGGCGAGAAGAGAATCGTGTCGCTGACGCGGCGGGCCCGCGGCTTTTTCGCGCCAAAAAAGTTCGCCCGGCGCCCCCGGGCGCCCCCCACCGCGCTGGGTTCGGCCTGGGTCCGCCGGCGCTGTTTTCGGCCCAGGCCGGCGAAAATCGGGCTCCTGGGGGCGCGACTGGGCCAATTTTTCGGCGCCAGCACAAAAAAACGTCTGGGGAGGCCTTCCTGGGGCGCGGCTGGAGATGCCCTAACCCCCACCAACTCCACTCATCATCTGACACGTGAAGCGGGTTTGAGACCATGCCTGGCCATTTCTATAATACTAGACCATGATGGCGCGCGTTGCTGCGCGCCTGCGCCTGCCAATTTTATGATAAAATGATAAAATATCATGTAATTTTTTAAAAAGTAAAATATTGAAATTAAACTTGCATGAACTAATCCGTATATTAGACAATGATTAAAAAATGTAATATTGCGATTGTCTCGGGAAATAGAATTAGGCAAGTGATTGCTCTAATTTTTAAATGAATATTGTCTATGAAAGATATCTAGGAAACAAAAACATGATAAGTAACATAGATTTAGAGAACATACGTGATAGTCAATAGCGCGATTCATAAGATAAATTAACCGGGCAATCTTTTCTGCTTAATTAATTGATTAGACAAACGTGAGGGAGGAAGGCAATGGGGCGTCGATGTTGTGTAGCGCTGCGACGCCAACACGAGCAACAATATTTTTTTAGAACCACAGTCTATAGCAAAATGTTTTGGGGAATACAGATAATAGATGGCGGAGACGTTAGCCAGACATGATGGCCCGCCCACAAAGAAGACGTGACTTTCACAAGATTGTGAGCCTCAACATTGCTAGTTCTTCTCTCATGTTATAAAGAAGCGGTAACAAATTCTTTTTGCCTTCAAATAAACTCTCCAACTATGGCAACATAGCTAATTTGGTTTTCTTCCTTGATATTCTTCAGCACCTCTATACAGTCCGTGGCCATTTGCACGCGAGACAGGTTGAGATCAAAGGCAGAAGATAATGCCCCGCTCAGAAGCAGGTAGCTAAATTTTTATTTGAAAAACAGCTTTTTTAGCAAAATTTGAGAAACAACCTTTTGTTTTTTTAGAAGAGAGAAACAGCTACTTACGTTTGTGTTCCATATACACTTTGTCCACTTAAGTCAGTCCACCGGCCCAAAAAACAATACAGGCCCAATCAACCACAGGTGAAGTAGATAGTTCCGTGGAGCAGCAGCCCAAGAGATGTCAAGGCAGGCGATCATACGTCTAGCAGCGCCAAAGCTTTGTGGAGGCTCCCAGCTCGCCCTGTTATACTGTTTAGTAATAACTATAGTGTAGCTACAGTGTCATGATTATCTTTGATTCAGCTTTAGATATATTTGGTGAGCTAGTGATAGGGCCCCCAAATCAAAAGGGTGAGTAAGGCCAATGCAATGGGTTTCTCTCCACCCCAGCGGTCTGTAGACCGATTATCTTTGATTGGGTTTCAGATATAGTAATGACCTTCTTCTATAGGAATTATCAAATCCAAAAAATGATTAAACTTGACAAGGAACTCTCAGCAAGTCTTTTTATCGCAAATCGTTCCCATTCCCTAGACCACCAAACAATATCAGCGGTTGTAACAATAAAGAAAAGACTAGAGCAAAGATTTTCCCTATAGTTGTATACATGCGTTTGGGATAGTAAGATATATCAACACTGCATCGGTAAGCAATAAGATATATAATTTATAAATAAGTAAGTGGGTGATTTGTCCTTGTGCCACAACGACCGACTAGTTCCGCATAGAGGCTTGGATTGTCCAACCTTGGCCCTGATCCATCTTGCGGGGTTGTCCCGGTTATTAGGATAAACCAAACCAACGCACTAGCGTCCCATAACTGCATTCTTGTCTTCTCCAGGGAATTGGTTCCGGTTACCGTACTAGCTTTACTATCATGGGTCTTCGATGCCTCGGGTACTGACGAATCCTGGATCGAGGTAGAGACGAGAGACAAATAAGTATACAAAAATATAGAAGTAAAATCACACTACCAATCCCAACTTACAATTACTTCACATCCTCTATTCCAAAATAGCTATAATAATCCACTATCTATTTTTCTAGGCATGTAATCATGACACATCAATACCTATGCATGTCAATTATAAATCATAAGTCACATTCTTAGCAGCGACACCGCTGATGCAAGCGAGAGGCGGTGGGAGGGCAGTGCTCAGCGCAACCATGGCTACGAGCAGCGGCGGGACAGCCGGCCGGCGCTGCGCTCGGTAGGGGATGGGGGCCAGCGGAGCTATGCAGGAGTGGGAGATGGGGATGGGAGAGTCGCGGACGTGGGGTAGTCCTTTTCGTGACGCTTCGATCCAAACGGGATGCAACGCAGCACATCGGACAGATATAAAATGGGAAAACGTTTAAAAACATCCGGATGAAAATATCATTGCGTAAACCGGGTCAGACGCACGACACGTGTCCCCTACGCCAGCGAGTCCGCCACTTCCTCCTCCAGCCTTATCTCCTCCACTCGTTCTCTCCTCCGCTCGTTCTCCGCCTGTTTCTTTTCCTCTCCCCATCTTCTCTCTTCCTTTGCAATCGAGAGAGAGGATGCCCACGCTAAGGCCGATAGCCACTGCTGCCAGACCAAGTCCCATCCGCCATGGCTGCCCCAAGCTCTGCTGCTCAAGGTCCTCCCGTCCAAGTCCCATCCGCCATGGCTGCCCCAAGCTTCACCTGCTGCTGCTCAAGGTCCGCCATGGCTACCCCAAGCTTCACCTGCTGCTGCTCAAGGTCCACATGACGCACCGCGACGCGGTGATTTTTGTCGATGAGACCTAGTACTGCAATGCAGCCTCGTCGTTGACTCGGATGCTGCCGGTGCTGCGACCCGACGACTCGATGGTGCTGTCGGCGTTGCGACGCAATGCTCGTCGTCGCCGGTGCTGCAACGCAGCACGGAGGCCGGAGTGCAGTCGGGCACCACTCGTCGCCGATGATGCAGCACAGCACGCGAGGAGGAGGCGGGCGGTGCTGCGTTTGAGCTTTTTCCATGACGACGGAGTTGCAATGGAGCGCCGTCGGAGCTGCAATGGAGGGTCGCCGGAGCTGCGCTAAAGCCGCCGGAGCTGCACTGAAGCGTCGCCGGAGCTGCAATGGAACTCCACCAGAGCTGCAATGGAGTGCCACCGGGATGCAATGCAGGGTCGTCGGAGCTTCGCCGCTGCTGCAATGGCGCTTCGCCGCGGCTGCAATGGAGCGTCGTCGGGGTCGTTCGAGCTTTGCCGCGGCTGCAATGGAGCTCCACCAGAGCTGCAATGGAGCATCGCCGGGGCTGCAATGCAGCTTCGACGGCGTCGACGGTGCTTCCATGGAGTTGCACTGGAGCTTCGTCGGGGTGTCATCACTGCTGCGTTGAAGCTTTTTTGCAGCCGTCGGTGCTACCATGCAGCCCCTCGGTGAGTCTCGGCTCTTTTGGAGCTATGAAGCAGCATCTCCGGCGGCTCCGGTGTTAGAGATGTCGCCGGCGCCGTTGCCAATCCGTTGTTTTTGCTGCACCAACCTTGTGTTCGAGGAGGCGCGGTATGGATTGACAAGGGGCTGCTGCACCTTCATCACTGCAGAGGAGGACGCGGTATGGATTGGGGACTGCTGCCATCGAACATCACAGGGCGCCAGATCGGACGGCTGGCTAGCCGGATGACTTATTTGTAGCAGCCGCCTATAAAATGCGACCAGTCGGACCGGCACAATGCAGCGCCCAAAAATAAACATCTGGAAAACCCACACTGAATTGTCCGAAATGGCTGGTCAATATGGTTTTTTGCGATCGATTCGGTGGCAAAAGGGTTCAGAGTAGTTTCTTTTAGGGCTTGTAATAACCCAGCACACTTGTTGGCTGCTGTGGGCGCGAGGGCTGAGCCCGAGAGCCACCTGGTCTGGCAGTCCGATCTGCCCCCTGATGTAAGCCGAGCCCTGGCCGCCGATTTGGTCGGTCCATCGTAACTTTTGGAATGCAAGGTGTTCCGATTCAAAAAATAAAAGGGTTCAGTGTACGTTTTTTTTTTTTGTTAGTTCTGGCTTGGCAGAAAAGGGATACACCACGTACACCGATCTTTTTTATAGTAAAAAGAAATTCAGATAGCTCCTTCCAATCTACGCATGTCCGTCCCACCTTTGCCATCTTCTTCTATCTTCTGTTTGAATCTACTCTCCCTACAAAGCTCGGAGCCGTGTTGGCAGTCCACCCGACCAAACCCTAGGCAGAGGCTGTCGCCGGAAGCTCCCGTCGTATTCCTTGGCTGCGCCAGCGCCTGACGCCGGTGCATCACCAAGCCAGATGGCACCAAGCTCTTCGATGATGGCCTGACACGGCAGCCTCAACCTGGACACATTAATCCAGTAAATTAGTCGTTTGGTAAGCATCAAAGGTAGAGCAGAGTAGCAGTTTGGTACCAAGCTCACGGCAGAACAACAGTTTGGGCACAAGCACACGTTTCTTCATGCCGACTAGCGAGCCGTTTTGGGCTCTTTACCCCTGCTAATCAAGATAAAAGTTGGGAACTGAGATAATAGAGTAGCGACATTTGTACAAATAGATAAAAGTTACTACGTTGTGGAGTGAACTGGTTAATGGCATCGACATAAACCTATTGGCTTTTGTCCTTCATGTCTGTAATAGTATACATAGTTCTTTCTATCATAGAACCACATTGCCTGGTCTATAACAGCTGCTCGAACATGAACTGAAAACTGTTGTTTTCTGCTTGGTTTCACTCAACTAAATGGAACTGGGGAAACCCCTTTTTTTTCTACAAAAAACATGACATTGACCTACAGATACTTATATTATGTATGTATATGCCCTGCTTTGTGCACCAGTCATGGCGAGAAAGAAGAAAAACCGGCGCCCAGGTGGAGGTGGCGAAGGCGGGATAGGTCCTGGTGCATCAAGTACAGTCTCGCTTCGTGTTCCTCGACTCAAAGAGTTTGTCCTCGGCGAAAGCCTTAAGCGCCCTGGATTTGTTTCCTGTGGTGAAAGCTATGATGTGAAGGCCAACTATTTTAAACCATCAAGTTATAATGAAAATCTTTACCGATATGATGTAAGATGTTTTTCAGGACAACTTTGCCATATTGTACGAAGTGCTTATCGTGATATCTTCGCAGTGATCTTTCATTTGTGCTATTTTATTTATAGGTATGCATAAATCCCAAGCCTACCTCATCGGGCGTCAGTCGTGTTGTCATGAGACAGCTTGTGACGATGTATGGGCAATTACGTTTGGGTGGGCGTCTTCCTGCATATGATGGAAAGACAAGATTATATACATCTTGTCTGTTTCCATTTACTTCCGAGACATTTGAAGTAACACTGCATGATCAGGAAGATAGTCTTGGTGGTGGGCAAGCCTCACAGTCACAGGGGTACGATATTCTGGGCATATCACTAACCTGATCTAATAAACCTTGTTTACTGATGTTGCTGCTCTCTCAAAGGCATGAAAGAATATTTCTTGTCACGATAAAATTCAACGCAATTTTGTCCGGAGGAGTCGATACTGAAGAATTTCGTCAAGCATTTGAAACTGTTCTACGAGAATTGTCCACTGGAAGGTTATATTTGTTCTCACCAATCTCTTTTAGTATCATTATTTTTATCGATTACCAAAATCCTTCCTGTCTTCATGTGTAGGTATTACCCAGTTGGCCGATCATTTTATTCACCTCGAATTGGTGAGGGCTTGAAAAACTGTTGTGGCTTTCATCAGAGCATACAATGCACTCAGATGGGAATTTCACTAAATATTGGTTAGATCCCAATAATGACCTTGGCATTCAAACCTCGCCTCTGGAGTTAGCTTGACATTTCTCTCTTGCAGATATATCCTATAGGTCATTCATCAAGCCTCTACCTGTGATCAGTTTTGTTGCACAACTTCTGAGCAGGGACTTCACAGATGGTCCCTTTAGCTTCACAGAACAGCTGACGGTGTGTCCTTGTGTCATCATTGATTATATCTTACATTATGATATTTTGGTGCTTCAGCTTTGTGCTAACTTCCCTACTAATAAGCTTGCCCCTCACTCATGGACAGATTAATAAAGCTGTGAGTGATATAAAAGTTAATGTCACACTTGAAGGCAATATGCACAAGAAGTATCGTATAACCGGCCTTACATCACAAGTGGCAAGCAAGCTATTGTATGTAGTTCGAGCACTCATTTACGAAGCTTCTCTTATGCCTATGCTAATGTTAATTGGCTGGTTTGTCTTGTGACAGTTTCCCAGTTGATGATGGAGGTACTGCGAAGACAGCAGTGCAATACTTCAAGGAAAAATATGGATATGATATTCAGCTTGATTTAACATGCTTAAAAGTCGGTGATCGGCAGAGTCCAACTAACCTGCCAATAGAGGTCAGTTCCTAAAAATATGCTGTAGGTATTTTTTGAACTGTATTTGCATATTCAACAATATTATAAATGTTTTCTACACTTTAACTTATCACAGTCCACTTTGCAATTCTTTGCAAATTTAGATCTGTGAGATTGCTGACGGACAACAGATATCGAATCTTCTTAATGTCACTTTCCAACACCCGTTTGACCGTGAAAAGACAATTTTACAGGTAATCCTACACACAGTTGCAATCTGAATTATCCTACACACATCATACCTTCTTTTTGAACCTTAGTGATGTGCCGGGGTTGTTGCGCCTGGGAAGTAGGTTTAGACCGAGTGCTGCATTATACTTTTAGTATTCTCCTGTCTTAATATTCAGTTAGGATCAGGTTTATGTTTCTGATTATTGTGGATGCCAACTGTTGCATATGCAATCATTTACATTTATTTATTTTTATCTTATCTTATCTTCTTTAACAGATTGTGAACCCGTACAATGGGGATCCATATGCAAAGGAATTTGGTGTAACTTTTGAGAACAAACTCACAATGATTAAGGGTCGTGTGCTACCTCCTCCTATGGTAAGTGTGTTCCGGTCAATATCTACCGATTGCATATGTTTCTCTGTATTTCACAAGGTTTCTGTTGTATTAGCTGAAATTTGGTGACCACGCAAGGAGAAGGTATTCTGGCCAAAAGTTGGCAAGTGGAATATGCGGCTTAAGGTATGGGAGTCATTTCAAAACTAAAGTAGTCGTTATTCTTCTTGATCCCTCCATATATTTTCTTAGTTCAATGGCACTTCTATTTTCTGGAAAAAATTATCTTCAGCATTATGGTACAGTGCAATGGGTGATGCTTTTGTTGTAGAAAATGGTCGATGGAGGAGCGGTTAACACCTGGACATGCATTAACTTCGCTTCAGACATCACGCGTGCTGCTGCTGTGGCTTTTTGTGATGAACTGGCTGTAATGTGCCTAGTCTCTGGAATGGTAAGTTTCTTTGTGATCCAAATAGTGTTGTCAGATTACTCCTTTTGAAAGTGCCTTTTTTGTTGCGCGGCACTCATACACTTTTTTGTGTCTGTTTGTAGAACTTTAGGGGTGACCCTGTGCTCCCTATAGTGAATGCTAGACCTAAGTACGTAGAATCAGCTCTCAAGAAACATCATCGACATGTCATGAAGATACTCAGACCACAGGGAAAAGAACTTGACCTGCTGATTGTAATACTGCCCGACAACAATGGCACTCTTTATGGTACTCTTTTTGTTCCTTCAAAACATGCTTGAACATTGACTGATTTAATTTATATCTTGTTGATCATTGCTCACTCCTCAGGTGATATCAAAAGAATATGTGAGACAGATATTGGGCTGGTCTCTCAGTGTTGTCTTGCAAAGCATGTTTTACCGATGAAACCACGGTATCTCACAAATATTGCCCTTAAAATTAATGCTAAGGTATGTTGTGTTCTACTAGCATTTTTCAGGCTGGTTGTGCAGTACTTTACATTCCTTTGATTTATAGGTGGGGGGAAGAAATACTGTACTTGTTGATGCTGTGGAAAGGAATCTCCCACGTGTTGGTAACACACCAACTATTATATTTGGTGCCGATGTTAGCCATCCTCATCCTGGAGAAGGACCTTATAGTCCTTCCATTGCAGCCGTAAGGGCATATAACATCATTCAAGTTGCCAGACTATGTAAGCACTATCCTTAACAATTTCATTTTTTGTGAAGGTTGTAGCTTCTCAAGACTGGCCGGAGGTCACCAAGTATGCTGGATCAGTCCGGCCACAAGCCCATCGTGAAGAGATTATACAGTGTCTCTTTAACAAAAATGATTGTAAAAGTGGATGTATACCTGGCGGGATGATCAAGTATGACCTTACCCTTCTTAAATATATGAATATTATTATTACATTATACGTCTATGTGCATGCATGTAACTACTTATAAACTATGCAGAGAACATCTCATTACATTCATGAGGAAGACTGGACACATACCTGGGAGGATCATATTTTACAGGTGTTGGTCTCGATTTGGCTATGTTTTCTTTGCTCTTTTGATTGTCTTTTTTATATATCTGTATTTTTTAGGGATGTTGTAAGGAACGAAAAGCTCAATCAGGTTCTTGAACATGAACTTTCTGCCATTAAAAAGGTGAATCATTAATTTCTGCATTAAATTAGATTTTGTTTTGCTGAGTTGACATTTTTGCACAATAAATTTAGGCATGTGCTTCGGTGGATCCAATTTACAATCCACAAGTTACCATTATTATGGTTCAGAGACGTCATCACACACGTTTGTTTTCTGGTAACTATGGCACTGGGAGCACAGTTTTCCAAAGTGGAAATGTATTGCCTGGTACGTTCTTGCTTACCAAATTAACCCTAATCATAAATACAGAATTTTGAAATCAGTGTTAACTGTTCATCTCATCTCAGGTACTGTGGTCGATAGAGAAATATGCCATCCCACCGACTTTGACTTTTACTTGTGTAGCCATGCTGGCACTAAGGTTGGTTATTCTCATTATATACAAATAAAAATTCACACTGAATTTTTGCACCTATGATGTATTGGTTGATATTTCTTCAAATATCCCAGGGAGTTAGCCGGCCTGTACGTTATCATGTTCTGTGGGACGAGAATAGCTTTACGGCTAATGCTATCCAATCTCTCACAAACCATCTATGCTACACGTAATACATCCTATCAATATTATATATGTGCATATCAAGTTTCAAGCATTTGAACTCACTGCCGTACCTGATGTTGCAGGTACGCGAGGTGCACCTCCTCTGTTTCTGTAGTGCCTCCGGTCTACTACGCCCATCTTTTGGCATCCCGCGCTCGGCTTTATATAAAACCAGGGGATACGGGCGAGCTGTCATTCCCTGAGATCAAGGACAGTGTGAAAAACAGTGGCATGTTCTTCTGCTAAAGCGTGGGGGCAGGTTTAAGTGTTTGTGGTGGAGTCGGAGAAATGAATAATTGTTATTGAGCTTCTTCTGAAATGTACTTGTTTTATTTGAAGATCAATACTTACATTTGGAAGTCAGAGCTTCATTTGTTTTCATATCTGTGAGACAAAAATTCTGGGACTCCTTTAGCTGAAAAAAGGTATAGCGACACATCAGAATTGTAATCTCTAAGAGGAAGTGTATACTTTGATTTCATACCATCTGAATGGCCCCCATCAGCAGCCTTTTCACAGGTAGGGTTCAACACTTCAACTCCATTTACAGTATCATACCTCTGAGAGCACGCAAAACAACAAAACAATTTGTACATAAGGAAATGGACCGATATATCTATTCACATATTCACCTGAAATGTTAATAAAATATGAAGAGTAAGCGTACCTCTGTTTACAATAGTTCATACAGCTTCTGGTACTTAGCTGCAAGCAGTGGCGAATCTTGGAAAAAAATGAAGGGGGCCCTCAAAGTTTATAGTGTGTAGAAAAAGTCAAAAACTCCCAACTCTTTAGCCCAAATAAGGTCAAAATTTTGATAAGAATACTAGTATTTTTTTTCCAATTTTTGGAGGGGGGGCTCGAGCCTGTCGAAGCCCCCCCCCCCCCCCCCCCGCGTAGATTCGCCGCTGGCTGCAAGGACAGTCCGCTCTGCAAAAAACTTTGCCTGAATCTCATCATGTTGGGTCTAAACTATTAGACGGATAAATTCTGGTTCAGCCAAAAATCACAGAATAAATAAGGATTTTACATGGAAACATGCCACTTCAGAGAATAAATTCAAGTGCTTGTGCTGGAGTCAGAGAAATGAACAATTGTTATTGAGCTTCTTCTGAAGTGTACTTGTTTTAATTTGAAGACAATACTTACATTTGAAAGTCAAAACTTCATTAATTTTCATAGCAGTGAGCAAAAAAACTGGGACTCCTTTAGCTGAAAAAAGGTATAACAGCACATCAGAATGGTAACCTCTAAGAGGAATTGTAAACTATGAATTCATACCATCTGAATCTCCCCCCACGGTATCCTTTTCAAGGGCAGGGTTCAACTCCATTTACAGTATCATACCTCTGAAAGCAAGCAAAACAACAGAACAATTTGCACATAAGGAAATGGACTGATGTATCTTCACACATATTCACCTAAAACGTTATAAAGCATGAAGAGTAAGCATACCTCTGTCTACAATGGGTCCTACAGCTTCTGGTACTTAGCTTCAAAGGCGGTCCGTTCTTCAATTTTTTTGCCAATCTCATCATGTTGGCTCTGAATTATTACATGGATGAATGTTGGTTCTCTGAGGCAGCCAAAAAATCACAGAGTAAAGGGGAATTTTACTTGCAACATCAATCTACTGATCTAAAAAATATGCACAGACTTTGATTCCCAAATCCCCGTGGATAATTGATAAGATATAGGAAAAACTGGAAGCAATAAGACAGAGGTTGAGTGCACAAAAAATTTCTAGGAAATGGGGACAGTATGAATCATGTAGCTTGTCTGAAGTTGGGCCAAACAAAATCAGTTATACATGCCAACAACAAAAAATGCCAACAGAGTTTGAGAATCGCTCGATCCTGCAGCTTATCCTGGCAAACGTTATAGTTGTAAAACAAACTGACAAACATAAGTGAAACTTTTACTATTTTAGCAAGCCTCACAAAATACAACAGCTTGGATCAGACATTACTCATGTCCAGGTCACATGAAAAGTTTCATGCATCTAATTCTAAAGCTGTAGGCAAACATGGCAGCAGCATATATAGAATATAAAGTCTCTATTCAGTGTTGAATCCGCAAAATATTTTTTCAGTTCATAACTCATGCACTGACTTATTTTTTATTTGCCCTGGCTCTTGTATAGAAACAGCACTAGCAGAATACGCTATCGGTAACAAGTTGGAGCAACATGTAAGCTAATATTGCAAAATATAGCAAGGGAAAGATGGACTATATTAAGAGAAATAATTTCAACTTATGTTCCTTTGACTAGACAAAATCCATACGTGCGACCCAAATCCGTGAACTGCTGGTAAAGTAATGAACAAGAAATAGTTTCTGAACATTCCCATAGATGCCTGAACTGAATTAGAGCTGATTGTCCACCGTATATCCATATAGAACTGCTAGTGCAGAGAAGCACTTGTTGCACAGCAAGGACCAACAAAAATGGATATAAGAAGTTCACCTTGGTGATATCAGAGGCAGTGTGCTCTTCTCATTGCCGTATGCAGCAGGCAATGGTTCGAACAGAACAGGAATCCACACCATCTCCATCACTCTGCCCCCAATCTCCGCTGCTATTCGCTTCTCAGAGTCGCAGGTAGAAAATAGGCTGACAATCGGCCTTGTACACAGCACAAAATTCACCTGATAGGAAAAAGAACACTGAATCTTACAACAACACAAACACGATAACAGAGCAGAACAGAATCACCGAATCAAGGGACAATGTTAAGTCAATTGTTTTTCAATTTACAATCATGTAAGTCATGTGAGTTTATCGATCATCTAATTACCAGGGATCAAGAAAAACAAATGACAGCAGGGGACAAAATTGCATCAGAAGATAACTGAACTTTCCTTGAATCTCACGGCAACACAAACAAAATAAACAGAGCAGAACCAAATCCCATCAGTGGTGTTATTTCAATTACCTAAGTAGCAGGTCGTATGTTTCCTAGCTCAAATCTTGATAGCTTTTCAATCATATAATTACCAGGGGTAAAGAGAAACAAATCACACTCATGGGACAAAATTGCATCAGAAGATAACTGAACTTTTCATTGCCATTTCATTTCAGCATCAGAACATCAGGAAAGCTCACACAGTAAGCATCATATCAACACTACAGAGACACCGGTACACATTCTTACAACCAGATCGCGACAAACTGCTACGGCGAAACCTAGGCGCGCTCCCCGCGGATGCGGCGGGCGAGCTGGATGTCCTTGGGCATGATGGTGACGCGCTTGGCGTGGATGGCGCACAGGTTGGTGTCCTCGAACAGCCCCACCAGGTACGCCTCGGCGGCCTCCTGCAGCGCGGAGACGGCGGAGCTCTGGAACCTCAGGTCGGTCTTGAAGTCCTGCGCGATCTCCCTCACGAGGCGCTGGAAGGGGAGCTTGCGGATGAGCAGCTCCGTGCTCTTCTGGTACTTGCGGATCTCCCGGAGCGCCACGGTCCCCGGGCGGAAGCGGTGGGGCTTCTTCACGCCGCCGGTGGCCGGGGCCGACTTGCGCGCCGCCTTGGTCGCCAGCTGCTTCCGCGGCGCCTTGCCGCCGGTGGACTTGCGCGCCGTCTGCTTCGTGCGGGCCATCGGAGCTGGAGGAGGAGGCTAGGGTCTGAGTGGGGATGCTTCGCCGGTGTGGGATTTGTGCTGTGGTGTGGTCTGGTGGTGAGGCGCGGGGTTAAATAGATCGGGGGGAGGGGTGGGCGGGGGTCGGGGAAATTTTGGGGGGAGAAGGCGCGGCTGGAGGAGGGAGACGAAGCTTGGGGCGTTGGATCGGTGGGAGATGGACGGCCAGGATCGGGTTTTGGGGTGAGCACGCGGATCGTGGGGGGCGATCCGTGGGATGTGGTTTCGTGTGACGTGATTGGCTGGCCGAGGTTGTGGTGTGAAGCTGATCCGTGGTGGGGTGTTCTGGCGCTGTCATCGCGTTTCGGTGCACACGCGGGCGCGACGACGCGTAGAAAAATCAGTTTTGTGGGAGAAATTCGATTTTGATCAAAAAAAACTCATGAATTTTGGAGGATTTTTATCCTGAGTTTTAGGATTTTTCTATTTTAGAGAAAAAATCATCCACTCGAACTTTTTTGTACAATTTCTTTGTTTTTTCTGTGATGTCGAATACTCAAAATTACTGGGGCTCACTAGTTGGGTAGGATTCAACATGACATGGCACTTTAATCTTGTATTGTATTTTTCCTACTCTTACATTTTAAAGAAACTGCAAATCGAAAGGACCCTGAAATTGTTCGTCCTCAAGTGTACAGAGATGGGAGAGATGGGCGATTTTGAAATCGCCTCTGGCGACCGCGCGGGCTGCACCCCCCCCACCCCTCTCTGCACCCCCACCCCCGCCCTTCCCGGCAATTGTGTCCTTGTTGGTGGCCTCAGTGGTGACCACTTTGGTGACTTCCCAACCCCACCCATCGCGGACCACAGCTTACTCCAGGCGGGGCTGGTCGGTTTCGACTCTGGTGACTGCCTCCCGCCGCAGTGTCCGAGTCGAGGCCTCTCGGCCGGCTGGCAGCCCAGCTTTGCCCATCCCGCTGCGGGCTGCTGTCCGGAACCTCGAGACAGGTACCCCCCCACCACCACCACCACCACCACCACCAAGCTAGTTCTTCAAATTGCTCTTTCTCCGCTCTTGAGTCAACTACCAGTGTGACCCGCGCATTTGCACGGCTAGATTTTTTTATTCGCTTAGTTTAATATGAATCTCAATTATTACATGCATGTTCATGTTACTTTAATTTCCGTTTCCTTCAATTATGAATCCCATAATTTTGCCAAATCATTCTCTCTTTGTCAGTCGCATCCACACCTTATATATTTCCACTATTTGTTCCTGCAAGCATTAGTTGTGATAAAACACCATGTTCCATCCATTGGCATCTATCTATTGATTGTTCTTACTCTATGCTCTGACCGACCTCTAAGTGATATTTATGTGTGCATATACTCTTTTCTCACTTTGAGTCATGATGTACTTGATCGGCCAATGATAACCAACACCTGACTCATGAATGTGCCGACTTAATCATCCTCATTCTACAAATGTTGAACACTTTAATAATACTCCAAAACTGGGGTCAAACTCTGTTATTATACTTCAAAGTCATTCATGTAGATACAACTAACGCATGCTTCATAACTTTTGGTCATCAAAAGTGACACACATATGTGCATGCGTCAAAGTCAAGTTAAATTAAACAAAATCACTCGCACTACATAATATATACTCTGTGATAAAAATAAAATTGCTATCTTCACTCCTTATTTCATTTGTGTGTTAAATGTTTTCCACAATCAAATTATGGATCTTAATTTAGCCCATATGATACAACGTGGTGGCTTCTCTTTCCTCATGTTGTACCTTCATATAATTCCATCTCCAATTGTTTATGTCATTTCACCATACATCCCAATTGATGCAACTGTTGGTTTTAGGTTTAATAGTACATACATATACGTACAATAAAACATAAAATAATTCTTCTGGAATTTCCTATTTTTGGAATATTTGTTATCTATTAAAAAAACAAATTCCATATGTACGATATGGTTTTATTTTTTCACCAGAATCATTAGGAAATATTTTCACATGGGAATGGTTGTCTTCTATAGTAAATTCAGAAAACGCTAAATATGAACTCAACACCATGTAGAAAAAATTACTATATCCAATATATATTAAATTTCACTCAAATGCTAAATTAGTAGTCACCACCTTGCCCTCCTAGAAGCGTTGGTGAAGATGCACCATAAGTCAAGCTTCTCATACTTAGTCATCGGATATGATAATGCAGTGTGGCTTTTAGTTAAGCGATGGCTTAACAGGTAGATGATCAAGCATATACTCTATATTACAGCAAATTCAGTTGACATGGGAATGCCTACTTTTGATATTTGATAAAGCGGTTTTGGTACTTCAAATTCCTATGAATACATATAGTGGATTGTGTGGTAATTTCTTTAACCTGCCTGCTTGTGTTGCCTTGGTACCCATTTGATTCCTTCACAAAATATCCTAACCTGCATGCATGTATTTGCCTTTGTACTACACGCGTGCACTGCCTATTTGAGTCCTTTACGGACCATCATACCTTGCATGCATGTATTTCTTTTTTTTCTTATATGGATCGCTGCCTTTCTGAGTCCTTCACGGATTACCCTTATTTAAACGTACATGCACATATTGCTGACATAATTAGATTAGTGTGATTCCGTATCTGATTCCGGCCGGTTGTAACTAAAAACGTACTCCCTCCGTCCCATAATATAAGAACGTTTTTGACACTAATCCCTCCGTTCTATAATATAAGAACGTTTTTGACACTAATAATAGTGTCAAAAACATTCTTATATTATGGGACGGAGGGAGTATTATTTATTCCTATACATGCCTGTGTGTGCGTACGGGATCAAGAATTCCTTCCTACCTAGTCCCATCCAACCCAGATTACAACACGTCCTACCTTTTGCTATCCTCGACTCAATACATCCGGATCAGTGCACGTCAATTTTATTTTTCTATTTGCGTACCTTATGCTTAAAACTTTTTTAGATGGTACCTATCATCTAACGTGACAACACGACAGTTTCATGTTGCTTATATGTACATTATAACATGTTACGTAAACACTTTTAAATCTGAGCCATTGTTATTCTAATCAAACGGTGCAAAAAATATTAGCACATGTGGACGAACGTGATGCCTCATTTGCCTATTGTTTTAAGTATATATAATATGTACATTATAACATGTTACGTAAACACTTTTAAATCTGAGCCATTGTTATTCTAATCAAACGGTGCAAAAAATATTAGCACATGTGGACGAACGTGATGCCTCATTTGCCTATTGTTTTAAGTATATATAATATAATAGATCCCGTTGGGTCACCTGGCCAAGGTGGCATCGGACTCTGCGATCATTTTCAGGGGGAGGTGCCCCCCCCAGTCCAAATCGAGGCTATCCGCGCCCGTGAGATCCTCGACGGGAAGCTTGCGAAAGCTCGTGCCCGTTTGAGCCGTCCCTCCTCCTCGCGTGACCCCGTTCCTCCCCTCCCGGCCCCTTCCTCGGCTGTGGTGGTGGAGGTCTGTGGCCGCACATGTTCCCTTACTGCCGCTCTACGCGCCCAGAGTGCCTCTCTTGTTTTGGGGTCAAGCAGCCCCCCGATGGCGCCCTGATGCGGGCTCTCTTCTGGAACCTCCGCGGCTTTGGCCATGATGGTCGCCGCCAGCTAGTGGAATACATGCGTGATGAGTGGATTGACATTCTGGCCATCCAAGAAATCTTACGTACGGACTTCTTCATCTCCGAGCTGGAACGCTTGAGCCCCCACCTGTTCGCATGGCACTGGCTTCTAGTGGGACTACCGGCCATTCAGGTGGCATCCTTCTTGGTGTCACACTTGAGGTGGGGAGTATGGGCCATGGTGAGTTCTTCGTTAGCATGGAGTTTTTCGAGCGTGCTCTCAACTTCAAGTGGGAGATCATCGCCGTCTACGGCCCCGCTGACCACCGGCGCTAGACCAACTTCCTTGATGAGCTCAGTCAGAAGGTGTCCTCTGCCTAGTTGCCCGTCGTGGTCGGCGGAGACTTCAACCTCATCCGCTCTCCTGAGGAGAAGAACAACGACCTCATCAACTTCCCTCGTATGCAGCTTTTCAATGACCGCATTGCTGATCTCGGTCTCCGAGAGCTAGATTGGGTTGGTGCTAGGTTTACCTGGACCAACCGTCAGTCCGACCCGACGCGATCTGTCCTTGATCGTGTCCTAGTCTCCCTGGAAAGAGAGTTGCGGTGTCCTCTTGCCTCCCTTCGGGCCATCACGCGGATTAGTTCCGATCACACTATAAAAAAAATACACTTCCGTGATGATACGTGTTTGTCACAGTAGGTCGCTTTTTGTCATGCATGTACATCCATGACAAATTTATGACAGAATCAAGATAGTCATACCTGTGCTGTCGTAGAAGTGTTCCATGACATTACTAAAATTATCATCACAAAAGTGTCCACTTCCATGACGATAAATCGCGCGTCACAGAAGTGCTTTCGTCAAGGGTGACTGACACGTGGCATCCACCGTAACGGAACGCCGTTAAGCTATCGGGTCGGGTTTTGGATCCGATAACCCGTTAACAGCCCCGGCCAATGGGAAATTTTCACGTGTAAAATTCTTATTGGCCGGACGAAACACGTGTCAGCTCGTTAGTGGGTCAGATAGGCGCCTATGATACGTCGACACGTGGCACGACCCAACAGAGGCCCATTCCTGTGTAAAGGCCGGCCTGTTTGACTTGGTCAAAAGCTGGCGGGCCGGCCCATGGAAAGCCTGTTAACGACCTGTTCGAATATAGCCCATTTACAGCCCGCTAACCCAAGGCCCGTTACGCCCTATCTGAATTAGGCCCAGTAGCGTCATCTGGGCCATCCAATATGATTCTAGCCCATTTTCACTTCTGGCCCATGTATGGCCCATGACGTCTTTCGGCCCATATGAGGCCCTATGTAACTCTTGGCCTATTAACGGCCCGTGGTGAAACTGGCCCGTAATGAACAGTGTATCACTTTACACCCATTAACGGCCCGTGGTGAAACTGGCCCGTGATGAACAGTGTATCACTTTATACCCATTAACGGCCCGTTATTCCGTTGGGCCGTTTCGAGCCCATGTTATCTTTCGGCCTTCTTCAGAGCCCATTTATTCTTGGGCTCATTTCCAACAATTGTTTACTTACGGCCCGTTACTGTCATTTTCTGCTTGTGGGCCAAATTCAGCCCGTGGTTACACTCGGCCCGTTTGTGGCCCGTTAATACTTTGGGCCGTTTTCATAGCGTCATCAAATACGGCCTATTAATGATGGCCCGTTATGGTCGGCCCATGAACGGACGATTCCAAGTCTAGCCCGTTTACAGCCAGAATGTGGTCTGTTCGGCCCATGTTTGGCCAATCGATCATACGGCTCGTATAAGGCCCATTGATGATACGGCCCGTAGAAGGCCCATTGATGATACGGCCTATAGAAGGCCCATTGTTTCTACGGCCCGTAGAAGGCCCACTACTTCTACGGCCCGTAGAAGGCCCACTGTTTATACGTCCCGTAGAAGGCCCACAGTTTCTACGGCCCGTAGGAGGCCCAGTGTCACTACAGTAAATATTAGCCCATGGTTATTGTGGCCTAGTTTTAAAAAATAGGTTATTGCAGCCACTAGCAAACCGCAAAAAAAGAACTGCACTGACTACAAGCAAACAAATAAACAAGACAACAAGGAAATAAATAAGCAAGCAACTTACACTGGGCTATCACGACTATTACACATATTACATCCACTGGGCATCAAAGTTCGCCACCAGTGCAAATATAGGGAACACATCAGCATATAAACGTCGCAGCAAAACAAGTCTAGAACTGAAACCACTTCAGAAGAGCTCAAGAAACAATATCCTGGGTACCCATAATGCTGGCAAGATGCTTAGCAAGCTTATTAACTTTCTCTTGTTTGGCGCTTAAGTCCTCCAGCGCTTGCTGTTGCACCAGAAAGTATGCATCTGAATTCTACAGGGACTTCCTCAGTCCTTCGGCTTCCTGTCGCATAACATCTGATCGACGTCTTTCAACTTGAAGTTGAGACTCAAGAAGCCGAACTGATTCAGGCAACGAGTTCGAAGAGCTGGTGCCAGCAGTGGTAGCCAGTAACTCGAACACTACATCAAGACAGGACTTTGGGGTTGTCTGAGTGTCTTCAGTATAGTTTTTATCAGCTTTCTTGGAGACCAACAGGGATGTCTCACTATCTTGAACCTTATCTGCATTACTTCCTTTACCATTGCATAACAGGGTACTCTTCTCCAATATTTTATCCGCGTTCTAAAAGAGAAACAAACAAACACATCTCAGGTTTACCAGTTCAGTAGTAAGGTGGACAGGATAACAACATGAAACAAACATATATCTATGTAGTATGGTCACTGTATGGTCTATATCATTCTAGTTTATGTTGCCAAATCAAGATAGATACAGTTCGAATCATATCTATTTAAGACAAAGCAGCATAGACAGAATATAAGTGGGAAACTACACAACAATAATAACACTTGTAATGTGCATGGCATGAGAACATAACTGTTTATTCAATTGAAACTGAAATCAACATAGAGCAAGTTACAACAGCAAACAACCAAACACGTTGAAGAAACAGGTTTAAAACATACCTGTTGCGCCATTGGAGTTTCAATTGCATCCTTCAAATTTGAAATTAGTTGGTATCAGTAAATACAGTGATGCAAGAGCAAAGTAGTATGAACCATAGCTACGGAACCTGACCCGAGAACAATTCTTCTTCTGCTTTAAGCATTGACTTCGGGTTCGGAGTGGTGGTCCTCGTGATTTGGGCACTGCAGTTGCCTTACTAACTGCTCGTGTTTGGGTGCTCTGTGGTGGAGACGGTGCTGTGTCAATGGGGACTGGGTGTCTATCTGCTGGGGTTGGGGTTAGAAGGGGTGTAGTTGGTTCTCTGTCCAACTGGGTAGGGGTACAATCTGCATGAGTGTGGGTTATGTGTGGTGGGGCTGGTTCTTGGGCAAGTACAACCGTGGTTCTATCTGCATCGACAGGTAGCACGATCTTTTCTGAAGACTGTGTTTTTACTCCCACAGATACTGTCATCACTCCCTCTAATTGAAATAGCTAATAAACAAGAAAAGTAATTGAATGTACAGACATTGTAAGATAGTCAGGTGCAATGGATAGTAGGGAAGAAAACAGGGCATGAAATAATTCACATTTATGTTGTCTAAGCAAACAGAATAGCAGGACATAATCTCACATATATGATGGCTAATTAAACATGATAGCATGACACAATTTCAAATGTATGATGGCTAACTAAACAGGATAGAATGACATACTTCAAAATATGATGACTATGTAAACAGGATGACATGATATAACTATACGATGTGTCTATTAAAGTGGTTGGCATGCCATAAATCACAAACCTGCAGTCGATGGAAACATGATGGCATGATATAATTCACGGATAGAATGACATAATTTAAATATGATGACTATGTAAATAGGATGAGATGATATAACTATATTATGTCTTTAGAAAATGGGTTGGCATGCCATAATTTAGATACATGCTGTCTATGTAAACATCATAGCATGACATAATTCAAATATATGATTTATATACTAAGGAAGTGAGCAGAGGGCAATCGCATATATGATGTGTCAACTAAGGAGATGACATTCAATATTGTGTATATGATGTAAAAACTAAGCATTGCAATACAACATATGCATTATATGAGTAATATAACCCTGCCAAGTTTGAGCATACACCTCAGGGGGATAATAGGACTGGTCATCTGCCTCTGAATCCTCCTGTGAAGAGCTATCTGTAACCAGCAAGATATCTGCTTCAGCAGGTAGCATTGTCTGCTCTGAAGACCTTGTTTTCACTCCAGATTTCTCCATCACCAATTCAAATGGCTGATGCACAGGAAGAGCATTTGAATATACAAACATTGTCGACAAAAGCAATGAGAAATACAAAAAAAGGACGACATGATATAATTCACATATATGACGCTTGCCTAAACAACATGGCATTGCATAATTCACATACATAATGCCTTGCAACAAGATAACATTACATAATTCACATATATAATGTCTTGCAACAAGATGACATTGCATAATTCACATATATGGTAATTAGACACTAAACAGGTGGCATTCACACAAAGCATATCTAAACTAAGCAAATGACATAGCAATGCAAGATACCATACGCACGATATGAGCAACATAACCCTGCCAAGTTAGGGCATGCACCTCGGGGGGGGGGGGGGGAATATGACTGGTCATCTGTATCTGAATCCTCCTCTAAGGAGCTATCGGTGACCAGCAAGACATGCGCTTCATCAGATAGCATTGTCTGCTCTGAAGACCTTGTTTCCACTCCAGATTTTTCCATGACCGTGCCAAATGGCTGATGCACAGGAAGAGTAATTGAATGTACTAAAATTGTTGACAAATTTAACACATAATAAAAAAATGATGGCATGATATAATTCACATATAAGATGACTGGCTAACCAGGGTGGCATTGCAAAATTCACATATATGATGCCTGGCTAGACAAGATGGCATTGCATGATTCACATATATGATAAAGAAACTAAATAGATGGCATTGACACAAAGCATGTCTAAACTAAGCAGATGACATCTTTAATGTATACAGTAAGCAATGCAAGGCACCATATGCATGATATTACCAACATCAGCATGCCAAGTTAGAGCGAAGACCTCATGGGGTAAATAGGAGTGGTCTTCTCCTTCTGAATCCCCCTCATAACAGTTATCTTCCTCTTGATTACGATCCGAAATGGGTGGAGGGGGCTGCCTTTGCACCCACCATGGAACGACGTCTGCATGAAATTTTATTGCCACGCAAGGCTTGTCTCTTTTGCTCTACATGATCAGTTCCATTGTGTACAATAACTGGCATGCATAGGAATAAAACATAGTGAGATTATGTAAGGAGTGCATGCACAAATCCAGAGTGATGGTAGCAAACTGTGGATGGACCCAAAACCAATGATACTAGGCAGATAATAGCTTTAGTTAAAAAATACAGATAATGGCTCCTTTAATGTTTGTTTGCACCCAACATGAAACTCATAGTAGACACCGGAGATTAACCAGATAGTAGACAAATAGTACTGATTGCTGCCCCAATATGTACCCCACAACCATTTAAAAACTCAAGTTTCAGCATTAGTTTGGAACTGACTCGGAGTCTAATAGGTGAACACGACGATAGTGTAGCATGTCATCATATTAAGCGACGCATAACGTAAGCAGACACGGAAGAGTGCGACCTCTCTTGCGGACCCGTGTAGCCCTCAAGGTCATCTGCTCAGTTGATGATGGTAATGCAGTTGCCGTGGCTGCCGACGGCGGGGAAGAAGATCTGAGGCGGCGAAAGACAGTCTGAAGAGCGGATCCCTGCTATGGTGAACCCTTCCGTCATTGGAGCAGCTGGGCTAGGGTGGAACACAACGCCGCAGGAGCAGGACAAACCACACAAGGTTTTCTTTGACACATATCTGTAACAGAAGTAATTGAGTAAGGGCTTGTTTGAATTTGAGGATTCTAACAATGCAGGGATAGGAAATAGACAGGAATAGGATAGGGATGCACGTGCAAAACAGAGAATTTAAAAACACAGAATTTCTGCCAATCTGGGTGTTTGATTCACAACAATTGGAAGATCACAGGATGCAAAAAAGCATGGTGAGATTAAGTCAAACCACAAGAAAATGTACGGTTATAATGCTATTATGCTACTATCTCTTAGTCTTGTGCTTGATGAATAGGAATATGAAAAGGAGGAGAAGTGGAAATTAGAATTCCTACGGTTTTTCTTTGAAGGAGACACTAAAGGAACAAATCCTACAGTTTTCGTTCGCTCCATTCCTTTGCACCAAATTCATGAAAAGTAGTACCATAGGAAACTTTCCAATTCCGATGTTTTTCATTCACTTTTCCTTTCAAGCACTGGCGATTCTAGTAGGCAGGCTTGACCAAGGAAAATCCTACACTAAAAAAATGTTTTTGTGCTACTTCTATTACTTTGGACCCAGGCCACTGCCATACTAGCTCAACTCCCAGGCCCATCGACAAATGCACAGCTGAAACGCGCAGAGATAAATAATGATGGTGTTCAAGAGAGTCCATCACGGATAGCTAAGTTGCTTGGTACCTCACTGCTTGTCATATAGTAGGATAAAATAATCGTCTTTCCCGTTACTACGAGTGCTCAGTGGACAATATATATAACATGTAGAGTAAAAAAGAGATGCAACAAGTGTACAACCTCTTTGGCGAAGCCATGTTGATCTCAGCGTGATTGGGTTGGCCGGTGAGGATGCTCCGGCTGACTTGGCTGTCGGAGGAGGGGAAGAAGATCTTAGGCGTCTGGAGATGGAGCCCGAGGTACTGCTTCGCTGTGATGGAGGGTTTCGTCGTTGGAGCAGCTCAGGTGAGTTGTATGACGCCGAGGCTGAAGCAGGACAAGAGAGACAACGGACAACGTTAACCTGAGTGGAATTCTAATAGCATCTCCAATACATGACGTAAAATACATAACCACAAAGTGCTAGATGTAAAATACATTAGCCGCTCATCTCTGAACTTAACTGTCGAAACTGAACTTAACTGTCGAAACTGAACTTAACTATCGAAACTGAACTTAACTGTCGAAACTGAATTTTGCTGTCGAAACTGAATTTTGCTATCGAAACTGAACACACTAGCAAGGTGAGGCTACATGTCGGTCGACTGACTTTTTCATCTCTGGTCAGTCAATTTTGCAGCTGTTGGATACGAAATCAAGGGCATGCGGTTCATCTTCAACCTCTAACCCCCTGAGCTGGCCAAACAGCAGCCCCCCGCCGCCCGCGGCCGGCGGTGCGGCGCCCTGCCCGCCCGAAAACACTCCCCACCGCCGGTCTGCCGCCGCCCCGGCCATCCCTCTAGGCCCCCCCGTGCCGAGCTTTTTCTCCGGCGATCCCCACGCCACCACCCCGCCAACGCCCCGCCACCGCCCCGCCACCGCCGGCGACCACCGCCCCCATCCTGAACCCTAATATAGATAGTGGGGTATCTCTCCGGCGAGCCCTCCTCCCCGCTGCGGCTGGTTCTTCCTTCACCCTGGCGAGCCCCCCCACCACCTGAAAATCGACTGACCCAAAAGTCGATTCAGTCAACTGAAGTGTAGCTAAATCGGAGCAGCATCGCAAGCAAGCGCAAGAGCGAGAGCAGCAGCGCGAGCAAGAGCAATAGCAAGAGCAGACGAGGCAGGGGACCGAGAGCAAGAGCAGAGCAGCAGCGCGAGCGAGAGCTAAAGCAGCAGCAGGTTCTACTGATGTGGACGTCGCCGCCGAGGGAGCGACACCGTGGAGGAAGTGGCCGGCGACGACGCCGTGGATGGAGCCGCTCCGTGTCGGCTCGGGACCGAGCGCCGGCAGCACCGTGAGATCGAATCAAGAAGAAAATGCGGCGATTAGTGCACAACCTCTTTGGTGGCGCCAATTAGGCCGCAGCTTCATCCGAGGAAACGGTGATGATGATGCTCTTCCGGTGGTGCAGGTGAAGACGGCGGTGTGGGAATGGAGGTGGCGCGAAAGACGAGGGGAACGTTGGGGCAGCTCCTTGGAGGTGGAGGACGGGGTGGCTGAACCGGTGGGACGATGAGATCGACGACGGATCCTCATCCGGTACGGTGGATGAGGGACGTCGAGGTGTTGCTGTGGACGACGTCGTTGGGGAAGAGGCTCCGGCTGGGTGGCGGACGGAGCAGGGTGTGAGGTTTCGTCGCGGGTTTTCGCGGCCTTGATGTACGAATGGGTGGGTGGATGGGATGGCAGTGGGGAACCATGGCTTAGAGACGCGCTTGTCTGAAATGTGGGGTAAGTTACGAAAGTACCCCCACCGATTTGAGGCGGTTCTTTCGGTTCAGGGGTACCACGGGCATTTCGCGTGTCTGGATTTCACAGGAGGTGGGAGTTTTCGCGCGCGTTGTAATTTCGGAATAGCAAGGCGCGGGTTGACATGGAGGGAGTTGTCGGAGCACAACGGGACAAAGATATATCTTAAATATTTCGGGCTAACAAGGCGCGGGTTGAAGAGGCGGGAGTTTCGCAGCACGATAGACAGAGACGCTAGCTTGAATTTTTGGCATAACAAGGCGCGGCTTGAAATTTCGGAAGAACAAGCTTAACGTGTACCCAGAAAAAAGACAATTTGCACCTCAACACGCACAACACACACACAAACACCATTTAGACTAGAGTAAGGTACATGTGCATTGCACGCATGAGATTTGGCAACCAAATTATGAATAAATACCACATTATAGCATGCAAGCTTTGAGTCATATATGCATGATGTAGATGTTCGTTTAATTCTTATAGTTCATTTCATTCAAAATCATCTAGTTTTTATAAGAAAGCTAATCTATTTTAAGATTCATGGAATTGTGCGTCGTAAGACATAAAGTAAAAACAAATAATGGCAAATCATGTAGAAAAACATTTGGGCAATTATGATACGGAAGATTCTAGAATAAATAAGAAGTGCTTGTGTTTTGATGTTTGTGCATTATGCTTAAGTTCAACCATGGAGTCTTCTAGATTATACATGTGGCGAAATCTGGTGGAATCTAGATGATATCCAACGGCCAGTAGTGCTCAAATTTGCCATCTTTGGACCATCGTATTCGCCTCATCCAACGACCATCTTTCAAAGTTAAAGTTACCCGCACACAATTAAAAAAATATAATATATATAGGGGTATATATATATGTGATGCAAAAGCCGCCCATCATCTCCAATTAGAATAGTGTGTCCATGCACGGATGCGACGTGGCCAAATGATGTCTGCCATCGGTATCTCAAATTCAAATCAGTTTGACCTTGTTCAATGTGTATACATTACAACATGCTCGTTTCCAAACCACACCGCGCAGATCTCCGTTATATTCATGCATGCATGGGTTTCAAACATCAGGATCTCTTATTCAAATATTTGAATTCAACTTTACATTGATTGTGACCTCACCTATTCAGCTATTCTTTTACACCCACACAGTAGTCTTCTCTTTATAATTGTACCACTAACTTTCTCTCGTGCATGCATGCACACACACTACCAGTCGGCATTATCCATCGCACGCATGCAATCTTTTTCTTCATGTCGGTCTCCCATGAAGGCACACACCAACACACATCCCCCTCTCCATCATATCGGGCATTCTTTATCTCTCACGCGTGCATGAACAACGATCAATGTTCCTCTATGAATGTGTGTATATAGCTAGGTCTTTCATAGTTTTCCACACAAATCGATCAATCGATATATCCAGTGAGGTCTCACCCTCTTTCCCACGTCCACATCGATCAATCTATATATCTCTATATAGGATTAACATATATAGCTAATACACCCACATTAATTATGTATCCAACACCCCCCTCTCATCATCCATGCCTTCCTCTTCATCTCTCAGACGCATGCACAATGGCGAAGACAGGGGGCAGTAAGGGCCCTGCCCCCTCCCCCCCTAACATCACTATATATCAAGGCTAATATGTTTGTGATCATTAGACAATTGCTGCTAAAAATGGTTTAAGTTCATGAATTGACCCTCCTCGTAAAGGATTAGCAATGCTTGGCCCCCTAGCTCATTTATTTTTCATGGCTCCGCCACTGCACGCATCAGCGCACGTGTTCACCCCCTCTCTCTAAATATCGATCTCCACTTGTGCATTCCTTCATAGTCTCCCTCCACTCAGCCCCTCGCACCATCTTCTAGCCCCACCACCGGATTTTGCCACATGTACAATCTAGCAGACTCCATGGTTGAACTTAAGCATAATGCACAAACCTCAAAACAACAGTGGTTCTCTTTTGTTCTAGATTCTTCCGTATCATAACTGCCCAAACTTTTTTTCTAGTTGAATTGCCATTATTTGTTTTTACTTTATGCTTTACAACGCATAATTTCATGAATCATAAAATATATTAAGGGATTCTTTGATTCAAAGGATTCTCAAAGGAATTTTGGAGGATTCTAATCATTAGGATTTTTTCCTATCTTGGTTGTTTGATTCGTAGGATTGTAAACCATAGGAATTTTCCCATATGATTCATTTGCACTAGATTTCATAGGAAACATCCCATCCACTCAAACCTCTTTGAAAGAATTCTACGTTTTTTCTATGCACAATCAAACACTCGTACAATCCTGTAGAATTCAAGACGACATTCCACTATAATCCCATGTTTTTCCTATTCCCGCGTTCTTAGCTTTTTTAAAAAAATAATTGATTTTGAATGAGATGAACTATAAGAATTAAATGAAGGGCTACATCAGGCATATATGACTCAGAGCTTACATGCTATAGTGTGGTATTTATTCATAATTTGGTTGCAAAATCTGATGCGTGCAATGCACATGTACCTTACTAGTATTTCGAGTTTGTGCAAAACACGTAAACTAGAATACCAATGGCACGCTACATAGTGTCTCTCTTACAGTTCATGAAGCCACGTGGCACATGTGTAGGCATTGTCGCGACCTCCTTGCGTGGATTGATCACAGTGACGTGCCGCTGGTTCCAAAAGAATGTACTCGTCCTCCCTGAGCCATACTGGCGGTACATGCACGAAGCGAATATGTGCACGCACGCCATGCACACACTCATTCCTCGCACGCACACGCGGGTACACGGGCGGACGCAATTTTGTACCAAGATTCTACTATTAAGAAACCTATGGGAAGGATTAATGATGTTCTTATTGTTGCAAATAGGAATTATGTGCCCGTAGATTTCATTGTTCTTGATATAGATTGCAATCCTTCTTGCCCTATTATTCTTGGTAGACCTCTCCTTAGAACGGTTGGTGCGATTCTTGATATGAAGGAAGGGAATATTAGATTCCAATTTCCATTAAAAAAGGGCATGGAACACTTTCCAAGAAAGAAAATAAAATTTCCATATGAAACCATCATGAGAGCCACTTATGGATTGCCTTTCAAAGATGGCAATACCTAGATCTATCCTCGCTTTTATGCCTAGCTAGGGGCGTTAAACGATAGCGCTTGTTGGGAGGCAACCCAATTTTATTTTTAGTTTTTTGTGTTTTTCTTCTGTTAGGGAATAAATAACCCATCTACCTTCTGTTTGGATGTGGTTTTATGTTTTAATTAGTGTTTGTGCCAAGCTAGACCTATTCGATCTTCTTGGATGATAGTTATTTGATCTTGCTGTAATTTCCAGAAACTTTGCGTTCAGTGCCCGAATTATTAAAAATCATCAGAACGTGATAAAATACTGATTCCAATTGCTGCTGATCAATAAAAAAATTGTCTAGGTCGTCTAAGTTTGGTAGATTTTTTGGAGTTCCATAAGTTTGCGTTAGTTACAGATTACTACAGACTATTCTGTTTTTGACAGATTCTGTTTTTCGTGTGTTGTTTACTTATTTTGATGAATCTATGGTTAGTAAAATAGTTTATAATCCATAGAGAAGTTGGAATACAGTAGGTTTAACACCAAAATAAAATAATGAGTTCATTACAGTACCTTGAAGTGGTTTTATGTTTTCTTTCTCTAACGGAGCTCACGAGATTTCTATTGAGTTTTGTGTTGTGAAGTTTTCAAGTTTGGGGTGAATTCTTTTGATGGATTATGGAACAAGGAGTGGCAAGAGCCTAAGCTTGGGGATGCCCATGGCACCCCCAAGATAATCCAAGGACACCAAAAAGTCAAAGCTTGGGGATGCCCCGGAAGGCATCCCCTCTTTCGTCCACTTCCATCGGTAATTTACTTGGAGCTATATTTTTATTCACCAACATGATATGTGTTTTGCTTGGAGCGTCTTGTATTATTTGTGTCTTTGTTTGTTAGTGTGCCACAATCATCCTTGCTGTACACACCTTTTGAGAGAGTCATCTATGAAATTTGTTAGAATACTCTTTGTGCTTCACTTATATCTTTTGAGCTATGTAGTTTTGCTCTATGTGCTTCACTTATATCTTTTGAGCGTTATAATTTTGCTTTATGTGCTTCACTTAGATCTTTTAGAGCACGGTGGTGGTTTGTTTTAAAGAAACTATTGATCTCTCATGCTTCACTTAAATTATTTTGAGAGTCGTAATAGCATGGTAAATTGCTTAATATTAATATGCTTGGTATTCATGATTTGTGAAATTTTCTTTTGAGTGCGTTGAATACTAAGAAAAGATTGAAGCATGATAATTGTTTTGAGATATGGAGATGATAATATTAGAGTCATGCTAGTGGAAGTAGTTGTGAATTTAAAGAATACTTGCGTTGAAGTTTGTGATTCCCGTAGCATGCACGTATGGTGAACCGTTATGTAACGAAGTCGGAGCATGAAGTGTTTATTGATTGTCCTCCTTATGAGTGGCGGTCGGGGACGAGCGATGGTCTTTTCCTACCAATCTATCCCCCTAGGAGCATGCGCGTAATACTTTGCTTTGATAACTTCTAAATTTTTGCAATAAGTATATGAGTTTTTTATGACTAATGTTGAGTCCATGGATTATATGCAATTTTTCCCATCCTTCCACCATTGCTAGCCTCTCTAATACCACGCAATTTTCGCCGGCATCATACACCCACCATATATATTCCTCAAAACATCCACCATACCTACCTATCATGGCATTTCCATAGCCATTCCGAGATATATTGCCATGCAACTTTCCACCGTTCCGTTTATTATGACACGCTTCATCATTGTCATATTGCTAGCATGATCATGTAGTTGACATCGTATTTGTGGCAAAGCCACCATTCATAATTCTTTCATACATGTCACTCTTGATTCATTGCATATCCCGGTACCCCGCTGGAGGCATTCATATAGAGTCATATCTTGTTCTAAGTATCGAGTTGTAATTATTGAGTTGTAAGAAAAATAAAAGTGTGATGATCATCATTTTTAGAGCATTGTCCCAAGTGAGGAAAGAATGATGGAGACCACGATTCCCCCACAAGTCAGGATGAGACTCCGGATGAAAAATAAAAAAACAATAAAAAAAAGAGGCCATAAAAAAGGCCCAAATAAAAAAATGAGAGAAAAAGAGAGAAGGGACAATGTTACTATCCTTTTACCACACTTGTGCTTCAAAGTAGCACCAAGATCTTCATGATAGAGAGTCTCCTATGTTGTCACTGTTGGAAATATGCCCTAGAGGCAATAATAAATAGGTTATTATTACATTTCCTTGCTCATGATAAATCATTTATTATCCATGCTATAATTGTATTGACAGGAAACTCAGATACATGTGTGGATACATAGACAACACCATGTCCCTAGTAAGCCTCTAGTTGACTAGCTCGTTGATCAATAGATGGTTACGGTTTCCTGACCATGGACATTGGATGTCGTTGATAACGGGATCACATCATTAGGAGAATCATGTGATGGACAAGACCCAATCCTAAGCCTAGCACAAAGATCGTGTAGTTCGTATGCTGAAGCTTTTCTAATGTCAAGTATCATTTCCTTAGACCATGAGATTGTGCAACTCCCGGATACCGTAGGAATGCTTTGGGTGTGCCAAACGTCACAACGTAACTGGGTGGCTATAAAGGTACACTACAGGTATCTCCGAAAGTGTCTGTTGGGTTGGCACGAATCGAGACTGGGATTTGTCACTCCGTGTGACGGAGAGGTATCTCTGGGCCCACTCGGTAGGACATCATCATAATGTGCACAATGTGATCAAGGAGTTGATTAAGGGATGATGTGTTACGGAACGAGTAAAGAGACTTGCCGGTAACGAGATTGAACAAGGTATAGGGATACCGACGATCGAATCTCGGGCAAGTACAATACCGCTAGACAAAGGGAATTGTATACGGGATTGATTAAGTCCTTGACATCATGGTTCATCCGATGAGATCATCGTGGAACATGTGGGAGCCAACATGGGTATCTAGATCCCGCTGTTGGTTATTGACCGGAGAACGTCTCGGTCATGTCTGCGTGTCTCCCGAACCCGTAGGGTCTACACACTTAAGGTTCGATGACGCTAGGGTTATAAAGGAAGTTTTGTATGTGGTTACCGAATGTTGTTTGGAGTCCCGGATGAGATCCCAGACGTCACGAGGAGTTCCGGAATGGTCCGTAGGTAAAGATTTATATATAGGAAGTATGGTTTTGGCCACCGGAAGTGTTCTGGGCATCACCGGTAGTGTACCGGGACCACCGGAGGTGTCCGGGGGTCCACCAAGTGGGGCCACCGGCCCCGGAGGGCTGCATGGGCTAAGTGTGGGAGGGGACCAGCCCCAGGTGGGCTGGTGTGCCCCCCACAAGGGCCCAAGGCGCAAGGGAGAGGAGAAGGGGGCAAACCCTAGGGCAAATGGGCCCTAAGACCCATACTGGTGCGCCTCCCTCTCCCCTCCCCTCTTGGCCGCCCCCCCTCAAACCCATCTAGGGCTGCCGCCCCTCTAGGGGTGGGAACCCTAGAGGGGGCGCACCCTCCTCCCCTTCCCCTATATATATGAGGCCTAGGGGCTGCCCAATACACGCGATTTGATCTCTCCCTGTTGGTGCAGCCCTGCCTCTCTCCTCCTCATATCTCGCGGTGCTTGGCGAAGCCCTGCAGGATTACCACGCTCCTCCACCACCACCACGCCGTTGTGCTGTTGCTGGACGGAGTCTTCCTCAACCTCTCCCTATCTCCTTGCTGGATCAAGGCATGGGAGATGTCACCGGGCTGTACGTGTGTTGAACGCGGAGGTGCCGTCCGTTCGGCACTAGGATCATCGGTGATTTGGATCACGGCGAGTACGACTCCATCAACCCCGTTCACTTGAACGCTTCCGCTTAGCGATCTACAAGGGTATGTAGATGCACTCTCCTTCCCCTCGTTGCTGGTTTCTCCATAGATAGATCTTGGTGACACGTAGGAAAATTTTGAATTTCTGCTACGTCCCCCAACAGTCACTTTCATATACTAGTGGGAATTTTTCATTATAGAACTTGGCTTGTATATTCCAATGATGGGCTTTCTCAAAATGCCCTAGGTCTTCGTGAGCAAGCGAGTTGGATGCACACCCACTTAGTTTCTTTTGTTGAGCTTTCACATACTTATAGCTCTAGTGCTTCCGTTGCATGGCAATCCCTACTCACTCACATTGATATCTATTAATGGGCATCTCCATAGCCCGTTGATACGCCTAGTTGATGTGAGACTATCTTCCCCTCTTTTTGTCTTCTCCACAACCACCGTTCTATTCCACATATAGTGCTATATCCATGGCTCACCCTCATGTGTTGCGTGAAGGTTGAAAAAGTTTTGAAAATGTTAAAGTATGAGACAATTGCTTGGCTTGTCATCGGGGTTGTGCATGATTTAAATACTTTGTGTGGTGAAGATGGAGCATAGCCAGACTATATGAATTTGTAGGGATAACTTTCTTTGGCCATGTTATTTTGAGAAGACATAATTGCTTTATTAGTATGCTTGAAGTATTATTATTCTTATGTCAATATGAACTTTTGTCTTGAATCTTTTGAATCTGAATATTCATACCACAATTAAGAAATTTTGCATTGAAATTATGCCAAGTAGCACTCCGCATCAAAAATTCTCTTTTTGTCATTTACCTACTCGAGGACGAGCAGAAATTAAGCTTGGCGATGCCTGATACGTCTCCAACGTATCTATAATTTTGGTTGCTCCATGCTATATTATCTACTGTTTTGGACTATATTGGGCTTTATTTTCCACTTTTATATTATTTTTGGGACTAACCTATTAACCGGAGGCCCAACCCAGAATTGCTGTTTTTTTGCCTATTTCAGTGTTTCGATGAAACGGAATATCAAACGGAGTCCAAACAGAAAAATCCTTTTTGGAATGTGATTTTCTTCCCGAATAAGATCCAGGAGACTTGGACCCTACGCCAAGGAAGCTCCGAGGAGGGCACAAGGTAGGGGCGCGCCCTACACCCCCAAGCGTGCCCCCACCCTCATGGGCCCACCGAAGCTCCACCGACGTACTTCTTCCTCCTATATATACCCACGTACCCCCAAACGATCAGAACAGGAGCCAAAAACCTAATTCCACCGCCGCAACTTTCTGTATCCACGAGATCCCATCTTGGGGCCTATACCGGAGCTCCGCCGGAGAGGGCCGTCATCACGGAAGGCTTCTACATCATCATAGCCTCTCCGATGAAGTGTGAGTAGTTTACCTCAGACCTTCGGGTCCATAGTTATTAGCTAGATGGCTTCTTCTCTCTTTTTGGATCTCAATACAATGTTCCCCCCCTCTCTTGTGGAGATCTATTTGATGTAATCTTCTTCTTTTGCAGTGTGTTTGTTGAGACCGATGAGTTGTGGGTTTATGATCAAGTCTACCTATGAATAATATTTGAATCTTCTCTAAATTCTTTTATGTATGATTGGTTATCTTTGCAAGTCTCTTCGAATTATCCGTTTGGTTTGGCCAACTAGATTGGTAGTTCTTGCCGTGGGAGAAGTGCTTAGCTTTGGGTTTGATCTTGCGGTGTCCTTTCCCAGTGACAGAAGGGGCAGCAAGGCACGTATTGTATCGTTGCCATCGAGGATAACAAGATGGGGTTTATTTCATATTGCATGAATTTATCTCTCTACATCATGTCATCTTGCTTAAAGTGTCACTCTGTTTTTAACTTAATACTCTAGATGCATGCTGGATAGTGGTCGATGAGTGGAGTAATAGTAGTAGATGCAGAATCGTTTCGATCTACTTGTCACGGACGTGATGCCTATATACATGATCATGCCTAGATATTCTCATAACTATGCTCAATTCTGTCAATTACTCAACAGTAATTTGTTCACCCACCGTAGAAAACTTATGCTCTTGAGAGAAGCCACTAGTGAAACCTATGGCCCCCGGGTCTATTCTCACCATATCAATCTCCATCACTTTAATCTTGCTTTGTTTTTACTTTGCCTTTTACTTTTCACTTTGCATCTATATATAAAAAATACCAAAAATATTATCTCTATTAGATCTCACTCTCGTAAGAGACCGTGAAGGGATTGACAACCCCTAATCGCATTGGTTGCGAGTTGCTATCAATTTGTGCAGGTACGAGGGACTTGAGCGTGGCCTCCTACTAGATTGATACCTTGTTTCTCAAAAACTGAGGGAAATACTTACGCTACTCTGCTGCATCATCCTCTCCTCTTTGGAGAAAACCAACGCAAGCTCAAGAGGTAGCATAGTACTATACCAACTAGAAGATGAAATGTAAGAAATACTAGTATGTACATACTTAAGAGTTAAAGTAACGAGAAGAAACATAACATAGTTCTGCTGGGGGCTCAGCACAACACACCCCTCAAATTAAATTAAGCACACCTGAAATTAAACTTCGCAACTGTTCCGGTAGACACTGCATTAGAACCACCATGAGCAACGACACTGCCACCTTACTCGGAGTCCTCGTCCACGTCCCTCTTCCTCTTGGCCGATAGTTCTTTGCTTGAACCGCACACTTGGCTGTTGCTCTTCATCCAACCCTTGTAGATATTGAAGCAAAGGTAGCCATCCATTGCAGCATAGTGGATGTGGTCTATATCTAGTAGATTCCGCTGCCATGCATGACGATGAAACGTGTATGGAGGTTTCACCAGTTTACCGTACGAAGGATGAACCATGGCTCCTGCCAGGGTCAGCATTGAAGGCTGACGAGAGGGCACCAACCGATTCTTCTAGAGGTCGAAATGGTTGCCTACAACGAGGCCTATCCGACCCAGGATTTCTTTGTCGTTACCAAAGTCTACTGTAACGAATTTGACTAGGTTGCTCCCGAGGAAGTCCTTAAAATCCTGGCACTCAACGTCGGCATGGCATATGTGGTAGACCAAGTGTCGGTGTCAAAACCGGCGGATCTCGGGTAGGGGGTCCTGTCGTGGAATTGTCACGGCAGATGTCCTTAGTGTCAGGACTTAGTCGCAAGGCCAACGCATCTCTGTGGTAGCTTGAGAGGGGTTGAGTGGGACGAGAGACGCAGGGCGGATCAACACGCAAGACAAGGGTTTAGACAGCTTCGGGCCCCGGGAAACATCATCCGGTAAAAACCCTACATGCTGTTTGAGGTTAGGTCTCATTATCATCCCGAGGGAGACGCCGTAAACCGGCTCTTGTGTCTAGCCCTAGAGATTATTGATTGCTTGTAGCTTCTAACTTCTAACCTCCCCCTCTTTGGGGAGCCCTGCCCCTCCTTATATATGTTGAAGGGGCGGTTTACATGTGGAGTCCTATTGGGATTAGGACTAGTCTATCTCTAATACAAACCGGATACAAGTCCTGGCTTTAACTCCTTGTAAGGCAAATATTCCTTTCCTCTTAAACCGGCCCACAATAGTTGAACCGGCCTTCATGAACCGCCAGACGGGCCACCGGGTCTTGTCGCTCCTCTGACCCGTCCGTCGGGTTACCAGTGAGTTACAACGTCCCGACGGGTTGCTGGTAAACCGCCAGGTCTGGGCGGGTCACCAGACGAATATCGCCAAGTCCGGCCGGGTTAACTTCCGGCCGGTTTACACCGCGGGGTATATCCCCGACATTAGCCCCCAAGTTTAGCTTGGATTTATCCATGGTAAACTTATGCTGCAAATAAACATAAGAAAAAATTTGACAGGTTGTACTCCGGGTTAAGAATTCTTGTAAACCGGCACCTGATCATCCTTAAGTCCTTGTCATTTCCTCCTTCTAGAAAATCCAGGTCAATAAGCCAGCGTCATACTCAATTTGCTGACGTTGGTTTCCCACAGAAAAATATTGTGAAGAAATAATCCACTTGAGTCGGCTTCCAAAACGCCGGTTTAAGAAATATTGGTCTTGAAATATTCATCTGATATTCAGCCGGTTTGAAGATGATCCCGGTCTTGAAAACTTGCCGGTTTAACATTACCAAATGGCCGGGTTATAAAAACTGATGACCCCGGATTATGATTGTTGCCAACATCGGTTTATGATTATTGATGACACCGGGTTGCAGCCACAGGGTCATAATGATTGGTGACGCCGGGTCAATCTAACTTGCTCAACAGAGAGTTTGAAAATCTTTCTTCGATAATAATATAATACCTGTAGCCCCCAAGTGCCGGGTTGTCAAGCTTGCAGCAACCCGGGACTTGTAATTGATTGATGCCCATAAAATTTCAACCAATGTAGCCCCCAAGGGCCGGGTCATTATGTAATTATCAGCAGGGACTTTGTAAGTATAATCTTGTAAACTTTGAACAGCAATGTGTAGCCCCCAAGGGCCGGCTCAGTAAGATAATATTGAGCTGGGACTTTGATATATACTTCTATGAAAATAACATCATATGATGTAACCCCTCATCATGGGGCTTGAATCCACGTCCACAAGGTTAAGAGCCTTGTGCTTTACCAACTGAGCAGTAGACCCTTCAATATAATAAATAAAAAGCTTTGTACCTTGAATAGTTGACAGGAGCAATTGGTAGCCCCCAAGGGCCAGCTCATTACAATGTGATGAGTTGGGTCTTCAATAAGATGAGCAAAAATGACCTTGCATTAGCCCCCAAGTGTCATGGTGCATGCTTGCAGCAACATGAGACTTGCCTATTTGATGTAATCTCAATTTTGAATAATGCAGCCCCCAAGTGCCGGGTTGTAAGCCTGCAGCGACTCGGGACTATTCCTTCAATTGTATAAAATGATAACCATTGCGCTAAAGCGACTTTGAAAACCTTAATCATAATATTAACAACCGTAATAAAAATCCAGCCATGTTGGCCATTCAAGATAATATAATCTCATATGAAAACCTTTATTCATCCAATATCATAATGAAAATTCAGCCAAGTTTGGCTATTTGAATAATATAATCCAATAATTTATAAGCGCATGATTCCAATGGCGCAATCCAAATATATACTGGCGACTTATAGTCCAAAGCCAGACCGGTTTAATAAACACTGGATAATTTATCATCATACTGGCGACTTATTGTCTTAAAGCCAGGCCGGTTTAACAAACACCGGATAATTTATAATCATGCTTTATTCAACCTGTTTCTGCATACAACAAGTTTAAAGTGTCCTGGCGGTTTACCGCCGGACGGGTCATAATGCTCAACATATAACCTGGGTTTATAACCAGGGCTGCACTTAAAAATATGAAATATATCATACCTGTGACATTGAATCACATCGTTGGTTTACCAACCTTTTGTAGTAAGAGTGATAACCCCAATCTTGAGTAATGATAACTCCTTCCATATTGCGCCGATTTATGATAAAACCGTACCGGGTTGTGATAGACACCGGATTAACCATATATATACTGGTGACTTGTAGTGAAACCAGACCGGGCTGATAATCTCCAGATTATAATTTGATCATGCACTCACAACTTGTAGTTGAAAGCCGAGCCGGGTTGATAAACACCGGTTTACTCCATAATAGGATGGTAACAGAAAATTAAACCGGGCAGATAATCTCCGGATTATAATGTGATCATGCACTCACAACTTGTAGTTGAAAGCCGAGCCGGGTTGATAAACACCGGTTTACTCCATAATAAGATGGTAACAGAAAATCAAACCGGGCAGATAATCTCCGGTCTAAAAATGGACCGTGTTCCGCCAATTTAGCTGTTTGAACCGGTACAAAATACTGTCGGTTTAAAAAATGCAAATAAAATAGCAACTTCTCAAGAAAGGCTATTAAAGCAAAAGCAATGGCAACAATTTTTTGCAAAAGAAGAGCTCTACTGAGCTTGGTCAGATGGAATTACCATGGTCAGACGCAACCAAGCCCCCCGAAGGTGTAGCAATGGTGCCAGTCAGCCAGGACCCCAAAATGACGCGTGGCGTTACGCCGGCCAAGTGGCATTGCATTGGTTCGGATTCGACCAAGCCCCCAAGTGACTCAGTGGCCTAGGGCCGATCAAGTGGCATTGCATTGGTTCGGACACGACCAAGCCCCCAAATGACTTATTGGCTGTTTAAAAGCCGATCAGAAGGCATTACCATCATCAAGACATGACCGAGCTCCCATAAGGTGTAACTACGGTTCAAGTCGATTAGGTCCCCAACTGACTTAGTGGCAAATGTGCCAGCCAGAAGGCATTACCGTCGTCAAGACATGAGCAAGCTCCCAGGAGGTGTAGCTACGGTTCAAGTCGACTAGGTCCCCAACTGACTTTGTTGCTCTTCTGTGAAGCGACCTCAAGGGGTAAACCGGAGGTTGCCCTAAAGCGAATCCACTCCGTGTAACCACGCATGATATAAAGAATAGATACCCTGCTTTACAAAGCGGGAGCCCCCATGTGATAAATAATATGTCAAGCCAATAAGGCCGGATACCCATGTTTGAACCGCGCATCATGGCAGCAGGTCCTCTTCGGTAAATTTTAAATTTTTTTGCAAGAGGTAAATTCTTCTTGAACCGGATATTGAAAGCTTCAAAGCTGTGGGAGACATCTTCCCCTTGAACCGGATTTTAAACCGGAATCTTCATTTTCAGCCGGAAATTTTCTGACGGCCTTTAAACTCAACTTGCGAGAAGTTAATTCCTTTTTGAACCGGACATTGTTAAACCGGATCTGAGCGCTTCAGAACTTTGTGGGAGAATAGATTTCTCTTGAACCGGATTGTAAAACGGATATTTGAGAGCTTCAGTGATACTGACTTCCCTTTAGCCAGGTTTCAAACCGGAATCCTTTCTGATGATCCGAAACTTCTTCATTGAGTCGGGATTTTGTAACTGTCATATACTTTCTAAGCCGGAAATTTTCTGACAGCCTTCAAATTTTCATCAACATAACAGTAGCCTCCGGGATCGGGTTATCTTTCCCTCCATCGTCCTCGGGTTCTTGAACCGGCTGAAACTGGCAAGACTTGCTGCGTCATATCATCGTAGCCCCCAAGTCTCAAGGTGACTCGAGGAGTTGGCTTGAGATTCTCCATATTTGACCGTGATATAAAACGGTATAACTTGTATATCATTGGTGTTGATAACACGATGTGAATACACAGAAGGTTGAGGTGACTGCGGCGGGTTGTAAATGATCCCGTATGAACGGTGTCAGCAACTCGGCCAATGGTTCCTTCCAATTGGTGATTTGAAGTTAACCAAACTGTAGCGGCGGTGACTTGTGCGCCTGCCCATTGATCCATCCAGTGCAGACGGCAGTTGATGATAATTTGCCTCCAATTTGAAAGAAAACCGGGCTACCCAAGCTGTGACTTGTTCATACTCAATAAATGGCTCGCGCAGACAGGTGCGGCCCGGTATGTTGATGTAGACCGGACTGCGGGGGATGGTAGCCTGTGCATGCGCTATTGGGTAATTCGCATGGTCCTGACGAGTTGATGCGATCTGGATCGCGATATAAACCGGCACGGGTTATCCAATAGCTCAGTGATATAATAATCCCCTTTTTGCAACAGACAATTTGTCCTGATATGTTAGCCGGAAAATATCCACCGCGGAGTTGACGATCACCACAGTGAAACTGAAATCAATCATGGCAAGTCAGCCATGCGAACAGACAGATGAACCGGTCGCGGCATTGTAAACCGGTGCGGAGCAAGTAGTCCTCCGCGCCGCAAACCAGCGCGGTCACGGGAGACGGCCACGGTGTTGTAATCCGGTGCGATCGCGAGAGTCGGTTACGACGCTGTAAGCCGGCACAGACGGGCGAGTCAATCGCAAGTGCGGTAAACCGCACGGACGGGCTAATTGCGGGCGCGGTCCCGGTAAGCTGATGTAAACCGGGCTATAAGGGCGACGTCTTGCACGCATCCATTCACCGTGTAATATGGCACGGATGATCACCAGGCAGGACGTTGCCAGCGCGTGCTCCGTACCCATGGTATAAGCCATGTTTTATAATGAATAATTGTCCTGCATAAAATATTGCAAAGCGGAGTAACTGCTCTTTTTAAAGAAAGCAATATACAATATAAAATATATAGGATGGATATCACCTGATATATCATGTCAGGGGTTATCCACCGTAGAGTTGATGATCACCATAGTGGAGCTGAAGTTAATCACGGCCGAGTCAGCCACGGTGTTGTAAACCGGTGCGGACGAATGTCGGCCGCGGGAGTTGTAAACCGGCGCGGACGGAGAGTCGCCTGCGGGCATTATAAACCGGCTCGGAGGAGATTCGCCTGCGGGCATTATAAACCCGCACGGACGGAGAGCCGGCCGCAGGTGTTGTAAGCCGGCGCAGATGGAGAACCGGTCGCGTGTTGATGAAAACCGGACCACCGGCGATTTGCGCGCGTCCGTTAAGCAGTGTGGAATGGTCAAAAGCCAATATATAATGACGCCGGTGCATGCTCCACATGCATGGTGTAACACCAATGTTGTGGCGAATAATTGTCCTGCGTATAAAAATATGCAAAACCAACGTAATTGTTCTTTTTACAAAAACAATATATGTCAAAAAATAGATTTAGATGGATATCACCTGATTCGTTTGGGCCGGAAATAACCCGCCATGAAGTTGATGATAACTATGTGAAACTGAAATCCCTCACAGGTGAATCGGCCGCGGGAGCAGACAGATAAACCGGCCACGGCGTTGTGAGCCGGTCCGGACGAGCAAGTTGTCCTCCGTGTTGTAAGCCGGCGCGGACGCGTGAACCGGCCGCGAGGGCGGACGGGCGAGTCGTCCGTGGCGTTGTTAGGTGGTGCGGACGGGCGAGTCAGCTGGTACATTGACGTAAATCGGACCGCGACACCCTGTTAGTCAAGCCGCGCGGTACAGCCGAGCGTGCGTCCGTGGCATAACACCCCTTTGTGATGAATAATTCTCCTGCATATAAAAAATACCGTAGAGCAGAGGAGTTGTGCTCAGAGTAATTAAAATATACTGGTAAAATGCATAGGAGAAATAACACCTGATTTATTTTTTGGACGCATGTGGGCGTGGCCATTAGCGTGTAGCTAGTCTCCACATATGTGTACTTCATGCAAACTGGCGGTTTAAACGCGACGGTTCCAGCGTAGAAGAGTGGAACCAACGAACGAGCAGATCTGATTACGTCCGTAGGCAGCGACTTTGTCGCGACCGGTTTTCCAGACATTAAATTCCAGAAAATGGCCGTCGAGCTCATCAGCCCCAGGATTACTGTTAGCTGATGAGGCACCAACTTGTTACAGAAATTCCAAGCAAAGGTACAAAATATGCAGTACAAGACCATTATGGCCTATGAGTACAACAAATGGTTTCTAGTGGTTGAGGGCGGAAGCGGTTTGTGGATCACCACGGCTATGGGACTCCATTTCCCACGGGAACAGCTGACCAGGCTAACTCCTATCTTCATGAGGCTGCTATCACCGTTGCTCAGGTTCCGAGGCTATCGTCGCAACGCTCCTCTCCAAGCAAGCAATCTGGCCAAGACAATAGCCAGGGACAAGCCAGTGAGTACTTTGAATGTACTCGCAAACATTAAGAACACGGGTATAATATAATCGTTGATGCTCATGCTTTGCAACATCCATACACTCACTTAATTAGTCATAATGATGATTGTCTTGATGTATGCAAACAGGTCATTCATATGCAACCGGAAATTTATGCAAAGGCCACATAGAGGTAATGAATACTGTGTGCCAAGCGAGGGTCTGAATGACTCCTCAAGTGGAAAGTACGGAATAATAGATACTGGTGCCAACGAGTGTCAGAAAGACTCCTCGAGCGGAAAATGCAGAATAATAAATACTGGTGCCAAGCGAGTGTCTGAAAGACTCCTCGAGCGGAAAAATGCAAAGTAATAAATACTGGTGCCAAGCGAGTGTCTGAAAGACTCCTCGAGCGGAAAAATGGCAGAGTAATAAATACTGGTGCCAAGCGAGTGTCTGAAAGACTCCTCGAGCGGAAAAGGCAGAGTAATAATAATACCACAGTCGGGCGTCTGAGCGACACCACATAAAGGGCTTTAAAAGAAAGGCCACAGTCGGGCGTCTGAGCGACACCACATAAAGGGCTTTAAAAGAAATGCCACAGTCGGGCGTCTGAGCGACACCACAGAAAGGGCTTTAAAAGAAATGCCACAGCCGGGCGTCTGAGCGACACCACAGAAAGGGCTTTAAAAGAAATGCCACAGTCGGGCGTCTGAGGGACACCACAGAAAGGGCTTTAAAAGATTAAATAATCATAGGGAAATATCCCGGAGGTAGAACCATCCCAGAGATATTCGATGATAACAATAATATCACGGGTTAGTCAACAGTAGTAATAATCATAATCATCACAAGTCACAAGTAGTAATTCCCGTTCTGGGTTATCCGTTTCACCTCCGAAGACCGACACTAAGACCGACACTTGACCCATCCCAGACTGTAGTCCTTAACCATGGACACGGCTATTCGAATAGGTTTAATCTCTGCAGAGGGTGTACTCTTTACCCACGAGTAACGGATTCCTTTAGTCCATCAGGACTAATTCTGTCTACGGTCTTTTAGTTGAAAACACACCTGACTTGCACACACCAGCTTAACTCATCGGTGTCTGGAATCACCCACGACACTTGTCAAGCAAAACTCTAAGTGGGGAGGCTACAACCTCGCGTAGCATGGGATCAAATTTATATCGCGCGCTCTAAGGGGTGGCCTCCCCTCTCGGTCCCAACCGGAAACACCCATGCCCCCTGACCAGGTGGCATGCCTACCGGCTACAACCGATATCTTCCACCATGGCCTCTCTGTACGGTGTGTGCTGGGAAGGGGTTGACAACTTACTGAACCGTACCCTACCTGCGGCAGGGACGAGTGGTAGCACGAGGCAAGTATGGGGGTTACTGGAACAAGACTCGATCTGCGGTCGACTCAGGAGGTTCATAAGTTCCCTGCCTGACATGTATATCAAAAATAATACAATTGAAGAAATCTCCACTCAATGTACCTTACCATGCCATACCGGACATAACCGTCTCGACGAGGACCGGCAACAAGCTCACGCCTACCCAAGGTCGAGGCTTTCCCGGATTCCTTTCCGATATGCATGCAAGGCACATGAGGATGATTACCACCACAATCATTTTCATTTCCAATAGCAAGGAAATCGTTGATATGCTTCCATGCAAATGATCATGTCACATGAAATATCAATTCCACCGGAATGAGGTGGTGTTATAAATGTGTCAACCAACACATCAAAATATATTATGCCAGGGTTCAAGATGCTTGCCTTGAAGTTGTGGAGGGGTGAGGTGCTCTCCAAAACTTTTGAAAGTTTCTTCCCTCCTCCAAAATCCTATTTTAAAAAATATTTGAATTAACACACGTTTCAAAACAGTACAAAAAGTTGTTTTGGAAAATTTTCAAATAAATCTTAAAATAAACTAGATCAAATTTAAGGAAGGTAGGAAAAAGAATCAACTCATTTGGAGTTGTATTTAAAAAGTTATAGGCAGTCAAAGATCTGGTCAAAATCTGTTTTAAAAACAAATCAGAAAAGAAAACGTTTCAGAGGGGAATACGCTTTCGGAGCGGGGAGACGTACTGGGGAAATACGCCTTCACCTAACCACGTGGACGGCGCGGTGAGTCACTGACAGTGGGTCCAGGGGGGCCCACTAGTCAGGTTTGACTAGTCTTCTCCCTCTCTTTCCTCTGTCCCGAGCGGGGGCGAAGCTCCGGCGATCGTCGCCGGCGATTGGCGGCTCTTCGCGGGGCTCCGAGGGCGGGGATGGATCCGCTAATCCGGGGCGGTCCTCCCGGTGGTCGCCTGGCAGGCGGGGGCGGAGGGAGCTGCCGGCGGCGAGCCCCTCGGCGGAGGTGGCCTCGGGAGCAAAGTGCCAGTGGGGTTGCGGTGGCTCCCGATCAAAATTGAGCAGGGGGAAAGGTTTACGGGAGGATGAGGAGGCTTCTGGTGGAGAGAGTGGAGAGGGGGAGGTTCTGGTGGCGCCGGAACGGCAGGGGCAGTGGCGGTGGTCGGAGTTGCCGGAGACGGGGAAGAAGACCTCCCTGGGTCGAATGCGGGCTAGGGGAACGCCATACTGGTGGTCTGAGGTCGCCTGCGAGCGGGAACGGACTCGGGGACTCCTTAAATAGGCGTGGCAAGGCGGTTCCGCGGCGGCCGTGGATAAGCTCTCCGGCGACCGCCATTCTGTAGCTAGGGCGACGTGGCGGCGACGAGGGCTAGCGGACACGTTCGCGGATGAGCTCGCGCTGTTACAGGGGCCAGGTGGCGAGCGGGAGGGGCTTGGGTGGCGCTGCCCGTGGCAGAGGCTGTCGGCCGATGCCGGCGTGCCGCCAAAAGAGCTCTGGCGGTGGCGCTGTAGGGTGCCAGGGCGGGCTGGCGCGTAGTGGCGAGGAGGGATGCGCGTGGCGAGGTTCTGCCGCGAGTGCAAAAACCAGGGGCGGGGCGTGGCGGTTTTCGGCGCGCGGCTGCAATTGGCGCGCTCTGGGCGCGTCCAGTGCACGCACGGGACGTGCTCGAAGAAATGCCGTGGCCTGCTAGGTGGCTAGGATGGAGCTGGGGTTTAGCAGTCCTAGCTTAGGGGTAGTTGTGATGCTAGTGGACATGCTGGTTTGGTCAGAGGTGCAAGCTCATAGTGCAGTGCCAAAACTCATGTCAAAACTGGTCATGCCCACAGGGTGCTCGACAGAATGCCACATACATCTAGGCATCTCTTGGGGTGGCCAAATTCTCCAGATCAGTGTCTCCTTAGATGCAAGAGGGAGTGGTGAAGTTAGTTTGTTAAAAGGAGAAACTTGTTAGTGCAAGTTTTGCAAAAACTCAATTCTGGACAGGAAATGAATGACATCATTTCATGAACCAAAATTGCTCCAAAGGGTGCATGCTCCTGGACTTAGGGGTTTGGTAGGGAGGACTATGAGCATGAGAAAACCCAAGGTCACTGGAGCAAGAAATAATAGGGTTGCAGTAGAAAACACCAGTCTGGTCCAGAAGGAAGATGATGCTGATCCACTCAAGAATTGCAAATAACTTCACTGGGTTTTTGCATAAAGTTGAATCATATGATATCACTAACATCCCATAGTCTTGGTAGAGGCTAAAAGAAAATATTTAAATGGGTTGTAGTGCAAAATTGCCCACTGGACCAGAGAAGAAAAAAAAAGGTGTAGAGCTCAAAATATTTCAAGGATAAAAGATCTTTTTGCATAAAAGTTATTTAATAATATCACATGACATCTCCAAATTTTGGTGGGAATTTTAAGTGAATTTATCAAATGGTTGTAGTTCAAATATGGCCATTTAACCTTGAAAAACCATTTTCAAGAAAGTGAAGATCAAGCAACTTAATTGAGCAATTAGTTGCACTGATAAAAGTAAAGTTTTTTCTAGAGAGGTTAAACAAGTACAATAACACATTTGAAAAGTCCACACTTAGGGGAAAACTCCACAATGACAAGGTTAAAGATATAAAAAAAGGGAGCTCAGAAAATAAAGTTTTTAAATCCTGGAAAAATTTAATTAATAAAACAAGGCCAAAAATTTTGGGGTGTCACAGACTTTGAATACTCTGATTGCTTCTTCACGGTGCTACTGGCTTCTGGCCGATTCACTGGTGACCGCTAACCTCGTGCACCAAGGATACCTGTACTGACGCGGGCCACTTCTAGCACTTGAAGGGCCGGGTCAACCGCGGCGGATGCGAGCTGGGCCTAGGGACTCCGCGAGGGCGAGGCGAGGCCAGCCATGGAGGCGGCGACTCGAGACTGCGATGATGTGCGGCAGAGGTGGAGGCGAGGCCGGTGCGTTGGCTAGCGAGGCAAAACCGATTCCATGTCCTACGTTAAACCAATGAGGCGAAACCGACTCCGTGTCCCGCGTCCCTCTTCGGGTCGTGGATTTCCTTTTTGTGAAAAAGTAGTACTGCCAGATGAGGTCTCCTGCCAGATCGATCTTGACTTGACGCCGGTTGGGTGTATTTGCTACTGTACATTGATGTGACTTGCTGATTGATTCTTCTATGGATTAGTACTCCCTCTAGTCTGATTAAACAATTTCTTCCTTCGCATGGAAAACATCAATGACAAAACCTCTTTTGGTTCTGCCTGCTGCCACCCTGATGAATCTTTTTGGGACTCGCGTGCCCTTGTAGGATAATGCAACCACGGAGATTGACTTTCCTTTGGTCTTTTTGCGCCGGCTCTTCTTTGTCCGATCAAAACTGCGAGCTTCTTGATCCCTGGTTGAGATCCCTCCAAGAACTTAACACCACCGTGCGCGGGCCCCATGGTGGGCGCCAACTATCGTGGAATTGTCACGGCAGATGTCCTTAGTGTCAGGACTTAGTCGCGAGGCCAACGCATCTCTGTGGTAGCTTGAGAGGGGTTGAGTGGGACGAGAGACGCAGGGCGGATCAACACGCAAGACAAGGGTTTAGACAGCTTCGGGCCCCGGGAAACATCATCCGGTAAAAACCCTACATGCTGTTTGAGGTTAGGTCTCATTATCATCCCGAGGGAGACGCCGTAAACCGGCTCTTGTGTCTAGCCCTAGAGATTATTGATTGCTTGTAGCTTCTAACTTCTAACCTCCCCCTCTTTGGGGAGCCCTGCCCCTCCTTATATATGTTGAAGGGGCGGTTTACATGTGGAGTCCTATTGGGATTAGGACTAGTCTATCTCTAATACAAACCGGATACAAGTCCTGGCTTTAACTCCTTGTAAGGCAAATATTCCTTTCCTCTTAAACCGGCCCACAATAGTTAAACCGGCCTTCATGAACCGCCAGACGGGCCACCGGGTCTTGTCGCTCCTCTGACCCGTCCGTCGGGTTACCAGTGAGTTACAACGTCCCGACGGGTTGCTGGTAAACCGCCAGGTCTGGGCGGGTCACCAGACGAATATCGCCAAGTCCGGCCGGGTTAACTTCCGGCCGGTTTACACCGCGGGGTATATCCCGAACTGTGCGTCAAGGTCGGATGGTAACAGGAGACAAGGGACACTTTATTTTACCCAGGTTCGGGCCCTCTCGATGGAGGTAAAACCCTACTCCTGCTAGATTAATATTGATGATATGGGTAGTACAAGAGTAGATCTACCACGAGATCAAGGAGGCTAAACCCTAGAAGCTAGCCTACGGTATGATTGTGTATGATGATGGTTGTCCTACGGACTAGAACCCTCCGGTTTATATAGACACCGGATAGGGTTAGGGTTACACAGAGTCGGTTACATTGGTAGGAGATCTTGAATATCCGCACACCTAGCTTGCCTTCCATGCCAAGAAAAGATCCCTCCGGACACGGGACGAAGTCTTCAACTTGGTATCTTCATAGTCCTGGAGTCCGGCTGAAGGCATAGTTCGGCCATCCGAACACCCCCTAATCCAGGACTCCCTCAGTAGCCCCTGAACCAGGCTTCAATGACGACGAGTCCGACGCGCAAATTGTCTTCGGCATTGCAAGGCGGGTTCCTCCTCCAAGTTCTTCAAAAAGATTGTAAACACCACAAAATAGTGTCCGGCTCTGGAAAATAAGTTTCCACATATTGCCATATAGAGAATAATATTAACACAAATCCAATCTGCTGACGTATTCCGCAGTGCGTCATAACACTGCGGCCAAGCCTTTTTCATAAATTATTTTCATCGTTCCACCTCAGCCCATTTAGCGAGGCGGTTCCCTTGGCACGTCTTGTCAAAGCATAGATCATGTGCCCCCCTTTAGCGGGATTCTCATTAATACAGACGTGGGTAACCCAACCGCGCCATTTAACACGGCGCTTGAAGGGCAAGCGAGTTTTATTAGGTAGGTGGGGACGCATAACCGCATCCGCCTATATAAGGGGATAAGAATCCGCCTTTTTTACCTATGCCTTCTTCCTCCTTTGCCCATCCATCTCTTGCGCACTCAAGCTCTAGCGCCCAAGTCTGCTCTGCCTTCCTCAACCTTCTCCAGCAATGTCCGGAGCGGGAGGCAAGTGGATGGTTTCCTCCATGACGGAGGCTCAAATCAAAAAGCTAAGGAAAGCCAGATACTTGTCCAAGGATATCCCGCATCGGCTTCCTGATAAGGGGCAGCTTCTTCCTACCCCAAGTCCCCATGAGAGGGTAGTTTTTCTTCCCCACTTCCTTCGCGGACTGGGCTTTCCACTTCACCCCTTTGTCTGGGGGCTCATGTTCTACTACGGCCTGGATTTCCACGATCTGGCCCCGAACTTCGTTCTCAACATCTCGGCGTTTATCGTCGTGTGTGAGGCCTTTCTCCGCATCCGCCCCCACTTCGGCCTCTGGCTCAAGACCTTCAATGTCAAGCCCAAGGTGGTGTCCGGCACCCAGGCGGAGTGCGGAGGCGCTATGGTTGGCAAGATAGCCAACGTCCTCTGGTTCGATGGCTCCCTCGTGGAGTCCCTAAAGGGGTGGCAGGCTGGGTGGTTTTACATCACCGAGCCCCGCGATCCGAAATGGGTCGCGACCCCTGAGTTCAGATCCGGACCCCCCACACGGCTCATGTCCTGGAAAGAGACAGGCCTGTCGTGGGGCAACGAGGAGGAAGTGACTGGTTTGCAAACATGCATCCAGTCCCTGGTGGACACGCCAATCCGGATTGCCAATATAGTCCAGGTCATGCTCGTTCGCCTGATCCTCCCGTGTCAAGAACGGGATTTTACTTTGTGGGAATTCGACCCGGCGCAGCACCAAACCCTCAATAGGCTATTCGACACGATGTACGAAGACATCTGGAAGGTGCTGACCAAAGGCGCCAAGTCCCCCACATCCGCCTCCGAGGATCGCGGATACAGCTCGCAGCGCAACGCTGGCGAGGTAAGCTATCTATACCTTTGACAGGTTCGTTTAAGCTCCTCTACATAGATTAACTCTATGCGGGATCTAAACTCCTTTACCTTTGACAGGCTTGGCAGGAGGTATCCGGTCCAATTAACTGTCCTGCTCCCCTGCCCGAAGACCAAGCCCCAGCTCTCTTGGAGAAGCTGCTAGCTCCGGCACCTTACGTGGTGCTGGAGAGGAAGGCCAAGAAGAAGAAAACCACCGGGACTCGAAAGAGTTCCCGCAACATGGTGGTGTCGGACTCGTCATCTGATGAGTCCGCAACGCCCTCCTCTCGTGAAAACGAGGAGGAGGAACAAGGAAGCTCTCCCCCTCCAGCGAGGGGAGCAAAGAAGAAGAAGGCCGCCCCAACGGGGGAGGCCGAGGGGTCGAGGAAAAGGAAGACCCCTCCGCCGGACTACTCCCTCGACGCTGAAGAGGGCGGAGAGGAGCTACCGTACAGAACCAAGCGTCCGGCGAAATCGTAAGTGTTTGCATACGAGAGTGACTTATGATTTTCTTTTAATGTGCGGCTTTTCCTAATATCGCCTGTGCTTTATGCAGCCCGCCCCTAGCTGATCTCGTCAATTCGTTGAGCGGCTCCCTGGATTCGTCGGACGTGAACTCAATTCCGCCCACTGTCTCCCCCCGCACTGCAGATGGCGCCGAAGTGGCGTCGCGACAAGCTACGAGGCAGGAGGAGGTGGTCCTGGAGGAGCCACAAGGCAATCCTCCGGACCCCAGGAGTGAAGGGGACGAGACCCCCCAGGGCTCCAAGTCCGGCTTTGTGCCGGACACCGCGCCGGACTCGACAGTCCCGGTCCACGGTGGGCGAACTCCTTCCAAGAGGAGTAAGCCATCTGAGCCGGCGGCCTCCGTCCAACCGGAGGCGTCGGACAATCTGGTGGAGGTGCTTAAGGGCGCCTCCATCTATGAGGAGCACCGTACTGTTATGAGTACGGTGATCCAAAGGGTTCAGTCCGCCAAGAGCGGACTGAATGAAGCTTGCGCTAGCCTTCTAACAGGCTTCGAGGTAAGTAAAAATATGTTGAATTATTTACCGCATAGATAGTAGCCCCTGATGCTCTGTTCGGTGTTCAGAAAGAAAAGCCGGATAGAGGATCTAGTAGTTTTCGCAGGAGTCTAACAAAAAAAGTCAAATATGCGTATGCAGGCTTCGCTGCTGTCCACCGCCGCACTGACTGCGCAGGTGGATGTCCTTAAAAAGGACCTCGGGCGGTCCGAGCAAGAGCTCGGCCTTGCCAAACGGCAACTCGAGGAGAAAGAAGGTAAGAAAATACCCTAAAAGGGAAAAAAAGGTGCTTATAGAGAGGCTTCATTGCAAAAAGAAATAACAGGATTGAGCTGCTTATTGTAGGGGCCACAGCCGAGGTGACAACCCTGAAGCAGGCGCTGGCTGAGGCCGAGAAGACAACGGACGAGGAGCGCGCCGAGCGAGAAAGGCTTGGGGTCCAAGCCGGCGAGGTGCAGCAAGAGCTGCAAGCTCTCATGAAAAAACATGAGGGTTTGGAGCTTGAGGCGAAAACGCAAGCATCCGATCTCGCCTCGGCCATTGAGACCGCCAGGAGTGCCAAGGCCGAAGCCCAGAAGGCCCTCCAAGAGTTAGAGGATGTAAAAAAGATAGCAGCGGGTAAGGCATTCTTAATGCAAAGTAGGAATATAAAAGTAAAGTACCTATTACTTACCCGAATCCGGAGTTCTCTAGGGGCGTTCTTCGATCTTCCCCGCAGCGCATCCGCCGCCGCCGCGTTCTACCGAGCTGAAGAGGGCAGCTCGACGGAGAATGTGTTCTGGTCTCAGTATTCTAAGGCCGGACACCCAGTGCCCTTGAGCGATCAGCTGAAACAGCTGGCCGAGCTCCACAAGGCGGCCGAACAGGCCATGAAGGACTTACTAGTTCGGCTGTGGCCTGGAGAGGCCCTGCCTGGGAGCTATTTCGGGCTGTGGCCTGGAGGCCTGTCCATGGCTTGAGGTCATCAAGCGCTCCGTCTGCATTGAAGGTTCCCGGAGGGCCCTTGCCCGTGTAAGGGTACACTGGGGGAAGCTGGACGAAGAGAAGCTGGTGAAGGACGGGCCGCCGCAGGGGAAGGAGCATCGCAAGCCCGAGAACTACTACAAGGAAGTTCTTGCCGGATCCCGCCTTGTCGCGGATGAATGTACTAAAGATGTAATATTTGAATGAACTCGCTCGTTTGTATCCTATGTGCTGAAAACTTGTTCATATGCGCTAAGCAATGCTTATTGAATTTAAAATATTATTTTCTGTGCGGCCGTTTATCAAAAAATTGAGAGATGGCCAGTCGTCGGCTTCTGTCCCCATGCCACTAGTGCTGGGGTGTTCGGGATAAACCTGAGGGCTCTTGTTCCCATAGTTGGGTCCTTCGAGGGAGGCGCTCAGCACAGCGAAGCAGGCAATCGGACTATAATGCTTGAACACTCTCACTTAGCCATAGAACATTATAATTTTAAATTTCGGCGAAGCCCCTAGTTCGGAAGGCCGAATTCGGGGCGCTATCCACGCCTTTGGCCGGACATACCCAGCTCCTCGCTCGAAGCGGCATAAGCCTTTAGGGACTCGAAAACCTCTCGAACAGCGATCGGTCTCACGCCTTATCATGACAGTCTGTTTTAGCTTTCTCCACTGAGGTGCTCAACCCACCTGATCTGGGGCACAATCGCAGTGGTTCTCCTAGTGCTACCTTAGCCGATAGAGCAGAACGTAAGGCACCAAAACATAGGAGCCGGGCAAACCCAACATGTGACCAAAATCATGACTCGGAGCCGATGCATATAGTGCTATAAGTTCGGGGTGCCGCACTTGTGAAAGTGTACAGACTTCTCACAACCAGATAGAAGGGTAAAGAAGCCCCTGGCATGGTTTGCCGTACCATGGTGTACGGGTGCAATCATGTTATTTAATAAACATATATAAAAAAGAGGATAATGCAAAAAATAGACAAAAAGCTATGCATTGTTTATAAGGAGGCTATTTATCAAAGCCGAATGATACAAGTAGTGCGATAAGCAAAAAATATATTAGACTATTTAACATGTCCTGACCAGGCGCAGGCCGCGAAGTTTAGAAATAGATATATTGCTCAAAAATAGAGACCACCTGAGAATTCCGGAGTGCGGCGTAGCTTTGTTTGCTTTCCTGGGTCTTGCATCGTCTGTGCGGCAACACTGCCGAACAGGTATCCAGAGTATAGAGTCCTGAAAGTAAAAGAAGTTCGGCAGCCCCTAGTACGTTTGACGCCGTGTTTTAGGCATGCGTTTAATGTGCCCCTCCCCCTGTGCCCATGGAATTTTAAGGGCGTAATTGTGTACTCTAGGTACTGGCTCCGTTATGGTGCGATGGCTGGGGTCGGGGCCGTATTGCTACGCTTGCTCTGATCGTGCTAGGTGGTCTTGTTGCAGGTTACTCCGGGCGCGCTTTGCATTGTTTGGTTTTTTAACAGCCGGACTGGAGTGTTGCCTCAAGAGGCTGCTTTGCACTTCCGCCGCGAGAGCCGCCGTGTGCTCCTCCGTACGGATGGAGTGTTCGGTGTTCCCGCTGACCGTGATTACTCCTCGAGGGCCTGGCATCTTGAGCTTGAGATATGCGTAGTGCGGCACCACATTGAATTTAGCGAATGCGGTACGTCCGAGCAGGGCATGATAGCCACTGCGGAACGGCACTATATCGAAGATTAACTCTTCGCTTCGGAAGTTATCCGGAGATCCGAAGACCACATCAAGTGTTATCGAGCCTGTGCAATTGGCCTCTACACCTGGGATGACGCCTTTAAAGGTCGTCCTTGTGGGCTTGATCCTTGATGGATCTATGCCCATTTTCCGCACTGTATCCTGATAAAGCAGGTTCAGGCTACTGCCGCCGTCCATGAGGACTCTTGTGAGATGAAATCCGTCCATGATTGGGTCAAGAACCAATGCGGCAAAACCGCCGTGACGAATGCTAGTGGGGTGGTCCCTTCGATCGAAAGTGATCGGGCAAGAGGACCATGGGTTGAACTTTGGGGCGACTGGCTCCATCGCGTATACGTCACGTAGCGCACGCTTCCTCTCACGCTTGGGAATGTGTGTTGCGTATATCATGTTCACCGTCCGCACTTGCGGGGGAAACCCTTTCTGTCCATTGTTGTTCGGCGGCCTGGGCTCCTCCTCGTCATCGCTATTCAGCCCCTTGTCTTTGTGTTCGGCTCTTAACTTGCCTGCCTGCTTGAACACCCAACAGTCCCTGTTGGTGTGATTGGCTGGCCTTTCGGGGGTGCCGTGAATCTGGCACAAGCGGTCGAGTATCTGGTCCAAACTGGACGGGCCCTGGGTATTCTTTTTAAATGGCTTTTTCCGCTGACCGGATTTATAGCCTCTGAATCCGGCATTTACTGCCGTATCCTCATTGCTGTCGCTGTTGACGCGACGCTTTTGCTTATTCCGGCGTGACCTGCCACTTTTATCCTTGGTATCCGAATTACCGTGCTTCTTTGATAGGTTGTTGCTGCGAGCCAGCCAGCTATCTTCGCCCGCGCAAAAGCGGGTCATGAGTGTCGTAAGGGCTGCCATGGATTTCGGCTTTTCCTGTCCCAGGTGCCGGGCAAGCCATTCGTCGCGGATGTTATGCTTGAAGGCTGCTAGGGCCTCTGCATCCGGACAATCGACTATCTGATTCTTCTTTGTTAGGAACCGTGTCCAGAATTGCCTGGCCGATTCTTCTGGCTGCTGGATTATGTGGCTTAGGTCGTCGGCGTCCGGTGGCCGCACATAGGTCCCCTGGAAGTTGTCGAGGAATGCGGCCTCCAAGTCCTCCCAAGAACCGATCGAGTCTGCTGGGAGGCTATTGAGCCAGTGTCGGGCTGGTCCCTTGAGCTTAAGGGGCAAATATTTGATGGCGTGCAAGTCATCGCCATGTGCCATGTGGATGTGAAGGAGATAGTCCTCAATCCATACTGCCGGATCTGTCGTACCATCGTACGACTCGATATTGACGGGTTTGAAACACTCTGGGATTCTATGATCCATTACTTCGTCTGTGAAGCATAGTGGGTGTGCGGCGCCTCTGTACTGGGCTATGTCTCGACGCAGTTCGGAAGAGCTGTGCCTGTTGTGTTCGGCCCGGCCGGATTTACTGTGTCAGGAGTGAAGGTCATCACGTGTCATCGGGCGTCCGCGTGATCCGTAGATCGATCTTGTTTGCCTTGCTTGATCCTCCAGCATGTCCCGCAGGTCTGGCTCATTGATACGTCCAAAACGTATCTATAATTTCTGCTTGTTCCATGCCTCTTTTGGGTGATATTGCTATGATATTTATACACTTCCATACACTTTTGATCATATTTGGACTAACCTATTAACTCAGTGCACCCCAGTGCCAGTTTCTGTTTTCTGCTGTTTTTGTATTTCAGTTTTTCCCGTCACGTAAACTGGCAGAAAAATTCCGGAAAAATTATATCAAAAATCAGCGTTCCGGAAGCTTCCATGCGGCCAAAGTAGGGCCGGAGGGGGCCCACAGGGGCTCCAGGCGGCCTGCCCGCGCCCCCCCTGGCCGCGCCGGGGGGGGGGGGGGGGGCGCCTGGGCCCCCCTGACCTCCTCTGGTGACCCCCTTTGGCATATATTTAACACCCGTCGAGGAAACCCTGATTCCGGACCCCTTTTCTCCAGACGCGATTCCGATCTCCGCCGCCATCGCCATCAAGCTTCGGGGGACCAGAATTCTTGTGCCAGCACCCTGCCGGGACGGGGAAGTGCCCCCGGATTCATCTCCATCGACGTTGCTTCCTCCCTCCATGACGCGGGAGTAGTTCCTCCTCGGGGCTGAGGTTTCTACCAGTAGCTATGTGGTTAATTCTCTCTCCCATGATGTGATCTTCGTTGTGATCATAGGCTATGTTAATCTAGGGTGATCCCATGATATTTCCCCTTCCTCTATGTATTGGATTGATGTACTCACTTGTCTTTATCTAGTATAATCCCCGAGACCAAGGTGACAGCGGTCTACTGGACATGGATTAGAAAAGTATTTTCATGAGTAATTTCCTCTCTTGTGCATTGATTGAAGATTGAGAGTCTCTTAGTGCTTGTCTTTGACTATCCTTTAGATATGTTGTGGTGATTGTGGGACTCTCTTTGGATGGCCGCGGTGACATTGGGAAATCCTTAGATGAGAACTATGAACTTTGAGGTGTGCTTTTGTAGCCCTACATAATTCTCGTCCTCTCTTGACCACGAAGGAATGACCTCCGGGTGCGTCTCCTTTGCATGTTTTATGGGAAATATCATGTGATTCGATTATGTTAATGTTGTTGGGAGTTGCCACTAGTGAAAGTATGATCCCTAGGCCTTGTTTCCACCATTGCAATACCATTTGTGCTCACGTTTACCACTTGTTTGCTTGCTGCACTTTTTATTACAGATTTATATTACTTTGTTTTGCCATCCATATCACTTGCCATTTAACATCTCTTCGCCGAACTAGTGCACCTATACATCTGACAAGTGTATTAGGTGTGTTGGGGACACAAGAGACTTCTTGTATCTTAGTTGCAGGGTTGCTTGAGAGAGACCATCTTCAACCTCTACTTCCCTGAGTTCGATAAACCTTAGGTCATCCACTTGAGGGAAATTGCCGCTGTCCTACAAACCTCTGCGCTTGGAGGCCCAACATAGTCTACAAGAGTAGAAGCGTGTGTAGACAACAAGCTATTTCTGGCGCCGTTGCCGGGGAGGTGAGTGCTTGAAGGTATATCTTTAGATCTTGCAATTAAATCTTTTTGTTTCTTGTTTCACTAGTTATGTTTATGGAAAACCACGCTCTTAATTCGCTGCTTGGGGAAGGCCTCTTTACCACACCCGTGGTAGAGAAGTCTCCTCCACCTACTGAATGTATCCCGTTCAAAATACCACTTAGGATAATTGAAATAATTATGAATGATCGTTATGATGGGACAGTCAATCCTAGTACTCATTTGTTGAAACTTACAGAACTTTGTGAGTTGTTTAAGATTTCAGGTTTGACAAGAGATGGAGTCATGAGGAAATTATTTGCCTTGTCCCTGAAAGGAAAAGCATTGGAATGGTATAGGCTACTAGATGACTCTCACCTGCTGGATTGGGAAGAGATCCAGTCTCTCTTTTACTCCAAGTTTTATCCTCTTCATGAAGTCCATGAGAATAGGAATTATGTTTATAATTTTTATCCTCATGACGGAGAGAGCATAGCTCAAGCTTGGGGGAGACTGAAAACGTTAATGCTAAAATGTCCTAACCATGGGCTCCCCAAAGATATTATTATTACTAACTTCTATGCGAGGCTCTCTCGACAGGATAAAGATTTGCTCGATGCTTCCTCTATGGGTTCTTTCACAAACAAAAAGATTGATGCTAAATGGGAACTCCTTGAAAGAATTCAACGCAACACTGAAGATTGGGAGATCGACAAAGGTAAAGAGTCAGGTATAATTTATGAGTATGATTGCATTAAGTCCTTTGTTGAAACTACAAGTTTTAATAAGTTTAGTGCTAAGTTTGGGCTTGATTCTCAACTCCTTGTTGATTTCCTCAAATCTTTTGCTTCACATCTTAATATGCCTAAGGAGGATTGGATCAAGTATAATAAACCTTTTAAAGAGACTTGCAAAGAAAATGAAATTGTTCATGATGATTGCAACATGCATGATCCAATTCCTAAAAATGAAGTTTTATATAAGCATGTTAATTTTTGTGGAGTGGATAGACCTTGTGAAAGGCCTATGATTGAAGAATAGAAGTATTGTAAGCAACATAAGCATGAAAGAACAATCACTTGGGTCAGAGATTTAAATGAAATTGCTAGAGAATTGTGTGACCTTTATCCTTTTACTTGTGAACTTTGCTATATAGAGGGTCACTTTAATTTTCAATGCATGAACTTTCAAAACATAACTGTTAACCAGTTGTGTGATAACATGATCACTTCTGATCTTTATGATGAGCTTATGTTATTTTTGATGTGTGAGGAGTTATCAGAAAAGGCTTCTTGGCTAGATGTTGATGCCATAGGAATAAAAAAAACTTTGCAAAATTGTCATCTCTATTGTGTTGTTAATTGCCATGAAAATGATTACATAAGTAAGATTAGAAAGGAGGGGACTTTACCAAAGTATAAAAATGTCTCCTATATTTTTGCTAATAAAAAGGAGAGTTTCTCCCAAGTTTCCCCTATTGTTTCTAATGATAAACCAGGACATGTGGATAAGCTTCATCTCCAACCACTCCCTCCTAAGATGAAGAAGAAGAAAAAGAAGAGGAGGAGGAAGAGGAGCAAGCAGGAAGAAGAATGGGTATCAACCTGGCCTGAGCATATTCCTCCCATCAACTTTTATCCTAACGGTTGTAAGTCTAAAGAAGAAGGTGAAGTTTATTGCCTTAATTATCATCTTGATGATACGTCCGTAGGTACTATTGAAGATGATTTTGATTATGATATGCATGTTACCTATTGTGATTGGGAAAATGATGATAATGCCACTTATGATCTTGAAAATCTTTTTGGTGCCAACTCTGAAAGTGATGATATGGAAAGCTCTAAGCTTGGGGATGATAGGATTGCAAATCCTTTACCCACTAGTAATGTGACAATTGATAATTCTTTTGCTAGTAAGAATAAATACAACATGTTTACAAATATAGTTGCTAGCAATGATAATGCTCTTCTCTACTATGATGATGTTATAACTCCAATCTATAGTGATTATAAAGGTACCTATGACATAAGGAGAAATTATCCTTATGAAACTTGTCACAATCATGGAGGGAATTACTCCCTTGTTGAACACCATCTTCCTAATACACAATTAATCTACAGTGTTCAAGTTGTTTATGATAGTCCTACTCCCACTATTACCAATGAGAAAGATTATGCTTATGTGGAGAGTAAGAGTACCTTTTTGCATGTGGATCATGGTATCAATGTTTTATGTGATGCTTATATTGTTGAGTTTATTCGTGATCCCACTGAAAATTATTATGAGAAGGGAACATATGCTTATAGATATTTCAATAATATCAAGTTCCCTCTCTTTATGGTGAACATTTTGAAGTTATGCTTGTTCTGCCTTCCTATGCTAGTTGCTTTATGCTTCAATAATTTATTTTCTTACAAGACTCCCATGCATAGGAAGTATGTTAGACTTAAATATGTTTTATATATGCTTCTTGATGCTCTCTTTTGTTCTTCAACTCTTATTCCTACGAGAGCATCATTAAAGTCTTAAGCCTATCTTTATGGCTATAAAGAAAGAGCTCTAGGGAGACAACCCTTGTTATCTTTGCTTTCAGTTTGTTCTTTCAGTTTTAGTGGTCTTGATGTTTGTTACTACTGTAGCAACATCATTGTATCTTTACTTTTCAACTTTGTGCCAAGTGTAGCCTCTGACTGCAAGAAAGATCAAGAGTTGTGACGTGCTGTCCAGGAAACAGATTCTGTCCTCGCACAGAAAAATTCGTATAAAATCACCAGATCATCTTTTTGGTCTGAATTTTTTCCACAGCGTGCTCTATACAATTGTCTTTCAGGAGTCTGTTCTGAGTTTTTTGATTGGAGTTGCAGAAGTGCCCCGAAAAAATCATTTACTGCCTGCTGGTCTGTTTTTCACAGATTCTGTCCTGTTTTGCCTTTCCTTCATTTTGCGAACCTTGAGCTTGCTTTTTCTTTGCAAAAACCTTTTGGCAATCTTGAGAAACAGTAGACCTTCAAGAATATCCTTATTTCCAGCAAGGAACAATTATTTTATTAAGGGTACTAACCTCGCTAATCAGATTATGATGAGTTGTGTATGAAGGGAGTTTTCAGGTGTGCGAGGGAAGATGATAAAAAGATTCAGGAGTGTCAAACGCTCAAGCTTGGGGATGCCCCCGTGCACCCCCAAGAAATATTCAAGAAGACTCAAGCGTCTAAGCTTGGGGATGCCCCCCGTGCATCCCCTTCTCCATCAACATTATCAGTTCGTCTTTCGTTCCACTATATTTTTATCACTTCATGTGTTATGTGCTATGCTTGGAGCGTCTTGTTTTTAGTTTCCTTTTTAGTTTTCTTTAGCTTTTAATAACGAGTCGGAACTCAGCTTTCTTTGTGTGGGAGAGAAACACGCTCCACTTCAACTGAGAACATAACGTAGAATTTTCATGACTATCTTTGCTATGTGTGTTCTTTATCTTTCAATAGCTACTATCATGCTTAGCTCTTAGTTTTCATGCTTATCTTTTTAAAGAGATTTTGTTTAGTTGGTTGCTTGAACTCTTTTTAGTTATCATGCTTATCTTATTAAGAGAGTTTGCTTCTGTTGGATTGGTTGATATGTCTATGATAAAAATGCTACGTGCATAATGGTGCTTAGTAGTTCATGTTTTCTTATGGTTAATCTCAAATAGCTGGGAGGTTTCCAATATGTTATTGGAGTACCAACATGATTTGTTTGCCTATGATGTGGTATGGTTTAGTAATATCTTCCTTCGAGAATTTATTTTGATTGACTTGGCGTATGCTCACGCATATTTAAGACTGTAAAGAAAGTCTGTCAAGCCTTGATGATCTTTTGTTTCTGAGTAGCGATATAACTACCATGCCTGATTCAATGTTGCTTTGTCGCTCTGCATGATTATGGCCGTCATTGCTCTCTTAGTTGGTCGCTCCCAGTCTTTTGCTACCCTTCGCCTGTACTAAGCGGACTGACTGCTTGTGCATCCAAAATCCTTTAAACAAGTTATGCCATATGAGTCCACCATACCTTCCTATACATGGTATTTACCTGCCATTCCTAACGAAGACTTTCATGTACCATCTCGAAATTATTCAAAAAGCATTTCTCTTTTTGTGCCTCTGTTTTAGCTCATGAGAAAGTAGTAGTTAATTCATGATCTTTTTAAGTTGGATAAGTTTTACCCCTGGATTGCATGTATAATGTGCAAGCCCTTAATATGAGAAGGAACTGGCATAGAGTGCACCCGGCTCATAAAAGATAATACAACAAATGAACCCTCCTTCACGCTTTGTCTATGAGAAATCAGAAAACTTTGGCAGTGATAAACAAAGGAGATTAAGAGGATGTTATGATCCTCATTCGGGAGCCGTTCCTCGAAACTTGTCCGACTTAAAAAGAGATTGAGTTATCTGCTAGCATTCATTGACGAAATATGCATATTCTAAAAAAACAATTATTACTCTGTTTTTAAAACCAAGAGCTCTGGTACATGCTTTGTTTTTGTTTCCGACTACGGGTTTTCAACCTTGCCAACAAAAGCCACGGTTCAAGAGTCACCACCTTCTTTTAAAAGCACCAACTATTGAGAGCATGATTGCCATTCTGAGTGTAATGTGCATAGTCCCAAAGTAGCATTGTCTTTTGCATGATTGTGGGATCGTTGTTCTGAAATTATTGTATCTAGTCATCACTTAAACCTCGAAGGTGCCCCTGCATTTATGTTTTGCTTCACTAAAGGGGGCAAGCGAGATATCACTTTATCATATTGCACACCATGCTCATTACAAATCTTTTTGATGCTTCAATATCATGTTGTAGAACTTTTAGTTCTTTGTGATTTTCTCGTGAGGTAGCAAAATTACTACAGACTCATTGTCTCAGTAAGCTTTTGTCATGTGACTATGAAAAGTCCTTATATGGTTAATAGCATGTGACCACATAAATTATTCTTTTTATCATTTACCTACTCGAGGACGAGCAGGAATTAAGCTTGGGGATGTTGATACGTCCAAAACGTATCTATAATTTCTGCTTGTTCCATGCCTCTTTTGGGTGATATTGCTATGATATTTATACACTTCCATACACTTTTGATCATATTTGGCCTAACCTATTAACTCAGTGCACCCCAGTGCCAGTTTCTGTTTTCTGCTGTTTTTGTATTTCAGTTTTTCCCGTCACGTAAACTGCCAGAAAAATTCCGGAAAAATTATATAAAAAATCAGCGTTCCGGAAGCTTCCATGCGGCCAAAGTAGGGCCGGAGGGGGCCCACAGGGGCTCCAGGCGGCCTGCCCGCGCGCCCCCCCTTGGCCGCGCCAGGGGGGCGCCTGGGCCCCCCTGACCTCCTCTGGTGACCCCCTTTGGCATATATTTAACACCCGTCGAGGAAACCCTGATTCCGGACCCCTTTTCTCCAGACGCGATTCCGAGCTCCGCCGCCATCGCCATCAAGCTTCGGGGGACCAGAATTTCTGTGCCGGCACCCTGCCGGGACGGGGAAGTGCCCCCGGATTCATCTCCATCGACGTTGCTTCCTCCCTCCATGACGCGGGAGTAGTTCCTCCTCGGGGCTGAGGTTTCTACCAGTAGCTATGTGGTTAATTCTCTCTCCCATGATGTGATCTTCGTTGTGATCATAGGCTATGTTAATCTAGGGTGATCCCATGATATTTCCCCTTCCTCTATGTATTGGATTGATGTACTCACTTGTCTTTATCTAGTATAATCCCCGAGACCAAGGTGAGAGCGGTCTATTGGACATGGATTGGAAAAGTATTTTCATGAGTAATTTCCTCTCTTGTGCGTTGATTGAAGATTGAGAGTCTCTTGGTGCTTGTCTTTGACTATCCTTTAGATATGTTGTGGTGATTGTGGGACTCTCTTTGGATGGCCGCGGTGACATTGGGAAATCCTTGAGAACTATGAACTTTGAGGTGTGCTTTTGTAGCCCTACATAATTCTCGTCCTCTCTTGACCACGAAGGAATGACCTCCGGGTGCGTCTCCTTTGCATGTTTTATGGGAAATATCATGTGATTCGATTATGTTAATGTTGTTGGGAGTTGCCACTAGTGGAAGTATGATCCCTAGGCCTTGTTTCCACCATTGCAATACCATTTGTGCTCACGTTTACCACTTGTTTGCTTGCTGCACTTTTTATTACAGATTTATATTACTTTGTTTTGCCATCCATATCACTTGCCATTTAACATCTCTTCGCCGAACTAGTGCACCTATACATCTGACAAGTGTATTAGGTGTGTTGGGGACACAAGAGACTTCTTGTATCTTAGTTGCAGGGTTGCTTGAGAGAGACCATCTTCAACCTCTACTTCCCTGAGTTCGATAAACCTTAGGTCATCCACTTGAGGGAAATTGCCGCTGTCCTACAAACCTCTGCGCTTGGAGGCCCAACATAGTCTACAAGAGTAGAAGCGTGTGTAGACAACACTCGTTTTCTCGTGCCTTATTTGAACGGCGCCGGGCCATGGCTTGTTTGGAGGTTCGACAGGACTCTCTGTCGCGGCCGCGAGGTGGCCGGTCTGCCATGTCATGAGCTTCCTCCTCTGATTGTGGTAGCGGCCTGCGCTTGGGATAGTTTTTGGAGGGGCGCCCGAGCTCATGCTCTTCGGCCGCAAGGACTTCAGTCCATCTGTCAGCTAGCAAATCTTGATCAGCTCTAAGCTGTTGCTGCTTTTTCTTTAGGCTGTTCGCCGTGGCTAGAAGCCTACGTTGAAAGCGCTCTTGTTCGGCGGGGTCTGATGGTACTACGAATTCAGGCATGTAATTATCATCCTCAACCTCTTGCTCTGCCGCTCTCTCATGAGGGCTGGCTTTTTCATCTTCCTGCGCCGAATCTTGCTGGTTTTGGTGTTCTTCGGCGCTATCCGGGGTAGCATTATCTCCCGTGCCAGAATCACCATTTCTGCTGTGGCGGGATTTAGAGCGGCGCCGTTGGCGCCGGCGTTTTGGCGGCTTTTTCGAGGTGCCGTCCTCCGCAGTTCCATCGCCATCTCCATCCTTTGGAGCATCCACCATATATATGCCATATGATGAGGTGGCGGTCCAGCGCCCTACAGGTGTTGGTTCTTGTTCGTCTCCTTCTTCGTCGTCCATACCATCGAAGTCTTCAGAGCCGAAGTCAAGCATGTCGGTTAAATCGTCGACAGTGGCTATTAAGTGGGTGGTGGGTGGGCTTTGAATTTCTTCGTCGTCCGAATCCCAACCTCGCAGGCCATAGTCCGGCCTGGGCTCTCCTGATAAAGAGAGAGACTTGAGAGAATTCAGAATATCACCGAAAGGTGAGCACTGAAAGATGTCCGCGGCGGTGAACTCCATTACAGGCGCCCAATCAGATTCGATCGGCAGGGGCGCGGGAGGCTCGGAGTTCGGAGAAGAGTCCGGCTCCTTGGAGTCCTGGGCCGTGCAGAGTACGGGGCTGGCGTTCGGCTCGATCGCCTTTGAGATCGCAGCCCCCGAGGTGACGTCCAACCGTTCATCCTCATAGTACGCAGCAGGCCCCGAGTCGAGGATCGGGGCCAGAGCGTGTGCGGCCTCCAGGGTGCTGTTCGGAGGCAGAGCTATATCATGCCCCTCGAAACCGTGCGGCGCGCTTGGCTGTGGCTCGAATCCGTCGAAGATCAAGTCTCCGCGGATATCCGCCGTGTAGTTTAAGCTTCCAAACCTGACTTGATGGCCAGGGGCGTAGCTTTCGATCTGCTCCAGATGACCAAGCGAATTGGCCCGCAGAGCGAAGCCGCCGAAGACGAAGATCTGTTCGGGGAGGAAAGTCTCACCCTGGACCTCATCGTTGTTGATGATCAAAGGAGACATCGGGCCTAAAAGCGACGACACAGAGGAACTCTCAATGAAAGCACCAATGTCGGTGTCAAAACCGGCGGATCTCGGGTAGGGGGTCCCGAACTGTGCGTCAAGGTCGGATGGTAACAGGAGACAAGGGACACTTTATTTTACCCAGGTTCGGGCCCTCTCGATGGAGGTAAAACCCTACTCCTGCTAGATTAATATTGATGATATGGGTAGTACAAGAGTAGATCTACCACGAGATCAAGGAGGCTAAACCCTAGAAGCTAGCCTACGGTATGATTGTGTATGATGATGGTTGTCCTACGGACTAGAACCCTCCGGTTTATATAGACACCGGATAGGGTTAGGGTTACACAGAGTCGGTTACATTGGTAGGAGATCTTGAATATCCGCACACCTAGCTTGCCTTCCATGCCAAGAAAAGATCCCTCCGGACACGGGACGAAGTCTTCAACTTGGTATCTTCATAGTCCTGGAGTCCGGCTGAAGGCATAGTTCGGCCATCCGAACACCCCCTAATCCAGGACTCCCTCACCAAGCATAAGTCATGCACGCAAACCTGGATCACGGCGGGCTTCTTCCTCCTTTCGTCCTTAAGATCCTTCTCTCGTCCCACGACTGTGGTGTACTCAACATCTAGCCCATCAACCCACTCATCATCTGGGTTTTCGAACATGCGTCTGAAGCGAGAAAGGCATCATTTCACCGTCGCGGAAGAACGGGTGTAGATGACGTAGAACTCATCGCCGGTAATGGTTCTAACCTTGTACTCACCGCCGATCATGGAGATTTGGGATGCCATGGATTTGGGAGGAGGGTTAGGATTAGTGGAACTGCAGTAATGAGAATGGACGGGACGACTAGGAGCGAACCGCCGTAGTATTGAAGGATGTGGGGGGACGAGTAGGAGCGAACTGCCAGCGTGCAAACGGCAGGGTAGTGGCTTTCCATTCTCCCATGATACGGGCTTCCAAGAGCCCCTGGATCTGAGATCGAACAGTTGCATGGCGTGATTCTAGACCTATGGGTGAATGTCCTATCCTGGAGGGTTATTCTGCAAATTTTCAGCAACTTAGCATGCGACCGTTTGATCTCAGATTCAAGGGCTGCCAGCAGCCCGTATCATGGTCGCGCCTACCACGACTGTCGCGTCGCTCGCGCGGTCGCGCCCTTGGAGATTTAACATGGTGCGTTAGGCTATCTGATGTTGGCATGTCATACATAGTCATCACTTAGTTACTCGTACTACAACAAAGTTGGTTATAAGTGTATTTTTTGTTACTCCTCTCTATCTCTTTCTTCGTACTCAAGGAAGAAACGGTGCTAGTAAGCGCGTGTATTTATTGCATTTGCCAAGGAGTGACCTCTTCCAATGAAATGGTGTTGCTAAGTTTGCTTCATTTAATTAGCTATAGACTCAAAATTGTCTTTTCACCTAGGTACACGCGCTTAGCACCGTTTCTTCCTTGGGTCACCAAACTAGTCTCTCTCTTCTTGATTAACTTGCCACATCAGACTTTATGCCTATGTGGCAAGCTTAAGCACCTGTAGGAGCAAGTAAAAGTAAGTACAATAGTGCGCTTTACATGGCATTTTTGCATATGTGGAGGAAAGAGAGGCAAGGAAAAAGTGCAGAAGTGGGCTCTCATGCAAGAGCCAGCCTCTACTACATGGTGGAGCATTGGGAGAGGCACCTGTATGGAGGTGGTCAGGAATCTAGGAGACTCACGCCGGTCGTAGCGCCACAGTTAAAATGATAATGGCAAGTCAAATCACGAGGCCCCACCTGTCCAGCAGTAACTCGCTGTCAAATCACACAACCCTACGTTTGCAGCAACCTACTCCCTCGTCTTCTCGCGTCTCTGTCGAACCGACTAGGCGGAACTGCCCCGCCGCCTACCGTGCAGGAAAAGCCCCGCCCTCGACTTTTAAATAGTATACAATATACTAATTTTGTATCCAGGGATTGCGCCCGCGCCATGGAGCAAAGCATCTATAAAATGGAGGAGAGACGGTGGTCTTGCAATAGAGAAGAGGGAGAGGCGAGACGATGGTTTTGGAATGGAGATGATGGAGAGGAGAGGAGGTGGTTTTGCAATGGAGAAGAGGGATAGGAGCGTGCGGCAGCGATTTAGCATTGGACGAGAGGGCCGGCGTGCTCTGACTGGATCAAAATAAAAATCAATTTACCCTTCAATTAAGAAAGCGACCCCACATTAACTAGTCTCCCTTTTATTCTGGGTCATAATTGACCATGATTTTCGCACATAAAATATATGTTCTATGTTGTATACAAGGCTACTATCAAAATTACAGTTTGCAACTATACAAGGCCACTAACATCAATCGAGGCAAAATTGATGGTGTTTGCCTCGTACTAGCACCCGAGAACATTAATATCCCTTGTGTGCATGCGGAAGTGAGAAGGTTAGCTTGCATTCCCAACATTAATCAACCAATGAGGAGTAAGAGGGTTGGCTTGTTGTGCTTGGGAGAGAAAAACCACATTAATTAACATGACAATCAAGGTGACAAGCTAGCTTGCAACATTGACTTAAACATCGCATTGATTTTTACCTTGGTACCTGTAATATGAGTTTGTGACCTTGCATAAAAAAATGGAGAGAGTATAACTTGAAAGTTCATTCAGACGAACCAAACGGTACAATTTTTGGTGACATGCATTCACTTTTTGCTTGTCAAATACAGTATGTGGTCAAAATTTGACCCAAAATACGCGAAACAACAAAAAATACTTCCAAGACCAGCGCCGCTCTTTCGCTCTTCTCATCTTAAACCACCGCCGCTCCTCGCCTGTTCCAATCTAAATGCAGCGCCGCTCCTCTCATCTTCTATTTCAAAACCACCGCCCCTCCTCTCCTATTCCAGTCCAAAACCAGCGTTGCTCCTCTCCCGTTCTAATCCAAAACCAGCGCTGCTCCTCTCCTCTTCCATTCAAAAACCACCGCCGGCGAGTGAAGGTGCTGTGGAGAAGTAGATCGATGGAGGAGCACAACCGATACGTGAGGATCGCAGACGGCGACCCTGTGAAGCTAGCTAGGATGTTGGAGATACAGTCTTGGTTTGACAACAAGGACCAACTAGCGGCGACGGCGACATCCATGGCCAAATATCTGCAGCAGAGCAAAAAGGCGGCGATACTCCCGAAGGGAGTCACGCCGGAGTACATAGAGCTGCTCCTCTGGGCCATGGAGCAAACAGATTCACCGAGTCCGATCGTGAGGGAGCGGTGGTGGGAGTATCGATCCCAGATGGAGCATCCACCAGAGATTGAAGGATCGAGCATCTATAGGGTGCCATTTGTGAGGGTGTCCTGCCAGAGCGAGCCGGTGGAGTCTTCGTCGACCGAACCCAACTGCAAGAGGAGAAAAGCAGTTGGCCCGACGATGCTTCCCCGCCATCGTCTCCCTCGCCGTTCACATCGTCTCACGGGGCGACTGTCTGCCGCCGAGGAATAGGAGGGGGCTGCCCCCCCAGCCCAATAGTCGGGCAGGTTGTGAATTGTCAGGAGGTGCTTAGGGTTGTCAGTATTTGCAGGTTGTGAATTGTGTTTTGTGTTGTGTATTTTGAGAGTACTTTCAGATATGAATGTCTTTTGAATTTCAGATTTGCAGTATTGAGCATATAAAGTATTTTATGAATTCCAGAGATCTATTTTTAGCACTTAAAAAAATGTAGTTTCATAGGAGTATAAAGGTGCCGACAATGTGATTCTCAGAGAAGAAACTGCAAGTTTCAGTTTCAGATAAGAAACTGCAAGTTCAGTTTCAGATAAGAAACTGCAACTTTCAGAGGCAGAGCATTTATATTAACACGACCTTTTCAAACAGGGTTAACATCATGTTGGAAGTTTTATTCATGGTCGAAAATGGAACTACCGGCCAGTTAACATCATGCTGATCAACATTCATGCATAGCACATCTTCATATTATGCACAGTCAAAATGCCCACACAATGTCGAGTGCGCGAAACACAGAGAAAACGAGGGACGAAGTTTTGGCAAGTGTTGGACGTGGTTTTGGAGGTCCATAGGCCTGTTTGTATTTTCTTAGGGCCGTCATGTATCGACCGGCCTATGGACCTCCCATCCGAGGTTTTATTTTTGGCAGCCCAATTTATGCATTTTTTTTGAAGAAAATGAAGTGGTCTGTTCTATTTTTCTATATAAGAATAGGAACGCCAGGTCCAACTTATGTTTCCCTTCTAACTATATTATATATATTTAAATTATTTTATATGTTGACTGTTTAGTTCACATACTCCCTCCTTTTCGGTTTATAGGGCTTATCTCAAAATTTTAGTTTTTCCATTTTATAAGGCTCAATTTGGTTGTTTTCCATCACATATTGAGATTCCAAGGTGCATTAAATCATTGCATGCAAGTATTAAGAGAAAATTGACCAATTCATGTACTTTATGCATGCATGCATGCATTGCAATTTATGCATTGATAAACATAATTTTTTGAGGAAAACAAGTGCATTAATTAGGTGCTTTTGCAAACTACAAAAAGTATTCCACCATTCATCATCTACCTTGGTTGGTGAGATTTTTGAATTGAGCCCTATAAACCGAAAAGGAAGGAGTAATTGGCAAATAGATCTTGCCGCCACCCCCCGCCTCCTGACTCCGGGCGCGCGTGCCCCCCTCAGCAAGTCCGCTCGCGCGCCCCATGGAGTCACCGGCCATATCCACGGGGGAATGGCTGGAAGACAAGCAGATGTACAAGATGCATCTCCCACATGTCTACAAAGCCTTCCCGCGGATGCTCCAACCGCTCGACTCCGTCGCGCCGGCGGTGCTGCAGGAGACCCCAGGGAGGAGGTGGAGGGATCGGGCGATGCGGATCCGTGACGACGCTCTCTCCTGGACCCAGTGCACGCGCGAATGGAGGGAAGCAGAGGAGGAAGCTGCGAGGGAGGAAGCCGAGGAGGGGCCGAATCCGTTCTCTCACTCGTGCAGGTATGCTCGGATGTGCAAGGATCATGTGGATTGGGAGCTGCTGAATCTAGCCCTGCGGATCTACTTCGAAGGAGATTTCTCGAAGAAGCACATGATGCCCCACCCCAGTGAGCCGCCGATTGCGTTCGTTCGATGGGCAAAAGGAGAAGTGAATTCAGGAGATCCACGCCGTGCTGCGAGATGGGAATGCTTGACTGGACTCCTGCCCACCAGCACGCCACCGGAGCTGGAGCAGGTGGATCCGCTACCTTACCTCTCCCCCAAACCTGCAGAAGATTGAAATTAGGCTTGCAATCTGCTTCAATTGAGCTGTCTGGTGGTTATTTCTACTTCCTGAGAGACAACATCTGGCTGGAGGATGAGTAGGAACCAGGAATTCCGATGAATTTCCCCTATCACAATGGATCGGACAAGGACAAGTTGATGAGCTTCGTGGAAACCCTAACAAGATCCCTCCAGAAACCGTTGGCGATTACTTGTGGCTGAACAAGGCTCGACCTGCTCTGGGGCTGGACCCGTGGGCTCGTCTCAAGATCTCTAATGAAGATGATGGGCACCTGGCGCCGAAAAAGAGGGACATCCAGCATGCTACGCCTTCCAGCCCGGTGTCTCCGCTTGCTTACTGGTCGCCGCAGGCTGACACGGCCCCTCGGCTGAAGACCATGAAGGCTTCGCTGGACCCTCCTTGTGTCATTTGAGTGCTCTATCCGCTCTGCCTTTGGCACCGCTCGGGTGATTTGTGTTATTCAGAGAACTTGTTCATCCACCCCCCTAGTTTGTAGCTTTTCTACCTTTGCTTTCGAACTGCTCTTTGAGCTGCTGTATCAGAATATGTTGTGGTTTCGTTCTCAGCAATGGAACCGGGGAGATGCTCCCTGTTTTGCTAAAAAAAATTATTTCATATGTTATTATATATTATTTTTATTGCCATCATATATTTAACAGATACTTACATATGTAAGAAAACAATATCCCACATCTTATTAACTTATAAAAATAATTTCTTAACAAATAAAATCCTAGATTGTTTTGGCACAAAAATCCTAGTGATTGTGTACAAAAGCTTGGTAAGATTTAAGGACGAATGTAATAATATCACTTATTATTTAAATATATTTATAACAAAATGCTCAACCCCTTTTTATTTTTTGATAACATTGCTGGCCCAACCCAATATTATAATTAGAATCAGCCCAGCAAAATCGTGTATTTCGAGAAAGTGCAAATGGCCTGTAATTTTATAGGAAATAAAATAAACGGGCTGCATGGACGCTACATTATTTGTTCACCCAGCCTAGCTAATGGTTGTAATTCAAAAAAAAAGATCAAATTGACTGTAAATTCTACCGCGTAAAAAAAGACTGTAAATTCTGAAAAAATGGGTTGAATATGTGCCACATTTTTGGAGGCTGAAATGTGGTCCAATAGGTCAAAGCCAATGCAAGTCGTTGGTCAATTTAGTCAACAAATAATTCTGACATGTTAGCCTTTGGATTTACGTCCAACGACAGGCATCCATCTTCAATCTCTCGTCTTCTTCCTCCAGCGCCGCCGGGACCACCTCCCGCCTCCTGCTTCTAGCAGCTCTGCTTAGCACGCTTCGCTATGAAGCGCTACTCCACCGTTGGCCAGGCCATCCATCCACCCCTCCACACCTCCTGTTCTTCTCCGTCGACTGCCGAACCACACCACACTAGAACCAGTTAACCCTCGTACACCTCTCCGTCTGCGACTCTACTCCCGCGTCTTCCCATCTCCGGCTAGTTGCTGTCCGGGGCCTCGCCGTCGTCCACCACCTTGGATGCGCTCGACGCGGCGTGGTCAACATGGTCAACGAACGACACCATCGGAAGTAGTCTGTGCGTGGAGAGGCTGACAGCTGGGTCCACGCCCGCACACAAGGAAATGCCTCCTTATTACGCGCAAAATAATGATTCCTCCACCTGACATCTGGGACCCACCGGAAGGGCCTCTGTATTTCGCGAAATAAAGTGCCCCCCGCTGACATGTCGGACCCACCAGCTATCTTCGCACGCAAGGAAGTGCCTCCTTATTACGCACAAAAAAAAATGAATATTCCCCTTGCCAGCTGGAACCCAGCATAGTGGGAGGCTGACTTATGGGCTTACCAAGTTGACGGGGAAGGAGGGCTTTGTCTACTTAGTCAATATGAACGATTCTAGCTCCTGTTACCGTACGATGTTTATCCAACGTCCGTAGTGCTTCTTCAACCTCTGGTCTTCTTGCTCTAGCCGCCCAAACCAGCGCCGGTCGTGTCGCGTGCTCCGGCCTCCCGTGGCCGGCTGTGATGCCACGGAGGCCTCACCGCCCCCTACTACTCCCACCGCTGGCCAGGCCATCCCTCTACTCACCCACACCCCCTGTTAATCTGCGGCAACAACAGCCTCACACCGCAGCCGAACCAGTGAACCCTCATACTCCTCTTCGCGCGGGCATCCACTGCTGCGTCTTCCCCGGCTCCGAGTCGTCGCCTTCCTAGTCCTCGCCGTCGTCCACCACCTTGGTGCTCTCGGCGCGGCGTGGTCAACGTGGTCAACGACCGACTTCCATCGGAAGAGTACTGTATGTGCAGAGGCTGACAGCTGGGTCCACGACAGCTGCAAGGAAGTGCCTCCTTATTACGCGGAAAATAATTATTCCTCCACCTGACAACAGGGACCCACCGGACGGGCCACCAGTATTTTGCAAAAAAAATCATTTCCCCCTGACCGCTGGGACCCACCGGACGGGCCACCATATTTCGCGAAAAAAACGTTTCCCCCGCTGTCAGCTCGGACCCACCGGACATGCCTCCTTATTATGCACAAAAAAATGAATACTCCCCCGGCTAGCTGGGACCCACCTTGCTGGGAGGCTGACTTGTGGGCCTACTAAGTTGACGGGGACGAAGGGCTTTGTCAACTTAGTCAATATGAACGATTCTAGCTCCAGTGACCGTACGATGTCCATCCAACGGCCGTAGTGCTTCTTCAACCCCTGGTCTTCTTGCTCCAGCCGTCCAAAGCAGCGCTGGTCGTGCCACATGCTCCTGCCTCCCGTGGCCAGCTGTGCTGCCGCAGAGGCCTCACCGCCCCCTACTATTCCCACCACTACCAAACCCTGCAGCGACGGCAGCCTCACACCGCAGCCGAACCAGTGAACCCTCGTAGTCCTCTCCGCGCTGGCTTCCACTGCCGCGTCGTCCCCTTCCTAGGCCTCGCCGTCGTCCACCGCCGTGGTGCTCTCCGCGCGGCGTGGTCAACGTGGTCAAGGAACGACTTCCATCGGAAGAGTACTGTACGTGGAGAGGCTGTCAGCTGGGTCCACGGCCATAGCCCAGTTATTTTGTGATTTGCCAAGTAAGTCGCTTTGTCAGGCCTGTTGGGCTACAAATCTTTCAAGATGAGAAGAGCTTTCATTCGGCTGGCCGAGAAAATGGCCCATCAGTAATGAGAAATGGGTTTTACATTTTTAAAACACATCAAACCGGCAATTCGTTTCAAATATCTTTTTTTTTCATTTCAAGAGTTTAAATTACATTAATTTTTATGCGTGGAGAATTTGTTGGATTTTATATTGATATACATTTATTTTTAAAATCAGTTTGAATGTGAGTCGAAATTTTGGGATTAAAAACAGTTCGGACCGCACCGAAATATGCAAAATTTCGTATAATTTTTTAACCGTTGCCACAATATGGGCTGCAATGCTAACAAAAAGAATATGGGATCCAAAAAAAACCTTAAGAATTAGCAAATGGGCTGTAAATTATTAGAAATAATGGCAGATGGGCTATATGTTGTTTTCCACAGATTTGAGGCTTTCCTAAAAAAAGGTTGACGCACAAGCACTGACCGTTGGATGTCCATCCAACGGCCGTCGTGCTTCTTCAATCTCTGCTCTTCCTGCTCCAGCCGCTCAAACAAGTGCCGGCGGGACTGCCTGCTCCCTCCTCCGCGCGGCCGGCTGTGCTGCCGCGCAGGCCTCACTGCCCGACCATACTCCCATCGCTGGCCTAGCCATCCCTCTACTCACCCACACCTGCTGTTATTCTCCGGCGACGGCAGACGAACCAGTAAACCCTCGTACAGTCGTACTCCCCTCCGCGTGGGAAACAACTACCGAGTCTTCCCTACCTCCGTGTCGTCCCCTTCCTAGGCCTCGCCGTCGTCCACCGCCCTGGTGCTCTCGGCGCGGCGTGGTCAACATGGTCAAGGAGCGACTTCCATCAGACGTGGACTGTACGTGGAGAGGCTGACAGCTGGGTCCATGGCCGCAGCAAGGAAGTGCCTCCTTATTACGTGCAAAATAATTATTCCTCCACCTGACAGCGGGGACCCACCGGACGGGCCACCGTATTTGGCCCCCCTGACTGCTGGGACCCACCAGCTACATCTTCGCAGGCAAGGAAGTGCCTGACAGTCGGGACCCACTTGGTCGGCGTACGTAGCGTTGTCATTCTGGTCGAGAACGTGTACGTACATATATACTGGTGGATGTAGAGGCGCGCACGTGTCGTAGTAGAGGCAGCTAGGGTGCAAGAAAGAAAATACAACCACGTATGTGTACATACGGGCGGGGTCTCGAACGCCTACTCGCGCATACGTACGGCGAGGGCTCGTGTACATGGCTGGGTCGGAACGGAGAAACAACGTCGTCGTCGTGTTCATGGGGAGGCAACGGAATGCGTCGTGTTCATGGGGAGGCAACGGAATGCATCGTGTTCATCGGGAGGGCTTGGACGGAACATGCGATGGAAACGAGGCCTGGCGTACCGCAGAATGGAGGAAACAGCCTTGTGTTCGGCCGGCCACGGTCGAAACGGGGGTCCTGTTGATCGGGAGGGGTGTGGCGTACCGCAAAACAGAGGAAACGGACCTCCTACGGTCGAAACGGGGGTCCTGTTGATCGGGAGGGGTGTGGCGTACCGCAAAATGGAGGAAACGGACTTGTGTTGGAGCGCTACGGTCGAAACGGGGGTCCTGTTCATCGAGAGGGGTGTGGCGTACCACAAAACGGGACTCCACGGGATACTGTTCATCTCCACCGTCGACCCCCTCCAGCCTCCACGAGCTACTGTTCATCCACCGTCGACCTCCTCCAGCCTCTAGGAGCTACTGTTCATCCAGCCTCCACCGCGCGCTACTCCACCGGCTACTGGTCAACCACCCCTCCACCGTCTACTGTTCATCCAGCCCTCCACACCACGGGGTCCTGTTCAACCACCCCTCCACGGGCACCCCTCCACCGTCTACTGTTCATCCATCCCTCCACACCATGGGGTCCTGTTCATCCACCCCTCCACGGGCACCCCTCCACTGTCTACTGTTCATCCAGCCCTCCACCACACCACGGGGTCCTGTTCATCCAGAGGCAACGCCACCGCTCACTGTTCATCCAAACACCCCGCAACACTCACTGTTCATCCCATCGATCGACTTCAGTTAGCAGCAGTAGCCAAGGAATCGCTCGATCGGGTTCAGTTAACAGCCATTATCGCTCGGGTTCAGTAACGCGTAGCCTGCAGTGCAATCGCTCGGGTTCAGTTAGAGCCCAACGCCTTGCTCAGGTTCAGTTAGAGCCAACGCCTCGCACACACACGTGTACGTGTACGAGAGAAACGCGCATCGCTCGGCCCCCGACCTCCCACCGTAACCGGGAACTCCCCGAAATTTTCCTCCCCCTCGCTTCTACCACGGTTTTTCCGTCATGGACGGCCCAAAGAATGTCATGCAGCTGCGTCTCCGGCCCGCCCAGGATGAAAAGCCCATTTTCTGTCATGATTTTTTGTCATAGAAGTAGGAGCCCACCACATCTATGATGATACCGGGTTTTGTCACAATTATCGTCATAGAAGTGTCATATGTATGACAATTTTTTTTCGTTCGGCCCAAAATGTCACGGATGTGTCTTTTTTTTGTAGTGTCACGTCCCGCTCCTCCTATCCTCTGTGGACCAGGCGCCCCCATCCCCCCTCGGTTCCGCTTCGAGACATTCTGGCTTAACCAGAATGGGTTTGTCGAAGTTGTTTGCGATCGGTGGGTGGAGGCTCGGGCTCACCCACATCGGACCCCCTCTATGGTGGACTCCTGGCACTTTTGCGCCAAATGGTCTCCCCAATTCATGAAGGGTTGGGGAGCCAACCTTGGTCGCGATCTGTGCGAGCGCAAGCGCGCCCTCCTTGTCTCCATTCAGGCTTTTGACATTCGTGCTGACTCCTCGGGTATGTCTTCTGACGAGTGGCTGCTCCGCTATGATTTGGAGGATCAGCTCTCGGTCATCTACTCAAACGAGGATGCTTATTGGAACATCCATGGGACCCGAAAGTGGGTGCTCAAGGGTGACGCCAATACCGCGTATTTCTAGGCCATTGGCAGTGGTCGGCGGCGTCGTAACTCCATTCCCCTCCGTTGGGACGGGGACAACCTCCTCCAGCGCCCCTGCGACATCTCCGCCCACGTTGACAACTTCTTCAAAGACCTCTTCTCCGCCCCCTCGGGGTGGCCTTGCTCTGGCCCACGACTTCTGGGATGGCCCCCAACTCGTCTCCACCGAGAAGAACGCGGCCCTCACGACCCTCTTCTCAGAGGATGACGTTTGGCTTGCTATCAAAGGCATGAATCCATCCTCGGCCCCGGGCCTCGATGGTCTCCCGGTCAAGTTCTTCCAGACCTTCTAGAATGTCATCAAGCTAGAGGTCATGGCCCTTTTCGACAAGTTCTATAGTGGGTCCATCAACCTCGCCCGCTTGAACTTCGGGATCATCTCGCTCATCCCCAAGGTGCCCAGAGCCTCTGACATCCGGTAGTTTTGGCCCATCATTGTGATTAACATGATCTTCCGTATTCTGGCCAAAGGGTACGCCACTAGGGTGACCCTGCTTGCTGATCGCATCACCCACCCCAACCATACGGCCTTCATTCGCGTCCAGTTCATCTTGGATGGGGTCTTAGTCTTTCATGAAGTCCTTCATGAGGTCCGCTCAAGGCATCTCAAGGCGGTCTTCTTGAAGATTGACTTTCATAAAGACTATGACACGATATCACTAGTAGAAAACAGGCCTATTGTCCCGGTTCGTAAGGGCCTTTAGTCCCGGTTCCTGAACCGGGACTAAAGGGTCGTTACTAATACCCTCACCCTTTAGTCCCGGTTCAAACCAAAACCGGGACAGATGGGCCTCCACGTGGCCTGTGCGCCGAGCCCAGGCAGGAGGGCCTTTGGTCCCGGTTGGTAGCACCAACCGGGACCAATAGGCATCCACGCGTCAGCATTTCTGTGGCTGGGGTTTTTGGTTTTTTTTAAAGGGGGGGAGGGGGTTTGGGGATTTTGGGGGGTTAATTTAGGTATTTCATATATTGTGTTAGCTAGATAGCTAATTAATAGAGAGAAGTGTCCTCTCTTATGTCCGTGCTTGGTCGACGTTACGTACTAAACATACGTATAGAGAAGACTAGGCATATGCTAGCTAGTAAGCAAATGAAGGAAACAGAAGATCGTCATGAACATATATGCATACAGAGAGAAGTGATATCGACCACATCTCCTTCTCCGAGAGATTGGTCGAACAACAAGTTCTCGTATATCTATCGTCCGACACTACCGGCTACATATATACAATAATTATCTTTTACAAATATAATCTCTTAAATTACGGACGCATGGTCCACATAGTATTCTCCGTCTTCAGCGATCACGTGGTCAAGAAAGAATGCCGCCAATTCCTCTTGAATTGCTCGCATGCGATCTGGTCCTAGGAGTTCATTCCGCTGCCGAAACATCTAATTTGAAGAAGGGGGACAATACACACACACACACACACACACACACACACACATATATATATATATATATGAATGAATGAAACTCAACACAAATGGTGGTAATAAACAAAAATTGTGAACATTATTTCTTACGCACTTCATATTGTTTCTCAGAGTACCCGCCCCGCTCACAGGTCGTGTGGCGGATGGACTCGCAGACGTAGTATCCACAGAAATCATTCCCTTGTTCCTGCCACAACCACTTTACAAGAAATAGAGGTCAATTAAATAGATAAGCAAGAATGCCAAATGGTATTGATGAAACTAGCGCTTGAATCAATAGCTAGGAGACGCGCGGAACATGGTACTATAGTACTTACTTTCGGGTATCTAAATTCCAGCTCCTTCGGGAGTCCCGGGGAATTTGTGCTGAATTTTCTCCAAACACTGCCAGACAAAAGAAAACAATTACTTGATATCAGGAAATGAACAAATTTGCTGATATGGTGGATAATGATCGATTTAACTTACTTCTTGAGGATTTCAGTCATGTCCGCATACTCCTGGGGATCTTTTTGTCTCGAGTCCAAGACAGTTACTACTCCCTTGTCCATCCTAATCTCCAGGAGAATATAGTGGTAACTGCGCACGCATGCATAACTCATCAATTACATTACTATATCCTGGACTAATATATAAGGGAAACCGAATATGCACAAGACAACACTCACTTGAAGTTGTAAGGAAAGAGTATTATATTTTTGTGTTCATTTATTTTGAATGATCGTAGCAACCTGGCCTCGGTATCTGCGGCATGATCTTTAACCTGAACTGCATCTATGAGATTTGTGTTAATGAACCCAATATCACCGATTTGTCTTTTCTTCAATTCGGCGATCTTCAATCTGCATAATATAGTGAGGATAATTATAAATACATGCAATGAAAGAGCGAGCTATGTAGAGAGACTTAATGACAGAAGTAGTAGTACTTACAGATAGTAGCAGGTGACCGTTGCTTTATCGAGGGCCAATTGATTGAAAAACTGATAGAACTCCTCAAATGGAACATGCAACAGTTCAATTCCAACGAGGTCATGCTCCAGTTTAACTCTCATATACAAAGTATTCCTCCCCCCAGACTCTCTGCAGGTTTTCATGTACCAATCATGCAATCTTTGCATCATCGTTGTTAGAGATCTTTCATCTTTGACGAGAGGCTTCCCGTACTCGTATCTGTGTATCTGCACGTCCAGGAAACCATAATCTACATCGTCGGGCAGATAATCATCAAGATTGGTATAACCGGGCGCCATCCTCGGATCGACGCTAGGCACCTTGAGCGGGGGGCACGATTGCTTTGCTTGTTCGCCGAGCTGGGCAATTTGTTTCCCAGCTCCTCGTCGGTCTTTCAGCCTTTGATCACTGACTGTACTTCCCGACCGCGACGCTTCGGCCCATGTCTTTGCAATAATGCGCTCATAGTTGCCTTTCGGCGGAGACTTGGGTGGTTTTGCCAGGGCAGCCAGAGTGCGCTTCACTTTCACCGAATCTACCTTCTCCTTCGGAGGTGGATGTCTCTGAGCTTTCAACCCTTCAAACCAGTCATCCTTCTCGGTTCGCGCGATCCTCGCGTTCTCCTCCGGGCTCATCTCATATGGTAACTTCTTTGGAGATTTCAGGGAAGGACCGAATCTGTATTTGCTCCCGCCTCTGGCTGTACTGCTAGACGCCGGCAGAGCAGACGGAGCAGTAGTCTTCTTTACTGCTTGCTTTTTGCGAGGCGGAGGAGAAGGACTACGACGCGCCGGAGCAGCTGCCGGAGCGGCGGCGGGTCTCTTCCGCCCTTGCTGACGAGGCGGAGAAGGAGGAGGCTAGCTGCTCGGGCGCGCCGGCGCAGGCGAAGGAGGCGGAGTGCCGCCACGCACCGGAGAAGGAGCCGGCCGAGGGCCCTGGTCGTCACTCGCCGGAGGAGGAGGCGGTGGAGGAGGCAGAGTGCCCTGACTCGCCGGAGGAGGAGGAGGAGGCGGAGGCGTCCAGTTCGGAAGGTTGATGAGCTCCTTCCGCCATAGGCATGGAGTCTTCAGAGCAGAACCCAGCCGAGTCTCCCCTTCTCTGGTAGGGTGGTCAAACGAGAGGTCCTCAAATCCCTCCGTTATTTCATCCACCATCACCTTAGCATATCCTTCTGGAATCGGCCGGCAGTGAAAAGTTGCGCCGGGTTCATTAGGAAAAACAGAGCCAACAGCCGCCTTGACCTTCAAACTCATCCATTGCGTCATAAGGTGGCAAATTTGAGCCTCCGTGATAGCATCCACGGGATAGCTGGCAGGAGCCGTCAAGACAAGCTCCGGCTGAAGCAGCTCGGTGGAAGCCACACTGCTTCTCCGCTGAGATGGCGGGGTAGCTTCAGGGGAAGCTTGGGCAGTTCGGTTGCTGTGATTTGCTTCTCGTTCCTCTATCCCGAGTACCCTTGCTTTAAGCACCTGCAGTTCGGACTGTTGCACTTGCCTCCTCCTCCGGCGAGTGACGACCAGGGAATGTCACGTTGCTCGTCCGTCCAAATGCACTTCCCTGTTACAGGGTCCAAGGTTCCGCCAGCCCCGAAGAACCAAGTCCGGCAACGGTCTGGCCAGCTCATTGTCTCTGGTTCGATCCCTTTTTGAACCAGATCATTCTCAGCCTTGGCCCACTTAGGCCGGGCTACCAGGTAGCCACCTGACCCCGTGCGATGGTGATGCTTCTTCTTCGCAGCATTTTTCTTGTTTGTATCCGACATCTTCTTACTCTTTTCCGATGTCTTGTGGGCCACAAATGCAGGCCAGTCATCTCTGATCTTCTCATATATGCCCTTGAATTCTGGTGTCTCTTTTTTCTCGACAAACCTATTCAGGTATTTCTTCCACCTCCTGAATAGGTCTGCCATCCTCTTAAGAGCAAAAGACTTGATTAATTCCTCTTTAACTGGCTTCTCCGGATCATCCTCTGGCGGTAGGGTGAAATTTGTCTTCAGCTCAGTCCAAAGATCATTTTTCTGCATATCATTGACGTAAGACACCTCAGGGTCTTCAGTAGCCGGCTTGAACCATTGTTGGATGCTGATCGGGATCTTGTCCCTAACCAGAACCCCGCACTAAGGAAGAAGAAGAAAAAAAAGAGGAGAAGAAAAAAAAAGAGGAGAAGAAAGAATAAAGGAGAAGAACTCCTCTATTCTTTCTTCTCCTCTTTTTTTCTTCTTCTTCCTCTTCTTTTTTTATCCTCTTCTTCCTGTCATGTTCGACGACCCTCATCCCCGATAAAAATTAAGAAGAAGAAGAAAAAAAGGAGAAGAAAAAAAGGAGAAGAAGCTCCTCTATTCCTTCTTCTCCTCTTTTTTTTCTTCTTCTTCCTCTTCTTCCTCTCCTCATCTTCTCCTTCTTTCTCTACTTATTTTCCTTTTCCTTATTTTACTTTTTCCTCTCCACTAACATAAAATGCACTAACCTAAAATGCAACAAACATAAAATGCACTAAATCGATCAACTAACCTAAAATCAGTGATAAAATGCACTAACCTATCTTCGATATCTACTAATAATCAATATCACCAAAAAAATCTATGAACAGAAAAAATAGTATTTTTTTTTCTGAAAATCTATCTTTTGCATATATACATCAACATATATATATACACAGAGAACATATATATACATACATATATACATTTTTATAAAAATGCAAAAAACAAAAAATCTAAAAAAATCACATATAAACAGATATACACACATACATATACTCATACATATACATTTACAAAAAACATATATATATATATTTGCAAAAAAGGGGGAAGAGGGGGCGGTGCCGGCGCCCTGACCAAAGCGAGGAATAGGCGACGGCGGCGCGGGGCAGCTGGGGCGCGGCGAGGCAGAGGCGACGACGAGGCAGAGGCGGGGCGGCGACGGCGTCGGGGCACGACGCGGGGTGGCGACGGTGTCGGGGCGGCACGGGGAGACCGCGACGGCGCGGGGTGGTGCGCGGCGACGGCGTCGGGGCGGCGCGGGGTGGCGACGGCGTCTGGGCGGCGCGGGACGGCGTCGGAGGCAGGGCGACGACAGCGACGGCGAGGCGCAGAGGGGCAGCCTGGCGGCGTCGTCGGGGCAGGATCGAAGAACTGAACGAAATTTTTCACAAGTGTTGTATATATAGACGGCGCATTGGTCCCGGTTCGTGGCAAAAACCGGGACTAATGCCCTCATTTAGTCCCGGTTGGTGCCACCAACCAGGACCAAAGGCCTTTTTCAGCAGCCCAAAGGGCGGGAAGCGGCGACCTTTGGTCCCGGATGGTGGCACCAACCGGGACTAAAGGGGGGCATTGGTCCCGGTTTGTGCCACGAACCGGGACGAATGCCCCCCTTTGGTCCCGGTTCATCCCACCAACCGGGACCAAAGGCCTTCTGCTGCCCCGCGCCCAAAAGTTTAGTCCCACCTCGCTAGTTGAGAGGGTTCGGGAGTGGTTTATAAGCGCTGCTGCGCCCACCCTCTCGAGCTCCTCTCAACTGCAGGCTTTCGGGCCTAATCTATCACTGTGCCTGTGGGCCTACTGGGCCTCCTGCGGGCCTGAATCCTGGCCCATGGTAGGGTTTCTAGTCGTATTTAGGCCGTGGTGGCCCAGTAGGTGGCATTTTTTTTTCATTTTTGCTATTTATTTTTTCCTTTCTACTTAGAACTAAATACTTATAGTTTTTTAGTGATTTCTTTTTTATTTTAGGTCACAAAAATTATAAACTTTCTGTTAGTGCCATTAGTTTTAAAATTTGAATAGTTTAAATTTGAATTTTTTAAAATTTGTGTGAATCACTAGTTTATGAATAACTTTACTATAAAAATTGATTTTTGAGTCATTCTTTTTCCTGCTATTTAATATTACTCTATTTTATCATTATACTCAATTTGGTAATCTTAGTTAGTCATAACAAATATTATAGGCATTTTTTTCCAGTTTTTTGTTTTGTTTTCTGCATTATTTATTTTGTTTTGTTTCTTGCTTTATTTTTTAATTCTTTTAGTTTTAGAAAAATTATAAACTTTCTGTTAGTGCCATTAGTTTTCAAATTTGAAAACACTTTTTTAGTTTTTTTGTTTTCTTTGTTGCTTTATTTATTTTATTTTGTTTTTGCTATATCTTTTAATTCTTTTTGCTTTTAGGTCAGCAAAATTATAAACTTTCTGTTAGTGCCATTAGTTTTCAAATTTGAAAACACTTTTTTAGTTTTTTGTTTTCTTTGTTGCTTTATTTATTTTATTTTGCTTTTGCTATATTTTTTAATTCTTTTTGCTTTTAGGTCAGCAAAATTATGAAGTTTCTGTTAGTGCCATTAGTTTTCAAATTTGAATATTTAAAATTTGAATTCTTTGAAATTTGTGTGAATCACAAGTTTGTGATTAACTTTAATAAAAAAATGAACATAGATGCACCTACTCATCTGTTTTCAAATGAACTCTGAAAAAGTTGGCATAGCATACTCGTCTGTTACAAATTGGGCATGGTATCATCATAATAGTTGCGGGAGAAAGTCTTCACTTTTTTTCGCTTGTGTCATTTGCTTATTGCGCCGTAACCATGGATAATCTTCAGCGTTTATCAGGATGCTTGGGTCAGCCTTGACATTGAAGGGAGGAATTTCATGAAACCTTTCATAATCTTCGGACATGTCTGTCTTGCCCTCCACTCCCAGGATGTCCCTTTTTCCTGAAAGAACTATGTGGCGCTTTGTCTCATCGTATGATGTATTCGTTTCCTTATCTTTTCTTTTTCTCGGTCTGGTAGACATGTCCTTCACATAGATAACCTGTGCCACATCATTGGCTAGGACGAACGGTTCGTCAGTGTACCCAAGATTTTTCAGATCGACTGTTGTCATTCCGTACTGTGGGTCTACATGTACCCCGCCTCCTGACAGATTGACCCATTTGCACTTAAACAAAGGGACCTTAAAATCTTGTCCGTAGTCAAGTTCCCATATGTCCACTATGTAACCATAATATGTGTCCTTTCCCTTCTCGGTTGTTGCATCAAAGCGGACAGCGCTGTTTTGGTTGGTGCTCTTTTGATCTTGGTCAATCGTGTAAAATGTATTCCCATTTATCTCGTATCCTTTGTAAATCAATACAGTCAAAGATGGTCCCCTGGACAACAAGTACAACTCATCACAAACAGTGTTGTCACCTCTGAGACGTGCTTCCAACCAACTGCTGAAAGTCCTGATGTGTTCACATGTAATCCAGTCGTCGCACTGCTCCGGGTGTTTGGAGCGCAGACTGTTCTTGTGTTCATCGACATACGGGGTCACCAAGGTAGAGTTCTGTAGAACTGTGTAGTGTGCTTGAGACCAAGAATGCCCGTCCCTGCATATTATTGAGTCCGCTCCTAGCGTGCCTTTTCCAGTCAGTCTCCCCTCATACCGCGATTTAGGGAGACCTATCTTCTTAAGGCCAGGAATGAAGTCAACACAAAACCCGATGACATCCTCTGTTTGATGGCCCATGGAGATGCTTCCTTCTGGCCTAGCGCGGTTACGGACATATTTCTTTAGGACTCCCATGAACCTCTCAAAGGGAAACATATTGTGTAGAAATACGGGCCCCAGAATGACAATCTCGTCGACTAGATGAACTAGGACATGCGTCATGATATTGAAGAAGGATGGTGGGAACACCAGCTCGAAACTGACAAGACATTGCGCCACATCACTCCTTAGCCTTGGTACCATTTCTGGATCGATCACCTTCTGAGAGATTGCATTGAGAAATGCACATAGCTTCACAATGGCTAATCGGACGTTTTCCGGTAGAAGCCCCCTCAATGCAACCGGAAGCAGTTGCGTCATAATCACGTGGCAGTCATGAGACTTTAGGTTCTGGAACTTTTTCTCTGGAATATTTATTATTCCCTTTATATTCGACGAGAAGCCAGTCGGGACCTTCATACTGAGCAGGCATTCAAAGAAGATTTCTTTCTCATCTTTCGTAAGAGCGTAGCTGGCAGGACCTTCATACTGCTTCGGAGGCATGCCGTCTTTTTGGTGCAAATGTTGGAGGTCCTCCCGTGCCTTGGGTGTATCTTTTGTCTTTCCATACACGCCCAAGAAGCCTAGCAGGTACGCAAAGGTTCTTCGTCACGTGCATCACGTCGATTGAAGAGCGGACCTCTAGGTCTTTCCAGTAGGGTAGGTCCCAAAATATAGATTTCTTCTTCCACATGGGTGCGTGTCCCTCAGCGTCATTCAGAACAGCTAGTGCGCCGGCACCCTTTCCAAAGATTACGTGTAAATCATTGACCATAGCAAGTACGTGACCACCGGTATGCATGGCGGGCTTCTTCCGGTGATCTGCCTCGCCTTTGAAATGCTTGCCTTTCTTTCGACATTGATGGTTGGTTGGAAGAAATCGACGATGGTCCAGGTACACATTCTTCCTGCATTTGTCCAGGTATATACTTTCAGTGTCATGTAAACAGTGTGTGCATGCGTGGTATCCTTTGTTTGTCTGTCCTGAAAGGTTACTGAGAGCGGGCCAATCGTTGATGGTCACGAACAGCAACGCCTTTAGGTTAAATTCCTCCTGTCCGTGCTCATCCCACGTACGTACACCATTTCCATTCCACAGCTGTAAAAGTTCTTCAACTAATGGCCTTAGGTACACATCAATGTCGTTGCCGGGTTGCTTAGGGCCTTGGATGAGAATTGGCATCATAATGAACTTCCGCTTCATGCACATCCAAGGAGGAAGGTTATACATACATAGAGTGACCGGCTAGGTGCTGTGATTGCTGCTCTGCTCCCCGAAACGATTAATGCCATCCGCGCTTAAAGCAAACCATACATTCCTTGGGTCCTTTGCAAACTCATCCCAGTACTTTCTCACGATTTTTCTCCACTGCGACCCGTCAGCGGGTGCTCTCAACTTCCCGTCTTTCTTACGGTCCTCACTGTGCCATCGCATCGACTTGGCATGCTCTCCGTTTCTGAACAGACGTTTCAACCGTGGTATTATAGGAGCATACCACATCACCTTCGCAGGAACCCTCTTCCTGCGGGGATCGCCGTGAACATCACCAGGGTCATCTCGTCTGATCTTATACCGCAATGCACCGCATACCGGGCATGCGTTCAGATCCTTGTATGCACCGCGGTATAGGATGCAGTCATTAGGGCATGCATGTATCTTCTCCACCTCCAATCCTAGAGGGCATACGACCTTCTTTGCTGCGTATGTACTGTCGGGCAATTCGTTATCCTTTGGAAGCTTCTTCTTCAATATTTTCAGTAGCTTCTCAAATCCTTTGTCAGGCACAGCATTCTCTGCCTTCCACTGCAGCAATTCCAGTATGGTACCGAGCTTTGTGTTGCCATCTTCGCAATTGGGGTACAACCCTTTTTTGTGATCCTCTAACATGCGATCGAACTTCAGCTTCTCCTTTTGACTTTCGCATTGCGTCCTTGCATCGACAATGACCCGGCAGAGATCACCATCATCGTGCACATCGTCTGGTTCCTCTTCATCTTCAGCACCTTCACCCGTTGCAGCATCATTGGGCACATCGTCTGGTTCCTCTTGATCACCAGCTCCCCCCGTTGCAGCATCACGGTATTCAGGGGGCACGTAGTTGTCATCGTACTCTTCTTCTTCATCGTCTTCCATCATAACCCCTATTTCTCCGTGCCTCGTCCAAACATTATAGTGTGGCATGAAACCCTTGTAGAACAGGTGGGTGTGAAGGATTTTCCGGTCAGAGTAAGACTTCGTATTCCCACAATCAGGGCATGGACAACACATAAAACCATTCTGCTTGTTTGCCTGAGCCGCATCGAGAAACTCATGCACGCCCTTAATGTACTCGGAGGTGTGTTTGTCACCGTACATCCATTGCCGGTTCATCTGCGTGCATTATATATAATTAAGTGTCCAAATTAATAGAAGTTCATCATCACATGCATTAAAAGCAAAGTACATACATAGTTCTCATCTAACAACATATAGCTCTCCAGAGCATCTAATTAATTAAACCATACATTAATTAAAACAAAGGCGATCATAATCGCAACCAAGGTAACAACTGATCCAACGGCATAATGATACCAAGCCTCGGTATGAATGGCATATTTTCTAATCTTTCTAATCTTCAAGCGCATTGCATCCATATTGATCTTGTGATCATCGACGACATCCGCAACATGCAACTCCAATATCATCCTCTCCTCCTCAATTTTTTTATTTTGTCCTTCAAGAAATTGTTTTCTTCTTCAACTAAATTTAACCTCTCGACAATAGGGTCGGTTGGAATTTCCGGTTCACATACATCCTAGATAAATAAAATCTATGTCACGTTGGTCCGCATAATTATCATAAACAATAAATGAACCAATAGTTATAAAGATTAATATATATACCACATCCGAATCATAGACAGGACGAGGGCCGACGGGGGCGGATACCAAAACCATTGCACTATATAAGATGCAATAATAAAAGTAAGAAAATGATACAAGTATCTATCTAAACATACAAGTAAGAATATTTTTCCTTTCAGAAAGAAGATAAGAGCAAGAGGCTCACCACGGTGGTGTCGGTGATGAGATCGGCGCGGGTGATCGACGGCGGTGAAGAAAGGGGTGGGGCGTGACGGACCGCTAAATCTAGACAAATCTCGAGGAAAATGGAGCTTTGAGGTCGAGCTTCGAGAGGAGAAAGCTTAACTAGTGTGGCTCGGGCATTTCATCGAACACCTCATGTGCATAGGAGGTGAGCTACAGCACCTAAAGCCCCTCCTCTCGCCGGCCCAGAAAAACAGAGCACTGAGTGCTCTGCTCCCACGCGAGGGGTATATATAGGCTGCACCACTGGTCCCGGTTCGTGGCATGAACCGGGACTAAATGGGTACCTTTGGTACTGGTTCATGCCACCAACCGGGACCAATGGTGGTGGGCCAGGAGCGAGGCCCATTGGTCCCGGTTCATCCCACCAACCGGGACCAAAAGGTCCAGACGAACCGGTACCAATGGCCCACGTGGCCCGGCCGGCCCCCTGGGCTCACGAACCGGGTCCAATGCCCCCATTGGTCCCGGTTCTAGATTAAATCGGGACTAATGGGCTAACCCACCCTGGACCATTGCCCCCTTTTCTACTAGTGTATGCTGGTCCTTCCTTGGGGAAGTGTTACTCTGGAAAGGGTTCGACGATCTTTGGGTTATTCGGGTCATGCAGATGGTCTCTTCTGGGCGGACTACTGTGAACATTAACGGCGAGATCGGCCCATACTTCCCCACCCCATGTGGGGTTAGACAAGGCGACCCCTTCTCCCCCTTCTTGTTTAACATGGTGGTTGATGCCCTCGCCTCCATCCTTGACAAGACGAAGGTGGCTGGCCATATCCATGGGATCGTCCCGCATTTGGCTGCCGGCCGTGGGATCTCCCTCCTCCAGTATGCCGATGACACCATCATTATGGTGGAAGGATCTAACGTGGACATCTCCAACCTCAAATTCCTTCTCCTATGCTTCTAGCAAATGTCCAGTCTCATGATGAACTTTGACAAGAGCGATGTGATGGTCTTAGGTTACTCCCCTTCCGAGTCCCAGAGCATCGCCGACCGCCTCAATTATCGTCTTGGCACCTTACCCATGACCTACTTGGGGATTCCCATTAGCGACTCTCGGCTCTTTGTCGTCGAGCTCCGCCCTTGGTAGCCAAGCTCCAGCTCCGCATCAAGCCTTGGCAGGGGCGGTGGCTGTCCAAGGCTGCCCGGGCGATCCTCATCAACTCATCGATGTATAGTCTGCTTCTGTTCCTCGTGAGTTTCTATAGCCTCCATGAGACCCTGCACCATGAGATCGCCAAGGTCCAGGCTCGATTCTACTGGGCAGGTGAGAAAAATAAGCAGAAGTACCATATGGTTAGTTGGCCCAACATCTGCAAGCCTCGCGACCAGGGAGGCCTCGGGATCATGTGCTCCAAACGCATGAACATTGCCTTGTTGTCCCGGTGGCTTTGGCGCATCGCTCGTAGCGAGGGCGGCCTATGGCTTGACATCATCTGGAATAAATACCTGCGTGGTCAACCGCTCACCTTTTGTCAGCGTTCTGGAGGCTCGCAATTCTGGCAGTCTGTCGTCCAACTGCTCCCGGTTCTCCACATCGGAACCTCCATCTCGGTGGGCTCCGACGCGGTTACCCTATTTTGGTTCGACCGCTGGGCTGGTGATCTCCCCTTTGTGGCTCGCTTTCCTGAACTGTTCTCCATCGCGGTTTATCCTAGGATCTCGGTCGAGGCGGCCCTTATTGACTTAGGGAACCTCGTGTTCCGTCGTCCGTTCGGACCTCCAGACACTCCGGCCTAGAATGAGCTCCTCAATTGCATTGCCCTCCATGAGCCGGATGTTGATCAGGGGATCGACCGCACCTCCTGGCGTCTTGAGCCCTTGGGTATATTCTCCACCAAGTCCCTCTACCATGCCATTGATCCCTCCACTGCCTCTCCCTCTAGTGCAGGTCTGGTCCATCCGTCTGCCACTGAAGATTAGGATCTTCCTGTGGTAGTGGATCAGGGGTCGGACACCCTCGGGCATGGAGGTCCACAAGCGGAATGGCCCGGGAGATGATATGTGCCCTCTCTATGGGACAGCTGAGGATTCCAACCACATCTTCTTCACATGTGTTGCCGCCTAGTTCCTTTGGAGTTGCTTCTGGGAGGCTGTGGGTGGGAATTGGTGCCACTTCAACTTCCCCGATCTCTTCGCCGAGATCCAGGCCTCCCCCTTCCCCGTCCACTCGCCACATTAGGTAGCTTGAGATTGGAGTCCTAGCTTGGACCCTATGGGAGGTTCGCAATAAGCTTGTGATCCAACGTATTCCTCTCCGACGTGCTTATGATGCGGTTTTCAAACTTTGTGGTTACTTGCAGCTCTGGCGGCCGCTTAGCCACCCTCAGGATCGGGACGCCAGCAGCTCCTTCATCGCTGATCTTCGCCAGATGGCCCTCCGCTTGGCGCCTCCGCTACTTCCGCCACCACCCAAGCCGGATTAGCTCCCCTTGGGGTGTATCGTCTATTTGTTTTCCTTTCAGGCCTTGTTGAGTTGTGCCCTCACCAGAACCCTCGTACTTCCACTCTCTCTCTCTCTCTCTCTCTGTGTGTGTGTGTGTGTGTGTGTGTGTGTGTGTGGTGTGAACTTTTGTGTTCTCTGTTGCTTGGGTGGTTTGCTTTATATATAAAGCGGGGCGAAAGCCTTTTTCGAAAGTGTACAAAGATACATTTCCTCTTTGGATGCAGTTGTATTTCTTTCCCTGGTTTATACAATTTATGACCACTTAGAAGAAATGAACATTCAGATTTATGTTGGAGGCATGAGATGTATGTGTTGTATGGAACATGTCTGATGTGTTATCATGTTTAACTATTTTCCACGCATGGTGTTTGAATGTTGAACATAATGTTGTTTTATACCAACTTTAGTGTGTGTGCTTATGCTTGTTGTTTATGTGAAATTCAGTACAAGAGTTGATTACCAAATTGACAAAATTGAATGCGGTGATATGAGCATTCAAGGCGGTTAGTGATAAGAAACGTATGCGGTGCTATGAGCATTATAGACGGTTAGTAAGGCGAAACCGCCTGTGGTGCTCTGAGCATTTTGTGCGGTTTTCATAAACACCTTCGACGACTCGGGTATTAATGACATAAGCTTTTAGGTGGATTGTGTAATTGCCGTCGACCCATGTGCGAAAACCGCATGCAAAGCCTAATTTTGTACTAGTAGACTGTTAAAAACAAAATATGCCCTAGATGCAATAATAAATGTTATTCTTAATTTTCAAGTTTGAAATTAATGTTTATGTTTCATGCAATAATTGCAATAGCTCTCGAGTCTGCAATAACCACGAGCTGCAAAGGAAAACTCATATGCATGTGTGGAATAATAAACGATAAATAGATTCCTATTTAATGTGACAAGGATGCCGACAATCTTGAAGGCACGTTATAAAAAGAACACTTGTGTTGAACAGACCCAATTGATTGTTATACTACGAGATCGATTTGTCACAAGTTAAATACTCCCTCCATCCCAAAATAAGTGACTCAACTTTGTACTAACTTTAGTACAAAGTTAGTATAAAGTTGAGTCACTTATTTTGGGATGAAGGGAGTAGTATATAACACATCGATGTTAACATATGCATAATTCCTTAGACTACGAGAGTATTGAGTACCTTCATTCCAGATGACGTACTTTGGGGTTCGACAAACATCAAACATAACAGGGTGATCATAACGACAATGTTCAGGTGCATCGGAAAAGTATGGCAAGGGTCTTGATAGCTCGAGACTGTGATTTGCTTCTCCAATGATAGAGAGATATTCTTAGGTATCTCTCGAGGTGACGATATACATCATCATCTGACCAGGCATAGCGTGACTTGATCATGGGGATGTCGGAACACGAGAACGAGAAAAGAGAAGAAAACTAGTAACGAGGAAACTAGCATAGTGATCGAGCTATTGGTTCACAAGGATGGCAATAAATCTCACCTTGGGTTTAGTATTGCAAAGTAAAAGGAATAACACACGGTAACTACATGTTCACTCAATAATTATTCGTGTGGGTATAAAGGTCATTGTGGATGTCCATGGTTCTACTATTGATCATTGAACGAAAGGAGGACCGGTCATGTCTATACTTTACAACTTGCGGGGCCACACACTTAAGGGTCATCGTTTGTTGAGTACTAGATGGGTTAGGAGTTTGAGAGAAAATCATCGAAAAAATTTCGGAGATGCTGAAAGAATTTCGAAAAGAGAACCATAAGTGTTCTAGAGAAAACATGATAAAATTGGGAGACCTGATATTGTTCTGGAGAAATAAAATAAACCCCTTCCAAAATATTCTGGGACCTTCCGGATGTGCTAGGGGCACCATGGGCTAGCCCCATCAGCAAGGACTAAAGGGAGGGGGGGGGGGGGTAGCCACATGGACCTTAGATGCCCATTAGGGGCGCTACCCCCTAGGCTTAGCACCCAAGCAAAGCTTGGTGCGACTAGGGCTGGGGTGGAGCCTACCCCTTGGTGAGTCGTCTCTAAGGGGAGGGAGTCCCTCTTCCGAGGCAACACCCTCCCCTTCGCCTATAGATATGGAGGGTCAACCCCCTCCAACTTGCACAAGTCTTGACGCAAGGGTTGCTCTCTCTCTCTCTCTCTCTCTCTCTCTCTCTCTCTCTCTCCCGCTCTTTCTCCACCGGAAATAGTTCTGCACGCTGCAAGGCTGCTCCACCCCTTCTAGTTCTCCAACGCCGCTAAGTTCCGGATGCCGAAGCGCTGCTGGATCGTTGACTTGGTACATGTGGATACTGATAGAGAGATCGTGCTTTCGAATTTTGTTCGAGGGAGAAATTCTCGCGGTTGGGAGGTTGTTAGCTACGGGAATCTGCATCATTGATCTTCACCAACTCTTCTTCCACTTCAATTTAAGGGTCAGTTTGGATTGTGTCCTCGGCAGCACTAGCCTGACCTGGACATCTGCTTGAAGTGTGCCTGGAGTCTGTTTGGTAGGCACCCTGGTTTTCTCCCTGATACAGGCACGAGGCAGCACGCCTGGTTTGCTTCCTAGTCTAGGCGGCCAGGCATCAGGCCTAGGCAACCAAAAACGGACGCCTGGTACCCAGGCAGATTCTTTCCTCTTTCTAATTTATTCTTCTTTTATTTTAATCACATGATCCACAAAGCCTTTTCTATTGGAATCTGTGCCATTACAATCAAGCAGAGTACTTGTTTTCTCAGGCGAGGACAGCAAGCAAACACTCACATCTCCACCGTGCTTGGCCAGGCAAAAATCACTGCATTTCCAGGCTACATCCAGGCACCAATTTATGCCTGGCATGACATCCAAGACACCATCCAAACTGACCCTAAGTTGGTAAAGATCCAGTCTAATCCCATCCGCATCTTCATAATGTTCATGTGTTTGGTTCGTAGGACGGAGTTTTTTTGTTCTCTACTATGTTTTCCAACACATGCGAGTATGAGGCTACCATAATATCCTTTGTGTAGGTCCATTATTGTTGAATATATGGTTTGTACATGTCTATTGTATGGTCTGGCCCACCTCCTAGTCTTTGTATAGTTGAGGTAGAGGCCCACCTTGTACTCCACATATACGTGTGCTATGCACCGATCAATACATCGAGTAGCATTACCCAAATATTCGTTTCCAACATGGTATCATACCTACGATCCTAAACCCTAACTACAAGCCGCCGCCGCCGCCGCCACTTCGGGCCGCCCCCGCCGCCGCGCCTCCCCGCCGCCGCGCCACCGCCCCCCGTGTGCCGCCGCCGCCTCACGCTTCCGCCCGCAACCCCGCCGCGCCGCCTTCCGCTAGCCGCCGCGCCGCCACACGCGCCGCTGCCTCCCCTCTGAGCATGGCCTCCCCCGGTTTCTCTGGTACCACCCGCAGCCGCCGCACCAACCCCTTCGAAGGCCCCGATCCCGTCGTCATCCGCGATCTCAACATGCTCGCTCGGGTTCCGGTCATTCTCGATCATCTCACCTCCACCTACTATCCCTGGAAGACGTACTTCTCCCTTGTGTTCCGTGAGTACAATCTCCGGGATCACATCGATGGCTCCGTGGACTCCCGCTTCATAGAGGACGACGAGGAGTGGACGTCCATCGACGCCACCCTCATCCGCTGGTTCTACACCACCATCTCGAAGGACCTCTTCCACACGGTGGTTTCCGCCGAGGATGACGCTCACGCCGTTTGGACTAAACTCAACGGCCTCTTCACCGACAACGCGCTCCAACGCAAGGTTTTCTTGCACGGTGAGTTTTTGGGTGCCAGCAGCTTGACTCGTCGGTGGACGATTATTGCATGCGCCTCAAGAAGCTCGTCGACGAGCTCCTTGACCTCAGCGAGAAGGTCTCCGACGAGCTTCTCCTCAGCACTCTCATCGCCGGCCTGAACGAGGACTTTGGGAACGCCACCTCCAACATCCCCCTCATCACCAACCCGACCTTCCCCAAGATCGTCGCGTACCTGAAGCTGAAGGAGAGGAGGATGCGGATGTCGCGCACCCGGGCCACTCACACGGCTCTCACCGCCGGGACCCGTGGCGGTGCGCCGCGCACCGCTCCGGCTCCCCCGCCACGGCCCGCCCATGCGCCGCCGCCACCCGGGTTCCCCTACCCCGTGGCGCCGCAGGCCCCTCCGCCGCCCCCCGCCGAGCAGCAGCAGCGCCGGGGCGGGCGTCGCGGCCGAGGAGGCCGCAAGCAGCAGCAGCAGCCGGCTGCACAGGGTGGGGCGCCGCGCCCGCCGCAGCACCAGCTCCCGTCGGCGCCCTGGCAGGCCGGCCAGAACCCCTGGACGGGGGTGGTACACGCATACTCCATGCCTATTCCGCGTGCCCCCATCCCCGGTGTCTTTGGCGCCCGTTCAGCCCCTCATCAGGCTATGTACGCGGCCCCTCAGGCGTATCCGCCAGCGCCGCTCTACGGCCCCTCGGTGGCCTATGGCCTGCCCTCGGCCGGTGGGTTCACAGCGCCGCCACCGCAGCCTCTGCCGTCGGCCCCGGCCCTCCCGCCGGCGCCCTGGGACCCCGCGCTGTTAGCGGCCCTCCACACCCCCCCCACGCCACAGCAGTACACTGGCGGTGGCGACTGGTACATGGACACCGGAGCCATGGCTCACATGGCCGCCAACCCCGGTAACCTTCTTACCGCTCATCCCGTTCGCACTGCTGCTCGCATTACCGTGGGCGACGGCTCTTCCATGCCCATCACTCATGCCGGCCATGCTGCTTTTCCTTCTAACTCCCTTCCATTATATCTTTCTAATGTTCTTATTTCCCCTGACATCATTAAAAATCTAGTTTATGTTCGTTCTCTTACACGTGAAAATCCTGTCACCATTGAATTTGACATGTTTGGCTTTTCTGTTAAGGATGCCCGTACCCGGATGGTGCTCCACTGATGTGACAACCCCGACGAGTTCTACCCGGTCCACTCATCCACATCCTCCGTCGCTGCACCCATGGCGCTCTCCGCCGGAGTGGACCTTTGGCACGCCCGTCTCGGTCATCCCAACACCGCCACCCTTCATCATATTCTTTGTAGTTTTTCATTCACGTGTAATAAGATCGACGATCACACTTGTCATGCTTGTCGTCTCGGCAAACATACTCATTTACCCTTTAGCACTTCCTCGCATGTTGCTTCATACCCATTTGAGTTGATTCATAGTGATGTTTGGACATCTCCTGTTGCTAGTAACATGGACTATCTTTATTATCTTGTTTTTCTTGATGATTTTTCGCACTATGTGTGGACCTTCCCGTTGCGGCGAAAGTCGGATTCTGTTGCCACTCTCACCGCTTTCTACTCCTATGTCGCCACGCAGTTTGGTCGTCCCATTCATGCATTGCAAACAGACAACGGGAAGGAGTTTGATAATCTTGCGATCCGCAACCTTCTCACCACACACGGCACGATTTTTCGTCTCACTTGCCCATACACTTCGCAACAAAATGGTCGCGCGGAGCGCGTGCTTCGCACTCTTAATGACTGCGTTCGCACCCTCCTCTTTCACGCCAACGTGCCACCATGTTTCTGGCCTGACGCGCTCGCCACAGCATCACTCCTCCTCAACATCCGTCCCTGTCGCACTCGTGGGAACTTTGCTCCTCATCATCTCTTGTTCGGCACGCCACCCTCCTACACCGAGCTTCGCATCTTCGGTTGCTTATGCTACCCTAGCATCGCTTCCACTACTCCTCATAAGCTCGCACCACGGTCCGTGGCCTGCATTTTTCTCGGCTATCCCCCCAACACCAAAGGCTACCGCTGCTATGATCCTATCTCCCATCGGGTCATCACTTCCCGACACGTTTACTTTGATGAGATGGTTTTTCCGTTTCAGCAGGTACCTTCGGATGTTGCGGCCTTGCCTGCTCCTGGCGACGGCCGCTCGAGTGCTTCTCTCAGGCCGCCTCCTAGCTTTGAGGGTGCCCCCCGTGCCCCGGGTCGAGTTCCTCCCTGGCTGGCTCCATTAGGGGCTGCACCCCTCCCGGCGCCCGCGACACCCCTCCCGCCGTCCTCGGCGCGGGACTCCTCGGCGCTCCCCGCGCCCTCGCCGGCCGCCTCGCCCGCGACGTCCTCACCGGCGGCCTCTACCGCGGCGGCCTCGCCGGCGGCCTCGCCCGCGACATCAGCGGCGGCGGGCTCTTCTTCGTCATCGCCCGTCGCCCCGGACTCGCTGCCTCGCCCGATGACTCGCTCTCGGGCCGGTACCTTCCGCCCGAGTACGCGGTACACCAGCGATGAGTATCTTCTCGCTGCTTCCGCCTCTGAGCCGTCCCCTCTCCCATCGTCAGCTCGAGCCGCCCTTCGGGACCCTCATTGGCTCGCTGCGATGCAGGAAGAGTTCGATGCGCTCCAACGGAACCGCACTTGGCATCTTGTCCCTCGACCGCCTCGTGCCAACATCATCACGAGGAAGTGGGTCTTTCGGCATAAGACTCACCCAGACGGGACTCTCGAGCGCTACAAAGCTCGCTGGGTGGTTCGAGGCTTCCGGCAATGTGCGGGCGTGGACTTCACCGACACCTTTGCTCCGGTTGTTAAACCGGGCACGATCCGCACCGTGCTTCAGCTGGCCGTCTCCCGAGCTTGGCCTGTGTATCAGTTGGACGTCTCCAACGCCTTCTTGCATGACCACCTAGCCGAGCAGGTGTTCTGTGAGTAGCCCACCGGCTTCGTCGACGCCACACAGCCGGATCATGTGTGCTTGCTCTCCCGTTCTCTTTACGGGTTGAAGCAGGCGTCTCGGGCCTGGTACCAGCGCATCGCTGGCTCTCTGCAGACACTCGGATTTACGTCGACCCACTCCGATGCGTCCCTCTTCGTGTATCATCACGGGGTTGACATGGCCTACTTGTTGCTCTATGTCGACGACATCATCCTGACGGCATCCACTGTCGCACTTCTCCAGCGGCTTACTGCTCGTCTTCGCGATGAGTTTGCCCTGAAGGATTTGCGGCCCCTTCACTACTTCCTCGGCATTGAGGTGGTTCGACGGCTGGATGGGTTCTTTCTGCACCAGCAGCGTTACGCCCATGAGCTTCTCGATCGTGCCGGCATGCTTAATTGCAAGCCTGCTCCCACGCCTGTTGACACCAAGGCCAAGGTTTCAGCTCTGGAGGGCTCTCCCGCATCTGACGCAGCCTTCTATCGCTCCATTGTGGGTGCCTTGCAGTATCTCACTCTGACGCGCCCCGACTTGCAGTATGCCGTTCAGCAGGTCTGCCTTCACATGCATGCTCCGCGTGATTCTCACTGGACCTTGGTGAAGCGTATCCTCCGTTACATACGCGGCACCCCGTCCATGGGACTTACACTGACGGCCTCCGCCTCCACCGACCTCGTCGCCTACTCTGATGCGGACTGGGCTGGCTGCCCAGAGACACGGCGCTCCACTTCGGGGTACTGTGTCTACCTTGGGCCGTCCCTGATCTCTTGGTCTTCCAAGCGACAGCCCACAGTCTCTCGCTCAAGTGCCGAGGCAGAGTATCGGGCAGTGGCTAACGCCGTTGCTGAATGCTCTTGGCTTCGCCAGCTGCTCCAGGAGTTGCTTTGTGATGTTCACAAGGCCACGCTCGTCTACTGCGACAACGTCTCCGCCGTGTACCTCTCCGCCAACCCGGTCCATCATCGACGAACGAAGCACATTGAGCTCGACATACACTTCATTCGCAAGCAGGTGGCCCTTGGGCGCATCCGGGTCCTCCACGTCCCGACGGCGCAACAGTTTGCCGATGTTATGACAAAAGGACTGCCTACTTCTGTTTTCGAGGAGTTCAGGTCCTGTCTTTGCGTCTCCGGCGACGCTTCGACTGCGGGGGGGTGTTGAATATATGGTTTGTACATGTCTATTGTATGGTCTGGCCCACCTCCTAGTCTTTGTATAGTTGAGGTAGAGGCCCACCTTGTACTCCATATATACGTGCGCTATGCACCGATCAATACATCGAGTAGCATTACCCAAATATTCGTTTCCAACAATTATGAAGGGATGCCTGCTAGTTTCCAAGATCAAAGATGGTGTTTCATGAAGAAACATTCATAATATTGCAGCACCAAATCATGCTAACAAATCACGTTGTAGATGTTTTTACCCCACATGGGCTAGTCTATGGATAGGCCCTTCACCCTCTCGCCTTAGGCATACTCTCAGTTCCATATGACTTTGTTGTTGCTAACCTTTTTTTATTTCGTTCTTGTGTGCGAGTTTGTGTTGGCTTTATATATCCTAGTCATGCAAAGACCGGGTGTAAGGATGGCAATTTTATCCACGGACATGGATACCCGCGGATATCCGACCCGAATGTACAGGGTTTGGATACAATTTTATATCCATGGACAACGTCGAAACCCGACCCGACTAATTATGGATAGGGCATGTGTATAACTTTATACCCATGGATATACCCGACCCCGACCCGCAAGTATATACCCTGTCAGCTTTTCTTTATTTTAATAAAAACTCAAAGGAAATTTCCCTAATCCCCACTAAGGAATTACTCCACCGCTCCTTCCCATTCTTATCTCCTCGGTAAATGACTTGTGAATCATCATTAAATATCTTCTCCTCTCCTCGACTCTTACTCCTGCGGACCTAGATATAGCCTGCGTCGCCGTCCACATGTGGTGCCGCACTGTAGCTACCCACTCATCGGGAAGGTGGCTGGCCAAGTCCATCTCCATAGATCCACCCCACATCTCCATCTCCATAGATCCGCCACACTCCTCCATCTAAGCGTTTCCAAGCACGCAAGATACCACCAGTTCACATGTGCGCCAATGAGGTGGAGCACGACGATGCAGCGTGCAGCATGGCACACAACCGGGAGTATGACGGCGTCACCGAGGTGCAGCGAGGCCGACGCAGAGCGCGACGAGGAGCAGGACCGCGTCGTGGAGGTGACAACCACACCAAACAACCAACCATCACGATAAGTTTTTTTGTTTCTGCTCGTGTACATCTAGTGCTCTTGTGCATGGATGTGCATGACGTACGTGCTTGTTCATGACTTTGTATTATTAGTAATTGGAGTAGAGACCAAGAGATTCGCAGTGGTCAATTTATGTTTGTTAGTTGGTGGTAGTAAAAAAATGGACTTTACAGCATGACCTGATCTGTATTCTGTTCTATTCAATTTCAGTCAGATTTGACTACAAATCTGACTAGAAATTAATATCTGACTGCAAATTAGAGAACAAGAGATTGTAGTGGTCAATTTCAGTCGATTATTCTTTTCTACACATGACCTGGTCTATATATATGCATCTTAATTAGTAATTCTTGTTTACCAAATCAGTCAGTTCGTTTTCGAATTTCAATCAAGTGGGTTATGAAAGATCTCACAGTCCCTTGCTTTAGCTATTTCTTAATTTGGTTATAAAAATTGCATTTTAGGTACATATTTTGTACGGTTCATACATTACGTACGTAGTTCCATTTTAACTGAAACGGAAGACTTTCTTCATTGTATAGGGCAATGGCTTCTCATGATGGATCACAAGGCGATGCCTGGGCTATCGTTCGGAATTTGTTACTGAGTGTTCCTTCATCACCTTAAATTTGCATAAAGGGATAGAAACTCCCCTCTCTTTGCGGCATTTCAAAGTGTTCTTGATGATGATGAAGAAACTATGGTGACATATTCCATTCATTATAGTTGATTTTTACATGATACAATATTTGTTTTTTTTCTTCATGTTTTCAATTATTGTTCTTATGATCTGTTCACATCAAGGATGCGTCCGAGTCTATCATAACTGAAGATTAGTCAGCCATGCGCTGAAGAAAGAAGATGATGCCTCAAGTAATACCTTTTTCATTCATAATGAGAACTATGATGTACATATGTATCCTGGTTGTACTTGTCATTATTTAATGTTGGACTATTCATATGTCATTTTGTAAGAAACTAAGACTGAGAAATTATGCCGTTAGCATTTGAAAACTTATTTAATGTTGTGCTGTTGTGCAATGCCATTTTAAGAGAATCCGAGTCTTCATTCGAATGTTGTGCCATGTTATGTAATTATTCAAGGTATTATGTATATGTGTTTATAGGACCCGATGGATATCCATTGGTTATGGATATCCATCAGGTTTGGACATGGACATAATTTTTTGCCCATGGATTTTTTCATGGATGGGCAAAGAATATCCTCGTGGATTCGGATATGGATTTGATATTGTTCAACCCAGGCCGAACCCGATCCATTGCCATCCTTGACCGGGTGTATGCTCATCATGGTTTGTATCCCCTTCATGCTACATTACGACTTAATAAAAGTGCCCTTTATTAAAAAAATAGATGTTCTTTATTAGTGTCGTTGTGGCATGAGATTATCTGGTAACACATTAACGGGCGCTCATTCAATGACTAATAACAATTCATGATCCCTTGTAGTTAAACTCCATAGAAATGTCTTCTTGTGCAACACATTATGGTAACCGATGACATATACCCATCACATACAACTCTTTTGTATTCATAAAATGTGAGATCAAAAGGTCATGGCAATACACTCCTCTCTTACGGCTGCAAAGAGGTCAGAGTTCATGTATCTCTCGCCCCCGCTCGGGAAAATGGTCACAATCATCTTCCCCTTGTTCTCTTCTCTTGCTGCGACCTGAAGATACATTTGACTCGGAAGAGTTAGTAAATATCAAAGAAGGAAAGTATAACAAAACTGAAAACAATGTTAATACACATTTCTTGTTTCTTTAAATGCAAACAAAAACTCAAACCAGGTATCCCCATTTTCCATTAATACAAGAAAAAATTAAATATGAGATGTGAACCTTTAAGCAAGCTGCCAAGTTTGCCCCAGAGGATATTCCCACAAGCAGGCCTTCTTCCATTGCCAACCTCCTCGCATTCGCCATTGCTTCCTCAGTGGTCACGGTGACTGTCTCATCGATGACCGAGGTGTCCAAGATCTCAGGTAAGAATCCTGGTCCTATTCCCTGGATTTTATGTTTTCCTGGTTCCCCACCTGAACAATACCAACACGTAAGTCAACAGAGTGTCACTGTCACTAGTGACGCAATCTGAAGCAATGGTACCACACAATCTGAAGCAATCGTGTAGCCATAGAATTATCTGCACCGCATGTTTCAATCAATCATGAAGATATGATGAAAGTATGACACATTGACACTTATCTGCTGCCTACCAAATGAAAGCATCCTTTCAAAATGACAAGTGAAACATTTTCTCAAAAAGAATTAAAAAAAGAGATGACGACGAGTGGAACTAATGGACTGACAACTAAACAGCAAGCAGAGTTACAAGTTACAACTGCACTAAGAAAGTACTCCATTCTGTAACAATTTTTATTGAGGATATTCTGCAACAAATATTAGATGTCAAATCATTTTGCAGATTCTCTACAGTAAATATCATTTCAATTAAAAGTGTGGTACTTTATTTCTGTGAAGCATAAAAGCACTACAAAATATTTATCTAACCTTAATTAGCCATTACTGATGATTTCCAAGGGATTACTCCATCAGTTTTGAAGTTCAACATCAGATTTTTTTACCTGAAATAACTGGACTCTCTGTAGGTTCCACACAAATGATCTTCACATTTGGGTTTTGCATCTTCAGATACTTTCCGACACCAGATACCGTGCCTCCTGAGCCTGAACCGGCAACAAATATGTCCACCTTGCCAGCAGTATCCTTCCAAATCTCAGGTCCTGAAAACAGCATAAATCTTCTTTTGTAAAAACAGACCAAAAGAAAGTACTCCTTTCTTCTGAATATCATAGGTCAAGTCATCTTGAGACAGTACCAGTCCATCTGATGTGTGCATCAGGATTTGCTGGATTTGCGAACTGATCAAGAACATGTACGTTTGGTAATTCTTTCTTGAGCTGTTCGACCTTGTCGGTTATTCCTGGGAACCCAAGTGTTGGATCTGTCACGTGGTTACACAAAAGAAACAAGGTTACAAACACAAATCACAGCGATTGCAAGGAAAATCAGACTTAATCAAGCAAGCAAACATTTGTGTTTCCTTGAGCCAGGAAGCAACTATGCTGATGCTATCTATCTATCTATCTCACCAGTTATGAACAACTCAGCACCCATGTATCTCAACAAGATCTGTTTATCAAGCGAGTATTGGCCCGGCATCACCGCGACGAACCTGTAGCCTTTGCTAAGAGCAATCAGAACCAATCCCAGGCCCAAATTACCGCTGGTCGGCTCGACTAGAGTCGTGACACCGGGTGAAATCAGCCCTTTCTCTTCAGCATCTTCGATCATCCTGAAGAAAACATGAACATAAGCTCACAATTTCCCAGCACTTGCAAAATCAATTCTGGGAAGTGCAAGAAGATATACTTGAAATCACCACCTTATCACGCCAATCCCTACAGCCAAACAATGAAAATGATGGTTTACACTATACAAAAAGACTTAATCTTTAGCCTAAGTGAAAATTTAGTCCCTTTTTTCTCCCGTTGACTTTTCACGAATTGCCCAACTAGCACAAATGAAACTAGCTCTGTAATCTGATACCAACCCAAGATGTGCGAGAAGAGATGAGCCTGATCAGAAGGAGCTAGCAGTACCTGAGAGCGCTGCGGTCCTTGACGGAGCAGAGGGGCTGGTAGGCCTCGATCTTGCCGACGATGCGGGCACCCACCCCCTCCTTGCCGGCGACCCGCTTCAGCTCGATCAGCGGCGTCCACCCTATCAGCTGAATCAAACCAACCGCTCCACATGAGCCTCTCCTAAATCCCAACCCACCTCAATCTCCGTCAGAGACTCAGAGTCATATACAGGGGAAGGGGCCGAGGCTTGCCTGGGTGACGTCGGTGGCGATGTGCTCCTCCTGCCCGGTCCCGCCGTCGGCGAGCAGGGAAGGGACCCCTCTCCTGCCAGCTCCCTCCGCCTCCTCCATCCCCGGCGCCATGGAAGCTGCTGCTGCCCGACGGCCGGCGCTCCCCTGTTTCTTGGCTTCTCGCGGGAGGAGGAGACAGGGCAGCTAGCTAGGGGAGCGACAAGTGATGAATCGGTTCTGCAAATCGCCAAATTTGTAGTCGAGGATCAAGGAGGGGACAGGGGAGTATTTGTTTGGAGCTTTGGTAGCTGCGCAGCCCAATCTCCGGTCCGCTCCGACCCCGTGGCTGTTAATTTAAGGATCAAGAAGGTGTCCTTTTTTGCCGCCATTTGGCGCACCGTGCAAACCCAACCCTATCCAGTGGACTGTTCACCGAGAACGAGGGGTTTTGTGTCCACCTTTGCGAATTGCGACAGCCACCGGGTCGCGATCTCAGACTCAGAGCATGCATAACGAAGGTGCTCATTTGCTGCCTCCCATGGATCAAAGTGCTCCTATTTTAAACCGGCGTCACACCCAGGTGCTTTAGAAAACTGGTTTCAGCCAGTCCCTCAGATTCAATGCCACACTTACGGGCTGGATGCTCACGGAATCGTCTACGGGAGGATGTAGAACCAGCTGATTGGTGCTCGTTTTTTTGCTTTGCGTGAATCACGGCGCCCACTTGCTCTTTCGTTCCGCCACATCAGTCCGTAGCTAAGCTTTCAGTAAAACTTGCCTGTAAGTATAGCATTACTGGATTCAAGGGTGTTCACATTTCCTTGTATGTGTGTGGTCAGTGGTAGATGCAGTTCCGGTCGAGTACGAGGTGCCTCTGATAATTTCGTCAATCTCAAGATTTACCGGTTCAACCCGTCGGAGATGTTACTCTATGATCTATTTCAAGCTAATTAAGCTTGTATGCAAGTACATGGCCTCAAGGGTCTATCTAGCTATATTAATGTTTCATTGTTATTTGGCATGCTAATGAAGCACTACCTACCAATCATAGGGATACTGCATGTAATCAAGCGTTTATCTAGTTCACGAAATCGGGTCCCCGTAGTATCCTATCTCAAGGAGATACAACTGTCCTGGGTGGCCAAGACCTTGGTGATCTTACAAATTGGTATTCAAGCCTCTCTAAGCGAAGTCATCATGCAAACTATCGAACTTGGAGAACTACATCCTTGTGTATGCATTCCCCTCCACTCTCTCCACTTTGTGCAATCTACTTTCTTGAAGTTCTCAATTGTAAAATTGCATTAGTAGGGAGCTATTAGGCAAATAGTAGTTTATCTGGTTACATTTGCGAACCCCACTAAGAAAGGGGTTAAATCTTCTATTAACCCCCTCTTGTCGATCATACATTATCCTTTACGAAGGCCCTCTTAACTAGATTGATATGATTAATTTTATGTAGGTACTTAAGATGAATTTTATTTGTGTAACTCGTAGGAGCACTTGGACACACTAGATGAGACCAAGTGCATTTGACAAGTATACACTAGTGCATAACCGGGCAATAGCACCGGTTCGTAAGGCCCTTTAGTGCCGGTTCCATAACCGGCACTAAAGTGTGGGCACTAAAGCACCCCCCCTTTAGTACCGGTTCAGCACGAACCGGTGCTAAAGGGCAACCACGTGGCACGAGCCAGCTCCGGGGGCCGGGAGCCCTTTAGTACCGGTTGGTAACACCAACCGGTACTAAAATGTTTGGCGGGTTTTTGGTTTTATGATTTCTTTTTCATTTAATTTTGTGTTTTCCATTTTAATTCTTTTTCGTTTGCTGGTATTTTACGATACTACACATTGTACACATTATGCATATATATAGGGATGCTATTCATCACCTAGGGTGCAGAATAAGTTATTCTTCACCCGAGGTAATCTTACGATCACTTCATAATTAAATTACATTTGGAATTCAAATAGTTACATTCCTATTGATTCACTACGTAAATTTTGGTATAAGAAAATAAAAATATAGGTCATAAGACAAGAAAATTTAGAGTTTATGTATATTTTACACTATGTTTTTACGTTTGTAATTTTACATAATATAAAATATTTTTTACGGCGATTATATATTTTCTTACGGTCTCTTTTTACGTCAGAAATAAGACAAAACTTACGGAACGTAAAATTACAGTGCATAGGTGGTAAAATAGAGGGGGATGAAGAATAACTATTCCTCACCCAGGGTGACGAATAGTCAATCCCTATATATATCATCAATGTCTCACAAACCACCATATATATAGAATTTCTAGTAGAACCAATCATATATATATCATCAATGTCTCACAAACCACCATATTAATTCACACATACACACATGTATAGCTATATACAATTTCTCCTACATATGCATATTGCCTTCGGAGCCAGTGGCATTAGCCTAATTGGTGCCTTCAGAGCACGATGACAATTGGAAGTGGTTCATGACCTGATCGATGGGGGCGGTAGCGGGTAATAGTATTCCCCCTTCGGATTTATGACCTGGTCGAGCAAAAATCCCGCTATTTCCTCTTGAAGTGCTTCTACGCGCTCCGTTTCTAGGAGCTTGTCCCGCACCTCTGTGAACTGTTAAGAAGGAGATCAATATGCATGTGTATTAGTTGTGTGACTAGATATCGATAATGGTGTAAAAATTGTGAATAGTGTTCTGACAAGCGTACCCATTCCTGTCTTTGAGATCTGCTCCTTTCGGACGCCATCATGCGAATGTTCTCGCAAACGCAGAATGCACACAGATCAGTCCCCTGCGCCTGCTTCAGGGCCTTTACGAGAATGGAATTTAATTTGATCAGATAATAATTAATCAAGCATGATAATTAAAGAGATGGCAGCTAGCTAGCTAGTACTACTTAATTACTTACCTTGGGTCGAAACCATTTCAGCTGTCATTTCCATTCGCCTTCCGTGACGCTGATGAACCTTGCCCAAGCCCTGCCCGCCGACAAAGAAAATGAATAAAGGGGTTATTAAATAATTCATATCATGAAATGACGAACTAAATAGGCCGAGATATATAGTTAATAATGATTGAAATTACCCGTTGACTATCCCAAACAAGATGTTATAGTCACTATTTGCTTTGAGTAGTGAGTCCAGTATTTCAACTGTTCCGGCGTCAACTTTAATGATACACAAGATCCAGTGAAATCTGCATGCACACACGTTTGCATGTCTTAATTAAGCGGGCATATGTAAGCAAAAACATGTAGCTAGCTAGTAGGCAAAAACAGAGAATTTATAGTACAAGAAAGTGTGACTCACTGGAAGTTGTAAGGAAGTAGTATATCTTCATTGTATTTGAGATGCTTCAAGAACTCTAGCATGCTGTCCTCTACCTGCTTTTCATGATGCTTGTTTATTTTCCATGTGTATTCATTAACGTTGTTTGGGTCAATGAACCCAATGCCATAGCGTCCACCTTTTCTCATTTCATACATCTTCATCCTACATAATACCACAGAAAAGAATATAGTGAGGATAATTACAGATAATGATTGATCAAAAGGATCACTACAGCTAGCTTGAGACTTAAATTATAGAAAGAAATCACTTACAGACAATAGCAACTGACGATAGATTTGTCGAGTGCGTCTTGATTGTATAACTGAAACAGTTCGGAATACTCAACGGTCACAGGTTTCTGATGGTAGTAATGATCCTTCTTGACTTGCACCATGAGGGACTCTCGATCGGATCTCTTGGTAATGTCCATGTACCATTGATGCAATTCATACATTCTCGTTGGGAGCTTCTTGACCTCTTCTGGCTTGACCAAAGGTTGGCCCCGGGCATATTTCCGTTTTATTTCCTCCTCTCTAAGCACAGGCATGTCCTCGATCTCGAGGAGTTGTCCAACAGTGATGTTGAGAGTTTCAGCCTGCATTATATGCTCCTGGGTTATTGCCACATCGCCCACCTCGGGAACGTAAACTGTTTGCCCACAATAATATTGGACGCGCGTACTGTCACGTGTTGTTGGCACAACAAGCGGGGGGATCGATTGCGCCGCCTGTTCTCCCAGCTGGGCAACGGTTTTCCCGCATTTTTTGACAGCTGCTTGTTGTTTGCTCGAGCTCGACCTCTTTCTGTAGACATTGTCGATGTAACTTCCTGATGTGGCGCTCATAGTCTGTGTCAACAGGCTTAGGAGCTGGTGGTTGAGCCATATGAATGAAGTGGTCAATAATTTCCACAGGCACTTTCTCCCTTGGCGGCGGTGGCGGTTTCGGTCCAAAATGGGCGTCGACTTCTGCCCGCACTATGGCATTGGTTTGCTCCTCGGTCCTGTCGTAAGCCCTCTCAGGAAGAGGAGTAGTGAGGTTTGGACCATATTTATATCGCTTGCCTCCGCCTGTACTTCCTGTACTATGACCTCGACTCATACCGCTACGCACCATAGCTGCGGGGTGTCTCTTCTGCGATTGCTGAGGCGGCGGAGACGGCTGACGGTGCTGAGTTGGACGAGGAGGAGTGGCCTGAAGCTGTGCCGGACTTGGAGGAGGAGTGGCCTGAGGTTGTGCCGGACTTGGAGGAGGAGTGGACGTCTGACGCTGTGTTGGACTTGGAGGAGGAGTGGCCTGACACTTTGCCGGACTTGGAGGAGGAGGAGTGGCCTCACGCGTTGGTGGACTTGGAGGAGCGGGAGTCTGCTGAATCGGTGGCGGACTTCGACGAGGAGTCGGGTGACGCGGTGTCGGTGTCCTTCGAAAGATGATGCAATCCTTTCTCCATAGGATGATACGATGTTTGGCCTCTCCGAGTGTGTGCTCCTCGTCACCTCCAGGAATGTCAAGCTCTAGCCCCGAATATTGGTCCACCACCTCATCAACCACGACACGAGCATAGCCTGCTGGAATCGGGTTGCAATGGAAGGTTGCATCAGGGGAATTTGCATAAGCAACGCCGTCCGCCACCTTCATGGATATGTTCTTCATTTTGAAGTGTAGCTCGCAGTTAGTGTTCTCCGTGATGTCATCCATGGGGTATCTATCCAGCATTGCGTCAAACGGGGCGGAACCCACGCCGCTTCTCGGCATGGATGGGGCGGTGGTATCCAATGCTGGATCATTCGCTAGCTGCTGCAGCTGCTGAGACCCCCTTTGCTGGCTAAGTGAGTCGATCTGCTCCTGCTGTGGCTGGAATTTGACTGCCAAGTCCGCGTGTGCTGATTCTAGGCCTTGAAGGCGTTCATAGTCCAGCTTCCTCTTCTCCTCCTCCATCTTCCTCTGCTTCTCCTCCGCAATCTTCCTTCTCGCACGGGTTCTGTAGTCGGCGTTCCAGTCCAAAACCCCCTCATACCACGGAATAGCGCCCTTGCCTCGTGTTCTTCCCGGGTGTTCAGGATTTCCCAGGGCACGCGTAAGCTCGTCGTTCTCTCTGTTGGGCTGGAACACCCCCGTTCGAGCCTCTTCTATTGCAACAAGTATATTATCGTTGGCTCCGTTCAGACATGCTTTCGTCGAAACTTTGCCTATCTTCGGGTCCAACTCCCCCCATGCGCATAGAACCAAGTCCTGCACCTGGGGGGCCAGCTCTTAGTAACCGGAGTGACACCTGCATCCTCCATCTCTTTCTCAGACTTATCCCACTTAGGCATTGCCACCGCGTAGCCACCTGGCCCCAGCTATGGAACTTATCCTTTTTTTCGGCATTCTTCTTGTTTATTCTCGACCGTTCCTTAGCTAATTCTGAATCCTTGAATTTCACGAAATCGTCCCAATGAGCACTTTTATTCTCTAGTGTTCCCTTGAATACTGGAGTCTTCCTTCCATCCTTGATGTACTTGTCCCATACACGATTCTTGTGGTTCTTGAATGCAACCGCCATCTTCCTAAGAGCGGCGTCCTTGACTTTCTCCACATCTGCATCTGTGAAATGATCTGGTAGGGTGAAATGTTCCATGAGAGTATCTGTTGAGGATATAACCGCCAAGGCTAAACCGACCAGGAGGGGCCGGTTCACCTTTAGCTATACCGAAGCCCAAGACAACCCGGAGGATGGCGCTTTACGGATGAAGCTTAGTGGCCCAGAGTCCACGGGCGATTTAGGGCCCATGATGGTAAACCGCCATGCTTGTATAAACTTGTATTATAAGAAAGAAAGGAAGAGACCAAGGCTGGCACTTGTATAACTCAGCCTAGGACTCTATAGACCGGCCGGGGTCCTCCTGTGTATATAAAGGGGTGACCCGGCGGCGGTTTAGGGACAGACAACAACAACTCGAGGCTCAGGCTAGCGTATTCACTCCCTGCGCATCGAAACCCAATCAATCCCATCACAACTAGATGTAGGCCTTTACCTTCATTGAAGGGGCCGAACTAGTATAAACTCCCGTGTCCCTTTGTCCGGTTTAACCCCTTCAAGCTAACCCGTCGCGATGGCTCCACGACTAAGTCTTTCCAAGAAGACATCTGACGTGTTAAGTTGGCGCCCACCGTGGGGCTATCGCATGATGGTTTCGAGTTCTTGAAGGGCAGCTTTGAATGACTCAAAGGGTACGCGGTTGGCTGGATGACCAAGAGTCGTCGCAGCAAGCTCTACATCGACAACGAAGGGTGGGGCCCCGAGACCGGCTCAATCGAGTACGGATACCGGGCCCCCTTTGGAGGAATCCATGTCTTCATCGGCAAGATCGGCGAACCGGGTCCTGAGCTGGACATCTGCACCGACCTCGTCGAAACAGCTCAGCATGCAAACCCAACTCAGGTTAAACCTGCCGTGAAGCGGGCGTTCGTAGGGTGCGTCCATGGGGCCGGATCTGAACCGGTATCTGAAGGTGAGACAACTATTTACTCCGACAGCGAGTCATCTGCCAGTGAAACTGAGTCCCTGTACCAAGTCCATAATGATGGGTTCGAGGGATATTCCGACGGCGGTAGTATTCCGGATCTCCCTAAACCGCCGAGACGGGTTGCTGTTTACATGGCCGGAACACAGCCCACGTTGCAATCTTCAACAGCAGCTGTGGCAGGAGGCCCGGGGCGCCGGCCGGTTCAAGTTCTCTCTGATCTGATGGATGCTTGGGCGACCTTGCTAACCGTGGTGGTTACCCCGGAGACGCAGGACCAACATAATGCGGACGTTGCAAAGCTGAAAGACCAGATAGCACAGGCCAAGGAGGATCTGGCGGCTGCAGATGCTAGGATGGCTGAGGAACGGGCCGCTTTGGATGCCCAGTCACAATTGATACAGGCACAGAATTACCGGCTGACATTGGATCAAAACGCATCGAACGAGGTAATGCGGCGGAAGTATCGATCGCATATGCCGCCGGTCTTTGAAGGCTTGAACCTCTTCAATACACCAGGGGCTGGGACGAGCAATCCAGCAGCCGTAAACCGGACTGAAGCACCTGGGACGGCGCCGGATCAGCCGCGCCTAACAGAACCACCTCAACGGACGGACAACCCGCCGCCACATGTGACCACGCCACCAGATCATTTTCCGAGCCCTTTGGATAATATGATTGCCGCAGCGTCCCGTCTGGCGGCTATTCCGATTGAAGGTGACTCATTGGCGGCGATCGAAACACGGCGGGCCAGGGATCTTCTTCAAACCGCCGTGGTACAACAGCAGGCCTATTCTTATAGTCAGGATAGAATTCATTCGACCCTGCGGCCAAGCAAAAGCTACAGCAGACACATGGATGAACCAGAAGTATCTAGCAGTGCCAGGCGTCGTAATGCGACCCACGGGGAGATAAATGCTCAAGATGTGGTAGATAATGGCAGGGCACGTAGGGAGGCTGGCCGCCATCAAACCGCCCCGCTTCAGCCAATGGCGTCGGTAGACCGAGGCACTGGGGTCGCTTTCAGTTCCTGGGGAGTGTCGTGTCTTATTCCGGCCCTCCGTAACATACGACTACCTAAGGATTTTAAGGGTCCACAGAAGGTACCCAATTACACTGCTGATCAGCCGCCTGAGGCGTGGGTCGAGAGTTACGAGATGGCAATGGAGATGCTGGAGGTGGATGAAGCGGCTTGTGCAAAATATTTCACGATGATGTTAGAGGGGACAGCCCGTACTTGGCTGAAAAACTTACCGGCCAATTCCATCGAGTCATGGGGGCAGTTGAAGGCTCAGTTCATAGCCAATTTCAAAGACACCTGCAAACAGCCTATGTCCATTGTGGATCTGGATGCCTGTGTTCAAGGGGAGAGTGAGTCAACAACTCACTGGGTGCGCCGGGTTTCGGAGGTTTTGCACTCTTCAGACCGGATTAGCACTGGCCAAGCGATCTTAATGCTGGAGCGCAATTGCCGGTTTAAGTCGTTAAAGATGAAGTTGGGAAGGCTCAAGCGCCATTGCAATGATATCAGAACACTCATGGCTGCCTTGGTAAAATATGCCGATTCTGATAATACCAAGGATCCCGAGTCTGATGAGGAGAAACCGGAGAAGGGAAAGAAGAACGGCGGTGCGAAAGGGCAGCAGCACCGCAACCAAGGAGGCCATGGGAATAACGGTAAGCGCAAGGCAAATAACTCAGATTTTGTGGCTAACACGAATATGCAGCGTCGTAAGGGTAAACCGCCCCAGCGCAGTGGCGGGATGAATCTGGAGCGCTTGTTGAACCAGCCCTGTCCGAAGCATGGAACCAAGGAGGCCCCTTCCACACACCTTTGGAAGGATTGTCACATAATGAGGGAGTTCAAAAACTCTGATCTCTACCGGTATGATCAGGGTCCGTCCGGCGGTTCAGGCCCTGGTTTCAATGGGGGCGGCGGTTCAAGCTCTGGGTTTCAGAATAATCAAGGCCATCAGAACAACCATGGCAATAACCAGCAGAACAACCAGGGGAATCAGCAGCAGTCAGGCTACCAAAGTCATCCCAAGCAGTTGAACAGCGGACAATATCACGTGTTCACGACTAGCCTGTGCAAGCGAGATCAGAAGCTTCACAAGAGGGCAGTTAATGCTGTTGAACCGGCCGTACCACGTTTTCTACGATGGTCTGAGCAGCCTATTGTGTGGAGCAGAGAGGATCACCCACCCCGGATTGACAATCCGGGTCAGTTAGCCTTGGTCGTAGCACCTCAGGTGGGGGGTTACAAGTTCACTAAAGTTTTAATGGATGCAGGAAGCAGCATAAACATCCTGTACTATGAGACTTTCCGTCGCATGGGGTTGACAGATAAGAATCTTAAACCGTCGAATACAGTTTTTCACGGCGTGGTACCAAGTAAATCGGCATACCCTGTTGGGAAGATTGCTTTGGAAGTTGTGTTTGGAGACGAGCATGATTCCAGATCTGAGACATTGACATTTGAGGTGGTGAAGATCCAGAGCCCATATCACGCGCTGTTCGGACGACCGGCTTATGCGAAATTCATGGCGAGACACTGTTATGTCTACCTACAGCTCAAAATGCCGGGTCATAAAGGGACGACATGACCCCTTTGAAGAAGCCCACAACTGAACATGACCCGGCCCTGGCATTCAAACCGGCTAATGAGACTAAACTCGTTGACTTTGTCCCCGGTGATTCGTCCAAACAGTTTAGTATCAGTGCCAATCTGGATCCGAAATAGGAAAGCGCGCTCATCGAGTTCATCCATGAGAATCGGGACATTTTTGCATGGAAGCCTTCTGACATGCCAGGTGTACCGAGAGGACTCGCTGAGCACAATCTCAATATTGATCCCAAGTTTAAACCGGTCAAGCAGTTCCTTCACTGCTTTAACGAAGAGAGACGCAAGGCCATTGGTGAAGAGGTAGCCCGGCTACTGGCAGCAGGGTTTATCGTCGAAGTATTTCATCCCGAGTGGTTGGCTAATCCGGTGCTCGTTCTTAAGAAAAACGGCACTTGGCATATGTGTGTGGACTACACTGATTTGAACAAGGCATGCCCGGCCGATCCTTTTGCTCTCCCACGTATCGATCAGATCATTGATGCGATGGCGGGTTGTGACCGCCTGAGTTTCCTGGATGCCCATTCAGGTTATCATCAGATTAAAATGGCAGTTAAGGACCAGGAGAAGACAACCTTTATCACCCCCTTTGGAGCCTACTGCTACGTTTCAATGCCTTTTGGGCTCAAGAGCGCCCAAGCAACCTATCAGCGTTGTGTGCAAAATTGTCTTCACAAGCAGATCGGGCGCAATGTTCACGCTTACGTGGATGATATTGTGGTAAAATCCAGGAAGCAGGAAACCTTGATAGATGATCTCAAGGAGACGTCTGACAATCTTCGGGTTTATAAAATGATGCTTAACCCGGAGAAGTGCGTTTTTGGTGTTCCAGAAGGCAAGCTTCTGGGCTTTCTGGTATCCAACCGAGGCATCGAGGCCAATCCGGAAAAAATCAAAGCGATCACATCCTTGGCTAAACCGGCGTGTATCAATGATGTTCAGCGTTTGGCGGGCCGGATTGCGGCCCTCAGCCGGTTTTATCAGTCGTTTGGGAGAGAAGGCAATTCCCCTGTATCAGATGCTGAAGAAGAGAGATAAATTCATCTGGAGTGACGCCGCTAATGCAGCATTTGAGGATTTGAAGCGATACCTGGCTGAACCGCCCCTCCTTGCTGCTCCGGTCGATAAGGAGCTTTTATATTGTTGTATGTGGCTGCCAATGCCCGTGCAGTTAGTGTGGCGATTGTGGTTGAACGAAAGGAGGCTGGAAAAGAATATCCTGTTCAAAGTCCGGTTTACTATATCAGTGAGGTACTGATCGAATCCAAGCAAAGATATCCATATTGGCAGAAGCTGGTGTATTGAGTTTTTATGGCAAGTAGGAAGCTCAAGCAATACTTTCAAGGCCATCCTATCACCATGGTTAGCTCTGCCCCCTTGGGCGATATAATCCAGAATAGAGAGGCAACTGGCCGGGTTGCGAAGTGGGCAATTGAGCTTGGTCCCCATGGGTTGAAGTATATGCCCCGCACAGCCGTCAAATCTCAGGCGCTGGTCGATTTCATTAATGATTGGACCGAATTACAGGCACCAGAGGACAAACCGGACAACACATACTGGACTATTCACTTTGACGGGTCCAGGCAGTTGGAAGGCTCGGGGGCTGGAGTTATCCTTACTTCCCCTCGAGGTGATAAAATTTGTTATGTTCTCCGCTTAATGTTTCCTTGTACTAACAATGCAGCAGAGTACGAGGCCTTACTCCACGGCCTTCGTGTGGCTAAGGAAATGAACTTAAGCCGGGTTCGATGCTTTGGAGACTCTGATCTAGTGGCCCAGCAAGTTTCTGGCACTTGGGATTCAAAGGACCCACTCATGGCAGCTTATAGACGTGAGGTGGATATGGTAGCAGGCCACTTTAAGGGTTATCAGGTGGAGCATATTGACCGGCGCAAGAACGAAGCAGCTGATGCTCTAAGCCGGCTTGGATCTCAACGTAAACCGATACCACCTAATACCTTTCTGGATATCTTGCATAACCCGTCTGTGAAATTGCCTACAGAGGAGGATTTAGCTGTTCCTGATCCGGAGGCCCAATTGGTAGCCGCTTTATATTCCACTCCGGATTGGACTGTCCCATATTTGGCATATCTAAACCGAGGCGAGTTACCAGATGACGAGCTTTTCGCCAGACAGATAATCCGGCGGTCCAAGTCTATGGTCGTGCATAATGGTGAGTTACACCGTTGCAGCATTTCAGGCGTGTTCCAACGTTGTGTTTCTCCTGCAGAAGGGCAAGAGATTTTGTGTGAAATCCATGAAGGGGATTGTTCTCACCATGCCGGTTCAAAATCCCTCGTGGCCAAAGCATTCCATCATGGGTTCTACTGGTTAACAGCCCATTCTGATGCAGAGGATTTGGTAAAGCGGTGTGATGCTTGTCAGAAATTTTCACGTCGAGCTCATGTTCCGGCTCAAGAATTACGCATGATTCCCATTACTTGGCCGTTTGCTACCTGGGGTCTCGATATGGTGGGACCCTTTAAGCGTTCCAAGGACAAGAAGACCCACCTGCTGGTGGCGGTTGACAAATTCACTAAATGGGTTGAAGCGGAGCCCATCAGTAAGTGTGACGCAGCTACGGCGGTTCAATTCCTTAAAAAGGTTATTTTCCGTTTTGGCTTTCCACATAGTATCATCACAGATAATGGTACGAACCTTTCTAAAGGAGAGATGGAGGAATTTTGCCAATGAGAGCACATCCGGCTTGATCTAGCATCTGTGGCTCACCCCCAGTCTAATGGTTAAGCGGAGAGGGCGAATCAAGAAATCCTGAAGGGTATCAAGCCTCGGCTTATGGTCCCTCTGAAGCGGACCTCGGGTTGTTGGGTGGAAGAATTACCATCAGTTTCATGGAGTATAAACACCACCCCAAACCGGTCTACAGGTTATACACCTTTTTTCATGGTTTACGGGGCTGATGCTGTCCTTCCAAGTGATATCCGTCACGACTCGCCCTGAGTTGCGAATTATGTTGAAGCGGACAACGAGCAAGCCTGCCAAGAGGCGCTGGACCTGTTAGATGAGAAACGGGACATGGCGTTGGCTCGGTCGGCGGTTTATCAACAAGACCTGCGGCGTTATCACAGCCGCCGGGTTAAGACAAGAACCTTTCAAGAAGGTGATCTGGTGCTCCGTCTCGTTCAAGACCAGACTGATATGCACAAGCTATCCCCGCCTTGGGAAGGACCCTTTGTGGTCAGCAAGGATCTGCACAACGGATCATACTACCTCATTGACGTTCGAGAAGACTCACGAAGCTCTGAGGAGGAGACCCGACGGCCATGGAACATAGCTCTCCTACGACCTTATTATACTTGAAGCCACTGGCTTTTCTTATGTATATATTTCGACAATGTACATATTATGATCAATAAAATAAACCGGCACCCCCGCTAGATCAAGCAGGGTCTCCGTTGTCTTTTCTTCCAATATCTTTTAACTTGGGGGCTTCAACTAAGAAAAGCGGAGTGCTACCTGTTAAAACGGCTATCACACCACAACCTAGCTTGGGAGCTTCACACCCAAGGGGCCAAAGAGAGACTGATTGCTCACAGCACAGCTCAAACATAGGCACCCATTGAGCACAACTCACAAAGTTACTTGGGGGCTCTTTGTGTCAAATACCAAAGAGCTTGAAAGGACCCTTGTAGCCAGGTATCGACCCACGGCTTGGAAGCCTGGTGTATTCACCTAAAACCCTGGGTTAACCTGCCTTCATCAAGTAAGCCACTCCTATCCAGGTAATCCTGGCACGACCCGTCGAACGTTTGACAGTTACTCTCTTTGAGACCCTGAACTCGTCAAAGTTAAAACGATGATTGGTTAGTTGGAGGCCCATCTTAAAAGGCTTTGCTAAAATGGTTTAACTCAGTGGCCTGGTAGCCCATGAAAAGCCTCGATTCGGGCCTGGCAGCCCTTGAAAAGCCTCGCTGTTGAATTTTTTGGTTCATGCTAAGTTTTTATTCTTTCATCATGTTTACAACGAACCCGGTGTGGCTTACGGATTCTCTGTTTAAGCATTCACATAAAGGTAACCCGGCATCCTTCAAACCGGTCTGGTTTGACACTGTCTCCAGTAATCGGTTGGTGTTTATCACAACCCGGTTCGATATCATATGCCAACATGGCATGGTGGAAGTTGGATTTTCATCCTTTCTAATATCACAATTGGTAAAACTAACAGCAATTTTTCATATCACAGGTATGATTTATTATTGCTATGTTGTTAGCAACCATGGTTGCTTGCCAAGATATGCGAGGTATTTTTGACCCGTCCAGCGGTAACCCGTCTGGGCAGATTTTCTCTTATGCAGATACATGGATTGCATTATATTGAACAAACATAAGGCAGTATTAAAATTCTCATGACAAATCAAGACAGTATATTCCGGTGCACGATGGCAGCCGGGTCACAATATTTTTCTAGCCTATTACAAGGCGCTTTCAAGGCCCAAAATATAGTGTTGTTTCCGCCTGAACAAAGTTTGCGGAGCATCCAACATCTTGCCGGATTAAGTTTCGTTGCCGCGATGCTGCGAGGTTGACGGGTCATTTGGCAACGGTTCAGCCTCTTCTTCACCTTGTGGTTGGAAATCCGTGCTTGTCCAGTCAATCCGGGTTAAAGCCTGAAAGACAGCTTCTTCACTGATAAGTTCTGACGGATCAACATCAGGGGCATAAGTGTGCTAACGGATTGGCGGAATGAGATTTTGCACTTCGGGCACATCAGCATTAATTCGTTTGTTATTTGCATCATAACGAGACCGGTGAACAGTCAAGTTAGCATCTTCTGCCAGCTGACTCGCCAGCGGACGCATTTCCCTTGTCACCTTTTTCAAGGCTTCATCGTCAAAGTCCGCCACGTCCTCTTGTGTGCTTGGAAAGCCTTTGGCAAGGTCAACCAGATCAAGGTCAGCTATCCATGCTTTGGCTCGGGTAAGGGCTAGCAAAGCGCCTGCCCTGGCAGCAGATCGCTTCACCTCTTCTATCTGTGCTGGTACCATAGATAGCCTTGCTAGCGTTTCTTTGATCAGGGTCGGGGCTGGGTTGTCATAGGAGGCTGCACAAATAACCCGTTGGGCACCAACATACAGTTGTTCAATAAAAGTATATGCTGCTTTCAATTTCACACGTGCATCTGAGCCCAGATGAGTAATACGGCTTCCTGCTACGGTTTAAGGATTATTAACGACTGCCTTACAAAAAGGAATATTTCATGGCTTAGTGGGGATACTCACCAAAAACAGCAGAGGTCATAGCATTCACTTGGCGCTTCAATCCGGAAAGCTCCTCTTCCACCGGTTTAAGAGCTGATTCGGCGTCTTCAGCTCGTTTTCGTAATGCATCCTTCTCAGTTTCCCACTTGGCACGTTCAGTCTTGAAGTCTTCTTTCAGTGTTTCCAGGGAAGTTAAAGCGGCTTTTAGTTCATCTTTGGACTTGGAGGATTCCTCTTGCTGAGATTTGATACTTTCTTGAAGGTCAGCAATTTGAGTGCGTTGACTATTTATCTCCGCCTGTCAGTCACAGATGCATGTCAATATAATTTCAAAGTCCCAAGTATACAATTAATTATACGCTTGGCACTTGGGGGCTAATGCGGATTGCTTCTTTCCTACTGCTAGTTCAAAGTCCCCAGGATCAATACAAGTTTTAATCCGGGCACTTGGGGGCTAATGTATAAGATTGAGATGAGAAGGAATACCTCATAGCGTTCTTTCATCAGATTCACCAAATCAGCTTCAGAGTCTCGGCTTGCATAAAGCCGGTTCAAGAATCCGGAATGAAGTTCCTGGACAAAAAGATGAGCGTATTTTGACAAATCAATTTCTATTTTTCCTTTGCCTGGGAAAGCAAATTCATCTTTGGCCTTATGCTTTGCTAAGACGACCGGATTGCCCGGGGCGGTGTAACCAATGCCGGTGACGACAACTTCATCATCCTTTTCTGGGATTGAAGTAGGAGGAGTTGGTGGGTTGGTTGTGGAGTTCAGAGGATCAACAACTGGACTGGCAGGTGTGGCATGTGGACTGGAGGTGCCCTCGTGAGTGTCCGGGTCAGCTTCCGGCGGATCAGCGTTTACATTTGGTTCTGGCGGGACAAAATCGTCCATAGGATTATCAAAGTTCTCACGGGCATCTTCAGGAATCTCTGCCGGTTCAACTTCGCCAGAAGGGGTACTGGTCTTAGCCTTCTTACTCAGACGAGCTTTGCCGCTAATATCAAAACAAGGATTGGCAGGGTCAATATAAGGATAAGGGAAAAATGAAAGGTTGTATGCTTACCCAGGGACGGTTTTCAATGGAGGCAGCTGAGTGGTGGATGAACCGCCCGACGAGTTTGAAGATACCTGATAGTTTGAGTCAGATGGATTGAGAGGGTAGCGGAAAAAACCCTTCAAAGGATAACGTTTTTCAGGAGAACAAGCAACCTCTGGACGACATTTCCGGGTTGGTGTCAGAGGTAAACCGGAGGAGGTGACCTGTTGGCCACTATGCCGAGTTGTGCGATGACCTTTGGTTTGCTGTGTCTTCAAAGAAAGTTTTTGACCCATATAAGCAAGAGGATGAGAGCATTTCACTTTCCGAACTGCACGGCGAAGCCTTTGAGCCGGCACAAGTTCTGAGTCAGAAAGATAAATTACCTCAACGTGATCTGCACGGCTGGCCTCTGCATCATCCTGGGAGCAATCATTGTCAATAAGATGTATGAAATAAAAGCCAAGGGAGTCAAGTTCTACCTCTTCAGTTGATTCATGGACATCTTCTGGCGGTTCAGAAGTCTCGGCGGCTTTCTTCTTGCCAGCTCTCTTGGTGACCTTGCTCTTAACCCGAGGAGCCTTGGCCAGTTTGTCTTGAAGTTTCCTTTTCCAGAAGGAGTTGTCTCCCTGGGAGGTTGTGCAAAGGATTATTACAATAGAGCTAAAAGCACAGCAGAGTCAGGAAGATACAAAGTTAAAATGCTTACCGCTGGCAGTTTGTTGGAGGCATAATAAGGAGGCAGACCGACCTGAGTGCACACAGCGAGATTTTCATCAAGTATCTTCTTCACACTTTCAGTGACCTCATCCTCAGTCATCTCTATTTGGTTAAACCATTGCGGGTCATATGTCTGGCCAGTATATTCACACATTAACCTGGGGCGGCGGCTTAAGGGCAAAATACACCATGAAAGCCAGCAGCGGACAAGATCAACGCCAGTTAAACCATTGGCCAGGAAAGCCCGGAGTCTAACAAGTTGGGATGCATAGGCTTGACGTTCTTTTGCTGTTAGTCGTGGAGGTAAAGGGTGGCTATTGCTAAGCCGGTATGGCCGGTAACCTGGCAGAGGATTTTCGTCAGTAGGAGCAGTGTTTTGACAGTAGAACCACGTTTGGTTCCAGTCCTTTGGGTGGCTATGAAGTTTGGCGTGAGGAAATTCAACTTCTTTCCTCTTCTGAATTGAAACGCCGCCAAGTTCACTGTTGGGGCCGTCAGCAAATTCGGTCCGGCGGTTTAAGTGAAAGAGATCCCGGAATAAATCAACAGTTGGTTCTTCCTGCAGATAAACTTCGTAGAAAACCTGGAAATCACATATATTGGACACTGAGTTTGGTCCTATATCTTGAGGATGGAGTTGGAAGCTGGCAAGCACATCCCGAATTTTTTTTGATTCGGGGGGACTGAAGCCCCGGCCTAGATGTTGCAAGAACACAATCACCTCTCCCTCTTTGGGTTCAGGAGGGCATTCAGGACCAGGAACTCGCCACTGAAGAACATTCTGTGGAGCTAAAGCGCCTGTAACGACAAAGTTGTTGATCTGTGTCTCGGTAATCCGGGATGGGACCCAGTTACAGGCAGCAAATTGTGGTGCCATCACAGTCTGCAGAAGGAAAATGGGAAGTTTACGATTGCTGATCCAAGTGAATTCATCAATATTAAATTGGCATATAATGCTAAACCGGAAATTTAATCAAAGTGTACGTAAGAGGAGCCAAGCATTGCTATTCAAAATTATACGGCGGTTTAAGTGAGGGCTAATGGCATATGAGGAATTATCAACTATCGCAGGGTAAACCTCCCTTCGGTGAAAGGGTTAGATCTGAAAATTCACTAAGTGTTGCAGAAACAAGTTTCACAAGATGGTGATATAATTTTGGATCTACCGTCGGTCAATGAAGAGATTTTTCTGAGCCCTACAATAGCGTTAAGCGGAACAGAGAAGGTTCAGATAAGAATTTATCCAGGAATAGCAAGATGCTGTGGTACGGTACAGTAAAAACTACAGATCCAGCCGCAAAAAAGAAACTATCAGGCATAACTAGATTCAGTGAGATGCTAAAGGGAAGGCAGGTAAACGCTGACGAATGCTAATGAACACCGACGAACACCAAAGAAACTTTGAAACCCTAATACAGATCTGATAAGTGAGAAAGGGGAGTATTTACCAGAGTCACGCAGTGGCGGAGGAGTATCGCAGGAGCTCTAGTGCAAACAGGGTGATGCGGCGGCCTGAGATGAGGCAGAGCTTCAAGGTCGACGACGACGGCGATGCTTGAGTTCTTCGGGTCGCGAGGAGGAAGACGAGGCGAAGAGGCAAAGGGAAAAAATGAAAGGAGCCTTGGTCTTATTTATAAAGGAAAGGGGATAAAATGGCAGGCGCGAAAATCGAGGGGTCTGAAGCGGCAGAAAAGGATGCAGTTGTCGCCCCGGTCTTCGGGAATTAATTAAAGAGAAGGGAATCTTCATAAATCTTGTTATGCAGGGATGACATCACCATAACTTACTGCAGTGACAGAAGATGACGTCATGGAGGTTCACTAAAGTTCACAGGGAAAGGCAATATGGCGGTTTACGAGGGTGGTTATCAATTTTAATAATTTCCTAAGGATTGAAGATTGACATGAACAGGTCCAAATCAATCTGGGGCCTAATGTTGAGGATATAACCGCTAAGGGTAAACCGACCAGGAGGGGCCGGTTCACCTTTAGCTATACCCAAGCCCAAGACAACCCGGAGGATGGCGCTTTACGGATGAAGCTTAGTGGCCCAGAGTCCACGGGCGATTTAGGGCCCATGATGGTAAACCGCCATGCTTGTATAAACTTGTATTATAAGAAAGAAAGGAAGAGACCAAGGCTGGCACTTGTATAAGTCAGCCTAGGACTCTGTAGACCGGCCGGGGTCCTCCTATGTATATAAAGGAGTGACCTGGCGGCGGTTTAGGGACAGACAACAACAACTCGAGGCTCAGGCTAGCGTATTCGCTCCCTGCGCATCGAAACCCAATCAACCCCATCAAAACTAGACGTAGGCCTTTACCTTCATCAAAGGGGCCGAACTAGTATAAACTCCCGTGTCCCTTTGTTCGGTTTAACCCCTTCAAGCTAACCTGTCGCGATGGCACCACAACTAAGTCTTTCCAAGAAGACATCTGACGTGTTAATTCCATGACAGTATCCCAAAGCAGTTTTTTTGTTTGTCGTCGACAAAAGTAACATTTGGACGTGGCTTTGCTGGCTCTCTCCTTTCTTGAAGGGAGATCGGGAGTTGGTCCTTCACCAGAACTCCGCACTGACGAACAAACTTGTCCGCAATCTTCTTAGGCGCTAATGGTTCGCCATTAGGTCTGATTGCCTCGATATTGTACTTTACGCCCTCCTTCAACTTTTTGTTCGGGCCTCGTTTCGTCCTGTTGCCTGAAGATTTGCTCGATCAGGATGGCTGAAAGAAGAAAGATCGATTCGTTAATATATCTTGAACTCATTTAAAACATGTGATGATCACCAGATGCCTGCTTATATAAATATATATACCTCACCGGTCTTTGTTGTTTCGGGATCAACATGTTCTTCGTCATCGTCATAATCGTAGTTCATGACTTCATCAATTCGGTCGTCGCAATCGAATATCATATCACCCTCTCCGGTGTTGTTTAGAAATTCGGAGCCGTCATAATCTTCTTCATTCTGATCATCATCTGGCCCGCGTATCATATCGAACATGGTCTGTTCTCCCTCTCTGTCGGTATTGTCCGACATAGTTTTTATTTAACTAATCCAAAAGAAATATAAAACAATTTAGTATTCAAATTACATCGTCTCGAATACATCGTATCGAATAATAGATATAATCTCGAATACATTGTCTCAAATAATATATAATATTGAATAGTACATCACTGGCTAGGTAGCTAATTAAAGATCGAATACTACAGAAGAATCTATGACACTAGCGGTTCCTGCGGCGCGGGCGTTGGACACCCAAAGAGAAGGAACCCTCACAGGATCATAGCTGAAGTGAGATCCTTGAAGAAACTGCCAGGTATTGGAGAACCTGCCGCCCTCTAATGCAACCATGTAGCGATGGACGTGCTCGTCCTCCTCCCTGACACGACGACGTACCACCTCCGGCGGGGCCGGCTCCCTCCGCACCGAAACTGGCCCACGCGAACGCCACCAAACGAGATCAGGGTCGACGACGGGACCCAGGGCCGGGTTCCTCATCAAGCGGCGCCCCCCTCCAGGCAGCACCTCCCAGTGCCAGCCTGGCGGAGCCCAGTCCCGGACATGGGTCAGCCGGACGTCGTCGCGGACGGGTCGACGGCGAGGATGCGGGCCGGGCATCGTCGAGAACAAATACTAGCTATATGCCTGCAAAAAGTAACATTTTTTAATGATTGGATTTTGATAACTAAAATTTCTAACATTTCTATATAACACTAATTATGCTATCATTGCATATGTCAAAATTCTATATGCTATTTCATACTAATTAAGCATCTAACACTAAAAACAGAAAACACAACTTCTATACATCAATTAAAAAACTGAAAAACAACATTATATAAAAAATTTCCATACTAATTAAACACTAATTATATCCATCTAACATGCATTCATACATATATACTAGTGAAAAAATAATAATCTAAAAAATCTAAACTAATTAAACATACAAAATACGTATATACTAATATATACATGCATTAATTCATACATATGTACGTGTGTGTGTGTGTGTGTGTGTGTGTTCATCATGCTTGTGTGTGTGTGTATGGGCTCGGGGAGGGGCGGCGCCCATGGTGGCCGCCGGGGGCGAGGGAGAGGGGTTAGAAGGGGAGAGCTCACAGCGGGGGGCGGCGACGGCGAGGCGACGACCGGGGGCGGCGACGGGCCGGGGCGTGACGCGGGGGCGGCGACGCGGGGACGGCGCGACGGGGACGGGCCCGGGGCGGCGACGGAGACGAGGGCGGCGACGGGGACGGGGGCGGCGACGGGTATGGGGGCGGCCACGGCGATGGCGTCGATCGATCGGGGCGCGCGGGCGGTGCTTCAATGGGGAAACAGAGGAAGAAACAGAGGGAGAATGAAATTTTCGTAAGTGTTGTATATATAGAAGGCACCTTTAGTACCGGTTGGTGGCTCCAACCGGTACTAAAGTCCCCCCTTTAGTACCGGTTGGTGCCACGAACCAGTACTAAAGGGGGTGCACTGGCGCAGGTGCGGTGCGGCAAGTTTAGTCCCACCTCGCTAGCCGAGGGGCGACCGCACTGGTTTATAAACCCCCGTGCGGTAGCTCTCTCGAGCTCCTCTCCAAAGCAGGCCTACTGGGCCTACATGTTCTGTGCTGCCCTGTGGGCCTACTGGGCCTTTGCGGGCCTGCATCCTGGCCCAACAACAGGTTGGGTTTCTAGTCATATGCAGGCCGCTCTGGCCTAGTAGGCGGGCTTTTTTTATTTTTTTTGCTTTATTTATTTTTGAGTTTTTTTGTGTATTTAGAGTTTCTTTGTGAATATTTTTGCTTTAGGTACAAAAAATTACAAACTTTCTGTTAGTGACCGTAGTTTTCAAATTTGAATAGTTTAAATTTTGAATTATTTGAAATTAGTGTGAATCACTAGTTTGTGAATAACTTAACTTTAAAAATCAGTAAAGGCATGAAAGAATTTGTTTGCACATAAAATTTCTTCGCGTTTCAAATGCCAAAACACATAATTAACTACCCTAACTATTACAGAGATTCCCTTCTGGGTGTGAAACACAGAAGAAAGTGATGATAGTGAAGCCGATCACATCCCAGATCTTTGGGTGTGAAACTTTTTCTTCGCGTGTGTCCCTTTGCGCCGTAACCATGGAAAATCTTCATCATTTAACGGGATGCTCGGGTCAATATTCACTGTGAATGGAGCAATTTCATCAAACTTTTCATAATCTTCTGACTTGTCTGTCTTGTCATCCACTCCCACGATGTTTCTCTTCCCAGAAAGAACTATGTGCCGCTTTGGCTCATCGTACGATGCATTCGCTTCCTTATCTTTTCTTTTTCTTGGCTTGGTAGACATTTCCTTCACATAGAAAACCTGTGCCACATCATTGGCTAGGACGAATGGTTCGTCTGCATACGCAAGATTGTTGAGATCCACTGTTGTCATTCCGTACTATGGGTCTTCTGTTACCCCGCCTCGTGTCATATTGACCCATTTGCACCAAAACAAAGGGACCTTCAAACCACGTCGATAGTCAAGTTCCCATATGTCCTGTATATAACCATAATATGTTTCCTTTCCCGTCTTGGTTTCTGCATCAAAGCGGACACCACTGTTTTGGTTGGTGCTCTTCTTATCTTGGGCGATCGTGTAAAATGTATTACCATTTATCTCGTACCCTTTGAAAGTCATTATATTCGAAGATGGTAACTGGGACAGCAAGTACATGTCATCTTCAATAGAGGTGTCATGCATGGTACGTGTCTGCAACCAGCTGGCGAAACTCCTGGTTTGTTCACGTGTAATCCAGTCATCAGACCGCTCCGGGTGTTTGGAGCGTAGCAAATTCTTGTGTTCATCCATATACGGAGCCACCAAGGCGGAATTCTGTAGAACTGTGTAGTGTGCTTCAGTGAGAGAATGTCCGTCCATACATATTATTTGTTCCCCTCCTAGCGTGCCTTTTCCATCCAGTCTGCCCTTATGCCGCGATTCAGGAACACCAATCGGCTTAAGGTCAGGAATAAAGTCAATACAAAACTCAATGACCTCCTCATTTTGACGTCCCTTGGAGATGCTTCCTTCTGGCCTAGCACGGTTATGAACATATTTCTTTAAGACTCCCATGAACCTCTCAAAGGGGAACATATTGTGTAGAAATACAGGACCCAAAATGTTAATCTCTTCGCATAGGTGAACTAGGACGTGCGTCATGATGTTGAAGAAGGATGGTGGGAACACCAACTCGAAACTGAGAAGACATTGCACCAAATCATTCTCTAACCTTGGTATGATTTCTGGATCGATTACCTTCTGAGAGATTGCATTGAGAAATGCACATAGCTTCACAATGGCTAATCGAACGTTTTCCGGTAGAAGCCCCCTCAATGCAACCGGAAGCAGTTGCGGCATAATCACGTGGCAGTCATGAGACTTTAGGTTCTGGAACTTTTTCTCTGCCATGTTTATTATTCCCTTTATATTCGACGAGAAGCCAGACGGTACCTTAATACTGAGCAGGCATTCAAAGAAGATTTCCTTCTCTTCTTTGGTAAGAGCGTAGCTTGCATGACCCTGATGTATGCCGTCTTTTCCGTGCATACGTTGCTGGTCCTCCCGTGCCTCAGGTGTATCTTTTGTCTTCCCATACACGCCCAAGAAGCCAAGCAGGGTCACACAAAGATTCTTCGTCACATGCATCACGTCGATTGCGGAGCGGACCTCTAGGTCTTTCCAATAGGGAAGGTCCCAAAATATAAATTTCTTCTTCCACATGGGTGCGCGTCCGTCAGCGTCATTTGGAACAGGTTGTCCACCAGGACCCTTTCCAAAGACCACCTTCAAATCCTTGACCATATCATGTACATCAGCACCAGTACGGTGGCGAGGCTTCGTCCGGTGATCCGCCTCACCTTTGAAATGCTTGCCTTTCTTTCTTACGGGATGCCTGCTCGGAAGAAATCGACGATGTCCCAGGTACACATTCTTCTTACAATTAGCCAAATATATACTGTCGGTATCGTCCAAACAGTGCGTGCATGCGCGGTATCCCTTGTTTGTCTGTCCTGAAAGGTTACTGAAAGCAGGCCAATCATTGATGGTCACAAACAGCAACGCCTTTAGGTCAAATTCTTCCCCCATGTGCTCATCCCACGCACATACACCTGTTCCATTCCACAGTTGTAAGAGTTCTTCAACTAATGGCCTTAGGTACACATCAATGTCGTTGCCGGGTTGCTTAGGGCCTTGGATGAGCACTGGCATCATAATGAACTTCCGCTTCATGCACAACCAAGGAGGAAGGTTATACAAACATAGAGTCACAGGCTAGGTGCTATGGTTGCTGCTCTGCTCCCCAAAAGTATTATTGCCATCTGCGCTTAGACCAAACCATACGCTCCTTGCGTCATCTGCAAACTCCTTCTCGTACTTTCTTTCGATTTTTCTCCACTGCGACCCGTCAGCGGGTACTCTCAACTTTCCGTCTTTCTTACGGTCTTCTCTGTGCCATCGCATCGCCTTGGCATGCTCTTTGTTTTGGAACAAACGTTTCAACCGTGGTATTATAGGAGCATACCACATCACCTTGGCAGGAATCTTCTTCCTGGGGCGCTCGCCCTCGACATCACCAGGGTCATCACGGCTGATCTTATAGCGCAATGCACCACATACCGGACAAGCATTCAAATCCTCGTACTCACCGCGGTAGAGGATGCAATCATTAGGGCATGCATGTATCTTCTGCACCTCTAACCCTAGAGGGCAGGCAACCTTCTTTGCTTCGTACGTACTCTCGAGCAATTCGTTGTCCTTTGGAAGCATATCCTTTATCATTACCAGCAACTTTCCAAATCCCTTGTCAGATACACCATTCTCTGCCTTCCATTGCAGCAATTCCAGTGTGGTGCCCAACTTTTTCTTGTCATCTACGCAATCCGGGTATAACAATTTTTTGTGATCCTCTAACATGCGCTGCAACTTCTTCTTCTCCAAATCACTTGCGCAGTTTCTCTTTGCATCGGCAATGGCCCGACCTAGATCATCAACGGGCTCATCTGATGCCTCTTCTTCAGCTTCTTCCCGCATTGCCGGCTCAGCTTCTTCCTGCATTACCGGCTCATCTTCTTCCCCCATTGTTGTATCATCGTATTCAGGGAACCCATGGCCAGGATAGCTGTCGTCGTCCTCTTCTTCTTCATTGTCTTCCATCATAACCCCCCTTTCTCCGTGCTTGGTCCAGACATTATAGTGGGGCATGAAACCGGACTCAAACAGGTGGACGTGAATGATTCTTGACGTAGAGTAATTGTGACCATTCTTACAGCCAGCACATGGACAAGGCATAAAACCATCCGCCCGCTTGCTTGCCTCAGCCGCAAGCACAAAAGTATGCACGCCCTCAACGAACTGGGGAGATCATCGGTCATCGTACACCGATTTGTTGGGGAACGTTGCAGAAAACAAAAAATTTCCTACGGTTTCACCAAGATCCATCTATGAGTTCATCTAGCAACGAGTGATCGGATGCATCTACATACCTTTGTAGATCGCGAGCGGAAGTGTTCAGAGAACGGGGATGAGGTAGTCGTACACGACGTGATCCAAATCACCAGAGATCCTAGCACCGAACGGACGGCACCTCCGCGTTCAACACACGTACGGTCAGCGTGACGTCTCCTCCTTCTTGATCCAGCAAAGGGAAGGAGAGGTTGATGAAGATCCAGCAGCACGACGACGTGGTGGTGGATGGAGGGCGTCACAGCAGCAGGGCTTCGCCGTGTACTACGAGAGGAAGAGGTGTAGCTGGGAGAGAGGGAGGCGCCAGGACTCAGGGTGCGGCTGCCCCCTCCCCCCCTCATATATATATCCCCCTAGGGGGGGCGCCGGCCCTAGGAGATTGGATCTCCTAGGGGGGCGGCGGCCAAGGGCTGGAGTGGCCCCCAAGCCAAGGTGGGGCGCCCCCCCACCCCTAGGGTTTTAACCCTAGGCGCATGGGGTGGGCCTAGGGGGGCGCACCAGCCCACTATGGGCTGGTTCCCCTCCCCACTTTGGCCCATGGGGCCCTCCGGGATGGGTGGCCCCACCCGGTGGACCCCCGGGACCCTTTTGGTGGTCCCGGTACAATACCGATGACCCCGAAACTTGTCTCGATGGCCGAAACAGCACTTCCTATATATAATTCTTTACCTCCGGACTATTCCGAAACTCCTCGTGACGTCCGGGATCTCATCCGGGACTCCGAACAACATTCGGGCTACTGCATATACATATCTTCACAACCCTAGCGTCACCGAACCTTAAGTGTGTAGACCCTACGGGTTCGGGAGACATGCAGACATGACCGAGACGACTCTCCGGACAATAACCAACAGCGGTATCTGGATACCCATGTTGGCTCCCACATGCTCCATGATGATCTCATCGGATGAACCACGATGTCGAGGATTCAAGCAACTCCGTATGCAATTCCCTTTGTCAATCAGTATGTTACTTGCCCGAGATTCGATCGTCGGTATCCCAATACCTTGTTCAATCTCGTTACCGGCAAGTCACTTTACTCGTACCGTAATGCATGATCCCGCGACCAGACACTTGGTCACTTTGAGCTCATAATGATGATGCATTACCGAGTGGGCCCAGTGATACCTCTCCGTCATACGGAGTGACAAATCCCAGTCTTGATCCGTGTTAACCCAACAGACACTTTCGGAGATACCCGTAGTATACCTTTATTGTCACCCAGTTACGTTGTGATGTTTGGTATGCCAAAAGCACTCCTACGGTATCCGGGAGTTACACGATCTCATGGTCTAAGGAAATGATACTTGACATTGGAAAACTCTAGCAAGCGAACTATACGATCTTGTGCTATGTTTAGGATTGGGTCTTGTCCATCACATCATTCTCCTAATGATGTGATCTCGTTATCAATGACATCCAATGTCCATAGTCAAGAAACCATGACTATCTGTTGATCAACGAGCTAGTCAACTAGAGGCTTACTAGGGACATGTTGGTGTCTATTATTCACACATGTATTACGATTTCCGGACAACACAATTATAGCATGAATAAAGACAATTATCATGAACAAGGAAATATAATAATAATGCTTTTATTATTGCCTCTAGGGCATATTTCCAACAGTCTCCCACTTGAGCTAGAGTCAATAATCTAGTTACATTGTGATGAATCGAACACCCATGGAATCCTGGTGTTGATCATGTTTTGCTCTAGGGAGAGGTTTAGTCAATGGATCTGCTACATTCAGGTCCGTATGTACGTTACAAATATCTAGGTCTCCATCTTGAACATTTTCACGAATGGAGTTGAAGCGACGCTTGATGTGCCTAGTCTTCTTGTGAAACCTGGGCTCCTTGGCAAGTGCAATAGCTCCAGTGTTGTCATAGAAGAGTTTAATTGGCCCCGACGCATTGGGTATGACTCCGAGGTCGGTGATGAACTCCTTCACCCAAATTGCTTCATGTGCTGACTCTGAGGCTGCCATGTACTCCGCTTCACATGTAGATCCCGCCACGACGCTCTGCTTGCAACTGCACCAGCTTACTGCCCCACCATTCAAAATATACACGTATCCGGTTTGTGACTTAGAGTCATCCAGATCTGTGTCGAAGCTAGCGTCGACGTAACCCTTTACGACGAGCTCTTCGTCACCTCCATAAACGAGAAACATTTCCTTAGTCCATTTCAGGTACTTCAGGATATTCTTGACCGCTGTCCAGTGTTCCTTGCCGGGATTACTTTGGTACCTTCCTACCAAACTTACGGCAAGGTTTACATCAGGTCTGGTACACAGCATAGCATACATAATAGAACCTATGGCTGAGGCATAGGGGATGACACTCATCTCTTCTATATCTTCTGCCGTGGTCGGACATTGAGCTGAGCTCAATTTCACACCTTGTAACACAGGTAAGAACCCCTTCTTAGATTGATCCATATTGAACTTCTTCAATATCTTATCAAGGTATGTGCTTTGTGAAAGACCTATGAGGCGTCTTGATCTATCTCTATAGATCTTGATGCCTAATATATAAGCAGCTTCTCCAAGGTCCTTCATTGAAAAGCTCTTATTCAAGTAGGCCTTAATGCTGTCCAAGAGTTCTATATCATTTCCCATCAAAAGTATGTCATATACATATAATATGAGAAATGCTACAGAGCTCCCACTCACTTTCTTGTAAACGCAGGCTTCTCCATAAGTCTGCGTAAACCCAAACGCTTTGATCATCTCATCAAAGCGAATGTTCCAACTCCGAGATGCTTGCACCAGCCCATAAATCGAGCGTTGGAGCTTGCACACCTTGTCAGCATTCTTAGGATCGACAAAACCTTCCGGCTGCATCATATACAATTCTTCCTTAAGGAAACCATTAAGGAATGCCATTTTAACGTCCATTTGCCATATCTCATAATCGTAGAATGCGGCAATTGCTAACATGATTCGGACGGACTTTAGCTTCGCGACCGGTGAGAAAGTCTCATCATAGTCAACCCCTTGAACTTGTCGATAACCCTTAGCGACAAGCCGAGCTTTATAGATGGTCACATTACCATCCGCGTCTGTCTTCTTCTTAAAGATCCATTTATTTTCTATGGCTCGCCGCTCAATGGGCTAGTCAGTCAAAGTCCATACTTCGTTTTCATACATGGATCCTATCTCGGATTTCATGGCTTCCAGCCATTTGTCGGAATCCGGGCCCGCCATTGCTTCTTCATAGTTCGAAGGTTCACCGTTGTCTAACAACATGATTTCCAAGACAGGGTTGCCGTACCACCCTGGTGCGGAACGTTTCCTTGTGGACCTACGAATTTCAGTAGGAGCTTGATCAGAAGTATCTTGATCATCATCATTAATTTCCTCTCTAGTCGGTGCAGGCACCTCAGGAACGTTTTCTTGAGTTTCGACATTTTCCGGTTCAAGAGGTAACACTTCATCAAGTTCTACTTTCCTCCCACTTACTTCTTTCGAGAGAAACTCCTTCTCTAGAAAGGATCCATTCTTGGCAACAAAGATCTTACCTTCGGATCTGAGGTAGAAGGTATACCCAATAGTTTCTTTAGGGTATCCTATGAAGACGCATTTTTCCGACTTGGGTTCGATCTTTTCAGGTTGAAGTTTCTTGACATAAGCATCACATCCCCAAACTTTTAGAAACGACAGCTTAGGTTTCTTCCCAAACCATAATTCATACGGTGTCGTCTCAACGGATTTCGACGGAGCCCTATTTAAAGTGAATGCGGCAGTCTCTAAAGCATAGCCCCAAAAAGATAGCGGTAAATCGGTAAGAGACATCATAGATCGCACCATATCTAATAGAGTGCGATTACGACGTTCGGACACACCATTACGCTGAGGTGTTCCAGGCGGCGTGAGTTGTGAAACTATTCCACATTTTCTTAAGTGTGTGCCAAATTCGTGACTCAAGTATTCTCCTCCACGATCTGATCGTAGGAACTTGATTTTTCTGTCACGTTGATTTTCAACCTCACTCTGAAATTCCTTGAACTTTTCAAAGGTCTCAGACTTGTGTTTCATTAAGTAGATATACCCATATCTACTCAAGTCATCAGTGAGGGTGAGAACATAACGATAGCCACCGCAAGCCTCAACACTCATTGGACCGCACACATCAGTATGTATGATTTCCAATAAGTTGGTTGCTCGCTCCATTGTTCCTGAGAACGGAGTCTTGGTCATTTTACCCATGAGGCATGGTTCGCACGTGTCAAATGATTCATAATCAAGAGACTCTAAAAGTCCATCTGCATGGAGCTTCTTCATGCTTTTGACACCTATGTGACCAAGGCGGCAGTGCCACAAGTATGTGGGACTATCATTATCAACCTTACATCTTTTGGTATTCACACTATGAACATGTCTGGCATTACGCTCGAGATTCATTAAGAATAAACCATTCACCATTGGAGCATGACCATAAAACATATCTCTCATATAAATTGAACAACCATTATTCTCGGATTTAAATGAGTAGCCATCTCGAATTAAACGAGATCCCGATACAATGTTCATGCTCAAAGCTGGCACTAAATAACAATTATTGAGGTTCAAAACTAATCCCGTAGGTAAATGAAGAGGTAGCGTGCCGACGGCGATCACATCGACCTTGGAACCATTCCCGACGCGCATCGTCACCTCGTCCTTCGCCAGTCTCCGCTTATTCCGCAGCTCCTGCTTTGAGTTACAAATGTGAGCAACTGCACCGGTATCAAATACCCAAGAGCTACTACGAGTACTGGTAAGGTACACATCAATTACATGTATATCACATATACCTTTTGTTTTGCCGGCCTTCTTGTCCGCTAAGTATTTGGGGCAATTCCGCTCCCAGTGACCACTTCCCTTGCAATAAAAGCACTCAGTCTCGGGCTTGGGTCCATTCTTTGGCTTCTTCCCTGCAGCTTGCTTGCCGGGCGCGGCAACTTCCTTGCCGTCCTTCTTGAAGTTTTTTTACCCTTGCCCTTCTTGAACTTAGTGGTTTTATTCACCACCAACACTTGATGTTCCTTCTTGACTTCTACCTCTGCTGATTTCAGCATAGTAAATACTTCAGGAATGGTCTTTTCCATCCCCTGCATATTGAAGTTCATCACAAAGCTCTTGTAGCTTGGTGGAAGCGACTGGAGGATTCTGTCAATGACCGCGTCGTCTGGGAGATTAACTCCCAGCTGAGTCAAGCGGTTATGTAACCCAGACATAGTGAGTATGTGCTCACTGACAGAACTATTTTCCTCCATCTTACAGCTGAAGAATTTGTCGGAGACTTCATGTCTCTCGACCCGGGCATGAGCTTGGAAAACCATTTTCAGCTCTTCGAACATCTCATATGCTCCGTGTCTCTCAGAACGCTTTTGGAGCCCCGTCTCTAAGCTGTAAAGCATGCCACACTGAACGAGGGAGTAGTCATCAGTACGTGCCTGCCAAGCGTTCATAACGTCTTGTTCTGCAGGGAGAACATGTGCGTCACCCAGCGGTGCTTGTAGGACATAATCTTTCTTGGCAGCTATGAGGATGATCCTCAGGTTTCGGACCCAGTCCGTGTAGTTGCCGCCATCGTCTTTCAGCTCGGTTTTCTCTAGGAACGTGTTGAAGTTGAGGACTACGTTGGCCATTTGATCTACAAGACATATTGTAAATATTTTAGACTAAGTTCATGATAATAAAGTTCATCTAATCAAATTATTTAATGAACTCCCACTTAGATAGACATCCCTCTTCTAGTCATCTAAGTATAACATGATCCGAGTCAACTAGGCCGTGTCCGATCATCACGTGAGACGGACTAGTCAACACCGGTGAACATCTTCATGTTGATCGTATCTTCTATACTACTCATGCTCGAACTTTCGGTCTTCTGTGTTCCGAGGCCATGTCTGTACATGCTAGGCTCGTCAAGTCAACCTTAGTGTTTGCATGTGTAAATCTGTCTTACACCCGTTGTATGTGAACGTTAGAATCTATCACACCCGATCATCACGTGGTGCTTCGAAACAACGAACTGTCGCAACGGTGCACAGTTAGGGGGAACACTTCTTGAAATTATTATGAGGGATCATCTTATTTACTACCGTCGTTCTAAGTAAACAAGATGCAAAAACATGATAAACATAACATGCTATCAAATAATAAACGTGACACGATATGGCCAATATCACATAGCTCCTTTGATCTCCATCTTGGGGCTCCATGATCATCTTTGTCACCGGCTTGACACCATGATCTCCATCATCATGATCTCCATCATCATGATCTCCATCATCATGATCTCCATCATTGTGTCTCCATGAAGTTGCTCGCCAACTATTACTTCTACTACTATGGCTAACGCGTTTAGCAATAAAGTAAAGCAATTTACATGGCGTTTCTCAATGACACGCAGGTCATACAAAAATAAAGACAACTCCTATGGCTCCTGCCGGTTGTCATACTCATCGACATGCAAGTCGTGATTCCTATTACAATAGCATGAACATCTCATACATCACATATATATCATTCATCATTCATCACAACTTTGGCCATATCATATCACAAAGCACTTGCTGCAAAAACAAGTTAGACGTCCTCTAATTGTTGTTGCAAGTTTTACGTGGCTGAATTAGGGTTCTAGCAAGAACGTTTTCTTACCTACGTGAAAGCCACAACGTGATTTGTCAACTTCTATTTACCCTTCATAAGGACCCTTTTCATCGAATCCGCTCCAACTAAAGTGGGAGAGACAGACACCCGCCAGCCACCTTATGCAACTAGTGCATGTTAGTCGGTGGAACCGGTCTCACGTAAGCGTACGTGTAAGGTTGGACCGGGCCGCTTCATCCCACAATAGCGCTGAAGCAAGATAAGACTAGTGGCTGCAAGAAAGTTGACAACATCTACGCCCACAACAAAATTGTGTTCTACTCGCGCAAGAAGAACTACACATAGACCTAGCTCATGATGCCACTGTTGGGGAACGTTGCAGAAAAGAAAAAATTTCCTACGGTTTCACCAAGATCCATCTATGAGTTCATCTAGCAACGAGTGATCGGATGCATCTACATACCTTTGTAGATCGCGAGCGGAAGCGTTCAGAGAACGGGGATGAGGTAGTCGTACACGACGTGATCCAAATCACCGGAGATCCTAGCACCGAACGGACAACACATCCGCGTTCAACACACGTACGGTCAGCGTGACGTCTCCTCCTTCTTGATCCAGCAAAGGGAAGGAGAGGTTGATGAAGATCCAGCAGCACGACGACGTGGTGGTGGATGCAGGGCGTCACAGCAGCAGGGCTTCGCCGTGTACTACGAGAGGAAGAGGTGTAGCTGGGAGAGAGGGAGGCGCCAGGACTCAGGGTGCGGCTGCCCCCTCCCCCCCTCATATATATATCCCCCTAGGGGGGGCGCCGGCCCTAGGAGATTGGATCTCCTAGGGGGGCGGCGGCCAAGGGCTGGAGTGGCCCCCAAGCCAAGGTGGGGCGCCCCCCCACCCCTAGGGTTTTAACCCTAGGCGCATGGGGTGGGCCTAGGGGGGCGCACCAGCCCACTATGGGCTGGTTCCCCTCCCCACTTTGGCTCATGGGGCCCTCCGGGATGGGTGGCCCCACCCGGTGGACCCCCGGGACCCTTTTGGTGGTCCCGGTACAATACCGATGACCCCGAAACTTGTCCCGATGGCCGAAACAGCACTTCCTATATATAATTCTTTACCTCCGGACTATTCCGAAACTCCTCGTGACGTCCGGGATCTCATCCGGGACTCCGAACAACATTCGGGCTACTGCATATACATATCTTCACAACCCTAGCGTCACCGAACCTTAAGTGTGTAGACCCTACGGGTTCGGGAGACATGCAGACATGACCGAGACGATTCTCCGGACAATAACCAACAGCGGGATCTGGATACCCATGTTGGCTCCCACATGCTCCATGATGATCTCATCGGATGAACCACGATGTCGAGGATTCAAGCAACCCCGTATGGAATTCCCTTTGTCAATCGGTATGTTACTTGCCCGAGATTCGATCGTCGGTATCCCAATACCTTGTTCAATCTCGTTACCGGCAAGTCACTTTACTCGTACCATAATGCATGATCCCGCGACCAGACACTTGGTCACTTTGAGCTCATAATGATGATGCATTACCGAGTGGGCCCAGTGATACCTCTCCGTCATACGGAGTGACAAATCCCAGTCTTGATCCGTGTTAACCCAACAGACACTTTCGGAGATACCCGTAGTATACCTTTATTGTCACCCAGTTACGTTGTGACGTTTGGTATACCCAAAGCACTCCTACGATATCCGGGAGTTACACGATCTCATGGTCTAAGGAAATGATACTTGACATTGGAAAACTCTAGCAAGCGAACTATACGATCTTGTGCTATGTTTAGGATTGGGTCTTGTCCATCACATCATTCTCCTAATGATGTGATCTCGTTATCAATGACATCCAATGTCCATAGTCAAGAAACCATGACTATCTGTTGATCAATGAGCTAGTCAACTAGAGGCTTACTAGGGACATGTTGGTGTCTATTATTCACACATGTATTACGATTTCCGGACAACACAATTATAGCATGAATAAAGACTATTATCATGAACAAGGAAATATAATAATAATACTTTTATTATTGCCTCTAGGGCATATTTCCAACAGTCTCCCACTTGCACTAGAGTCAATAATCTAGTTACATTGTGATGAATCGAACACCCATGGAATCCTGGTGTTGGTCATGTTTTGCTCTAGGGAGAGGTTTAGTCAATGGATCTGCTACATTCAGGTCCGTATGTACGTTACAAATATCTAGGTCTCCATCTTGAACATTTTCATGAATGGAGTTGAAGCGACGCTTGATGTGCCTGGTCTTCTTGTGAAACCTGGGCTCCTTGGCAAGTGCAATAGCTCCAGTGTTGTCACAGAAGAGTTTAATTGGCCCCGACGCATTGGGTATGACTCCGAGGTCGGTGATGAACTCCTTCACCCAAATTGCTTCATGTGCTGCCTCTGAGGCTGCCATGTACTCCGCTTCACATGTAGATCCCGCCACGACGCTCTGCTTGCAACTGCACCAGCTTACTGCCCCACCATTCAAAATATACACGTATCCGGTTTGTGACTTAGAGTCATCCAGATCTGTGTCGAAGCTAGCGTCGACGTAACCCTTTACGACGAGCTATTCGTCACCTCCATAAATGAGAAACATTTCCTTAGTCCATTTCAGGTACTTCAGGATATTCTTGACCGCTGTCCAGTGTTCCTTGCCGGGATTACTTTGGTACCTTCCTACCAAACTTACGGCAAGGTTTACATCAGGTCTGGTACACAGCATAGCATACATAATAGAACCTATGGCTGAGGCATAGGGGATGACACTCATCTCTTCTATATCTTCTGCCGTGGTCGGACATTGAGCTGAGCTCAATTTCACACCTTGTAACATAGGTAAGAACCCCTTCTTAGATTGATCCATATTGAACTTCTTCAATATCTTATCAAGGTATGTGCTTTGTGAAAGACCTATGAGGCGTCTTGATCTATCTCTATAGATCTTGATGCCTAATATATAAGCAGCTTCTCCATGGTCCTTCATTGAAAAACTCTTATTCAAGTAGGCCTTAATGCTGTCCAAGAGTTCTATATCATTTCCCATCAAAAGTATGTCATCTACATATAATATGAGAAATGCTACAGAGCTCCCACTCACTTTCTTGTAAACGCAGGCTTCTCCATAAGTCTGCGTAAACCCAAACGCTTTGATCATCTCATCAAAGCGAATGTTCCAACTCCGAGATGCTTGCACCAGCCCATAAATCGAGCGTTGGAGCTTGCACACCTTGTCAGCATTCTTAGGATCGACAAAACCTTCCGGCTGCATCATATACAATTATTCCTTAAGGAAATGAGGGAGTCCTGGATTAGGGGGTGTTCGGCTAGCCGGACTATACTCTCAGCCGGACTCCAGGACTATGAAGATACAAGTTAGAAGACTACGTGCCGTGTCCGGAAGGTTCTTTCCTTGGCGTAGAAGGCAAGCTAGGCGTGCGGATACTCAAGATCTCCTACCAAGACAACCGACTCTGTGTAACCCTAACCCTATCCGGTGTCTATATAAACCGGAGGGTTTTAGTCCGTAGGACAAGAATCATTCATTATTCATCACAACCATAGGCTAGCTTCTAGGGTTTAGCCTCCTTGATCTCGTGGTAGATCTACTCTTGTAGTACCCATATCATCAATATTAATCAAGCAGGAGTAGGGTTTTACCTCCACCGAGAGGGCCCGAACCTGGGTAAAACAAAGTGTCCCCTGTCTCCTGTTCCATCCGACCTTGATGCACAGTTCGGGACCCCCTACCCGAGATCCGCCGGTTTTGACACCGACATTGGTGCTTTCATTGAGAGTTCCTCTGTGTCGTCGCCTTCGGGTTCGATGGCTCCTTTGATCATCAGCAACGATGAGGTCCAGGGTGAGACTTTTCTCCCCGGACAGATCTTCGTCTTCGGCAGCTTTGCTCTGCGGGCCAACTCCCTTGGCCATCTGGAGCAGATCGAAAGCTACGCCCCTGGCCATCAGGTCAGGTTTGGAAGCTTAAACTATACGACAGACATCCAAGGAGACTTGATCTTCGATGGATTCGAGCCACAGCCAAGCGTGCCGCACCATCTCGAGGGACATGATATAGCTCTGCCCCCGAATAGTGCCCTGGAGGCCGCACACGCTCCGGCCCCGACCCTCGATTCGGAGCCCGTTGCGTTCGTTGAGGATGAACGGTTGGGCGTCACCTCAGGGGCTGCGATCTCAAAGGCGATCGAGCCGAACGACAGCCCCGCACTCCGCGTGGCCCATGACTTCGAGGAGCCGGACTCTTCCCCGAGTCCCGAAACTCCCTTGCCCCCGCCGATCGAGTCGGATTGGGCGCCTATAATTGAGTTCTCCGCCGCGGATATTTTTCAGCATTCACCCTTTGGTGATATACTGAACTCTCTCAAGTCTCTCTCTTTGTCAGGAGAGCCCAGGCCGAACTACGGCCTGCGAGGTTGGGATTCGGACGACGAAGAAATTCAAAGCCCGCCCACCACCCACTTAATAGCCACTGTCGATGACCTAACCGACATGCTCGACTTCAGCTCCGAAGACTTCGACGGTATGGACGACGAAGGAGGAGATGAACAAGAGCCAGCACCTGTAGGGCGCTGGACTGCCACCTCGTCATACGACATATACATGGTGGACGCTCCGAAAGACGGAGATGGCGATGGAACAGCGGAGGATGGCACCTCTAAAAAGCCTCCCAAACGCCGGCGTCAGCGGCGCCGCTCTAAGTCCCGCCAAAGCAAGAATGGTGATTCCGGCACAGGGGATAACACTACCTCAGATAGCGCCAAAGAGCACCAACCCCAGCAAGATTCGGCATAGGAAGATGGAGAAGCCAGTCCCCACGAGAGGGCGGCAGAACAAGAGGTTGAGGACGATAACTATATGCCTCCCTCCGAAGACGAGGCAAGCCTCGGCGACGATGAATTCGTCGTACCATCAGACCCAGCCGAACAAAAGCGTTTTCAACGCAGGCTCATAGCCACGACAAATAGCCTAAAGAAAAAGCAGCAACAGCTTCGAGCTGATCAAGACTTGCTAGCTGACAGATGGACAGAAGTCCTTGCGGCCGAAGAGTATGAAATCAGACGCCCCTCCAAAAATTATCCTAAGCACCGTCCGCTCCCCCTGTCAGAGGAGGAAGCACAAGACATGGCAGATCAGCCACCTCGTGGCCGCGATAGGGAAACCCGCCGAACAACCAAACAAACCATGCCCCGCCGCCGCTTTACCAAGGCACGGGAAAACGAGCCAGACCTGCGAAGCGTACTGGAGGATAAGGCAAGGCAAACAAGATCGATCTACGGATCGCGCGGACGCCCAAACTTTCAGTCCGGACAACATAAATCCGGCCGGGCCGAAAACAACAAGCACGGCTCTGCCGAGCTGCGTAATGACATAGCCCAGTACAGGGGCGCCGCACACCCACTATGCTTCACAGACGAAGTAATGGATCATAAAATCCCAGAGGGTTTCAAACCCATCAATATAGAATCGTATGATGGTACGACAGATCCGGTAGTCTGGATCGAGGATTATCTCCTCCATATCCATATGGCACGAGGCGACGAACTACACGCCATTAAATACCTCCCACTTAAGCTTAAGGGACCAGCCAGGCATTGGCTTAACAGCTTGCCCGCAGATTCGATCGGTTCTTGGGAGGACCTGGAAGCCGCATTCCTTGACAACTTCTAGGGCACTTATGTGCGACCGCCGGACGCCGATGACCTAAGCCACATAATTCAGCAGCCAGACGAATCGGCCAGGCAGTTCTAGACACGGTTCCTAACAAAGAAAAGTCAGATAGTCGATTGTCCGGACGCAGAGGCCCTAGCGGCCTTCAAGCATAATATCCGTGACGAATGGCTGGCCCGACACCTAGGACAGGAAAAGCCGAAATCCATGGCCGCCCTCACGACACTCATGACCCGCTTTTGTGCGGGCGAAGACAGCTGGCTAGCTCGTAGCAACAACCTATCGAAGAAAACTGGTAATCCGGATAAAAAGGACCAAAGTGGCAGGTCATGCCGGAGTAATCAAAAGCGCCGCGTTAGCAGCGACAGCAATGAGGATACGGTAGTAAATGCCGGATTCAGAGGCCATAAATCCGGTCAGCGGAAGAAGCCATTCAAAAAGAATAACCAGGGCCCGTCCAGTCTGGACCGAATACTCGACCGCTCGTGCCAGATTCATGGCACCCCCGAAAGGCCAGCCAATCACACCAACAGAGATTGTTGGGTGTTCAAGCAGGCAGGCAAGATAAATGCCGAACATAAAGACAAGGGGCTGGACAGCGACGACGAGCAGGAGCCCGGGCCGCCGAACAGCAAAGGACAGAAGGGGTTTCCCCCGCAAGTGCGGACGGTGAACATGATATACGCAACCCACATCCCCAAAAGGGAGAGAAAGGGCGCACTACGGGACGTGTACGCGATAGAGCCAGTCGCCCCAAAGTTCAACCCATGGTCCTCCTGCCCGATCACTTTCGATCGAAGGGACCACCCCACTAGCATCCGTCACGGCGGTTTTGCCGCATTGGTTCCCGACCCAATAGTTGACGGATTTCATCTCACAAGAGTCCTCATGGACGGCGGCAGCAGCCTGAACCTGCTTTATCAGGACACAGTGCGTAAAATGGGCATAGATCCATCAAGGATCAAGCCAACAAGGACGACCTTTAAAGGCGTCATCCCAGGTGTAGAAGCCAACTGTACAGGCTCTATAACACTTGACGTGGTCTTCGGATCTCCGGATAACTTCCGAAGCGAAGAGTTCATCTTCGACATAGTCCCGTTCCGCAGTGGCTATCACGCCCTGCTCGGACGAACCGCATTCGCTAAATTCAATGCGGTGCCGCACTATGCATATCTCAAGCTCAAGATGCCAGGCCCTCGAGGCGTAATCACGGTCAGCGGAAATACCGAACGCTCCATCCGGACGGAGGAGCACACGGCGGCACTCGCAGCGGAGGTTCAAAGCAGCCTTTTAAGGCAACTCTCCAGTCCGGCCGCTAAAAAGCCGGACAATGCAAAGCGCGCCCGGGGCAACCTGCAGCAAGACCAACTGGCGCGTTCGGAGCAAGCGTAGCAATGCAGTCCCAACCCTGGCTACAACTGCATAGCAGAGCTAGTACCTAGAGTACATAGTTACGCCCTTAAAATTCCATGGGCACAGGGGAAGGGGCATATTCACGGCATGCCTACAGTACGATGTCAAACGCACTAGGGGCTGCCGGATTCTTTTTCTTACTTTCAGGACTCCACGTTCTGGACAACCTGTTCGGCGAGGACGCCGCATAGACGATACAAGACCCAGGACAGCAGACAAAGTAACGCCGCATTATGGAACTTTCAGGTGGTCTCTATTTCGAGCAATATAACTGTATTTAAATTACGCGGCCTGCGCCTGGCTAGGACATGTTATATGGCTTAGCACCTTCTTTCTTCGCTTATTGCACTAATTGTATCGTTCGGCTTGAGTAAGCAGCCTTCTTATAAATAATGCATAGCTTTAGTCTATTTTTTGCATTGTGATCTTTTTTATACGTATGTTTATTTCACAACATGATGGCACCCGTACACTATGGTACGGCAAACCACGCCAGGGGCTTCATCACCCTTCTTATCTGGTCGTGAGAAGTCCGCACATTTCCCTCAGTGCGGCACCCCAAACTTATAGCACTATATGCATCGGCTCCGAGTCATGATTTTGGTCATATGTTGGGTTTGCCCGGCTCCTATGTTTTGGTACCTTACGTTCCGCTCTATCGGCTAAGGTAGCACTAGGAGAACCGCTGCGATTTGCGCCCCAGATCAGGTGGGTGAGCGCCTCAGTGGAGAAAGCTAAAACAGACTGTCATGATAGGGCGTGAGACCGGTCGCTATTCGAGAGGTTTTTACGAGTCCTTAAAGGCTTATGCCGTTTTCGAACGGAGAGCTGGTTAAATCCGGCTAAAAGGCGTGGATAGTGCCCTGAATTCGGCCTTCCGAACTAGGGGCTTCGCCGAAATTTAAAATTATAACGTTCTATGGCTAAGTGAGAGTGTTCAAGCATTATAGTCCGATTGCCTGGTTCGTTGTGCTGCGGGCCTCCCTCGAAGGACCCAACTATGGGAACAAGAGCCCGCAGGTTTATCCCGAACACCTCAGCACTAGTTGCATGAGGGCAGAAGCTGACGACTCGCCATCTCTCAGTTATTGATAAACGGCCGCACAGAAAACAATATTTTAAATTCAAAGCATTGCTTAAAGCGCATACGAACAAGTTTTCGGCGTACAGGATAAAAGCGAACGAGTTCATTGATAGATTACATCATGGGTACATTCATCCGCAATAAGGCGGGATCCGGCAAGAACTTCCTTATAATACATCTCGGGCTTGCGATGTTCTTTCCCCTGTGGCGGACCGTCCGTCACCAGCTTCTCGCCGTCCAGCTTGCCCCAGTGTACCCTTACACGGGCAAGGGCCCTCCGGGCACCTTCGATGCAGGACGAGCGCTTGATGACTTCAAGCCGCGGACAGGCCTCCACCAGCCGCCGCACTAGCCCAAAGTAGCTCCCTGGCAGGGCCTCTCCAGGCCACAGCCGAACTAATAAGTCCTTCATGGCCTGTTCAGCCGCCTTCTGGAGCTCGGCCAGCTGATTCAGCTGGTCGCTCAAGGGCACAGGGTGTCCAGCCTCAGAATACTGAGACCAGAACACACTCTCCGTCGAGCTGTTCCCTTCGCTCCGGAAGAATGCGGCGGCATCGGATGCACTGCGGGGTAGATCGAAGAACGCCCCTGTAGAACCCCGGATCCGAGTAAGTAATAGGTATTTTACTTTTATGTTCCTACTTTGCATTGAGAATGTCTTACCCGCTGCTATCTTTCTCATCTCCTCCAACTCTTGGAGGGCCCTTTGGGCTTCGGCCATGGCACTCTTGGTGGCCTCAACGGCGGAGGCGAGTTCGGTGGCTTGCGCTTTCACGTCAAGCTCCAAACCCTCATGTTTTTCCATGAGAGCTTGCAGCTTCTGCTGCACCTCTCCGTATTGGCCGCCGAGCCTCTCTCATTCAGTGCGCTCCTCGGCCGCCTTTTTCTCGGCCTCGGCGAGCGCCTGCTTTAGGGTCTCCACCTCTGTGGTGACCCCTACAATAGGCAGTTTAATCCTGTTATTTTTTGCAATCAAGCCTCTCTATAGGCATATTTTATTATTGAAGGGGTCATCTTACCTTCCTTCTCCTCGAGCTGCCTCTTGGCAAGACCGAGCTCCTGCTCGGACCGCTCGAAGTCCTTCTTCAGGACCTCCACCTGCGCAGTCAATGCGGCGGCGGATAGTAGGGAAGCCTGCATACGCATATTTGACTTTTCATAGTTAGACTCCTGCGGAATTATTAGATCCTCTATTCGGCTTTTCTTTCCGAACACCGAACAAAGCATCAGGGGCTACTGTCTATGCGGTAATTAACTCAGAATCTTTTTTGTTTACCTGGAAGCCTGTTAGAAGGCTGGTGCAGGCTTCATTCAGCCCGCTCTTGGCGGACTGAACCTTCTGGACCACCGTACTCATAATAATACGGTGCTTCTCGTCAATGGTGGCGCCTTCAAGCGCCTCCAGCAGATTGTCCGGCGCCTCTGGTTGGACAGAGGTCGCCGGCTCGGATAGCTTACTCCCTTTAAAAGGAGTTCGCCCACCGTGAGCTTGGACGTTGGAGTCCGGCACGGTGTCCGGCTTAAAGCCGGGCTGGGAGCCCTGGGGGGTTTTATCCCCTGTACTCCTGGGGTCCTGAGGATTGCCTTGCGGCTCCTCCAGGACCACCTCCTCTTGCCCTGTTCGGCGGGACGCCGCTTCGGCGTCGCCCGCCCTGCGGGGGTAGACCGCGGGAGGGACGGAGTCCATCTCCGACGAATCCAGGGAGCCGCTCGACGAGATGTCAAGTGTGGCCCGGGGCGGCCTGCACAATTATATTCATACGTAAGGGAAAGCTGAAAAGGAATATCATGAGTTACTCTGGTATCCGAATACTTACTACTTCGCCGGACGCTTGGTCCTTTCCGGCCACTCCTCCTCGTCCTCGTTGGCGTCAGGGGAGTAGTCCGGCGGAGGGGTCTTCCTCTTTTTGGACCCTTTAGCTGCCCCTGCCGGGGCAGCCTTCTTCTTCTTACCTTCCCCCGTTGGAGGGGGAGGGATTTCTTCATCCTCCTCCTCGTTTTCACGAGCGGAGGGCGTCGCGGACTCGTCAGATGACGAGTCCGACACCACCATGTTGCGGGCACTCTTTCGAGTCCCGGTGGTTTCTTCTTCTTGGCCTTCCTCTCCGGCACCACATAAGGTGCCGGAGCCATTAGCTTCACCAAGAGAGCTAGGGCCGGGTCTTCGGGCAGAGGAGCCGGACAGTTAATTGGTCCGGCTATCTTCAGCCACGCCTGTCAAAGGCAAAGGGAGTTTTTGGATCCCGCATAGAGTCAATCTATGTAGAAGAGCTTAAATGAACATGTCAAAGGTATAGATAGCTTACCTCGCTAGCGTTGCGCTGCGAGCTGTATCCGCGATCCTCGGAGGCGGATGTGGGGGACTCGGCGCCTTTGGTCAGCACCTTCCAGACGTCTTCATATGTCGTATCGAAGAGCCTATTGAGGGTTCGGTGCTGCGCCGGGTCGTATTCCCACAAAGTAAAATCCCGTTCTTGACACGGGAGGATCAGGCGAACGAGCATGACCTGGACTATATTGGCAATCCGGATTGGCCTGTCCACCAGGGACTGGATGCATGTTTGCAAACCAGTCACTTCCTCCTCGTTGCCCCATGACAGGCCTGTCTCTTTCCAGGACATGAGCCGTGTGGGGGGTCCGGATCTGAACTCAGGGGCCGCGACCCATTTTGGATCGCGGGGCTCGGTGATGTAAAACCACCCAGCCTGCCACCCCTTTAGGGATTCCACGAGGGAGCCATCGAGCCAGAGGACGTTGGCTATCTTGCCGACCATAGCGCCTCCGCACTCCGCCTGGGTGCCGGACACCACCTTGGGCTTGACGTTGAAGGTCTTGAGCCAGAGGCCGAAGTGGGGGCGGATGCGGAGAAAGGCCTCACACACGACGATAAACGCCGAGATGTTGAGGACGAAGTTCGGGGCCAGATCGTGGAAATCTAGGCCATAGTAGAACATAAGCCCCTGGACAAAAGGATGGAGCGGAAAGCCCAGTCCGCGGAGGAAATGAGGGAGGAAGACCACCCTCTCCTTAGGCCCAGGGGTGGGAATAAGTTGCCCCGCCTCAGGGAGCCGGTGCGTGATGTCGTTGGACAGATATCCGGCCTTCCTAAGCTTTGTGATTTGCCTCTCCGTAACGGAGGAAACCATCCACTTGCCCCCTGCTCCGGACATCGCTGGAGTGGATTGAGGGCTAGAGGGCGAACTCGGGCGTTTGAGCTTGAGTGCGCAAGAGATGGATAGGCAGAGGAGGAAGAAGGCGTAGGTGAGAAAGGAGGATCTTTATCCCCTTACATAGGCTGATGCCGTTATGCGTCCCCACCTGCCTCATAAAACTCGCCTGCCGCTCAAACGCCGTGGTAAATAGCGCGGTTGGGTTACCCATGTCCGTATTAATGAGAATCCCGTTAAAGGGGGCACACAATCTCTGCTTCGACAAGACGTGCCAAGGAAACTGCCTCGTTGAACGTGCTGCGGTGGAACAGTAAAAAATAACCCATACAGAAGGCTTGGACGCAGTGTTATGACGCACTGCAGAATACGTCAGCAGATTTGATTTGTGCTTATGTTATTCTCTGTATGGCAATACGTGGAAATTTGTTTTGCAGAGCCGGACACTATTTCTTGGTGTTCATTATCTTCTTGAAGAAACTTGGAGGAGGAACCCGCCTTGCAATGCCGAAGACAATTTGCGCGCCGGACTCGTCGTCATTGAAGCCTGGTTCAGGGGCTACTGAGGGAGTCCTGGATTAGGGGGTGTTCGGCTAGCCGGACTATACTCTCAGCCGGACTCCAGGACTATGAAGATACAAGTTAGAAGACTCCGTGCCGTGTCCGGAAGGTTCTTTCCTTGGCGTAGAAGGCAAGCTAGGCGTGCGGATACTCAAGATCTCCTACCAAGACAACCGACTCTGTGTAACCCTAACCCTATCCGGTGTCTATATAAACCGGAGGGTTTTAGTCCGTAGGACAAGAATCATTCATTATTCATCACAACCATAGGCTAGCTTCTAGGGTTTAGCCTCCTTGATCTCGTGGTAGATCTACTCTTGTACTACCCATATCATCAATATTAATCAAGCAGGAGTAGGGTTTTACCTCCACCGAGAGGGCCCGAACCTGGGTAAAACAAAGTGTCCCCTGTCTCCTGTTACCATCCGACCTTCACGCACAGTTCGGGACCCCCTACCCGAGATCCGCCGGTTTTGACACCGACAGGAAACCATTAAGGAATGCCATTTTAACGTCCATTTGCCATATCTCATAATCGTAGAATGCGGCAATTGCTAACATGATTCGGACGGACTTTAGCTTCGCTACCGGTGAGAAAGTCTCATCATAGTCAACCCCTTGAACTTGTCGATAACCCTTAGCGACAAGCCGAGCTTTATAGATGGTCACATTACCATCCGCGTCTGTCTTCTTCTTAAAGATCCATTTATTTTCTATGGCTCGCCGCTCAATGGGCTAGTCAGTCAAAGTCCATACTTCGTTTTCATACATGGATCCTATCTCGGATTTCATGGCTTCCAGCCATTTGTCGGAATCCGGGCCCGCCATTGCTTCTTCATAGTTCGAAGGTTCACCGTTGTCTAACAACATGATTTCCAAGACAGGGTTGCCGTACCACCCTGGTGCGGAACGTTTCCTTGTGGACCTACGAATTTCAGTAGGAGCTTGATCAGAAGTATCTTGATCATCATCATTAATTTCCTCTCTAGTCGGTGCAGGCACCTCAGGAACGTTTTCTTGAGTTTCGACATTTTCCGGTTCAAGAGGTAACACTTCATCAAGTTCTACTTTCCTCCCACTTACTTCTTTCGAGAGAAACTCCTTCTCTAGAAAGGATCCATTCTTGGCAACAAAGATCTTACCTTCGGATCTGAGGTAGAAGGTATACCCAATAGTTTCTTTAGGGTATCCTATGAAGACGCATTTTTCCGACTTGGGTTCGATCTTTTCAGGTTGAAGTTTCTTGACATAAGCATCACATCCCCAAACTTTTAGAAACGACAGCTTAGGTTTCTTCCCAAACCATAATTCATACGGTGTCGTCTCAACGGATTTCGACGGAGCCCTATTTAAAGTGAATGCGGCAGTCTCTAAAGCATAGCCCCAAAAAGATAGCGGTAAATCGGTAAGAGACATCATAGATCGCACCATATCTAATAGAGTGCGATTACGACGTTCGGACACACCATTACGCTGAGGTGTTCCAGGCGGCGTGAGTTGTGAAACTATTCCACATTTTCTTAAGTGTGTGCCAAATTCGTGACTCAAGTATTCTCCTCCACGATCTGATCGTAGGAACTTGATTTTTCTGTCACGTTGATTTTCAACCTCACTCTGAAATTCCTTGAACTTTTCAAAGGTCTCAGACTTGTGTTTCATTAAGTAGATATACCCATATCTACTCAAGTCATCAGTGAGGGTGAGAACATAACGATAGCCACCGCAAGCCTCAACACTCATTGGACCGCACACATCAGTATGTATGATTTCCAATAAGTTGGTTGCTCGCTCCATTGTTCCTGAGAACGGAGTCTTGGTCATTTTACCCATGAGGCATGGTTCGCACGTGTCAAATGATTCATAATCAAGAGACTCTAAAAGTCCATCTGCATGGAGCTTCTTCATGCTTTTGACACCTATGTGACCAAGGCGGCAGTGCCACAAGTATGTGGGACTATCATTATCAACCTTACATCTTTTGGTATTCACACTATGAACATGTCTGGCATTACGCTCGAGATTCATTAAGAATAAACCATTCACCATTGGAGCATGACCATAAAACATATCTCTCATATAAATTGAACAACCATTATTCTCGGATTTAAATGAGTAGCCATCTCGAATTAAACGAGATCCCGATACAATGTTCATGCTCAAAGCTGGCACTAAATAACAATTATTGAGGTTCAAAACTAATCCCATAGGTAAATGAAGAGGTAGCGTGCCGACGGCGATCACATCGACCTTGGAACCATTCCCGACGCGCATCGTCACCTCGTCCTTCGCCAGTCTCCGCTTATTCCGCAGCTCCTGCTTTGAGTTACAAATGTGAGCAACTGCACCGGTATCAAATATCCAAGAGCTACTACGAGTACTGGTAAGGTACACATCAATTACATGTACTAGTCGTCAACGCGTGCACCTGCACGGTCTAGCTTGTACAATGTATCAAATAAATCATTGGTATGAACTAACAATGTGGATAAGAGAAATACTATTTCTTGTAGTTTTATCAATTCCCATCAACTATTACAACTTATTAATGTTTAATCATTTATGCTATCATATGTTATTTATTTCCTTTTGTAATCATTAAAGTATCACTGTTTCCACAATACATCTCCATTTGGCATCATGGCTTTGATCCTGTTGCCAAGTGTTGCTGCTCCAGTAGGCACATGTCCGCCTCTGCATCGGAGGTTGCAGCAAGCCAAAAAAAATACCAACATTTGCAACACAATCAAAGAATAATCATGACAAAGAAGACATAGGAAAACATCATGAGCAAAAATTACATGAACTATTTCACATCAACTGGAGAAAATATTCATCATTTTACACAATATACTGCTTGCAAAGAGGGATTCAGTATAAGCCTAGAGATTAGAAACACATTTTTACTCGAGAGGGATCCCAAGGCTTTTATTCAATCTAGATCAGTACAAAATCATGAAATAGCTTCGATTTCACAAAACTATGGACAAATGCCCAGTCAACCACTCCTTGCTGATGTAACGTTGTCATTTCCAGCAAGTGTACCCTGTAAACTTGCTAGAAATTACAGCAAACAATTCCTTTAGATCTAACTTCATTGGAGGCTACAATGCAAGTCATGTCACCACCACCGTTCTGAAAAGCATCTTGTCACATGACATTAGGATGGGATAATAAGAATAGTTTGTGGAAACACAAAAATATAAAGTGCAAAATTTATCGTCGTCGAGTTGGAAAAAAAATCAGGAGAACAATTCATTTGTTTTTCGAACTTAACCATGACAATGAGAACATGGTAAGCCCATGAAACACTCTCAACTGATCTCGACATCGACTTCTGAAGAAACCAAGTTTCTCTTCGCAATTTTCTAACAACAGTTCTAATGGGCTGTTCGCCTTCATATACCAACACCAGGCAAAAAATGAAGCACACGTACGAATTAAATAAGATTTGGTTTATATGTTATCAAACGACACCTTTTGTAGTAACAATCTAATGTCACTGTGACCCTACTATTAATGTACTACTTACAAAACCATAAATTATACTGAAAAATCAGTATGATAAAGACATTTGTGTGCTGTGACTGTCAATCTTAGATGTTGCGAAAATCGGCAAAGATAAACAATCACTCCTGCTAGTTTGTTGGCACGGTTCCTCTCTTTTTGAAAGAACTTGTTTCATCAGAAAATCGTTAACCATTTTATATTTGGCATCTGAAATATAAGAATATATATTGGTATAGAAACGTAATGTCTTTCATAGTGGCTTCAATATGGATAGTACTACGCTCTCCATACCTAACCACAAATAATGTAAAAATTATAAAGTACTAAATGTGCAAGGCTTTGTAGTAATGCATAGCTTCAGCAGGTCACTGAGCATACTCCAACTTCGTCCCAAAATCAAATGTAGTATCAAAATTATATTTACTGTAAATCTGAAGACGGAAGGAAATTATTGCCCATTGGGAAAGAGGACTTCATTTTAGATTTATTCCGTATGAAAATTTTTACAACTGAGTTATCCTCTCTGTACACAAATCATTTCAGGAGAACAATTCATTTTAGATTCGTCCCAAAATATATAAGCTTATATTATCCTCTCTGTACATATATTCTACACAAGTTCTAAAGTATCATTCGCACATACAAAAAGGAAAAATCCACATAAGTCCACACTGTAATATTCACTCTTTCAAGTTTAATTACGGTCACCAATTTATCTTCAGATTGACTGCCACGGGACTGGAAGGGGCACTGACGAATCAAAGCTTTTAATTAGAAATTAGTTATATGTAACCAACTTTTTATGATTTAATTTATAACCAAACAAAACTCAATACTCTGAACATAAAGGGCACATGATTTCAGGAAATGATGTAAAGCCATCTAGCTAAATAGAAACACTCAACATAAACAAATACGTCTTGGATCCTTATAACCAACATCCTGAAGCGCCTTAATCTACCCTCGCATATTTCTGCCCCTAACCACTCAATCCTCACTTTTGAGAACGTTTTTGGTCTGATTGTGTATCTGGTTAGGGAATTGACTTTTTTTATCAAAAGAAGAAGCTCTGAGCTTCCGACAGGCAACACCTACATGGGATCAGCGGATAAAAATGTTTCTTATTTTAAATTTGGATGCAACAAAGTAATCAATGATGGGAACATCCATCATTGATTTTAATAACGGCTTCGCGTGAGGTCTAATGTGAAAAAATTAGGGTATATATGTCCAGAAATAAGAATACATCCAGCAGTCTACAACATCATATGCCAGTTGACTGTATAAACCATGTATTGGGTTAGAAACTAAGGATGTATCTAATTCTTCCAAGGCAATCGGCTGTAGCATTCGGGAGTAATATTAATGCTAGGCCAGTGGTAATGATTTTGATTCCTCACTTGATCCTTGCGAAATCTGCAATTCTTACTGTCAATAATGAGGTTGGCACTGACACAATTTCTGAGAAAATTAAAATAATGGAGAAATCATCAAAAGCCCCTCAAAAAGCCAATGCCACACGTAATCTGACAAAGATATAGCAAAAATTAAAATAATGGAGAAAACATCAAAAGCCCCCCAAAAAGCATAAGCCACACGTAATCTGACAAAGATATTGTGAGCAAGGGGAATAAGAGAGAGGCGGGGAGAATTAAGTACGTACTTGGTGGAAGGTAAAGAAGAAAATTGGAGATCGGATGAAGATGTACGTGTATCTATCCCTCAAGTCCGGTTTATCCTAGCAAGCAGACTCCTTCTAGAAAGAGATGTGGCATGGGAAGATGATCGTGGCGAATTCAAGCAAAACCTTGAGAAGCTCATGTCTTCGTTCGAGGCTTCCGCTCCATCGTCCCATGAATCTTGTTTTCTGACGGCGTTGTGTAGAGGAAAGATGGCCAGATTGGAATCAATGGAGAGGGGGGCGCTGGGTCCTTCATTCTTCAGATTATGGGCAAACAGGAGGCGTGGCTAGATTGGAATCTTGGGAGGAGGAGGCTGGGTGCTTGATTTTTAGGATTATGGGCAAACAGGAGGCATGGTGCACCGGTCAGGGCTAGATCGGAATCAATGGGGAGGCGGCGGCAGGGATGTGCTTGATTTTCCAGATTATATGGGCTGTTGGCGTGGCGTCATGCAAGTTGTATAGGGCGTAATATTTTCTTAACCTAATAAGGGCAGAATACTTAATCCAACGGCTAAGATTTCTTGACTGAACAACTTATTTTTTTTCTTTTGAGGATTTTTTTACATGGATTAATCTGAACCGTAATAATTCGGTCCCACCAAATTAACGGCTCATAAAATCTAATTAACGTGGGAATTTTTAGGGAGTCTGAAATTAGTAGAGGTATAGATATCACATATACCTTTTGTTTTGCCGGCCTTCTTGTCCGCTAAGTGTTTGGGGCAATTCCGCTTCCAGTGACCACTTCCCTTGCAATAAAAGCACTCAGTCTCGGGCTTGGGTCCATTATTTGGCTTCTTCCCGGCAGCTTGCTTGCCGGGCGCGGCAACTTCCTTGCCGTACTTCTTGAAGTTCTTTTTACCCTTGCCCTTCTTGAACTTAGTGGTTTTATTCACCACCAACACTTGATGTTCCTTCTTGACTTCTACCTCTGCTGATTTCAGCATAGTAAATACTTCAGGAATGGTCTTTTCCATCCCCTGCATATTGAAGTTCATCACAAAGCTCTTGTAGCTTGGTGGAAGCGGCTGGAGGATTCTGTCAATGACCGCGTCGTCTGGGAGATTAACTCCCAGCTGAGTCAAGCGGTTATGTAACCCAGACATAGTGAGTATGTGCTCACTGACAGAACTATTTTCCTCCATCTTACAGCTGAAGAATTTGTCGGAGACTTCATATCTCTCGACCCGGGCATGAGCTTGGAAAACCATTTTCAGCTCTTCGAACATCTCATATGCTCCGTGTCTCTCAAAACGCTTTTGGAGCCCCGGCTCTAAGCTGTAAAGCATGCCGCACTGAACGAGGGAGTAGTCATCGGTACGTGCCTGCCAAGCGTTCATAATGTCTTGTTCTGCAGGGAGAACAGGTGCGTCACCCAGCGGTGCTTGTAGGACATAATCTTTCTTGGCAGCTATGAGGATGATCCTCAGGTTCCTGACCCAGTCCGTGTAGTTGCTGCCATCGTCTTTCAGCTTGGTTTTCTCTAGGAACGCGTTGAAGTTGAGGACTACGTTGGCCATTTGATCTACAAGACATATTGTAAATATTTTAGACTAAGTTCATGATAATAAAGTTCATCTAATCAAATTATTTAATGAACTCCCACTTAGATAGACATCCCTCTTCTAGTCATCTAAGTATAACATGATCCGAGTCAACTAGGCCATGTCCGATCATCACGTGAGACGGACTAGTCAACACCGGTGAACATCTTCATGTTGATCGTATCTTCTATACGACTCATGCTCGACCTTTCGGTCTTCTGTGTTCCGAGGCCATGTCTGTACATGCTAGGCTCGTCAAGTCAACCTAAGTGTTTGCATGTGTAAATCTGTCTTACACCCGTTGTATGTGAACGTTAGAATCTATCACACCCGATCATCACGTGGTGCTTCGAAACAACGAACTGTCGCAACGGTGCACAGTTAGGGGGAACACTTCTTGAAATTATTATGAGGGATCATCTTATTTACTACCATCGTTCTAAGTAAACAAGATGCAAAAACATGATAAACATCACATGCAATCAAATAATAAACGTGACACGATATGGCCAATATCACATAGCTCCTTTGATCTCCATCTTGGGGCTCCATGATCATCTTTGTCACCGGCTTGACACCATGATCTCCATCATCATGATCTCCATCATTGTGTCTCCATGAAGTTGCTCGCCAACTATTACTTGTACTACTATGGCTAACACGTTTAGCAATAAAGTAAAGTAATTTACATGGCGTTTCTCAATGACACGCATGTCATACAAAAATAAAGACAATTCCTATGGCTCCTGCCGGTTGTCATACTCATCGACATGCAAGTCGTCATTCCTATTACAATAGCATGAACATCTCATACATCACATATATATCATTCATCATTCATCACAACTTTGGCCATATCATATCACAAAGCACTTGCTGCAAAAACAAGTTAGACGTCCTCTAATTGTTGTTGCAAGTTTTACGTGGCTGAATTAGGGTTCTAGCAAGAACGTTTTCTTACCTACGTGAAAGCCACAACGTGATTTGTCAACTTCTATTTACCCTTCATAAGGACCCTTTTCATCGAATCCGCTCCAACTAAAGTGGGAGAGACAGACACCCGCCAGCCACCTTATGCAACTAGTGCATGTTAGTCGGTGGAACCGGTCTCACGTAAGCGTACGTGTAAGGTTGGACCGGGCCGCTTCATCCCACAATAGCGCTGAAGCAAGATAAGACTAGTGGCTGCAAGAAAGTTGACAACATCTACGCCCACAACAAAATTGTGTTCTACTCGCGCAAGAAGAACTACGCATAGACCTAGCTCATGATGCCACTGTTGGGGAATGTTGCAGAAAACAAAAATTTTCCTACGGTTTCACCAAGATCCATGTATGAGTTCATCTAGCAACGAGTGATCGGATGCATCTACATACCTTTGTAGACCGCGAGCGGAAGCGTTCAGAGAACGAGGATGAGGTAGTCGTACACGACGTGATCCAAATCACCGGAGATCCTAGCACCGAACGGACGACACATCCGCGTTCAACACACGTACGGTCAGCGTGACGTCTCCTCCTTCTTGATCCAGCAAAGGGAAGGAGAGGTTGATGAAGATCCAGCAGCACGACGACGTGGTGGTGGATGCAGGGCGTCACAGCAGCAGGGCTTCGCCGTGTACTACGAGAGGAAGAGGTGTAGCTGGGAGCGAGGGAGGCGCCAGGACTCAGGGTGCGGATGCCCCCTCCCCCCCTCATATATATATCCCCCTAGGGGGGCGCCGGCCCTAGGAGATTGGATCTCCTAGGGGGGCGGCGGCCAAGGGCTGGAGTGGCCCCCAAGCCAAGGTGGGGCGCCCCCCCACCCCTAGGGTTTTAACCCTAGGCGCATGGGGTGGGCCTAGGGGGGCGCACCAGCCCACTATGGGCTGGTTCCCCTCCCCACTTTGGCCCATGGGGCCCTCCGGGATGGGTGGCCCCACCCGGTGGACCCCCGGGACCCTTTTGGTGGTCCCGGTACAATACCGATGACCCCGAAACTTGTCCCGATGGCCGAAACAGCACTTCCTATATATAATTCTTTACCTCCGGACTATTCCGAAACTCCTCGTGACATCCGGGATCTCATCCGGGACTCCGAACAACATTCGGGCTACTGCATATACATATCTTCACAACCCTAGCGTCACCGAACCTTAAGTGTGTAGACCCTACGGGTTCGGGAGACATGCAGACATGACCGAGACGATTCTCCGGACAATAACCAACAGCGGGATCTGGATACCCATGTTGGCTCCCACATGCTCCACGATGATCTCATCGGATGAACCACGATGTCGAGGATTCAAGCAACCCTGTATGCAATTCCCTTTGTCAATCGGTATGTTACTTGCCCGAGATTCGATCGTCGGTATCCCAATACCTTGTTCAATCTCGTTACCGGCAAGTCACTTTACTCGTACCGTAATGCATGATCCCGCGACCAGACACTTGGTCACTTTGAGCTCATAATGATGATGCATTACCGAGTGGGCCCAGTGATACCTCTCCGTCATACGGAGTGACAAATCCCAGTCTTGATCCGTGTTAACCCAACAGACACTTTCGGAGATACCCGTAGTATACCTTTATTGTCACCTAGTTACGTTGTGACGTTTGGTATACCCAAAGCACTCCTACGGTATCCGGGAGTTACACGATCTCATGGTCTAAGGAAATGATACTTGACATTGGAAAACTCTAGCAAGCGAACTATACGATCTTGTGCTATGTTTAGGATTGGGTCTTGTCCATCACATCATTCTCCTAATGATGTGATCTCGTTATCAATGACATCCAATGTCCATAGTCAAGAAACCATGACTATCTGTTGATCAACGAGCTAGTCAACTAGAGGCTTACTAGGGACATGTTGGTGTCTATTATTCACACATGTATTACGATTTCCGGACAACACAATTATAGCATGAATAAAGACAATTATCATGAACAAGGAAATATAATAATAATGCTTTTATTATTGCCTCTAGGGCATATTTCCAACAGTCTCCCACTTGCACTAGAGTCAATAATCTAGTTACATTGTGATGAATCGAACACCCATGGAATCCTGGTGTTGATCATGTTTTGCTCTAGGGAGAGGTTTAGTCAATGGATCTGCTACATTCAGGTCCATATGTACTTTAGAAATATCTAGGTCTCCATCTTGAACATTTTCACGAATGGAGTTGAAGCGACGCTTGATGTGCCTGGTCTTCTTGTGAAACCTGGGCTCCTTGGCAAGTGCAATAGCTCCAGTGTTGTCACAGAAGAGTTTAATTGGCCCTGACGCATTGGGTATGACTCCGAGGTCGGTGATGAACTCCTTCACCCAAATTGCTTCATGTGCTGCCTCTGAGGCTGCCATGTACTCCGCTTCACATGTAGATCCCGCCACGACGCTCTGCTTGCAACTGCACCAGCTTACTGCCCCACCATTCAAAATATACACGTATCCGGTTTGTGACTTAGATTCATCCAGATCTATGTCGAAGCTAGCATCGACGTAACCCTTTACGACGAGCTCTTCGTCACCTCCATAAATGAGAAACATTTCCTTAGTCCTTTTCAGGTACTTCAGGATATTCTTGACCGCTGTCTAGTGTTCCTTGCCGGGATTACTTTGGTACCTTCCTACCAAACTTACGGCAAGGTTTACATCAGGTCTGGTACACAGCATAGCATACATAATAGAACCTATGGCTGAGGCATAGGGGATGACACTCATCTCTTCTATATCTTCTGTCGTGGTCGGACATTGAGCTGAGCTCAATTTCACACCTTGTAACACAGGTAAGAACCCCTTCTTAGATTGATCCATATTGAACTTCTTCAATATCTTATCAAGGTATGTGCTTTGTGAAAGACCTATGAGGCGTCTTGATCTATCTCTATAGATCTTGATGCCTAATATATAAGCAGCTTCTCCAAGGTCCTACATTGAAAAGCTCTTATTCAAGTAGGCCTTAATGCTGTCCAAGAGTTCTATATCATTTCCCATCAAAAGTATGTCATATACATATAATATGAGAAATGCTACAGAGCTCCCACTCACTTTCTTGTAAACGCAGGCTTCTCCATAAGTCTGCGTAAACCCAAACGCTTTGATCATCTCATCAAAGCGAATGTTCCAACTCCGAGATGCTTGCACCAGCCCATAAATCGAGCGTTGGAGCTTGCACACCTTGTCAGCATTCTTAGGATCGACAAAACCTTCCGGCTGCATCATATACAATTCTTCCTTAAGGAAACCATTAAGGAATGCCGTTTTGACGTCCATTTGCCATATCTCATAATCGTAGAATGCGGCAATTGCTAACATGATTCGGACGGACTTTAGCTTCGCTACTGGTGAGAAAGTCTCATCGTAGTCAACCCCTTGAACTTGTCGATAACCCTTAGCGACAAGCCAAGCTTTATAGATGGTCACATTAACATCCGCGTCTGTCTTCTTCTTAAAGATCCATTTATTTTCTATGGCTCGCCGCTCAACGGGCAAGTCAGTCAAAGTCCATACTTCGTTTTCGTACATGGATCCTATCTCGGATTTCATGGCTTCCAGCCATTTGTCAGAATCTGGGCCCGCCATTGCTTCTTCACAGTTTGAAGGTTCACCGTTGTCTAACAACATGATTTCCAAGACAGGGTTGCCGTACCACCCTGGTGCTGAACGTTTCCTTGTGGACCTATGAATTTCAGTAGGAGCTTGATCAGAAGTATCTTGATCATCATCATTAATTTCCTCTCTAGTCGGTGCAGGCACCTCAAGAACGTTTTCTTGAGTTTCGCCATTTTTCGGTTCGAGAGGTAACACTTCATCAAGTTCTACTTTCCTCCCACTTACTTCTTTCGAGAGAAACTCCTTCTCTAGAAAGGATCCATTCTTGGCAACAAAGATCTTACCTTCGGATCTGAGGTAGAAGGTATACCCAATAGTTTCTTTAGGGTATCCTATGAAGACGCATTTTTCCGACTTGGGTTCGAGCTTTTCAGGTTGAAGTTTCTTGACATAAGCATCACATCCCCAAACTTTTAGAAACGACAGCTTAGGTTTCTTCCCAAACCATAATTCATACGGTGTCGTCTCAACGGATTTCGACGGAGCCCTATTTAAAGTGAATGCGGCAGTCTCTAAAGCATAGCCCCAAAAAGATAGCGGTAAATCGGTAAGAGACATCATAGATCGCACCATATCTAATAGAGTGCGATTACGACGTTCGGACACACCATTACGCTGAGATGTTCCAGGCGGCGTGAGTTGTGAAACTATTCCACATTTTCTTAAGTGTGTGCCAAATTCGTGACTCAAGTATTCTCCTCCACGATCTGATCGTAGGAACTTGATTTTTCTGTCACGTTGATTTTCAACCTCACTCTGAAATTCCTTGAACTTTTCAAAGGTCTCAGACTTGTGTTTCATTAAGTAGATATACCCATATCTACTCAAGTCATCAGTGAGGGTGAGAACATAACGATAGCCACCGCGAGCCTCAACACTCATTGGACCGCACACATCAGTATGTATGATTTCCAATAAGTTGGTTGCTCGCTCCATTGTTCCTGAGAACGGAGTCTTGGTCATTTTACCCATGAGGCATGGTTCGCACGTGTCAAATGATTCATAATCAAGAGACTCTAAAAGTCCATCTGCATGGAGCTTCTTCATGCGTTTGAAACCTATGTGACCAAGGCGGCAGTGCCACAAGTATGTGGGACTATCATTATCAACCTTACATCTTTTGGTATTCACACTATGAACATGTGTAGCATTACGCTCGAGATTCATTAAGAATAAACCATTCACCATTGGAGCATGACCATAAAACATATCTCTCATATAAATTGAACAACCATTATTCTCGGATTTAAATGAGTAGCCATCTCGAATTAAACGAGATCCCGATACAATGTTCATGCTCAAAGCTGGCACTAAATAACAATTATTGAGGTTCAAAACTAATCCCGTAGGTAAATGAAGAGGTAGCGTGCCGACGGCGATCACATCGACCTTGGAACCATTCCCGACGCGCATCGTCACCTCGTCCTTCGCCAGTCTCCGCTTATTCCGCAGCTCCTGCTTTGAGTTACAAATGTGAGCAACTGCACCGGTATCAAATACCCAAGAGCTACTACGAGTACTGGTAAGGTACACATCAATTACATGTATATCACATATACCTTTTGTTTTGCCGGCCTTCTTGTCCGCTAAGTATTTGGGGCAATTCCGCTTCCAGTGACCACTTCCCTTGCAATAAAAGCACTCAGTCTCGGGCTTGGGTCCATTCTTTGGCTTCTTCCCGGCAGCTTGCTTGCCGGGCGCGGCAACTTCCTTGCCGTCCTTCTTGAAGTTCTTTTTACCCTTGCCCTTCTTGAACTTAGTGGTTTTATTCACCACCAACACTTGATGTTCCTTCTTGACTTCTACCTCTGCTGATTTCAGCATAGTAAATACTTCAGGAATGGTCTTTTCCATCCCCTGCATATTGAAGTTCATCACAAAGCTCTTGTAGCTTGGTGCAAGCGACTGGAGGATTCTGTCAATGACCGCGTCGTCTGGGAGATTAACTCCCAGCTGAGTCAAGCGATTATGTAACCCAGACATAGTGAGTATGTGCTCACTGACAGAACTATTTTCCTCCATCTTACAGCTGAAGAATTTGTCAGAGACTTCATATCTCTCGACCCGGGCATGAGCTTGGAAAACCATTTTCAGCTCTTCGAACATCTCTTATGCTCCGTGTCTCTCAAAACGCTTTTGGAGCCCCGACTCTAAGCTGTAAAGCATGCCGCACTGAACGAGGGAGTAGTCATCGGTACGTGCCTGCCAAGCGTTCATAATGTCTTGTTCTGCAGGGAGAACAGGTGCGTCACCCAGCGGTGCTTGTAGGACATAATCTTTCTTGGCAGCTATGAGGATGATCCTCAGGTTCCGGACCCAGTCTGTGTAGTTGCTGCCATCGTCTTTCAGCTTGGTTTTCTCTAGGAACGCGTTGAAGTTGAGGCCTACGTTGGCCATTTGATCTACAAGACATATTGTAAATATTTTAGACTAAGTTCATGATAATAAAGTTCATCTAATCAAATTATTTAATGAACTCCCACTCAGATAGACATCCCTCTTCTAGTCATCTAAGTATAACATGATCCGAGTCAACTAGGCCATGTCCGATCATCACGTGAGACGGACTAGTCAACACCGGTGAACATCTTCATGTTGATCGTATCTTCTATATGACTCATGCTCGACCTTTTGGTCTTCTGTGTTCCGAGGCCATGTCTGTACATGCTAGGCTCGTCAAGTCAACCTAAGTGTTTGCATGTGTAAATCTGTCTTACACCCGTTGTATGTGAACATTAGAATCTATCACACCCGATCATCACGTGGTGCTTCGAACCAACGAACTGTCGCAACGGTGCACAGTTAGGGGGAACAGTTCTTGAAATTATTATGAGGGATCATCTTATTTACTACCGTCGTTCTAAGTAAACAAGATGCAAAAACATGATAAACATCACATGCAATCAAATAATAAACGTGACACGATATGGCCAATATCACATAGCTCCTTTGATCTCCATCTTGGGGCTCCATGATCATCTTTGTCACCGGCTTGACACCATGATCTCCATCATCATGATCTCCATCATTGTGTCTCCATGAAGTTGCTCGCCAACTATTACTTGTACTACTATGGCTAACGCGTTTAGCAATAAAGTAAAGCAATTTACATGGCGTTTCTCAATGACACGCAGGTCATACAAAAATAAAGACAACTCCTATGGCTCCTGCCGGTTGTCATACTCATCGACATGCAAGTCGTGATTCCTATTACAATAGCATGAACATCTCATACATCACATATATATCATTCATCATTCATCACAACTTTGGCCATATCATATCACAAAGCACTTGCTGCAAAAACAAGTTAGACGTCCTCTAATTGTTGTTGCAAGTTTTACGTGGCTGAATTAGGGTTCTAGCAAGAACGTTTTCTTACCTACGTGAAAGCCACAACGTGATTTGTCAACTTCTATTTACCCTTCATAAGGACCCTTTTCATCGAATCCGCTCCAACTAAAGTGGGAGAGACAGACACCCGCCAGCCACCTTATGCAACTAGTGCATGTTAGTCGGTGGAACCGGTCTCACGTAAGCGTACGTGTAAGGTTGGTTCGGGCCGCTTCATCCCACAATACCGCTGAAGCAAGATAAGACTAGTAGCGGCAAGAAAGTTGACAACATCTACGCCCACAACAAATTGTGTTCTACTCGCGCAAGAAGAACTACGCATAGACCTAGCTCATGATGCCACTGTTGGGGAACGTTGCAGAAAACAAAAAATTTCCTACGGTTTCACCAAGATCCATCTATGAGTTCATCTAGCAACGAGTGATCGGATGCATCTACATACCTTTGTAGATCGCGAGCGGAAGCATTCAGAGAACGGGGATGAGGTAGTCGTACACGACGTGATCCAAATCACCGGAGATCCTAGCACCGAACGGACGGCACATCCGCGTTCAACACACGTACGGTCAGCGTGACGTCTCCTCCTTCTTGATCCAGCAAAGGGAAGGAGAGGTTGATGATGATCCAGCAGCACGACGGCGTGGTGGTGGATGCAGGGCGTCATAGCAGCAGGGCTTCGCCGTGTACTACGAGAGGAAGAGGTGTAGCAGGGAGAGAGGGAGGCGCCAGGACTCAGGGTGCGGCTGCCCCCTCCCCCCCCTCATATATATAGCCCCCTAGGGGGGGCGCCGGCCCTAGGAGATTGGATCTCCTAGGGGGGGCGCCGGCCCTAGGAGATTGGATCTCCTAGGGGGGCGGCGGCCAAGGGCTGGAGTGGCCCCCAAGCCAAGGTGGGGCGCCCCCCCCCACCCCTAGGGTTTTAACCCTAGGCGCATGGGGTGGGCCTAGGGGGGCGCACCAGCCCACTATGGGCTGGTTCCCCTCCCCACTTTGGCCCATGGGGCCCTCCGGGATGGGTGGCCCCACCCGGTGGACCCCCGGGACCCTTTTGGTGGTCCCGGTACAATACCGATGACCCCGAAACTTGTCCCGATGGCCGAAACAGCACTTCCTATATATAATTCTTTAACTCCGGACTATTCCGAAACTCCTCGTGACGTCCGGGATCTCATCCGGGACTCCGAACAACATTCGGGCTACTGCATATACATATCTTCACAACCCTAGCGTCACCGAACCTTAAGTGTGTAGACCCTACGGGTTCGGGAGACATGCAGACATGACCGAGACGACTCTCCGGACAATAACCAACAGCGGGATCTAGATACCCATGTTGTCTCCCACATGCTCCACGATGATCTCATCGGATGAACCACGATGTCGAGGATTCAAGCAACCCTGTATGCAATTCCCTTTGTCAATCGGTATGTTACTTGCCCGAGATTCGATCATCGGTATCCCAATACCTTGTTCAATCTCGTTACCGGCAAGTCACTTTACTCGTACCGTAATGCATGATCCCACGACCAGACACTTGGTCACTTTGAGCTCATAATGATGATGCATTACCGAGTGGGCCAAGTGATACCTCTCCGTCATACGGAGTGACAAATCCCAGTCTTGATCCGTGTTAACCCAACAGACACTTTCGGAGATACCCGTAGTATACCTTTATTGTCACCCAGTTACGTTGTGACGTTTGGTATACCCAAAGCACTCCTACGGTATCCGGGAGTTACACGATCTCATGGTTTAAGGAAATGATACTTGACATTGGAAAACTCTAGCAAGCGAACTATACGATCTTGTGCTATGTTTAGGATTGGGTCTTGTCCATCACATCATTCTCCTAATGATGTGATCTCGTTATCAATGACATCCAATGTCGATAGTCAAGAAACCATGACTATCTGTTGATCAACGAGCTAGTCAACTAGAGGCTTACTAGGGACATGTTGGTGTCTATTATTCACACATGTATTATGATTTCCGGACAACACAATTATAGCATGAATAAAGACAATTATCATGAACAAGGAAATATAATAATAATGCTTTTATTATTTTCTCTAGGGCATATTTCCAACAGTCTCCCACTTGCACTAGAGTCAATAATCTAGTTACATTGTGATGAATCGAACACCCATGGAATCCTGGTGTTGATCATGTTTTACTCTAGGGAGAGGTTTAGTCAATGGATCTGCTACATTCAGGTCCGTATGTACTTTACAAATATCTAGGTCTCCATCTTGAACATTTTCACGAATGGAGTTGAAGCGACGCTTGATGTGCCTGGTCTTCTTGTGAAACCTGGGCTCCTTGGCAAGTGCAATAGCTCCAGTGTTGTCACAGAAGAGTTTAATTGGCCCTGACGCATTGGGTATGACTCCGAGGTCGGTGATGAACTCCTTCACCCAAATTGCTTCATGTGCTGCCTCTGAGGCTGCCATGTACTCCGCTTCACATGTAGATCCCGCCACGACGCTCTGCTTGCAACTGCACCAGCTTACTGCCCCACCATTCAAAATATACACGTATCCGGTTTGTGACTTAGAGTCATCCAGATCTGTGTCGAAGCTAGCGCCGACGTAACCCTTTACGACGAGCTCTTCGTCACCTCCATAAACGAGAAACATTTCCTTAGTCCTTTTCAGGTACTTCAGGATATTCTTGACCGCTGTCTAGTGTTCCTTGCCGGGATTACTTTGGTACCTTCGTACCAAACTTACGGCAAGGTTTACATCAGGTCTGGTACACAGCATAGCATACATAATAGAACCTACGGCTGAGGCATAGGGGATGACACTCATCTCTTCTATATCTTCTGCCGTGGTCGGACATTGAGCTGAGCTCAATTTCACACCTTGTAACACAGGTAAGAACCCCTTCTTAGATTGATCCATATTGAACTTCTTCAATATCTTATCAAGGTATGTGCTTTGTGAAAGACCTATGAGGCGTCTTGATCTATCTCTATAGATCTTGATGCCTAATATATAAGCAGCTTCTCCAAGGTCCTACATTGAAAAGCTCTTATTCAAGTAGGCCTTAATGCTGTCCAAGAGTTCTATATCATTTCCCATCAAAAGTATGTCATATACATATAATATGAGAAATGCTACAGAGCTCCCACTCACTTTCTTGTAAACGCAGGCTTCTCCATAAGTCTGCGTAAACCCAAACGCTTTGATCATCTCATCAAAGCGAATGTTCCAACTCCGAGATGCTTGCACCAGCCCATAAATCGAGCGTTGGAGCTTGCACACCTTGTCAGCATTCTTAGGATCGACAAAACCTTCCGGCTGCATCATATACAATTCTTCCTTAAGGAAACCATTAAGGAATGCCGTTTTGACGTCCATTTGCCATATCTCATAATCGTAGAATGCGGCAATTGCTAACATGATTCGGACGGACTTTAGCTTCGCTACTGGTGAGAAAGTCTCATCGTAGTCAACCCCTTGAACTTGTCGATAACCCTTAGCGACAAGCCAAGCTTTATAGATGGTCACATTAACATCCGCGTCTGTCTTCTTCTTAAAGATCCATTTATTTTCTATGGCTCGCCGCTCAACGGGCAAGTCAGTCAAAGTCCATACTTCGTTTTCGTACATGGATCCTATCTCGGATTTCATGGCTTCCAGCCATTTGTCAGAATCTGGGCCCGCCATTGCTTCTTCACAGTTTGAAGGTTCACCGTTGTCTAACAACATGATTTCCAAGACAGGGTTGCCGTACCACCCTGGTGCTGAACGTTTCCTTGTGGACCTATGAATTTCAGTAGGAGCTTGATCAGAAGTATCTTGATCATCATCATTAATTTCCTCTCTAGTCGGTGCAGGCACCTCAAGAACGTTTTCTTGAGTTTCGCCATTTTTCGGTTCGAGAGGTAACACTTCATCAAGTTCTACTTTCCTCCCACTTACTTCTTTCGAGAGAAACTCCTTCTCTAGAAAGGATCCATTCTTGGCAACAAAGATCTTACCTTCGGATCTGAGGTAGAAGGTATACCCAATAGTTTCTTTAGGGTATCCTATGAAGACGCATTTTTCCGACTTGGGTTCGAGCTTTTCAGGTTGAAGTTTCTTGACATAAGCATCACATCCCCAAACTTTTAGAAACGACAGCTTAGGTTTCTTCCCAAACCATAATTCATACGGTGTCGTCTCAACGGATTTCGACGGAGCCCTATTTAAAGTGAATGCGGCAGTCTCTAAAGCATAGCCCCAAAAAGATAGCGGTAAATCGGTAAGAGACATCATAGATCGCACCATATCTAATAGAGTGCGATTACGACGTTCGGACACACCATTACGCTGAGATGTTCCAAGCGGCGTGAGTTGTGAAACTATTCCACATTTTCTTAAGTGTGTGCCAAATTCGTGACTCAAGTATTCTCCTCCACGATCTGATCGTAGGAACTTGATTTTTCTGTCACGTTGATTTTCAACCTCACTCTGAAATTCCTTGAACTTTTCAAAGGTCTCAGACTTGTGTTTCATTAAGTAGATATACCCATATCTACTCAAGTCATCAGTGAGGGTGAGAACATAACGATAGCCACCGCGAGCCTCAACACTCATTGGACCGCACACATCAGTATGTATGATTTCCAATAAGTTGGTTGCTCGCTCCATTGTTCCTGAGAACGGAGTCTTGGTCATTTTACCCATGAGGCATGGTTCGCACGTGTCAAATGATTCATAATCAAGAGACTCTAAAAGTCCATCTGCATGGAGCTTCTTCATGCGTTTGACACCTATGTGACCAAGGCGGCAGTGCCACAAGTATGTGGGACTATCATTATCAACCTTACATCTTTTGGTATTCACACTATGAACATGTGTAGCATTACGCTCGAGATTCATTAAGAATAAACCATTCACCATTGGAGCATGACCATAAAACATATCTCTCATATAAATTGAACAACCATTATTCTCGGATTTAAATGAGTAGCCATCTCGAATTAAACGAGATCCCGATACAATGTTCATGCTCAAAGCTGGCACTAAATAACAATTATTGAGGTTCAAAACTAATCCCGTAGGTAAATGAAGAGGTAGCGTGCCGACGGCGATCACATCGACCTTGGAACCATTCCCGACGCGCATCGTCACCTCGTCCTTCGCCAGTCTCCGCTTATTCCGCAGCTCCTGCTTTGAGTTACAAATGTGAGCAACTGCACCGGTATCAAATACCCAAGAGCTACTACGAGTACTGGTAAAGTACACATCAATTACATGTATATCACATATACCTTTTGTTTTGCCGGCCTTCTTGTCCGCTAAGTATTTGGGGCAATTCCGCTTCCAGTGACCACTTCCCTTGCAATAAAAGCACTCAGTCTCGGGCTTGGGTCCATTCTTTGGCTTCTTCCCGGCAGCTTGGATGGATGGGGGCCTTCAAATCTTGACAAATTTTGGGCAAAATGTGTGATGAGCTCGAGAGGAAGAGGGGAAGAACAGAGAGGAGAGGGGAAAGGGGAAGAACAGAGCGAGCTCGGGTGGATGAAGGGTTTATGTAGGACGACCTTTAGTACCGGTTCGTGCCAAGAACCGGTACTAAAGGTGCTGGAGGGGCCCCAGACTGACAACATCCTGCCACCACTCTTAGTACCGGTTCGTGGCACGAACCGGTGCTAAAAGTTCGCCACGAGCCGGTACTAATGAGAGCGGCCCGGCTAGCCGTTGGAACCGGCACTGATGTACACATTAGTGCCGGCTCAAATTCAAGCCGGCACTAATGTGCTTCACGTTTGACCCTTTTTCTACTAGTGATATCAAATCATATGTATGTAACAGTTGAAGAATCCATAATATTTTTATATTCATCTGTGATTGTTATAAGTGATGATATTTTAATACAAGTATAATCCAAGCACATATTTTAACCGGATACTTAATCCACTGTAACATATGACAACCCAAAAACTGGTAAAGAAGCATGCTAATAGTCGTTGGTAAACTCCTCATAAGAAACTTGTATTCTAGATGTTTCTATTATTGTGCTTTCCTAACCATACACTAAAAACCACAGTACACTTTTTAAGGATACTAATATATAGAGAAGAACACACATACACACTCGAATATATACATCCACTATCTTCATGAGAGTGTCAAAATTAATCTTCAAAGTCACAACATCTTTTATTTATTTATTTCATTCTTTTTTGCATTAAGCGGGTTCTACATAAATATCTTATTAAGGGCAATGTCTTGGAAGGCTAATGTAACCTTTTTTTTAACAAAAGACAATTGAAATTTAGCACAACACAAGTGCAGATTTACATACATTTCAAAGAGTGTAAGAAAAAACACTAAAGGTCATGCAAACTAAGTAAAATAAAAATATAATAGCTATCCAATTATTTCAATAAAAGTAAGCAAAAAAGTATAAATGTTTAGTATAAATTCTAGTCAAAGGTGTGGCAAGAGAGTGAGTTCGGAAGGTTTAGGCCTTGTGAGCAGTTCCAAACGGCCAGAAAAGAAAGCAAGGCCTCGGCCATTTCACTTTTAAGTGGTTTAGACTAAATATCTTGTTAAATAGACAATGTCACTAAAAGTAACGCTAAATAAATTTAATTTAAAATAATATTTAAATTTAGCACAACGCAATTGTTTTTTATGATGCACCTCATAATCGTATAAGAGATATATTCAATCTTCAGTGACATTGCTAAGTTGTTAGTTATGCACATGGAATAAGGGGGACAATATACTCGCTAAGACAACATCTAAACTAAAATAGATTATAAATAGTTATATTTTCTGTATATAACTTATATTTATTAATTGGAGACACCATAGGAGGCTAAACGCTAATACTAGAGAACACAAATTATCCATCTCATCTGTCTAACAGATGTGTCATTCGGAGGATGAATACCTCATGACATGCTCTCTATAGATCAATGGAGAGTTTCGGCCGGTCTATTAAATTATGGGTATACTTCTTATATAATATCAACACATTACACATAATCTAATGTGAAAAACATTTAATTTTTTTCTTTACTACATGACTATGTTACTTGCCGCACTTTTTATCCTATGAAGAGTTACACATGATGAACCTATGAAGGTCCATCTTTTAACATAAGAAAACACTTAGAGCAAATTTTACTCACACTTTTTATTTTCAAATATTATTTATTCAAAACGCAAAAATATCACCTCTCGCATTATCTTTTAATATTATTTATAACTAGCAAAGCTAGCTAGGTTGAAACCCTGGTTAGTGTTGTTGGTGGGCAAGTGAAGTTTTATTCGTGTCGTAGAACTTATCACTCATGCAAGAACCTTCTACCTCCCTAGGAATTGATACACTAGTTTCTCAACCGGGGAAACCTGGTACTAGGTACAAACTCTTGAGCTTGGGAGCCAAATCACCTTACACAATGGCAGATATTGGGTCAAAGTGTTGGAGGGGCAATGGGTTGTGTGTGCGTGTGTGGGCGGGGGGGGGGGGGGGGGGGGGGGTAGAACAAGGCATGGGTCAATTTCATTGCTTATATGGGGCAGTTACTTACGAGATTATCACAGAGGGGGGGTTGACGTACGGCCCAGGGTGGCCCTCAGTAAGCTCTGCTACTAACCTTACATCATATACTTGGTGGAAGTAGGGGGCAAGTTTATGTCAAATATAATGTCCAGCTAATTTACGAACCAATCCTTTGCCCGAATGAGATGCAACTGTTGGATGAAATGCTTTAGGGACGCCATGATCCTTTTTCTATTAAGAATGTAATAATTGAGAGCATTGGCTGACTGCATCAATCACTGCCCAGTAAGCTATTAATTGCCTGTGTCAGTGTATCTGGTTGAAGTGGTGTTGAGTTCTTTAGTCAGTTTTTTATGAGTACCGACAAAGAAAAAAACCATGTGCGGTCTATTAGAGTTGTGTCGAATATTGTATACAAGGTAGGTTATAGTTAGACTTGTAGTTGTATTGCGTTTATATAGGATATGGAGTCGTGTCCTAGTAAGACACTTGTATCCTAGGCCTCTCATATATAGCGGGGGTAGAGACACGATGTAACCTATGCCAACATAATAGCACCGGAACGCAGGGGAAGCCGGCGTCATGTGCCGGTGTCCAGGGCGACCGGGTGCGGTATTGTAGCGGTGTCATGGGGAGGAGCGCCCATAGTCAGGCCCCGGGGATGTAGCCATATCGGTGAACCTCGTTAACAAATTTCGGTGTCGTGCTCGTGTGATTGCTTGGTCCTCGAATGATCAACGGTATGACTCGGATTTATTCTAACAAGTGATATCATGAGCAAGGTTTGAAAAGGTCAATGTTTGTTGATCTAGAGGAGAACACGTGGAAGCTGTCAACGGGATCTGACGAGATGCAATGTGTGTGATTGAAGACATGGCAGCGAAGTTGTTGCGTCGGTGGATCAAGGTTGTTCGAGTTGAAGATTCATGAAGGACGACGTCGTGTTTGGAAGATAGTAATCGGAAGCATTGGCCAACGGCACGTCGTACGTGTTATGTGGTGATCGGTCCGATGCAGGTGTAGATCTGATCACGCATGTGCAGTTGTCAGATTCGTTCGGATGTCTCGGCGAGTACGCGGCGATTGGCGAGATACGATCGACATAACTATGAGGCGACAGCATCGGCACGGCAGCGGTGCACGTGGTGCACGCAAGGCCCATGCAAAGCTGCAAGCCAGGCGGAGGCCGGCCCACAAGTCGCAGCGTGTAGTGGCCGTGTGGGCCTGAAAGTTTCCTGAGACATTGTATTTCCGTTATGAAAGTAATGGAAAGGAAAAAAGCCCGGTTCGAAAAGAATGTGGGCCTGGAAGCACGTGTGAAGCTCAGGCGTTGGGAGAGGCGTGCTGCCGCTGGAATCAACAAGATTTGTTTGGTGAAAAAATATTGGCACAAGGACTCAGAGTCAGGTCGTGATGGTCATCAAGAAAGAAATAGAGAAGTTCGTTCAAAAGCTACGTACTTGTGGTGAATTAGGAGTTTGGCTTACTTTGTTAATCTCCTTTTATGCTTTCGAAAATTGCTAGGCATGGACGAGCGCGCATGCTCCCGGTATCGCTAACCATTAGCTCGTATTGGGATGTGGGCCGTACGCGGTATTGTATGGGTTGCAGGGTCGCTGTACACCGTACCAAGGAGCGATTTATATATATACCGAAGTTGGGCTTGGACGGCCGTTTGTTTTCTCACAGCGCATTTGTTACGTTGACGTCGCCCTTGCCGTTTACGATCAGCAGTATAGCACCGTGCACCTGTCAGGTCTACCAAGGACATTTATTACGTTGCTCAAGCCGATTGCCATCGGCTTGGTGGACGGCGCGAAGAGATAGTTCACCGTACTCAATCCCTAGTTCCTCTCTTCCTCCTCCCGTTTGTCCTGATGGCCGCCAGCTGAAGGCATCCTCCCTTTTTTTGCGGGTGAAAACTTATATTACTCACTTCCAAGGTTTATACAATTAATCGCAGCTAGCTCTAAAACTTCCGGAAGGCATCTTCCCCTCTTTCTCTAGTTGCTCTACACCCAATCCCTAGTTCCACTCAGGCAGAGGTGGAGCGTAAGGTAGACCAGCCCGAGCCATGGCTGGGGCTTCCGAATGTGCCATCCTTTTTATTGATTACACAGTTTCTCACATAAATCAAACACAATTTTTTTGAAGAGGCCCACAAAGTTTCAAGTCAAACGGATTGGTACAATTATTTGCTCAAAAAGAAATGGCTATTTTATTTGGTGTTGGACAACTTTATATTTTACAAGGGATTACACGATGAGTCAAATGACGTTGGTTTCAACATGACAATTGGTCAGGGGGATTTATATTGATATCTGAATATTTTAGTTTTATAGTTTGAGGAAATAATAATTTGACTTGTCTTTTAAATTTGAATATGAGGTCGGTTTGGAACAAAGTGATGATTAGCAAAATTGATTATGATGACGTGGCATCATTAACAGGAGTTTACTGTAGCATGACACCCGGGGTGTTACAACACGCCATCCGTCAGTGAAAAACACACCAATAGAATGGGGATATGGCGGAGAGAACATTATTCCTACGTAGGCAACATTGCCGTTTCGACGCTCTACCCAAACAAAACGCAAAGACTCACTAAAGAAAACCTGGAAAAAAAACACATGCCATTGTACAACAAGTCTGGGTATGATGTCGAGCTCGTGGTCGGTGAGAACTGTGCACCGACACCTTCTTCTCCAATGATCAGGGCAAGCCAGGCCACCGGTGAAGACCTCCACCCTGGATCTCTCCGTTCGCCATCAACTTCACCAACGCCAATGTTCCACACCGCCGCTCGAGCACCCATGTCCTTTGCCATCCCACATCAACCCTTCAACACCTCCAAAGTAGGCCCCGGATCCGGACTTCCACACCGGTGTCGATCTGGGCATCGATGACGCGCCCTTGTGATGATGAGAGGGGTAGATGAACAGGTCGCGACTAGGGTTTGTCCATCGCCTGCTTAGTCGTTTGTCCATGCCCAGGGGCGGAGACAGGGGGGTCGAGCAGGGGCTAGACTCCAGCCAATCGCTCGCCCCCCTCAACATTTGTAGCAGGTACTATATATTGTGCGTGTGCTAATTGGTCGGAGTTAATTGCATCATTAGCCCATATATATGTTTTCTTTTGAACTGACTTAGCCCATCCAAAATGCCTCGCGTAGACGAGCTCGCACGCTCTCGGTATCGTAACTCGTTCGTTCGCTCGAGATGCGGGACATCGGTGGTATTATAGATGGCGGATGAGGGGATATTTAATGCGTGTATGTGACGGCAACAGACGTTCTGGGATCGGTTGGCGGCGACCGACGTACAGGGCGATGATGGTGTATCCTGCTGCCTCGTCTGTTCGTTGTTCAGTACCTATATGTCCAGACCCTGCAAAAGTTTTATTCATGGCATTGTTGGTCGTCGGAGCGCCGTTCTTGTGTAATTAGTGAGCAAAAAGATACAATAATTTTTTTAATGTCATGGATTTTTGTTGTACATGTTCATTTCAGCGATGAAAGGATGCATGGAAATTTCATTGTGAAATTGAGCAACGGTGTGTTTTGCTGGTGGGAAAACAATTTAGTAGAGTTTTTTTTATGAAAGTGTCTTTCTGCTCCCGAGTTCAAGTGAGATCCGGTGAACAATACAATCCTAGAGAAGTCAAACAAAGATTCAAACTTTTTTTCTTCTCAACAAACATCTATAAAAGTTGGGCTTGCAAACAATTGGTCACTCAAACATACTTTTGGAAGTCGTGCCCAAAAAAGGACTTTTAGAGTATTTTTTTTGAATCGCCTTGCAGAAATGTGCCTACATTACAAATTTTGGAAAGCACTTCAAACTGTTGTCAATGATTATCAGGGGAAAAATCAATTTCTTTTTCAAACCTTTTCAATTTCTTTTTTCGGTTTGATTGTTCACACAAGCTGACTTGAAACTTCTAAGTTCGCGGCCTTTTTTTTTCGTTTTATTTTCGTAGGCCAAAATGTTTAGTCCTTGTTCATATATATTTGTATGTAGCATTTGGATGTGTCGAAGAGCACAATATTTTTTTCAAACTTTTTTGGCATTTGAAAAGAAAAACAATGAGACTTAGCAAATCCGGTCCCCTATACTTAAGCGGACACACATAGGACGCCCGCGGACACAGATCGGGCACTCTCTGAATTCGTGCCTACACACACTTATCGGTCACTTCAAATACCAAACTGTTGTCAATAATTATCAGGGGGAAAATGAATTTCTTTTTGAAACCTTTTCAATTTATTTTTTCGGTTTGATTGTTCACACAAGCTGACTTGAAACTCCTAAGTTCACGGCCTTTTTTTCATTTAATTTGGCCAAAATATTTAGTCCTTGTTCCTATATACACTAATAGAAAAAGGGTCAAACGTGAAGCACATTAGTGCCGGTTTGCATTAGAGCCGGCACTAATGTGTATATTAGTGCCGGTTCGTGGCGGCGATCAATAGTACCGGTTCGTGGCGAACCTTTAGTACCGGTTCATACCACGAACCGGTACTAAAGAGGCTGTGTCAGCCTGCGGTCAGGCTATGGCCCCACCATCACCATTTAGTGCCGGTTCGTACCACGAACCGGTACTAATGACGTTGTGGCAGGCTGTTTTTAGTCCCACCTCGCTCCCCTAACAAGCCTTTTACCACCTTAAATATGTTATTTCTCAAACTATCACAAGCACTTGGTCTTCATTGAACTCTATGTGTAGAATTTGTGGCCGCAATATGAGTCTTCATCGGTTTATAAATCGTTGATGACTCATATTGACAATTCAGATTGTACACACAAAGATCATTGATGATCAAAGTATTTTTTATGTTATAAGATCATATTGACAATTTAGACTGTAAAGAAATATAAGTGCATGATGTAAATGCTCTTATATTTTTTGCGTTCGGTATGCACCATTCAAAGCGACGCCATCAACTTTCAACTATTTCTGCCTTCATTTGCTATTTTTCATGCATTCAATGATTTGTTTTGAGAATTAAATGACCTGGAAATTGAAAAGCACTACAAATGAACTCTGAAAAAGTTGAAACTTGGCATGGTATCATCATTTCACCCACATAGCATGTGCAAAAAAGTAGAGAGGCTTACGGCTAAAACTGGATGCACTTCGTTTACAAACTGAACAATCTCTTTCGAAGTAGTCAGGTTTCTGACGAAATTAAACTCATCTGTTACAAAGGCATTTTATTTTTTAAAACTTATTACCACCTTTAGTACCGGTTGGTGGCTACAACCGGTACTAAAGGATGACCAGTACTACAGTTTCTTAGTAAGCTGTTTTTTAGTCCCACCTCGCCAAGGGAGAGGGACTAGGAGCGGTTTATAAGCCCTGAGTACAGAGACGATGAAGAAGAGGCTCAATGCTCACGTTGCTTAGCTTCAAGCCTTTAGGAATATGGTAGATTGCACGGAGCTACGCGCAGTGCAGTTTACACTATTCCGAAAGGCTTGAAGCAAATTAACGAGCATTGCACCTCTTTTTTATTTTTAATAACTTATTAGAACTCCGGACTTCGTCTGTTATGGCAAAAACTAATTGCACGTCAAGTTCTGCAGAAAAGAAAAAATAGTAGAAAAGAAGAAATAGCAGAAAAGAAAAAAATAGCAGAAAAGAAGAAAAACTATAGCTGAAAAGAAAAAAACTATATAAAAAACTACTCAGAAATAAATAGAAGAAAATAAATATAGCAGAAAAAAAACAACTCAGAAATAAATAGAAGAAAAAATAAAGCAGAAAAGAAAAAATATATTTGCTATTTTTCAATCGTTTACAAAATGACCGTGAAATTAAAAATCACTACAAAATGAACTCTGAAAATGTTGAATTTTGGTAAATTAGATGAAAAACTACTCACAAATAAATAAAAGAAAATAAATATAACAGAAAAGAAAAAACTATACAAAAAACTACGCAGAAATAAATAGAAGAAAATAAAGCAGAAAAGAAAAAAATATAAAAAAAATTGGGGCGCTGCCCTGTGGGCCTGCTACGCCAAAGGCGTGCAATTACAGGCCCTAAAGGCCCAGCAGACTCACAGGGCAGCGCGCAGTAGTTAGGCCCAGAAGCCTGCTTATAGAGGAGTTCGAAAGGGCAGCCGCGACTAGGTTTATAAACCAGTGCGGCTGCCCTTCGCCCGGCGAGGTGGGACTAAACTTTGGGGTGGCAGCGCGAGGCTTTTAGTACAGGTTCGTGGCACGAACCGGTACTAAAGGATTGTCTATAGTACCGGTTTGTGCCATAAACCGGTACTAAAGGCCTACTCTTCCCGCCTCTTTGCCTGGCCAAAGTTGGCCTTTAGTACCGGTTTGTGGCACGAACCGGTACTAAAGGCATCTCCTATATATACAACACTTGCGAAAATTCAATTAGATCTCCACTTCTTTCGTCGACTCAACCTCTCGCGCGCGCCCGTCGCCCGTCGTCGCCGCCGCCCCCGTCGTCCGTCATCGTCGTCGTCATCCCTGCCGCCGCCCGTCGTCGTCGCCGTCTCGCGCCGCCGCTGTCCGTCGTCGTCCGCGCCGCCGCCGTCCGCCTACGGTACGTCTCTCGCGCTCTCCCCGCCGCCGTCCATCGTCGTCGTCGCACACGTATACGCCGCCTACGCCGCCGCCCGTATGTACGCGCCCCGCCCCGTACGCCGACGCCGCCGCTCGTATACGTACGGGGCGGCGGCGTACGGGGCCGGGCACACACACACACATACGTACACACATATATATATATCCGTACACACACATACACATACACATTTTTTTACTTATTTTCTGTTTTTTAGAAAAGTTAATTAGATGATCGAATGTTAGATGAATTAATTAATTAGCTACAGATAGATAATTGTCGAACTAGTTGAATAATTAATATAACTAGTTTATTTTTAGTAAGGAAATTGTCGAACTAGTTTATTTAGGTATATGAGATTTGAACTAGTTCAATAATTAATATAACTAGTTTATTTTTAGTAAGAAAATTTAGGTATCTGAGATTTGATGATCTAAGTAAAATATTATTTGTTAATGCATTTTTCTGTTTCTTTAATTTTTTATATATAATTTGAGTTTATATAAATGTTAGATTAATGTCGAAGTTAGATGAATTAGATAGAAAAGTAATGTCAATTGTTAGAGATGAATATATAGTTAGATATACTAATGTCAAATGTTAGATGAATATATATTTGGCTAGATATATATAGGTGTTTAATGTTTTAATCTTGTTGTAATTTTGTTCATAGAATTTGTATTATATTCACTTTTAGTAATTAGTACTACACTTAGAAAGTGTTTAATGGACTTAGTTAGAGGGTAACTTGTTTATTTTGAGTAAATACTACATTATTCTATTTATAGTAAGTGCTTAGTAGTTTATTTAGTTGAAGTAGTTTATTTTTATCAAAAAATTTAATAGAACTAGTTTCTTTTTTAGTCAAATTGAAGAGCACTATATGCAAGGCATATGCATATGATTAGTTGAATAATAATGATCTAATTTAGTCTTTGAATTATGAACGTATAGGAAATGTCATCATCGGACGACGAAAGTCTCCCGGGGGAGTGCGACTGGTGCCACGACGATCGAGGTGAGTGCGACAGGCCTCACCTGGCCGATAGCCGACGCTTCAGTATTAAGCTGGAGGAGACTTTCGAAGTTGAAACGGTACGCAACGACGACAAGTGTTTTTTTTCATAATTAAGCATGACTTCAACTATTTCAACGTGTAATTTTCATCTTTTACAATTCGAGTATAGTTGATCCCATGCCATGCAAGACGCTATGTCTTGGAGAGGATGGGTTTTGAAGACCATGAAAATTTTGAAACGAAGAAAATTCACCTAAGGACCCATCATGATGTGGATTTTGAAGTTAAGTTGTATAATGCTGAGAGCGTAACCCATTTTGGTTGCAAAAATTGGGAAGCATTTTGCAAATTGTATGGTTTTGATGAGGGTATGCTTGTCACCATGGATCTTGGTGATCCTGAAATCGAGCAAGACAATATGGACATTTGGGTCCTTGTTGATACTCCTCCAGTTCTACCGCTATGTGAGTTTCTCAAACATAGTTAATTATTAATAGAACTTATATTGTTCATTTCAAAATAGTTGACAGCTTATTTTCATTGACAACTTATTTTGGAGTATCAAAGAATGTGCAGAATATGGTAGATAGAACTTACTACACCGATGGATCTGAGTTAACTTACAAGGAGAAAACTCATCTGGTTGGATTTTGTCATGATATTGAGAATTACAATATCTACAATCGAACTCCTGAACATTATGGTCAATACGTGCCACTAGTGCATGTGTTGAACTACGGTAACTACCATGGAGATACCCTGGTAAGTTTTCTTACTATTACGACATCCGTGCATCTTTTTGCATACTTCTAAAACTAGTACATCATTGCTAACTACGAAGTTATTACTATGTTTTTCAACAGCTTATCCCAGAGGATTGTGTGCCTCATTTGATGTATCAGAATGGCGGCAGCGTTCATATTTTGAACATATATCCAGGTCATCCTACGAATCTCAACTGTCCATACCGGATTTCTAAAAGAAGTGGAGACATGACAATCAAAGGATGGAAAAAATGTATGGACAGTCATAAGGAGCTTCTTGGAAGAAAAAGGAAGCGAGGCGCAAGAATTGGAGACAGGATGATCTCCATTCTTCATAATGGAGATTCAGGGTCTATATTGTTTTATGCTATTTTACCTTAACTGTGTTTAGGTCCGATCCTACCTGATACTGATGATAATGTGCTAAGAACAATTATGTAGGGTTGGGTTCGATGACTATGAGGATGAGGATCGTATGACTTATTATTAATAATGAGTAGTAGTTGTATGATGATGCTTGATTAATTAGTAGGACTTGTTATTATATATGATGATGTATGATGCGAGCATGCATGAGTTATTATATATATATCTGCGGGTGAAACGAAAAAGAATTAAAATGAGAAACACAAAATTAAATGAAAAATAAATCATAAAACCAAAAACCCCCCAAACATTTTAGTACCGGTTGGTGTTACCAACCGGTACTAAAGGGCTCCCGGCCCCCGGCACTGGCTCGTGCCACGTGGTTGCCCTTTAGCACCGGTTCGTGCTGAACCGGTACTAAAGGGGGGGGCTTTAGTGCCCACACTTTAGTGCCGGTTCCTAAACCGGCACTAAAGGGCCTTACGAACCGGTGCTATTGCCCGGTTCTGCACTAGTGATATTTGTATGTAGCATTTGGATGTGTCGAAGAGCACAATCCGTTCCCCTATACTTACGCGGGCACGCCCGCGGACACTGATCGGGCACTCCCTGAATTCGTGCCTACACACACTGATCGGTCACTTCAACTACCAAACTATTGTCAATGATGTAGGCGGGTGGAGTAGACCAAGGTTCGGATATGCTAAACTGAATGTGGATGCTGGATTTGATATGGATACACTTGAAGAATCGGTGGGAGCAGTCCTTCGTGATCACAACGGCATGTTCATTGCTGCTGCAAATGAAAAAATAGACATATGCTTTGATTCATTTACAGCAGAATCTATTGCAGTAAGATTTGGAATGAATCTAGCCCGTTCTGCTGGATGTAGCAAGTTTGAAATCAACTCCGGCAGTGTAGAGGTGGTTGAAGCTTTAAAAGAGGGCAATTCCTCTTCAGTTGCTACTGCTATTTTCGATGATTGTTATTTCATGTCATTAGATTTCAATCAAGTCATTTATGAACATTGTAATAGAGAGAGCAATCAAGTAGCTCACGAATTGGCTAGGTTAGCTAAGTTTTCTCCTCCTGGTTGTTGGATGGATACTGCCCCTAGTGCGGTTATTCCCTTTCTTGTAAGCGATGCCACTATTTTGATCAATGAATAAAGGAGGAGATATTTGTAAAAAAAACTATTGTCAATGATTATCAGGGAAAAAATCAATATCTTTTTGAAACCTTTTCAATTTATTTTTTCGTTTTGATTGTTCACACAAGCTGACTTGAAACTCCTAAGTTCGCGGCCCTTTTTTTCATTTAATTTTCATAGGTCAGAATGTTTAGTCCTTGTTCCTATATATTTGTATGTAGCATTTGGATGTGTCGAAGAGCACAATATTTTTTTCAAACTTTTTTGATATTTGAAAAAAAAGGAGACTTGGCAAATCCGGTCCCCTATATTTACGCGGACACGCCCGGGACGCCCGCGGACAATGATCGGGCACTCCTTAAATTCGCGCCTACACACATTGATCGGTCACTTCAAATACCAAACTGGTGTCAATGATTATCGGGGGAAAAATCAATTTCTTTTTGAAACCTTTTCAATTTATTTTTTTCGGTTTGATTGTTCACACAAGCTGACTTGAAACTTCTAAATTTGCGGCCTTTTTTTTGTTTTCGTAGGCCAAAATGTTTAGTTCTTGTTCCTATATATTTGGATGTAGCATTTGGATGTGTCGAAGAGCACAATATTTTTTCAAACTTTTTTGATATTTGAAAAAAAGGAGAGTTGGCAAATCCGGTCCCCTATATTTATGCGACACACGCCCGGGACGCCCACGGACAATGATCGGGCACTCCTTAAATTCGCGCCTACACACATTGATCGGTCACTTGAAATACCAAACTGTTGTCAATGATTATCGGGGGAAAATCAATTTCTTTTTGAAACCTTTTTAGTTTATTTTTTTCGGTTTGATTGTTCACACAAGCTGAATTGAAACTTCTAAATTCGCGGCCTTTTTTTCGTTTTGTTTTCGCAGGCCAAAATGTGTAGTCCTTGTTCCTATATATTTGTATGTAGCATTTGAATGTGTCGAACAACACAATATTTTTTCAAACTTTTTTGGTATTTGAAAAAAAAAACAATGAGACTTGGCAAATCAGGTCCCCTACTTACGTGGACACGTCTGGGACGCCCGCGGACACTGATCGGGCACTCCCTAAATTCGCACCTACACACACTGATCGGACACATGTGAATCGAAGTTGCTTCCAACTACAGGTACTATGACAGTGTCAATTTTCTTTTCTGAATATCTTCTCAATGTCATTTCGAAGGCACTCATCATGGCAGCACATGGGGGACGTTCATTTGGTGCACGGCCAGCACGGATTCTGCATTATTCAGAGGTATGTAGTTCAGAAACATGCTTCAAAGCGTTCAGAAACTACGTGGGATTAATATTTACGTGGACTCTGCACTTTTTATTCAGATTATCAGTAATGTGTTTGAACTGTCTTAAGAAAAGCTAATCTGCCCATATTGTAGCCCAAATTAAACCTTACGTTCGATCCATAAATATAAAGACAAAGTGGTATACCTTTTTGTCCAGCCTGGGGCTCGAGATTCGCCTTTGCCTGTAAATTGCTCGGAGGTTGGCGCAAACAGGGCAATTCCATCACAAGTGCTTGGCCCCGAAGGCCCCCGCCTCGTCTCCCTAGGAGGCGACTCGGGCGGAACCAGGGCCGCCGCCGCCAGCCCCTCTTTCTCCAGCGCCTCCCCTCGCCGCTGCCGGCTAATGTCGCCGGGCGAAGCCCGCCGGCGGCTGGCAGCGGCGGGCGCAGCCCCCGTGAGGCTCCCCCTCCTCCCTAGTCTGTCCGCTCCTCGCCCCCACGACGGCGACTCGATCTGCGCCCCCCGTCCCCGATCTGCGGAGCCAGCGTGTTGCCCGGCCTACCCCCTTCCTCTCCGACCCGTGGGGGGCGCCGGCTGGCCGGATTCGCTCGGTCGTCGCTGGTCTCGTGGCGGTTGCGCTTCTGCGCCAAATCTGGCGGGTTCGGGTGGCCTCGCCGACCAGCTCCCCGTGCTCTCTCGTTGCGTTCTCACGCTGGCCGCCGTGCACCTCGTCCTCGCTTTGTTCTTTGTGCGGCGGTCCGGTGTGTTGCTGCTTCTCTGGCCCTCCGTAGCTCGATTCGCAGCTCCTGGCTGCCTAGGCTGATGGGCTACGGTGGTGGTTGGCCGACTTGCTCCGGTTGCGAGGTGGAGGAGGCATTGCCGGGTGAAAACCTTATCGACGGTGACGGCTGCAGCCGCCATTTTCCCTTCTTGAAGGCGTCGATTTTGGCATTGTTTCCCTCCCTCCCAAGCTCTCAGATCCCGAGAGAAATCTTGGACCCGGGGTTCCCCGTGTCAGATGGTGTCGACGACTCTACGCCGTTTCCTCCTTGGGGGCATCTTCTTGGATTACTTCTGCTTCGGGTGGACTCGCCTCTTGCTGCTTCATCTCCACCTCGGCTTCGATCTTGGCTGGTCATTGTTCTTGGCGACTCGAGTGGAGATTGCTTGGACGTCCTGGGGTGGCCTCGACGACACGCTGCCCTTCGACCTCGGCGGTAGTACACCGGTGCTGCGCCCTTCAGTCTCGGTGGTGCATTGCCTTCTCGGCTTCGCCGGCGGCACACCGGTGCCGCCGCTCGAACTCGGCTATCCGATGCCCTTCGTTCGCGTCAGTGATGCTTCTTGATATGCTTCTACTTTGGTGTCGCCATTCCGCAGGGCTGTGCTTCATGATGGCCCGAATGACGTTTTGCGTGGACATCCTGGGGTGGCCTTCGGCAGCACGCTGCCTTTCGACCTCGGCGGCGGTACACCGGTGCCGCGCCCTTCGGTCTCGGTGGTGCGTTGTACTTTGGCTTTGCCGGCCCACACCGGTGTCGCCGCACGAACTCGGCTATCCGACGCCCTTCGTTCGTGCCAGTAATGTTCCATTGCGAGTTGTTGTTGTGGTGGTGCCCATCTTTTTCTCTCTAGGCCTGGTTGTGGTTCATTGTCAATGGTGGAGCAAGCTGCTCAGCGGAGCTCGCTACCCGAGATGTCGGCCTTCAGGAGTTTCGGTTTGGTTCTGTTGCCAACCTTCCCCTCCATTTGTTTCTCTCTTTCTAGTTTTGGGCTTTCTCTTATGCCTTCCCCTGTGATTTGTTTTGCGCCTTTGTGCGCTTACATGTATTTGTACTGACTGCCAAGTCACCTTTGAGTTGGAATATAACAAACGGTGGGGCTTTTTGCCCCCCGTCAATCTCGAAAAAAAGTGCTGTTGAAATCTAATTGCATGGCAAGTGCCGCTTCTCCGGCATCACCAATGCTGGACTCAGCAGGCGCACATATCAGCGTCTGGTTTGCTCCATCGGACACCAATGGCTGTGCGCCGGCGAGATCCGGCAGGGGAAATTTATGTAAAATAAAGCAGTACACGAATAAAAAATTGGTCTAGATACGGGATACCATGGTGAACAAAAAATAGGGGCGCCTAAGGTTACCTGTCAATCGGATCTCACAGGAACTCGGTTGCGTCGTCTCCCTCGGTTGCCATCTCCATAGCCGGGAGCTTCTCGCCTTGCCGCTCGAAGGGAGAGAATAGCTCAGCATGGTCCCACACCTTGACAAACACTTATCCGTTCAACATACTGCATCTCCGTGAGGGAAGGAGATGATGGGTGTTTTTGTACCACCCAAACAGATATGTACTAACGGAACAACATAAACGTGGACCACTATTTATCCGTTATTTTAGACGGCTCTGCTTCGTACGTCACTGTTTTAACAGACGTACTCCACCTGTCTCCATACGATCTCATTGAATACAGCACGCGATGCGTCGTCGATTCGTTCGTCCACCTAGCAGGAGCGCACGCGCCCACCCATACCATCGCCGTTCTCATTGTGCTTTGGGTTTTCTTTGTTTGGTACACAGTTTGTGTATGGATGACAGTCGCACTTGAGGATTCGAGGAGTCTGGAGCGTGCTGAGCAGGATCATGCATACACATGGCGTCCAAGACATGCATGGATGTGCGAGCGGTTATGGTGCAGGGTGGAGCATCGTTGAAGTCAAACAAGTTCGGCTGGGTCGGACTGGACAGTCTGATGGATCGACGCGAGTCGGTTGGTACAGAAGACGGTGGTGAGATCGGCGATGACGACATATGTGCATGATGCTGATGGTGACCGACTTCTGGGGCATGGAAACACGTGGCACTTGCTTGAGGGCTTGTGTGGCTTCGACAAGACTATGGCGCGAGGTGATTCAAGACGGTGCACACATGAGTTTGAAGTCGACGAGGCGCGTGGGTGGACTGATCATCTACCATGAAGTCATGTTGAAGGTGGAGCTGGAGTCTGGAGGACTTCACTCGGTGCTGATTGAGGGGCTACGGCGTAAGTGCACAGAGAGTCGAAGCCTATTCAGCGGAAAAAACGAGGGACACGTAATTCGGACTGGAGCCCGGTGGTCTGATGGAAGCGTGAAACTCGTCATCGGTCGACGATGATCGGTGGTACTCTGCAGTGGGGGTTGAGTGGTGTGGGTTCACGACCCTTGAGACTCGACCGGGACAGTGGAGGCTCGACGCGGTAATAGCGGCGAGGCGTGCGGTAGCACGGGGCATGGAGACGGGCCAGGGCTCTGGTGGTCATACATGTGGTGAGACAACTGCGAATTTGACTCGGGATGACTACAAGCAATGATGAAATTCTTTCAAGTTTCAGACAGGCGGTTAAGAAAGGAGCGGTGATGTTGAGTTCAGATAACTCTTATGTGTGACACCCAATATGTGAATTGTTCACTTTCACGCAGGTCAGTGATCAGTGTGTGATGGCGTTGGACTGATACTCTGGAAGTTGGGAGCACAAACTAGGGTAACAAGAAACTTAATTTTGCTCGAGTGTTGACTGTGATCAAGAAAAGAAGGGATTACAAGTTGCAGGTGGAGTCATATGGAGTCTTTGGAGTAGCAGCGGTGCTCATGGGATAAGCTCAAGTCCAATGTACATGAAAGTTTGATGCATGAACGAATTCAAGGTGGTGGAGAATATTCGCCAAGGTGGAGTTTGTTAGAGTTGTGTCGAATATTGTGTACAAGGTAGGTTACAGTTGGACTTGTAGTTGTATTGTGTTTATATAGGATATGGAGTCGTGTCCTAGTAGGACACTTGTATCTTAGGCCTCTCATATATAATGGTGGTAGACACACGATGTAACCTATGCCAACATAATATCACCGGAACGCAGGGGAAGCCGGCGGCATGTGCCGCTGTCCAGGGCGACCAGGTGCGGTATTGTAGCGGTGTCATGGGGAGGAGCGTCTATAGTCAGGCCCCGAAGATGTAGCCATATCGGTGAACCTCATTAACAAATCTCGGTGTCGTGCTCGTGTGATTGCTTGGTCCTCGAATGAACAATGGTATGACTCGGATTTATTCTAACACGGTCATTGACCACTGATACAACTGATGTATTACTCCATGATGTGAGATTTGAGTCAGCAGAGAGTGAAATGAGATGTTCTTGTCACTGGCCACGACCGTTCTGCCATCGTAGCGATTCAGTGTCAAGTCCATGTGATTAGTCTGATTATAAGCTATAAGGAACATTTTAGACATTCATACATGTTCAATTATGCTTGAATGGGTTGTGCCTATGAATTCATAGAAAAAACCTTATGGAGTACTCCCTCGATTTAAATTAGTTATTGCTCAAACAGATGTATTTAACACGAAAATACGTCTAGATACACCCGTTTCAGCGACAACTAATATGGATTGGAGGGAGTACTATCTTTCTTATTCTTGAAGTATGTACATTAATTTGCTCTTTATGATAAGCGGACTATCACGTAAATCATAGTAATTCACTATTTTTAGAACCGCATCCAGATTTGCACTTTGGCATGGGTAGGTATTCATATCCTCGAGAGCATTTTTAAGTGACAATCGTCAATTATCTTTTTCTTTATTTCTTTACTTTGTATAGTTACGAAGATAAGTTAGAATTGAAGCGGCACTTGGTTCATTCCTGTATGAGGCTACCGTTAATATCCTTTGGGCCCATTATGAAGGGATGCCCGCTAGTTTCCAAGATCGAAGATGGTGTTTCATGAAGTAACATTCATAATGTTGTAGCACCAAATCATGCTAACAAATCACTTTGTAGATGTTTTTATCCCACATGGGTGGCGGCATTTCCCGTGGGGCGACTCGGGAGAGGAAACAGGAACCTACCTACGAATTTCCCGTGGGGCGACTCCTCCCCGACTCCTCCAGTGCCGCCCCTGCGCGGCGACCGGGGGGAACCCTAGCGCCGCCGTGTCCTCGTCCCTCCCCCGACCTCTCCTCCTCACCGCCGTCGGGCAAAGCCCGGTCGGCGTCGACGGGATCTCTTCTCCCACGACTCGCTGGATCTGGCGCGGGCGGATCGCGGCGGTTGTTGGCGGCGCGCGCCGACGTGGGCTTGGGGGCGACGGCAGGGCTCACGCTCGCGGTTTCCCTTGGTGTGCGTGGGAGTCTGCTCGGGGCACGCGGCGGCGGCCCTCGGCGAGCGGTGGCGGGCACGGGGCTCTCAGCGGCGCTCCGGCGTGTGCAGGAGGCGGCGGTCCCTGTGCGCGGTCGGCAGATCCTTCTCTGACCCGGACGGCGCGGGGGATGGCGGCGGCCTGGCGTGGCCGACGATCTAGATGCAGTGGTGCCGGCGGCTCGCTGATCTGCTGGTGCTCCAGGGTTCTGCCTGGTGGTGCTGGTGGTGACGGCGGCCCGTGCACGAGAGTTGGATCCCTTCGAACTGATCTGGGTGAAAACTTGCCTTCGGCGTCTGCTAAGGCTGGCGGTGGCGGCGCTATCTGCGTCGTTCTCCCTTTGAAGGCATCGCCGTGGAGAAGTTCAAGGCCACTCTCTGCTACCTCCGAGGGAAACCCTAGATCGGATGATCGGATGACGGCGACGCTCTCGTGTCGTTCCTCCTTCAGGGGCGTCATTCTTGGAGGTACACACGTGATCGAGGGACCAGAGGACGAATTCTTTGACGGAGCGGTGATTCATCCTACACACTGATGGCGACGAATCTTGACGGCGTGGCGCAGTGCAGATTCGGAGTTCGCTGTGGAGGATGGACTCGCGCAGGAGGACGACGCTTTCGGGCATCGTGGTGGCGTCGATGGCAGAGAGACCTGGCACGGTACATGCAACATTACAACTCTGAAGATGGATTGGTAGCAGGTGGCTGCGGCGGCCTCATACCCGGCAGGCGTCCTGGTTGAGAAGTGCGCTGGACTGGTAGGTGCCCCATACCAGGCAGGCGTCCTGATTGGGACCTCAAGTCTCAGATGTTTAGATTTGACTGCGATGTCTGTTTGGTATTGAGCCCAGACTATTAGCGGCCCTTCATCAATTGGATAGGTGTAGCAACAGTTGTTGCTTAGACGGTGACTTTAATCTTGCTATTGTTGGGCTTTGTAAAGTCTTATAAGAATAATTAATAAAATGACCGTATGCAACCGGGGTCATCCTCCTTTTTTAAAAAACCATGGGTGGCAGCATGGTCTACACAGAGGCGCTCCACCCCGTCGTCTTAGGGCATGCTTTCGGTCCCATATGCCGGCGATCAGCTTCAGCTCGATCAGCGGCGTCCACCCTATCAGCTGAAGCAAACCAACCGCTCCGCATGATCCTCCCTAAATCCCTCAGCCCACCTCAATCTCCGTCAGAGTCAGTATGCAGGGGAAGGGGTCGAGGCTTGCCTGGGTGACGTCGGATGCGATGTGCTCCTCCTGCCCGGTCCCGCCGTCGGCGAGCAGGGAAGGGACCCCTCTCCTGCCACTCCCCTCCGCCTCCTCCCCCGTCGCCGTGGATGAAGCTGCTGCCACTGCCGCGCGACGGCCGACGCTCCCCTGCTTCTTGGCTTCTCGCGGGAGGAGGAGACAGGGCAGCTAGCTAGCGGAGCGACAAGTGATGAATCGCTCCTGCAAATCGCCAAATTGCTACTCGAGGACCAGGGAGGGGACAGGGGAGTACTATTTGTTTTTGGAGCTTTGGTAGTACCTGCGCAGCCCAGTCCGGTCCGCTCCGACCCCATGGCTGTTAATTTAAGGATCAAGAATGTGTCCTTTTTTGCCGCCATTTGCGTACCAGCCCAATCCTATCTAGTGGACTGTTCACTTGAGAACGAGGATGAGGGGAAGTGAAATTCATTAAATTAACAGCCCAGCCCAATCTTGATACTCATTTAAAAAATTATGAGGACCATGTTTATCTTAGTACTCATACTAAAATGGCCGTATGCATTCCTAGTTGGTGCAGAGGCCGGGGAAGTGAAATTGTCCCCCATTTTAAGACAAAGAGAGCCTTGGCTCAATGGTTGGGCTTGCGGTTGTGCAGTCTAACGACCCGAGTTCAATTTCTAGAATTGACAGGTGATGCATAGGGGTTTTCCCCCATTTATTGAGAATCAAGTTTGGTGTGTGATGGAACCACTCATCAAAAAATATCTTAATGCTCATTTAAAAAATTCTAAGGACAATGTTTATCTTGGTACTTATATTAAAATGGACGTATGCATCCCTAATTGGTGCAGAGGCCGGGGAAGTGAAATTCTCCCTCAATTTTTAGCCGAAAATCATGCTCTGGCCCCCGCGTCGCTCTTCCTGGGCGACACGGGCGGCGGCGCCGTCCCCTGCCTAACCTTCCCTCTCCTCCTGATTTTTCCCCTCCCACCGTTGCCGGAGGACGTTGCCGGCAAAGCTAATGCGGCTTACGGCGGCGGGCGGGGCCCCTGCTTGTGGCTGATCTTCCCGAGGTCAGAGGACACGAAGAGATCGAATCGATCCATGATTGCCACTCAAAGCCAGATCTGCTCGTACACATGCTAGACATACACATGCTAGATCTTGCCACTTGTACGTCTCCGCGCTTCTCCGGCTGTAAATTGGGTGGCACGGGCTCCCTCTCATGCTGGGATGCAAAGTTGTCGCTGGTATGGCTGCTATGTCTAGATTTGATGCGCTGCTGGGCTCCGTATCGCCCCGGCAGCGGCCTCGATGTGGATTGCAGTGACCACCGAGACTTCAACGGTGAGATGCAAACTATAGACGTCGGCTTGAGCAGAGGAATGGTGGTGCAGCGGCGACTGACATCGCATGTAGCTACTGGGATCGTGAAAAAGTGGTGGTGACAGCACTTGAGTGACTTGATGATGGTGCTACTCGAGCACCTGGTCTCGAGATCCGGGGTGAAAGCCTAGGCAGCCCGAGTTGGTCATGCCTAGCAATGGCGATGTTTTTACGTCGTTACCTTGTTGAAGGCATTGCTCGGATATGCTTGGACAATTTCTTCAGGGTGAAAGCCTAGATTCTGATCTTGAGTGGTTGGATCCGGTGACGGCGGCTATTGAGTGTCGCTCCCTTCTTGAAGGCGTTGCTGTTGAAGAACTTTGTCGCTCGTGTGGTGTCATGAGATGGTTGGTGCGAATATGGTCATTGATGTAGTTTGCCAATTGTGGATATGATCTCTTTGATTTCTTTTTTTCGCCTACGCATAGCTTTGGTCTTATATGACTTTGCTATTTGGTGGCGTATTTTTGTGTGTGTGTGTGTTGGTGTTGGCTGTGTGCATCCTAGATATGCAGAGGCCGAGTGTTCTCATTGTGTTTGTATCCTCTTGATGCTTCATTATGAGCCAATAAAATTCACCCTTTGTCGAAAAAAAACTTGAGAACGAGGGGTTTTCTGTCCATAGTTTCAAGCTTTGTGACAGGTACGGGGTCGCAGTCTCAGAGCATGTATATGAAGGTGCTTAAGACAAGCCTTCCATTCAAACATTTGTCTTAAGCACCTTCATGATTTGTCATGGGCAAAATTCGGACGTTCATGACTTATCAGGGTCCATAAATTGGAGAACGAGATCTCCAGAAAATTTCCTGATCTTACTTGAGACCAAAAACCGGAGTATTTTCTTCTTCTCTACTCCACAATTTCTGTCCAAACAAACTATGGAACGGGACGACAAAATTACTGTTCTGACCTAACAAAATCACAAGTTGATCTCGTTTCGGATTTTTTTTCAATTTTAACCTTTATTGGTGACGCCAGCATCCCTGGCGTATGGGTTGCTAGGGAGACACCATGCACCCTGGCGTCAGGCCCCTAGCCCGCACAACCCACCTGCCCGTTGACCTGCTGACCTGGCAAAGGACCTGGCGTCTGGCCCTGGTAAGTGGATAACCCCATGTGAGAGTGTGTGGGACCCACCCCACACACTTTCCCCAATCCAGCCCGAGCTGGAAGAACACTTGCTGCTCCCCCACTCTCTCCCACCCCTCAAGCTCCCCCTCAAATCCTCTCCAAAAGGTGCTTCCCTTAGGTGGATCTTTCCATCACTTTGTTGCTTGTGGTAATCTCCCCCAAATCACCCAATATTTTTGGTTAAATCTTGTTATTTTGGTTGCATTTTTTACATGTTGGTGGAATCCTAGTTCATGTTTTCCCCCTTATTTTAGTGTGAATGTCTTGGTTAACTTTGGTAATATAGTGATATGCATGGTGTGTAGTAGGAATATTTGCTTGTTGAGTAGAAAGATTGGGGGTTAGGGTTAGTTTGTGTTTAGTGTAAACTTTGCTTACTGTGTGTTAATTAATGAAACCTTTGTGGACATCACCAATAATTTAGTGTTGATATGATTTGGATATAATGAAATGTTTTTGGATAAACACCAATTCTCATTGATGCCTTAAGTGCATTCATGTTGTTTTTAGATGGAGAGACTTTTTAATGTTCATAACATGGACAAGGAGGCATTCTTGAGTACCTATGCCGACACGGGTGAGGAACCATTGGTTTTTGATACAAGCCCTAGCTATGAGGATGTTGTTGCAAAAGTGAGACATGTCTTAAAGTGGATGGACACAAGTGTTGATGTTAAGTTAATAGGAAGGTATGATGTTGGATTTGGAGCCAAATCTCGCTTGAAAAGTATGCCTATCACCTTGGATTTGCATTGGGATGTATACAAGGAAAATGTTTCCCAATCGGAAGACAAGTCACTTGAATTGTTTGCCACCAAGGTTGAATCTCCTTGCTTTACAATTGATTTGAACCGACGTGTCTCTTCCCCAATGGATAACATGAGCGAGAGGACAATGGTGCCACTTGTTGAGCATAGGGTTGTGGTTGATGCCCCCAATGCTTATCGCCAACCATGTCCCTGTCTGCCATCTAGTGAAGCAAAAGAGGTTGAGTTGTATCCCACCAATGCTTCTAGCCAACCACCAACTAGCCAAGCAAATGAAGTTGAGGTGATTGCTAGTGACAAAGTAGTTCAAGAGGATGAAGATGCTCATGATGACGACGAAGAGCAAGAGGAAGGGTTTCATGGTAATGATGTTGGTGACTTGGATGCGTACATGGCGCAAAAGGACATGGATCATGAGTTGCCTTTTAGGCGTCAATATGCGTATGACCCGGATGACAAAGGTCCGGGGGAAGAGTTGGACGAGGATGGATTCACAAAGGAGGAAAACCGAATCCACTTTGAGCTGACGGACTTAGAAAAAAGAACTCACTTGTTTCAAGATCTTAGCCTTGCACATAAAGTTGTTGTTGATGGTGGAATGAGAATGACGGCGATTGAGCCAACACCATGCCCAGATCCAGGCGAACCAAGGGAGGAGAACAAGGATGAGAATGCTTATTTGAAGAAAGGAGTGAAGTTTTTGAGCTTGCCTATGCTGAAGTTTTGGTTGTCTGACTATGCCATTTGGAACCATAGGCCATTTTATGTTGAGCACTCCGACATGAAGTTGCGTTACACCGTGAAGTGTGAGCAAGAAGGATGCCCATGGAAGGTTCGTGCAAGAAAGCTTAAAGAAACCGGAGAATGGCTGTTAAGAAGTTGTGTTGCCACTCATAGGTGCAAACCGCCATCGAAATGACTTCGAAATACACACCGTCAACTCACGTCTGAGTATCTCGGATACAAATGGATGAAAGACATAGCCGTTAATCCCACTGTGAAAGTGGGGTTCTCATGCAGACGGTGAAAAAACAATTTGGTTATGAAGTCAAGTATGGGAAGGCATGTAAGGCAAAGGCAAATGCTATTAGGATGTTGTATGGTGGTTACGAAGAAGCATACAACCATCTCCCGAGGTTGTTGGGCGCGATTGCACATAGGAACCCGGGCATGTTTCATGTGGTCGATGATCACGAGGGAGTGTTCCACCGTGCCTTCTAGAGTTATGTACAATGTGTGGAGGCGTTTGAGCATTGTCGTCCAGTCTTGTCTATGGATGGCACATTCTTGACCGGTAGATACAAGGGCACACTAATGGTAGCAATGGCGCACTCATCAAACGATAATGTGTTGCCAGTGGCATTTGCTTTTGTGCCTTCCGAGCACCAAGACAACTGGGAGTGGTTCATGGGTCATGTTAGGCACAAGGCGATTGGGGCTAGGGAGGTATGCATCGTATCGGACCGGCACCATGGCATACACAAGGCAATGTACATTGTTATTCCAGGATTTCCAAAGCTTCACCACAGATGGTGCATGAGGCATTTCGTGGCCAGCTTTTACCGGACATGTAAGAGCAAGGAGCTCGGCAAATACCTTACCCATGTATGTGTGCCCTTCACCACCGATGCTTTCGATGCTCGGTACAACAAACTCTTTGCAGTGGTGAACGAAGGGGGAAAAGACTTCTTAACTAGTAATTTCTGCGAGAAGCACAAGTGCGCACGCGCTCATGAAGATGGAGGTAGGCGATATGGCGACATGACGAGTAATCTGGTTGAGTGTTTCAACAATGTGCTCAAGGGTGCTCGTTCATTGCCGGTGACTGCAATAGTGGAGTATACCTTCTTCAAGCTTAATGAGTACTTTCAGAGGCATTATGAAGAGACTACAAAATGGATAGGTGAAAAAATGGATTATCCAGAAAAGGTTGATGAATGGCTGCAGTTACAAGCAAGCAAGTCTTCACGACAACAAGTTATCATATTCGACAAAAGTTAACTGATCTATCAAATTGATGAGCGAGGTGGCACAACACGAGACGGTTTTCAATATGGTGGTGCTGCATTTGAGGTGCATCTCAAGACTTTGTGGTACCAGTGCGAGAGGCCTAGTAAGTATCATTGGCCATGCTCGCATTTGATAACGACGACGAAGGCAAGAAACATATATTTTTGTGATGGGAAAACCGTGTGGATGCAAGAGTTCCACGTGGAAGCTACTAGGTTGACATGGGCGCCTCGATTTCAGCCTTTCTTGGACAATCACAGTGGCCTGAGTACCATGGCCCTCATATTAAGCCAGACCCTCTCCTGAAGGTGGATACCAAGGGTAGAAGGAGAACTAAGAGGTTCATGGGTGATATGGATGACTTGGCTGGATGCACTGGCATGAAACAATTTGGTAGTGGTCATTTCATGGAGGCTCCTGACGCTATCAATTGTGGGGGGGGGGGGGGGGTGAGGTGAAGGGCGACACAATTCGCGAACATGCAAGAAAAGGAAAATGTCGAAGGGGGGCATTCCTAGCACTAGCCATAGAGGAAAGACAAGTCGTAGAGGTGGCACCGATGGTGAACGAGGTGGAAAAGGTGACGGTGGTGGTGGTCGAGGAAGCACAAGTGACAGAGGTGGTGGTGGTGGTCGTAGAGGAAGCACAAGTGCTAGAGGTGCTAGTGGTCGTAGAGGAAGCACAAGTGCTAGAGGTGGTGGTGGTGGTAGAGGAAGCACAAGTGTTAGAGGTGGTGGTGGTCGTAGAGGAAGCACAAATGCTAGAAGTGGTGGTGGTTGTAGAGGAATGGTTGATAATGGATCGGCCTTCGGTTATTTGCTTAATCCAGATGGTTGATCTAATAGTAATGGTATATTATTTGTTCATACAATTCCTAACATATATTGATTTACTGTATTTACACATTTACTCTCTTTGTGTCTTGTGCTAACAGTTGTTCTTCTTGTAGGCATGGCTTCATCCGGTTCCAGGACAAGGCCGTCATGCACGGACCAAGAGGACATGCCGAAGACGTGGATGGAGGCAAGTTCGGGCAAGAAGGAGGAGGAGGATATGGTCACACCACCATGTTGGTGTGGTGATGTTTGCAAGGTGAAGGTGTCCACTGTCGCAAAAAGGCGTGGACCAAAGGTAGAAAATTTTGTGTGTGTCCCAACTATGCAAATGATCGTGCGCGACCAACTGACGCATATGACCTACCATCGGTATGTTAGACATACATACAAATAATGTCAATTTGTTTGAGCTCATTATTACTAACACAAACATGGTTTTCATGTAGTCACCTCCTCCACTTTGCAAGTACTTCACTTGGATAGATCACGAAGTACCAAAAGATGTCCAAGAGGACCAATATGGAGATTGCTTACGGAGGCAGCGCCTGTTCGAGGAGTCCTTAGCACAGGGGGAGGAGCGGCTGCATCTTGAAAGAGAGAGGAACGAGTGCAAGAAGCGTGAGGAGGAGAGGGCACATAAAGAGAAGAAGGCTCGTGAATAAGAGAGGACACGAAAGCTTGCAAGGGCTCACGATGCACAAGAGGAGGATGACGCACGTGACAAGAAGGGAAAGTGGCCCCGTACTACTCAGTAGACAAATGGAAAAGGCACTGGCATCGATGATGGACTTTCGTGTCATTCGAGACTCCCTATTGTGATGAACTATTTATGTCATTAGAAACCTTGTGCGTGGTGCACTATTTATGTCATTTGAAACCTTGTGTGTGGTGAACTTGCCATTCGAGATTATGTGTATGTCATTCGAGACTAATCTGCTATGTTCATGATATTTATGTCATTTACACTGCATTAACAATGCGTGCAACAAGTTCGTTAGCCAAAATTTCAAGTGAGGCAATAAGTGTGGTCTGCAACAGGGCCAGACGCCAAGGACCCTGGTGTCCGGGTCCCTATCCAAAGAGCAAAATTTTGTGTTGGATGTGGTGCACCCCCAGACGCCACAGATCCTAGCGTTTGGCCATAGCAGCCACGTCAACCAGACGCCATGGACCATGGCGTCCGGGTCCCTATCCAGAGAGAAAATTCTTGGGTTGTCTCTGGTGCACCCCCATATGCCACAGACCCTGGCGTTTGGCCATAGCAGCCACGTCAACCAGATGCCAGGGACCATGGCGTCTAGGTCCCTATCCAGAGAGAAAATTCTTGGGTTGGCTCTGGTGCACCCCCAAATGCCACAAACCCTGGCATTTGGCCATAGTAGCCACGTCAACAAGATGCCAGGGACCATGGCGTTTGGCTAGTTACCACTAGATAAGATGCTTTGGGCCCACCTCTAGCCCTCTCATTCCATTCATCTCCACTCACATTCACGAGCTGTTGCCCCCCTCACTCCCTCTCCACCACGCTAACCCCCCTCAAATCTCTCATGAATCGGTCCCATTTCACTTTGGATCTTCAGCATTTCCAAACGAGAAGGTAAATCAACTCCACCCCCATTTTTTGGTTGGTTTAATGTATCATAGTTTTGTGTAAACCCTAGTTTTCTTAGTTTTGTGGTTATGCTCAAGGGGTAGGTTAGGTACTCAGTGGGATTTGTGTGTTGCAGATGGCTAAGGGTACTCAGTGGGTGCTTAGCCCTATTGTTCATGTCCAAGGCTTTCCTCATAGTGTTGTGCAAGTTAGCGAAGTGGACCTCACTTTTGATCGGTTGAAGACTAAATTCATGTTGAAGCAAGGGTTGAAGGAAGACGATTTTGTGTACTACGTCAGTAGCTTGCACTCAGATGGCCCTGGGGAAAGAAAATTGATTGAAATAAATGATGATGATACAATTCATGAATGCTCAAAGAATGGGAATGGAAAAGGGTTGTTGACTTGCATTGCTACAGGAAACCGAGTTATATGTGATGTTTATGTCATTTGAACTATTGCGGACCATCGTGGTCATGAACTATTTGTGTCATCTGAGACTATGAATGCTTATGTCTATGTCGTTTGAACTATCGTGGTCAAGAACTAGCTGTGTCATTTGAGTCTATGTGATGTTTTATGCCATTTGGACTATAATGGCATCACCCTTGTATGATGACTATGTAAGGTTTATGTCATTTGAACTAGTGGCACCTCGTATGTTAGATTAATTTGCTATGTTCACATTATTGATAAGAATCTGCAATGGACATGAAAATACTACTCTATAATGTACTCCCTCCGTCCCATAATCTGCATTGGATAAGAATCTACATAGATTCCCTCTGATGCACGACCAGACGCCAGGGTCCCTGGCGTCTGGCTGCCCTGTTTCTGCCCTGTCTGGTTGCTGTCGACCTCCAAACGCCAGACACCAGACACCAGACACCATGGCATCTGGTCCCCTGACTTGAGACCATACGCCAAGGACCCTGGCGTCTGGTCCCCTGTACATATATATGACTGAATAGAACTTTTCCCAGATTTCACAGACATCAAAATAATCAACATTTCACAACTTTTAGCACGAACCAACATTTCACAAATACATATAAATGACTGAGTTCAACTTTTAACCGAAAAATTCATGTCATACATGCAAACGAAGTGCACCAAGTTCACGAATTCATGGAAAGTTCATGCAAACAAAGTACACCATGTTCATGCAAACAAACTACACCAAGTTCACCAGGACCAAACTAGCAGGTAGGCAAACAACTTGATTCAGGTCAATAGAATACTCTTCTTCAAACTTGCAAGCTTGGGACACAAGCGTAAACTGAAAAAGAAGTAAGACCAGGTACACTTCTAAACATAAGTATAAAGAGGTGGAAGGCTGGCTGTGCTTGTGCTCACCTACAGGTCTTTCCCAGCATACAATATCGAAAAAGACTGTCTCTTATTTTTGATTTGTCCACCCACTTCATTTGTTTCCCAAGGAGGGTCATCAGCGAGTCCGCTCTCCCCAAGGTAGTTAAAAGGCGTAGGTATGCATTCCCCTGCACCAATGTACCGAAGCACTTTACGTTTAATCACTAGATGGCTCACTTCTTCCTTCCTCTGTTTGCGACAGTTGCAACTCTAGCCTCCTGCTCTTCGCTAGCCTCCTCCTCTTTGCTAGCCTCCTCCTCCTCTTTGTTGTATGCTGATACGTCTCCAACGTATCTATAATTTTTGATTGTTCCATGCTATTATATTATCCATCTAGGATGTTTTATATGCATTTATATGCTACTTTATATGATTTTTGGGACTACCTATTAACCTAGAGCTCAGTGCCAGTTTCTGTTTTTTCCTTGTTTTTGAGTTTCGCATAAAAGGAAAACCAAACGGAGTCCAATTGACCCGAAATTTGATGGAGATTATTTTTGGACCAAAAGAAGCCCACGGAGCATCGGAGATGGACCAGAGGAGTCCCGAGGCACCCACGAGGGTGGGGGCGCGCCCTGTCGTGGTTCTAAGTCTGACAGTAGAATGGGGGGTAGGTATGAAGAGGTAAGATCCTAGCTATGGAGTAGTTGTGCACGCAAGGAGTTAATGAGTTCAGGCCCTTCTCAGAGGAAGTAATATCCCTACGTCTCGGAGCCCGGAGGCGGTCGACTGGATTATATGAGTGTGTGTTACAAAGATGCGAACCCTTCTACCTGTGGAGGGGGGTGGCTTATATAGATTTCGCCAGGACCCCAGCCAGCCCACGTAATGAAAGATATTAAGGTACATTAAGGCAGGACGTTACTGGTAACGTCTTGTATAAAGAGCTATTAAGGCTATAAAGGCCATTCAATTACAGGCCGTTTGGATGCGGAGCGCCCCATGGTCGGGTGAGTCTTCTCAGTCGAGTAAGTCTTCATGGTCGAGTGATTGCTCATCAGGTCGACTGGCAAGCAGCTCCTTTTGGTAAGTGACCTTGGGGAGGGTATTCTTGGGCAGGCTCATGACCCTATCCCAGGTGCATGACTTCATCATTAGCCCCCGAATGGATCGAGGTTTGAGTGAGGAAGGATTTGATAGTCTTCCGACCTGCTTCTTACGTTGTCAGCATGTTTTGTTCTGGATCAAGGACCTTTCAGTGATGGCTTCGAATCCTCTTTCAGTCGCCTTGATCCATTCTTTGTGTTTGTCGAGTGAACTTTGCAATCTTGCAGGTCTCCGAGCGACAGATCGATGGAGACCCGTAGTCTGGTTGGTTGTTCTGCAGTTGGCGGATTTTACGGGATCCGAATTTTGGGAAGCGCGCGAGGCGGAGAAAACCGCGGCACTCGAATGGGACGAGATGATGACGCCTCGATCTTCGCGCCGCCTTTTTCGCCAGTATTGCTCGCGCGCCTGTTGCGGGATTTGACGGATTGCTTGGGCCTACCGGTCAGCCACTCGGAATTGACCTTATTTAAGGCAACGGGCAGGCGCATTTTGAACAGTGCCCTCACAATCTTCGTCTCCCTCCGCCTCCAAATCTCTCCGCAGCGCTCGCAGCTTCCTGCGCGCCGCCACTTCGCACTAGCCTCGCCGGCGACAATGGGGAAGGAGAAGACCGCGGCTCTGGAGCGGGCGAAGAAAGCGACGGCGACAGCAAAGGGGAGGGCGTCAAGTCGGGGCGGATCCTCGTCGCGGTCCAAGCTGCCGCAGGGCTGGGTCCAAGGGGATTGGATCCGGTCTACCATCACCGAGAAGGACCTTGCCGATCTGGCCGACGAGGGACTGATCCCTCACGGGTCAGCGAGGCTCCCGGGAAGGGAGTCGCAACCGCAGCCTAAAGAGGGTGAGTGTGTTCTTCTGGCCACTCATCTAGATCGTGGATTTTCTCTGCCGCCGAGTCATTTCTTTCGAGGCTTTCTGAACTTTTTTGGGGCGCAACTCCACCATTTCACCCCCAATTCCATCGTCCTCTTCGCTGCCTTTGTTTCGCTGTGTGAAAATTTCTTGGGTTGCCGGCCGCATTGGGGGCTCTTCAAGCACATATTCACCTGTCGCTCTCAGACGGTGAAGAGAACAAACCCAGACGACGAGAAAACCCAAGTGGTCCAGATGTGTGGGGGACTCGGAATCCAGATGAGGGGCAAGAGCGCTTTTCCAGCAATGACTCTGCCTGACTCGGTTAGAGGGTGGCAGTCGACCTGGTTCTACTGCCAAGACCAGTCGACGCCCGGGCAGTCGACTGGTCTCCCTCCTTTCTCCATGAGTCGAGTGGACAAGCCAGCTTCCCTGAAGGTGTTACCAGAGGAGAAACCCCAAGTGAAGATGTTGATGGAGCGCATGGTTCAGCTCATCCGCGACGGAGTGACTGGCATGGATCTCTTGGAAGTTTTCCTCCGACGGCGAATTCAGCCACTGCAATACCGGGGGCATCCGATGTGGATGTACTCTGGTACCGACGACACCACTCGGATTGATCCAGAGGAGGTCGACGATGCCACACTGGAGAGGTGGATGACTGCCATTACTGGGAACAAGGACAATCCTCGGGGCGCCAGGAGAGTTATCCCATTCGACCAGACCCATCAACCAGACAAGGTGTGAATATTTTCCTCCGACTGATCTATGATGTTCGATCTTCTGAGATAGTCGATTGATCTTTCTCTTGTTTGTTGTCTTCCAGGAAATCACTGAGATGTACTCGACTCCCAACGGGGCACAGGAGCCAACCGAAGAAGGGGAGGCGAGCGGAGGTGAAAGCGGAGATGAGCACGGCGAGTGGGAATCCGATGGCGAAGAGGAGGGAGATGACGACGTCTCCTCCAGCGAAGAGGAGGAGGAGGAAGATGAACCTCCCCGCACGGAGAGGCGATCCAAGCTTACACACGATCCCGCGAGGGAACGTGGTAAGGCGACTGCTCCTGTTGGGAAGTCGTCGAAACGCCCTCGGACCTCTTCTCCTGCGCCGACTGAAAAGCCTCCCAAGCACCAGCGCGACGCCATCCAAGCCGCCCAAGGCTCTGCCCAAGATGAAGATGATTGTCCCCACCATTTCTGGGTAATAACGATACTTATTTCCCTTTGTCGACTGTGGACGGATCCTCGGTCGACTCATTGAACCAACTGACTGACTTCCGACATTTGTAGTGCTGCTACTTCTGAGACCTCTGCCAAGGACAGAGACCAAGAGATGGAAGACGCTGTTTCTTCCAACCCAGGTACAGTTACTGATGTTCTGTCATTGGTCGACTGCTGATTCCTTATCATTCCGGTCGGTTGAACTTTCCTTGTAGCTCCTCCTCACGTCATTGATCTCCCTGATGATGACGACGAAGTGCCGCTGGCGGCGAGGGGGAACAAGAAGGCTCTGGCCGGCAAGACTCCACAAGCTACCCGACGTCTGAGGTCGTGGCTCGGGATGGAGGTGACGTTACTCGGACTACTGTGACTTTCGCTGAACCGCTTACGACTGCTCAACCCACTTCGTCGACTGCCGCTCCACCGTCTCTTTTTGCTGTCTATCGCGCCCCGGACGACCCAGTGGGCGCTGCTAAGGAAGCCATACGCCAAGCAGGGGTTATGATGGAACAGGTGAAGGTGGTTCGAGAAGTCAGTCAAGCGGCTTATGATGCTAGCTCAGCTCTTCAGAGTAATGTTCAGGTAAGTCGACTTGTCTGTTTCGTCGTGAAATGTTACCCGAAAACTGCTTCTTTCTGAAGATTTTTGCTGTTTATACACCCACTGGGGTGTGTGCGTCGATTGAATTTCTGTGGGGGGGGGAGCACGCTGAGTGCACCCACTGGGTGTAGTCCCCGAGGCTATGGTCGACTGCTGGTAGTCGACCATAGTCTTGATAGTTTAAAACTTCTTCACTCGGCCTGGTCGGATCAAGTCGAGTGGAACCAAGAAAACCTGTGGGGGCACGCTGAGTGCACCCACTGGGTGTAGTCCCCGAGGCTGTGGTCGACTGCTGGTAGTCGACGATAGTCTGAAGAACTTTACTGACCATTGACTATTAGTCATGCCTTTAGAATCATATTGGGTCGACTGATCGAGCAGAATTTTTTTTTGAAAAAAATACCGGTGGGGGCACGCTGAGTGCACCCACTGGGTGTAGTCCCCGAGGCTACTGTCGAATGATTTGATTCGGCTGTAGTCTTAGAAGTGCCACATCCTTTCCTTTAATCACTCAGGAGTAACTTGTCTTTTGTCGATTGCCTCTTTGCAGAAGTCTTGTGAGCTTGTTGCTCAGCTTGCTGATTTGAAGGATAAACAAGTCCAGCTTAACCTCGACTTAAAGTTTGCCCAGGAAAGTTTGCAGAAGGCGAAGGATGACGCGAAAGGTATGGCTGGTGAGGATTCGACGGCTGCCTCTGTTTTTCTGCCTATTCTCAACCCTGTCCTCATTATTGTTTTGCAGACCAACTGGAGGAGGCTCTGAGGAAGAAAGATCTTGACCTTGCGGAAGCACAGAAGGCGGCTTCGGAGAAGATGACGCTCGCTGAGGAGAAGCTTGCCTCAGTTGGTCGGCTCGAAGATGAGAATGCTAGGCTGAAGTCTGCCCTTGATGCGGCCAACAAGGAAGCAAGTTGACTGAAAAATGACAAGATTGCTCTGACTGACCAGGTCGGCTAGATGGCGGGGAAGCGCCAAGATCTGGAGGTTTATCTTGGAGGTCTTGCCAAGAAATTATTCCTCATGCTTGAAGGTAATCCCCTTTGCTTGATTGACTTGTTGTTGCTGACTCATCTTTCGATTATAACTTTGTACTGTCAAAACTTTTTTCAGAATTCTGTCAGAACTTCGAAGAAGAAACTAGTCGAGTGGAGACCGGCCTGGACCCCATCAACTCTCCTGTGAAGGACGAAGCTGCCATGAATGTTCTCCAATTGGAGTCTCGCGTTGCTGGCGTGGTGGACTACCTTGCTCGACTGAAGGCTGCAGTGTCGCGGATCGACTCTGCCCTCTGGCCAAATCAGACACTTCAGAATGACCTCGAATCCTTGGTCACTCGACTGAGCGAAGTGCCAAGTCGAGTGCATGAGTGGAAAAAGTCTTCTGCCAGGTGTGGTTCCGATGTTGCTCTGTCGCTGGTTCGTGTCCACTGCAAGGAAGCGCGAGAAGAGAAGTTGGCCGCCCTTCAAGTTGCCAATACTAGGAAGCATAATTTCCAAGACTTCATGGAGACCTTCATTGCTGCTGCCACCCGTATCTCAGACGGGATTGATTTGGACGAGTTCGTCGCCCCATCCAGTCCTCCACCGGAGGAGTAAAAAACTATTGAGTCTCACTTTAAATTTGCCTCGGAATGCCGAGTGGTTTGTGTAACCGATAAACTCTGTCGAGCTGGAGGCTCGAGTAATTTTATTTGCGATCTAGGACCTTTTGAACTTATCCGAACTTGATTTATCGTTGAATACCTTCATCGTTTGTCCGTCGAGTGAGACTTGATTCTAGCTCAAAATGACTTTGACGAGCACAGGGCTGGAGAATTTTAATTGCTTAGGCGAGCGCTGGGCCGCAGCTAAGCCCCCGAGTGGGAGGCTTGCTCTCCACTCGGTAGGATTTTAATTACTTAGGCGAGCACTTGGACTGCAGCTAAGCCTCCGAGTGAGAGGTCTGCTCTCCACTCGGTAGGATTTTAATTACTTAGGCGAGCACTTGGACTGCAGCTAAGCCTCCAAGTGGGAGGTCTGCTCTCCACTCGGTAGGATTTTAATTACTTAGGCGAGCACTTGGACTGCAGCTAAGCCTCCGAGTGGGAGGTCTGCTCTCCACTCGGTAGGATTTTAATTACTTAGGCGAGCACTGGGCTGCAGCTAAGCCTCCGAGTGGGAGGTCTGCTCTCCACTCGGTAGGATTTTAATTACTTAGGCGAGCACTGGGCTGCAGCTAAGCCTCCGAGTAGGAGGTCTGCTCTCCACTCGGTAGGATTTTAATTACTTAGGCGAGCACTTGGACTGCAGCTAAGCCTGCGAGTGGGAGGTCTGCTCTCCACTCGGTAGGATTTTAATTACTTAGGCGAGCACTGGGCTGCAGCTAAGCCTCCGAGTGGGAGGTCTGCTCTCCACTCGGTAGGATTTTAATTACTTAGGCGAGCACTTGGACTGCAGCTAAGCCTTCGAGTGGGAGGTCTGCTCTCCACTTGGTAGGATTTTAATTACTTAGGCGAGCACTGGGCTGCAGCTAAGCCTCCGAGTGGGAGGTCTGCTCTCCACTCGGTAGGATTTTAATTACTTAGGCGAGCACTGGGCTGCAGCTAAGCCTCCGAGTGGGAGGTCTGCTCTCCACTCGGTAGGATTTTAATTACTTAGGCGAGCACCGGGCTGCAGCTAAGCCTCCGAGTGGGAGGTCTGCTCTCCACTCGGTAGGATTTTAATTACTTAGGCGAGCACTGGGCTGCAGCTAAGCCTCCGAGTGGGAAGTCTGCTCTCCACTCGGTAGGATTTTAATTACTTAGGCGAGCACTGGGCTGCAGCTAAGCCTCTGAGTGGGAGGTCTGCTCTCCACTCGGTAGGATTTTAATTACTTAGGTGAGCACTGGGCTGCAGCTAAGCCTCCGAGTGGGAGGTCTGCTCTCCACTCGATAGGATTTTCTGAATGTAACTTCTGAAGGAGAAGGAGGCAGGCGACCTGCGCCTTGTCATCCTTGCGAAGCGTTTACTATACTGAGAGTTTAACTAAATCCTTGGACTGTTATTAAGCCCCCGAGTGGGAGGCTGGCTCTCCACTCGGTAGGATTTTAAGTACTTAGGCGAGTACTTGGACTGCAGCTAAGCCCCCGAGTGGGAGGCTGGCTCTCCACTCGGTAGGATTTTAAATACTTAGGCGAGTACTTGGACTGCAGCTAAGCCCCCGAGTGGGAGGCTGGCTCTCCACTCGGTAGGATTTTAAATACTTAGGCGAGTACTTGGACTGCAGCTAAGCCTCCGAGTGGGAGGCTGGCTCTCCACTCGGTAGGATTTTAAATACTTAGGCGAAACGGATTCGCAGCTAAACCCCCGAGTGGAAGGCTGGCTCTCCACTCGGTAGGATTTTAAATACTTAGGCGAGTACTTGGACTGCAGCTAAGCCCCCGAGTGGGAGGCTGGCCCTCCACTCGGTAGGATTTTAAATACTTAGGCGAAACGGATTCGCAGCTAAACCCCCGAGTGGAAGGCTGTCTCTCCACTCGGTAGGATTTTAAATACTTAGGCGAGTACTTGGACTGCAGCTAAGCCCCCGAGTGGGAGGCTGGCCCTCCACTCGGTAGGATTTTAAATACTTAGGCGAAACGGATTCGCAGCTAAACCCCCGAGTGGGAGACTGGCTCTCCACTCGGCAGGATTTTTTTTACAAACTTAGGCGAAACGGATTCGCAGCTAAGCCACCTACTGGTGGAAATTTTGACAAAAAGAGATAGCAGTCTTCTGTGAAAATTATAATATTCTTGCTTTAGATAAAAGAACTATAGGGGTACTTTTATTACATCTCAACCGAGTGAGTTTTTAAGTGTAAAAAGGATGGAGTAAGTCCGCGTTCCAAGCTCGAGGTTCGTCGATCCGGCGATCAACATTGTATAGGTGATATGCCCCATTGTGGAGGACTTTGGTGACAATGAAGGGGCCTTCCCAGGTTGGAGCGAGTTTGTGAGGCTTTTGCTGATCCACTCGGAGGACCAAGTCTCCTTCCTGGAAGGCTCGACTCTTCACATTCCTGGCGTAAATCCGACGTAATTCTTGCTGGTAGATAGTCGAGCGGATCAGAGCCATCTCCCTTTCTTCTTCCAAGAGGTCGACCGCATCTTGCCGAGCCTGTTCTGCTTCTGCTTCAGAGTATAATTCGACTTGAGGCGCATTGTGGAGCAGATCACTTGGCAGAACTGCTTCAGCTCCGTAGACCAGAAAGAATGGTGTCCTTCCAGTCGACCGATTAGGGGTGGTCCTCAATCCCCAAGGAACTGACGGGAGTTCGTCGACCCAAGCGCCTGCCGCGTGCTTGAGATCACGCATCAGTCGAGGTTTTAGTCCTTTGAGGATGAGACCGTTCGCGCGCTCGGCCTGCCCATTCGACTGAGGATGGGCAACTGAGGCATAGTCGACCCGCGTGTCTTGGGAGGCGCAGAAGGCTTTGAATCTGTCGTTATCAAAGTTTGATCCATTGTCCGTGATGATGCTATGCGGAACTCCATATCTGAATATCAACTCTCTGATAAAGCTGATAGCAGTGTTTGCATCGAGGTTCTTGATGGGTTTGGCTTCTATCCACTTGGTGAACTTGTCGACTGCGACCAACAGGTAGGTGAAGCCGCTTCTACCAGTTCTCAGTGGTCCAATCATGTCTAGCCCCCAAACAACAAAAGGCCAGATGAGTGGAATGGTCTTCAAAGCGGAGGCGGGCTTGTGTGACATGTTGGAATAAAACTGGCACCCCTCGCACTTGTCGACTATGTCCTTTGCCATTTCATTCGCCTTCGGCCAGTAAAACCCCGCTCGGTATGCTTTAGCCACGATGGTCCGAGAGGACGCATGATGGCCACAGGTCCCCGAGTGGATATCTTCAAGAATTATCTGTCCTTCTTCTGGCGTGATGCACTTCTGACCAATTCCAGTCGCGCTTTCTCTGTACAACTGCCCTTTGATTACTGTAAAGGCTTTGGATCGACAGACGATCTGTCGAGCCTCTTCTTCATCCTCTGGGAGCTCTTTCCTCATAATATACGCGATGTATGGTGCTGTCCAGTCGGGAGTGACAACTACAACTTCCATAATGAGGTCGACCACGGCTGGAATCTCCACTTTAGCCGGGTCGCTGGCGCTCTTTGGCTGCGGAGGTTCTTCTGTGAAAGGATCTTCTTGCACTGATGGTGCATGAATGTGCTCTAAACACACATCACTAGGGATGGCTTCTCTTTTGGACCCTATTTTCGCCAGATCATCCGCAGCTTGGTTTTTCAGTCGGGGTATATGATGGAGCTCTAACCCCTCGAATCTTTTCTCCAACTTTCTCACTGCACTGCAATAACCCGTCATGGCTGGGCTTCGGACGTCCCACTCCTTCATCACTTGATTAACAACTAGATCTGAGTGCTTGGGAGGCTTTTCAATTGGGGTATATGATGGAGCTCTAACCCCTCGAATCTTTTCTCCAACTTTCTCACTGCACTGCAATAACCCGTCATGGCTGGGCTTCGGACGTCCCACTCCTTCATCACTTGATTAACAACCAGATCTGAGTCGCCGTAGACCATAAGGTGACGGACGCCGAGTGAAATGGCCATACGTAATCCATATAAGAGTGCTTCATATTCTGCCTCGTTGTTGGAGGAACCAAAGTGAATCTGAAGGACATATTTGAGTTTATCTCATCGGGGGGAAACCAGTACAACCCCCGCACCGGACCCATTCAGCATCTTGGAGCCATCAAAAAACATAGTCCAGTGCTCCGAGTGAACTTGAGTCGGAAGCTGTTGCTCGGTCCACTCGGCGAGGAAATCAACTATTGCTTGGGACTTGATAGCTTTCTTTGCCTCGAACTTGATATCAAGAGGAAGAAGTTCAATTGCCCATTTCGCCACTCGACCAGTTGCATCTCTGTTATGAAGAATCTCTAATAACGGGGCGTCGCTGACGACTGTAATGGAGTGATCAGAGAAATAATGAGCAACCTTCTTCGTGGTCATGTAAATCCCGTAAACAAGCTTCTGATAGTGAGGGTATCTTTGCTTTGACGGGGTCAGAACTTCAGAAAGGTAATAAACTGGGCATTGAACTTTGAAGGCCTTTCCTTCCTCTTCCCGCTCGACCGTAAGAACGGTACTAACGACTTGTCCAGTGGCTGCAATGTAAAGCAACAATGGCTCTTTGTTGACAGGGGCAGCAAGCACCGGCTGGGTGGAGAGCAGAGCTTTTAGCTCTGCAAACGCTGCATCAGCTTCTGGAGTCCACTCGAACTTGTCTGACTTCTTCATCAGTCGGTAAAGAGGCAGTGCCTTTTCACCGATCCTGGAGATGAATCGACTTAAAGCGGCCAAGCATCCAGTAAGTTTTTGGACGTCGTGCACATGCACAGGGCGTTTCATCCGGAGTATGGTGCCAACTTTTTCAGGGTTAGCGTCGATTCCTCGTTCGGAAACAAGAAAACCGAGTAACTTTCCTCCAGGAACTCCAAATGTGCACTTTGATGGATTAAGCTTGATATCATAACTCCTGAGATTGGCAAACATTTCAGCTAGGTCAGTCAGCAGGTCGGAACCTTTTTGCGACTTGACCACTATGTCATCCATGTATGCTTCTACATTCCGACTGATTTGAGTGATCAGGCACTTCTGAATCATTCTCATGAACGTAGCACCGGCATTCTTGAGACCGAAAGGCATGGTGACATAGCAGAAGCACCCGAACGGGGTGATGAAAGCCGTTTTTATTTCATCGGGTCCATACAGACGGATCTGATGGTATCCGGAGTAAGCATCTAAAAATGACAACCTCTCGCATCCCGCGGTCGAGTCGACTATTTGGTCGATGCGAGGAAGAGGGAAATGATCTTTCGGGCAGGCCCGATTGATATGTTTGAAATCGATGCACATGCGCAACGATTTGTCCTTCTTAGGGACCATTACAACGTTGGCGAGCCACTCGGAGTGGAAGATCTCGCGAATGAACTCTGCCGCTAAAAGTCGGGCTACCTCTTCACCAATGGCCTTTCTCTTTTGAACGGCGGACCGTCGAAGATGTTCCTTAACGGGTTTGATTTTTGGGTCGACTCGAAGGCGGTGCTCAGCCAGTCCTCTGGGAACACCCAGCATGTCAGCAGGCTTCCATGCGAAGATGTCCCAGTTCTCACGGAGGAACTGGATGAGCGCTTCTTCCTATTTGGAGTCGAGTGTAGTGGAGATGTTGGTTGGAGCCGCATTGGGGTCGGTCGGGTGGATGTGAACCTGCTTGGTCTCACCAGACGACTGAAATCCTGACTCCGTGGCGGGCTTCTTGGCTCGCAACAAATCACTCGGATCCGCGGTCTTCTGGTACTCTTGCAACTCTGTTTCGGCCATCTGAGCACCAGCAATTTTGGAGCCCTTCTGAAAGCACTCCTCTGCCTTCTTCCGATTGCCCGTGATAGTAATCACACCTCTGGGACCGGGCATCTTTAATTTGAGGTACACGTAACATGGTCGGCCATGAAACGAGCGTACGCTGGCCTCCCGAGAATGGCGTGGTACGCACTCTGAAAATCCACGACCTCAAAGGTTAACTTTTCCTTCCGGAAATTCTTCGAGTCACCAAAGACTACATCAAGAGCGATTTGGCCGAGTGACTCAGCCTTCTTTCCAGGTATGACTCCGTGGAAGCTCATGTTACTGGTGCTGAGCCTGGACATCGGAATGCCCATCCCCTTCAGCATCTCTGCATACAACAAATTCAAACCACTGCCACCATCCATCAGAACCTTGGTTAGCCGAGTGCCTTCAATGACTGGGTCGACCACCAACGCTTGCCTCCCTAGGGTAGCGATATGAGTCGGATGATCGGACTGGTCGAAGGTGATGGCGGTCTGGGACCATTTCAGATAATTGGGTGTCGCCGGAGCGACCATGTTCACTTCTCGATTGATGACCTTCAATCGACTTTTACTTTCGACGTCAGCGAAAATCATCAGGGTGGAATTAACCTTGGGGTATTCTTCATCGCTGTCTTCCTTGTCCTCCACTTTGTCTGACTCTTTCTCCTTGTCTTTGGCTTGTTTCCCTTGAAACTGCTGCATCAGGAGTCGACATTGTCGAGTGGTATGCTTTGGGTAAATGAGTTTACCCTCCTCGTCTTTCTTCGTGTGAATGTGGCATGGTAAGTCCAGCACATCATTCCCGTCTTGGTCTTTCACCTTCTTGGGGTTCCAGGGACCCTTGGGTTTCCCCTTGAACTTTCCTGGGGTCACAGCCAAGGCCTCTCCGGGTGCAGCTTGCTCGGCTTTGCGCTTTTGCTTCCGACTGGAGTTCCCTCCGCCGGTCTCATTAGCGGCTACTTTTTACTTGCCACTCCGGAGCCTATCTTCTTCTTCACCGTTTGCATACTTGGTGGCAATTTCCATCATTCGACTCAATGTCATATCTCCGGTTCGACCGAATTTCAGGCTCAGCTCTCTGTTCTTGACACCCTCTTTGAAGGCACAGACTGCCTGGTGATCGGACACATTCTCGACCGTGTGATGCAGAGTGATCCATCTCTGGATATAATCCCTCAGCGTTTCACTCTACTTCTGAACACATGACTGCAATTCTGTCAACCCTGCTGGTCGCTTGCAAGTCCCTTCAAATGTCCTGACAAACACTCGGGCAAGATCCTCCCAAGTGTAAATACTACTGGGTGCCAACTGGTTCAACCATGCTCTGGCCGACCCTTCCAACATAAGAGGCAAATGCTTCATGGCTACCTCGTCGTTGCCGCCCCCGATCTGAACAGCCACTCGGTAATCTTCAAGCCAGGTATCAGGCTTGGACTCGCCGGTGAACTTGCTAACTCCAGCCGCCAACCTGAAGTTGGGGGGAATTACTGCGGCTCTGATCACCCTGCTGAAACACTCTAGTCCTGATACACGAGCCCTGCTGCTGGACGGAGCGTCTCTGTCGTGGCCTCCTCTGTGAGCTCTATTCCTGTCGACCAGACCCTGCACAATAATGGATCTTGCATCAAAGCCTGGTTCCCTGGGGTCGACTGGAAACGTTCGCCCAGCACTGAGCTGGCGTCTGTCATCTTGCTGCCGAGAAACGTACGATCCACCCCTTGGGGGAGGAGTGGGCACTCGACGTCGATCGTTGCGATCGAATCGGTGTTCGTACCGCTCACGGTCTTGATACTGATCATCGTGCCGGCCTCTACGTTCTTCACGCCTCGGGGGCGATCCTGGACTGTGAGCCGACTGTACAGAATTCGCAGCGACGGATCGGCTGTGAATCCTGTTACGCAACTGAGATACCACTGAATTCTGGTCCCCCGCTGCCCGGAGCAAATCTCTGATCTGTAACAGACCTCTACCCGCCTCTGACTGAGAAGGTTGGATCGACTCTGCCATGCGAGCTGCAGCTGCCAAATTCTGAATCGGGGTTCGGTATACCTGAGTTGGTGGCTGGAAGAGGCGGCGTCGACTGGATTCGGCGACTGGCGGTCGAGCGCGTTCCTCGAGTATCCTCTGAAGATTCTCCAGTCGAGTGCGTTCAGCCAAGTTGGCCAAGCGCGCCTCCTCCAAGGCGTGTGCCTCAGGGGTTTCTCCAACGATAGGAGTGTGAAGCGCGTCCATGTTCCGGCGACGTAGTTCCTCCCTCTACACGGAGGTGAGGGGCTCGGGCATGTACTCTTCGTGGCCCCGCGCCGGAATCCCTCCTCCGGCAACCTCTTCGGTGCGGGGGAATCCGGGGGGACTGCGTGGTCCATTGACCATCAGTATCTCTGCCGCTGGATCGCTGCTGTCGCACTCGGACGCAGTCTCTACGGAGCCAGTCGACAGATCGAACAGGCCGTAGAGAGATTCGTTGGGCTCGATCGCCGCGACTTGGGGGTGGCCGACTGGCGGGCCAGCGCGTGCTTCACCCACCGCTGGAGCCTCGACCGACCGGAGCGCTTGCGCCGGTGGGAAACTGAGGGCGAGGACGAAACGGATGCCGACCCATACTGGGCCGACGGTTGCCGCAGGAGGACGCCGCGGACGCACGCGCGAAAGTGCGTGGCCCCGCGGGCGGGAAGCGCGTCCACGTCGAGTGGAGCCTCCTGGAGCCAGGCGGAGTCGTCGATGACGAAAGTGAGGGCGCCAAGACGGATCTTGCGGCTCTCGACCAGGACTCCGCTCGAAGACATGATTGGAGATATCGAAAGAATCCCAACTCCTCCAACAAATCGCTAGAACACCTGCCCCACGGTGGGCGCCAACTGTCGTGGTTCTAAGTCTGACAGTAGAATGGGGGGTAGGTATGGAGAGGCAAGATCCTAGCTATGGAGTAGTTGTGCACGCAAGGAGTTAACGAGTTCAGGCCCTTCTCAGAAGAAGTAATAGCCCTACGTCTCGGAGCCCGGAGGCGGTCGACTGGATTATATGAGTGTGTGTTACAAAGATGCGAACCCTTCTACCTGTGGAGGGGGGTGGCTTATATAGAGTTCGCTAGGACCCCAGCCAGCCCACGTAATGAAAGATATTAAGGTACATTAAGGCAGGATGTTACTGGTAACGTCTTGTATAAAGAGCTATTAAGGCTATAAAGGCCATTCAATTACAGGCTGTTTGGATGCGGAGCGCCCCATGGTCAGGTGAGTCTTCTCAGTCGAGTGTGTCTTCATGGTCGAGTGACTGCTCATCAGTCGACTGGCAAGCAGCTCCTTTTGGTAAGTGACCTTGGGGAGGGTATTCTTGGGCAGGCTCATGACCCTATCCCAGGTGCATGACTTCATCACGCCCTACCCCGGCCCCTGGGCGCGCCCCCTACCTCGTGGCCGCCTCGGAGACCCCCCTGACTTGTTCCCGACGCCAAAACCTCATATATATATATACAGAAACCCCCAGAACATAACCTAGATCAGGAGTTCCGCCACCGCAAGCCTCTGTAGCCACCGAAAACCAACCTAGACCCGTTACGGCACCCTGTCGGAGAGGGGGAATCCCTCTTCGGTGGTCATCTTCATCATCCCGGCGCTCTCCATGACGAGGAGGGAGTAGTTCACCCTCGTGGCTGAGGGTATGTACCAGTAGCTATGTGCTTGATCTCTCTCTCTCTCTCTCTCTCTCTCTCTCTCTCTCTCTCTCTCTCTCTCTCTCGTGTTCTTGATGTGGCACGGTCTTGATGTACCGCGAGCTTTGCTATTATAGTTGGATCTTATGATGTTTCTTCCTCTCTACTCTCTTGTAATGGATTGAGTTTTCCCTGTGAAGTTATCTTATCGGATTGAGTCTTTAAGGATTTGAGAACACTTGATGCATGTCTTGCATGTGCTTATCTGTGGTGACAATGGGATATTCACGCGATCTACTTGATGTATGTTTTGGTGATCAACTTGCGGGTTCCGTAACATTGTGAACTTATGCATAGGGGTTGGCACACATTTTCGTCTTGACTCTTCGGTAGAAACTTTGGGGCACTCTTTGAAGTACTTTGCGTTGGTTTGAATAGATGAATCTGAGATTGTGTGATGCATATCGTATAATCATTCCCACGGATACTTGAGGTGACATTGGAGTATCTAGGTGACATTAGGGTTTTGATTGATATGTGTCTTATGGTGTTATTCTAGTACGAACTCTTGAATAGATCGACCCGAAAGAATAACTTTGAGGTGGTTTCATACCCTACAATAATCTCTTCGTTTGTTCTCCACTATTAGTGACTTTGGAGTGACTCTTTGTTGCATGTGGAGGGATAGTTATATGATCCAATTATGTTATTATTGTTGAGAGAACTTGCACTAGTGAAAGTATGAACCCTAGGCCTTGTTTCCTAGCATTGCAATACCGTTTACGCTCACTTTTATCATTAGTTACCTTGCTGTTTTTATAATTTCAGATTACAAAAACCTATATCTACCATCCATATTGCAGTTGTATCACCATCTCTTCGCCGAACTAGTGCACCTATACAATTTACCATTGTATTGAGTGTGTTGGGGACACAAGAGACTCTTTGTTATTTGGTTGCAGGGTTGTTTGAGAGAGACCATCTTCATCCTACACCTCCCACAGATTGATAAACCTTAGGTCATCCACTTGAGGGAAATTTGCTACTGTCCTACAAACCTCTGCACTTGGAGGCCCAACAACGTCTACAAGAAGAAGGTTGCGTAGTAGACATCAAGCTTTTTTCTGGTGCCGTTGCCGGGGAGGTGAGTGCTTGAAGGTATATCTTTAGGTCTTGCAATCGAATCTTTTAGTTTCTTGTTTTATCACCAGTTTAGTTTATAAAAGAAAACTATAAAAAATGGAATTGAGGATGCCTCATATGCTTCATCTTTTTAATGTCTTTCGTGAAAATAAGGATTCCGATAATTGTGCCAAAAGGTTGGAAGAAGAATGCATTAAAAATGTTTGGCAGTAAATCTTTTAATGATGAGCATGATTGCAATGTTGTTAGTATGAACTCTTTGAATATTTGCACTAGTCATGATGAAAATGTCTCTTATAAGCATGTCAATTTTTGTGGAGTGCAGAGTTTGCAAGTACACACCAAATAGGGAAGATAGATTTTGCAAGAGGCATAAGTATTTAGAAACTAAATGGCTACAAGAGAGGCTAGATGCTTGTGCTGAAAATTTAAATTTTTTTTTGCCATCCTTGTGAACTTTGCAATGAACGTGATCATCTAAATACCCAATGCAAATTGTTTCATGATCGTATCGTGTCCAAAAATTGTGATGACTTGATTTCCCTTGCACATCATAATGAACTTAGTTTGCTTTTGGGTTATGAAGAAATGAAATGTATAACTAAGGATATACCAGAATTTGTCCTTGATAAAGTTCTTGATTTTGATCTAGAAGAAATTTTTATGTATTGTGCGGTGAATTGCATTGAAAATCCTTATATTGACAATTACATAAAGAAAAGAAAACAAATAGAAGATGAAGAGAATACTAATGAAGGGTAAGAGACTTCCCAATATCCTCCTATTATTTCTTATGATGAATCAGGTAACGAGGGGGAGCTTTCTATTCAGCCAATCTCATTAATAAGGAGCTCAAAAGAGAGGGTTAAACCCACACATGATGTGAATAAGAAAAAGAAAAGGCGGAGAAGCAAAGGTAAAAAGGTATCCCTCCCAAATGATGTTGCTCCTGTTACTCATTGTGATGATGATAATTGCTATACTATTGGTGCTATCCATACTATTAATGATGAGAGTGATTACACTTATGATATGAAAAGGCCCAAGCTTGGGGATGCTATGTTTGATGAGAATGACATGTTTGAAAATATATTTGCTGCAATTAATGTTTGTCCCAAGCTTGGGGATGCTATGTTTAATGAAGATGATATTTTTAGCCTCCCAAGTTTTGATGAGCAAATTTATTATGATGATAGCATGCCTCCTATTTATGATGATTATTGTGATGACACTTATGCTATAAAAATTAGTGATGATTATATTTATAAAACTTGTCATGATTATGATTACCCCTTTTCTGAACATTATCCTTTTAATGTGGAAACAATTTATAGTATTCGAGTCTCTTATGATACTCCCACTATTCTGAATGAGAAGAATTTTGCTTATGTGGAGAGTAATAAAATTTCTATGCTTGTAGATCATGAAAATAATGCTTTATGTGATGGTTATATTGTTGAATTAATTCATGATGCTACTTAAAATTATTATGAGGGAGGAACATATGCTTGTAGGAATTGCAATAATATCAAGTTTCCTCTCTATGTGCTTAAAGTTTTGAAGTTATGCTTGTTTTGCCTTCCTATGCTAGTTGATTATTGTTCCCATAAGTTGTTTGCTCACAAAATCCCTATGCATAGGAAGTGGGTTAGACTTAAATGTGCTAGTAATATTATTCATGATGCTCTCTTTATGTTTCAATTCTTATCTTTTATGTGAGCATCATTGAAATCATCATGCCTAGCTAGGGGCGTTAAACGTAGCTGTCGGTGTCAAAACCGGCGGATCTCGGGTAGGGGGTCCCGAACTTTGCGTCAAGGTCGGATGGTAACAGGAGACAGGGGACACTTTGTTTTACCCAGGTTCGGGCCCTCTCGATGGAGGTAAAACCCTACTCCTGCTTGATTAATATTGATGATATGGGTAGTACAAGAGTAGATCTACCACGAGATCAAGGAGGCTAAACCCTAGAAGCTAGCCTATGGTTGTGATGAATAATGAATGATTCGTCCTACGGACTAAAAACCCTCCGGTTTATATAGACACCGGATAGGGCTAGGGTTACACAGAGTCGGTTGCCTTGGTAGGAGATCTTGAATATCCGCACGCCTAGCTTGCCTTCTACGCCAAGGAAAGAACCTTCCGGATACGGGACGGAGTCTTCTATCGTGTATCTTCATAGTCCTGGAGTCCGGCTGAGAGTATAGTCCGGCTTGCCGAACACCCCCTATTCCAGGACTCCCTCAGTAGCCCCCGAACCTGGCTTCAATGACGATGAGTCCGGCGCGCAAATTGTCTTCGGCATTGCAAGGCGGGTTCCTCCTCCAAATCCTGTGTACCTGTTCGAATAACATTTCAATTTCTGTAGCGCTCCTCGGCTTCTGTGCCCAATAATGACTGCCTTCCACGCGAATGCGAAAGGCCCGAGGCATCTTTACACTTATACCCTTAGCTGTACGAACGAGTCGCCTATTTAATGGGCCGGGGATTTAGATCCAAACCACATCTCTTCCTCCTCGCAAGTTATCATCGGAGCGCCTCCAGCAAAGGTCCATTCCAACATGGCCAGCCGTCGCAACTCCTCCCCTCGCTCCTCCGGTTCGAAACCCGGAGACTGGGAGAGTTGTTCCATCCCGCACAACGAGTTAGTGTCGCTGCAAACCAACGGATTTCTCCCCCAGGCGTATATGGCCTCGGTCCGAGCCAGACTCGCCACCTATAGGGGCGGAAAGCAGGCGGAGGGTACCCCCAATCCTTCTAAGGGATAGAGGTTGTGCTTCGTCCCTTATTTACTAAGGGGACTAGGATTTCCGATTCATCCGTTCCTCCGCGGGCTCCTGGAGTTCTATGGCCTCCAGCTCCATGATCTTACGCCTGGCTCGGTGCTTCATATCGCAGGTTTTGTTGCCCTCTGCGAGCTGTTCCTGGGCATAGAGGCCCACTTCGCGCTGTGGAAAAGGCTATTCTGCCTGGTACCCCGTTCTCAAGAGGGGTCCATATATCAAGTGGGCGGCGCCGAAATATGGCGCATCGCCGGGACCGGATATCCACCCGGAACCCCAAAGAAGGCGTCCGAAGACTGGCCTTCAGAATGGTTTTATATAGACGACGTCCCATTGCCGGACCCTATCCGGGCCGGCCTCGCTGAGTTCAGCATAGATCCTTTGAAGAAACGCCTGAGCTGGCATCCGCGGAGCTCCTAGGGGGAGGATAACGGAGAAGTCCGCTATCTGATGAGCCGGATAAGACTATTGGCTCACTCCGGGCTAACCATGATTGGAGTTATGGCCGTTTGCATCATGCGGGGGGTGCAGCCACTGCAATACAGAGGCCACCCCATGTGGGAATTCAACGGGGAGGACGACGCTACCCGCTATGGCAGTAAAGGACCAGCCTCCCCAACCGCTCTAACAGAGATATTAGCATCCTTGTATAAAGGAGAAAAGGAGGATTTCCTCCGCGTCAGTCCGCGGGCCGGATTCTCCATGCAAGAACCTCCAAGCTGGGTGAGCGGCCAATCGCACTCGCCCATTTGCTTTAACATCCCCATGTTTGGCCATGCTATCTGACAATTTTAGCGCAGGGACTGCGGCAGGAAGTGAAGGACATCAGCAGCCGTCCTCCCCAGCCCGAGGACCCAGAAAGGTCCCGTGACCCGGACTTTGAAGAAGATCCGGATATAGCAGTGGAGCTCATTGATGGCATATTTTATCAACTGAACAAGGATAATACCTTGGTGGCCATCATGGCCGATTACCCTGGGTTGATCCCGGCCTCCCAGGTGACGGAAACAGGAGTGTTTTTATTCCTTTAAAAGAGATTCCGTGCTAACATATTTCAACCGCATTTTCCAGGGGAGATTCCCGAGGAGGGAAACCGAACTCACGGCGGCCAATCAACAAGGAGCCACCGGACCCCGTGGGATAAAGAGGAATGAAGTCCGGACTAAAAGTCCGGCACAAAGGTAGAACAAGCCTTCTGTCTCCCTAGTGTTATTCCGTCAAGGCATGTTAACATCCGCACCGTTTTACAGGGCGAAGAGGCCCCACCGGACTATATCCGGAGGAGCCGCCAACCGCGCTTCTACCAGCCAGGCTCCAACGTCTGGCCCGGAAGCGGGAACGAACACCGAGTTCGCGCCGGACGCTCCTTCGCCGGAGGATGCGGACCGACTGTCTGCCACAAATTCGGAGGTGGAGAGCGCCCTGAACCATAGGCGTCGTCGGACAGTTCTGCGCAATGCTTGTTTCTCCCAAGAGGCTTTAGATGCCTTTAACTCGGGAGATGCGTATCTTCGTGCCGCTCAGGATGGCTTAGCTAGAGCAACGGAGCAGTACGTGAAAGACATACGGGTGAGAGAATTTTGGTTAAATATATATGTACCAGTAGCCCCCGAGACTTAAAATAGTTAAAATAACTGATTTAAGGATCATATGCAGGTTCTTACAGAGAAGAACACCGTGCTGTCCCAGGAGCTGGAAAAGTGTAAGGCCCAACTAGAGGCCGCACTAGCCGCAACAGGGGATCCCCCAGAGACCCCCGCAGGTAGGATATACTTCAAGAGTAGTATTGTACGGATTTTGTGTTGTTCTGACAATTAATGTTGCAGATGGTGCCGGACTCGATCCGGATAAACAACAACTCCTACGCCGGTTAAAGGCTGGTGAGAGTGTGTTGACAAAGGTGAGGCAGGAGAAGAATAATCTTCAGGATGCCAACACCAAATTGGATGTCGAACTGAAAGATGTTCGGTCCCAACTGTCAGACTGTACGAAGGAGAATCAGCGACTTTGACGCGGCATCTTTAGTAAGTGCTTGAACGAACTCTCGAAAAAAGGTTCGGTGAGGAAGTCGATTAACAGCTTTATGTCTGTAGGTATGCTTACAGGTCGTCCTGGAGAGGAAATGCCCGGATCTACGGGCGACCTTCTTCCCGAGCTCTCGCAACTGCACGATAGAGTGCGGCAGGCGATGCAAGGCGTCGTTCAGGCATTATGGCCTTCCCACTCCGTGCCCGAAGGTCTTGGAGACCTTGCGGAGAAGCTGACTGGAGCTCGGCGACGCTTCCAGTTGTGGAAGAGATCAGCCTGCCGGCAAGGTGCTAGGGAAGCCTGGGCCATGGTGAAGACGCGCTATGTCAAGTCTGACCCGAACCACATGGCCGAGGTCGGACCTGTAGGGCCTGACGGGAAAGAGATCCCTGTAAGCTTAGTGTACGGCCAAGTTGAGTTGGCCGCAAAGTATTCCCAGCAGGACTGCAAATTAGACAGCCTGTTAGATGGTATAGAGGAGGAATACGATCAGTCGTAATGACTGTTTAAAATTGACATGTCTAATGCCTTCTAGTTGGATTGTAGATCATTTGTCGTTGCCGACCTTTTCGCTTCGACCTCGGGACCTGACGGTCCGGAGTGTGTCCGAATACCATAATGGTTATAGCAGAACCACGGTATGCATGGAGACCAGGCGTAGGGGTCATCAGTTGCTTTATCAGACAAGTGCCCAACTAGTTATGTTATATTACATGGTTAGTAAGAAACATCTTCCAGAGAGAATAGTTCCGTTAGGGGTTCCTTTCGCTGGGGTGGCGTGCCCTAAAGTGCACGTCCGAGCTGCAAATGCAGGAATCGTCTGGGGCATGTAAAAAATAACAAAAAGTTCATCTTTAATTCACCGACCGAATATTCCCTTAAGAACACTAGCTTTCGGCTTCACCCAGTCTGAGGTACACATATGGCTTATCCGGCAGTAACAATCGCAGAGGTGCTCCCTTTACCACCTAGCCGAACAATCGGGAACGTAGGGGTAAGCACAGGAGCCAGGCAACCCAGCTTGGCCAAAACTTAAGTCATATCGATGCATATAATGGCGAAGAAAAGGTGCATGCGGAAGTCTGACACATGCGTTGGGTGTAAAACCCGTGTAAACAAGCTTCTATTAAAGAAGCCCCCAGGTTTAAGGAGCGCGAGTGGCGCATCACTTGATGAGCCCTTAAGGGCTAAAGAAGAAAAGAGCAGGAGACAAAAATAAAAAGAATAAATAAAAAATGTATGAAAATAGAAAAAGGACAGAGGAAGGAGACGAACACAGAGTCCGGCGCTAGGCATAGAATCTTCGGAGACGTGTTGCGTTCCATGGGTTCGGCTCGAGTCGGTGTCCGACGTATCTCGCAGGCAGTACGCTCCACTGGTTAGGACTTGGTCAATGATGAATGGACCTTCCCATTTGGGCTTGAGTTTGTTCTTTTGCTTATCCGGCAGGCGTAGAACTAGTTCACCAACATTATAATTTTTGGCCCGTACTTCTCTGCTTTGATATCTTCGAGCTTGCTGTTGATAAAACGCGGAACAGGCTTTAGCCACATCTCGCTCCTCTTCTAGAGCGTCCAGGTTGTCTAGCCGATCGAGCTCGGCTTCTCTTTCTTCGTACATGCGCACTCGAGGTGAGTCATGAATTATGTCGCAAGGCAGGACTGCCTCAGCGCCATACACCATAAAAAATGGTGTGAATCCGGTGGTGCGATTCGGCGTGGTTCGCAGCCCCCAGAGTACGGAGTCGAGCTCCTCTACCCAGTGCATATTGGATTCCTTAAGGGACCGCACTAATCTGGGTTTGATGCCGCTCATGATGAGACCATTTGCACGTTCGACCTGACCGTTAGTTTGTGGGTGATAGACAGAGGCATAGTCGAGCTTGATGCCCAAATTTTTGCACCACAGTTTTACTTCATCCGAGGTGAAGTTTGTACCGTTATCTGTGATAATACTATGGGGGACACCATAACGGTGTACGACCCCGGACAAGAAGTCTATCACAGGTCCGGATTCGGCCGTTTTGACGGGCTTGGCCTCTATCCATTTGGTGAATTTATCCACCATGACCAGTAGGTATTTTTTCTTGTGGGTTCCACCTTTAAGGGGTCCCACCATGTCAAGTCCCCAGACCGCAAAAGGCCAAGTTATGGGGATAGTTCGGAGGGCATTGGGTGGCATATGGCTTTGGTTGGCAAAAAGCTGACAACGGACGCATCGTTTGACTAAGACTTGAGCGTCTGCTCGGGCCGTCGGCCAATAGAAGCCTGAGCGGAATGCCTTGCTTACAAGGGACCGAGCTGCAGCGTGATGGCCACCGAGTCCGGCGTGAATTTCGGCCAATAGACTCCGCCCTTACTCTTCGGAGATGCACCTTTGAAGGACTCCGGTAATGCTTTTCTTGTATAGCTCTCCCTCGTGGACTCTATAGGCTTTAGACCGCCGTACTATGCAGCGTGCCTCATTTTGGTCCTCAGGGAGTTCCTGCCTAGTAAGGTAGGCTAGGAATGGTTCTGTCCATGGGGCGATGACCGCCATTATGACGTGGGCTGATGGTGTGATTTCGGTGGAAGGACCACCGATTACATCTGATTGTTCGGCGTCGGGTTGTGCGGTTATGTCCGGGCTGTTGTCCGGAGGTTCCCCCTCCCATGTCACGGATGGTTTGAATAATCTTTCAAGGAAGATGTTGGGGGGAACCGCGTCTCGTTTTGCTCCGATGCGTGCCAGGACATCCGCTGCCTGATTATTTTCTCGGGCAATGTGGTGGAATTCCAGTCCCTCGAACCGAGCTGATATTTTGAGCACAGCATTGCGATAAGCTGCCATCTTTGGGTCTTTGGCGTCGAAGTCACCATTTATTTGTGATATTGCGAGGTTTGAGTCCCCTCGTACTTCTAGGCGTTGAATGCCCATGGATACTGCCATCCGGAGACCATGTAAGAGGGCTTCGTATTCGGCTGCATTATTTGAGTCTGTGTACACAATTTGGAGTACGTATTGGACTGTATCTCCCGTAGGGGACGTCAGAACAACGCCAGCCCCCAGTCCGGCCAACATTTTGGAGCCGTCGGAATGCATGATCCAGTTTGAGTAAGTGCCGTACTCTTTAGGGAGTTCGGCCTCTGTCCATTCGGCGACGAAGTCGGCTAGGACTTGTGATTTAATGGCACGTCGTGGCTTGTAGGTTATATCAAATGGGAGGAGCTCTATGGCCCACTTTGCTATCCGGCCCGTTGCATCACGGTTGTTGAGAATGTCGTTGAGTGGTACTTCCGAGGCTACTGTTATAGAACACTCTTGAAAGTAGTGTCGTAGCTTCCGGGATGCCATAAACACCGCGTATGTGATCTTTTGGTAATGCGGGTACCGTGATTTGCATGGTGTGAGGACGGTGGACACGTAATAAACCGGCCTTTGAAGGGGTAGTTTGTGTCCGTCCGCTACCCGTTCGACAATGAGTACTGCGCTGACAACCTGATGGGTTGCGGCTATGTATAACAACATGGGTTCGCCCATATTCGGCGCGGCCAGGACGGGATTTGTTGCCAAGATGGCCTTTATTTCCTTGAGTCCGGCCGTGGCTGCGTCCGTCCACTCGAAGTGTTCGGTGCGCCTTAAGAGTCGGTAAAGGGGGAGTGCCTTTTCTCCCAAGCGGGAGATGAAGCGGCTTAAGGCCGCCACGCATCCGGTAAGTTTCTGAATTTGTTTGAGATCTTTAGGGACGTCCAATTGCGAAAGAGCCCGGATTTTAGCTGGATTTGCTTCAGTTCCTCTACCGGATACGATGAAGCCTAGGAGCTTTCCGGCTGGAACACCGAAAACACATTTTTCCGGATTGAGCTTGATGTCGTATTTTCGTAGGTTGTCGAATGTAAGTCTCAAGTCGTCTACTAGAGATTCGACGTGTCTTGATTGAACGACCACATCGTCTACGTACGCCTCCACTGTGTTGCCGATCTGATTTGCCAGACATGTTTGAATCATGCGCTGATATGTTGCCCCGGCATTTTTGAGTCCGAAGGGCATTGTGTTGAAGCAGAATGGTCCGTACGGCGTGATGAATGCTGTTGCAGCTTGGTCTGGTTCGGCCATCTTTATTTGATGGTAGCCGGAGTATGCGTCGAGGAAACACAGGGAATCGTGTCCTGCGGTGGCATCAATGATTTGATCAATTCGGGGGAGGGGGAAGGGATCCTTTGGGCAGGCCTTATTGAGGTCTTTGAAGTCGACACACAGGCGCCAGGATTTGTCCTTCTTTGGTACCATTACCAGGTTTGCTAGCCAATCCGGGTGTTTTATATCTCTAATGAATCCGGCTTCCAATAGTTTGGCTAGCTCCTCTCCCATGGCCTGTCTCTTTGGCTCGGAAAAACGCTGAAGGGCTTGTTTGACAGGTTTGAATCCTTTTTGGATATTTAAGCTGTGCTCGGCCAGCCTGCGTGGGATTCCTGGCATGTCTGAAGGGTGCCAAGCGAAAATGTCCCAGTTCTCTTGTAGGAACTCGCGCAGTGCGGCGTTTACATCGGGGTTCAGTTGTGCCCCGATGGAAGCTGTTTTATTAGGGTCCGTTGGGTGGACCTGGAATTTGACTATATCGTCCGCTGGTTTGAAGGATGTGGATTTGGATCTCTTATCGAGTATCACATCATCCCTATTTACCGTGGATCGCAGCGCCGTTAGTTCTTCGGCCGCTAAGGCTTCGGATAGTGCCTCGAGGGCCAGTGCGGCTGTTTTGTTTTTGGCGCGGAGTGCAATGTACGGATCACTAGCGAGAGTGATAATTCCGTCCGGCCCGGGCATCTTAAGCTTCATGTACCCGTAATGGGGTATAGCTTGGAAGATTGTGAATGCCTCTCGTCCTAATATAGCGTGATATCCGCTTTTGAACGGGACCACTTAAAACATGATTTGTTCGGACCTGTAATTATCCGGAGTGCCGAATACAACATCCAGTGTGATTTTTCCGGTGCAGTGCGCCTCCTGACTGGGGATTATACCTCTAAAGGTTGTGCTGCTCCGCTCGATGCGGTTCCAGTCTATTTCCATTTTTTGAAGGGTTTCCTCGTATATGAGGTTCAATTCGCTGCCTCCGTCCATGAGTACCTTTGCGAGGCGACAACCGTCCACTATGGGACTGAGAACCAATGCGGCTGGTGCTCTAGCTGTTCGGAATTTAGGTTCGTCACTCGCGTTGAAGGTGATAGCTGTATTGCTCCATGGATTTATTGTTGCCACTTGGTGGACTTCGGTGAGGCTGCGAAGTGCTCTCTTTCGCATATTCTTCGATGCGAAGGTCTTCGCGATTGTGAGCACGGCACTGAAATTCTTGGGCTGGTTCTCTTTGTTCTCCGGAGTTAGGAGATCTTTGCCCATTTTGGCCACCTGCCGAACTATCCAACACGCCCTGAGGCTGTGCGTTGGTGCGGCGTCCGCTGCACTGTGAATTTTGCAGGGTGCGTCCAGCCACTTTTCGAGTAAGGTTCCATGTCCCCTAGAGGGTTTTGATTTTTTATTTAATCCGGACAACTCACCGTAATGCGCCCTTTTAATTCGGACGGGATTGCTATTCAGGGCCGGATTATCCCAAAATTTATTTTCGGTTTTCCAAGCGCTTTCCATCGCGCAGTATTTTTGCACTATGGACGCCAAGTCAGGAAAGCGCGTAATACTATGGCGGCTTATGGCGTTGAGTATTCCCTTGTCCGTGCAGTTATTGTAGAAAATCGTAATCGCGTCTCTCTCACTGCAGTCCTTTATCCTGTGCATAAGCAGGAGGAATCTGGCCCAGTAATGATGCACTGTTTCTTCTGGCTTTTGCCTAATCTGGGAGAGGTCGCTTAGGGCTGGACGAGCGGAGCTCGTTAGATCTGATATCTCGCCCGGTTTGCTGTCCGGAGGCCGGACAACCTTCGGATTCGAAGATCCGGAACCTTGGATGTTATCCGGTTTGCCTGACTCTAAGTTCAGGTCTTGAATTGCATCCTTCCCTCTGTGGATATCCGTGGAGGGTTCCGGGATTCGGACATAATTGGTCCTTAAGATCGATGAAGGGTCGCCGTATTGTGCCTCAACCACCGCAACTTGGTGGGTGGCTTGGGGGGAGTTGATTTCCCTTAGATCGGGTTTAAGCCCAACCTGATCATAATTTGTGGCGACCCCCAAGGTAGCGATACGATCCAGGAGCTCGTTAACATAGGAGAGCTCTACCGGATCCAACTGTTCGGCCGATGCCGAACTCACGTGAAGATTGTTTTTGATGACCCGAGAGGTCACCGTTGGCGCTACGGCCGTCGGGGTGGTCATGAGAAATCCACCCAGTCGGAGGGTTTGGCCGATAGCCAAAGCTCCTTTGGTGACGGTGCCGTCTTTAAGACGGGAAGAGGCATCCTTCCTGATCGCGACGGCACAGAGGAACTCTTAATGAAAGCACCAATGTCGGTGTCAAAACCGGCGGATCTCGGGTAGGGGGTCCCGAACTGTGCGTCAAGGTCGGATGGTAACAGGAGACAGGGGACACTTTGTTTTACCCAGGTTTGGGCCCTCTCGATGGAGGTAAAACCCTACTCCTGCTTGATTAATATTGATGATATGGGTAGTACAAGAGTAGATCTACCAAGAGATCAAGGAGGCTAAACCCTAGAAGCTAGCCTATGGTTGTGATGAATAATGAATGATTCGTCCTACGGACTAAAAACCCTCCAGTTTATATAGACACCGGATAGGGCTAGGGTTACACAGAGTCGGTTGCCTTGGTAGGAGATCTTGAATATCCGCACGCCTAGATTGCCTTCTACGCCAAGGAAAGAACCTTCCGGATACAGGACGGAGTCTTCTATCTTGTATCTTCATAGTCCTGGAGTCCGGCTGAGAGTATAGTCCGGCTTGCCGAACACCCCCTATTCCAGGACTCCCTCAGTAGCGCTTGTTGGGAAGCAACCCAATTTTATTTTTGTTCTTTACTTTTTGCTCCTGTTTAGTAATAAATATTTCATCCAGCCTCTAGTTAGATGTGGTTTCATGTTTTAATTAGTGTTTGTGCCAAGTAGAACCTTTGGGAAGACTTGGGTGAAGTCTATGCGATCTTGCTGTAAAAAACAGAAACTTTTGCGCTCACGAGATTAGCTATCATTTTTTACTAGAGAGTCATTTTAGGTTGATTATTTTTGCAGATGATTAATATACAAATTACTCACGTCCACCAATTTAGTTCAGAATTTTTGGAGTTCTATAAGTATACGTTTGATACAGATTACTACAGACTGTTCTGTTTTTGACAGATTATGTTTTTCGTGTGTTGTTTGCTTATTTTGACGAATCTATGAGTAGTATCGGAGGGTATAAACCATAGAGAAGTTGGAATACAGTAGATAATACACCAATAGGAGTTCACAACAGTACTTATGTGGTGGTTTTATTTTCTTATACTAACGGAGCTTACGAGTTTTCTGTTGAGTTTTGTGTTGTGAAATTTTCAAGTTTTGGGTGAAGATTCGATGGACTATGGAATAAGGAGTGGAAGGAGCCTAAGCATGGGTATGCCCAAGGCACCCCAAGGTAATATTCAAGTACAACCAAGAGCCTAAGCTTGGGGATGCCACGGAAGGCATCCCCTCTTTCGTCTTCATTCATCGGTAACTTTACTTGGAGCTATATTTTTATTCACCACATGATATGTGTTTTGCTTGGAGTGTCATATTATTTTATTTTGTTTTGCTTGCTGTTTGAATAAAATACCAAGATATGAAATTCTTAAATGTTAGTGAGTCTTCACATAGTTACATAATTACTCAACTACTCATTGATCTTCACTTATATCTTTTGGAGTAGTTTGTCATTTGCTCTAGTGCTTCAGTTATATCTATTTAGACCATGACGTTGGTTTTATTTTGAAGAAATAGTTGATCTCTCATGCTTCACTTATATTATTTTGAGATCTTTTAGAACAGCATGGTAATTTGCTTTGGTTAAAATTTTAGTCCTAATGTGATGAGCATCCAAGATAGGTATAATAAAAACAATCATATAAAGTGCATCGAATACTATGAGAAGTTTGATACTTGATGATTGTTTTGAGATACGAAGATGGTGATATTAGAGTCATGCTAGTTGAGTAGTTGTGAATTTGAGAAATACTTGTTCTAAAGTTTGTGATTCCCGTAGCATGCACGTATGGTGAACCGTTATGTGATGAAGTCGGAGCATGATTTATTTATTGATTATCTTCCTTATGAGTGGCGGTCGGGGACGAGCGGTGGTATTTCCCTACCAATCTATTCCCCTAGGAGCATGCGCGTAGTACTTCGTTTCGATAACTAATAGATTTTTGCAATAAGTATGTCAGTTCTTTATGACTAATGTTGAGTCCATGGATTATACGCACTCTCACCCTTCCACCATTGCTAGCCTCTTTAATACCGCACACCTTTCGCCGGTACCATACACCCACCATTACCTTCCTCAAAACAGCCACCATACCTACCTATTATGGCATTTCCATAGCCATTCCGAGATATATTGCCATGCAACTTTCCACCGTTCTGTTTATTATGACACGCTTCATCATTGTCATATTCGTTCGCATGATCATGTAGTTGACATCGTATTTGTGGCAAAGCCACCTTTATAATTTCTTCATACGTTGTCACTCTTGATTCATTGCATATCCTGGTACACCGTCGGAGGCATTCACATAGTGTCATATTTTGTTCTAAGTATTGAGTTGTAATTCTTGAGTTGTAAGTAAATAAAAGTGTTATGATCATCATTAGTAGAGCATTGTCCCAGTGAGGAAAGGATGATGGAGACTATGATTCCCCCACAAGTCAGGATGAGACTCCGGACTAAAAAATAAGAGGTCAAAAAAAGAGAGAAAGGACCAAAAAATGAGAGAAAAAGAGAGAAGTGACAATGTTACTATCCTTTTACCACACTTGTGCTTCAAAGTAGCACCATGATCTTCATGATAGTGAGTCTCCTATGATATCACTTTCATATACTAGTGGGAATTTTCATTATAGAACTTGGATTGTATATTCCAATGATGGGCTTCCTCAAATTGCCCTAGGTCTTCGTGAGCAAGCAAGTTGGATGCACACCCACTTAGTTACTTTTGTTGAGCTTTCATACACTTATAGCTCTAGTGCATCGGTTGCATGGCAATCCCTACTCACTCACATTGATATCTATTGATGGGCATCTCCATAGCCCGTTGATACGCCTAGTTGATGTGAGACTATCTTCTCCTTTTTGTCTTCTCCACAACCACCATTCCATTCCACATATAGTGCTATGTGCATGGCTCACGCTCATGTATTGCGTGAAGATTGGAAAAGTTTGAGAACATCAAAAGTATGAAACAATTGCTTGGCTTGTCATTGGGGTTGTGCATGATTTAAATACTTCATGTGATGAAGATAGAGCATAGCCAGACTATATGATTTTGTAGGGATAACTTTCTTTGTCCATGTTATTTTGAGAAGACATGATTGCTTTGTTAGTATGCTTGAAGTATTATTATTTTTATGTCAATATTAAACTTTTGTCTTGAATATTTCGGATCTGAACATTCATGCCACAATAAAGGAAATTGCATTGATAATTATGCTAGGTAGCATTCCAAACAAAAAATTCCGTTTTTATCATTTACCTTCTCGAGGACGAGCAAGAATTAAGCTTGGGGATGCTGATACGTCTCCTACGTATCTATAATTTTTGATTGTTCCATGCTATTATATTATCCACCTAGGATCTTTTATATGCATTTATATGATATTTTACATGATTTCTGGGACTAACCTATTAATTAGAGCCCAGTGCCAGTTTCTGTTTTTCCTTGTTTTTGAGTTTCGAAGAAAAGGAAAACCAAACGGATTCCAATTGACCTGAAATTTGACGGAGATTATTTTTGGACCAGAAGAAGCCCACGGGGGATCGGAGATGGACCAAAGGAGTCCCGAGGCACCCACGAGGGTGGGGGGGGGGCGCCTTACCCCCCTGGGCGCGCCACCCTACCTCGTGGCCGCCTCGGAGACCCCCCTGACTTATTCCCGACACCAAAACCTCATATATATATACAGAAATCCCCAGAACATAACCTAGATCTGGAGTTCCGCCGCCGCAAGCCTTTGTAGGCACCGAAAACCAATCTAGATCCGTTCCGGCACCCTGTCGGAGGGGGGAATCCCTCTCCGGTGGTCATCTTCATCATCCCGGCGCTCTCCATGACGAGGAGGGACTAGTTCACCCTCGGGGCTAATGGTATGTACTAGTAGCTATGTGCTTGATCTCTCCGTCTCTCGTGTTTTTGATGTGGCACGATCTTGATGTACCGCGGGCTTTGCTATTATAGTTGGATCTTATGATGTTTCTCCCCCTCTACTCTCTTGTAATGGACTGAGTTTTCCCTTTGAAGTTATCATATCGGATTGACTCTTTAAGGATTTGAGAACACTTGATGTATGTCTTGCATGTGCTTATCTGTGGTGACAAGGGGATATTCACATGATCTACTTGATGTATGTTTTGGTGATCAACTTGCGGGTTCTGTAACATTGTGAACTTATGCATAGGGGTTGGCGCACGTTTTCGTCTTGACTCTCCGGTAGAAACTTTGGGGCACTCTTTGAAGTACTTTGTGTTGGTTTGAATAGATGAATCTGAGATTGTGTGATGCATATCGTATAATCATACCCACGGATACTTGAGGTGACATTGGAGTATCTAGGTGACATTAGGGTTTTGGTTGATATGTGTCTTAAGGTGTTATTCTAGTACGAACTCTTGAATAGATCGATCCGAAAGAATAACTTTGAGGTGGTTTCGTACCCTACAATAATCTCTTCGTTTGTTCTCCACTATTAGTGACTTTGGAGTGACTCTTTGTTGCATGTTGAGGGACAATTATATGATCCAATTATGTTATTATTGTTGAGATAACTTGCACTAGTGAAAGTATGAACCCTAGGCCTTGTTTCCTAGCATTGCAATACCGTTTACGCTCACTTTTATCATTAGTTACCTTGCTGTTTTTATAATTTCAGATTACAAAAACCTATATCTACCATCCATACTGAAGTCGTATCACCATCTCTTTGCCGAACTAGTGCACCTATACAATTTACCATTGTATTGGGTGTGTTGGGGACACAAGAGACTCTTTGTTATTTGGTTGCAGGGTTGTTTGAGAGAGACCATCTTCATCGTACACCTCCCACGGATTGATAAACCTCAGGTCATCCACTTGAGGGAAATTTGCTACTGTCCTACAAACCTGTGCACTTGGAGGCCCAACAACGTCTACAAGAAGAAGGTTGCGTAGTAGAAATCATATGCCTCCTCCTCCGCATCATTGTTGGACTTATATCTTTGCATTCCAATGGGCAAAAGCTGATGAGGATACTCCGGACTATGGAATTTACTATTCCATGTCTTTTTTCTACCTTTCTTGGCTGGTGTCTTAGTTATGGCTTTGCCTTTCTTAGAGCGAGCTTTACCTTGTGTCGGTTGTGTAACCTGTGATGGTTGTGGAGCATCAACATCATACTCATGCTCTTGGGGTTCCTGCTCATCTTGTTGTGTTGGCTCCTCTTGATGGTCCTCTATGTCCTCTTCATTGCGGAGATAGCTGCGTCTATTAGCTCTGGCGACGCGGCTATACCAGGTGCAATCACGTCAGCGGACTGAGCACCATGGCAAGAAAGCATAGCCGCCATCTTATGGAACCGCTTCTTGAACTTCTGCGACAACATAAAATATGCAATGATATGAGATGCAAATAACTAATCCGCGAAGAAAAGCTTTTATAATAGATTGCTCACACCTCCATCGTGCTCCTAAGAGTCCTCTCAAATAATCCACCACCAGGGGGATGACTGACTGCTACATTGGCTTTGTTGACGCACATAAGCAACTCTCTGGCCTACAATTCATGAACACACCAAACTTATGCATTTGAAAAAAGACAAGATAATGCAAATATGCTAGAATAGGTTCATTAGACTACCATTTTGTCATCCATCGGTGCATAGTCAACGTGAGCCCCTCCTGTGTCTCTCACCACCGTGTTGAAGGTATGATAACCTTCTACGTTCTTCGGGTCTTCAGACACCAACTCCGACCACTCCTCGCGAGTCCAGCCGGGCTTTAGCTTTAACCGGTAACGATCCGCATGCCACACTTGATACTTCTGATATGTTGGCTGATTGTGGGGTCTATTCTTTGATTCCACTAACGTGTCTCTTTGATTCCAAATTTCTATCCACTTATGGTGTTTGTTTTCCCAATCCGATATATCCTGATTGTTCCTTTGATCGAACCTACAAATGATGCACGGTACAAACCATTAGCAAACATAGACTAATTCAATGCTCAACTACATACTCAAAGACATGCTTGCTCACTGATGCAGAGATAGCATTTCCTCCTTGCTCTCCTCAACTGGAATACCTTGTCTTATTCCAAATTGTCTTGCAACACTGTCTACGAAGTGCCACTCGACTGCGAAGAAGCATATCATTGGGCACCTCGTCCGCCAAAGATGGCGATCACGCGTGCACATCTCGTTAAGAGAGAAGCCACGATCATCCACATAAGGCAACCAATGGACCTGCAAAACAAAGAGATACATTGTTAGATACAAATTTCATTCTTGACTAAAATTTGTCTCATTGAACTTCCTAGTACCTGCTCAGCAGTAAGGGTGTCCAGCTCGTTCATATAGCACTTGTATCGCACATGCGAGCTTCCTGTGTACACTGTCACCCTTTCCCAATAGTACACAAGCGTGGGGCTCCGATATGGATCAACATCATGCGCCCCGTCATAATTACCCCGTGGGTTTGGCTGGTCAAGGTTCTTAAAGTCGGGGCATCCAACCGGGATCCGCTCCCACATCCACACAGATAGGCTCCAAACAACCCACACAATGAGGATGTATCTCCCTTCCTGCGACACGCCAAGTCAAGCTGCCATCAAACAAACATGTTAGATATGGAGGCGCATGACAAATGCAAGATAAATGGTTGCAAATATCTCTTACCTGACGATACAAGTATGCTAGTGCGGCCGAACCCCGGCTATACTGAGTATCCTCTACAAAAAAATACACTTCCGTGATGATACGTGTTTGTCACAGTAGGTCGCTTTTTTTGTCATGCATGTACATCCATGACAAATTTATGACAGAATCAAGATAGTCATACCTGTACTGTCGTAGAAGTGTTCCATGACATTACCAAAATTATCACCACGGAAGTGTCCACTTCCATGACAATAAATCGCGCATCACAGAAGTGCTTTCGTCAAGGGTGACCGACACGTGGCATCCACCGTAACGGAACGCCGTTAAGCTATCAGGTCGGGTTTTGGATCCGATAACCCGTTAACATCCCCGACCAATGGGGATTTTCCACGTGTAAAATCATCATTGGCTAGAGGAAACACGTGTCGGCTCATCGATGGGACAGATATCATCCACTCATTGGACAGGAGGCGCCTATGATAGGTCGACACGTGGCACGGCCCAACAGTGGCCCATTACGGTGAAAAAGGCCGGCCCAGTAAAAATTAGCAGGCCGGCCCATATAAGGCCTACTTGTGTCAGGTCCATTTAAGCCCACGGCCCATACGAGATGTGCCAATTCGGACCGTTAAAGATTTGACACCATTGCAGCCCATCGTCAGTTCGAGCCCGTTAACAGCCCACTATATACTTGGGCTCAATATCGGCCCGATGAGATTTCGGCCTGTTAACGGCCCATTTAATGGATGGGCCAATTTTCAGGATGTACATCTTTCGGCCATTTAGCGACCCATTTAAATGTTGGGCTAATTTCCGGCCCGGTGTGTCTTTCAGCCTGTTGACGGCCCATAAATCTGATGGGCCATTTGTAGTCGGACCTGAGTTTCGGCCTTTTAGCGGCCCATTTAAGTGTTGGGCCAATTTTTGGCCCGGTGTCACTTTCAGCCTGTTGACGGCCCATAAATTAGTTGGGACAATTGTAGTCGGACCTGAGTTTTGGCCTTTTAGCGACCTATTTAAGTGTTGGGCCAATTCCCAGCCCTGTGTGCCTTTCGGCCTGTTAACGGACCATAAATGAGTTGGGCCATTTGTAGTTGGACCTTAGTTTCGGCCTCTTAACGGCCTATGCCCTTCATGGTCCAATACCAGCCCGGTTTCTCTTTCGGCCTGCTAAAGGCCCACAACATAGTTGGGCCGTTTACAATATGACCTGACTTTCGGCCTCTTAGCGGCCCATGCTCTTCATGGTCCAATACAAGCCCGCTGTCTCTTTCGGCCTGCTAAAGGCCTACAGTATAGTTGGGCCATATGTAGCCCAAACTTAGTAACGGCCTGTTAACGGCCCATGAAATAAATTGGGGACACCTGTTGCCCACTTCAATGTCGGCCCGTTAACGACCCGGGAGGTAAGAGGGCCGACCATTAACTTTCGGCCTAGTAATGGCCCATTAAATCAATGGGCCCACTAAAGTTCGTTCATGTCTTTAGGCCAAATTAGATAATTTGAGCCCATTACGACGAGCAAAGGTACGACATACAGGGAATAACGTTGCACATCCAGAATACATTACAAGAAATTACATCCACTGGGCAATCAAAGATTGATGCCAGTGCAAATAAATGAGCAGAACCTAACCATCTACAACGTCACAATCTGCAAACCTCAGCATAGATGACGCCCATAAGCATGTGGGCAAGTTCTTGCTTCTTTGCCACACTGTCTATGAAAACATTGATCAGTTGTTTTGTCGCACGACTCTGCACCTCTGATTCATCCACCATTTCCATCATTGCTTCAGCCATTAATTGGTTCAAAAACATACATTTATTTTGTTGCATTCGAGACAAAGGATACTGAACAGATTCAGATGGCGATTTTGGCAGGCTTGTATTATTGATAGTGGAGAGTGTCTTGACAACTGCATCATAACATAAATTTGGACGGGAACCAAACAGATTAATCATGAGTTATTGCCATATTACCTGTCCTAGATTTACTGGAAAGAAACAATGGGGTTGCCTTGCTGTTTTCAGAGTTTGTCTTCTTATCTTCAGCAGCCTGCACAAAATTAACACACTAGCATTGCTATCATTGGCCAAGTCAGATAATAGGAAAGCAACATTGACACAATGAATGTTTGGGCAACTAGCCTACACCAAATTAACACAATATGGCACAGCCATCGATCGATCGCTCGGGTTCAGTAACGCGTAGCCTGCAGTGCAATCGCTCGGGTTCAGTTAGAGCCCAACGCCTCGCTCGGGTTCAGTTAGAGCCAACGCCTCGCACACACGCGCGTATGTGTACAAGAGAAACGCGCATCGCTCTGCCCCCGACCTACCACCGTAACCGGGAACTCCCCAAAATTTTCCTCCCCCTTGCTTCTACCACGGTTTTTTCCGTCATGGATGGCCCAAAGAATGTCATGCAGCTGCGTCTCCGGCCCGCCCAGGAGGAAAAGCCCATTTTTTTTCATGATTTTTTGTCATAGAAGTAGGAGCCTACCACATCTATGATGATACCGGGTTTTGTCACAATTATCGTCATAGAAGTGTCATATGTATGACATAATTTTTTTTCGTTCGGCAATGTCACGGATGTGTCTTTTTTTTGTAGTGATCCCAGTTACTGAGTAGCTCCAAGAACATCCAGAGGGCTGAGTTCCCGGTTGCGTCTGAGAAGACTACCTTGGTTAGTACATACCAAACATAGGCCCGCGCGTAGTGCTGCACAAACACGTCATTGGCACCGTCAGGGCATGGATTTCACTTCCTCTGACTTGTTTTAGCCAAGAATGCCTCACTTTCGACTTATCGGCCTTGCCTGGCAGAGGGGGATCGGGCTCAATACCAATTAAAATGCCAACCTGAGCTTGCCAATTAACGACACTAACGTGACCGGTAACAGCTTGTCCGTTGACAGGAAGGCCGCTTATCGTAGCCATGTCCTCTAGGTTCATTGTCATCTCCCCACAGGGAAGGTGGAACGAGTGAGTCTCGGGCCTCCAACGATCCACAAGAGCGGTCAGTGCCGCGTGGTTCACCGACGAAGGGTGTCGCTTAAACTGCAACACGAATGGGAGAAGACCCAATCTCTGGATGTACGACTCGTATCGCGCGTTATAAGGAAACTCGTCAGCGGCATGACCCCTCATGCGCATAGCAACTACAGACTGCAAACAAAGTGATTTTTTGGATCAATACAAGAACACAAATGAGAAACAACAAAAATTGATAAGACTTGCTTCTTACCTTTCCGTTCTCAATGGCATGAGCACGATGATCCCTGTCGAACTCCTCGATTCATTCGTCATACCAAGGTCCATCATCATCTGCCAGCCTACCAAACAAATCATAAACATCTATAAATACATGAACAATATCAAACAATACAATTTCCTTCTCCAAGTTATGCAATATGTACATATCATTCTTCCCAAACATAACCACATCATTTTTTTTCTTCATATGCACACATAATTCTTCTCAAACATACCAACATCATCTCAATCAAATAAATTTCTCAAATAATATGGTGTCACATACAACCATATGTGAAGTTTCATCTTATGCAATATCTCTCTTACAACATTCCTAGAGTGCCAAATTTCATCATATCTGTTGAAAATAAAGTATGCCAACAATAGGATTATCTACACATAGAGACATCATATATGAATTCAAACCTATTGTTATACCACATACACACATCATCTATGAAACCAAATTATCAGACAAGTCTATTTTACATACAAAAATCGTGTATTCATCACTCCTCTTAGTACCAAAAAAATCCTATGGACAACATATGCACGAAACGAAATTGATTTTGCCTACATGTTCAACTACACATCATCTACTACCTAGCAAATCATCTATCAACTACAAACAAATTCGTAAAACAAAGAAACCATCTACTCATCTAACATCACCTAGTGTTGAATAATGCATAAAAAATAAGAGGACTCAACCCAAATAAATTGGAGGAGAGGGGGGAGAATACCTCAAGGATGCTTAGGGGGCTCAGATCCATGAACTAGAGTGGAGGATGGAGTAGATCAAGGGAGGATCTGGTGTGAAGGAGTGCTACCTCTTGAGCACTGCGTTGGATTTCCCCGAAGAGGAAAGGATGATGCAACAAAGTAGCGTAAGTATTTCCCTCAGTTTTTGAGAACCAAGGTAGCAATCCAGTAGGAGGCCACGTGCGAGTCCCTCGTACCTACACAAAACAAATAGCTACTCGCAACCAACGCGATTAGGGGTTGTCAATCCCTTCATTGTCACTTACGAGAGTGAGATCTGATAGATATGATAGATAATATTTTTGGTATTTTTGATATAAAGATGCAAAGTAAAAATAAAAAGCAAAGTAAAAAGCAAAGGCAATAATAAAGTGATGAAGATTAGTATGATGAGAATAGACCCGGGGGCCATAGATTTCACTAGTGGCTTCTCTCAAGAGCATAAGTATTTTACGGTGGGTGAACAAATTACTGTTGAGCAATTGACAGAATTGAGCATAGTTATGAGAGTATCTAGGTATGATCATGTCTATAGGCATCACGCTCGAGACAAGTAGACCGACTCCTGCCTGCATCTACTACTATTACTCCACTCATCGACCGCTATCTAGCATGCATCTAGAGTGTTAAGTTCAACAAAACAGAGTAACGCCTTAAGCAAGATGACATGATGTAGAGGGATAAATTCATGCAATATGATAAAACACCCATCTTGTTATCCTCGATGACAACAATACAATACGTGCCTTGCTGCCCCTACTGTCACTGGGAAAGGACACCGCAAGATTGAACCCAAAGCTAAGCACTTCCCCCATTGCAAGAAAAACCAATCTAGTAGGCCAAACCAAACTGATAATTTGAAGAGACTTGCAAATATAACCAATCATACATAAAAGAATTCAGAGGAGATTCAAATATTGTTCATAGATAATCTTGATCATAAACCCACAATTCATCGGTCTCAACAAACACACCGCAAAAATAAGATTACATCGAATAGATCTCCACGAGAGAGGGGGAGAACATTGTATTGAGATCCAAAAGGAGAGAAGAAGCCATCTAGCTACTAACTATGGACCCGAAGGTCTGAGGTAAACTACTCACACTTCATCGGAAGGGCTATGGTGATGACGTAGAAGCCCTGCATGGTGGATTCCCCTTCAGGCGGAGCTCCGGAACAGGCCCCAAGATGGGATCTCGTGGATACAGAAAGTTGCGGTGGTGGAATTAGGTTTTTGGCTCCGTATCTGATCATTTGGGGTACGTAGGTATATATAGGAGGAAGCAGTATGTCGGTGGAGCAAAGGGGGGCCCACGAGGCAGGGGGCGCGCCCCCCACCCTCGTGGCCGCCTCGTTTGTTTCTTGACGGGGGGTCCAAGTCTCCTGGATCATATTCGGTGAGAAAATCACGTTCCCGAAGGTTTCATTCCGTTTGGACTCCATTTGATATTCCGTTTCTTCGAAACACTGAAATAGGCAAAAAAACAACAATTCTTGGCTGGGCCTCCAGTTAATAGGTTAGTCCCAAAAATAATATAAAAGTGGAAATAAAGCCTAATATAGTCCAAAACAGTAGATAATATAGCATAGAGCAATCAAAAATTATAGATACGTTGGAGACGTATCAGGCATCCCCAAGCTTAATTCCTGCTCGTCCTCGAGTAGGTAAATGATAAAAAAAGAATTTTTGATGCGGAGTGCTACTTGGCATAATTTCAATGTAATTCTTCTTAATTCTGATATGAATATTCAGATCCAAAAGATTCAAGACAAAAGTTCATATTGACATAAAAATAATAATACTTCAAGCATAGTAACTAAGCAATTACGTCTTCTCAAAATAACATGGACAAATAAATTTCATCCCTACAAAATCATATAGTTTAGTCATGCTCCATTTTTGTCACGCAAGAATGCTCTCATCATGCACAACCCCGATGACAGGCCGAGCAATTGTTTCATACTTTAGTAATCTCAAACTTATAAAATTTCATGCAATATATGAGCGCGAGCCATGGACATAGCACTATGGGTGGAATAGAATATGATGATGGGGTTATGTGGAGAAGACAAAAAAGGAGAAGATCTCACATCAACAAGGCTAATCAATGGGCTATGGAGATGGCCATCGATTGATGTTAATGCAAGGAGTAGGGATTGCCATGCAACGGATGCACTAGAGCTATAAATGTATGAAAGCTCAACAAAAGAAACTAAGTGGGTGTGCATCCAACTTGCTTGCTCACGAAGACCTAGGGCACTTGAGGAGGCCCATTGTTGGAATATACAAGCCAAGTTCTATAATGAAAACTTCCCACTAGTATATGAAAGTGACAAAACAAGAGACTCTATCATGAAGATTATGGTGCTACTTTGAAGCACAAGTGTGGCAAAGGATAGTAACATTGTCCCTTCTCTCTTTTTCTCTCATTTTTTTAGTGGGCTGCTTTGGCCTCTTTTATTTTGGTTTGGGCTTCTTTGGCCTCTTTTATTTTTATAACCTCACATGGGACAATGCTCTAGAAAATGATGATCATCACACTTCTATTTATTTACAACTCAATGATTACAACTCGATACTAGAACAAAGTATGACTCTATATGAATGCCTCCGGCGGCGTACCGGGATATGCAATGAATCAAGAGTGACATGTATGAAAGAATTATGAACGGTGGCTTTGCTACAAATACTATGTCAACTACATGATTGTCACGACCGGTTTTTACAATAAAAATATTTATTGAGAAACCAATCTTTAGAATCCAGTTTGAGATAAAACCTCCTCACTGGCAGACAAACTTTTGATACAATAAGCCAGTAGCATAAGTATATTACAGGGTTGAGCTGACGATGCTCAACAATTTATTACAAGCGTGCCAATAAATATACATAAAGGCGATTAATGACACAAGGGAGTGGTGGCATACTACTGACTCGCAAATATGGTAGAGGTGGAGTAACACAGTGGGGAGTGGATATGGGATTCTCAAACTAACATCCCATCGAGCGTCGAGGTGAAGCTCGACGAATTTATTAGGGTAGCGGAAGCGGATATGAAACAGTGACCAACTCCAGGGTTGCACGAGACTGACTGGGACTCCTCTAGGCGTCGGATTCATTATCAAACTCTTCATCCATGAGATCACCTTCGTCAGCATCTGGCCAAATCAACAAGCCAGTGAGTACTTTGAAAGTACTCGCAAGACAGTTCGGACGTAGGATATAACAAATGCTAACATGAAATACATGGGTAAGTTAACCAGTACGATCAGACATAGAGGTAATAACGCTGGGTGCCAAACGAGTGTCTGAAAGACTCCTCGAGCGGAAAAATGTGGAATAATAATACTGGTGCCAAACGAGTGTTTGAAAGACTCCTCGAGCGGAAAATGCGGAATAATAATACTGGTGCCAAACGAGTGTCTGAAAGACTCCTCGAGCGGAAAATGCGGAATAATAATACTGGTGCCAAACGAGTGTCTGAAAGACTCCTCGAGCGGAAAATGCGGAATAATAATACTGGTGCCAAACGAGTGTCTGAAAGACTCCTCGAGCGGAAAATGCGGAATAATAATGCCACAGTCGGGCGTCTGAGCGACACCGCATAAAGGGCTTTAAACAGAAATGCCACAGTCGGGCGTCAGAGCGACACCACATAAAGGGCTTTAAAAAGAAATGCCACAGTCGGGCGTCAGAGCGACACCACATAAAGGGCTTTAAAAAGAAATGCCGCAGTCGGGCGTCTGAGCGACACCACATAAAGGGCTTTTGAAAGAAATGCCACAGTCGGGCGTCTGAGCGACACCACATAAAGGGCTTTAAAAGAAATGCCACAGTCGGGCGTCAGAGTGACACCACATAAAGGGCTTTTGACTGATAAGGAAATAATATATTCATCATAAATATAATCAACTCATGGAATTAACAGGGTTAGTCCATCCACAAGAGTAAACATTTAACCGATCTTAGTGCTCATGTGTCCCACCGGATAATCTGTCACCAAACTGGCACATGACTGTTAGCACGGAACTTGGAAATAGATAAGATGATTTAAGGGTATAGAGCTCTGCAGAGTTTGTACAAAAAATTTCCCACAGTCGACGGATTTCCGTAGTCACTAGGACTAGTTCCGTTACGGTATTTCAGAAGAAAACACGGCAATCCAGTACACACCCATCCAAATCTTCGATGCCAGGAATCACCCTCAACATCGTCCAAGAAAAACTATTGAGACGGGGAGATCACAATCTCGAATAGCATGGGATCAAATTTATATACGCGCGCTCTAAGGGGTGCCCCCCTCTCGGTCCCAACCGGAAACACCCATGCCCCCTGACCGGATGCCTGGCTTTAATCCAGGGCCATGGAACCAGCATCCCGGCCTCTCCTTTTTGGTGTGTACCAAGAAAGCGGTTTGCGACTTACTAAACCATATCCCTTTCTGGAAACATGTGGTAGTACAGGGAAAGGAAATGGATATGAACCCAACCGATACGGGTTGGTACTGAGATAACTTGCATGGCATAAGACTGGCATGCTACAACACTGCCATCTTACCCATCCTCATGCCAACACATGGCCTTGCATACTTACGTCCAACGACGTGTGAAATCCTCGGACTTACTTGCCTCAACAATGCATAATGAACGGTTCATCGGTATGCTTCACACATGCCATGAAACTATCTACATGCAAACATGCCAAGACACTCATCATATCAAAAGTTCAAACATGCTTGCCTGGTTCAGAGTAGTCGGAGCCTAGCTCGGTGAAGTTCGCGGCCCCGTCACCTCCGTCGGTATCTACGGTACAGAGAAAACATACGCGCTAACGTGAATACCGAGAGATGCAGAAAAAGTATTTCAAATATTTTTCAAATAAATCTGATAAAAAACTAGACAAAATTTTGAAGAGGACAGAAAACGAATCAATCAAAAATATGCTTCTGATAAAAAGTTATAAGGGTTTTTGCCCAGGGACTCATCTGTAATGAAACAGAAACTTCCCAGGGTTTTTATTATAAAAACAGAAAACGTTTCGATAGAAACTACGCCAGCCCAGAGGGAAAGCGTATTCTGGCAAAAGACGTTTTCAGAAAACGATTCGATTAGAAAAGATAGAGAGGCTGACAGGCGGGTCCCATCTGTCAGGTTTAAAATTTAAAAGAGGCGGGTCGGGGCTCGCTGGCGCCCGAGAGCCGCGGTGGTCGCCGGCGGCGATCCACGGCGAGGTGGGGAGATCGGAGGGTACCTCCGTGCTCAGGGTGCCATTCCGCGTTGGTTGGTGGTGGTGGTGGTCGCCGGGAAGCACCACGACGGCGGTGGCCCCTGCTCCGGCGGACGGCGGTTCGGGCGTGGATGGAGGTTGCCGGAGAGAGCTGCACTGATCAAATTGACGGGGGGGGGGGGGTCAAGGATCTGGTAGCTAGAGAGGGAGATGGACGGAGTCTGGGCGCCGGAGACGGCCTCACCGGAGCGAATCGAGCTGGAGGCCGAGGCGGAGCGGGGTGGCCGGAGTCGGGGGAGGAGACCTCCTCGAGGTCCTCCCAGTGACCTGGCAGGGCGTTGGTGGAGTGTAGGGGTGGTGCGTGCTCGCGGGAGGGCTCGGGGTCTCCTTTTATAGGCGCCGAGGCGGTGGCCGAGAACGGCGTTCTCCGACGAGTTATTACGGTGGTGCAGTGCTCGGTCAGGGGAGGTTAGGAGTTGAGCACCGTCGTGGAGGTTCGCGGAGTCCATTTTGGAGCCAACGGCGTCGGTTTATGCTTGCTGAGGTGGAGCTCAACGGAACGGGACGGCGCGGGTCCATCGGCGGCAGAGAGCACGCTCTGTGCGTGCCGCGCCACGACGGCTGTGCTGCATGCGTGCGCTGGCGTGGTGGTGGACACGCGGAGCCATCAGCGGGGCTGTGCGGCGCGGAACGGCGTTGAGCCGCCGTTCTGCTCCCTGTTGGCTGCCACGGCGGTTCAGCCGCCGCGGGACACGCCGGCGTGGTCGGGTCAGAGCGCCACCGACGCCAGGAAGAGGCCAAGCGCGCGTGCGGGGCTCTGGACACGCAGACCAGGCGGCGAGCAACTTGCCAAGGGCACTGTGTGCGCGTGACTGAAGATGAACTGCAGAAAACAACACTGAAGACTGAATTTGACTGAAAGTGTTAGAACAGTGCATGCAAGGTGTTCGACAGAATGATCCAGGCTTGTAGGGATTTTTCCTTGGGCTGATTTTTGGTGGAGTGACTTCTCACTGCTCTAGTAGGCTGCCTGATTTTTGGTGGAATTTTTGGAGAAGTGTAGATATGAATTTCACCAAATTTGACAAATCTGGTCCAAACTTGCAGGGAGTGTAAGTTGAAAAAATTGAAAAGAAGATGAGTGGATCAAGATGGTTCTGGGTTGTGGGTGCAAAGGACTAGCCAGTAGAGTTGGTTTGAAGTCAAATCTCAAATGAAAAAGGGTACTTGCTTTGAAAATCCATTAGGCTCAAAATAATTGACAGAAAATATTTGAGAGATAAAACAAAATCCAAAACTTGTTTGGATGAGTTGGGATGGGGAATTTGAGTTGTTGACAAGGAGGGGAGAAGATGTTGGAGTGGTTTAACCTCATGGGCAAAACACAAGGTCATGGATGGTTTTTAATAGAATGAAAATCCCAAATCTTTTTCATAGAGTTTTTTCTTAAAAGAAAAGACTAAACTCCCAAAAATAAAAATCTGAGAAGGGAAACAATAGAGAAGGAGTTTTTAAGAAGGTCAAGCCCAAGGCTTGAAGGAGAAAACAGAAATAACAAACCCTAGTCAAGGAAAAGAAATTTTAAGAGGGTTGTTTTTCTGAAAGCCTCAAATCTCAAGGAAAATCCAGCAAGATTTTGCAAAAACCCAAATGAAATTTTTGGAGTGTCACAACACCTACCCCCTTAGGAAAAATCTCGTCCCCGAGATTTCAGTTGATCCTTAAATAAGTGCGGATGCTCTGCTCGAAGAAAATCCTCTCTTTCCCATGTTGCTTCACTTTCGGTGTGATTACTCCACTGAACTTTGAAAAATTTGACGGTTTTCTGTCGGGTCCTCCTTTCAGACTCCTCTAATATCTTTACTGGGTGTTCCCGATAAGTGAGGTCTGGCTGCACGTCTATGTTCTCATGGGATACTTGTTTCTCTGGGTTGCTTACACATTTCCTCAATTGCGATACATGGAACACGTTGTGGATATCTGACAGTTCCTCAGGTAGGTCTAGTTGGTATGCTACTGCGCCTTTCCGTGCCAATATACCGAATGGGCCGATGAATCTTGGCGCTAGCTTTCCCTTAATTTTGAATCGTTGCAACCCCCTCATAGGTGACACTCGTAGGTACACGAATTCACCGGGTTCGAAGTTGACCCCACGATGTTTCTGATCGTAATAACTGTTTTGCTGGCTTTGGGCGGTCTTGAGTCGATCTCTGATTAGTTGGACCTTTTCCTCGGCTTCCTTGAGCACGTCTGGGCTGAAGATACGGCTGTCTCCGGTCTCTGACCAATTTAACGGGGTACGACATCTTCGTCCATACAAGGCTTCAAATGGTGCCATTTGCAGGCTGGCCTGATGACTGTTGTTGTACGCGAACTCGGCGTATGGCAGGCTGTCTTCCCAACTGGTTCCATAGGTGAGGACACATGCTCTCAGCATGTCCTCTAAAATCTGGTTTACCCGTTCTGTTTGTCCATCTGTCTGGGGGTGGTATGCCGTACTGAAGGCTAGTTGAGTTCCTAGAACCTGTTGTAACTGCTCCCAGAATCTCGAGACGAACTGTGTTCCTCTGTCAGATATTATAGTCTTCGGGATACCGTGCAGACAAACTATGCGAGAGAGATATATCTTGGCAAGCTTCTGAGTGGTGTGGGTCGTCTTTACTGGAATGAAATGTGCCACCTTAGTCAACCTGTCGGTGATAACCCATATGGCATCATTCCCGTGTCGTGATCGAGGTAGCCCGACAATGAAATCCATCCCTATTTCATCCCATTTCCACTCAGGTATTTTATTTGGTTGCAGTAGTCCGGCTGGTCTCTGATGTTCGGCCTTTATACGTTGACAAGAGTTGCAGCATGCAATGAAGGTGGCTATGTCCCTTTTCATACCGTGCCACCAAAATCCTTCTTGGATATCCTTATACATCTTGGTTCCTCCAGGGTGGATCGAATATGGAGCGGTGTGGGCTTCAGCTAGAATTTGCCGTTTGAGGTCTTCTATGTCTGGCACGCAGAGTCTGTTTCCGTACCATAGTGTCCCTTCTTCGTCTATGATGAATTCCGAGGCCTTGCCCATACTCACCTTTCTTTTGATGCCTTCAATGCTGGGGTGACCGGGCTGGGCTTCTTTGATTCTTTTCACAAGGTTGGGTTGTATCTCCAAGTTTGTTATGGTGCCTTCTGCTACCATCAACAAGTTGAGTCTGGCAAATTCCCGTTGGAATTCGGGTCTTAAGTTGGGCAGACTGTTGTTGTCGGCGCTGGGGTTCCGACTAAGGGCATCGTCTACTACATTTGCTTTTCCAGGATGGTAGTGGATCCCGACATCATAATCCTTTACTAGCTCCAACCGGCATCGTTGCCTTAAATTCAGCTCTGGCTGTGTGAAAATATATTTGAGACTTTTATGGTCCGTATATATTTCACATCGATTTCCAAGTAGGAAGTGCCTCCATTCCTTGAGTGCATGAATAACTGCTGCCATTTCTAAGTCATGAGTGGGATAGTTTTCCTCATGCTTGTGAAGTTGCCTTGAAGCGTATGCGACAACTTTGCCTTCTTGCATTAATACGCATCCGAGTCCCTTCCTGGACGCGTCACAATATACTTCAAAATTCTTGCGTATGTCTGGCACAATCAATACTGGTGCTGTTGTTAATTTCCGTTTTAGCTCTTGGAAATTTTCTCACAGGCTTCTGTCCATTCAAATTTCTTATCTTTCTTGAGCAACTGCGTCATTGGCTTGGCTATGGTGGAGAATCCTTCAATAAATTCTGCGGTAATATCCTGCCATTCCCAAGAAACTCCGTATGTCCGTTACGCTGGCTGGTGACTTCCAGCCAAGTACGGCCTTGACTTTCTCTGGGTCCACGGCGATCCCGTCTTGGGTTAGCACGTGGCCTAGAAAGCCTACTTGCCTTAACCAAAATTCACACTTGCTGAACTTGGCGTACAATTGGTGTTTCCTGAGTTCTCCTAGTACAATTCTGAGATGTTCAGCGTGTTCTTCTGGTGTTTTGGAGTATACTAAAATATCGTCGATGAATACCACAACGAACTTGTCCATAAACTTCATAAATACTTTGTTCATAAGGTCAACAAAATATGCAGGAGCATTTGTTAGTCCAAAAGGCATTACTGTGAACTCATACAGTCCATATCTGGAGGTGAAGGCTGTCTTGGGGATATCTTCTGTTCGTACCTTTAATTGATGGTATCCTGACCTTAGGTCGATTTTTGAGAATACCTTGGCCTTTGCGAGTTGATCGAATAAATCATTTATTCTCGGCATCGGGTATTTGTTCTTGATCGTGACCATGTTGAGTGCTCGGTAGTCAATACACAATCGCAGTGTTCCATCTTTCTTTTTGGCAAACAAAATTGGTGATCCCCATGGTGAGGAACTGGCTCGAATGTATCCCTTGTCAAGCAATTCCTTTATTTGTTTCTTCAGTTCAACCAACTCGGATGGTGCCATTCTGTATGGTTTCTTGTATATGGGGGTGGTTCCTGGTGCTAGCTCAATGCTGAATTCTATCTCTGGGTCGGGTGGCATGCCTGGTAGCTCTTCGGGAAATACGTCTGGAAATTCACGTACTACTGGAACCTTGTTTAATTCAGAAATGTCTACCTTGTTCAGTCTTGGTTGTCTGGGTATTTCTCTCTCTTTGGCGGATACTCTTATTGTCTTACCATGGTGGTGTGTGAGAATCACGGTTCGATTGAAACAATCAATGAAACCTTTGTTGGTGGTTAACCAATCCATCCCTAGGATGACATCTAGTCCTTTATTTTCCAACACAATGAGATTGGCGTGAAACTTCAATCCTTTGAACTCAATAATCACGTCCTGACAGTAATTTTGAGTAACTTGCTGAATTCCAGGGGACTTGATGATCATGGATTTCTCCAAAGGAAGCATCGAAAAATTATTTTGCGAAGCAAAACTTTTCGAAATAAAAGAGTGAGAAGCTCCAGAATCAAACAAAACCGTTGCAGGTATTGTGTTGACAGGGAACGTACCGAGTACGATATCCGGAGCATTTTGTGCCTCCTCTTTGGTCACGTGGTTCAGATGACCTTTCCTGTGGTTATTGCTGGGATTGAAGTTGTTTCGTTTGGGCGCTGAATTATTGTTGCCGTTGTTCGGCTTTGGTGCTGAGCTTCTTGGCTTGGGACACTGCTTGGCATAGTGTCCTTCTTCTCCACAGGCGTAACAAGTAACACCTGGGCGATACGTGAACTCCTTGTCCCTAGCATGAAAATTCCTTGTTGGGCGTGAGACGTTGGATGATGATTTGTGCGTCCCACCCTTTTGAAAATCGGTCTTACTTCGGTGATTGCGAGCATGGTTAGTCTGGTCCCTTTTTCGCTTGCGGATATCGTCCAAACTGCGTCTTTCATTTTCCAGAGTAATGGCTTTATCCACCAGCGTCTTAAAATCTACGAAAGTGTGTATGACCAGTTGGCATTTAAGCGCGGGCGCTAGGCCGTCAAGGAACTTCTCCATTTTCTTACTTTCAGTCATACGCTCTTCGTTGGCGTAGCGAGATAACAGAGTAAATTGGCTGTTGTAATCTGACACTGTCATGTTCCTTTGCTTGAGGTCATCGAACTCTCTTTTCTTGATTTTCATAATACTCTTAGGACTATGCGCGCCACGGAAACCTTCTTTGAAATCATCCCAGGTTATATCATTTTCGTTGGGATGCATGTGCAGAAAATTTTCCCACCAGGATGCGGCTGCTCCCGTGAGATAATGCGGTGCGTACAGTACCTTTTCTGGGTCTGAGCATTTTGCAATAATTAACTTTCTCTCCATATCGCGAAGCTAGTCTTCGGCTTCAAGTGGCTTGTCAGTATGAGAAAATGTTGAGGGACGTGTCTTCTGTAGCTCAGATAACTTGGAATGCTGCGGATACTGCCCACGGTGATTTCCCATGTTAATAACTTGGTTCATCATTTCCCGATGTTGTTGCTGACTCTGTTCATAAAGGCGGCACATTTGGGAAAGTGCAGTTTCACTGTCCGGTCGACTTGTCTGACCTCGTGTAAAAATGTTGCCTGATTGAGTATTATAGTGTTGACTTGATTGCCCTTGTGCAAAGTTGTTGCCCGGTTGATTGCCATAATTTTCCTCTGGTGGAGTTGGCATGGAGCGAGTCCAAGGACGAGACATTTTTCACTCTGGGGATGTATTTGCAAAACCCATAAGAAAAATGGAAGAGTTGCGAAGATAAAACCCAAAATGCACAAGGTTGACAAATAAATTTTTAAAGCCAAGATACTCAAGGGAAAACAAATTGATTTGCGCATAGAGAAGGACTGCATCATTACGCATCTTACACGTGGCGATAATTATACAATACATCACTCAGGACATGCGTACATAATCCTGACATGTTATTTAGGCTAGTGCACTTCTCCAGATCCTACATGATGCGCAAACAAGCTACTTCTCACAACATCTTACATGGCGATGCAACGCATGGCGGCTAAGCGTACTCAGTCGGAGATGTTGATGACGTCCTTGGCCCTGCCAAGGGTGAGGCGTAGCGAAGCCGGGGACTCGACTTCTTCCTCGCTAATAGGCTCCATACGAGTGGTGCTGCGCCGAGTAGATGGAGCGGGTGCCAGGGGCGGAATGACGCGGATTGGAGTCGGCGCGAGTGGCGGTGCAGTGCGCGCTGGAGTGGGCGCAATGACCTGGTTGAACTCCTCGGTGGTAGGCAGGCGACGAGCAGGAGCATGGGATGCAGAGGACGAGACAAAAGTCAGTGGCGGTGCAGTGGGGAGGAGCTCCCTCCTGTTGGCGGCACAACCGTGGACTGAGTCCATGCGGGCGGCCACAAAGTCATCCACCAAGTTGTCGAAGGCTGCCTCCAAGGCCCGGAGATACTCAATAAGCATCTCAAAAGCCTCGTCCCGTTCTCCTCTGTGGCAGGAGAATGCATAGTGACAGGTGTAGGGCACATGGCATGGAAGATAGCGGTAGCGACGAGCCTTCATCGCGGGAAGGACATCCCTGAGACGAGCTATCGCCTCGCGGGCTGCCATCTGGATGGCATGCTTCTCCGTAGGCATGGCTCTCCCCAAGAACCGGAAGTGGCGTAGATCACCACGCCCTCCCTTGAATTGCACCGCGGCCTGGTGCATAGTCAGATTGTCGTTGACTCTGTGCTGACAGAGAGTGATGACTGGGCGCACAGACGGCCCCATCGTGACCTGAACGACGAAGGAGAGAAGCTTGACGAACCCATCGGGTACGTTGGCGAAGGTCTGAGACTCGCAGCTGCGGTCGGCCATCTACAAAAGTAGGCAAAAATCCTGAATGGTCAGATCATAAATATATGCTGACTGTCAGAAAAATGACTACTATTGCAAAAACATGAATAAGCTCTATCATGCTCATAACCGATTAGCGATCGCACCTAGTGGCTTCCTACAGTCAGCCTGGCTCTGGTACCAAGCTTGTCACGACCGGTTTTTCCAATAAAAATATTTATTGAGAAACCAATCTTTAGAATCCAGTTCGAGATAAAACCTCCTCACTGGCAGACAAACTTTTGATACAATAAGCCAGTAGCATAAGTATATTACAGGGTTGAGCTGACGATGCTCAACAATTTATTACAAGCGTGCCAATAAATATACATAAAGGCGATTAATGACACAAGGGAGTGGTGGCATACTACTGACTCGCAAATATGGTAGAGGTGGAGTAACACAGTGGGGAGTGGATATGGGATTCTCAAACTAACATCCCATCGAGCGTCAAGGTGAAGCTCGACGAATTTATTAGGGTAGCGGAAGCGGATCTGAAACAGTGACCAACTCCAGGGTTGCACGAGACTGACTGGGACTCCTCTAGGCGTCGGATTCGCTATGAAACTCTTCATCCATGAGATCACCTTCGTCAGCATCTGGCCAAATCAACAAGCCAGTGAGTACTTTGAAAGTACTCGCAAGACAGTTCGGACGTAGGATATAACAAATGCTAACATGAAATACATGGGTAAGTTAACCAGTACGATCAGACATAGAGGTAATAACGCTGGGTGCCAAACGAGTGTCTGAAAGACTCCTTGAGCGGAAAAATGTGGAATAATAATACTGGTGCCAAACGAGTGTCTGAAAGACTCCTCGAGCGGAAAATGCGGAATAATAATACTGGTGCCAAACGAGTGTCTAAAAGACTCCTCGAGCGGAAAATGCGGAATAATAATACTGGTGCCAAACGAGTGTCTGAAAGACTCCTCGAGCGGAAAATGCGGAATAATAATACTGGTGCCAAACGAGTGTCTGAAAGACTCCTCGAGCGGAAAATGCGGAATAATAATGCCACAGTCGGGCGTCTGCGCGACACCGCATAAAGGGCTTTAAAAAGAAATGCCACAGTCGGGCGTCTGAGCGACACCGCATAAAGGGCTTTAAAAAGAAATGCCACAGTCGGGCGTCAGAGCGACACCACATAAAGGGCTTTAAAAAGAAATGCCACAGTCGGGCGTCAGAGCGACACCACATAAAGGGCTTTAAAAAGAAATGCCGCACTCGGGCGTCTGAGCGACACCACATAAAGGGCTTTTGAAAGAAATGCCACAGTCGGGCGTCTGAGCGACACCACATAAAGGGCTTTAAAAGAAATGCCACAGTCGGGCGTCAGAGTGACACCACATAAAGGGCTTTTGACTGATAAGGAAATAATATATTCATCATAAATATAATCAACTCATGGAATTAACAGGGTTAGTCCATCCACAAGAGTAAACATTTTACCGATCTTAGTGCTCATGTGTCCCACCGGATAATCTGTCACAAAACTGGCACATGACTGTTAGCAGGGAACTTGGAAATAGATAAGATGATTTAAGGGTATAGAGCTCTGCAGAGTTTGTACAAAAAAATTCCCACAGTCGACGGATTTCCATAGTCACTAGGACTAGTTCCGTTACGGTATTTCAGAAGAAAACACGGCAATCCAGTACACACCCATCCAACTCTTCGATGCCAGGAATAACCCTCAACATCGTCCAAGAAAAACTATTGAGACGGGGAGATCACAATCTCGAATAGCATGGGATCAAATTTATATACGCGCGCTCTAAGGGGTGCCCCCCTCTCGGTCCCAACCGGAAACACCCATGCCCCTTGACCGGATGCCTGGCTTTAATCCAGGGCCATGGAACCAGCATCCCGGCCTCTCCTTTTTGGTGTGTACCAAGAAAGCGGTTTGCGACTTACTAAACCATATCCCTTTCGGGAAACATGTGGTAGTACAGGGAAAGGAAATGGATATGAACCCAACCGATACGGGTTGGTACTGAGATAACTTGCATGGCATAAGACTGGCATGCTACAACACTGCCATCTTACCCATCCTCATGCCAACACATGGCCTTGCATACTTACGTCCAACGACGTGTGAAATCCTCGGACTTACTTGCCTCAACAATGCATAATGAACGGTTCATCGGTATGCTTCACACATGCCATGAAACTATCTACATGCAAACATGCCAAGACACTCATCATATCAAAAGTTCAAACATGCTTGCCTGGTTCAGAGTAGTCGGAGCCTAGCTCGGTGAAGTTCGCGGCCCCGTCACCTCCGTCGGTATCTACGGTACAGAGAAAACATACGCGCTAACGTGAATACTGAGAGATGCAGAAAAAGTATTTCAAATATTTTTCAAATAAATCTGATAAAAAACTAGACAAAATTGTGAAGAGGACAGAAAAAGAATCAATCAAAAATAGGCTTCTGATAAAAAGTTATAAGGGTTTTAGCCCAGGGACTCATCTGTAATGAAACAGAAACTTCCCAGGGTTTTTATTACAAAAACAGAAAACGTTTCGATAGAAACTACGCCGGCCCAGAGGGAAAGCGTATTCTGGCAAAAGACGTTTTCAGAAAACGATTCGATTAGAAAAGACAGAGAGGCTGACAGGCGGGTCCCATCTGTCAGGTTTAAAATTTAAAAGAGGCGGGTCGGGGCTCGCTGGTGCCCGAGAGCCGTGGTGGTCGCCAGCGGCGATCCACGGCGAGGTGGGGAGATCGGAGGGTACCTCCGTGCTCAGGGTGCCATTCCGCGTTGGTTGGTGGTGGTGGTGGTCGCCGGGAAGCACCACGTCGGCGGTGGCCCCTGCTCCGGCGGACGGCGGTTCGGGCGTGGATGGAGGTTGCCGGAGAGAGCTGCACTGATCAAATTGAGGGGGGGGGTCAAGGATCTGGTAGCTAGAGAGGGAGATGGACGGAGTCTGGGCGCCGGAGACGGCCTCACCGGAGCGAATCGAGCTGGAGGCCGAGGCGGAGCGGGGTGGCCGGAGTCGGGGGAGGAGACCTCCTCGAGGTCCTCCCAGTGACCTGGCAGGGCATTGGTGGAGTGTAGGGGTGGTGCGTGCTCGCGGGAGGGCTCGGGGTCTCCTTTTATAGGCGATCCGAGGCGGTGGCCGAGAACGGCGTTCTCCGGCGAGTGATTACGGTGGTGCAGTGCTCGGTCGGGGGAGGTTAGGAGTTGAGCACCGTCGTGGAGGTTCGCGGAGTCCATTTTGGAGCCAACGGCGTCGGTTTATGCTTGCTGAGGTGGAGCTCGACGGAACGGGACGGCGCGGGTCCATCGGCGGCAGAGAGCACGCTCTGTGCGTGCCCGCCACGACGGCTGTGCTGCATGCGTGCACTGGCGTGGTGGTGGACACGCGGAGCCATCAGCGGGGCTGTGCGGCGCGGAACGGCGTTGAGCCGCCGTTCTGCTCCCTGTTGGCTGCCACGGTGGTTCAGCCGCCGCGGGACACGCCGGCGTAGTCGGGTCAGAGCGCCACCGACGCCAGGAAGAGGCCAAGCGCGCGTGCGGGGCTCTGGACACGCAGACCAGGCGGCGAGCAACGTGCCAAGGGCACTGTGTGCGCGTGACTGAAGATGAACTGCAGAAAACAACACTGAAGACTGAATTTGACTGAAAGTGTTAGAACAGTGCATGCAAGGTGTTCGACAGAATGATCCAGGCTTGTAGGGATTTTTCCTTGGGCTGATTTTTGGTGGAGTGACTTCTCACTGCTCTAGTAGGCTGCCTGATTTTTGGTGGAATTTTTGGAGAAGTGTAGATATGAATTTCACCAAATTTGACAAATCTGGTCCAAACTTGCAGGGAGTGTAAGTTGAAAAAATTGAAAAGAAGATGAGTGGATCAAGATGGTTCTGGGTTGTGGGTGCAAAGGACTAGCCAGTAGAGTTGGTTTGAAGTCAAATCTCAAATGAAAAAGGGTACTTGCTTTGAAAATCCATTAGGCTCAAAATAATTGACAGAAAATATTTGAGAGATAAAACAAAATCCAAAACTTGTTTGGATGAGTTGGGATGGGGAATTTGAGTTGTTGATAAGGAGGGGAGAAGATGTTGGAGTGGTTTAACCTCATGGGCAAAACACAAGGTCATGGATGGTTTTTAATAGAATGAAAATCCCAAATCTTTTTCATAGAGTTTTTTCTTAAAAGAAAAGACTAAACTCCCAAAAATAAAAATCTGAGAAGGGAAACAATAGAGAAGGAGTTTTTAAGAAGGTCAAGCCCAAGGCTTGAAGGAGAAAACAGAAATAACAAACCCTAGTCAAGGAAAAGAAATTTTAAGAGGGTTGTTTTTCTGAAAGCCTCAAATCTCAAGGAAAATCCAGCAAGATTTTGCAAAAACCCAAATGAAATTTTTGGAGTGTCACAACACCTACCCCCTTAGGAAAAATCTCGTCCCCGAGATTTCAGTTGATCCTTAAATAAGTGCGGATGCTCTGCTCGAAGAAAATCCTCTCTTTCCCATGTTGCTTCACTTTCGGTGTGATTACTCCACTGAACTTTGAAAAATTTGACGGTTTTCTGTCGGGTCCTCCTTTCAGACTCCTCTAATATCTTTACTGGGTGTTCCCGATAAGTGAGGTCTGGCTGCACGTCTATGTTCTCATGGGATACTTGTTTCTCTGGGTTGCTTACACATTTCCTCAATTGCGATACATGGAACACGTTGTGGATATCTGACAGTTCCTCAGGTAGGTCTAGTTGGTATGCTACTGCGCCTTTCCGTGCCAATATGCCGAATGGCCCGATGAATCTTGGCGCTAGCTTTCCCTTAATTTTGAATCGTTGCAACCCCCTCATAGGTGACACTCATAGGTACACGAATTCACCGGGTTCGAAGTTGACCCCACGATGTTTCTGATCGTAATAACTCTTTTGCTGGCTTTGGGCGGTCTTGAGTCGATCTCTGATTAGTTGGACCTTTTCCTCGGCTTCCTTGAGCACGTCTGGGCTGAAGATACGGTTGTCTCCGGTCTCTGACCAATTTAACGGGGTACGACATCTTCGTCCATACAAGGCTTCAAATGGTGCCATTTGCAGGCTGGCCTGATGACTGTTGTTGTACGCGAACTCGGCGTATGGCAGGCTGTCTTCCCAACTGGTTCCATAGGTGAGGACACATGCTCTCAGCATGTCCTCTAAAATCTGGTTTACCCGTTCTGTTTGTCCATCTGTCTGGGGGTGGTATGCCGTACTGAAGGCTAGTTGAGTTCCTAGAACCTGTTGTAACTGCTCCCTGAATCTCGAGACGAACTGTGTTCCTCTGTCAGATATTATAGTCTTCGGGATACCGTGCAGACAAACTATGCGAGAGAGATATATCTTGGCAAGCTTCTGAGTGGTGTGGGTCGTCTTTACTGGAATGAAATGTGCCACCTTAGTCAACCTGTCGGTGATAACCCATATGGCATCATTCCCGTGTCGTGATCGAGGTAGTCCGACAATGAAATCCATCCCTATTTCATCCCATTTCCACTCAGGTATTTTATTTGGTTGCAGTAGTCCGGCTGGTCTCTGATGTTCGGCCTTTATACGTTGACAAGAGTTACAGCATGCAATGAAGGTGGCTATGTCCCTTTTCATACTGTGCCACCAAAATCCTTCTTGGATATCCTTATACATCTTGGTTCCTCCAGGGTGGATCGAATATGGAGCGGTGTGGGCTTCAGCTAGAATTTGCCGTTTGAGGTCTTCTATGTCTGGCACGCAGAGTCTGTTTCCGTACCATAGTGTCCCTTCTTCGTCTATGATGAATTCCGAGGCCTTGCCCATACTCACCTTTCTTTTGATGCCTTCAATGCTGGGGTGACCGGGCTGGGCTTCTTTGATTCTTTTCACAAGGTTGGGTTGTATCTCCAAGTTTGTTATGGTGCCTTCTGCTACCATCAACAAGTTGAGTCTGGCAAATTCCCGTTGGAATTCGGGTCTTAAGTTGGGCAGACTGTTGTTGTCGGCGCTGGGGTTCCGACTAAGGGCATCGGCTACTACATTTGCTTTTCCAGGATGGTAGTGGATCCCGACATCATAATCCTTTACTAGCTCCAACCGGCGTCGTTGCCTTAAATTCAGCTCTGGCTGTGTGAAAATATATTTGAGACTTTTATGGTCCGTATATATTTCACATCGATTTCCAAGTAGGAAGTGCCTCCATTCCTTGAGTGCATGAATAACTGCTGCCATTTCTAAGTCATGAGTGGGATAGTTTTCCTCATGCTTGCGAAGTTGCCTTGAAGCGTATGCGACAACTTTGCCTTCTTGCATTAATACGCATCCGAGTCCCTTCCTGGACGCGTCACAATATACTTCAAAATTCTTGCGTATGTCTGGCACAATCAATACTGGTGCTGTTGTTAATTTCCGTTTTAGCTCTTGGAAACTTTTCTCACAGGCTTCTGTCCATTCAAATTTCTTATCTTTCTTGAGCAACTGCGTCATTGGCTTGGCTATGGTGGAGAATCCTTCAATAAATCTGCGGTAATATCCTGCCATTCCCAAGAAACTCCGTATGTCCGTTACGCTGGCTGGTGACTTCCAGCCAAGTACGGCCTTGACTTTCTCTGGGTCCACGGCGATCCCGTCTTGGGTTAGCACGTGGCCTAGAAAGCCTACTTGCCTTAACCAAAATTCACACTTGCTGAACTTGGCGTACAATTGGTGTTTCCTGAGTTCTCCTAGTACAATTCTGAGATGTTCAGCGTGTTCTTCTGGTGTTTTGGAGTATACTAAAATATCGTCGATGAATACCACAACGAACTTGTCCATAAACTTCATAAATACTTTGTTCATAAGGTCAACAAAATATGCAGGAGCATTTGTTAGTCCAAAAGGCATTACTGTGAACTCATACAGTCCATATCTGGAGGTGAAGGCTGTCTTGGGGATATCTTCTGTTCGTACCTTTAATTGATGGTATCCTGACCTTAGGTCGATTTTTGAGAATACCTTGGCCTTTGCGAGTTGATCGAATAAATCATTTATTCTCGGCATCGGGTATTTGTTCTTGATCGTGACCATGTTGAGTGCTCGGTAGTCAATACACAATCGCAGTGTTCCATCTTTCTTTTTGGCAAACAAAATTGGTGATCCCCATGGTGAGGAACTGGCTCGAATGTATCCCTTGTCAAGCAATTCCTTTATTTGTTTCTTCAGTTCAACCAACTCGGATGGTGCCATTCTGTATGGTTTCTTGTATATGGGGGTGGTTCCTGGTGCTAGCTCAATGCTGAATTCTATCTCTGGGTCGGGTGGCATGCCTGGTAGCTCTTCGGGAAATACGTCTGGAAATTCACGTACTACTGGAACCTTGTTTAATTCAGAAATGTCTACCTTGTTCAGTCTTGGTTGTCTGGGTATTTCTCTCTCTTTGGCGGATACTCTTATTGTCTTACCATGGTGGTGTGTGAGAATCACGGTTCGATTGAAACAATCAATGAAACCTTTGTTGGTGGTTAACCAATCCATCCCTAGGATGACATCTATTCCTTTATTTTCCAACACAATGAGATTGGCGTGAAACTTCAATCCTTTGAACTCAATAATCACGTCCTGACAGTAATTTTGAGTAACTTGCTGAATTCCAGGGGACTTGATGATCATGGATTTCTCCAAAGGAAGCATCGAAAAATTATTTTGCGAAGCAAAACTTTTCGAAATAAAAGAGTGAGAAGCTCCAGAATCAAACAAAACCGTTGCAGGTATTGTGTTGACAGGGAACGTACCGAGTACGATATCCGGAGCATTTTGTGCCTCCTCTTTGGTCACGTGGTTCAGATGACCTTTCCTGTGGTTATTGCTGGGATTGAAGTTGTTTCGTTTGGGCGCTGAATTATTGTTGCCGTTGTTCGGCTTTGGTGCTGAGCTTCTTGGCTTGGGACACTGCTTGGCATAGTGTCCTTCTTCTCCACAGGCGTAACAAGTAACACCTGGGCGATACGTGAACTCCTTGTCCCTAGCATGAAAATTCCTTGTTGGGCGTGAGACGTTGGATGATGACTTGTGCGTCCCACCCTTCTGAAAATCGGTCTTACTTCGGAGATTGCGAGCATGGTTAGTCTGGTCCCTTTTTCGCTTGCGGATATCGTCCAAACTGCGTCTTTCATTTTCCAGAGTAATGGCTTTATCCACCAGCGTCTTAAAATCTTGGAAAGTGTGTATGACCAGTTGGCATTTAAGCGCGGGCGCTAGGCCGTCAAGGAACTTCTCCATTTTCTTACTTTCAGTCATACGCTCTTCGTTGGCGTAGCGAGATAACAGAGTAAATTGGCTGTTGTAATATGACACTGTCATGTTCCTTTGCTTGAGGTCATCGAACTCACTTTTCTTGATTTTCATAATACTCTTAGGAATATGCGCGCCACGGAAACCTTCTTTGAAATCATCCCAGGTTATATCATTTTCGTTGGGATGCATGTGCAGAAAATTTTCCCACCAGGATGCGGCTGCTCCCGTGAGATAATGCGGTGCGTACAGTACCTTTTCTGGGTCTGAGCATTTTGCAATAATTAACTTTCTCTCCATATCGCGAAGCTAGTCTTCGGCTTCAAGTGGCTTGTCAGTATGAGAAAATGTTGAGGGACGTGTCTTCTGTAGCTCAGATAACTTGGAATGCTGCGGATACTGCCCACGGTGATTTCCCATGTTAATAACTTGGTTCATCATTTCCCGATGTTGTTGCTGACTCTGTTCATAAAGGCGGCACATTTGGGAAAGTGCCGTTTCACTGTCCGGTCGACTTGTCTGACCTCGTGTAAAAATGTTGCCTGATTGAGTATTATAGTGTTGACTTGATTGCCCTTGTGCAAAGTTGTTGCCCGGTTGATTGCCATAATTTTCCTCTGGTGGAGTTGGCATGGAGCGAGTCCAAGGACGAGACATTTTTCACTCTGGGGATGTATTTGCAAAACCCATAAGAAAAATGGAAGAGTTGCGAAGATAAAACCCAAAATGCACAAGGTTGACAAATAAATTTTTAAAGCCAAGATACTCAAGGGAAAACAAATTGATTTGCGCATAGAGAAGGACTGCATCATTACGCATCTTACACGCGGCGATAATTATACAATACATCACTCAGGACATGCGTACATAATCCTGACATGTTATTTAGGCTAGTGCACTTCTCCAGATCCTACATGATGCGCAAACAAGCTACTTCTCACAACATCTTACATGGCGATGCAACGCATGGTGGCTAAGCGTACTCAGTCGGAGATGTTGATGACGTCCTTGGCCCTGCCAAGGGTGAGGCGTAGCGAAGCCGGGGACTCGACTTCTTCCTCGCTAATAGGCTCCATACGAGTGGTGCTGCGCCGAGTAGATGGAGCGGGTGCCAGGGGCGGAATGACGCGGATTGGAGTCGGCGCGAGTGGCGGTGCAGTGCGCGCTGGAGTGGGCGCAATGACCTGGTTGAACTCCTCGGTGGTAGGCAGGCGACGAGCAGGAGCATGGGATGCAGAGGACGAGACAAAAGTCAGTGGCGGTGCAGTGGGGAGGAGCTCCCTCCTGTTGGCGGCACAACCGTGGACTGAGTCCATGCGGGCGGCCACAAAGTCATCCACCAAGTTGTCGAAGGCTGCCTCCAAGGCCCGGAGATACTCAATAAGCATCTCAAAAGCCTCGTCCCGTTCTCCTCTGTGGCAGGAGAATGCATAGTGACAGGTGTAGGGCACATGGCATGGAAGATAGCGGTAGCGACGAGCCTTCATCGCGGGAAGGACATCCCTGAGACGAGCTATCGCCTCGCGGGCTGCCATCTGGATGGCATGCTTATCCGTAGGCATGGCTCTCCCCAAGAACCGGAAGTGGCGTAGATCACCACGCCCTCCCTTGAATTGCACCGCGTCCTGGTGCATAGTCAGATTGTCGTTGACTCTGTGCTGACAGAGAGTGATGACTGGGCGCACAGACGGCCCCATCGCGACCTGAACAACGAAGGAGAGAAGCTTGACGAACCCATCGGGTACGTTGGCGAAGGTCTGAGACTCGCAGCTGCGGTCGGCCATCTACAAAAGTAGGCAAAAATCCTGAATGGTCAGATCATAAATATATGCTGATTGTCAGAAAAATGACTACTATTGCAAAAACATGAATAAGCTCTATCATGCTCATAACCGATTAGCGATCGCACCTAGTGGCTTCCTACAGTCAGCCTGGCTCTGGTACCAAGCTTGTCACGACCGGTTTTTCCAATAAAAATATTTATTGAGAAACCAATCTTTAGAATCCAGTTTGAGATAAAACCTCCTCACTGGCAGACACACTTTTGATACAATAAGCCAGTAGCATAAGTATATTACAGGGTTGAGCTGACGATGCTCAACAATTTATTACAAGCGTGCCAATAAATATACATAAAGGCGATTAATGACACAAGGGAGTGGTGGCATACTACTGACTCGCAAATATGGTAGAGGTGGAGTAACACAGTGGGGAGTGGATATGGGATTCTCAAACTAACATCCCATCGAGCGTCAAGGTGAAGCTCGACGAATTTATTAGGGTAGCGGAAGCGGATATGAAACAGTGACCAACTCCAGGGTTGCACGAGACTGACTGGGACTCCTCTAGGCGTCGGATTCGCTATCAAACTCTTCATCCATGAGATCACCTTCGTCAGCATCTGGCCAAATCAACAAGCCAGTGAGTACTTTGAAAGTACTCGCAAGACAGTTCGGACGTAGGATATAACAAATGCTAACATGAAATACATGGGTAAGTTAACCAGTACGATCAGACATAGTGGTAATAACGCTGGGTGCCAAACGAGTGTCTGAAAGACTCCTCGAGCGGAAAAATGTGGAATAATAATACTGGTGCCAAACGAGTGTCTGAAAGACTCCTCGAGCGGAAAATGCGGAATAATAATACTGGTGCCGAACGAGTGTCTAACAGACTCCTCGAGCGGAAAATGCGGAATAATAATACTGGTGCCAAACGAGTGTCTGAAAGACTCCTCGAGCGGAAAATGCGGAATAATAATACTGGTGCCAAACGAGTGTCTGAAAGACTCCTCGAGCGGAAAATGCGGAATAATAATGCCACAGTCGGGCGTCTGAGCGACACCGCATAAAGGGCTTTAAAAAGAAATGCCACAGTCGGGCGTCAGAGCGACACCACATAAAGGGCTTTAAAAAGAAATGCCACAGTCGGGCGTCAGAGCGACACCACATAAAGGGCTTTAAAAAGAAATGCCACAGTCGGGCGTCTGAGCGACACCACATAAAGGGCTTTTGAAAGAAATGCCACAGTCGGGCGTCTGAGCGACACCACATAAAGGGCTTTAAAAGAAATGACACAGTCGGGCGTCAGAGTGACACCACATAAAGGGCTTTTGACTGATAAGGAAATAATATATTCATCATAAATATAATCAACTCATGGAATTAACAGGTTTAGTCCATCCACAAGAGTAAACATTTAACCGATCTTAGTGCTCATGTGTCCCACCGGATAATCTGTCACCAAACTGGCACATGACTGTTAGCAGGGAACTTGGAAATAGATAAGATGATTTAAGGGTATAGAGCTCTGCAGAGTTTGTACAAAAAATTTCCCACAGTCGACGGATTTCCATAGTCACTAGGACTAGTTCCGTTATGGTATTTCAGAAGAAAACACGGCAATCCAGTACACACCCATCCAACTCTTCGATGCCAGGAATCACCCTCAACATCGTCCAAGAAAAACTATTGAGACGGGGAGATCACAATCTCGAATAGCATGGGATCAAATTTATATACGCGCGCTCTAAGGGGTGCCCCCCTCTCGGTCCCAACCGGAAACACCCATGCCCCCTGACCGGATGCCTGGCTTTAATCCAGGGCCATGGAACCAGCATCCCGGCCTCTCCTTTTTGGTGTGTACCAAGAAAGCGGTTTGCGACTTACTAAACCATATCCCTTTCGGGAAACATGTGGTAGTACAGGGAAAGGAAATGGATATGAACCCAACCGATACGGGTTGGTACTGAGATAACTTGCATGGCATAAGACTGGCATGCTACAACACTGCCATCTTACCCATCCTCATGCCAACACATGGCCTTGCATACTTACATCCAACGACGTGTGAAATCCTCGGACTTACTTGCCTGAACAATGCATAATGAACGGTTCATCGGTATGCTTCACACATGCCATGAAACTATCTACATGCAAACATGCCAAGACACTCATCATATCAAAAGTTCAAACATGCTTGCCTGGTTCAGAGTAGTCGGAGCCTAGCTCGGTGAAGTTCGCGGCCCCGTCACCTCCGTCGGTATCTACAGTACAGAGAAAACATACGCGCTAACGTGAATACCGAGAGATGCAGAAAAAGTATTTCAAATATTTTTCAAATAAATCTGATAAAAAACTAGACAAAATTTTGAAGAGGACAGAAAAAGAATCAATCAAAAATATGCTTCTGATAAAACGTTATAAGGGTTTTAGCCCAGGAACTCATCTGTAATGAAACAGAAACTTCCCAGGGTTTTTATTATAAAAACAGAAAACGTTTCGATAGAAACTACGCCGGCCCAGAGGGAAAGCGTATTCTGGCAAAAGACGTTTTCAGAAAACGATTCGATTAGAAAAGACAGAGAGGCTGACTGGCGGGTCCCATCTGTCAGGTTTAAAATTTAAAAGAGGCGGGTCGGGGCTCGCTGGCGCCCGAGAGCCGCGGTGGTCGCCGGCGGCGATCCACGGCGAGGTGGGGAGATCGGAGGGTACCTCCGTGCTCAGGGTTCCATTCCGCGTTGGTTGGTGGTGGTGGTGGTCGCCGGGAAGCACCACATCGGCGGTGGCCCCTGCTCCGGCGGACGGCAGTTCGGGCGTGGATGGAGGTCGCCGGAGAGAGCTGCACTGATCAAATTGAGGGGGGGGGTCAAGGATCTGGTAGCTAGAGAGGGAGATGGACGGAGTCTGGGCGCCGGAGACGGCCTCACCGGAGCGAATCGAGCTGGAGGCCGAGGCGGAGCGGGGTGGCCGGAGTCGGGGGAGGAGACCTCCTCGAGGTCCTCCCAGTGACCTGGCAGGGCGTTGGTGGAGTGTAGGGGTGGTGCGTGCTCGCGGGAGGGCTCGGGGTCTCCTTTTATAGGCGATCCGAGGCGGTGGCCGAGAACGGCGTTCTCCGGCGAGTGATTACGGTGGTGCAGTGCTCGGTCGGGGGAGGTTAGGAGTTGAGCACCGTCGTGGAGGTTCGCGGAGTCCATTTTGGAGCCAACGGCGTCGGTTTATGCTTGCTGAGGTGGAGCTCGACGGAACGGGACGGCGCGGGTCCATCGGCGGCAGAGAGCACGCTCTGTGCGTGCCGCGCCACGACGGCTGTGCTGCATGCGTGCGCTGGCGTGGTGGTGGACACGCGGAGCCATCAGCGGGGCTGTGCGGCGCGGAACGGCGTTGAGCCGCCGTTCTGCTCCCTGTTGGCTGCCACGGCGGTTCAGCCGCCGCGGGACACGCCGGCGTGGTCGGGTCAGAGCGCCACCGACGCCAGGAAGAGGCCAAGCGCGCGTGCGGGGCTCTGGACACGCAGACCAGGCGGCGAGCAACGTGCCAAGGGCACTGTGTGCGCGTGACTGAAGATGAACTGCAGAAAACAACACTGAAGACTGAATTTGACTGAAAGTGTTAGAACAGTGCATGCAAGGTGTTCGACAGAATGATCCAGGCTTGTAGGGATTTTTCCTTGGGCTGATTTTTGGTGGAGTGACTTCTCACTGCTCTAGTAGGCTGCCTGATTTTTGGTGGAATTTTTGGAGAAGTGTAGATATGAATTTCACCAAATTTGACAAATCTGGTCCAAACTTGCAGGGAGTGTAAGTTGAAAAAATTGAAAAGAAGATGAGTGGATCAAGATGGTTCTGGGTTGTGGGTGCAAAGGACTAGCCAGTAGAGTTGGTTTGAAGTCAAATCTCAAATGAAAAAGGGTACTTGCTTTGAAAATCCATTAGGCTCAAAATAATTGACAGAAAATATTTGAGAGATAAAACAAAATCCAAAACTTGTTTGGATGAGTTGGGATGGGGAATTTGAGTTGTTGACAAGGAGGGGAGAAGATGTTGGAGTGGTTTAACCTCATGGGCAAAACACAAGGTCATGGATGGTTTTTAATAGAATGAAAATCCCAAATCTTTTTCATAGAGTTTTTTCTTAAAAGAAAAGACTAAACTCCCAACAATAAAAATCTGAGAAGGGAAACAATAGAGAAGGAGTTTTTAAGAAGGTCAAGCCCAAGGCTTGAAGGAGAAAACAGAAATAACAAACCCTAGTCAAGGAAAAGAAATTTTAAGAGGGTTGTTTTTCTGAAAGCCTCAAATCTCAAGGAAAATCCAGCAAGGATTTTGCAAAAACCCAAATGAAATTTTTGGAGTGTCACAATGATCATGCTAGCAATATGACAATGATGAAGGTGTCATGATGAACGGAATGGTGGAAAGTTGCATGGCAATATATCTCGGAATGGCTATGGAAATGCCATAATAGGTAGGTATGGTGGTTGTTTTGAGGAAGATATAAGGAGGTTTATGTGTGAAAGAGTGTATCATATCATGGGGTTTGGATGCACCGGCGAAGTTTGCACCAACTCTCAATGTGATAAAGGGCAATGCACGGTACCGAAGAGGCTAGCAATGATGGAAGGGTGAGATTGCGTATAATCCATGGACTCAACATTATTCATAAAGAACTCACATACGTATTGCAAAAATCTATAAGCCATCAAAAACCGAAGCACTATGTGCATGCTCCTAGGGGGATAGATTGGTAGGAAAAGACCATCGCTCGTCCCCGACCGCCACTCATAAGGAGGACAATCAAAGAACACCTCATGTTTCAAATTTGTTACATAACGTTTACCATACGTGCATGCTATGGGACTTGCAAACTTCAACACAAGCATTTCTCAAATTTAAAATTACTCAACTAGCACAACTTTGATATTATCACCTCCATATCTCAAAACAATTATCAAGCATCCAACTTTTCTTAGTATCCAACACACTCATAAGAAAGTTTTTACTATTTTCGTATACCTAGCATATTGAGATTATTAAGCAAATTACCATGCTATTTAAGACTCTCAAAATAATCTAAGTGAAGCATGAGAGATCAATAGTTTCTATAAAACAAATCCACCACCATGCTCTAAAAGATATAAGTGAAGCACTAGAGCAAAACTATATAGCTCAAAAGATATAAGTGAAGCACAAAGAGTATTCTAACAGATTCCAATTCATGTATGGTTCTCTCAAAAGGTGTGTACAGCAAGGATGATTGTGGTAAACTAAAAAGCAAAGACTCAAATCATACAAGACGCTCCAAGCAAAACACATATCATGTGGTGAATAAAAATATAGCTCCAAGTAAAGTTACCGATGGAAGTAGACGAAAGAGGGGATGCCTTCCGGGGCATCCCCAAGCTTTGACTTTTTGGTGTCCTTAGATTATCTTGGGGGTGCCATGGGCATCCCCAAGCTTAGGCTCTTGCCACTCCTTGTTCCATAATCCATCAAAAGATTTCACCCAAAACTTGAAAACTTCACAACACAAAACTCAACAGAAATCTCGTGAGCTCCGTTAGCGAAAGAAATTATCGTAGCAAGCAAAAACTAGCATATGCAAGGAAGTGGAAAGGAACAATAGCAATCTCAACATAACGAGAGGTAATTTAGTAACATGAAAATTTCTATAACCATATTTTCCTCTCTCATAATAATTACATGTAGGATCATAAGAAAATTCAACAATATAGCTATCACATAACATATTCTCAAAACGATCCACATGCATGCGAAGTTGACACTCTTCCAAAATAGTGGGATTATCATTAACTAAAGTCATGATTTCTCCAAGCCCACTTTTATCAAAAATTTAATAAGATTGAATGTTATCCAAATATGTGGGATCTAAAGTTGACACTCTTCCAAACCCACTTTCAATATTATTGCAAACACTATTATCAATCTTATATTCATCATGGGGCTTAAATAAATTTTCATGATCATAAGAAGAATCTCCCCAATCATGATTATTGCAACAGGTAGTGGACATAACAAAACTAGTATCCCCAAGATTAGGGTTTTGCATATTATTAGCAAGATTTACATCAATAGAATTTATAAGAAAATCATTGCAATCATGCTTTTTATTCAAAGATCTATGCCGAGTCACTTAATAAAGCACTTCATCGCAATTTTCAGATTTACGGATTTCAGGCAAAAGCTTATAAAGATAATCTAGTGCATCCAAATCACTAGGACTTGGTTCATCGTAATTGGATCTCTTAAAAAGATTGGCAAGCGGATGAGGATCCATAGATATTAGCTTCTCTGTTTAGGAATAAATACTCAACTATTTCAACCAAACGAACAAATGAGCCAAGTAAGACATCAAGGCAAACGAAGAGACGAACGGAAAAGAGAGGGCGAATAAAACGACAAGGGTGAAGTAGGGGAGAGGAAAATGGAAAATAATGTAATGCGAGAGAAGGGATTGTGATGGGTACTTGGTATGTTGACTTTTGCGTAGACTCCCCAACAACGGCGCCAGAAATTCTTCTTGCTACCTCTTGAGCACTGCGTTGGATTTGCCCGAAGAGGAAAGGATGATGCAGCAATGTAGCGTAAGTATTTCCCTCAGTTTTTGAGAACCAAGGTATCAATCCAGTAGGAGGCCACGCGCGAGTCCCGCGTACATACACAAAACAAATAGCTACTCGCAACCAACGCGATTAGGGCTTGTCAATCCCTTCACGGTCACTTACGAGAGTGAGATCTGATAGATATGATAGATAATATTTTTGGTATTTTTGATATAAAGATGCAAAGTAAAAATAAAAAGCAAAGTAAAAAAGCAAAGGCAATAATAAAGTGATGAAGATTAGTATGATGAGAATAGACCTGGGGGCCATAGATTTCACTAGTGGCTTCTCTCAAGAGCATAAGTATTTTACGGTGGGTGAACAAATTACTGTTGAGCAATTGACAGGATTGAGCATAGTTATGAGAGTATCTAGGTATGATCATGTATATAGGCATCACGTCAGAGACAAGTAGACCGACTCCTGCCTGCATCTACTACTATTACTCCACTCATCGACCGCTATCCAGCATGCATCTAGAGTATTAAGTTCAAGAAAACAGAGTAATGCCTTAAGCAAGATGACATGATGTAGAGGGATAAATTCATGCAATATGACAAAACCCCATCTTATTATCCTTGATGGCAACAATACAATACGTGCCTTGCTGCCCCTACTGTCACTGGGAAAGGACACCGCAAGATTGAACCCAAAGCTAAGCAGTTCTCCCATTGCAAGAAAAACCAATCTAGTAGGCCCAACCAAACTGATAATTCGAAGAGACTTGCAAAGATAACCAATCATACATAAAAGAATTCAGAGGAGATTCAAATATTGTACATAGATAATCTTGATCATAAACCAACAATTCATCAGTCTCAATAAACACACCGCAAAAAGAAGATTACATCGAATAGATCTCCACGGGAGAGGGGGAGAACATTGTATTGAGATCCAAAAAGAGACAAGAAGCCATCTAGCTACTAACTATGGACCCGAAGTTCTGAGGTAAACTACTCACACTTCATCGGAAGGGCTATGGTGATGATGTAGAAGCCCTCCATGGGGGATTCCCCTTCCGGTGGAGCTCCGGAACAGGCCCCTGAAGGAAATATGCCCTAGAGGCAATAATAAAGTTATTATTTATTTCCTTACATATCATGATAAATGTTTATTATTCATGCTAGAATTGTATTAACCGGAAACATAATACATGTGTGAATACATAGACAAACAGAGTGTCACTAGTATGCCTCTACTTGACTAGCTCATTAATCAAAGATGGTTATGTTTCCTAACCATGAACAAAGAGTTGTTATTTGATTAACGGGATCACATCATTAGTTGAATGATCTGATTGACATGACCCATTCAATTAGCATAGCACCCGATCGTTTAGTATGTTGCTATTGCTTTTATCCATGACTTATACATGTTCCTTTAACTATGAGATTATGCAACTCCCGTTTACCGTAGGAACACTTTGTGTGCTACCAAACGTCACAACGTAACTGGGTGATTATAAAGGTGCCCTACAGGTGTCTCCGAAAGTATTTGTTGGGTTGGCGTATTTCGAGATTAGGATTTGTCACTCCGAATGTCGGAGAGGTATCTCAGGGCCTTCTCGGTAATGCACATCACATAAGCCTTGCAAGCATTGCAACCAATGAGTTAGTTGCGAGATGATGTATTACGGAACGACTAAAGAGACTTGCCGGTAACGAGATTGAACTAGGTATTGGATACCGACGATCGAATCTCGGGCAAGTAACATACCGATGACAAAGGGAACAACGTATGTTGTTATGCGGTCTGACCGATAAGGATCTTCGTAGAATATGTAGGAGCCAATATGTGCATCCAGGTCCCGCTATTGGTTATTGACCGGAGATATGTCTCGATCATGTCTACATTGTTCTCGAACCGTAGGGTCCGCACGCTTAACGTTACGATGACAGTTATTATGAGTTTATGCATTTTGATGTACCGAAGGTTGTTCGGAGTCCCGGATGTGATCACGGACATGACGAGGAGTCTCGAAATGGTCGAGACGTAAAGAATGATATATTGGAAGCCTATGTTTGGACATCGGAAGTGTTCCAGGTGAAATCAGGATTTTACCGGAATACCGGGAGGGTTACCGGAACCCCCCGGGAGCCTAATGGGCCAACATGGGCCTTGGTGGAGAGGTGAGAGGGCTGCCCTCATGGGCTGCGCGCCTCCCCCCTCCCCTAGTCCTATTAGGACTAGGAGAGGTGGCCGGCCCCCTCTCTCTCTCTCTCCCCCTTGAGGAATCCTAGTCCAACTAGGATTGGGGGGGGGAATCCTACTCCCGGAGGGAGTAGGACTCACCAGGCGCACCAAGCTTGGCCGGCCAGCCCCTCCCACTTGGCTCCTTTATATACGGGGGCAGGGGGCACCCCATAGACACACAATTGATCATTGAGATCTTTCCTTAGCCGTGTGCGGTGCCCCCTGCCACCAAATTCCACCTCGGTCATATTGTCGCAGTGCTTAGGGGAAGCCCTGTGCCGGTAGTACATCAAGATCGTCACCACGCCATCGTGCTGAAGGAACTCCTCCCCGAAGCTTTGCTGGATCGAAGCCCGGGGATCGTCATCGAGCTGAACGTGTGCTAAGAACTCGAAGGTGCCGGAGTAACGGTGCTTGGATCGGTCGGATCGGGAAGACGTACGACTACTTCCTCTACGTTGCGTCAACGCTTCCGCTTCGGTCTACGTGGGTACGTAGACAACACTCTCCCCTCTCGTTGCTATGCATCACCATGATCTTGCGTGTGCGTAGGAATTTTTTTGAAATTACTACGTTCCCCAACAGTGGCATCCGAGCCAGGTTTTTATGGTTTGATGTTATTTGCACGAGTAGAACACAAGTGAGTTGTGGACGATACAAGTCATACTGCCTACCAGCATGTCATACTTTGGTTCAGCGGTATTGTTGGATGAGACGACCCGGACCAACCTTACGCGTACGCTTACGCGAGACCGGTTCCCTCGACGTGCTTTGCACATAGATGGCTTGTGGGAGACTGTCTCACCAACTTAAGTTGAACCAAGTTTGGCTACGCCCGGTCCTTGAGAAGGTTAAAACGGAGTCTATTTGACAAACTATCGTTGTGGTTTTGATGCGTAGGTAAGATGAGTTCTTGCTTAAGCCCGTAGCAGCCACGTAAAACTTGCAAACAACAAAGTAGAGAACGTCTAACTTGTTTTTGCAGGGCATGTTGTGATGTGATATGGTCAAGACATGATGCTATATTTTATTGTATGAGATGATCATGTTTTGTAACCGAGTTATCGGCAACCGGCAGGAGCCGTATGGTTGTCGCTTTATTGTATGCAATGCAATCGCCCTGTAATGCTTTACTTTATCACTAAGCGGTAGCGATAGTCGTAGAAGCATAAGATTGGCGAGACGACAACGATGCTACGATGGAGATCAAGGTGTCGCGCCGGTGACGATGGTGATCATGACGGTGCTGCGGAGATGGAGATCACAAGCACAAGATGATGATGGTCATATCATATCACTTATATTGATTGCATGTGATGTTTATCTTTTATGCATCTTATCTTGCTTTGTTTGACGGTAGCATTATAAGATGATCTCTCACTAAATTATCATAGTAACAGTGTTCTCCCTGAGTATGCACCGTTGCGAAAGTTCTTCGTGCTAAGACACCACGTGATGATCGGGTGTGATAGGCTCTACGTTCAAATACAACGGGTGCAAAACAGTTGCACACGCGGAATACTCAGGTTTAACTTGACGAGCCTGGCATATAACAGATATGGCCTCGGAACACGAAGACCGAAAGGTCGAACGTGAATCATATGGTAGATATGATCAACATAGTGATGTTCACCATTGAAACTACTCCATCTCACGTGATGATCGGACATGGTTTAGTTGATTTGGATCACGTGATCACTTAGAGGATTAGAGAGATATCTATCTAAGTGGGAGTTCTTAAGTAATATGATTAATTGAACTTAAATTTATCATGAACTTAGTACCTGATAGTATCTTGCTTGTCTATGTTGTGTAGATAGATGGCTCATGCTGTTGTTCCGTTGAATTTTAATGCGTTCCTTGAGAAACCAAAGTTGAAAGATGATGGTAGCAATTACACGGACTGGGTCCGTAACTTGAGGATTATCCTCATTGCTGCACAGAAGAATTACGTCCTGGAAGCACCGCTAGGTGCTAGGCCTGGTGCAAGGGCTACGCCAGATGTTGTGAACGTCTGGCAAAGCAAAGCTGATGACTACTCTATAGTTCAGTGTGCCATGCTTTACGGCTTAGAACCGGGACTTCAACGATGTTTTGAACACCATGGAGGATATGAGATGTTCCAGGAGTTGAAGTTAATATTTCAAGAAAATGCCCGGATTGAGAGATATGAAGTCTCCAATAAGTTCTATAGCTGTAAGATGGAGGAGAACGGTTCTGTCAGTGAGCATATACTCAGAATGTCTGGGTATAACAATCACTTGATTCAATTGGGAGTTAATCTTCCGGATGATTGCGTCATTGACAGAATTCTCCAATCACTGCCACCAAGCTACAAGAGCTTCGTGATGAACTATAATATGCAAGGGATGACCAAAACTATGCCCGAGCTCTTCGCGATGCTGAAAGCCGCGGAGGTAGAAATCAAAAAGGAGCATCAAGTGTTGATGGTTAACAAAACCACTAGTTTCAAGAAAAAGGGCAAAGGGAAGAAAAAGGGGAACTTCAAAAAGAACAGCAAGCAAGTTGCTAATCAAGAGAAGAAACCCAAGTCTGGACCTAAGCCTGAAACTGAGTGCTTCTATTGCAAGCAGACTGGTCACTGGAAGCAGAATTGCCCCAAGTATTTGGCGGATAAGAAGGATGGCAAGGTTAACAAAGGTATATATGATATACACGTTATTGATGTGTACCTTACTAATTCTCGCAGTAGCACCTGGGTATTTGATACTGGTTCTGTTGCTAATATTTGCAACTCAAAACAGGGGCTACGGATTAAGCGAAGATTGGCTAAGGACGAGGTGACGATGCGCGTGGGAAATGTTTCCAAAGTCGATGTGACCGCGGTCGGCACACTACCTCTACATCTACCTTCGAGATTAGTATTAGATCTAAATAATTGTTATTTAGTACCAGCGTTGAGCATGAACATTATATCTGGATCTTGTTTGATGCGAGACGGTTATTCATTTAAATCAGAGAATAATGGTTGTTCTATTTATATGAGTAATATCTTTTATGGTCATGCACCATTAAAGAATGGTTTGTTCTTACTTAATCTCGATAGTAGTGATACACATATTCATAATGTTGAAGCCAAAAGATGCAGAGTTGATAATGATAGTGCAACTTATTTGTGGCACTGCCGTTTAGGTCATATCGGTGTAAAACGCATGAAGAAACTCAATACTGATGGACTTTTGGAGTCACTTGATTATGAATCACTTGGCACTTGCGAACCGTGCCTTATGGGCAAGATGACTAAAACACCGTTCTCCGGTACTATGGAGAGAGCAACAGATTTATTGGAAATCATACATACTGATGTATGTGGTCCAATGAATGTTGAGGCTCGTGGCGGATATCGTTATTTTCTCACCTTCACTGATGATTTAAGCAGATATGGGTATATCTACTTAATGAAACACAAGTCTGAAACATTTGAAAAGTTCAAAGAATTTCAGAGTGAAGTGGAAAATCATCGTAACAAGAAAATAAAGTTTCTACGATCTGATCGTGGAGGAGAATATTTGAGTTACGAGTTTGGTCTACATTTGAAACAATGCGGAATAGTTTCGCAACTCACGCCACCCGGAACTCCACAGCGTAATGGTGTGTCCGAACGTCGTAATCGTACTTTACTGGATATGGTGCGATCTATGATGTCTCTTACCGATTTACCGCTATCGTTTTGGGGTTATGCTTTAGAGACGGCCGCATTCACGTTAAATAGGGCACCATCGAAATCCGTTGAGACGCCGCCTTATGAACTGTGGTTTGGCAAGAAATCAAAGTTGTCGTTTCTTAAAGTTTGGGGCTGCGATGCTTATGTGAAAAAGCTTCAACCTGATAAGCTCGCGCAAATCGGAAAAATGTGTCTTCATAGGATACCCAAAGGAGACTGTTGGGTACACCTTCTATCACAAATCCGAAGGCAAGATTTTTGTTGCTAAATTCGGAAACTTTCTAGAGAAGGAGTTTCTCTCGAAAGAAGTGAGTGGGAGGAAAGTAGAACTTGATGAGATAACTGTATCTACTCCCTTATTGAGAAGTAGTACGTCACAGAAATCAGTTTCTGTGAGACCTACACCAAATAGGGAGGAAGCCAATGATAATGATCATGAAACTTCAGATCAAGTTTCTACCGAACCTCGTAGATCAACCAGAGTAAGATCCGCACCAGAGTGGTATGGTAATCCTATTTTGGAAGTCATGTTACTAGACCATGATGAACCTACGAACTATGAAGAAGCGATGGTGAGCCCAGATTCCGCAAAATGGCTTGAGGCCATGAAATCTGAGATGGGATCCATGTATGAGAACAAAGTGTGGACTTTGGTTGACTTGCCCGATGATCGGCAAGCAATTGAGAATAAATGGATTTTTAAGAAGAAGACTGACGCTGATGGTAATGTTACTGTCTATAAAGCTCGACTTGTTGCAAAAGGTTTTCGACAAGTTCAAGGGATTGACTACGATGAGACTTTCTCACCCGTAGCGATGCTTAAGTCTGTCCGAATCATGTTAGCAATTGCCGCATTTTATGATTATGAAATTTGGCAAATGGATGTCAAATCTGCATTCCTGAATGGATTTCTGGAAGAAGAGTTGTATATGATGCAACCAGAAGGTTTTGTCGATCCAAAGGGAGCTAACAAAGTGTGCAAGCTCCAGCGATCCATTTATGGACTGGTGCAAGCCTCTCGGAGTTGGAATAAATGCTTTGATAGTGTAATCAAAGCATTTGGTTTTATACAGACTTTTGGAGAAGCCTGTATTTACAAGAAAGTGAGTGGGAGCTCTGTAGCATTTCTGATATTATATGTGGATGACATATTACTGATCGGAAATAATATAGAATTTCTGGATAGCATAAAGGGATACTCGAATAAGAGTTTTTCAATGAAAGACCTCAGTGAAGCTGCTTACATATTGGGCATTATGATCTATAGAGATAGATCAAGATGCTTAATAGGACTTTCACAAAGCACATACCTTGACAAAGTTTTGAAGAAGTTCAAAATGGATCAGGCAAAGAAAGGGTTCTTGCCTGTGTTACAAGGTGTGAAGTTGAGTAAGACTCAATGCCCGACCACCGCAGAAGATAGAGAGAAAATGAAAGATGTTCCCTATGCTTCAGCCATAGGCTCTATCATGTATGCAATGTTGTGTACCAGACCTGATGTGTGCCTTGCTATAAGCTTAGCAGGCAGGTACCAAAGTAATCCAGGAGTGGATCACTGGACAGCGGTCAAGAACATCCTTAAGTACTTGAGAAGGACTAAGGATATGTTTCCCATTTATGGAGGTGACAAAGAGCTCGTCGTAAACGGTTACGTCGATGCAAGCTTTGACACTGATCCGGACGATTCTAAATCGCAAACCGGATACGTATTTACATTAAACGGTGGAGCTGTCAGTTGGTGCAGTTCTAAACAAAGCATCGTGGCGGGATCTACATGTGAAGCTGAGTACATAGCTGCTTCGGAAGCAGCTAATGAAGGAGTCTGGATGAAGGAGTTCATATCCGATCTAGGTGTTGTACCTAGCGTATCGGGTCCAATGAAAATCTTTTGTGACAATCCTGGTGCAATTGCCTTGGCAAAGGAATCCAGATTTCACAAAAGAACCAAACACATCAAAAGACGCTTCAACTCCATCCGGGATTTAGTCCAGGTGGGAGACATAGAGATATGCAAGATACATACGGATCTGAATGTTGCAGACCCGTTGACTAAGCCTCTTCCACGAGCAAAACATGATCAGCACCAAGACTCCATGGGTGTTAGAATCATTACTTTGTAATCTAGATTATTGACTCTAGTGCAAGTGGGAGACTGAAGGAAATATGCCCTAGAGGCAATAATAAAGTTATTATTTATTTCCTTACATATCATGATAAATGTTTAGTATTCATGCTAGAATTGTATTAACCGGAAACATAATACATGTGTGAATACATAGACAAACAGAGTGTCACTAGTATGCGTCTACTTGACTAGCTCATTAATCAAAGATGGTTATGTTTCCTAACGGGATCACATCATTAGTTGAATGATCTGATTGACATGACCCATTCCATTAGCATAGCACCCGATCGTTTAGTATGTTGCTATTGCTTTTATCCATGACTTATACATGTTCCTTTAACTATGAGATTATGCAACTCCCGTTTACCGTAGGAACACTTTGTGTGCTACCAAACGTCACAACGTAACTGGGTGATTATAAAGGTGCTCTACAGGTGTCTCCGAAAGTATTTGTTGGGTTGGCGTATTTCGAGATTAGGATTTGTCACTCCGAATGTCGGAGAGGTATCTCAGGGCCTTCTCGGTAATGCACATCACATAAGCCTTGCAAGCATTGCAACCAATGAGTTAGTTGCGAGATGATTTATTACGAAACGAGTAAAGAGACTTGCCGGTAACGAGATTGAACTAGGTATTGGATACCGACGATCGAATCTCGGGCAAGTAACATACCGATGACAAAGGGAACAACGTATGTTGTTATGCGGTCTGACCGATAAGGATCTTCGTAGAATATGTAGGAGCCAATATGGGCATCCAGGTTCTGCTATTGGTTATTGACCGGAGATATGTCTCGGTCATGTCTACATTGTTCTCGAACCGTAGGGTCCGCACGCTTAACGTTACGATGACAGTTATTATGAGTTTATGCATTTTGATGTACCGAAGGTTGTTCGTTGTCCCGGATGTGATCATGGACATGACGAGGAGTCTCGAAATGGTTGAGACGTAAAGAATGATATATTGGAAGCCTATATTTGGACATCGGAAGTGTTCCAGGTGAAATCAGGATTTTACTGGAATACCGGGAGGGTTACCGGAACCCCCCGGGAGCCTAATGGGCCAACATGGGCCTTGGTGGAGAGGTGAGAGGGCTGCCCTCATGGGCTGCGCGCCTCCCCCCTCCCCTAGTCCTATTAGGACTAGGAGAGGTGGCCGGCCCCCTCTCTCTCTCTCCCCCCCTTGAGGAATCCTAGTCCAACTAGGATTGGGGGGGGGGGGGAATCCTACTCCCGGAGGGAGTAGGACTCACCTGGCGCACCAAGCTTTGCCGGCCAGCCCCTCCCACTTGGCTCCTTTATATACGGGGGCAGGGGGCACCCCATAGACACACAATTGATCATTGAGATCTTTCCTTAGCCGTGTGCGGTGCCCCCTGCCACCAAATTCCACCTCGGTCATATTGTCGCAGTGCTTAGGGGAAGCCCTGTGCCGGTAGTACATCAAGATCGTCACCACGCCATCGTGCTGAAGGAACTCCTCCCCGAAGCTTTGCTGGATCGAAGCCCGGGGATCGTCATCGAGCTGAACGTGTGGAATTAGGTTTTTGGCTCCGTATTTGATCGTTTGCGGGTACGTAGGTATATATAGGAGGAAGGAGTACGTCGGTGGAGCAAAGGGGGGCCCACGAGGCTGGGAGGTGCGCTCTAGGGGTGTGGGCGCGCCCCCCACCCTCGTGGCCGCCTTCTTTGTTTCTTGACGGGGGGTCCAAGTCTCCTGGATCATATTCGGTGAGAAAATCACGTCCCCGAAGGTGTCATTCCGTTTGGACTCCGTTTGATATTCCGTTTCTTCGAAACATTGAAATAGGCAAAAAACAGCAATTCTAGGCTGGGCCTCCAGTTAATAGGTTGGTCCCAAAAATAATATAAAAGTGGAAAATAAAGTCCAATATAGTCCAAAACAGTAGATAATATAGCATGGAGCAATAAAAAATTATAGATACGTTGGAGACGTATCAGGGAGAAGAGGGGCGAAGGAGAGGAACCCCTCTGTTCGTGCACCGCCAGGGAGAAGAGGAAATGGGTGGGTGGGCTCGGCCCGTGCGCGTTATCCACTTACAGGGCCAGAAGCCATGAACCCTGGCGTCTGGGTCCTTTGACACGTTAGCAGGTCAATGGACACGCAGGTCGTGCGGGCCAGGGACCAGACGCCAGGGTGCGTGGCGTCTCCCTTGCAACCCAGACGCCAGGGATGTTGGCGTCACCAATAAAGGTTAAAATCGATTTTTTTTCTTGAAACGAGGTCAACTTGGGATTTTGTTAGCACTATAGGTCAGGAAACATTGCAACATCGCATCACAATTGCATCCACAATGAAAAACAAGGAAAACAAATTTTGCTTACCGCTCACTACTAGAAAAAGGGCTATAGATGGGATTGACACTAATGGCGCACCAGACAAGAGGTGCGCCATTAGTATATACTAATGGCGCACCACCTTTTGATACGCCATTAGTGTTGAAACTACTAATGGCGCACCTAGTCAAGGGTGCGCCATTAGTATCAAATTTTTTTTTAACTAGCGCCCCTGTCCAAACATACTAATGGCGCATCCGGGCACAGTGCGCCATTACTAGTTGCAACTAGTAATGGCGCACTTGTCCCACAGTGCGCCACTAATGTTGTTTTTTTAATTATATTTTTTATTCCTTTTGTTGCAAAACTACTAATGGCGCACTGCTCCACCGTGCGCCATTACTAGTTCAAACTAGTAATGGCGCACTGTGAAGCAGTGCGCCATTAGTATGATATTTTTTCTTTCTTTTTTTTTTTGCAAAACTACTAATGGCGCATGAAATGTAGATGCACCATTAGTAACCTGGATTACTAATGGCGCATTTATTGTTGGTGCGTCATTAGTAAGTGGGCAGCAACAAGATATTTTGGGCAGCCTCTCCTACCCACACTCACTTTCTCCCCCACTTCATTCTCTCCACCTCCTCCTTGTCTCGGGTGCCTCCTCTTTTTCACCTCATTTCCACCATAGATTCATTCAAATTAAGTGGTTAAATTACCTTGATTTGATAGGTAAGTAAGGGGGGAAGCTATAGTTATGTTGTTCTCCCTACAACAATGTGCACATGCACTTTTTATGGCCTAGCTAGATCTATGTATGTTCGTGGTGTTGCATATGTTTGTGGTGTTGCATATGTGTTTGTGGTTGGAGGTGTACCGGTATTTGAAATGCGATAGTAGCCAATATTTTGCCGGAATGTTGATTCATTTCCGTTTCGGTGATAATTTTGGCATTAAGCATTCTTTTTGGTCCTATTTTTAGGGAAAGTCATGCCAATTTTTTTCTTTGTTCTAAAATATTGTTTTGCTCTACCCCGCAGGCAACCATGGTCCGCACGATGACCGAAGGCATCGTGAATAGGTTTTTGAGGTCTGCGAAGGCCGAGATGCTTCAAAAGAACGAGACAGAGATAAGATGTCCGTGTCGAAGATGCAAGCTGGAGAGCCTTATTGCGGACCCGGATTCCGGGCAGGTGCGGGATCACCTGCTCTTGCGTGGTTTCATGGATGGCTATCGGTGGCAAGGTGATGAATATGACTACGAAGTCGTCCATGGGGGCCGGGCAAGAAATGAGGAAGGGCAGCAAGACAACCACCGCGGCTCGGGCGGGCGAGAAGACGAAGAATCCCCAGGAGATGATCACGACGGTGATGCTGTACACAGTCATCATGTAGAAGATGCAGGACATGATGATGAGGAAGATGCCGGAGCAGACGACGGGCATGATCATGAAGACGATGATGCCGGCGGAGCAGACGACGGTGGACCATCGATGGGATGGGTGCAGGACCCTTATATTCAAGAGCTGCTTCTCAAGCAGACGGATAACGCAAGAGTTGCCGCCCGAGAGAAAGCCAAGGTGGATCAACTTGAGTTAGACGCGGTTACTCCATTGTATGAAGGATGCAGGCCCGAGGATACCCGCCTGAAAGTAACGCTCATGGCTCTGGAGATGAAGGTAAAACACAAAATGACCGACGCATGCTTCGACGAGAACATGTCATTCTGGCACGAACGTCTTCCAAAGGGGAACAAGTGCCCGACCAGTTTGGAGGAGGCGAAGAAAATCGTGTGTCCTCTGGATTTACCGCACGTGAAATACCATGTGTGCATGAACAATTGCATCATTTATCGGGACGAGCACGCGGAGTCTACCATATGTCCGGTGTGCGGCGTCACTCGATACAAGAAGAGGAAGAAAGCTCCTCGAAAAGTGGTGTGGTACTTTCCGATCACTCCTCGTCTGCAGCGGTATTTCGCGGATCCTAAGGTAGCAAAGCTCCTGCGTTGGCACGCGGATAGGGAGGAGAAGAAGCGAGAAGATGACGCAAATGATCTGGAGATAGATAAAAAAGACAAGATGCTGAGTCACCCTAAGGATGCGAGCCAGTGGCAAGCGTTGAATTGTGAATACCCGGAATTTGGGAAGGATCCAAGGAACATCGTGCTGGGCGCGAGCACCGATGGAGTAAATCCGTTTGGCAGCCAGAGAAGCACACATAGCACCTGGCCTGTGTTTGTGTGGATGTACAACCTTCCCCCCTGGTTGTGCATGAAGAGGAAGTACATTCACATGAGTATGCTAATTGAAGGGGCGAAACAACCAGGGAACGACATCAATCTGTATCTGGGGCTGTTGAAGGAGGAGCTAGACACGCTGTGGAAAACGCCAGCCAATACGTGGGACGCCGCAGAGAAAGAATATTTCCCTATGAGAGCCGCACTGCTCACGACGGTGCATGACTATCTCGGTTACGGATATCTCGCGGGGCAGGTAGTCCACGGATTTTCTGGATGCGTAAGGTGCATGGATGACAATACGTATCGCCAGCTAGATAGAGATCCCGGGTCTTCGAAAACCGTGTTCATGGGACATCGAAGGTGGCTTCGCGACGATGACCCGTGGAGAAAACGCAAGGATCTGTTCGATGGTGAAACGGAACCCCGAAAACGCCCGTGTACGAGGAGCGGCGAGGAAATAGACAAGCTGTTGAAAAATTGGAAAGACTGCCCACTGCCGGGAAAGAAGCAAAAGGCGCCAGAGCCGGGAAAGAAGCGAAAGGCGCCAGAGCCGCTGCTGAAGGTATGGAAAACGAGGTCTGTTTTCTGGGACTTGCCGTACTGGAAGATCCACCGTGTGCCTCACAGCCTTGATGTCATGCATATCACGAAGAACGTGTGCGAGAGTCTGCTTGGTACCCTGCTAAACATGCCAGAGAGGACCAAAGATGGGCCGAAAGCAAGGGCAGACTTGAAATCAATGGGCATCAGGCAAGAGCTTCACGCTATATATGATGATGAGGCGAAGCAGGACACAGAAAGTCGTCGCAAAGGCAAAAAGGCCAAGAAGACTGGAAATGACTACCCTCCCGCGTGCTTCACTCTAAGTCAAGAGGAGATCGAGCAGTTTTTCACCTGCCTCCTAGGAGTAAAACTTCCTTACGATTACGCGGGGAAGATAAGCAGATACCTAGACCCAGCGAAGCAGAAGTTCAGCGGGATGAAGTCTCACGACTGTCACATGCTGATGACGCAGATACTTCCAGTTGCAATCTGTGGGATCATGGACGCGCACGGCCGTGAAACGCTATTTGGCCTATGTAACTTCTTCGACATCATCTCTCGGAAGTCGATTGGCGTGAGGCAACTCAGAAGGCTACAGGAAGAGATCGTGGTGATACTATGCGAGCTTGAGATGTACTTCCCGCCCGCATTCTTCGACGTTATGGTGCATCTGCTGGTCCATATAGTGGAGGATATCATCCAACTCGGACCGATGTTCCTGCACAGCATGATGCCGTTCGAAAGGATGAATGGTGTCATCAAAGGATAGGTTCGCAACATGTCACGTCCAAAGGGAAGCATAGCCAGGGGCTTTCTGACCGAAGAGTGCATCTCCTACTACACGAATTATCTAGGCATCGAGAACCCCGTTGGTCTGCCCGTCAACAGGCACCTCGGCAGGCTCGCTGGATGGGGTCACCGTGAGGGTCGCCGCGAAATTCATGTCGACTTTGAGGGTCGACTCGCCAACTTTGAAAGAGCAAACCTAGTCGCGCTACAACACATAGACGTGGTCGATCCTTGGGTTGTAGAGCACAAAACCTTTATTAAGAAGACGTACAATGACCGAGGCCAACAGAGGACGGACGGAGATATACTCAAAGAGCACAACTCATGTTTCACGCGTTGGTTCAAGCTGAAGCTTCTGTCGTACCCTTTACATGAGGATTCTTCCACGGAAGAACAACTCATATTCGCCTTGTCACAGGGCGCCGAGCACAACCTGATGACCTATGAGGCGTACGATATCAATGGCTACACATTCTACACCGAGGCCAAGGACATGAAGAGCGATGGTTATCAGAACTCCGGGGTAACGATGGAATCCTACACCGGTAACGACAAGGACAGATACTACGGAAGGATCGAGGAGATCTGGGAGCTGAGCTACGTTGGAGAGAAGGTCCCGATGTTCCGTGTCAGATGGGCCAAGAGCGTCCTAAAAGAAGACCGGTATTTCACCACCATGGTTATACCCGAAGCCAAATCCAAGACCGCGGGCGCAAACGTCACCGCGAAAAATGAGCCATGGGTACTGGCTTCCCAAGTGGACCAATGCTTCTTCATTACCAACCCGTCAAAGACCAGTCGTGTTGTCGTGAGGAGAGGCAAAAGGAAGATCATTGGAATGGATGGAGTAACCAATGAGCAAGACTTCGACAAGTACGGCGACCCGAGGATCGAACATGACGACGATGATGAAGTAGCAGCATACACCACAAGAAGAAGCAGGACCACCCTACCTAAAGGACGTCCGTTCCACAGAAGAACTCCATTTGCGAAAAAGAAGGGCAAGAAGATTGTTAACAGATAGCTAGCTAAGATCGATTGTATTTAAATCGTAGCCTTCATTTCTCGATTGTATTTCATGGGCACTTTTTAAACTATCATGAATATTTTTAAATTTCATGGACACTCGATCTCGATCCCCCTCCATCTCGATCGCTATCCCACCTCGCCAGATCCGGCCCCCCTCGCCGCCGAGCACCCCCCGGTCCACCGGCCGCCGCCGCCGACCCCCCGCACCCTCGATTCCCCTACTCAACCGCCGCCGCCAACCCCCCGCACCCCTCCCCTACTCAACCGCCACCACCGACCCCCCGCACCCCTCCCCTACTCAACCGCCGCCACCGACCCCCCGCACCCTCCCCCGCTCCACCGGCATTACTATTTGATGATATTTTTTAAAAAAATATTACTGTCTTATAAAAAAATTACTGTTATGATTTAAACAAGTTTGAACATATTTAAACACAAATAAGTATCAAACAGCATTTTAAATGCATAAAAACAAATTGTGGAGCCTAGGAATCAAACCCAGGACCTCCTGGTGTGAGAACTGGCACCTGACCAGTCGAGCTAGTAGAGGGGAGTTGATGTGGATAAGGTCAGGTGGGAGATAACCTGTTGGCTTGAGCGGAAATAAAAAAATACTAATGGCGCACCAGGTCGAGGTGCGCCATTAGCATGTATATACTTATGGCGCACCGAGGGGTGGTGCGCCATTAGTATTGTGCCCCCCATCCATATTCCCTCCCCTCTCTCTCCCCTCTCTCTCCCTCGCCCTCGCCCTCGATCCCCTTCCCCTCTCCTCTCCCAACGCTGCTACCCCGCCGCCTCGACGCCGCCCCGACGTCGGCGCCGCTCTCCCCGTCGCCCCACCTCGTTGGACGCCATCGCCCCGCCGCCCTCGTAGCCGGCCTCCTCATCGCCGCTTCCCTCCCGCCGCCAAGCGTAGGTGAGCAACCGCCGCCCTTCCCTTCCCCTCCCCTCCCATCCTCCCCCGCCGCCGCGCGGCCCCGGATCCGTCCTCGTGCGGATCCCCCCCCCCCCCCCGCAAGCTGCACGCGCCCGCCGCCCTGCAAGCTTCCGGTTGCCCGCGCCCGCCCTGCTCCGCTTGCGGCGCCGCCAGCCGCCCCCGAGCCCGCCTCCATGCCCGGACTCGCCCGCGTCGCCGTGGCCCTACCAGGCCTCGCCTGCACCACCGCAGCCCTGCCCAGCCTCGCTCGCGTCCTTTCCTGGGCCCGTGCGCGTCCGTCGTCCTGCCAAGCCGTGCCGCCGTGGCCCAGCCCGGCCTCGCCTGCGCCACCGCAGCTCTGCCCAGCCTCGCTCGCGTCCTTTCCCAGGCCCGCGCGCGCCTGCCGCCCTGCGAAGCCGCGCCGCTCCTGCCGCTGCCCTTCGTCGGCCTGCTCGCCCGCTCCACTGCCGCCCTGCTCCGCTGCGGGGTCGGGGCGGTTCCCTTCGCAGCCGGCGGTGCGCTGAATTTTCTGTTCTTTTCTTTCTGTCCATGACAATTATCTAGTTTTTCGATTACACAATTACCATGCCCGAGTCAAGTCTCAATCTTGTTTGTTGGTCTTCCTTTTTTATCAGATAAAATCAGGAGGTTTAGTTGTTTGGACAAAAGGAGACGTTCATTTTGTTTACAAGGAAGCAATTATCTAGAAAATTTCTATGTTGCCAGAGACTTGCCATGTGCTGTGTAGTTTAGCTCCATTATTAGAATAGCAGACTTTGAAAACAAGCATATATTCTCTTCTTCTACTTCTTCTTTTTCTGAAATTAGAGAAGATTTGGCTGCTGCTGCTTTAGTTTTCATGCCCAATCAACCAATTCTCCTTTTATCCATTTGATTGGCTCCTATTATAATTGCAGAGGATAAGAAGAACTTGCTCTGTTCTTGCTTGTACACCAATCTCTGCTTCAACTGCTGCATTTACTTTCATGTAACAGTCTTGTACCCAATGCTTCAGTGGCAGTGCATCCTAAGCAATGACAACCTATTATTAAGTACAGCAGTATTTTTTGCATTTCTTCTGGTGATAGTTTTTTTACACTAGTTCTTCTGTCTCAATAGTCCTAGCACTGCACTTAAACCTACCTCTCAGAACAGGTTCAGTCAGCTGTTAGACTTGTCTTGATAATTTCATTGACTGTTATCGCTTGCAGGTCCCCGACATTTCCAGCTCGCGGCGCCGCACTGCCACGCCCACGCGCCATTCTAGTTCCACGGCTACTCGTTCGCGTCGAGCCCTCCGGTGTTCATATGGGTTCAGTTCGAGCATCAGCAGAGGTCCTTCACGGGTTTCGTCAGGGTACAGGACAGGTACACTACGATTTGCTCAGAAATTTGTCATGAACAACATTCAGATTTTGGTGTAGATGCTATTTGCTGCATTGCATCTTTTTTGTGTGTGCTAATCTGCTTGTGCTTGATACAGTTTACTGAAACTGTTTTAGTCCCAGAAATAGTTTACTGAAATTGTTGTAGTCTGAAGAAACAGTTTACTGAAACTCTTGTAGTCTAAACTGATGTTGGTGTAGATACTATTTTACTGCATGAAAATATGTAGAATCTTTCTTTAGTTGAGTGCTAATCCGATCGTGCTTGGAGAAAGGATATTATAGAAGAGTAAAAGTACTTCATTTAGAATTTGGTAGTTTCCTGAAACTGTTGCAGTTTTATACAAGAGTAAAAGTAGTTTGATTTGCCATGTGGATTTGTTCAGTCCTTGATTCAGATAATTCAGTTCCATTCTGGAACATTTGCTCATAGATAGATAGGCAAATCAAGTTCAGTCATCTCATTTCACCTTTTTAGATAATATACTAATTTTCTAACCTCTGAATTAATTCCTAAAAAAACCTCTGAATATAATTCAGGTAGTTTTTTTACAATAGCACATAAAGCTTAGTTCCTTGCACATTATATTGTTTGATTGAAGGCACAGGACAGGTACACTAACATTTTGCTTAGGAATTTGTCATGCACAGGAACTGAAGGCCTTTGATGTAACATTTAGGTTGTTTAGGAACAAGTTTTTTTTATACGCTCATTGAAGCATTTCTATATATAATCTGAATATATAGAAGCATTTCTTTATCAATCATTTTCTTCTCCAATCTGATAAAGAACGGATGCTGCATTTATGTTCATGTAATCCGAATATATAGACCTTCTATATAGTCATGCAATCTGAATTTATGTTCAGCACTTGAAGGAAAAAACTATACACGCTTTGTTAATTATATAAAGACGTACAACAAATTTCAAATTGAAGCAACAAGTGTGATCCTCAATGAGTCTCAATGTAGGGTGACCTACGTTTATTAATGGGTCTGGCCCAATGATTGACCATATTTTTGTGAGCATGATGGTAGAACTGAATCAGCACAGGCCTTTTTTTTAACACTGGGCTTTGCCACGTGTTGTTTGTCTTGTAAATAGAGCATTGGATCATGCTGAAATTTTGCAGGTACCTCGAGAGGCCCTTGAGTTTGCCGGAATGTCGATTAACTTCCGTTCCGGCAAATTCAGGTACTCCATATGTCCTATTTTCAGCAAAGGTCATGCTAAAATTTTCTGTGAATTTTAGCATGACTTTGCTAAAAATAGGACATATGGGGTACTTGTGACTAATGCATGGGCTGGGGTATCTTAGTAGTTAATTAAGTAGGATCAAGTGCCCTGGCGTACTTGTGACTAATGCATGGCTTTTAGGGTGCCTCGGTGTCGATAAAAACCGAAATGATGAAAGCTTAGGCTTTTAGGGTGCCTCGGCGTCGAAAAACCCTCAATGATAAAAGCTTAGATTTTAGGATGCCTCGGTGTCAACAAACCCTAAATGATGAGACCATGATCTTGTTCCTTGACAATAAACAACTTTTTGACCAAACTTTGTTTCTATTTAGAGAGAAACATGGCCCACAACGATGAGGCCGGGGGTTCGGGCGGCAAGGCATTCTGGGAGCTGTCCTAGGAGATGGAGGAACAACCTCACTTGTATGAGGACACCGCCTTCCCCACCGATCCTGAGACCACTAATAGTGCCGCCGAGGATGACCCCACTGATGCCACCACTGATGGTGCCGCCGAGGATGCCACCACTGATGATGGCGGCGCACGCACAGATGGCAGCCAAAAGAGGCAACGGAAGGACCGGCGCCCGACCGTGCTCCGCACCCTCAAGGAGGAAGTTACTGAAGTGGACTCCGACGGGAATCCAACGGCGCCCGAACGAATAGTCAAGGGGTACTCGCTTCAGCTCGGGTGCATTCTCTGGAGCACCGTCTCGATCAACACCGAGAACCTGAGGCATCCTGACCGAGGGAATTTGCGCAACCTCCTCTTCACGAAGCTGCACGAACGATACAAGTTCCCCGCTGAATTTGAAAACACAAGCCTCAAAGGGAATAAAGTGAACAATGCTGCCCTCACGAAGATGAGCAAGGCCCTGTCTACTTGGAAAAGCAATGTGAAGAGAATGATCGAGAAAGGTGAGAGTTATGAGAAGATCAAGGAGAAAAATCCTTCGATCACCGAAGATGACTACAACGACTTCAAGATCAATTGCTCGAGCACCGCACACTCCCAATCAAGTCAGTGGGGGAAAGAAATGCGGGAGCTGAACTTAGGGGAACACACACTCGGTCCTAGCGGTTACAGAGTGGCGGAGCCTATATGGGACAAGGAGGAGGCGGACCGTGCCGAGCAAGGCCTACCGCCCCTCTACCATGTCCGATCATCACGTGAGATGGAGTAGTTTCAATGGTGAACATCACTATGTTGATCATATCTACTATATGATTCACGCTCGACCTTTCGGTCTCCGTGTTCCGAGGCCATATCTGTTATATGCTAGGCTCGTCAAGTATAACCTGAGTATTCCGCGTGTGCAACTGTTTTGCGCCCGTTGTATTTGAACGTAGAGCCTATCACACCCGATCATCACGTGGTGTCTCAGCACGAAGAACTTTCGCAATGGTGCATACTCAGGGAGAACACTTCTTGATAATTAGTGAGAGATCATCTTATAATGCTACCGTCAATCAAAGCAAGATAAGATGCATAAAAGATAAACATCACATGCAATCAATATAAGTGATATGATATGGCCATCATCATCTCGTGCTTGTGATCTCCATCTTCGAAGCACCGTCATGATCACCATCGTCACCGGCGCGACACCTTGATCTCCATCGCAGCATCGTTGTCGTCTCGCCAATCTTATGCTTCCATGACTATCACTACCGCTTAGTAATAAAGTAAAGCATTACATCGCGATTGCATTGCATACAATAAAGCGACAACCATATGGCTCCTGCCAGTTGCCGATAACTCGGTTACAAAACATGATCATCTCATACAATAAAATTTAGCATCATGTCTTGACCATATCACATCACAACATGCCCTGCAAAAACAAGTTAGACGTCCTCTACTTTGTTGTTGCAAGTTTTACGTGGCTGCTACGGGCGTAAGCAAGAACTCATCTTACCTACGCATCAAAACCACAACGATAGTTTGTCAAATAGACTCCGTTTTAACCTTCTCAAGGACCGGGCGTAGCCACACTCGGTTCAACTAAAGTTGGAGAGACAGTCTTCCGCAAGCCATCTATGTGCAAAGCACGTCGAGGGAACCGGTCTCGCGTAAGCGTACGCGTAAGGTTGGTCCGGATCATCTCGTCCAACAATACCGCTGAACCAAAGTATGACATGCTGGTAGGCAGTATGACTTGTATCGCCCACAACTCACTTGTGTTCTACTCGTGCAAATAACATCAAACCATAAAACCTGGGCTCTGATACCACTGTTGGGGAACGTAGTAATTTAAAAAAAATTCCTACGCACACGCAAGATCATGGTGATGCATAGCAACGAGAGGGCAGAGTGTTGTCTACGTACCCTCGTAGACCGAAGCGGAAGCGTTGACACAACATAGAGGAAGTAGTCGTACGTTCTCCTCACGATCCAACCGATCACAGCACCGTTACTCCGGCACCTCCGAGTTCTTGGAACACGTTCAGCTCGATGACGATCCCCGGGCTCCGATCCAGCAAAGCGTCGGGGAAGAGTTCCGTCAGCACGACGGCGTGGTGACGATCTTGATGTGTTACCGGCGCAGGGCTTCGCCTAAGCACTGCAACGATATGACCGAGGTGGAATTTGGTGGAAGGGGGCACCGCACACGGCTAAGGAACGATCCGTAGATCAACTTGTGTCTTTGGGGTGCCCCCTGCCCCCGTATATAAAGGAGCCAAGGGGGAGGGGCTGGCCGGCCAAGCCTGGCGCGCCAGGAGAGTCCTACTCCCTCTGGGAGTACGATTCCCCCCCCCCCCAATCCTAGTTGGACTAGGATTCTCCAAGGGGGAGAGAGAGAGAGGGGGCGCCCACCTCTCCTAGTCCTAATAGGACTAGGGGAAGGGGGGAGGCGCGCAGCCCATGAGGGCAGCCCTCTCACCTCTCCTCCAAGGCCCATGTTGGCCCATTATGCTCCCGGGGGGTTCCGGTAACCCTCCCGGTATTCCGGTAAAATCCTGATTTCACCTGGAATGCATCCGATGTCCAAACATAGGCTTCCAATATATCATTCTTTACGTCTCGACTATTTCGAGACTCCTCGTCATGTCCGTGATCACATCCGGGACTCCGAACTCCTTCGGTACATCAAAATGCATAAACTCATAATAACTGTCATCGTAACGTTAAGCGTGCGGACCCTACGGTTCGAGAACAATGTAGACATGACCGAGACATGTCTCCGGTCAATAACCAATAGCGGGACCTGGATGCCCATATTGGTTCCTACATATTCTACGAAGATCTTTATCGGTCAGACCGCATAACAACATACGTTGTTCCCTTTGTCATCGGTATGTTACTTGCCCGAGATTCGATCGTCGGTATCCAATACCTAGTTCAATCTCGTTACCGGCAGGTCTCTTTACTCGTTCCGTAATACATCATCTCACAACTAACACATTAGTTGCAATGCTTGCAAGGCTTATGTGATGTGCATTACCGAGAGGGCCCAGAGATACCTCTCCGACAATCGGAGTGACAAATCCTAATCTCGAAATACGCCAACCCAACATGTACCTTCGGAGACACCTGTAGAGCACCTTTATAATCACCCAGTTATGTTGTGACGTTTGGTAGCACACAAAGTGTTCCTACGGTAAACGGGAGTTGCATAATCTCATAGTTAAAGGAACATGTATAAGTCATGGATAAAAGCAATAGCAACATACTAAACGATCGGGTGCTATGCTAATGGAATGGGTCATGTCAATCAGATCATTCAACTAATGATGTGATCTCGTTAATCAAATAACAACTCTTTGTTCATGGTTAGGAAACATAACCATCTTTGATTAATGAGCTAGTCAAGTAGAGGCATACTAGTGACACTCTGTTTGTCTATGTATTAACACATGTATTATGTTTCCAGTTAATACAATTCTAGCATGAATAATAAACATTTATCATGATATAAGGAAATAAATAATAACTTTATTATTGCCTCTAGGGCATATTTCCTTCAGTCTCCCACTTGCACTAGAGTCAATAATCTAGATCACATCACCATGTGATTAACATCAATAGTTCACATCATCATGTGATTAACACCCATAGTTCACATCGATATGTGACCAACACCCAAAGGGTTTACTAGATTCAGTAATCTAGTTCACATCGCTATGTGATTAACACCCAAAGAGTACTACGGTGTGATCATGTTTTGCTTGTGAGAGAAATTTAGTCAACGGGTCTGCCACATTCAGATCCGTTATGTATTTTGCAATTTTCTATGTCTACAATGCTTTGCATGGAGCTACTTTAGCTAATTGCTCCCACTTTCAATATGTATCTAGATTGAGACTTAGAGTCATCTAGATTAGTGTCAAAACTTGCATCGACGTAACCTTTTACGACGAACCTTTTTGTCACCTCCATAATCGAGAAACATATCCTTATTCCACTAAGGATAATTTTGACCGCCGTCCAGTGATCTACTCTTAGATCAGAATTGTACTCCCGTGCCAATCTCAGGGTAGGGTATACAATAGGTCTGGTACACAGCATGGCATACTTTATAGAACCTATGGCCAAAGCATAGGGAATGACTTTCATTCTCTTTCTATCTTCTGCTGTGGTCGGGCTTTGAGTCTTACTCAATTTCACACTTTGTAACACAGGCAAGAAATCTTTCTTTGACTGTTCCATTTTGAACTACTTCAAAATCTTGTCAAGGTATGTACTCATTGAAAAAACTTATCAAGCGTCTCGATCTATCTCTATAGATCTTGATGCTCGATATGTAAGTAGCTTCCCCGAGGTCTTTCTTTGAAAAACTTCTTTCAAATACTCCTTTATGCTTTACAGAATAATTCTACATTATTTCCGATCAATAATATGTCATTTACATATACTTATCAGAAATGTTGTAGTGCTCCCACTCACTTTCTTGTAAATACAGGCTTCACCGCAAGTCTGTATAAAACTATATGCTTTGATCAACTTATCAAAGCGTATATTCCAACTCCGAGATGCTTGCACCAGTCCATAGATGGATCGCTGGAGCTTGCATATTTTGTTAACACCTTCAGGATCGACAAAACCTTCTAGTTGCATCGTATACAACTCTTCTTTAATAAATCCATTAAGGAATGTAGTTTTGTTTATCCATTTGCCGGATTTCATAAAATGCGACAATTGCTAACATGATTCGGACAGACTTAAGCATAGATACGAGTGAGAAACTCTCATTGTAGTCAACACCTTGAACTTGTCGAAAACCTTTTGCAACAATTCTAGCTTTGTAGATAGTAACACTACTATCAGTGTCCGTCTTCCTCTTCAAGATCCATTTATTTTCTCTGGCTTGCCGATCATCGGGCAAATCCCTCAAAGTCCATACTTTGTTCTCATATATGGATCATATCTTAGATTTCATGGCCTCTAACCATTTCGCGGAATCTGGGCTCATCATCGCTTCCTCATAGTTCGCAAGTTCGTCATGGTCTAGTAACATGACTTCCAGAACAAGATTACCGTACCACTCTGGTGCGGATCTCACTCTGGTTTACTTACGAGATTCGGTAGTAACTTGATCTTGAAGTTACATGATCATCATCATTAGCTTCCTTACTAATTGGTGTAGTAGTCACAAGAACAGATTTCTGTGATGAACTACTTTCCAATAAGGGAGAAGGTACAATTACCTTATCAAGTTTTCTACTTTCCTCCCACTCACTTCTTTCGAAAGAAACCCTTTCTCTAGAAAGTTTCCGAACTTAGCAACAAAAGTCTTGCCTTCGGATCTGTGATAGAAGGTGTATCCAACAGTTTCCTTTGGATATCCTATGAAGACAAATTTCTCCGATTTGGGTTCGAGCTTATCAGGTTGAAGCTTTTTCACATAAGCATCGCAGCCCCAAACTTTAAGAAACGACAGTTTAGGTTTATTGCTAAACCATAGTTCATACGGTGTCGTCTCAACGGATTTAGATGGTGCCTCTTTTAACGTGAATGCAGCTGTCTCTAATGCATGATCCCAAAACGATATTGGTAAATCGGTAAGAAACATCATAGATTGTACTATATCCAATAAAGTACGGTTATGACGTTCGGACACACCATTATGCTGTGGTGTTCCAGGTGGCATGAATTTGTGAAACTATTCCACATTGTTTTAATTGAAGACCAAACTCGTAACTCAAATATTTGTCTCCGCGATCAGATCGTAGAAACCTTATTTTCTTGTCACACTCGGATTTTCACTTCACTCTAAAATTCTTTGAACTTTTCAAACGTTTCAGACTTATGTTTCATCAAGTAGATATACCCATATCTGCTCAAATCATCTGTGAAGGTTAGAAAATAATGATACTTGTCGCGAGCCTTAATATTCATCGGATCATATACATCAGTATGTATGATTTCCAACAAATTTGTTGCTTGCTCCATTGTTTCGGAGAACGGCGTTTTTTAGTCATCTTGCCCAAGAGGCATGGTTTGCAAGCATCAAGTGATTCATAATCAAGTGATTCCAAAATCCCATCAGCATGGAGTTTCTTCATGCGCTTTACACCAATATGACCTAAACGGCAGTGCCACAAATAGGTTGCACTATCATTATTAACTTCGCATCTTTTTGGTTTCAATATCATGAATATGTGTATCACTGCGATCGAGATCCAATGAACTATTTTCATTGGTGTGTATGACCATAGAAGGTTTTATTCATGTAAACAGAACAACAATTGTTCTCTAACTTAAATGAATAACTGTATTGCAATTAACATAATCAAATCATATTCATGCTCAACGCAAACACCAAACAACACTTATTTAGTTTCAACACTAATCCCGAAAGTATAGGGAGTGTGTGATAATGATCATATCAATCTTGGAACCACTTCCAACACACATCGTCACCTTGTCCTTTAACTAGTCTTTGTTCATTCTGCAACTCCCGTTTCGAGTTACGAAATTTTAGCAACTGAACTAGTACCAAATACTAAGGGGTTGCTATGAACACTAGTAAAGTACACATCAATAACATGTATATCAAATATACTTATGTTCACTTTGCCATCCTTTTTATCCGCCAATCACTTGGGGTAGTTCCGCTTCCAGTGACCAGTCCCTTTGCAGTAGAAGCACTTAGTCTCAGGCTTAGGACCATACTTGGGCTTTTTCACTTGAGCAGCAACTTGCTTGCCGTTCTTCTTGAAGTTCCCCTTCTTTCCTTTTGCCCTTTTCTTGAAACTAGTGATCTTGTCAACCATCAACACTTGATGTTTTTCTTTGATTTCTACCTTCGCTGATTTTAGCATCGCGAAGAGCTTGGGAATATTTTCCGTTATCCCTTGCATATTATAGTTCATCACGAAGTTCTACTAACTTGGTGATGGTGACTAGAGAATTCTGTCAATCACTATCTTATCTGGAAGATTAACTCCCACTTGATTCAGCTGCCGACTTCACCGAGCCTCAGATAGGCGAGGTGCGAAATATTCTCAGCCCCAACACACTCAAGAAGGCGGTCTGTGAGCAGAACTCGGTCCCATTACAGGAGAAGAAGAAGGCACGCAAAAGAAAGACAAACAAGGGTGCGGGCCAGCCGGCACCGAGTACGATCCGTGCTCAGGACGGGCCACCTTCACCTGAGGATTTAATGAGGAGGGTGCATGTGGCGGGTAGGCCGATGCTACCGAGAAATATGCTCGATGTTGCAGCCGGTGCTATGCGGAGTCTGCATGACAGTGTTCTTTCTTTGGAGAAGCGGCGTCTCAGAGAGAAGGATGTGGCATACCCGGTTTTCGTAGCCAAGGTGCCAGAGGGCAAGGGCTTTGTGGATAACTCCATCGGGGGTACGATCGTCCTGCGGTTTGATGACATCCACGCTATGTTGAACCTTCATCCGCTGCACTACACCTTCGTTCGGCTATTTTCGCTGAGTATGGAGATGCGGATCATTCGCGACAAGACCCCGGACATCGTGATAGTCGACCCCTTCTACATGCGTGCCAAGATCTTGGGCAGCGCTGGGGACCGGCAAGTCACGAGTTCTTACCTCGAAGGCGTCATTCTGGCAAACCCAGATAAGGATAACTTCCTCGTGCCTTACTTTCCCGAGTAAGTCCTCCCCTCAACCGCCCCGTAACATACGAATTCTTAGATTTCGATCGTTTTTCTTTTAACATTCCGTGTTTTCTGCAGTGACACACATTGCACGCTCATCGTCCTAAGCCCCAAATATTCCATGGCCACGTATTTCGACCCGGACCGTCAGTCGAACGTAGACTACACAAATGTCAACAAGGTTCTTGATGATGTTCTCCCCGGCTACGCCCAATCTGGAGGCACCTTCAACAGGCCTATTCGTAAGTACGGCAAGCACGTGTTCTCCCACAATACGACGTTCTGCTGCATCAAGCAGCCGCCTGGCAGTCAGAAGGGTGCCTACTACGCCATCCATCACATGCGGGCGATCGTACGGGACCATCATCAACTTCTGCTACCGAGTAAACTCAAAGATTGGGCCGCGAGCGTGTCGGCAATCCAGGACGCGGACATCAGACAAGAATTCTTTCGCATCCAGTCAGAGTTTGTGAAAATCATCCATTAAGATGTCCTTCGTACCTCGGGGCAGTTCTACCTCAGAAATCAACCGTCCAACAGTGAGATAGACGGAATGCTACAAATGCAGGATGACAACGCCAGTAATTTCATGACTCCCACGATAGACGGCGGCTTCATCCACGTTCCGGCCCCTTGAGTCGAGTCGAAAGCAGTGATGATGTGTCTAGTTCTGAAACATCGATTGGCTCATGTTGTAATTAAACTTTAATGAACTTGTAGTATGTTTCTTTGGTTTCGAGAGTCGTTCAACTTAGATGTAATCGATGCTATTAATGTCTTGCTTTTCTCTTCCGATCGTTCTGTTGCATACTTATATATTGCTTATGTATTGTCTGTGAATTGGTACTAACGTTTCGTTTGGCTAGTGCATAGCGATGCCGTCGTATGTCGTGTACAAGGCTAAGGTTCCCAGAGTCTACGACGACTGGGGCGAGTGTCGGAGACAGGTTCACCGATTCAGCGGAAACAGTTACAAAGGGTACACCACTAGGGCCGAGGCCGAATCTAGATACGCCCGTTATCTAGCGCGAGAGGGGAGGGAGCGTTGGAGGAACCGGATGAAGACGAGTTTCATCGTGATGATGCTCATCGTGATGACTGCAGCTCTCTTCTATGTGATGGTAGTTTAGATGATCGATATCGACTTGTAATGTGAAGACAAACTCACTACTCGCGGTCTCGAGACTTGTAATATAATGTTCTATCTTTGTTCGGTCTTTTCAATTCGGAGACTAATATGATGAATTGTATTCAGAGACTAATATGATGAATTGTATTCAGAGACTAATCTTCTATTGTATTCGATGAATCTGTTGTTGATGTGTGCTGTCTATATTTTGTCCAATTATACATTTTGTAACCTGTGCAAAAAAACAGAAAATTAAAAAATTAAAAAAAAACTAATATTCATACTAATGGCGCATCACATAACAGTGCGCCATTAGTATTCCAGAGGATACTAATGGCGCATCCCTAAGCAGTGCGCCATTAGTATGCCGAGGTTACTAATGGCGCATCACGTTGTGGTGCGCCATTAGTATGCCAAAGCACCTGGCTATACATGGCCCCTGGGAGGCATACTAATGGCGCACCGTGCCCTATACTAATGGCGCACCGGTGGTGCGCCATTAGTATACCAGATACTAATGGCGCACCAGTGGTGCGCCATTAGTAAATATTACTAATGGCGTGCTAGTAATGGCGCACCACTAATGCGCCATTAATGGCCAAATTAGGTGCGCCATTAGTAGCCCTTTTTCTAGTAGTGGCTAGGTCATTTCACTGAACACATTGAAGAAGCCGACTGTTGTGATGATGGATGACGCTGGCTCGTCCTTGTGAGGCGGTTGGAGGGGAGGTGACGAGCCCGTAGGCGATATTGGAAGAGCCGATGACGTGATGGGAGGGATCATCGGCGATCGGGCCATCGACATAGCTGACGCCTTCTTACTCGCACGGGCCGCAACCTTGACTGATGGATCCCACAACGGCTTCTTCGCCCATAGGGTAGCCTTGGCGGTGATGGCAGTGATGTCTACTATGCAACCTTCTTCTTGTTTACGTTGTTGAGCCTCCAAGTGCAGAGGTTTGTAGGACAGTAGCAAATTTCCCTCAAGTGGATGACCTAAGGTTTATAAATCTGTGGGAGGCGTAGGATGAAGATGGTCTCTCTCAAGCAACCCTGCAACCAAATAACAAAGAGTCTCTTGTGTCCCCAACACACCCAATACAATGGTAAATTTTATAGGTGCACTAGTTCGGCAAAGAGATGGTGATACAAGTGCAATATGGATGGTAGATATAGGTTTTTGTAATCCGAAAATATAAAAGCAGCAAGGTAACTAATGATAAAAGTGAGCACAAACGGTATTACAATGCTACGAAACAAGGCCTAGGGTTCATACTTTCACTAGTGCAAGTTCTCTCAACAATAATAACATAATTGGATCATATAACTATCCCTCAACATGCAACAAAGAGTCACTCCAAAGTCACTAATAGAGGAGAACAAACGAAGAGATTATGGTAGGGTACGAAACCACCTCAAACTTATTCTTTCTGATCGATCTATTCAAGAGTCCGTAGTAAAATAACACGAATCTATTCTTTCCGTTCGATCTATCATAGAGTTCGTACTAGAATAACACCTTAAGATACAAATCAAACACAACCCTAATGTCACCTAGATACTCCAATGTCACCTCAAGTATCCGTGGGTATGATTATACGATATGCATCACACAATCTCAGATTCATCTATTCAACCAACACAAAGTACTTCAAAGAGTGCCCCAAAGTTTCTACCGGAGAGTCAAGACAAAAACGTGTGCCAACCCCTATGCATAAGTTCACGAGGTCATGGAACCCGCAAGTTGATCACCAAAACATACATCAAGTGAATCACGTGATATCCCATTGTTACCACAGATAAGCACATGCAAGACATACATCAAGTGTTCTCAAATCCTTAAAGACTCAATCCGATAAGATAACTTCAAAGGGAAAACTCAATCCATTACAAGAGAGTAGAGGGGGAGAAACATCATAAGATCCAACTATAATAGCAAAGCTCGCGATACATCAAGATCGTGCCAAATCAAGAACACGAGAGAGAGAGAGAGAGAGAGAGAGAGAGAGAGATCAAACACATAGCTACTAGTACATACCCTCAGCTCTGAGGGTGAACTAGTCCCTCCTCGTCATGGAGAGCGCCGAGATGATGAAGATGGCCACCGGTGAGGGATCCCCCCTCCGGCAGTGTGCTGGAACAGGGTCCCGAATGGTTTTTGTTGGCTACAGAGGCTTGCGGCGGCGGAACTCCTGATCTATTCTGTTCCCCGAAGTTATTAGGGTATATATATATATATATATATATATGTATATATATATATAGGCGAAAGAAGTCGGTCAGGGGGGCCACGAGGGGCCCACGAGGGTGGGGGCGCGCCCAGGGGGCAGGCACGCCTCCTGGCCTTGTGGCCACCTCGAAGCTTCCTTGACTTCAACTCCAAGTCTCCTGGATCACGTTCGTTCCAAAAAATCACGCTCCCGAAGGTTTCATTCCGTTTCGACTCCGTTTGATATTCCTTTTCTGCGAAACACTGAAACAAGGGAAACAACAGAAACAGGCACTGGGCTCTGGGCTCCTGGTTAATAGGTTAGTCCCAAAAATAATATAAAAGTGTTTAATAAAGCCCATAAACATCCAAAACATATAATATAATAGCATGGAACAATAAAAAAATTATAGATACGTTGGAGATGTATCAGCATCGCCAAGCTTAATTCCTGCTCGTCCTCGAGTAGGTAAATGATAAAAACAAAAATTTTGATGTGGAATGCTACCTAACATATTTATCAATATAATGTTTATTGTGGCAAGAATATTCAGATCCATAAGATTCAAAACAAAAGTTTTATATTGACATGAAAATAATAATACTTCAAGCATACTAACAAAGAAATCATGTCTTCTCAAAATAACATGGCCAAAGCAAGCTATCCCTACAAAATCATATAGTCTTGCTATGCTCTATCTTCATCACACAAAATATTTAAATCATGCACAACCCCAATGACAAGCCAAGCAATTGTTTCATACTTTTTGACGTTCTCAAACTTTTTCAATCTTCACGCAATACATGAGCGTGAGCCATGGACATAGCACTATAGGTGGAATAGAATGGTGGTTGTGGAGAAGACAAAAAGGAGAAGATAGTCTCACATCAACTAGGCGTATCAACGGGCTATGGAGATGCCCATCAATAGATATCAATGTGAGTGAGTAGGGATTGCCATGCAACGGATGCACTAGAAATATAAGTGTATGAAAGCTCAAAAAGAAACTAAGTGGGTGTGCATCCAACTCGCTTGCTCACGAAGACCTGGTGCATTTTGAGGAAGCCCGTCATTGGAATATACAAGCCAAGTTCTATAATGAAAATTCCCACTAGTATATGGAAGTGACAACATAGGAGACTCTATCATGAAGATTATGGTGCTACTTTGAAGCACAAGTGTGGTAAAAGGATAGTAGCATTGTACCTTCTCTCTTTTTCTCTCATTTTTTATTTTTTTATTTAGCCTTTTCTCCTTTTTTATGGCCCCCTTTTTTTTAGTCCGGAATCTCATCCCGACTTGTGGGGGAATCATAGTCTCCATCATCCTTTCCTCACTGGGACAATGCTCTAATAATGATGATCATCACACTTTTATTTACTTACAACTCAAGAATTACAACTCGATTCTTAGAACAAAATATGACTCGATATGAACGCCTCTGGCGGTGTATCGGGATGTGCAATGACTCATGAGTGACATGTATGAAAGAATTATGAATGGTGGCTTTGCCACAAATACAATGTCAACTACATGATCATGCAAAGCAATATGACAATGATGGAGCGTGTCATAATAAACGGAACGGTGGAAAGTTGCATGGCAATATATCTCAGAATGGCTATGAAAATGCCATAATAGGTAGGTGTGGTGGCTGTTTTGATGAAGGTATATAGTGGGCGTATGATACCGGAGAAAGGTGCGCGGTATTAGAGAGGCTAGCAATGGTGGAAGGGTGAGAGTGCGTATAATCCATGGACTCAACATTAGTCATAAAGAACTCATATACTTATTGCAAAAATCTATTAGTAATTGAAATGATGTACTACGTGCATGCTCCAAGGGGGATAGATTGGTAGGAAAAGACCATCGCTCATCCCCTACCGCCACTCATAAGGAAGACAATCAATAAATAAATCATGCTCCATGTCGGTGTCAAAACCGGCGGATCTCGGGTAGGGGGTCCCGAACTGTGCGTCTAGGCGGATGTTAACAGGAGACAGGGGACACGATGTTTTTACCCAGGTTTGGGCCCTCTCGATGGAGATAAAACCCTACTCCTGCTTGATTAATATTGATGATATGGGTAGTACAAGAGTAGATCTACCACGAGATCAAGGAGGCCAAACCCTAGAAGCTAGCCTATGGTATGATTATTGTTCATCCTACGGACTAAAACCCTCCGGTTTATATAGACACCAGAGAGGGTTAGGGTTACACAGAGTCGGTTACAATGGTAGGAGATCTACATATCCGTATCGCCAAGCTTGCCTTCCACGCCAAGGAAAGTCCCTTCCGGACATGGGATGAAGTCTTCAATCTTGTACCTTCATAGTCCAAGAGTCCGGCCGAAGGTATAGTCCGGCTATCCGGACACCCCCTAATCCAGGACTCCCTCAGTAGCCCCTGAACCAGGCTTCAATGACGACGAGTCCGGCGCGCAGATTGTCTTCGGCATTGCAAGGCGGGTTCCTCCTCCAAGTACTTCATAGAAGATTTTGAACACAAGGATAGTGTTCGGCTCTGCAAAATAAGTTTCCACATATTGCCATAGAGAGAATAATATTTACACAAATGTAATCTGCTGACATATTCCGTAGCATGACATCACACCACGGCCAAGCCTTTATTTGAATCGTTTTATTGTCCCACCTCACCGTGTTTAGCGAGGCGGTTTCCTTGGCACGTATTGTTGAGATCGTGTCCCCTTATTCCGGGATTCTCATCAATACGGGCGTGGGTAACCCAACCGCGCCATTGATTACGGCGCTTGGGAGATAAGCGAGATTTACCAGGCTGGTGGGGACGCGTGGTTGCGTCCGCCCATATAAGGGGATAAGGATCCACCTTTTCACCTACGCCTTCTTCCTCCTTTGCCTATCCATTTTCCGCGCACTCGAGCTCCAGCGCCCAAGTCCGCACTTCCCACCTCGACCTTCTCCAGCCATGTCCGGAGCGGGAGGCAGGTGGATGGTCTCCTCTTTTATGGAGGGACACATAAAAAAGTTGAGGAAGGCCAGATACTTGTCCAACGACATCGCGCACCGGCTTCCTGAAGAGGGGCAGCTCGTCCCCACCCCCAGGCCCCATGAGAGGGTGGTATTCCTCCCCTACTTCCTCCGTGGACTGGGTTCCCCTCTCCACCCATTTGTCCGCGGGCTCATGTTCTACTACAGCCTGGATTTCCATGATCTGGCCCCGAACTTTGTCCTCAACATTTCAGCGTTTATCGTCGTGTGCGAGGCTTTCCTCTGCATCCGCCCCCATTTCCGCCTATGGCTCAAGACTTTCAATGTCAAGCCAAAGGTGGTGCGCGGCAACCAGGCGGAGTGCGGAGGCGCCATGGTGGGCAAGATGCCCAACGTCCTATGGCTCGAGGGCTCCTTCGTGGAGACCCTAAAGGGGTGGCAATCGGGGTGGTTTTACATCACCGAGCCGCGCGACCCTGAATAGGTCGCAGCCCCCGAGTTCCGATCCGGACCCCCTACGCGGCTCACCTCCTGGAAAGAGATTGGCCTGTCGTGGGGTGAAAAAGGAGGTGACCGGACTGCAAACATGCATCCAAACCCAGGTGGACAAGAAGCTCAAGCTCGTCAACGTAGTCCAGGTTATACTCATCCGCCGGATCCTCCCGTGTCAACAACGGGCTTTCAACCTGTGGGAGTTCGACCCAGCGCAGCACCGAACTCTGAGCAGGCTCTTCGACACGACGTATGAAGATGCCTGGAAGGCACTTTTCAAGGGCGACGAGGCTCCCGCATCCGCTACCGAGGATTGCGGATTCAGCGTGCAGCGTCACGCTAGCGCGGTAAGCTGTTTCTACCTATTACAGGATTTTTGTTTTTCATAGTTTGACTCTATGTGGCATCTAAACTCCCTTACCTTTTACAGGATTGGCTGAAGAAGGCCGAAAAGGTTAACTGTCCGGCCCCTCTGCCCGAAGACCCAACCGATGGTCGCTTGGCGAAGCTGTTGGTTCCGGCACCCTATGTGGTGCCGGAGAAGAAGGCCACGAAGAAGGCCACGGGGACTCGAAAGAGTTCCCGGTGCCCGGTGGTGTCGGACTCATCGTTCGACGGCTCCGAGACGCACTCCTCCCGCGAAGACGAGGAGGAGGAAGAAGAAGCCTCTCCCCCTCCAGCGGGAGGAGGGAAGAAAAGGAAGGCCGCCCCAACCGGGGAGGCCGAAGGGTCCAAGAAGGGATACTCCACCAACGCCGATGATGGCGGAGAGGAGTGGTCGCTCATGGCCAAGCCCCTGGCGAAATCGTAAGTATCCGAATACCAGAGTAATTCATAGTATTCCTTTTATTGCACAGCTTTTCCTTATGTCGAATATAATCATGCAGTCTGCCCAAGGCCGGGCTCGACGAGTCGTCGAGCGGCTCCCCGGAATCGTCGGACGTGAATTCGCTTCCGACGGCTACCTCCCCCCGCCCTATGGACGACGCCGAAGTGTTGTCCCAACAGGTTCTGAGCCAGGAGGAGGTAGTCCTGGAGGAGCCGCAAGGCAACCTCCCGGACTCCAGGAGTAAAGGGGATAGAACCCCCCAGGGCTCCAAGTTCGGCTTTGAGCCGGACACCGCGCCGGAACCTTCAACGGTTCCGGACTCCGGTAGGCAGCCTCCTTCCAAGAGGAGCAAGCCTACCGAGCCGGCGACCTCCATCCAACCGGAGGCACCGGACAACTTGCTGGAGGTGCTTAACGGCGCCTCCATCGACGAGGAGCACCACACTATTATGAGTGCGGTGATCCAGAAGGTTCAGTCCGCCAAGAGCGTACTGATTGAAGCCTGTGCCAGCCTTTTAACAGGCTTTGAGGTAAGTAAAGAATGTGTAAAAAGATTACCGCATAGACAGTAGCCCCTGATGCTCTGTTTGGCGTTCGGAAAGAAAAGCCGAATAGAGGATCTAATAAAATTCGCAAGAGTCTAACAAAAAATGAGTCAATATGGTATGCAGGCTTTGCTGCTAACGTCCGCCGCACTGACTGCGGAGGTGGGCACGCTGAAGCAGGACCTCGAGCGGTCCGAGCAAGAGCTCAGCCTTGCCAAGCAGCAGCTCGAGGAGAAGGAAGGTAAGAGATACCTTATTGAAATATATAAAAGGTGCAATTGCAAAAAATGACAGGATTAACGTGGCTATTGTAGGGGCCACGACTGAGGTGGCGACCCTTAAGCAAGCGCTGTCCGAGGCCGAGAAGAAGGCGGCCACGGAGCGCACCGAGCGGGAGAAGTATGTGGCGCAGGTTGGCGAGGTGCGGCAAGAGCTCCAGGCTCTCATGAAAAAACATGAGAGTTTGGAGCTTGACTCGAAGACGCGAGCGTCCGAGCTCTTGGTGGCCTTTGAAAATGCCAAGTCTGCCAAGGCCGAAGCCCAGAAGGCCCTCCAGGAGGTGGATGCGATGAAAAAGATAGCGGCGGGTAAGGCATTCTTTATGCAAAGCAAACATGTAAAAGTGAGTAACTTGTTACTTACCCGAATCCGGAGCTCTCCAGGAGCATTCGTAGATTTGCCCCGCAGCGTATCCTATGCCGCCGCATTCTACCGAGACGAGGAGGGCATCTTGATGGAGAAGGTGTTCTGGTCTCAGTATGGTGAGGCTGGACACCCTGTGCCCTTGAGCGACTAGCTGAAGCAACTGGTCGAGCTCCATAAGGTGGCCGAACAGGCCATGAAGGGCCTCATAGTTTGGCTGTGGCCTGGAGAGGCTCTGCCTGGGTGCTACTTCGGGCTGGTGCGGCGGCTGGTGGAGGCCTGTCCAAGGCTCGAAGTCATCAAGCGCTCCGTCTGCATCGAAGGTGCCCGTAGGGCGCTTGCCCGCGCTAAGGTGCACTGGGGCAAGTTGGATGCTGAGAAGCTTGTGAAGGACGGGCCACCGCCGGGCAAAGAGCATCGCAAGCCCGAGATGTATTATGAGGGCGTTCTGGAGGGCGCCCGCCTTATGGCGGACGAATGCTCGAAAGATGTAATTTTTTAGTAAACTCGCTCGTTTGGTCCTGTGCGTTGAAAACTTGTTCATATGCGCTAAGCAATGCTTTTTTAATTTAAAATATTACCTTCTGTGCGGCCGTTTATCAAATTTGAGAGATGGCGAGTCGTCGGCTTCTGCCCCCATGCCACTAGTGCTGGGGTGTTCGGGATAAACCTGAGCGCTCTTTTTCCCATTTTGGGTCCTTCGAGGGAGGCGCTCAGCACAACGAACAAGGCAATCGGACTATAATGCTTGAACACTCTCACTTAGCCATAGAATTCTATAATTTTAAATTTCGGCGAAGCCCCTAGTATTCGGAAGACCAAGTTCGGGGCGCTATCCACGCCTAGGCCGGACAAAGCCGACTCCTCGCTCTAAGCGACATAAGTCGTTAGGGACTCGAAAAACCTCTCGAACAGCGACCGGCTCTCACTTCATCATGACAGTCAGTTTTAGCTTTGTCTACTGAGGTGCTTAGCCCAGCTCAACTGGGGCACAATCGCAGTAGTTCTCCTAGTGCTACCTTAGCCGATATAGCGGAACGTAAGGCACCAAAACATAGGAGCCGGGCAAACCCAACTATTGACCCAAGACATGATTCGGAGCCGATGCATATAGTGCTATAAGTTCGGGGTGCCGCACTTGTGAAAGTGTTCGGACTTCTCACACCATATTGAGGGGTACTTAAGCACCTGACGTATTGGCCGTACGAAAGTGTACGGGTGCGACATGTCATTAATGAACATATATAAAAGAGATTAATGCAGTAATAGACAAAAGCTATGCATTGTTTATTAGAAAAAGTTGCGATCCAAGCAGAACGATACGAATAGTGCGATAAGCAAAAGGTGGGACTATTTAACATGTCCTTTCCAGGGGCAGGCTGCGGAATGGTATGCGAAACAGGTATATTGCTCGTTATAGAGACCACCTGGGAGTTCCATAATGCGGCGTAACTTTCTGCTTCCCTGGTTCTCACATCGTTTGTGCGGAAATTGTACTGCCGATTAGGCCTTCCGAAGAATGGAGTCCTGAAAGTAATAGAAAATTAGGAAATTGGCAGCCCCTGGTGCGGTTTAAGGCGTGTTTCGGGCGTGCCGTGATGGTGCCCCTCCCCCTGTGCCCATGGTATTTCCAGAGCGTAGTTATGTACGCACAGCGCTGGTTTCGCAATGTCGCGAGGGCTGGGGTTGGGGCCGCATTGCTACGCCTGCTCGGAACGTGCCGGGCGACCTTGTTGTAGGTTACTCCGGGCTTGCTTGACGGTGTCCGGACGATTAATGGCCGGACTGGAGAATTGCCTTGAGAGGCTGCTTTGTAGTTCCGCTGCGAGAGCCGCCGTATGCTCCTCCGTTCGGAGAGAGCGTTCGGCGTTTCCATTGAACTTGGCAAATGCGGTTTGCCCGAGCAGTGCGTGATAGCCACTGCAGAACGGGACTATGTCGAAGATTAACTCCTCGCTTCGGAAATTATCCGGAGATCCGAAGACCACTTCAAGTGTAACTGAGCCTGTACAGTTGGCCTCTACACCTGGTCTGACGCCTTTAAAGGTCGTTTTAGTGGGCTTAATCCTCGAGGGATCCATGCCCATTTTCCGCACAGTATCCTGGTAAAGCAGGTTCAGGCTGCTGCCGCCGTCCATAAGGACTCTAGTGAGGTGAAATCCGTCAATAATTGGGTCTAGAACCAATGCGGCGAATCCGCCATAACGGATGCTAGTGGGGTGGTCCCTTCGATCAAAAGTGATCGGGGAGGAGGACCATGGGTTGAACTTTGGGGCGACTGGCTCCATCGCATATACGTCCCATAGCGCATGCTTCCACTCCCTCTTGGGGATGTGGGTTGCGTATATCATGTTCACCATCCGCACTTGTGGGGGAAAATCCTTCTGTCCATTGTTGTTCGGCGGCCGGGGCTCCTCCTCGTCATCGCTATGCAGCCCCTTGTCTCTATTTTCGGCATTTAACTTGCCTGCCTGCTTGAACACCCAACAATCCCTGTTGGTGTGATTGGCTGGCTTTTCGGGGGTGCCATGTATCTGGCACAAGCGGTCCAGTATTCGGTCCAAACTGGATGGGACCGGAGTATTTCTTTTGAATGGCTTTTTCCGTTGACCGGATTTATAGCCTCTGAATCCGGCATTAACTGTCGTATCCTCACTGTTGTCGCTGTTAATGCGGCGCTTTTGCTCGTTGGGACGTGACCTGCCACTGTTGTCCTTGGTATCTGAATTACCAGGGTTCTTGGTTAAGTTATTGCTACGAGCCAGCCAGCTGTCTTCTCCCGCGCAAAAGCGGGTCATGAGCGTCGTGAGTGCTGCCATAGATTTCGGCTTTTCCTGTCCAAGGTGCCGGGCAAGCCATTCGTCACGGATATTATGCTTGGAGGCCACTAGGGCCTCTGCGTCCGGACAGTCGACGATTTGATTTTTCTTCGTTACGAACCGTGTCCAGAATTGCCTGGCCGATTCCTCTGGCTGCTGAATTATGTGGCTTAGGTCATTGGCGTCTAGTGGTCGCACATAGGTGCCCTAGAAATTGTCGAGGAATGCGGCTTCCAAGTCCTCCCAACAACCAATTGATTCTGCTGGCAAGCTGTTAAGACAATGCCGAGCTGGTCCTTTAAGTTTGAGTGGGAGGTATTTGATGGCGTGTAGATCATCGCCGCGGGCCATGTGGATATGAAGGAGATAATCCTCGATCCATACCACAGGATCTGTTGTGCCATCGTATGACTCAATGTTTACGGGTTTGAAACCCTCGGGGATTTGATGATCCATTACTTCATCTGTGAAGCATAGTGGGTGTGCGGCGCCTCTGCACTGGGCTATGTCACGATGTAGCTCAAATGAGCTTTGTCTATTGTGTTCGGCCCGGCCGGATTTACTATAACCGGAGTGACGAGTACCGTCACGTGCCGTGGGGCGCCCACGCGATCCGTAGATCGATCTTGTTTGCCTTGCCTTGTCCTCCAATATGTCGCGCAGGTCGGGCGCATTTTCCCATGCCTTGGTATTTTTTGAGCGGCGCCGGGGTGCGGCTTGAGTGGAGGGCCGAGAGGCCTCTCTGTCGCGGCCACAAGGTGGCCGGTCGGCCGTATCATGCGCTGGTGATGTAGATTTAGGTGCTTCCTCCTCTAATCGGGGTAGCAACCTGCGCTTTGGGTTCATACTCTTCGATTGCAAGGACTTCAGTCCATCTGTCGGCTAGCAAATCTTGATCAGCTCTAAGCTATTGCTGTTTTTTCTTGAGGCTGCTCGCCGTGGACATAAGCCTGTGTCTGAAACGCTCTTGTTCGACGGGATCCTCCGGCACGACGAATTCGTCGTCGTCGAGGCTTGCCTCGTCTTCGGAGGGAGGCATGTAATTATCGTCCTCGACCTCTCTGTCTGCCGCTCTCTCATGAGGGCTGGCTTCTCCATCCTCCTGTGCTGAATCTTGCTGGAGGGGGTTTTCTTCGGCACTATCCGGAGTGTTATTATCTCCTGTGACGGGATCACTGTTTTTTGCTTTGGCAGGATTTAGAGCGGCGCCGCTGACGCCGGCGCTTAGGCTGCTTCTTGGAGGGGTCATCCTCCGCTGTTCCATCGCCATCTCCTTCTTTTGGGGTGTCCACCATATATATGTCATACAACGAGGTGGCTTTCCAGTGCCCTATAGGCGCTGGTTCTTCATCGTCTCCTGCATCGTCGATGTCTTCGGAGTCGAAGTCGAGCATGTCGGTTAAATCATCGACAGTGGCTACAAAGTGGGTGGTGGGTGTGCTTTGAATTTTTTCATCATCCGTATCCCAACCTTGCTGACCGTAGTCCGGCCAGGGCTCTCCTGATAAAGAGAGAGACTTTAGTGATTTTAGAATATCGCCGAAGGGCGAGTGCTGAAAGATGTCCGCGGCGGTGAACTCCATAATCGGCGCCCAATCGGATTCGATCGGCAGGGGCGTGGGGGGCTCGGAGTCCGGAGTGGAGTCCGGCGCCTTGGAGTCACGGGCTTCGCAGGGGACAAAGCTGGTGTTCGGCTCGACCGCCGTAGAGATTGCAGCCTCCGAGGTGGCGTTCAACAATCCGTCCTCGATCGACGCAGTTGGCTCCGAATTAAGAATCGGAGCCGATGCAGGTGCGTCCTCCAGGGCACTGTTCGGCGGCAGAGCTAAATCATGCCCTTTGTGACAGTGTGGCGCGCTCGGCTGTGGCTCGAATCCTTCGAAGATCAAGTCTTCGCGGATGTCAGCTGTGTAGTTCAAACTTCCAAATCTGACCTGATGGCCAGGGGCGTAGCTTTCGATCTTCTCCAGATGACCAAGCGAATTGGCCCGCAGTGCAAAGCCGCAGAATACGAAGTTCTGTCCGGGGAGAAAGGTCTCACCCTGGACTGCATTGCTGTTGATGATCGGAGGAGCCATCGGGCCTGAAAGTGACGACACAGAGGAACTCTCAATGAAAGCAGCAATGTCGGTGTCAAAACCGGCGGAACTCGGGTGGGGGGTCCCGAACTGTGCGTCTAGGCGGATGGTAACAGGAGACAAGGGACACGATGTTTTTACCCAGGTTCAGGCCCTCTCGATGGAGGTAAAACCCTACTCCTGCTTGATTAATATTGATGATATGGGTAGTACAAGAGTAGATCTACCACGAGATCAAGGAGGCTAAACCCTATAAGCTAGCCTATGCTATGATTGTTGTTCGTCCTACGGACTAAAACCCTCCGGTTTATATAGACACCGGAGAGGGTTAGGGTTACACAGAGTCGGTTACAATGGTAGGAGATCTACATATCCGTATCGCCAAGCTTGCCTTCCACGCCAAGGAAAGCCCCTTCCGGACACGGGACGAAGTCTTCAATCTTGTATCTTCATAGTCCAAGAGTCCGGCCGAAGGTATACTCCGGCTATCCGGACACCCCCTAATCCAGGACTCCCTCACTCCAACTTCATCACATAACGGTTCACCATACGTGCATGCTACGGGAATCACAAACTTTAACACAAGTATCTCTCAAATTCACAACTACTCAACTAGCATGACTCTAATATCACCATCTTTATATCTCAAAATAATTACCAAGCATCAAACTTCTCATAGTATTCAATGCACTTTATATGAAAGTTTTTATTATATCCCTCTTGGATGCCCATCATATTAGGACTGAATTCATAACCAAAGCAAATTACCACGCTGTTTAAGACTCTCAAAATAATATAAGTGAAGCATGAGAGATCATCTGTTTCTTCAAAATAAAACCACTGCCGTGCTCTAAAAGATATAAGTGAAGCACTAGAGCAAATGACAAACTACTCCGAAAGATATAAGTGAAGATCAATGAGTAGTCAAATAATTATGTAACTATGTGTAGACTTTCTAACATTTAAGAATTTCATATCTTGGTATTTTATTCAAACAGCAAGCAAAACAAAATAAAATTACATGACACTCCAAGCAAAACACATATCATGTGGTGAATAAAAATATAGCTCCAAGTAAAGTTACCGACGAACGAAGACGAAAGAGGGGATGCCTTCCGGGGCATCCCCAAGCTTAGGCTCTTGGTTGTCCTTGAATATTGCCTTGTGGTGCCTTGGGCATCCCCAAGCTTAGGCTCTTGCCACTCCTTATTCCATAGTCCATCGAATCTTTACCCAAAACTTGAAAACTTCACAACACAAAACTTAACAGAAAACTCGTAAGCTCCGTTAGCAAAATAAAACAAAATACCACTTCAAAGTACTGTATTGAACTCATTATTTATTTATATTGGTGTTAGACCTACTTTATTACAACTTCTCTATGGTTTATAACCTCTTTTACTAGCCATAGATTCATTAAAATAAGCAAACAACACACGAAAAACAGAATATGTCAAGAACAGAACAGTCTGTAGTAATCTGTAACTAACGCAAACTTCTGGAACTCTAAAAATTCTGCCAAAATAGAAAGACCTAAATAATTTTTTATTGATCTTCTGCAATTGGAATCAATATTATATCACGTTCTGGTCATTTTTAACTGTTGTTTTCGTGAACAGAAAGTTTCTGGAATTTTCAGCAAGATCAAATAACTATTATCCAAGAAGAACCTATAAGTTTAACTTGGTACAAACACTAATTAAAACATAAAACCACATCTAACCAGAGTCTAGATAGATTATTTATTCCTAAACAGAACCAAAAAGCAAGAAACTAAAATAAAATTGGGTTGCTTCCCAACAAGCGCTAACGTTTAACGCCCCTAGCTAGGCATGATGATTTCAATGATGCTCACATAAAAGATAAGAATTAAAACATAAAAAGAGCATCATGAAGAATATGAATAGCACATTTAAGTCTAACCCACTTCCTATGCATAGGGATTTTATGAGAAAACAACTTATGGGAACAATAATCAACTTGCATAGGAAGACCAAACAACCATAACTTCAAAACTTTAAGCACATAGAGAGGAAACTTGATATTATTGCAATTCCTACAAGTATATATTCCTCCCTCATAGAAATTTTTAGTAGCATCATGAATGAATTTAACAATACAACCAGCACCTAAGGCATTCTTTTCATGATCTACAAGCATAGAAAATTTACTACTCTCCACATAAGCAAAATTCTTCTCATGAATGATAGTGGGAGCAAACTCAACAAAACAATTATCATGTGAGGCATAATCCAATTGAAAACTAAAATCATGATGACAAGTTTTATGGTTATAATTATTCTTTATAGCATACATGTCATCACAATAATCATCATAGATAGAAACTTTATTCTCATAATCAATTGGAACCTCTTCCGAAATAGTGGATTCATCACTAAATAAAGTCATGACTTCTCCAAATCCACTTTCATAATTATCACAATAAGATTCAACACCCTCCAAAATAGTGGGATCATTACTTCCTAAAGTCGACACTCTTCCAAACCCACTTTCATCAATATAATCATCATAAATAGGAGGCATGCTTTCATCATAATAAATATTCTCATCAAAACTTGGGGGGCTAAGCAAATCATCTTCATCAAACATAGCATCCCCAAGCTTGTGGCTTTACATATCATTAGCATCATGGGTATTCAAAGAATTCATACTAACAACGTTGCAATCATGCTCATCATTCAAATAATTAGTGCCGAACATCCTAATGCATTCTCCTTCTAGCAATTGAGCACAATTTTCCGTTCCATCATTTTCACGAAAGATATTAAAAATTTGAAGCGTATGAGGCAAACTCAATTCCATTTTTTTGTAGTTTTCTTTTATAAACTAAACTAGTGATAAAACAAGAAACTAAAAGATTCGATTGCAAGATCTAAAGATATACCTTCAAGCACTCACCTCCCCGGCAACGGCGCCAGAAAAGAGCTTGATGTCTACTACGCAACCTTATTCTTGTAGACGTTGTTGGGCCTCCAAGTGCAGAGGTTTGTAGGACAGTAGCAAATTTCCCTAAAGTGGATGAGCAAAGGTTTATCAATCTGTGGGAGGCGTAGGATGAAGATGGTCTATCTCAAGCAACCCTGCAACCAAATAACAAAGAGTCTCTTGTGTCCCCAACACACCCAATACAATTGCAATATGGATGGTAGATATAGGTTTTTGTAATCCTAAAATATAAAAACAGCAAGGTAACTAATGATAAAAGTGAGCACAAACGGTATTGCAATGCTACGAAACAAGGCCTAGGGTTCATACTTTCACTAGTGCAACTAATCTCAACAATAATAACATAATTGGATCATATAACTATCCCTCAACATGCAACAAAGAGTCACTCTAAATTCCCTAATAGAGGAGAACAAACAAATAGATTATGGTAGGGTACGAAACCACCTCAAACTTATTCTTTCTGATCGATCTATTCAAGAGTCCGTAGTAAAATAACACGAAGCTATTCTTTCCGTTCGATCTATCATAGAGTTCGTACTAGAATAGCACCTTAAGATACAAATCAACCACAACCCTAATGTCACCTAGATACTCCAATGTCACCTCAAGTATCCGTGGGTATGATTATACGATATGCATCACACAATCTGATATTCATCTATTCAACCAACACAAATTACTTCAAAGAGTGCCCCAAAGTTTCTACTGGAGAGTCAAGACGAAAACGTGTGCCAACCCCTATGCGTAAGTTCACGAGGTTACGGAACCCACAAGTTGATCACCAAAACATATATCAAGTGAATCACGTGATATCCCATTGTCACCACAGATACGCACATGCAAGATATACATCAAGTGTTCTCAAATCCTTAAAGACTCAATCCGATAAGATAACTTCAAAGGGAAAACTCAATCCATTACAAGATAGTAGAGGGGGAGAAACATCATAAGATCCAACTATAATAGCAAAGCTCGTGATACATCAAGATCGTGCCAAATCAACAACACGAGAGAGAGAGAGAGAGAGAGAGAGAGAGATCAAACACATAGCTACCGGTACATACCCTCAACCCCGAGGGGGAACTACTCCCTCTTCATCATGGGGAGCGCCGGGATGATGAAGATGGCCACCGGTGAGGGATCCCCCCTCCGGCAGGGTGCCGGAACAGGGTCCCAATTGGTTTTTGGTGGCTACAGAGCCTTGCGGCGGTGGAACTCCTGATCTATTCTGTTCCCCGAAGTTTTTAGGGTATATGGATATATATAGGGGAAAGAAGTCGGTCAGGGGATCCACGAGGGGCCCACGAGGGTGGGGGTGTGCCCAGGGGCAGGCGCGCCTCCCTGCCTCGTGGCCACCTTGAAGCTTCCTTGACTTCAACTCCAAGTCTCCTGGATCATGTTAGTTCCAAAAATCACGCTCCCAAAGGTTTCATTCCGTTTGGACTCCGTTTGATATTCCTTTTCTGCAAAACACTGAAACAAGGGATAAAACAGAAACTGGCACTGGGCTCTAGGTTAATAGGTTAGTCCCAAAATAATATAAAAGTGTTTAATAAAGCCCATAAACATCCAAAACAGATAATATAATAGCATGGAACAATCAAAAATTAAAGATATGTTGGAGACGTATCAGGCAGCAGCGAAGGTCGCGTTAGGGATGCCTTCCATGGCATCCTGGTGGCCCGTGGCGGTCACAAACAGGGGGGTTCGGCGGCGAGAAATTTAAGAGCGAGCCATTGGGGTTCCCGCGGTCGCATTTTTTGTTTTTGGTCTTCTATACGGGAAGACCCAAATATACTAGTCCTATAGCATTTTGTTTGGTCTGGACCAAAAAATATTTGGTCACCATGTAGGTTTGGGTATGATGTTAGAACCATTTTTTGCCACAAAAATTAGGTTTTGGTCGGACTACTTTTTTTCAGCCTGCTGTTGGAAATTCTCTTATAAAACCGGTTTCATCGACCATAGCTCAGATGGTTAGGTTCAAGTTCAATACTTTGCATGTGCACTCGCATTTTCCTGGATTTATTTCAGGCATTCTGGAAATGTTCGTTCAATGAGAGTTGATGTTTCATCGACTACGATGTGCTTGTGGTGCAGTTCGAGTACTATAAGGTCAAGGGTGTGTGTTCTAGCCAAGTACCCTCCGAGAATCTCGTGGTATGACCATCTCCGACCTTCAAATCACTTCTAGTAAAGAACACGAGCTTTACTCTTGTCGGGGTAAATGACCACGGGTAGCCTAGCCGGCTCCCCTTGGCACTTCAAAAAAATTACAAGCCAATCCGGCCTCCAAGAAACCAAGACGTGGGGCCGCCTTCCCCCTGCCCGCTGCCTCTCAGGCCGACTGTCGGAAGGCAGCCCGGCCTTAACCCTCATGAAGAAAGCCGCGGGAGGGCCGGCTCCAAGAAGCCGGCCTCGAGAAGGCCGACTCCAAGAAGCCAGCTCCCACGGCGTGGTCAAGATCGTACCCTTGAGGCCCGCAACCACATAACGACGATGGGACGGGGCGTGGCTACAATGGAGCCTGCCACCCCCGAAACCCAGAGCACGCCTGGCACAGTGCGCCGTTCGGGGTAGCCCTGACCAGTCCGGCGCGGCACTGTTGCCATGATGACTATGGCGCCATCCACGGTGGGCTGTCAGCGCAGCCCACGGGCGGTGGGCCCCTTTGGGCAGAGAAACACCCGAAGGCGGCCAGGCCTCCCCCAGTCGACCCAAGACATGGTCGGCTTTCCCGAGCTGGCTTGCTCCTTCCCTCGAAGGAGGTGCCCCATTAAGAAGACAAGACGACGTGAGGCTACAGCGATCGCCCGCCAGGCGGCGGCGCTGTAGCCACACTTACCTCGATAAAGCCCTCATCATCAGGATTGAGGCAACAGTAATCGGCCGCCGACAGGGCCCTAGGCGGTAGGGCCTGCCTGTCGACCAAGATGCCGGCAGCCGGCGGGCCCCAGCAGCCGGCGCGAAAGCCGGCGAGCGTAGACACTGACAGCTGGGACCCGCTCCCAGCCGGATTACCATTGTACCCCCGGGGGTAGGCCTATATAAAACCCTCGGGGCACCCATGCAAAGGGTTTATCTCATATAGGTTACACCACACATAGAGAGGAGAGTAGAGCTAGCCTTGCCCTTCTTCTTCCTCTCGCCAAACAGCTCGAGGAGCACCTTGTAGCTACTTGTTCATCGAGTGATCATGCGGAGACCCCGCAGAGCAGCAGTAGGGTTGTTATCTCCATGGAGAGCCCCGAAGCTGGGTAAGATTCGCCGGCGTGCATGTCTTCGCCTTATCCCGCTTCCAGGCACCGGCGACGTCTTACTGGCTCCCACACAGATAAGCCACCCGTTGGCATATGTCGCACCAACCACCCGACATTTGGCACCCACCGCGGGGCCAGGTGCACCATCGTCCGGAGACCTGTTCTGGACGGGAACCTTCTTCCTCCCCAGCGAGCGTAGCCAGCCCAGCACGCCCGATGGCGCTTGCCACGACGCGCTGCAAGGCGTCACCAACGCTTGCGCAGCAAGCGACCTCGCCGATCCCCTTGGTGAGGCCCTCATCTCTGACGAGCCCGCTTCCGACGCAGGCACCGACCGCCTCATCGACCTCCTCGGCCAGCTCCACGTCTCCAACGAGCCTGCTGTGGACTAGGAGTCCGTTGGCTCCACCGATCCGATGCATGTCGACTCCGACACTGCCTCGCCCGACGCCTTCCCCACCAATGTCGTGATCTACGACGACCCGCTTCCCCGAGCCGATGGCTGTGACGTTGCCACCGCCGAGGTGATGGTCATCAGCCACGGCGGCGCTTCTGGCGAGAACGCCCACGACGCCCCGCAAGCGTTGATCCACGATCTGTCCGTCCCCCTCCCGGCTGATGCCGACGCGGAAGCACTGGAGGCTCGCCGCCTCGCCCTCCTTGCGGAGGGCCGGAAGCTAGCTTCTGTGAGTACTTGCCGTGGTCAGACAAGTAGTGTGCCGGCTCCAAAGCCCTCTCTTGCCAAAAGTCGCAGTTCGAAGAATCGGCTGTCCGGCTGGCAAGAGCCAAAGGCAGGAAAGGACGCCCACACGAAAAACGGCTAGGGACTAACGGACTAATATAACAAAAGCCGGTTTTTTTCCACCGCCGACCGACTACAAGAGTAGCAGGCCGGCCGGTTTCCATTCACTTCGCTACAATCTAAGAAAGCTTGAGTACTTGCCTTCCCCAAAAAAGATAGCCGAGTCCTTCCTTAGCCACAGACTGCAGAGTAGCTGCCGGCTGGGAAGGCAGCAATCAGGGGAAGGCGGCAAAGGAAACAGCCCAAGGATAAAAAGCATACGAGAATGGAAGCCAAACACATGCATGATTATATTTACACAAAAGGCCTTGAAAAGGCCAACATACAACATAGTTTGAATACACCCCTAGTGGGTGGAACTGCGCAAGCTTAATAGAAATTGTTCAAAGAGTAACAAGACGGCAGATCAAGCCAAGGGAACGACTGGCGAGTCGGGAAGGTCGGTGGAAACAGTGGCGCCGACTGGAGGAGTGGCCGGCTGGTGAACCTCGGCATGATCACCGCCTCCCGCAGAGGGCGCGCTAGCACGCGCCTCGTTGCTGGAGGCACGGTCATGCTGAGACGGGTTGGTTGCTTCACCGGCCGGCTCGACGTCTTCGCCCTCCTCCCCTTCTTCGTCTTCACCTTCATCGCTGGAGGCGATCTCCTCCGCCGAGTCTTCACCCTCCGCCGGGTTCAGCCCGAACCACTCCTCCGGCTGGGCGACGCCGTTGTCGTCCACCTTAGGAGCGAAGACGCTGGTGTCGGTGAAGTCGGCAATAGCCGAAGCGCGCTGGATGATAGCCGGCCGCACCCCCACCAGCTCTTCATCAGCCTCCTCCCGCCAAGTCCTCAGCTGCTCCAAATTCAGCCCGGGGTACCAGGCCAGGACGAACTCTAGCGCCCGCCTGGCACCGGATCGAGCAGCGGAGGCCTTCCAGGCCTCAAAGCGGCCGACTGCCACCTCTAGCCAGTCGGCAGTCCGGCTCGGGGTGCGGGGAATCGCCTCGCCTGGCCAGAGGGCGGCCAGCACCTGCGCTCCGGCGCGCTGGAGGCGGCGGAGCATGCGGTGTGCCGGCTGCAGCCGGGCTTGGATCGCCAAGAGCTGCTCTTCAAGCGTCCGGCTCGCGTCCGGCGCGATCTCAACCCCTGCCTACCGGCGTGCCTGGGTGGCCGCGACGGAGTGGCGGGGGAAGTAGTCTGCGCAGAGAACAAAAGCAGCGCAAATCAAAATACAAATCAGAGGGCAAGGGGGCGAGCAAAGAGTAAAGGAGGCGGCTTACCGTCGATCAGATCCTCGATCCGGCTGTAACCCTCGCCCAGCGCTTGCTTTGCCTCAGCCCAGCCCGCCGCTTCGGTCTCAAACTCAGCTTTGAGGGCGGCCTCGCTATCTCGCGCCTCCTTCAGGGCCACCTTGTGGCTCTCCTCCTGGTCGGCCAACTTCTTGGCCAGGCGGTCGCGCTCCTGGACTAAGGCATTGAGCTCGGCCTCCTTGGCGCGAAGGGCGGTCTGGGCCCCACCGAGCTGCTCCCTCAAGTCGGCGTTGGCCCCTGCAAGCATGAAGACAAATGAAGAAACAGTAAGGAAGAAGTCGTCGGGGAAGATCCGACCCGACTGCTCAGCAGTCGGCCCGGATCTCGGGGACTACACCCAGTGAGTGCGCTGACGCGCCCCCACAGGATATGAACAAAACCAAGCACGTAGTCTGGCTGTTGGTCAGTTCCTCGCTCTTCTGGCGCAGCTCCCGAGCCTGGGAGTCGAAGGCGGCAGCACTCCGGTTATGGTACTCCTGGAAGATCAGACAGGATGCAAGAATAAGATAACTATCAGGACCTAGTAAGTTCCGAGCCGCCTGCTCATCAGACGACTCGGAACTCGGGGACTACACCCAGTGGGTGTGCTGATGCGCCCCCACTGAAGAAATCAAAAAGGCAAAGCAGCCAAGGCCAGAAGACTCACCCGAACGACGGCCCGCGTCGCAAGGAAATCGCGAGTATATCGCTGCATCGCGGTGGCATGAGCCTGAAGCCGGTTCCGGACCTCCTGGGCCGACACGTTCAGTTCGCCCGTCTCCTCGTTGGGCACCCACTCGGACGTGCTGGAGCTGGCCGCCTCCAAGGCCTCCGCCGTCTGGCTGGCGGTCGCAGCTCTGTCTGGCTCCGGCGGGAAGGTAGCTTCCCCCGCGCGCCGGCGTGATGACGGATGCACCACCAGGCCGGCTCCTGCTGCCGGCTCGCTCCCGGCCGGCTGCACCGGCGCCGCAGCCGGCTGGCCGCCCTGGCCCGCTCCAGTCGGCGCCGTCCGCGGCACCTCCTCCAAGACGACCACATCATCCTCCCTCCGCTCCGCCGCCGCCTGGTCGCGGTCGGCGTCCTCAGACGGAGGCACGGGGGCGTTGGGAGCCACACTTCGCAGGGGGATGACGAGCTGTGGAGGCCGGTTGCGCGAGGCCTCCGCCTCCTTCTCCGCGGCCGTCGCTTCCGCCTGGGCCTTGGCCGTCGCGTCGGCCTGCTCCTTCGCCGCCTGGGCGGCCCTCCGCTCCGACGCTTCCCGCTCCTCCCGCGCCTCCCGCGTGTTCCGCGCCGTAGCCTCCAAGAGATCGGCGCGGGGGTCCACGCGGCGGGAGCTTGAAGACCCTCCGGCTGATCCAATCACGGAGCCGGCAGGACCCCTTTCAAGGGAAAGCGGCACCCTGGCCGGTCAACCAAGAAAGAATTTAGAAGAACTCCAATCAAAGAGCACGACAAGAATACAAGGCGATTAACACTTACGCCGAAACCGCCTGCGGCCGCTTCACAACCTTCTGGAAGCGGGCCGCCTTCGCGGCCACCTCATCCCGCTTGGTTGCCGCGGCGGAGCCCCTGGGCTTCTTCGGTCGGCTGCCGAAGTAGGTCGACACGGCCCGGCGCTTCGGTGCGGCGCCACGGGCGGCCGGCGCGGCAGAGGAGCCCGCGCCTTGAGGGTCCGGCGCCGGCTGGCGGTGCGGGATGGTTTCGACCTCGTCATCATCCGCCGAGTCCTGGAGGCCGGCTCTGAGCCCGGCGCCGTCTGTCTCGCCGCCCTCCCCCGCGGCGGCGTCCTCCATGGCGGCTGCTACAAGGTCCGGATCGTCGACGTCATCTACCGTGCGGTCGGGGTGGAACGGGCGCTCTGCCCCCGCGGCCCCCGCCGCCGGCGGAAGTAGAGGATTCTGCAGAAAGCAAGCCGGCGGATCAGAGGCCGGTCATACCGAAGCCGACAGCACAAAATAAGGAAAGAAGAAGTACTTACGACAGGCGGAGGGTTGGCGCGAGAGTACGGCTCCTTGCCGAATCGCCAATCCTCGGCGAGCTTGCAGTTGGCGATGTAGTTCACTAGGTAGGACACCTCGGCATGAGGCATCTCCCTGGTGCTCAGCCGGCATGGGTCGAAGCAGTCGCTCATCTGGCAGATCATGTGCGGCCGACCTTGGAGCAGGAGTACCGGGCGCTCCATGAAGGCGGCCACCAGATCGGCTCCGACCAGGCCCTCCGACTGGACCATCACCCGGAGGCGGGCGACGGCGGCGTTCCCGGCCTGGGACAGCGTCCTGGCTCGGTAGCTCCATGAGGTCGGCCTCGAAGCCGGCGGGCCGACTACGTAAGCCGGCAGATTGACAAAGTCGCCTTGCGGGGCGACGTTCCTCACATAGAAGTAGGACTTCTACCAGAGCTTCATCGACTGGATCAGCGGGATGGATGGGAACGGATTGTTCTCACCCGTCCGCCTCATGGCGATGTAAGCTCCGCATGGGGCGGGCACGCCCGCGACGACGGTGCCGAGTTTGCTCTGGAAGAACTCTCCCCAGAGCTTTATGGTGGGGAGGACGCCAAGGAAACCCTCGCAGAGGGTGACGAAGGCCGACAGCAGCATCACGGCGTTGGGGGTGAGGTGATGCGGCTGAAGGTGGTAGAATTCGAGGAACGAGCGGAGGAATCCGCTCGCCGGGAGGCCGAAGCCGCGTATGCAGTGCGAGCGGAAAACCACCCACTCGCCCTCCTCCGGCGCCGGCGAGATCTCCTCCTCCGGCGCGCGCTGGACCCGCACGTAGTTCTCGCCAGGCAGACGCCGCGTCCGGTGGAGGAACTCGACGTGCTCGTCGAGGACGTTGGAGCCGTCTCATGAGCTCGACAGCGCCATTGGAGCGGCGCGGTGAGAAGCAAGACGCGGCTGCGGCGGAGCGGCGCGGCGGAGAGGCGCTGCGGCGGCGAAGAGAGTGAAGAAAGAAGACGAGGAATGGTGGAGCGAGGGAGAGCGTGCGAGCCTCTGCCGCTCCCTCTCCTCCCCCTACTTATAGGCCCTCGCGGCGGAGCCGAGGAGGCGTGGTGTGGGGGACGTGGGATTAACTGCGCCCACTCACCCACGTCCCGCAATTACTGCGCCTTGACGGCGTGGCGAAACCGCCACGGGAAGGCAAACCGTCCACCCTGGGCCGCAGAAGATCTGCGCCTGGGCCGAGGCCAGGCGTGGCGGGCCCGGGCCTGTGGCGACGTCCCGTCGCGCACACGCCATGGCAGGCATTTTCTGCCACGTGACACGCAGGGAGGCACGCGGTCAGCGCACGAGTTGGCCCACATTCTCGTTGACGAGACCACGGCGCCCACCCAAGGCGGCGCGCATAAGCAGAGCCGGCTCCCAGCTGCCGACTCCTCAAGATAGGAAGCTGACCGAGCTTCTCGTCCCCCTTGCCGACCTCGAAGCGCGACCAGCTTCGGGGACTACTGTCGGGGTAAATGACCACGGGTAGGCTAGCCGGCTCCCCTTGGCACTTCAGAAAAAATTACAAGCCAATCCGGCCTCCAAGAAACCAAGACGTGGGGCCGCCTTCCCCCTGCCGGCTGCCTCTCAGGCCGACTGTCGGAAGGCGGCCCGGCCTTAACCCTCATGAAGAAAGCCGCGGGAGGGCCGGCTCCATGAAGCCGGCCTCGAGAAGGCCGACTCCAAGAAGCCGGCTCCCACGGCACGGTCAAGATCGTACCCTCGAGGCCCGCAACCACATAACGGCGATGGGACATGGCGTGGCTACAATGGAGCCTGCCACCCCCGAAACCCGGAGCACGCTTGGCACAGTGCGCCGTATGGGGTAGCCCTGACCCGTCTGGCGCGGCACTGTTGCCATGATGACTATGGCGCCATCCACGGCGGGCTGTCAGCGCAGCCCACGGGCCGTGGGCCCCTTTGGGCAGAGAAACACCCGAAGGCGAACAGGCCTCCCCCAGTCGGCCCAAGACATGGTCGGCTTTCCCGAGCCGGCTTGCTCCTTCCCTCGAAGGAGGCGCCCCATTAAGAAGACAAGACGACGTGAGGCTACAGTGATCGCCCGCCAGGCGGCGGCGCTGTAGCCTCACGTCGTCTTGTCTTCTTAATGGGGCGCCTCCTTCGAGGGAAGGAGCAAGCCGGCTCGGCGGCGGCGCTGTAGCCACGCTTACCTCGATAAAGCCCTCATCATCAGGATTGAGGCAACAGTAATCGGCTGCCGCCAGGGCCCTAGGAGGTAGGACATGCCTGTCGACCAAGATGCCGGCAGCCGGCGGGGCCCACCAGCCGGCGGGCCCCACCAGCCGGCGCGGAAGCCGGCGAGCGTAGACACTGACGGCTGGGACCCGCTCCCAGCCGGATTACCATTGTACCCCCGGGGGGTAGGCCTAAACCCCCCGGGGCACCCATGCAAAGGGTTGATATCATCTAGGTTACACCACACATAGAGAGGAGAGTAGAGCTAGCCTTGCCCGTCTTCTTCCTCTCGCCAAACAGCTCGAGGAGCACCTTGTAGCTACTTGTTCATCGAGTGATCATGCGGAGACCCCGCAGAGCAGCAGTAGGGGTGTTATCTCCACGGAGAGCCCCGAAGCTGGGTAAGATTCGCCGGCGTGCATGTCTTCGCCTTATCCCGCTTCCAGGCACCGGCGACGTCTTACTGTCTCCCACACAGATAAGCCACCCGTTGGCATATGTCGCACCAACCACCCGACAACTCTCATCAAGCCCTTCCAAGAGGGCGAGTCCGTTGACTGTTGTAACTTAAGACAAACTTTAAGAGTGAAAATATTTATTTCAGAGCAACTCCAGTCACACGCCCACCAGTTGGAGCGGATGGAGACCTAGGCATGTCCCACCGAGGTGCGTCATCAGGCTCTATAGCTAGCCTGATCTTTCTGTGAAGATGATGTTGAGAGAGCAACCGTCATCGATCAATATGTCCGATATGTTGTTGATCATGGTGGGTCTCACAAGGGGGAATCCCTTGGTCTGTACAACCTGACCGAGAAGTCAGGTTCAATAGTTAGAGATATTGAATGGGTCTACTTCTTCATTGCTGTTTTCTAATGTTGTTACTCTATGGTCTCTTCCAAGCTAATTAATCTTGTATGCGAGTACATGGCCTCAAGGGACTATATATATTGTTGTTCCATTGTTATTCCATATGATAATCAATCTGAATGTGAAGCACTACCTACCAATCACAAGAATAGTGCATGTAACCAAGCGTTTATCTAGTTGACGAATTGGGTCCCCATAGTACCTTATCTCAAGGAAATAGCCTTGGTTACCAAGACCTTGGAGATCTTACAAATTGGTATTCAAACCTCTCTAAATGAAGACATGGCACAAACTATCCAAACTTCGAGAACTACATCCTTATGTTTGCATTCCCCTTCTCTCTCTCTCTCTCTCTCTCTCTCTCTCTCTCTCTCTCTCTCTCTCTCTCTCTCTCTCTCTCTCTCTCTCTCTCTCTCTCTCTTCTTTGTGCAATCTACTTTTCTTGAAATTCCCAGTTGTAAAATTGCATTTGTAGGGATCTATTAGCAACAAGTAGTTTATCTAGTTACATTACGAACCTCACTAATAAGGTGCTTAAATCTTCTATCAACCCCTCTGGTCGATTATATGTGATCCTTTATGAAGGCCCTCTTAACTAATTTGATATGTTTAATTTTGTGCAGGTACCTAAGATGAATTCTACTTGAGTAACTTGTAGGAGCACTTGTACTCACTAGATGAGGCGAAGTGCTTTCCGACAAGTATATCAAGTCATATATATCCAATAGTTGAAGAATCCGCAATATTTTTATATTCACTAGTGATTGTTATAAGTGATGATATTTTAATACAAGTATAAATCAAGCACACAGTGCCAATCGAGTATTCAGCCCACGGTAACATGTAAGACACATATGATGACATAAAATGGGTAAAGAAGCATATTAACATACTTGTATTAATGTGCTTTCCTAACCATACACTAGAAACCACAGTACGCTTTAGAAGGATACTAATATATATGTATAGAGAGAGAGAACACACATACACACTGAAATATACACATACATTATATTCATGAAAGTGTCAAAATTAATCATCAAAGTCACACCCTATCTTCTATTATTTATTTCATTCTTTTTTGCATTAAGCAGATTCTCCATAAATATCTTGTTAAGGGACCATGCCTCGGAAGTCTAATGTAACCTTTTTTTATAGAAGTCGGTTTAAATTTAGCACAACACAAGTGCATCTAATATGATTTACATGCATTCAAATAGTGTTACAAAAAAACACTACAGTTTATGCAAACTAATTAACCAAAAATAAAATAGATACAGAATTATTTTAATAGCATTAAGAATAAAATTATAAATGATTAGTATAAATTCTATTTATTTTAACTTCCCCATGTTGTTTGGACCAAACTAGTGTCACATCTATTATGTTATTAAAATATTAAAACAAGAGGGAAACAAGTCACCATGTTTATCAAGATAAATTAAAAGTACATATTGCATTAATCTTGATTTTCAATGGCCTAGATTAAAAACTATATCAAAGTTATGTTGAGAAAAAAAAATCATGTACACATACATTGTATTGGCACGTTACATAACCAAGCCGGTGCAAACAAGCCAACAATACTTTAAGATAAAAACCCGTACTTAGATATACCATGCATGTTAAGAATTCTAAGGCACATGTACATGGCAAACTAAAGGCATGTTTGGCTCGAACACAAAAACACGTGATGACATTATTATTACATCAACAAGCTGACATGCATCTTGTTTTAGAGAAAGCTAACATGCATCTTATTTTTGGGAAAGGTACCATGAATCAAGATCTACCCTTATGCCCGGCCATATTGCTAGGAAATAATGAAACACAGACAAGTATCAAAGGATATATGTCGCAAGTCTCAGTAGATCGTTTTTACAACTAGAAGATTTTAATAACATCGAGTTTGATTAATCTTTTTTTGTGCCAATAACTTATTAAAATAAAATTGATGCATGAGGGTGAACAAATGACAACGCTTAACAATATTAAAAGATAATCTTGCAATGTACAGGTTATTTTGTTAATTATAATTGTGTCCAACTAATAATGACTGAGATTAAAAATCAATACATTGAATTCTGTTGCATCCGGGTAGACAAGTGAACTAATACGAGCAATCTTATTTTGAAGACATCCAACAAAGAGCTATCAGTCCGGGTCATGTACGAGTTGTTATAGTACCAAAGTGATGAAATCCTTAACAGAATTTTGGGCCCCAAGTGCAATGGTTTGTAGCAACCAACAATTTCCCTCAAGTGACCTCGAGATTTATCGAACCAACTTCCTCGGCCCCCAGCATGACTAGTGATGTTATCAGTCTCTCTTGTTTGCTAGTTATAAAGGATTAAAACGGCGATGAAAACGGAAAATGACTTGGACTTAATGGGAATATAAAAGCGAGAAATTTCAAAGTGTTGAATGAGATTATAAGTTTTATAGGAAGAAAATGGACCGGGTTCACATGTTCACTAGTGATCTCTCTCCAAAAGAAAGCACGATGTGGTAAGCAAAATACATTTGGGCAGCGAACTACAGTTTTTATGAGTATGAATATCCATGGCATAATTAAAATATGAGCATCACGCCCCAATATCTATAGACTATTATCCAACTACATCTATAGCTAATACTCCACCCAAGACCGCTATCTAGCGTGCATAATATTAAGTAAAAGCAGAGTGTTGCAATAAGCATGATGACCTGAAGTAGATCATATATTGTCTTCGATCACCCTGCGTTCAAAGGTAACACTCAATTATATTTGTATCCCTAGTGGAAACAACACAATATAAGCCTTTTCCACTTTCTGTCATTGTGGTAGATTAATTATTTGCAAGGTTAAGCCTTTTCGTCCTCTCCCCCACCCCCACCCCACCCCACCTCATCCCACGCAAGCACGAAAAAAAATCCCACACCCCGCAGAAAAAACGCTCCATCGATCCCATCCTTCATTGCCGACTCCTCTTGATCCCATCTCAAAAAAAAAACGAGCCGCCGCCGTGATCCGAGACGATCCGCCGCCGCCGAGGACCGAGTGGAACCGCCGCCGGCGCTGGCCAGGCTCCCCATCAATGTGCGTGCTAGGTCGCCGCTCCCGCTCCCGCAGCCGAGCATAGCAGCAGCGGCGGTGCCCCAGCCGCCACCACGTTCCTCGTGCCCTCCGGCAAGTCCGACCAGGACCAGCAGCTCCTTGCCTCCGCCACTGGCGAGCTCTCTCTGGCGGAGGAGGGCGGGGGCGAGCTCACCGTCTCCCTCGCGCTCGACGCCAGCGGAGACGCGGGCTTTGACGCGGCCGCCTACATGGGCGCGCTCCAGGTGCAACGCTTCGGGATGTGGATGCGTTGGTCGCCGCGGATGGCATCCACGCACGACCTCGTGACACAGTGAGTGCAAGATTTTGTTATTTTGAGTCTTGCTCCATCAGAAAAAGAAAGAGACGATGAATTTCCTTTTGAAATCGCTCAAATTGGGCTTACTCTTTGCTTCCCCTCTCCTATAGGAACTTCGCCAAACTTTCGGTGGGCGTCGTGCGCGCCACAGACGTGCAGTTCAAAGGCAGAGGTGCGTCAAATATGTATGCCAATTGGTGCTTGTTTTTTTGTCCCTTTTAGTGCGTATCTATGATGATTTTTCAATCTTGGTGATCAATGTCTGTCACTTTGGTGGGTAGATGAATTGTGTTGTTCTGTTTGTTGTATGTTCAGTTGATGTTACTGAAGATCTGAAGTTGCTGCATGCTGTATGGGATAAATAGTTCGAGAAATAGCAATTTTGTTGAGTGAATTTGCATCTGTAAATGGTCCATCTGATGTATCCGAATACGATGAACGACGGTTAAAAAAGTAGTCAATTGTTGAGAAAATAATGACCCATGGCATGTATGCGATGAACAGGTTTTCAAATTTTGTCTTGGTGAAAAGTGTAGTTCCACAAATAGATGATTTCTACCATTTGTAGATCTTCTGATTGTAGTTTGGCAACTTAAACCAAAGTTTTTTTAGTTGATTCCACCTTCTATGTTCTAGAAATTCATTGTTTTTGTATGCTTAATTGAGCAGAGCTCGTTCATAGTGATCTTCTGCCATTGACTTTGCAGGAAGATCAAAGGATGTGTGGGAATCAACGCTGATCTCCCGTCTTCAATAGTGGTGGCAGCAACTCTGGCTATGACCAGCATTATTCACGCCTCTATAGGAGCTTATACGCCATTCATCTGCCTTAAGGTGGGCATGAGGAATCTGCCTCTTTTATTTATATACAAATTGGCTTATTTTTTCAGATGGCACAATCGCACAAGTACCACTAACAACAGGTTTGAACCAACGGGTATTTGTTCTTGTGTGTTGACCAGACGATGTATTATGGAGGTGTCTTCAGGATCGATGGTACATCCCTACGTAGTTCTCCTTATGCTGATTCTCATTGATTTTTTTCAGTATTACCTTTGTTCCCATATGGCTGCAAGCAACCTTGAGAACAGAAGCTAGCTCGCTCAGTGTGGGGCCGTCGAGGACAACACCAAGCTCGCTACCAAGGTCATCAGCACATAGGCGCTGCGAAACAGCAGGAACGACACTGGCAGCAACACTGAGAGCAAGCTGTGATGCATGTGGCGACTTGAGGATATGTATCTGTCTGCTCCTCCGCCTTCAACATGTCGATTACATGCATGTGAGGGCTTCTTCTTTTTTTCCTTTCCCCTTTTTACTTTTTATGCAAGTGGATAAATATTTTAGGTTGCGTCCGCTCTTTTCTTTTAATGCTCAGGTGTGTTGTCTTGCAATGCAAGATTATCCATATTGTTAGCTCCTATTTTTTATGTGTGCTTTACTCTTCATATTTTGATGCCTATGCATTTAACTGAAATGTATATGGAGGACCAAAATGCTTCCTGGGAAAGTAACCGGAGCAGGAACTAAATTTATTCTACCTATTTTTTTAATATGGGCTTTATTTCTATTTTTCTAGCAGTGTATAATTGTTGTTTGTGAATGTTATGATTGAATTAAACTACATCCAAATAGAATAACACATGTACAATGTCTTGAGCGACTGTTTTCTGTCAATGCAAGGTCTTATTTCTTCTTTCGCTCGATCATATTCATGTACATCTACTCAGTTGAATGAAATCGCGTTTCTTCTTTTCAGTGAAGGCCTTGCTTGTGTGTAACTGCTATGATGAGTGCCCAGGGCTGTGGAGGCAAGTGTTGGCTTGAGGTTGGCATACTGACAGGTGTGAGGAATGGAGGGGAGAGAGAGCTATAAGATGATAAACATGAGGAACATCTACTTCCGTGAAAATTTAATCCAAGTTCAAAATGGAATAAGGCATTTATTTTGTTTCCAGTTTTGAGCCCCACGAAACAACAGTAAGTGGATGATGCATCGAGTAGCACTAGAAAGAATTCAATTGTGGTTTACATATTGTTTTAGACATGCAAATGTTTCCGTGCATATATTCATTTTAGCTACGCAATTGTCTGTTAGTACCCATTGTGTTTGAGCAAAATGTAGGAATGAGATACACATGCAATGTAAGAAACATAGAAAGGAAGCTGAAAGTTGAAAGCATTATATGTTTTTGTGACTATACACATTAGTATTGCCTTAAAAATTAAATAAGGAATATTATTATTTCGTACGTACCACAAAATGTGTTCATCCAGTAGGTGATGGTTTCTTCATTCTTCTCCAAGGTGCAGATCTATTTGGACTTTTGTAGCTATGCTTGTGCCTAGTTTTACTGATTACGAGACATCTCCAGATGATTGGTTATCTGGCCATATTTTCCAACTGTATAAGCTTTGTGAGTTCTTGAGATCTTCCTCGTTTTAGCTAATTCAGTGTTCTGTATAACAGTGATTTTGCAGAGATATTGGATGTTAACTTATTCATATCCTCGTTCTAAAGATCATATGATAAGTACTTGATAGAATTGTGCCTAGGAAGTGTACCCTAAAATTCTTCGAGAACCGACTACTACCCGCCCTTTTAAAGAAACATGCAATCATTACAGATTGTTGATACGTCTCCAACGTATCCATAATTTATGAAGTATTTGTTAGGGGAACGTAGTAATTTCAAAAAAAATTCCTACGCACACGCAAGATCATGGTGATGCATAGCAACGAGAGGGGAGAGTGTTGTCTACGTACCCTCGTAGACCGAAGCGGAAGCGTTGACACAACGTAGAGGAAGTAGTCGTACGTTCTCCTCACGATCCAACCGATCACAGCACCGTTACTCCGGCACCTCCGAGTTCTTGGCACACGTTCAGCTCGATGACGATCCCCGGGCTCCGATCCAGCAAAGCGTCGAGGAAGAGTTCCGTCAGCACGACGGCGTGGTGACGATCTTGATGTGTTACCGGCGCAGGGCTTCGCCTAAGCACTGCAACGATATGATCGAGGTGGAATTTGGTGGAAGGGGGCACCGCACACGGCTAAGGAACGATCCGTAGATCAACTTGTGTGTCTTTGGGGTGCCCCCTGCCCCCGTATATAAAGGAGCCAAGGGGGAGGGGCTGGCCGGCCAACTCTTGGTGCGCGAGGAGAGTCCTACTCCCTCTGGGAGTAGGATTCCCCCCCCCCCAATCCTAGTTGGACTAGGATTCTCCAAGGGGGGGAGAGAGAGAGAGGGGGCGCCCACCTCTCCTAGTCCTAATAGGACTAGGGGAAGGGGGGAGGCGCGCAGCCCCTAGGGCAGCCCTCTCACCTCTCCTCCAAGGCCCATGTTGGCCCATTATGCTCCCGGGGGGTTCCGGTAACCCTCCCGGTATTCCGGTAAAATCCTGATTTCACCTGGAATGCATCCGATGTCCAAACATAGGCTTCCAATATATAATTCTTTATGTCTCGACCATTTCGAGACTCCTCGTCACGTCCGTGATCACATCCGGGACTCCGAACTCCTTCGGTACATCAAAATGTATAAACTCATAATAACTGTCATCGTAACGTTAAGCGTGCGGACCCTACGGTTCGAGAACAATGTAGACATGACCGAGACACGTCTCCGGTCAATAACCAACAGCGGGACCTGGATGCCCATATTGGCTCCTACATATTCTACGAAGATCTTTATCGGTCAGACCGCATAACAACATACGTTGTTCCCTTTGTCATCGGTATGTTACTTGCCTGAGATTCGATCGTCGGTATCCAATACCTAGTTCAATCTCGTTATCGGCAAGTCTCTTTACTCGTTCTGTAATACATCATCTCGCAACTAACTCATTGGTTGCAATGCTTGCAAGGCTTTATGTGATGTGCATTACCGAGAAGGCCCTGAGATACCTCTCCGACAATCGGAGTGACAAATCCTAATCTCGAAATACGCCAACCCAATATGTACCTTCGGAGACACCTGTAGAGCACCTTTATAATCACCCAGTTACGTTGTGATGTTTGGTAGCACACAAAGTGTTCCTACGGTAAATGGGAGTTGCATAATCTCATAGTTAAAGGAACATGTATAAGTCATGGATAAAAGCAATAGCAACACACTAAACGATCGGGTGCTATGCTAATGGAATGGGTCTTGTCAATCAGATCATTCAACTAATGATGTGATCTCGTTAATCAAATAACAACTCTTTGTTCATGGCTAGGAAACATAACCATCTTTGATTAATGAGCTAGTCAAGTAGAGGCATACTAGTGACACTCTGTTTTGTCTATGTATTCACACATGTATTATGTTTCCAGTTAATACAATTCTAGCATGAATAATAAACATTTATCATGATATAAGGAAATAAATAATAACTTTATTATTGCCTCTAGGGCATATTTCCTTCAATCTCCCACTTGCACTAGAGTCAATAATCTAGATCACATCACCATGTGATTAACATCAATTGTTCACATCATCATGTGATTAACACCCATAGTTCACATCGATATGTGACCAACACCCAAAGGGTACTAAGGTGTGATCATGTTTTGCTTGTGAGATAATTTTAGTCCACGGGTCTGTCACATTCAGATCCGTAAGTATTTTGCAAATTTCTATGTCAACAATACTCTGCACGGAGCTACTTTAGCTAATTGCTCCCACTTTCAATATGTATCTAGATTGAGACTTAGAGTCATCTAGATTAGTGTCAAAACTTGCGTCGACGTAATCTTTTACGACGAACCTTTTGTCACCTCCATAATCGAGAAACATATCCTTATTCCATTAAGGATAATTTTGACCGCTGTCCAGTGATCTACTCCTAGATCACTATTGTACTCCCTTGCCAAACTCAATGGTAGGGTATGCAATAGATCTGGTACACAGCATGGCATACTTCATAGAGCCTATGGCTGAGGCATAGGGAATGACTTTCATTCTCTTTCTATCTTCTGCCGTGGTCGGGCTTTGAGTCTTACTCAATTTCACACCTTGTAATACAGGCAAGAACTCTTTCTTTGACTGTTCCATTTTGAACTACTTCAAAATCTTTTCAAGGTATGTACTTATTGAAAAACTTATCAAGCGTCTTGATCTATCTCTATAGATCTTGATGCTCAATATGTAAGCAGCTTCACCGAGGTCCTTCTTCGAAAAACTCCTTTCAAATACTCCTTTATGCTTTACAGAATAATTCTACATTATTTCCGATCAATAATATGTCATTTACATATACTTATCAGAAATGTTGTAGTGCTCCCACTCACTTTCTTGTAAATACAGGCTTCACCGCAAGTCTGTATAAAACTATATGCTTTGATCAACTTATCAAAGCGTATATTCCAACTCCGAGATGCTTGCACCAGTCCATAGATGGATCGCTGGAGCTTGCATATTTTGTTAACACCTTCAGGATCGACAAAACCTTCTAGTTGCATCGTATACAACTCTTCTTTAATAAATCCATTAAGGAATGTAGTTTTGTTTATCCATTTGCCGGATTTCATAAAATGCGGCAATTGCTAACATGATTCGGACAGACTTGAGCATAGATACGAGTGAGAAACTCTCATCGTAGTCAACACCTTGAACTTGTCGAAAACCTTTTGCGACAATTCTAGCTTTGTAGATAGTAACACTACTATCAGTGTCCGTCTTCCTCTTCAAGATCCATTTATTTTCTTTGGCTTGCCGATCATCGGGCAAATCCATCAAAGTCCATACTTTGTTCTCATACATGGATCATATCTCAGATTTCATGGCCTCTAACCATTTCGCGGAATCTGGGCTCATCATCGCTTCCTCATAGTTCGCAAGTTCGTCATGGTCTAGTAACATGACTTCCAGAACAGGATTACCGTACCACTCTGGTGCGGATCTCACTCTAGTTTACTTACGAGATTCGGTAGTAACTTGATCTTGAAGTTACATGATCATCATCATTAGCTTCCTTACTAATTGGTGTAGTAGTCACAAGAACAGATTTCTGTGATGAACTACTTTCCAATAAGGGAGAAGGTACAATTACCTTATCAAGTTTTCTACTTTCCTCCCACTCACTTCTTTCGAGAGAAACTCTTTCTCTAGAAAGTTTCCGAACTTAGCAACAAAAGTCTTGCCTTCGGATCTGTGATAGAAGGTGTATCCAACAGTTTCCTTTGGATATCCTATGAAGACACATTTCTCCGATTTGGGTATGAGCTTATCAGGATGAAACTTTTTTCACATAAGCATCGTAACCCCAAACTTTAAGAAACGACAACTTTGGTTTCTTGCCAAACCACAGTTTATTTTGTGTCGTCTCAACGGATTTTAGATGGTGCCCCTTTTAACGTGAATGCAGCTGTCTTTAATGCATAAACCCAAAAAACGATAGTGGTAGATCGGTAATAGACATCATAGATTGTACTATATCAAATAAAGTACGGTTATGACGTTCGGACACACCATTATACTGTGGTGTTCCAGGTGGCATGAATTTGTGAAACTATTCCACATTGTTTTAATTGAAGACCAAACTCGTAACTCAAATATTTGTCTCCGCGATCAGATCGTAGAAACCTTATTTTCTTGTCACGATGATTTTCACTTCACTCTAAAATTCTTTGAACTTTTCAAACGTTTTAGACTTATGTTTCATCAAGTAGATATACCCATATCTGCTCAAATCATCTGTGAAGTTCTGAAAATAATGATACTTGTCGCGAGCCTTAATATTCATCGGACCACATACATCAGTATGTATGATTTCCAACAAATTTGTTGCTTGCTCCATTGTTCCGGAGAACGGCGTTTTAGTCATCTTGCCCAAGAGGCATGGTTCGCAAGCATCAAGTGATTCATAATCAAGTGATTCCAAAATCCCATCAGCATGGAGTTTCTTCATGCGCTTTACACCAATATGACCTAAACGGCAGTGCCACAAATAGGTTGCACTATCATCATTAACTTCGCATCTTTTGGTTTCAATATTATGAATATGTGTATCACTGCGATCGAGATCCAATGAACTATTTTCATTGGTGTGTATGACCATAGAAGGTTTTATTCATGTAAACAGAACAACAATTTATTCTCTTACTTAAATGAATAACCGTATTGCAATTAACATGATCAAATCATATTCATGCTCAACGCAAACACCAAATAACACTTATTTAGTTTCAACACTAATCCCGAAAGTATAGGGAGTGTGTGATGATGATCATATCAATCTTGGAACCACTTCCAACACACATCGTCACCTCGCCCTTTAACTAGTTTTTGTTCATTCTGCAACTCCCGTTTCGAGTTACTAATCTTAGCAACTTGAACTAGTACCAAATACTGAGGGGTTGCTATGAACACTAGTAAAGTACACATCAATTACATGTATATCAAATATACTTATGTTCACTTTGCCATCCTTCTTATCCGCCAATCACTTGGGGTAGTTCCGCTTCCAGTGACCAGTCCCTTTGCAGTAGAAGCACTTAGTCTCAGGCTTAGGACCAGACTTGGGCTTTTTCACTTGAGCAGCAACTTGCTTGCCATTCTTCTTGAAGTTCCCCTTCTTTCCTTTTGCCCTTTTCTTGAAACTAGTGATCTTGTCAACCATCAACACTTGATGTTTTTCTTTGATTTCTACCTTCGCTAATTTTAGCATCGCGAAGAGCTTGGGAATAATTTCCGTTATCCCTTGCATATTATAGTTCATCACGAAGTTCTATTAACTTGGTGATGGTGACTAGAGAATTCTGTCAATCACTATCTTATCTGGAAGATTAACTCCCACTTGATTCAAGCGATTGTAGTACCCAGACAATCTGAGCACATGCTCACTAGTTGAGCGATTCTCCTCCATCTTTTAGCTATAGAACTTGTTGGAGACTTCATATCTCTCAACTCGGGTATTTGCTTGAAATATTAACTTCAACTCCTAGAACATCTCATATGCTCCATGACGTTCAAAACGTCTTTGAAGTCCCGATTCTAAGCAGTTAAGCATGGTGCACTAAACTATTAAGTAGTCATCATATTGAGCTAGCAAAACGTTCATAATGTCTGCATCTGCTCCTGCAATAGGTCCGTCACCTAGCGGTGCATCAAGGACATAATTCTTCTGTGCAGCAATGAGGATAAACCTCAGATCACGGATCCAATCCGCATCATTGCTACTAACATTTTTCAACACAATTTTCTCTAGGAACATATCAAAATAAACATAGGGAAGTAACAACGCGAGCTATTGATCTACAACATAGATATGCTAATACTACCAGGACTAATGTTCATGATAATATTAAAGTTCAATTAATCATATTACTTAAGAACTCCCACTTAGATAGACATCCCTCTAATCTTCTAAGTGATCACGTGATCCAAATCAACTAAACCATGTTCGATCATCACGTGAGATGGAGTAGTTTCAATGGTGAACATCACTATGTTGATCATATCTACTATATGATTCACGCTCGACCTTTCGGTCTCCGTGTTCCGAGGCCATATCTGTTATATGCTAGGCTCGTCAAGTATAACCTGAGTATTCCGCGTGTGCAACTGTTTTGCACCCGTTGTATTTGAACGTAGAGCCTATCACACCCGATCATCACGTGGTGTCTCAGCACGAAGAACTTTCGCAATGGTGCATACTCAGGGAGAACACTTCTTGATAATTTAGTGAGAGATCATCTTATAATGCTACCGTCAATCAAAGCAAGATAAGATGCATAAAAGGATAAACATCACATGCAATCAATATAAGTGATATGATATGGCCATCATCATCTTGTGCTTGTGATCTCCATCTTCGAAGCACCGTCATGATCACCATCGTCACCGGCGCGACACCTTGATCTCCATCGTAGCATCGTTGTTGTTTCGCCAATCTTATGCTTCCACGACTATCACTACCGCTTAGTAATAAAGTAAAGCATTACATCGCGATTGCATTGCATACAATAAAGCGACAACCATATGGCTCCTGCCAGTTGCCGATAACTCGGTTACAAAACATGATCATCTCATACAATAAAATTTAGCATCATGTCTTGACCATATCACATCACAACATGCCCTGCAAAAACAAGTTAGACGTCCTCTACTTTGTTGTTGCAAGTTTTACGTGGCTGCTACGGGCTTTAAGCAAGAACTCATCTTACCTACGCATCAAAACCACAACGATAGTTTGTCAAATAGACTCCGTTTTAACCTTCTCAAGGACCGGGCGTAGCCACACTCGGTTCAACTAAAGTTGGAGAGACAGTCTTCCGCAAGCCATCTATGTGCAAAGCACGTCGAGGGAACCGGTCTCGCGTAAGCGTACGCGTAAGGTTGGTCCGGATCGTCTCGTCCAACAATACCGCTGAACCAAAGTATGACATGCTGGTAGGCAGTATGACTTGTATCGTCCACAACTCACTTGTGTTCTACTCGTGCAAATAACATCAAACCATAAAACCTAGGCTCGGATGCCACTGTTAGGGGAACGTAGTAATTTCAAAAAAATTCCTACGCACACGCAAGATCATGGTGATGCATAGCAACGAGAGGGGAGAGTGTTGTCTACGTACCCTCGTAGACCGAAGCGGAAGCGTTGACACAACGTAGAGGAAGTAGTCGTACGTTCTCCTCACGATCCAACCGATCACAGCACCGTTACTCCGGCACCTCCGAGTTCTTGGCACACGTTCAGCTCGATGACGATCCCCGGGCTCCAATCCAGCAAAGCGTCGAGGAAGAGTTCCGTCAGCACGACGGCGTGGTGACGATCTTGATGTGTTACCGGCGCAGGGCTTCGCCTAAGCACTGCAACGATATGATCGAGGTGGAATTTGGTGGAAGGGGGCACCGCACACGGCTAAGGAACGATCCGTAGATCAACTTGTGTGTCTTTGGGGTGCCCCCTGCCCCCGTATATAAAGGAGACATGGGGGAGGGGCTGGCCGGCCAACTCTTGGTGCGCCAGGAGAGTCCTACTCCCTCTGGGAGTAGGATTCCCCCCCCCCCCCCAATCCTATTTGGACTAGGATTCTCCAAGGGGGAGAGAGAGAGAGAGAGGGGGCGCCCACCTCTCCTAGTCCTAATAGGACTAGGGGAAGGGGGGGAGGCGCGCAGCCCCTAGGGCAGCCCTCTCACCTCTCCTCCAAGGCCCATGTTGGCCCATTATGCTCCCGGGGGGTTCCGGTAACCCTCCCGGTATTCCGGTAAAATCCTGATTTCACCTGGAATGCATCCGATGTCCAAACATAGGCTTCCAATACATAATTCTTTATGTCTCGACCATTTCGAGACTCCTCGTCACGTCCGTGATCACATCCGGGACTCCGAACTCCTTCGGTACATCAAAATGTATAAACTCATAATAACTGTCATCGTAACGTTAAGCGTGCGGACCCTACGGTTCGAGAACAATGTAGACATGACCGAGACACGTCTCCGGTCAATAACCAACAGCGGGACCTGGATGCCCATATTGGCTCCTACATATTCTACGAAGATCTTTATCGGTCAGACCGCATAACAACATACGTTGTTCCCTTTGTCATCGGTATGTTACTTGCCCGAGATTCGATCATCGGTATCCAATACCTAGTTCAATCTCGTTACCGGCAAGTCTCTTTACTCGTTCTGTAATATATCATCTCGCAACTAACTCATTGGTTGCAATGCTTGCAAGGCTTTATGTGATGTGCATTACCGAGAAGGCCCTGAGATACCTCTCCGACAATCGGAGTGACAAATCCTAATCTCGAAATACGCCAACCCAATATGTACCTTCGGAGACACCTGTAGAGCACCTTTATAATCACCCAGTTACGTTGTGACGTTTGGTAGCACACAAAGTGTTCCTACGGTAAATGGGAGTTGCATAATCTCATAGTTAAAGGAACATGTATAAGTCATGGATAAAAGCAATAGCAACACACTAAACGATCGGGTGCTATGCTAATGGAATGGGTCATGTCAATCAGATCATTCAACTAATGATGTGATTTCGTTAATCAAATAACAACTCTTTGTTCATGGCTAGGAAACATAACCATCTTTGATTAATGAGCTAGTCAAGTAGAGGCATACTAGTGACACTCTGTTTTGTCTATGTATTCACACATGTATTATGTTTCCAGTTAATACAATTCTAGCATGAATAATAAACATTTATCATGATATAAGGAAATAAATAATAACTTTATTATTGCCTCTAGGGCATATTTCCTTCAGTATTCATGCCATGTTTACAACAGTTTTATATGGTTTTGGTATGATTTGTATGGAACTAACCCGGACTAAGGTTATTTTCAGCAGAACTACCGTGGTGTTGTTTTTTGTGCAGAAATGAAAGTTCTCCAAATGAACTGAAACTTTTTGATGATTTTTTGGAACAAAAGAGACCCCCGAAGCTTCGTCGGAGGGCCAGAAGAGCCACGAGGAGGGCACAACCCACCAGGGCGCGCCTGGTGGGCCTGGCTTGCCCCGGTGGGTTGTGCTCACCTCGAGGCCCATCTTAGCGTGAAACCAACGCCGAAAAATCCTATAAATAGAGAAACCATCAGGGGTTAACCTAGATAAGAAGTTTTGTCGCCGCAAGGCTCTGTAGCCACCGAAAACCAATATAGACCCTTCCTGGTACCCTGCCGGAGGGGGTAATCATCTCCTGTGGCCATCTTCATCATCCCAGCGGCCACCATGATGAGGAGGGAGTAGTCCACCCTCAAGGCTGAGGGTTTGTACCAGTAGCTATGTGTTTAGTCTCTCTCTCTCTCTCTCGTGTTCTTGAGATGTCACGATCTTGATGTATCGCGGGCTTTGTTAATATAGTCGGATCATATGGTGTTTTCCCCTCTCTATCTTGTTGTGATGAATTGAGTTTTTCCCTTTGAGATTTCGTAGTTATCGGATTGAATACTTTTATGAATTTGAGAACACTTGATATATGTCTTGCAATTGAATACTCGTGGTGACAATGAGGTATCATATTGATTCACTTGATATATGTCTTGCAATTGAATACTCGAGGTGACATTGGGGTAATCTATGCATAGGGGTTGATGCACGTTCTTGCCTTTGTTTCTCCGGTAGAAATCTTGGGGCGCCCTTTGAAGTTCTTTGTGTTGGACTAAGTATTATGGATATGAATTTGCTTTGGTGTTATTTAGTACGAACTCTAGGATAGATTGAACGGAAAGAATAGCTTTGTGTTATTTTAGTACGAACTCTTGAATAGATCGAACGGAAAGAATAGCTTTGAGGTGGTTTCGTACCCTACAAACAATTTATTCTTATGTTCTCCGCTAGATAGGAACTTTGGAGTGATTCTTCATCGCACTTTGAGGGATGGTTATATGATCCAATTATATTAGCATTGTTGAGAGGTTGCACTAGCGAAAGTACGGACCCTAGGCCTCATTTTCAAGCATTGCAATACCGTTTTGTGCCCGTTTACTATTTGCTACCTTGCTTTTTATTTATTTATTCAGATTATAAAAATATATTTCTACCATCCATATTACACTTTTATCACCATCTCTTCGCCGAATTAGTGCACCTATACAAATTACCATTGTATTGGGTGTGTTGGGGACACAAGAGATTTCTTGTATTTGATTGCAGGGTCGTTTGAGAGAGACCATCTTCATCCTACACCTCTCACGGATTGATAAACTTTAGGTCATCCACTTGAGGGAAAATTCCTACTATCCTACAAAACTCTATGCTTGGAGGCCCAACACGTGTCTACAAGAATAAAGTTGCGTAGTAGACATCAATTATCAAACTAATGCATTTCTTATTTTCAGTGCTTTATGCTGAAAGTACTCAATTCTGACATGTTTCGTGCATTTCCACCCATGTAGGTTGTAGAACTAACAAAATTTGCCTATTAGGTTTTGAATAGGTTGGAGACTGATCTTTAAAATATGAGGTGGAGAATCAATTATCATGGACTATAGACAACCGATCCAATTCTCGAAATGGGTCAATTGCTTGTCCAAAGAATGAGAGCCAACAGTGGATGTTTCATTTCTCTTCACCTAAGGTATTAATTATTTCAAATGAAATTTTGTGGTTACTATGCAGTACAAGTGAATTTTCTACACACACATAAGCCATGACATATTTGATCCTGGCATGCTCACCTTCTCGGGATGCTACTTCGGGGGTGGCGAATCGAGTTAATTGAACTAGGTGAAATACATAAGAGCTAGAAAACACTGTGGTAAGAGATCAATACTCATTCGTGATCATTAGAAGTATGGTCTTCCCAGGTTTTTACAGTTACACCATTACTGTTAAACTTGTAGCAGGAAATCTACACCGATACAGAACGCCAGCATTGCAAATACCCTCTTAACAATTGAAGAACTAGGCTTCATGATTGGGGCATTGGGATTTGGGAAGGACACCCATATCTTGCATTAGGGGATGTATATGGAGCATCAGAGACATTAGCACCCGGGATAGACAGTAGGTCCGAGGCGATCGTTTCACTGTAGGAAATTTATTTGAAGGTCTTCATGATGGCATAACCCTATGTAGACTGACATATCGATTATTTTGGCATGATTTATTTGCCCAACATTATCCAGATGCTTATTTCCATTACTATGACAGTATGCTTAACTTATTTCACAAAGTGATTGCTCCATCACACACTTAAAAGGAAATTGCACAAATGCACGATGGCTATCCAGTATATCAAGCAAGCTCGGGTTCCGATATCTAATGCAGATGGAGTCACAAATTTGAGCAGAAGATATTCTAAATGTTGACAAGGAACTAATTCTTTCAGTTCTATGAGATATGTTCAGTCATATGCAGGTAAGAAGGTTAATGTAAACATGCCTTTCAATATCCCATTACTCCTGTCGAAGTTTTGTACTGTTAGATTGCACCTTTTGTTTGTATTAAGATCTAAAGTAATGTACTTGATGTTCAGTTTTGTTTTTTAACTCACTTCATAAACAACAGTACGGTAGGATATGTTGTTCAGTACTACACTCTGAGCCCATGATCAACCCCGTCTGGCTTAGTCCACCTTTCGCCATGAAGGACCACTCTACGGCAGCAGAGAGGACCAGGAGGTTCTGATGCCCGCGGCCCGACGCTTGTCACACCCCACAAGTTGATCCTACCTGCAGAGTTGGTGGCGTGGGTGGGTGCCGGCAATGAAGAGACCATGCTGTGTATCGACGCTCCGCCTTCGACTACATCTTCAACCCCGGCCGATAGTGCCATACACTGCTTCTTCAACATCCGTCGTGACCCTTCCTCCTGGACCCCAAGCTACCATCCTGCTCGCTGCCAAATGCTTAACAAAAGTTCACAAAAAAGAGGATCCCGTCCTCAGGGTCAATACCGCAGGGTCGTTGACTTGGTTGGTCTCTTCGATGTAACTGGCGTTGGAGTGTCCATGTGGTTGGAGAGCCCGCTTCTCAGGGATGTCGATGCTATCGTGCTCATTGTACACGCTGGCATGGCGGTGCTTAACTTTTGGGAGCAGGTCAGCAATCGCGGCCTCTTGGACCAAGTAAGCTTTGCTGGCCATCCCATTTTCTTGTTTCTTTTTTCTGATTGATGATTGATTCGATTTGCATGGAGGAATTCTATAGGAAATAGTACAAGCTAACTCAAAATCATCTCTTTGCTGACCAATCGTGTAATTATAAAGAGAAATTAAGCTACCAAAATGATTTAGCTTGGTAGAATAGTTTTGAATAATAACTTGGTTTAGTTACCTAGGCAATGGAGATCGCATGCAAATTAAGAATGAAAGGTTGATTGGTATCTAACAATCTGCTTTTCTTTCTGCTCTTCATTTTTAGAAAGTAAATCAGACAAAGACATGGGGACTATAGGTATCCTCTCTTTTTACCCATCTCTGTTACTGTTAATGATGAGTCTAACAATGAACTAACTACATCTCCATCTTTTCACCTTTGTTACCACAGAGCTTCTAAAAGTTCCGATATATTATGTCAATAGTTTATGTCTCCCAGTTTGATTGCCCTGATTTACAATTTGTGGGCAGGTGACAGTAGAAAGTTCTTTTCTCGTGCAGTTACAATGTTGTCAGGTCCTACATTCTCCTTTGATTGTTCAAGCGAAGGTTCTAGAAAACAACATAACCATGTATGTTGCTTCTTTTAGCTGTGGCTGACAAAGGTGGGAGGCGGGCACGCGAAACTCCCTTACAATCCATACAAATTCTACATTGGAACCACCTCGATGTTCTTCGCCAGCTTCGTCGCATCGATCATGTATGTATACTATTGGATCCTGAAGCCCCAAGTCATCTTGGGTTCCCATGATTATTTAGCAAATGTAGAAAAACATTGTTGTTTCTATTATGTGTACACTGTTGGGCTAGGAGTTTTCCCACTAGATCTGAATATTAGGAAGGATATATCTTGTAGCAGATCAGATTCAAGATCGTACTGTGATTTCTTAAGGGCCTCATGATTGTTGGTGTTTTTTGCTTTCAAAAATTAAAACACCTAGGTGATTATCCTGGCTATCATATATGTACAAGAAAGATTATCATAATAACTAAGCAATTTTTTCTTCAGGTTATTATGCAGTTTAGGTAGTGAGTTTTTTTTTTTTGCAGATTTATACAGTGCCTAATTTGATTCAACAAGGATAATGATACTGCAAAGCTTGAAAAATTTAGACTATGATCACTTTTTATGCCAAGCTGGAAATTTGACGTGCCTTAAAGCACCTACAGCCGGACTTGGCAAATCCGGGTGACTCAAACGCCCGCGGACGTGTCTGCGAGCACTGTCTGGCCAGTCCTCAGAAATCGCCGTCCACATCCGTGTATCATATCCAGTCCACATCCATGTATCTCATATCCACTGACCTGTCATATCTCATATCTTATATATGCAACCAGTAAATTATTTGGGATGCCTGGCTGTAGATGCTCTTATGCTTATATATGCAACTAGTAAATTGTATGAAATGCACGTGGCAACGTGCGGGCATTCTACTAGTTATATCAAATGGATCACAATCATGTAGGAGCTACTACTACGGACCCATAGTCCAAAGGAAATTACTAACGGGCGATCATGATGGCCTTCAAGTTGATGGAGATGGCCAACGTGAAAAATTCCCCCTCCAACAGAGTACCAATGGGTCGTCACGAAACAAAGGTGTGCGTTGGTAGGCGATAACAAATTTCAAAGGGTTTTGGGAGTATATAAAGGCACATGAACCAAGAGGTGGTGAAAAGGAGATCCAAAGGGGCCACACGCCCTCATGGAGTCCCCTGTCGTCTGGAGGTGGCGTGTGGGCACCTGGCCTATGTCGATCTCTTGGATGATTCTAGATGTGAAGCTTCAGCTGACTTTTCTCCTGGATTTTTTGGGCCTGATAAAATTGATGTTTCCGGAAAACCAAGAACATGCAGAAAACTACAAATGGCATTGGGAACTGAATTAGTTGCTTAGTTCAGAAAAAAAATATAAATTGGCGCCAAAATGATATAAACATGTCATGAAGCAATCATAAATTATAGATACGTTTGAGACGTATCACTGCCCCGTTGCTAGCCCCAATAAGGAATTATACAATTATACTAGGTACATTCAACTTATATGATGTAGGTAAGTAGTACATGTTCAAAAATCCTGAATATAAAAAAAATCCAAGAACGTCTCCTTCAACTGAACGCATATCGCTAGAAATCCTGAATAAATCCATCATAAATGTGAGCACCAGGACTTGATCCCTGGTGGGCTGAGGATACCACTGTCCACTTAACCATCCAACCACAGGTTGTTTCGCAAGTATGTAGATGGATCGCTCTGCAGTTTTCCTAATGTGTAATCCACTGGTTTTATTTTATTTTTTATTTTTTTCCAAGTTCATGTTTAGTTTTATGACAAGTAATTTTTTCATATAAAAATACAATAATTATCAATATGCATTCTTTGTGTATTTTAAATATTTTTCTTTTGTACTTTGAAGACGCAAAATGAACTTTTTTTTAAAAAGTATGTGGATTTAAATAGTTCAACCTATATTAATATTTATTGTGTAAATTATATATCTTCATTCCAGACCAGAAGCACAAACATTTATTGTGTATCTTTATTGTATTTATATAATACCCAAATATTTTTTAATTTTTTTTGACAACACTGTATTTTGTAAACTATTCGACATGTATTCAAAATGATTGTGTAATAATATTAAATTCTAGAAATGGGTCAAAACATGTCGATAGTGTTTGTAGAAATGTAAGGATAATTTTACACACCAATATTTTAATATGCATTGAACTTTTATAAATACACATTCTCCACATTTTGAATGCATGACGAACATTTTCTAAAAACATGTTATAATTTTTTAATTACATGTGAGACATTTTAGGAAAACATGTTGAACATTTTTTTAATACATACACATTCTCAGTGATATACATGTGGGAAATTTTAAAACGCGTTATAAGTTTGTAATATTTTCTTGATTTATTTTTTCAAATGGTAAAAGTAATATCAAATATAAAAATAACGTGAACTTGAAAAATAAAAATAAAACTTGTGCGGGACTATACGAGCACCATATAAAAAATATCGCTTGCATAGGTACATAGCAACCAAAGTGGATTTTTAGTGCACGTGCAAATTGAGCATGTTTATTTAAAGGCTAAAAACTGGCACTGAAAAGTTTTTAAAAATAAAAAATTAACACAAAAAATGCATGCCTTGTGATTAAATTCACACAGAATTTAAACGATTGCACAACCGAGTTGAAAGTTGAAATTTAAATGTTAAAAGCCCCACCCGTAATTACCCCATAAATCTCCATTGCCCGAAAATATAATCAGAAAAATAAACGAAAACATGGAACAAATGGAGAATACAATTACCACCGGCAAACAAGCGCCCCGAATGGCAGCAAGGACCCCGACGACGCGCAGCAGGGACGTCCCCAGGGCCGAGGACGGCGACGCCAGTGTAGAAGGAAGCAGAGCGAAAAGGCCAGGCAACGGCAATGGGAACGGCGACTCCAGAGAAACAAATCTGAAGAAACGGGTCAGAACAATAGTAGAAAAGCAAAAATATTTAAATACTAAAGTGACAAAATGAAAAACCACAGAAAACAAAAACCGGAAAACGAAATTCACAGAACAGCTCCTCCGCGCGACAAGTATCACGCGCGGAGTGCCGCAGAAAAGTCTCCCGAGCGTCCACACCACGACACTTATCGCGCGCGGGATTTCGCGGATACGAAAGGAGCCACGGTGTTTGCATTGCACGGCCAGACAAGTTCGGCTTCTTGTATTTTAGCGTATAATTTTAGTCACCAAACTGATCACGCAAATCAAATTTCTGCACTTATGCAACTCTCGTGGCCGGAGGCCACTCCCCCGCAAACCACGACCACAAACTGAGTTCAACGGTTTGAGCCAACGCCCCGTCTCCTACCTCGCGCTACTCGCGGCCTCGACGGCGGCAGAGCTGCTGCAGAGGTTAGTCTTCAACACCCCTCTCTTCTTCCTGGCCTCCCCACTCTGTCCTCTCGCATCTTCTGTGTCGCGGCGGCTCCGGCAGGATGCACGCGCCTGGGGCTAGGGCGGGGATGGCGGGCGGTCCTGTGGATCTGGGGGTCCGGCGGATTTGGGGGCTCGGTGGCCGTGGGACGCGGCGGCGGCGAGGATCTGAGAGGAAGCAGCCGCGTGAGGACGCAGAGGGGAAGCATGCGCGAAGATCCGAGCGCTGTGTGCGTGCGTGTGTGTGAGAGGCGATTTTCAGACCATACGATTTTCAACCTTCCACAAATTGATCTGTGCCTCTTTTGCGTTCAGATTTTCTGTTAAATCTGAACCTCTCCAGGCTCACGTTAAAACCTATCTGCTTATAAGCACACCCTAGGGCTGCGTGGGCTAGCCTTTTCTATTTCAGACTAGATGGCTGGCACATGTCTCTAGGTACATACCTATCACACCTATGCACAAGAATGACGATTTATCATGGATAACAGCTACAAAAGAATTATTTTGAAGTCTTTGATAAGCATATGTGTTCTAAAAAATTTCTAGATTTTTCAAAAATTGAATAGTTGTATGTTACATGAGAGGAATCTAGCATGTACCTATAGTACTTAACATACAACATTAAGTAGGAAATTAGTACTGCTATTTTGGAAAAGAGATGTAGACACATCAACTGCGAAAAATTATCTGTTCAACAACTAAAAATTCTAGATATTATTGGCTTTGCTATATCTCCGATCAGCAGGTCATCAATCGTGTCATGAAAATTGTAAGTTTCTTGGGATACAAAATCAAAGGAAAAAGAGTTGCAGATATAACTATGAAAAGACTCTTTTCTATCCACTTTGCCGAGGGGAGAGAACTACTCCCTCTGTCCCAAAATATAAGAACGTTTTTAACACTACGCTAGTGTCAAAAACGTTCTTATATTATGGGACAGAGGGAGTAAAAGATAACTCAAGCTAGACAGAAAGGTAATAAATAATAGTGAACAGTGCTTGTGTATGGGAAATTGAAAGAATGCATTCTCCGATAAGTATGCACCTTTCTCCGATAATATAAGAACGTTTTTAACACTATGCAATTGAAAGAATGCTATGCAATCTACACACGAATTAACTTGAGCATACTTTCAATTGCATAGCATTCCTTGCCAACCTACGTCATGCATGTGTTTTGGGGACGGAGCTCGACAAGGCAATAAATAATAGTGAACAGTGCTTGTGTATGGGAAACAACATTTCATTGCCCAATGCAACATGACTATTTTATTTGCTACTATAGCATCAAATAGGATTATTTAGCACACGTAGTGCTCCTAACCCTCACTAAACTGTTCCCGCCATGCAATACTTTACAACCATGCACATATCCCCATACGCGTCGTCGTGGGACGAGTGGTTCTCAGCATGGGTTCGGATGGACCATGGTCCCAAGCAACATTTTCAGTGCGTGTGTCCGGTGTGCCTTCTATGTGTGCGCGCGCGTGCGTATTGATCTCTGTTCTATCTCCGTTGCAGAAGTTTCACGGCAACAAGGAACAGGAAACAGGAGCCATACTTCGAGTCTCCATCCAGTGTGGAGGCTGCCATGGCCATGTGGACGGGGCTGGGTCAGGCGGCGACGGTGGCGCAGCAGCTGGTCGGCGCAGACATTGGCGGGCTCATCTCCATGATCGTGCAGGCTGCACTGACGGCTCGGCAGAACAAGAGAGAGTGTGAGCAGCTCGCGCGTCGTGTCCTCATGATCGAGCAGCTGCTAGCGCGCGTGCACGACCCGGAGGCGGCTGCGCCGCTGGCCGGGCTGGGCGACACGCTCCGGGACGCCCACGAGCTAGCCGTGTCCTGTCAGGGGAGGGGCGTGGCGTACCAGTTCATCATGGCCGGCCGGCAGGCAGAGAGGTTCAAGGAGGTGCAGAGCAAGATCGACTTCTACCTCAACCTCTTCTCCGTGATTAGCCACATTGGCATAACACGCCGCCTTGAGCGAATCCACAAGGACCTTGTTCGAGGCGGTGAACCTTCTCCACGTCCACAATTGCCCCCGCTGCAGGCATGTTCAAATTCAATACAAATTGATTGCGCGCAGATGACGCAGAAAGTAGTGGCTCGGGGCATCTCCAAGGTGAACCTTCTCCGTGATGGAGGGATACGTGCTCACCGAATGCTAATTTGTGATCTCTTTTTTAGGAGTCGCTAATTTGTGATATCTTTTTTAGGAGGCTATGGATATCGCTCAGGGCATCTCCAAGGCGAAGCCGCAAATCGCCCGCATCCGTCACCGTGCTGTTCATACCGTAGAAGCCATCCAATGCATCTCCAAGGCGGAGCTGCAACCCGCCCGCATCCTTGACTGTCCTGTTCGGACCGCAGAAGCCATCCAATGCATCTCCAGGGCGAAGCTGCAAAACGCCCGCATCAGTGACTGCGCTATCCAGATCGCAGAAGCCATCAGCAACCGGCATCGACACGCCCGCTCGCCAGTACGACGGAGTTGTCCACCCGAAGGTGGCCATTGCACGCGGCAGAGGACGAGATCGTAAGTTTTGCTTCCTCCTGCTTAACTTGTTGGTTTTTTTCATTCACTCAGTGTTGGTCTACACATTATATGTAGCTCGCACGCGCCACCGTGACGTACGACAGGACATAGAGGCGGCCATTTGCATGCAGACACTGTTGGATGAAGCCAACGACATGATGATCTGGTTTTAGAAACTTGTTGAACATCCGGGATCTAGTCAAATTTAAAAAATTATTGTGCCAGACTTAATTTGCATGCTATGTATGGATGATTTGTGCTATTTTTATCCAAACTTTAATAAATATAGGCCGGTTTGCATGAATTTCGTTTGATTTGTTTAAATGTGGGTTAAAATATATGCGAAAACGGTTGGATGATGGTCTTCCGCATCCATGTCCGCGGACAAATACGGAAAAAAAATTAAGAGTCGCCCGTTGGACATGCCCTCCGGAAGTACTACCGCATGGAATCGAGGAATTCACGTTGGTGGAGACCGTGGCTGCCACCAGTAACTTTGCCCTCCACAGCGTGGTAGGTAGAGGCGGCTTTTCAACTGTGTACAAGGGTAGGCTTCACGATGAGCAAGAGGTGGCCATCAAGCGAAAAGTGATAAGTATCAGCAGTCCATAGAGGAGTTATTAGATGAATTCTGCACCGAGCTGGACATCCTATCACGTCTTCGACACAGACACATCGTCTGCCTCCTTGATTCGTGTGTGAGCAAGGAGAAGCGCCTGCTAACCGGTGCCGGCCCTGAAAATCAGGAGGCCCAAGGCGAACTCGGTGACATGGGCCTCTATATAAATTCCATCGGTGTCTCAAAAAAAATTATAAATTCCAATCAAATTTGACTATAATAATTCAACTGACATGCCATGAGTACCTCAAATAAGAACGAAATTCAACTGACTTCATTGACAACAATAATACTTCAGTGCTTCAAAAAAGTTTCTTCGGACGTTTCTTGATGCAATAATACTTTCTTTCTTTCTTCTCCTTTTTTCAGCACCAACAATTGCTTCTTCTTAGGCAACATGGCAGGATAATGTCCTAAAATCATGAAGAAAAGAGGGTACAAAAAATTAAGAATTTATACATTGGATGATTGAAACCCTAGACATACATGTGGATAGTTGAATACGTACATACTAAATAAAAGATAAAATATACTACTGAAATTGTCAAATTGGGATCTGGGGGATGGACCAGGTCATCAGGAACATGGATGGATCATGGATACGTATACGTACTATTACTAACTCTGTGGATTGTGGTGTGCCACGGGCTGAAGAAACTGACGGATGGAATGGATCATGGATTACCTCGTTGGCTCGTTGCAGACTTTGGGCTACCAGAATGTTGTGCGACGCGCGCAGCAGCGAGCCAGCGGTGGCCGAGACGGCGAGGCGCCGAGCGCCGAGCGGCAGGCAGGAGGAAGAGATTAGAGACGAACCGTCCAGACTCCAGACCAAGGAAAAGAAAATGAGCAGCCGGTACCGATCTCTAAGGCGCTAACGTAACGCTTCGTAATCGATCGCATGGGCCTCGCGCCCTAGCCCATCTCGTTTTTTTACCTATTTTTTGCTGGGCATTAGTATGTATATGTACTACATCATGGGGCCTCCTCCCGCCTGGGCCCTGGGCCGCCGCCCCACCGGCCATACCCCATGGCCGGCCCTGCTGCTAACCTGGCGGAGAAAGGAGCCAGAGAGGCTGATCGTCTACGAGTACATGGTCAATGACTCACTCTCAGACCACCTGCACCCAGATCAGGGCTCCTCTGCGTCGTCGCCGATGACAATGTCCTGAAAGATGCGCGTCGATGTGCTCATCAGTGTGTCACGCGCTATCGAGCACCTACACTGTCATGCCAACCCGTCGATCATCCACCAAGACATAAAGCCGAAAAACATCCTTTTCGACGCCAGCTGGGTGCCGCGTGTGGCGGATTTTGGGTTTTCGGTCACCTTTCACATGGAGAATGACGACTCAGGACTGGAGTCCGAACCTGCAGGCACATTTGGATACATTGACCCTCACTACTACTGTTGGAAATATTAGCACTTTCTCGATTAATCTAATCCATGAGTATACAGTAAGCATGGCATAAATGGTATGCATCTCATAGCGATACCTAAGCATACTAGCACGTACAGAACATAGAAGTGAACCATCTATGAGCAGCACATATACGGCTAGTACAAGTACGAGTAAACAAGGGATGAACGGATCATACCCTCCGGTTGGCCAGGCCAACGTGACGGCGGCAGCAGCAGCCTCGGCGTCGTTCGTGGCCTTCTTCTTGGCAGCGGCGCCATCGGCCATGGTGTCGATGCAGGGGAAGTAGTGGAAGCACAGGCGGACGGAGTTGGGGACGGATCGAGAGCAGTCGCGTCGAGACGCTCCCCAAAAACCTTATTGCCGTTCTCCCGGGCAGGATCTCAAACGACAGGGTTCCAGAGGCACCTGCTCTTCCGACCAACCGTGCACGCGGTCGTCGGGATGGGATCGCCGGAGGCAGCACAGTGAGAGGAACAGTAGATGATGGCTAGGGTTGTACGAGAGGGAGTGAGTGAATTGAGTTAGGGTTCACTCCACTGGCCAGCGCCTTCTTATATAGGCCGTCAGGTAGATGGCCTTGGGCCAGGCCCACGACCGAGTCCGCGAACAGCCCACGGTCCAACATCTCAGACCGTGGCGCTTCCGTAAGCGGCTCGTTAATTAATTAACAATTAATTAACCATTCCTGAGTGGCAAAAATAGGCTTCGGCTCGGCTCATTCCCGCAACCCACGGCGCGCGCATGTCGTGACGACGCGAGGCGAGGCGGGTGGCGGAGGACACTATAAAAAAAATACACTTCCGTGATGATACGTGTTTGTCATAGTAGGTCGCTTTTTTTGTCATGCATGTACATCCATGACAAATTTATGACAGAATCAAGATAGTCATACCTATGCTGTCGTAGAAGTGTTCCATGACATTACCAAAATTATCATCACGGAAGTGTCCACTTCCATGACGATAAATCGCGCGTCACAGAAGTGCTTTCGTCAAGGGTGACCGACACATGGCATCCACCGTAACGGAACGCCGTTAAGCTATCGGGTCGGGTTTTGTATCCGATAACCCGTTAACAGCCCCGACCAATGGGAAATTTCCACGTGTAAAATTTTTATTGGCCGGACGAAACACGTGCCAGCTCGTCAGTGGGTCAGATAGGCGCCTATGATACGTCGACACGTGGCACGGCCCAACAGAGGCCCATTCCTGTGAAAAGGCCAGCCCGTTTGATTTGGTCAAAAGGTGGCAGGCCGGCCCATGGAAAGCCTGTTAACGGCCTGTTCGCATATAGCCCATTTACAGCCCGCTAAGCCAAGGCCCGTTACGCCCTATCCGAATTAGGCCCAGTAGCGTCATCTGGGCCGTCCAATATGATTCCAGCCCATTTTCACTTCTGGCCCATGTATAGCCCATGACGTCTTTCGGCCCATATGAGGCCCTTTGTAACTCTTGGCCCGTTAGCGGCCCGTGCTGAAACTGGCCCGTAATGAACAGTGTATTACTTTACACCCATTAACGGCCCGTGGTGAAACTGACCCGTAATGAACAGTGTATCACTTTATACCCATTAACGGCCCGTTATTCCGTTGGGCCGTTTCTAGCCCCAGTTAACTTTCGGCCTTCTAAGGGCCCATTTATTCTTGGGCTCATTTGCAGCATTTGGTTACTTGCGACCCGTTACTGTCATTTTCTGCTTGTGGGCCAAATTCAGCCCGTCGTTACAGTCGGCCTGTTTGTGGACCGTTAGTCAGTTGGGCCAATTTCATAGCATCACCAAATACGGCCTATTAACGGCCCGTTATGGTTAGCCCATACAACGTACGATTTCCATCAAAGGCCCGTCTATGGCCCATTAAAGGCCCGTACAAGACCCATAAATGAGCCGGCGGCCCATGGATCCTACGAGAGGTACAAGGCCCATGGATCCTACGAGACGTAGAAGGCCCATGGATCCGACGGCCCGTGAAGGGCCATGGTCGGGCGAATTGGCCCCCGTTTGAACGATATAGCATATTCAAAGAATTATCCTACTCAATACTATCACCTCTAAAAAGCCTACACTATTACAACAAAGAGATCAAGGCATAGAAAGGTAGAATAATCCTACACTATACAATAAAGAAATTACAGCCGATTCTACCCACTGGGCATTATGGTTTGACACAGGTGATAATAAAGCACACACAAACAGCAAATTACATACACTGGGCAAATACAGCTCATACATCATGGACGCGCGTCAACTTAACTCCATTTGAACTATAATCTCTTCAGAAAATAGGATTGGTCGGATTCAGATAGCACAAATTTCAGTCTGCAAAATCTCCGATTCCTTCATGGTTACCTCAGTGTCTTGTTTCATTTTTTGACTCCTGCATCTAATACCTACATGTCCAGTCTCAACTTGTTTATTATATGTTGACAATCATGTACACGTTGTCTTGCCACCTCTAGTTGATGCTCGAGAACATCAGCACATTCCAATTCCAATCCATAATCATTTGGTAACGGCCATGCCGCACTGCTCGCAGATCTTTGTGTTGATGTCATTTCATCCTGAAATGTTTCTGTAAGTACACATGACTAGGGCAAAAATATAGTTACAACAGTGAAGCGAACAAGACACTATTTTGTACTACCTGGCAAAACAGGACTAACAATAATGTTACACGTCACTTAAAAAAATGTTACACGTCATGAAGCATAAGCAGGTGATATTTTAAAAATTATAAGAAAGATAGTCTGTGCAGCCTGCATACAGAAATCCCTCTTAGCTCACCAGAGGAGCATGATGTTGGGGCCCAATCGAAAACACAGACAAATTACAAATTTAGACATCACGTTGCGTATAAGTAAGCAAGCAGTTGGCCATTCTGTGCCTCAATTAAAGTCTTAGGGAGCATAATGAACATCAGAGGGTTTCATACAAACATACTACAGCAGGCAAAACTATGCAATCATTAGCGTAGTATAAACTAGATTGTGAGTCTCATGCAATAATAGTTGGTTAGTAGACTTCAAAGCTTCAGGCACACTTCGGCAGAGTAATTAAATGGTAAAGCCTTTAATTATGTCAACTAATAGTGATACAAGTACCGAACATCAGGCATGATTATTTGAGCTTCTCATTAACTGAGGACAAATAAAGCAATTGAAAAGAGAAAATTAACTATGCCTGAAACAAACAAGGAATTGAACTGTTGAGTTGCATACAGTGACTTACCTTAGCAGGTTGAAGAGGCTCAGCGCAGCTCCTACTTCTCTTGCAAGGCTCCTTCCTAACATCTTGTACTTGGAAATCCTCAATCTTATCTTCATTGCACCCCCTCTGCAAGGTGACACAAACTAGTTACTCGTCTCCTTGGAAGATAAATATGCATACTTTCCAGTCTGTGAACACAAAAGGATGAGATTATAACAAAACAACACCACGTAATGAAACATGCCGCATCTCTTGCACTTGCACACAATGAAATGAGCATTTACTATGTCTGCACTATGTAAAAACTAGGCATACCTTCGAACTGGATCTCCAGGTACTCTTGGAGAGCCTACTGTAGTGTACAGCCAAACCTTTATTTCACCTATGAGTTAGACAAGGCCCCACTACATCAGCCCTTAGTGTTTAAATTGTTGACAAGCTCTGTTAGAGTGTTAGGTCAAGAGCAGCAAGTAATCAAAGCAAACAGTCCTAGTATGGCTGGTTGATGCAAACAAGCAATTGAACAGAAGTATGGGCAAATCTTACATATGAAGAAAAGAAGCAAAGAAGGAGGCTTAAAGACCATCACTTGACTGACCAGATTTAAGGGGCATTTAAACATCATGTGCAACGTATGAACTAACATAAACATTGCATATTCCAGATTCTACAATGGAATGCACATGTATTAGGTTATGCCATGTATGATGATGCCTAAATGTATAGATAGCAGGCAGGAGTGATTCATCATTGCACGAACAATTGAATTGCAGGTTAAGGGCCAGTTCGATTCCGCCTTTTCGGGGCATATTGTCAAAATAAGCCATAAAAGATGTAAAGAAGTCATTTTTGAGTTATGGACTTGGGCTTAACTAATTTCGCTTTGGAGGGGGGTGCTTCGGGTAGAACCTCACTAAAAATTGAAGGGAAGGGGAATAGTGAAATGACTCTGTTGTCTGCCTATATTACACTCAAAATGCAATTGCGGATGCCCGTGTCACACCTGACCCTCAAGTAAAAACAAACACGCAAGCATTCATTGCCCTGCCCGCTTGCATCTCCTCTCCCCTTTCCCTCTACCTCGATCCCCTGCCTGCAGCACTAGGGTTCCTCCAGCGAGCCGTCGCCACTGGTCCCATCTGGCCTTGTCCTCGATGATGCTATGTCCAGCTACGCTACATGGCTGGCGGGTAGGGGCAAATCTCCCTGGCTTCTCCTCCCTCTGGCGCCGCCCCTCATTCTCATGGTCTTCAGCAGCTGCTCCACTGTGGTTCGTCTAACGCACTACTCCAGTGGGCGCTGCACAAATACGGCTGATGCCACACCGCGGCAGAGGGCACCTTATTCCCCCTCCCCTCCTCCCAGGCCATGGCCTTGGGGTGCTGTTGAAGGATGAGCTCATCCAACATGGTGAGGACCTCCTCTGATTTTTTGCCAAATTTTCATTCTGATCCACTATACGATGAATTGCTATGAGATGCTTCTGCTGCTGCTATATGATGCATTGCTATGAGCTGCTCCTGCTGCTGCTATATGATGAATTGCTATGAGCTGCTGCTGCTGTATGATGAGTTGCTATGAGCTGCTGCTGCTATATGATGAATTGCTATGAGCTGCTGCTGCTGCTGCTATATGATGAGTTGCTACAAGCTGCTCCTTCTGCTGCTATATGATGAGTTGCTACAAGCTGCTCCTTCTGCTGCTATATGATGAGTTGCTACAAGCTGCTCCTGCTGCTGCTATATGATGAATTGCTATGAGCTGCTGCTGGTATATGATGAATTGCAGACTGCTGCTGCTGTATGATGAGTTGCTATGAGCTGCTGTTGCTGCTATATGATGCTTTCAGGTGGTGCTGCTATACGATAATAACCAGCCACTTGGACCATCGAATTTCAATAAATAATTGTTCTTCATTTAAATTGGGTCATGCGTTCTTCGTTTAAATTAGGCAATGGGATCTCTATGGAAAACATTGACCAAAGTAGATTGTGCCAAGTAGATGGTATCTTTGTATTTGCATTTTGAGCAAATAGTGATGGTCTGTTTTCCTATCATGTTAATTACTGCACTGGGTTCAATTTGTGATGTTTGCAAGTCAAATTATTTTCTATATGGGCAGCAAAATGAAAAAAATATAATGCAATCTAGACATTCCACTGATCATACCAAAGATAAGCTGAAAACGCAATGAAAAGAACTGATTGGCTTATTAAATGGAGCTTATATTCACGGCCGCTTATTTTCTTAGGATAACTCGTAATAACTGTCCCTAAGAAACTTGGCTAATAGAACTGGCATACAAATAACATGTCATGATGATTGCAATGGAGGAGTGACGTACCATAGCACACTGTATAGGCTCACCGCTGCCTCTCCTTTTTTTGCAATGTTCCATGAAATTGCCACATACATCTTGTACTTTTTCATTGTGTAACCCTATCTGCAAGTTGAGACGGCTAATTTCAGACATCTCTACATGATACTACATTGCATATCCCTTGCGCATATTTAAACCACCAATTAACGATTGTGTGCGTACCATAAACTAGCCATGACTCTGTATGCTGGACTAGCAGGCACTCTAAGGGAGCCTGATGTAGTGCACTGGAATTCCTACATGCCACCTACGATTTTGTGTAATGTACTGCCCCTGTTCCTAAATATATGTCTTTGTAGAGATTCCAGTATGGACCACATACAGATGTATATAGATGCATTTTCGAGTGTAGATTCACTCATTTTGCTCTGTATGTAGCCTATAGTGGAATCTCTAGAAAGACTTATATTTAGGAACGGAGGTACGAGGTAGTATCATGTATGACATCTACATATCTAATTTAGCAGCCAGTAGTAGAAATCATTGTCTGCACAAAGGGATTACTGGTCGAAAATCCTAGCAAAGCACGCTGGCAGGCACAGAACAATACAAGAGAGAGAGAGACGCGCTTACAAGATCATAGCAATCCTCAGTCCAGGATCTTAGTTGGCCAAGCTGTTAGATCCAGAAGAAACATCGTCCTTGTAGTTTCTGCCAGCTGCATAACAGGTAACAGCGACCGGTTAGTATATTTGAAGTACATCGGGCAGGTGATGCTGGACGAGTTTAAAGGTGACAAGTACCTAGGCCGTGGCGGGTGCTTGGCATCTCTCCAGACTGTGGGAATCAGGTTAGAAACGTCGAGGGTGATGACGCTGCGCTGGCTGTCGGGGCCCGGCAAGGAGATCTAGAATTGTCGAGTAGGGTGTTTGTGGAGCGGCTCCGTGTCAGGACCCTAGACTTTGCTTGTATTAGTTGCATTTGAGAGCACCTTGCATCATGTCTAAATTTATGAAACTTGAATTGAGGATTGTTGAAACCTCAGAAATCTAATTAAAAGAAGGGCAAGCACCCTTTAAATTGCATTCTGTGAATCCAAAATGCCCTAAAAATAGTTCTGTGAATTTTGGCAAGAGTTATATATCAAACCAAAATTCTGGAACATTTTTAAGGAATTATTTGGTCTCTGAATTTAAATCAATAATCTATTTGAATTGGAGATATATTCATAATATATAATGAATATATTTTCAAATGCTTTGAAATGCTTTATGTACTTTTGGATTAGTCCAGAGAGGTAACATAAAATATTTCAGAATGCTTTGGCACTATTTGAAATTCTTTTGAATTTGAAAAACAGTGGCAAAATAAAATGAAGGGAAACAAAACACAAAAATTAAAACATAACAGAACCCAGCCACTTACCTGGCCGCAACCCACCACCCAGCCCACCTGGCCGCCCAGCACTGTGCTGGCCCATGGCCAGTCAGTTGCTTCCTCTCGCCAGGTAGGCAGAGAGGTGAGCACCGGCGTGCCTGAGCTCGCCACGCAGCTCCCTGGTCGCCTGCCTCGCTTGGACAGCGCGGCGACGCCTCGAAGCCACTTCTCGGCGCCGCCCCGACCCCGCCGACACCCCATTCTTCCCCCTTGCTCCCTCCCTCGCTCCCTGGACGCCATGGCCGACGCAACTGCGCCCGCGCCGTCGTAAAGCCCGCAGCCACCGCCGTCCACTCGTCGCCTCTCTGTGCCCAGAAGCTTCACCGTCGTCCGCTGCTTGCTTCGACCGAGCCCCGAGCGCTCGCTCGCCCCAGAGACGCTGCACCGAGCCGTCCCGATCCGCCATCACCGGAGATCCTCCTCGTCGCCGTGACCGCTCCAGCTCTTCCTCGACCTCTCTGACCCGCTCGTCGAGACCACTATGAGCTGCTGCCCGTCCTCCCCCTCTCAGTTCCCTCTCTTGTGCACCGTACGCACCACACCGAGCTCACCGCACCCGCCACCGCCTGTGCTCACCACCGGCGTGTCTCCGACCATATAATGGTTCGGCCGTCGTGCCCAGCTTCCTCCCCGCACCGCGTAGAGCACGTTCGTGCCCCGCACGAGCCCCCACGGCCGTCACAGAGACGACCCCGAGCTCACCCGAGCTCCGGCGACCGCCAAGGTCGACGCCGGCGACGACTCCGGCCACCCCAGGCGCAACCACCTACACCACTCGACGCGGACGAGTGCCCGCGTCACATAGATGCCCTCCGCCGGCCATTTGGTCGCCGGAGGAGGAAACCCGCACGTCTCCGCCGTCTCTGGCTTCGCCGGCGATGAGCCGCGGGTCAACTCCGGCGAGTTGACCCCACTGACCACGTTTTGACCACAGGTGGGCCCAGTTTGACCCCTGGGTCAATGACAGGTAGGGCCCAGCCTGCTGACTAATTAGGATTAGTGCTAATTGATATTTTAGTTAAACAAATTACACTGACACGCGGGTTCCACTGGTCAGTTTGACCTGGACCACGCCGTTGACCCTGCTGACGTCACAGTGACGTAGTGCTGACGCAGTAATGCCTTTTCTGGATTTATTAATATTCAGGAAATTTCAAAAAATGCCCTAAACTTCTAAAATTCATAGAAATTCAACCGTAACTCCAAATGCAAAGATTTATATATGAAAAATGATCAGAAAAATCCAATATATCCATCTGTACCATTTTCATGCATGTTAGAACACTTTAACCTTGCTGTTTAGGTGAAACAAGATAATGCACCATTATGACTATATACATGAGCTCACATTTGAATCTTTGATTCAAATGGGTTCAAATCAACCTGTTCCATTATGCATTAGCTCAAACACATTCATATTGACATGTCATGATCATGCATCATATTGTGCACTGCATTGATTGTGTTTTCTCCTTGTTTGCCGGTATTGTCCCCTCTCGATAGACGTGGTTCCGACGATGAGATCGATGACACCGATGAAGAACTATATTATCTTCAGAAGTGCCAGGCAAGCAAAACCCCCTTGTTCATTCCAATACAATCCCACTCTCTCGCTCCTGCTCTCTTTTACTGCATTAGGACAACAACGATTCAATTGCTACTTGCTGCGGTAGTTGAACCCCTTATCCTCTGCATGACCTGTCATTGCCACAGTAAATAGATGAAACCCACTAGCATGAGTAGGAGTTGTTTGAGCCCTGATGTGCCTACTCATTTATGTTTGTTGTCATGCCTGCTACTGCTTAGAGTTGAGTCGGGTCTGATTCATCAGGGATGAATTGGAATGGTGATGAACATGTCCTACTGTGTGTGAGCTAAGTGTTGAACACGATTTGGTAAAGGAATCGATGAGAGGCCATGTAGGAGTACATGGTGGGTTGTTTCAATTGAGGCCGTCCTTAAGAACTGAGTTCTGTGTTTGTGATCCATGATACAGTTACTACCACACATTGGGCCCTGAAATATGACCCCGCTCGACTTCTTGATCACGCTTGTCCTCTGTCCAGGAGTTGCAAAGTAGTTTCTGGTGTTTGTAGTATGCTCGGGGCCGCACGCAGCGCTGACCATAGGGGTGGGTTGTGTTGCGGTAGGCACGTGGCACGGTGTACCGACTCGCCCATTTGGTGTCTCGGGAACCCTGTTCACATCGTTCGGGGCCGTTAGTGGAAACCTCGGCCGGACTCCCTGCGGATGGAACCCGAATAGGCGATAAACCTGGACTAGAGACTTGAGTGTTTAGGTAGGTTGTGGTCTACACCCACGTCGGCTTTCGCTTGAAGTCTGCCGAGCACATGTCGTGTGCAGACGCTAAGTGGTGGAAACATGTGTGAAGAAGTACACCCCTGCAGGGTTAACATCATCTATTCGAATAGCCGTGTCCGCGGTAATGGACTTCTGGGTTGCCTATATCAGTTCATAGACAAGTGAAAGTGGATACTCTAAAATGCGCAAGATAAGTGTGAGTGCTATGGATGGCCTTCCCGTAGGGAGACGGGAGCGGATCCATAGTGGTGTATTTATATGGTGAATATGTGGACTCGTGTGCGCCACCTCAAAAGAGTTACTTGCAGTCGTAGTTCAGGATAGCCACCGAGTCAAAGCTGGCTTGCTGCAGTCAAACTCCACCACCCCCTTTATTGAAACTGATGCATATGTAGTTAATTCTGATGTAAGTCTTGCTGAGTACAATTGTACTCACGTTTGCCTATTTTATGTTTTTGCAGAGAGACGTCAGTCTCGCTAGTAGTACCGCTTGGACTTCGACGTTTAGCTTGATACCTCAGCTACGATCTTGTGCCCTCGACAGGATCTGGTAGATAGTCAGGCTTCTCAGCCTTTTTCATTTGTAGATGTCTGTACTCAGACATGTTAAGCTTCCGCATGTGTTTGACTTGTATGCTCTGAATGTTGGGTCCTGAGACCCATGTTTGTAATATCTCGCTCCCCAGAGCCTAATGAATAAATACTTGAGTCGTAGAGTCTTGTTGTGATGCCATGTTGTATCTACACATATCGAGCATATTGTGTGTATGATTGAAATGCTTGCTATGTGTGGGATCCGACTATCTAGTTATTTATCCTTGGCAGCCTATCATATGGGGAAATGTAGTCTAGTGCTTCTGAGCGATAGTAGTCTCTGGAGTCCTGCTAGCCCAGCACTACTTCTCAGGACACTTGACTGGCCGGCATGTGTTTCACTTCGTTCCTGTGTCTGTCCCTTCGGGGAAATGTCACGCGGTGTTATTCAGAGTCCTGCCTAGCCTGCTACAGCCCGGGTTACCGGAGTCCTGTTAGCCCAGTGCTACAGCCCGGATTTATACGTTGTTGACCGACATGCTCGATGTGATTCATGTATGCCTGTCCTCGTGGGTTAGCGCCGCCTTGGGTTCACGACTAGCCATGTCGGCCCGGGTTCTTTGTCATATGGATGCTAGCGACACTATCATATACGTGAGCCAAAAGGCGCAAACGGTCCCGGGCCAGGTAAGGTGGCACCCGTGGGAATATCGTGCGTGAGGCCGCAAAGTGATATGATGTGTTACATGCTGGATCGGTGTGACTTAGGATCGGGGTCCTGACAGCGTTGGTATCAGAGCCTGACTGTCTGTAGGATTACCCAGCCAAACTGGTCGAAGTTGTGTCTAGAAATGCTTTAGTTATGTAAGGGAATTGATTGTGGAAGGGAACGTAAGGCTCTTTTTACTCCTTATACCTCATGGCCTTCTGATCTGAGTCAACCTCTTCTCTTCTACGGGGACTAAGAACTAGGCCTTCTCATCTATCTATCAGGATGACGTGTTACTAAACCGTAGCTGCCTAAGATTGTTGAGTTCAAACCTCAGTTCAGTTTCTACTACTTCCATATGTTCATAACCGGCCTCAGAACTTTGATATGATGTTGTTGAGTGTCTACGCAAACTGTTGTGAATGTCTCAAATCTTTTTCTGAGCATTTATAGCCGTTATGCTGTCTGAGTCATCCCAGGTTTCTAACTAGTCTGATGCATTTGCAATCCTTTCCTTCCATTCCCGATGTCCTTTTGGTCAGAATAAGCACACTAATCGGTCTTTTGAGGTACTCCGTTGCCTTGACATATATGTTGGAGCTATTATTATGACCCTAGGTGTTTTAGGGAGTCACCTAGTAGTCTAGCCATGTTTTGTGTTTCCGGTGTGATAATTCTGGCCACCATTCTCGAAAGCATCCTGTGATGCCATCAGTAGTAGGTATTCTACTCCTGGGTTTTGAACCCGAGATTCATCCTACCTACCTCATGTTGATAGTGCTTGCTAGTTCCTTTAGGACATTAGTAACCTTTGCGATAGTCATCGAGGTCCGTGGTATATCATTCTTCCAAATACCATGAACTGATTAAGGCAGATGTTCTTTGAACCAAAAGCTCACAATCAGAGTACTCCTGAGGAGTTCTCCATCCATAATTGTGAATCTGCCAGTCCTTTTTCTTCGGCATGGGTTATCTGGAAGAAACTTGTTGAACTTTGTTCGACATACTAATCCATGCATCCACAACTCAGAAAATCATATGTTCCTTGAGTTGTCCCTCCTTAGTCGTTTTCTGACCTTCGTCTATCAATTGATAGTCAAGAGTATGCGCGCATTCGTTCATCGATGCCTATTATTCTTGTGGTCCGTCAAGCCATTCTATTCCAGAATGACTAGGAGAAACAAGCTCCAGTACCTCATCCATTTCTCGGATTGGGTCAAAGAAATTGTATTCCGTGGATCAAAATGACAATCCAGCTTTTGCTCTGCTCTATCTTGGAGTGTTACCATCTTTATGTCAAGAGTGACATGAGAATTGCACCACCTCTTATGAATTCTTGACGTAGTAATACTTCTTGCCATCATTGTTCATTCCTCGGTTTTCGTGTTGTTGTAACCGGAATGCCGACAAGTGAATTGTGATGTGTGAAATCAATACTCCGAGCAACTCGTTGCTTGGTAGTAAATGGACAATATTCTCATTCTTAGCGTCTTGGTTATCAACTCATCATCCTAAGATTGATCGTGCTACCTAGTCCTTATTTCTGGTGCACTCTTCGATCAATGAGTTAGGATTGTATCTGTTGGGGAACGTAGTAATTTCAAAAAAATTCCTACGCACACGCAAGATCATGGTGATGCATAGCAACGAGAGGGGAGAGTGTTGTCTACGTACCCACCTAGACCGAAGCAGAAGCGTTGACGCAATGTAGAGGAAGTAGTCGTACGTCTTCCCGATCCAACCGATCCAAGTACCGTTACTCCGGCACCTCCGAGTTCTTGGCACACGTTCAGCTCGATGACGATCCCCGGGCTCCGATCCAGCAAAGCTTCGGGGAGGAGTTCCGTCAGCACGACGGCGTGGTGACGATCTTGATGTACTACCGACGCAGGGCTTCGCCTAAGCACTGCAACGATATGACCGAGGTGGAATATGGTGGAGGGGGGCACCGCACACGGCTAAGGAACGATCACGAGGATCAACTTGTGTGTCTATGGGGTGCCCCCAGCCCCCGTATATAAAGGAGCAAGGGAGGGAGGAGGCCGGCCCTAGGTTTGGCGCGCCAAGGGGAGTCCTACTCCCACCGGGAGTAGGATTCCCCTTTTCCTAGTCCAACTAGGAATCCTTCCATGTAGGGGGACTAAGAGAGAAGGAAAGGGAAGAGAGAAGGAGAAGGAAGGAAGGGGGCGCCCCCTTCCCTAGTCCAATTCGGACTAGAGCAAGGGGAGGGGCGCGGCCACCTTTTGGCCCTTTCTCTCCTTTTCCCGTATGGCCCAATGAGGCCCATTACGAATTCCCGTAACTCTCCGGTACTCCCGAAAATACCCGAATCACTCAGAACCTTTCCGAAGTCCGAATATAGTCGTCCAATATATCGATTTTTACGTCTCGACCATTTCGAGACTCCTCGTCGTGTCCCCGATCTCATCCGGGACTCCGAACTCCTTCGGTACATCAAAACTCATAAACTCATAATATAACTGTCATCGAAACCTTAAGCGTGCGGACCCTACGGTTCGAGAACAATGTAGACATGACCGAGACACGTCTCCGATCAATAACCAATAGCGGTACCTGGATGCCCATATTGGCTCCTACATATTCTACGAAGATCTTTATCGGTCACACCACATAACAACATACGTTGTTCCCTTTGTCATCGGTATGTTACTTGCCCGAGATTCGATCGTCGGTATCCAATACCTAGTTCAATCTCGTTATCGGCAAGTCTCTTTATTCGTTCCGTAATTCATCATCTCGCAACTAACTCATTAGTTGCAATGCTTGCAAGGCTTAAGTGATGTGCATTACCGAGAGGGCCCAGAGATACCTCTCCGACAATCGGAGTGACAAATCCTAATCTCGAAATACGCCAACCCAACATCTACCTTTGGAGACACCTGTAGAGCTCCTTTATAATCACCCAGTTATGTTGTGACGTTTGGTAGCACACAAAGTGTTCCTCCGGCAAACGGGAGTTGCATAATCTCATAGTCATAGGAACATGTATAAGTCATGAAGAAAGCAATAGCAACATACTAAACGATCGGGTGCTAAGCTAATGGAATGGGTCATGTCAATCACATCATTCTCCTAATGATGTGATCCCGTTAATCAAATGACAACTCATGTCTATGGCTAGGAAACATAACCATCTTTGATCAACGAGCTAGTCAAGTAGAGACATACTAGTGACACTCTGTTTGTCTATGTATCCACACATGTATCATGTTTCCGGTTGATACAATTCTAGCATGAATAATAAACATTTATCATGATATGCAAGGAAATAAATAATAACTTTATTATTGCCTCTAGGGCATATTTCCTTCAGTCTCCCACTTGCACTAGAGTCAATAATCTAGTTCACATCGCCATGTGATTTACCAGCAATAGTTCACATCACCATGTGATTAACACCCATAGTTCACATCAATATGTGACCAACACTCAAAGGGTTTACTAGAGTCAGTAATCTAGTTCACATCGCTATGTGATTAACACCCAAAGAGTACCAAGGTGTGATCATGTTTTGCTTGTGAGATAATTTTAGTCAACGGGTCTGTCATATTCAGATCCGCAAGTATTTTGCAAATTTCTATGTTAACAATACTCCGCACGGATCTACTCTAGCTAATTGCTCCCACTTTCAATATGTATCTAGACCGAGACTTAGAGTCATCTAGATTGGTGTCAAAACTTGCATCGACGTAACCCTTTACGATGAACCTTTTGTCACTTCCATAATTGAGAAATATATCCTTATTCCACTAAGGATAATTTTGTCCGCTGTCTAGTGATCTACTCCTAGATCACTATTGTACTCCCTTGCCAATCTTAGTGGTAGGGTATGCAATAAATCTGGTACACAACATGGCATACTTTATAGAACCTATGGCCAAGGCATAGGGAATGACTTTCATTCTCTTTCTATCTTATGCCGTGGTCGGGTTTTGAGTCTTACTCAACTTCACACCTTGTAACACAGGCAAGAACTCTTTCTTTGACTGTTCCATTTTGAACTACTTCAAAATCTTGTCAAGGTATGTACTCATTGAAAAAACTTATCAAGCGTCTTGATCTATCTCTATAGATATTGATGCTCAATATGTAAGCAGCTTCACCGAGGTCCTTCTTCGAAAAACTCCTTTCAAATACTCCTTTATGCTTTGCAGAATAATTCTACATTATTTCCAATCAACAATATGTCATACACATATACTTACCAGAAATGTTGTAGTGCTCCCACTCACTTTCTTGTAAAATACAGGCTTCACCGCAAGTCTGTATAAAACAATGTGCTTTGATCAACTTATCAAAGCGTATATTCCAACTCCGAGATGCTTGCACCAGTCCATAGATGGATCGCTGGAGCTTGCATATTTTGTTAGCACCTTTAGGATTGACAAAACCTTCTGGTTGCATCATATACAACTCTTCTTTAATAAATCCATTAAGGAATGCAGTTTTGTTTATCCATTTGCCAGATTTCATAAAATGCGGCAATTGCTAACATGATTCGGACAGACTTAAGCATAGATACGAGTGAGAAACTCTCATCGTAGTCAACACCTTGAACTTGTCGAAAACCTTTTGCGACAATTCTAGCTTTGTAGATAGTAACGCTACTATCAGCGTCCGTCTTCCTCTTGAGGATCCATTTATTTTCTATGGCTTGCCGATCATCGGGCAAGTCAACCAAAGTCCACACTTTGTTGTCATACATGGATCCCATCTCAGATTTCATGGCTTCTAGCCACTTTGTGGAATCTGGGCTCACCATCGCTTCTTCATAGTTCGTAGGTTCATCATGATCTAGTAGCATGACTTCCAGAACGGGATTGCCGTACCACTCTAGTGCGGATCTTACTCTGGTTGATCTACGAGGTTCTGTAGTAACTTGATCTGAAGTTTCATGATCAATATCATCAGCTTCCTCACTAATTGGTGTAGGTGCTACAGAAACAGATTTCTGTGATGTACTACTTTCCAATAAGGGAGCAGGTAGAGTTACCTCATCAAGTTCTACTTTCCTCCCACTCACTTCTTTCGAGAGAAACTCCTTTTCTAGAAAGACTCCGAATTTAGCAACAAAAAAATCTTGCCTTCGGATCTGTGATAGAAGGTGTATCCAACAATTTCTTTTGGATATCCTATGAAGACACATTTTTCTGATTTGGGTTCGAGCTTATCAGGTTGAAGCTTTTCACATAAGCATCGCTGCCCCAAACTTTAAGAAACGACAACTTTGGTTTCTTGCTAAACCATAGTTCATAAGGCGTCGTCTCAACGGATTTCGACGGTGTCCTATTTAACGTGAATGCAGCTGTCTCTAATGCATAACCCCAAAACGATAGTGGTAAGTCGGTAAGAAACATCATAGATTGCACTATATCCAATAAAGTATGGTTATGACGTTCGGACACACCATTATGCTATGGTGTTCCAGGTGGCATGAGTTTGTGAAACTATTCCACATTTTTAAATTGAAGGCCAAACTCGTAACTCCAATATTTTACCTCTGCGATCATATCGTAGAAACCTTTTATTTTCTTGTTACGATGATTCTCCACTTCACTCTGAAATTCTCTGAACTTTTCAAACGTTTTGGACTTATGTTTCATCAAGTAGATATACCCATATCTGCTCAAATCATCTGTGAAGGCCAGAAAATAATGATACTTGTCGCGAGCCTTAATATTCATCGGACCACATACATCAATATGTATGATTTCCAACAAATCTGTTGCTCGCTCCATTGTTCTGGAGAACGGCGTTTTAGTCATCTTGCCCATAAGGCATGGTACGCAAGCATCAAGTGATTCATAATCAAGTGATTCCAAAATCCCATCAGCATGGAGTTTCTTCATGCGCTTTACACCAATATGACCTAAACGGCAGCGCCACAAATAAGTTGCACTATCATTATTAAATTTTGCATCTTTTGGCTTCAATATTATGAATATGTGTATCACTACGATCGAGATCCAACGAACCATTTTCATTGGGTGTGTAACCATATAAGGTTTTATTCATGTAAACAGAACAACAATTTATTCTCTTACTTAAATGAATAACCGTATTGCAATAAACATGATCAAATCATATTCATGCTCAACGCAAACACCAAATAACACTTATTTAGGTTCAACACTAATCCCGAAAGTATAGGGAGTGTGCGATGATGATCATATCAATCTTGGAACCACTTCCAACACACATGGTCACTTCACCCTTAACTAGTCTCTGTTTATTCTGCAACTCCCGTTTCGAGTTACTAATCTTAGCAACTGAACTAGTATCAAATACTGAGGGGTTGCTATAAACACTAGTAAAGTACACATCAATAATCATGTATATCAAATATACTTATGTTCACTTTGCCATCCTTCATATTTGCCAATCACTTGGGGTAGTTCCGCTTCCAGTGACCAGTCCCTTTGCAGTAGAAGCACTTAGTCTCAGGCTTAGGTCCAGACTTGGGCTTCTTCACTTGAGCAGCAACTTGCTTGCTGTTCTTCTTGAAGTTCCCCCTTTTCCTTTTTCCCTTTGCCCTTTTCTTGAAACTAGTGATCTTGTCAACCATCAACACTTGATGCTCTTTCTTGATTTCTACCTTTATCGATTTCATCATCATGAAAAGCTCGGGAGTCTTTTTCGTCATCCCTTGCATACTATAGTTCATCACAAAGTTCTACTAACTTGGTGATGGTGACTAGAGAATTCTGCCAATCACTATCTTATCTGGAAGATTAACTCCCACTTGATTCAAGCGATTGTAGTACCCAGACAATCTGAGCACATGCTCACTAGTTGAGCGATTCTCGTCCATCTTTTAGCTATAGAACTTGTTGGAGACTTCATATCTCTCAACTCGGGTATTTGCTTGAAATATTAACTTCAACTCCTGGAACATCTCGTATGGTCCATGACGTTCAAAACGTCTTTGAAGTCCCGATTCTAAGCCGTTAAGCATGGTGCACTTAATCTATTAAGTAGTCATCACATTGAGCTAGCAAAACATTCATAACGTCTGCATCTGCTCCTGCAATAGGTCTGTCACCTAGCGGTGCATCAAGGACATAATTCTTCTGTGCAGCAATGAGGATAAACCTCAGATCACGGATCCAAGCCGCATCATTGATACTAACATTTTTCAACACAATTTTCTCTAGGAACATATCAAAATAAACATATGAAAGCAACAATGCGAGCTATTGATCTACAACATAGATATGCTAATACTACCAGGACTAAGTTCATGATAAATTTAAGTTCAATTAATCATATTACTTAAGAACTCCCACTTAGATAGACATCCCTCTAATCTTCTAAGTGATCACGTGATCCAAATCAACTAAACCATGTCCGATCATCACGTGAGATGGAGTAGTTTCAATGGTGAACATCACTATGTTGATCATATCTACTATATGATTCACGCTCGACCTTTCGGTCTCCGTGTTCCGAGGCCATATCTGTTATATGCCAGGCTCGTCAAGTTAAACCTGAGTATTCCGCGTGTGCAACTGTTTTGCACCCGTTGTATTTGAACGTATAGCCTATCACACCCGATCATCACGTGGTGTCTCAGCACGAAGAACTTTCGCAACGGTGCATACTCAGGGAGAACACTATTACTATGATAATTTAGTGAGAGATCATCTTATAATGCTACCGTCAATCAAAGCAAGATAAGATGCATAAAAGATAAACATCACATGCAATCAATATAAGTGATATGATATGGCCATCATCATCTTGTGCTTGTGATCTCCATCTCTGCAGCACCGTCATGATCACCATCGTCACCGGCGGGACACCTTGATCTCCACCATAGCATCGTTGTCGTCACGCAATCTTATGCTTCTACGACTATCGCTACCGCTTAGTGATAAAGTAAAGCATTACAGGGCGATTGCATTGCATACAATAAAGCGACAACCATACGGCTCCTGCCGGTTGCCGATAACTCGGTTACAAAACATGATCATCTCATACAATATAGCATCATGTCTTGACCATATCACATCACAACATGCCCTGCAAAAACAAGTTAGACGTCCTCTACTTTGTTTGTTGCAAGTTTTAAGTGGCTGCTACGGGCTTAAGCAAGAACTCATCTCACCTACGCATCAAAACCACAACGATAGTTTGTCAAATAGACTCCGTTTTAACCTTCTCAAGGACCGGGCGTAGCCACACTTGGTTCAACTAAAGTTGGTGAGACAGTCTCCCGCAAGCCATCTGTGTGCAAAGCACGTCGAGGGAACCGGTCTCGCGTAAGCGTACGCGTAAGGTTGGTCCGGGTCGTCTCATCCAACAATACCGCTGAACCAAAGTATGACATGCTGGTAGGCAGTATGACTTGTATCGTCCACAACTCACTTGTGTTCTACTCGTGCAAATAACATCAAACCATAAAAACCTAGGCTCGGATGCCACTGTTGGGGAACGTAGTAATTTCAAAAAATTTCCTACGCACACGCAAGATCATGGTGATGCATAGCAACGAGAGGGGAGAGTGTTGTCTACGTACCCACGTAGACCGAAGCGGAAGCGTTGACGCAACGTAGAGGAAGTAGTCGTACGTCTTCCCGATCCGACCGATCCAAGTACCGTTACTCCGGCACCTCCGAGTTCTTGGCACACGTTCAGCTCGATGACGATCCCCGGGCTCCGATCCAGCAAAGCTTCGGGGAGGAGTTCCGTCAGCACGACGGCGTGGTGACGATCTTGATGTACTACCGACGCAGGGCTTCGCCTAAGCACTGCAATGATATGACCGAGGTGGAATATGGTGGAGGGGGGCACCGCACACGGCTAAGGAACGATCACGAAGATCAACTTGTGTGTCTATGGGGTGCCCCCTGCCCCCGTATATAAAGGAGCAAGGGAGGGAGGAGGCCGACCCTAGGTTTGGCGCGCCAAGGGGAGTCCTACTCCCACCGGGAGTAGGATTCCCCTTTTCCTAGTCCAACTAGGAATCCTTCCATGTAGGGGGAGTAAGAGAGAAGGAAAGGGAAGAGAGAAGGAGAAGGAAGGAAGGGGCCGCCCCCCTTCCCTAGTCCAATTCGGAATAGAGCAAGGGGAGGGGCGCGGCCACCTTTTGGCCCTTTCTCTCCTTTTCCCGTATGGCCCAATGAGGCCCATTACGAATTCCCGTAACTCTCCGGTACTCCCGAAAAATACCCGAATCACTCAGAACCTTTCCGAAGTCCGAATATAGTCGTCCAATATATCGATTTTTACGTCTCGACCATTTCGAGACTCCTCGTCATGTCCCCGATCTCATCCGGGACTCCGAACTCCTTCGGTACATCAAAACTCATAAACTCATAATATAACTGTCATCGAAACCTTAAGCGTGCGGACCCTACGGTTCGAGAACAATGTAGACATGACCGAGACACGTCTCCGGTCAATAACCAATAGCGGGACCTGGATGCCCATATTGGCTCCTACATATTCTACGAAGATCTTTATCGGTCAGACCGCATAACAACATACGTTGTTCCCTTTGTCATCGGTATGTTACTTGCCCGAGATTCGATCGTCGGTATCCAATACCTAGTTCAATCTCGTTACCGGCAAGTCTCTTTACTCGTTCCGTAATTCATCATCTCGCAACTAACTCATTAGTTGCAATGCTTGCAAGGCTTAAGTGATGTGCATTACCGAGAGGGCCCAGAGATACCTCTCCGACAATCGGAGTGACAAATCCTAATCTCGAAATACGCCAACCCAACATCTACCTTTGGAGACACCTGTAGAGCTCCTTTATAATCACCCAGTTACGTTGTGACGTTTGGTAGCACACAAAGTGTTCCTCCGGCAAACGGGAGTTGCATAATCTCATAGTCATAGGAACATGTATAAGTCATGAAGAAAGCAATAGCAACATACTAAACGATCAGGTGCTAAGCTAATGGAATGGGTCATGTCAATCACATCATTCTCCTAATGATGTGATCCCGTTAATCAAATGACAACTCATGTCTATGGCTAGGAAACATAACCATCTTTGATCAACGAGCTAGTCAAGTAGAGGCATACTAGTGACACTCTGTTTGTCTATGTATCCACACATGTATCATGTTTCCGGTTGATACAATTCTAGCATGAATAATAAACATTTATCATGATATGTAAGGAAATAAATAATAACTTTATTATTGCCTCTAGGGCATATTTCCTTCAGTATCAACCCCTTGCTCTTTGGTCATATCGTCTTGCTTGAAAAGCAAGATTGTTCTCGAGCTTAGTAACATATCGGTGGTTCGTGATTTTCTGAAAATCTTCTCGGAAGTATTACCTGGTTGTCACCTGACCGCTATGTTGAGTTCGTGATCAAGTTGGTTTTCCTGTAAACCACCCTTTCTCCAAGAACCCATGTTGGATATCCCTGAGCTGGTTGGTTAAGCTAAACAACAACTTGGAGAGTTGGAAGATAAAAGCTTAATCCACTTAGTTCATCCCTAAGGGATATCTTTTTACTATGTGTGTGTGTGTGTGGTGTGTTGAAGAAAGATGATATCTTCATCGACTGGTCCTCGTGATTAGTTGTTGGATCTATTGTCTTATCAGAATTTTGACTTGAGTATGGGCTATCGTCAAGTCAAATCAGAACCAACGATGTTCGTAATGTTGTCTTACTCGTGGTTCAACCCTCGAGCATACACCATTACATTCTTTGGTCTGACCAATGCTATCACCGTGTTCACATGATGGTGGAAGTCCAGTGATATGGAAATCCCGATGAGTTGCTGTTGAGCCCATCAGCAACATCTTGTCTCCCCCATGATCCGTGTTAAACATTGAGCTAGTGTTGGAAATTTTGTAAGCATTACCTTCGTGTTCCGCTCGTGAGGTATATGTTTGGATGAAAGTAGTGATTTCCTCTAAGTTCACGTGCAACCGATGCAAGTTGCCGCCGTGAATTCGAGAAAGTTAGTTTTGCTGCCTCTGGAATCACCCCAAGTCAGTCATGCATGTGCGAAGTATACCATGGCCTGAGAGATTAGCTACCTCCATTCCATCGGTATTTCCTAGCACACCAAGCCACTGATTGATCTGTTCAAGGATAAGAAGTTCATCGATAAGTATACAAAGACTTCGATATCCTCGATGATGGTTTCCCCACCTGAACCCGGTAGTGTTTTATTATAAGACTACTATGTGATCATGCTTGTCTTGGATAGCGTGTTCACAGGTTTGTAGCGGAACCAGCTCATGTTTTGGAGCTTGCTATCGTAGTTCATTCCCCGAGAATCTCGCAACATCATCTCGTCGAATTGTGTTGCGAACTCTCATTTTTGTTTCTAGACTTGATGAGTCTAGATTATCCTGACACCAGCCAGATCTGAATCTCAGGCAGATATGATGGTTGGAACATTCCTCAAGAACTATAATATTGGTATTCCTGTAACCCGGTAAAGTGGATGTTGTGGCCAACACACCTAGCCGGAAGGCCTATTATTGTAGTATCTTGGTTGAAGAAGTTGGTCACCTCTCCATAAGGATCTCGCAGGATCTGCCTCCATAGTTATTCCTTATGGATTCTTGAGCTTCCGAAGTCCGACCTTTTACTTGATGTTCTAGATATCAAACCATATCTATGAATGGATTACGCTAGCACATCAAGGAGAACACTAGAAGCGGAGTACTAAATGTCTCTCGGTCGATCATCCAGATTTTGTTTCCTTGGCCTCGCTAAGGTGAAATTTGAGAAGGTGTTATCTTCCTTTGCATCTGCATCGTCCATCACTATTCATCATGGTAGTATGTTGTGTTGCCAGGATCCTTGACACGGATGTTGGTAGAACCTTGATGAATATGGAAATGCTCAAGTTCTTGAGAGCACGCACACGCAGAATCATCCATTGCGTTGTCTTCAACAAGGTAGTCCACATCATCCACTCTGGTGTGTGTATGCCATTCCTTCGAATTCGTTCACACGATCGTTTGTGGTTGCCTTAGGCTGGTACGAGGAATTTCAATGATCTCTGTATCAAAAGTAATTCTTTTTTCCACTTAAGGGAATAATTCTACGAGTCACCTTCTCCGAGGTGTCCCGCTATGGAATCAGGGCAACTATCTCCTCGCCACTTTGAAACCATGCACCATCCTACTCCAACGTGAAGATGTTGCCTACCAAATTGAACCTTTGTCAACCGCTACCTTTCCTCATTCCACATGTTTGTCTTGTGTCTCAGTTCAAGAGATGTTTCAATATCCCATCCCATGAGTTGATCCTGAATTGTTCGATCTTCGGGAAGATCGATTCTTCTAGAGTTTCCCTTTCCTCTCCTTGTCATGTTAGTTGGGGTTCTCAGAGGAAGACATCGAGTCAATGACGGTGACCCAACCAACGTTCTTATGAAGTGCAACCTGGATCGTGAAGATTGTTCTAGCTTTGTGTTCCCTTCTGTCTGCTTACCCTACGTCTAGAATCTCGGGACGAGATTCTTGTTTAGTGGGGGTGAGTTGTCACGACCCTAGACTTTGCTTGTATTAGTTGCATTTGAGAGCACCTTGCATCATGTCTAAATTTATGAAACTTGAATTGAGGATTGTTGAAACCTCAGAAATCTAATTAAAAGAAGGGCAAGCACCCTTTAAATTGCATTCTGTGAATCCAAAATGCCCTAAAAATAGTTCTGTGAATTTTGGCAAGAGTTATATATCAAACCAAAATTCTGGAACATTTTTAAGGAATTATTTGGTCTCTGAATTTAAATCAATAATCTATTTGAATTGGAGATATATTCATAATATATAATGAATATATTTTCAAATGCTTTGAAATGCTTTATGTACTTTTGGATTAGTCCAGAGAGGTAACATAAAATATTTCAGAATGCTTTGGCACTGTTTGAAATTCTTTTGAATTTGAAAAACAGTGGCAAAATAAAATGAAGGGAAACAAAACACAAAAATTAAAACATAACAGAACCCAGCCACTTACCTGGCCGCAACCCACCACCCAGCCCACCTGGCGGCCCAGCACTGTGCTGGCCCATGGCCAGTCAGTTGCTTCCTCTCGCCAGGCAGGCAGAGAGGTGAGCACCGGCGTGCCTGAGCTCGCCATGCAGCTCCCTGGTCGCCTGCCTCGCTTGGACAGCGCGGCGACGCCTCGAAGACACTCCTCGGCGCCGCCCCGACCCCGCCGACACCCCATTCTTCCCCCTTGCTCCCTCCCTCGCTCCCTGGACGCCATGGCCGACGCAACTGCGCCCGCGCCGTCGTAAAGCCCGCAGCCACCGCCGTCCACTCGTCGCCTCTCTGTGCCCAGAAGCTTCACCGTCGTCCGCTGCTTGCTTCGACCGAGCCCCGAGCGCTCGCTCGCCCCGGAGATGCTGCACCGAGCCGTCTAGATCCGCCATCACCGGAGATCCCCCTCGTCGCCGTGACCGCTCCAGCTCTTCCTCGACCTCTCTGACCCGCTCGTCGAGACCACTGTGAGCTGCTGCCCGTCCTCCCCCTCTCCGTTCCCTCTCTTGTGCACCATACGCACCACACCGAGCTCACCGCACCCGCCACCGCCTGTGCTCACCACCGGCGTGTCTCCGGCCATCTAATGGTCCGGCCGTCGTGCCCAGCTTCCTCCCCGCACCGCGTAGAGCACGTTCGTGCCCCGCACGAGCCCCCACGGCTGTCACAGAGACGACCCCGAGCTCACCCGAGCTCCGGCGACCGCCAAGGTCAACGCCGGCGACGACTCCGGCCACCCCAGGCCCAACCACCTACACCACTCGACGCGGACGAGTGCCCGCGTCACATAGATGCCCTCCGCCGGCCATTTGGTCGCCGGAGGAGGAAACCCGCACGTCTCCGCCGTCTCTGGCTTCGCCGGCGACGAGCCGCGGGTCAACTCCGGCGAGTTGACCCCACTGACCATGTTTTGACCACGGGTGGGCCCAGTTTGACCCCTGGGTCAATGACAGGTAGGGCCCAGCCTGCTGACTAATTAGGATTAGTGCTAATTGATATTTTAGTTAAACAAATTACACTGACACGCGGGTTCCACTGGTCAGTTTGACCTGGACCACGCCGTTGACCCTGCTGACGTCACAGTGACGTAGTGCTGACGCAGTAATGCCTTTTCTGGATTTATTAATATTCAGGAAATTTCAGAAAATGCCCTAAACTTCTAAAATTCATAGAAATTCAACCGTAACTCCAAATGCAAAGATTTATATATGAAAAATGATCAGAAAAATCCAATCTATCCATCTGTACCATTTTCATGCATGTTAGAACACTTTAACCTTGCTGTTTAGGTGAAACAAGATAATGCACCATTATGACTATATACATGAGCTCACATTTGAATCTTTGATTCAAATGGGTTCAAATCAACCTGTTCCATTATGCATTAGCTCAAACACATTCATATTGACATGTCATGATCATGCATCATATTGTGCACTGCATTGATTGTGTTTTCTCCTTGTTTGCCGGTATTGTCCCCGCTCGATAGACGTGGTTCCGACGATGAGATCGATGACACCGATGAAGAACTATATTATCTTCAGAAGTGCCAGGCAAGCAAAACCCCCTTGTTCATTCCGATACAATCCCACTCTCTCGCTCCTGCTCTCTTTTACTGCATTAGGACAACAATGATTCAATTGCTACTTGCTGCGGTAGTTGAACCCCTTATCCTCTACATGACCTGTCATTGCCACAGTAAATAGATGAAACCCACTAGCATGAGTAGGAGTTGTTTGAGCCCTGATGTGCCTACTCATTTATGTTTGTTTTCATGCCTGCTCCTACTTAGAGTTGAGTCGGGTCTGATTCATCAGGGATGAATTGGAATGGTGATGAACATGTCCTACTGTGTGTGAGCTAAGTGTTGAACACGATTTGGTAAAGGAATCGATGAGAGGCCATGTAGGAGTACATGGTGGGTTGTTTCATTGAGGCCGTCCTTAAGAACTGAGTTCTGTGTTTGTGATCCATGATACAGTTACTACCACACATTGGGCCCTGAAATATGACCCCGCTCGACTTCTTGATCACGCTTGTCCTCTGTCCAGGAGTTGCAAAGTAGTTTCTAGTGTTTGTAGTATGCTGGGGGCCGCACGCAGCACTGACCATAGGGGTGGGTTGTGTTGCGGTAGGCACGTGGCACGGTGTACCGACTCGCCCATTTGGTGTCTCGGGAACCCTGTTCACATCGTTCGGGGCCGTTAGTGGAAACCTCGGCCGGACTCCCTGCGGATGGAACCCGAATAGGCGATAAACCTGGACTAGAGACTTGAGTGTTTAGGTAGGTCGTGGTCTACACCCACGTCGGCTTTCGCTTGAAGTCTGCCGAGCACATGTCGTGCGCAGACGCTAAGTGGTGGAAACATGTGTGAAGAAGTACACCCCTGCAGGGTTAACATCATCTATTCGAATAGCCGTGTCCGCGGTAATGGACTTCTGGGTTGCCTATATTAGTTCATAGACAAGTGAAAGTGGATACTCTAAAATGCGCAAGATAAGTGTGAGTGCTATGGATGGCCTTCCCATAGGGAGACGGGAGCGGATCCATAGTGGTGTATTTATATGGTGAATATGTTGACTCGTGTGCGCCACCTCAAAAGAGTTACTTGCAGTCGTAGTTCAGGATAGCCACCGAGTCAAAGCTGGCTTGCTGCAGTCAAACTCCACCACCACCTTTATTGAAACTGATGCATATGTAGTTAGTTCTGATGTAAGTCTTGCTGAGTACAATTGTACTCACGTTTGCCTATTTTATGTTTTTGCAGAGAGACGTCAGTCTCGCTAGTAGTACCGCTTGGACTTCGACGTTTAGCTTGATACCTCAGCTACGATCTTGTGCCCTCGACAGGATCTGGTAGATAGTCAGGCTTCTCAGCCTTTTTCATTTGTAGATGTCTGTACTCAGACATGTTAAGCTTCAGCATGTGTTTGACTTGTATGCTCTGAATGTTGAGTCCTGAGACCCATGTTTGTAATATCTCGCTCCCCGGAGCCTAATGAATAAATACTTGAGTCGTAGAGTCTTGTTGTGATGCCATGTTGTATCTACACATATCGAGCATATTGTGTGTATGATTGAAATGCTTGCTATGTGTGGGATCTGACTATCTAGTTGTTTATCCTTGGCAGCCTATCATATGGGGAAATGTAGTCTAGTGCTTCTGAGCGATAGTAGTCCGCTACAGCCCGGTTCTCCGGAGTCCTGCTAGCCCAGCACTACTGCTCAGGACACTTGACTGGCCGGCATGTGTTTCACTTCATTCTTGTGTCTGTCCCTTCGGGGAAATGTCACGCGGTGTTATCCGGAGTCCTGCGTAGCCTGCTACAGCCCGGGTTACCGGAGTCCTGTTAGCCTAGTGCTACAGCCTGGATTCATACGTTGTTGACCGACATGCTTGATGTGATTCATGTATGCCTGTCCTCGTGGGTTAGCGCCGCCTTGGGTTCACGACTAGCCATGTCGGCCCGGGTTCTTTGTCATATGGATGCTAGCGACACTATCATATACGTGAGCCAAAAGGCGCAAACGGTCCCGGGCCAGGTAAGGTGGCACCCGTGGGAATATCGTGCGTGAGGCCGCAAAGTGATATGATGTGTTACATGCTGGATCGGTGTGACTTAGGATCGGGGTCCTGACACTCCGGTAGGGTGGACTACGGTGTGGGCGAAGCGGATCTATGGCCGTGGACGAGGGCGTAGGTGAAGCTGCTCCGATGGTTGGGTTAAGGATGGTGTCGACGATGCGGATCTGCGGCCGTGGACGGGGCGTCAGAAGCTGCTCCGGTGGTTGGGTTAAGGGTGGTGTCGACGATGCGGATCTGCGGCCGTGGATGGGGCGTCAGAAGCTGCTCCGGTAGGTTGGATGAGGGTGCGAGGAAGCAGATCTAAGGCCGTGGACTTTTGATTTGGCAAAGCGGCCTCGGTAGGGTTGAGAATGGTATAGGCGATGCTACTCCGGTAGGGTTGAGGAAGGTGTCGGCGAAGCGGCTCCGGTAGGGTTGAGGAAGGTGTCGGCGAAGAGGATCAGAGGCCGTCGACGGGGGCGTCGGTGGGGCGGCTCCGGGGGTGTGGACGAAGCCTCTCCGGTGGGGAGTATGAATGAGCCGCTGCAGATGCGCGGCGGTTGACAAGAGTACCGGCCAAGCAGATCCGGCGCCGTGGACAAGGACGGCACTGAATGGGCTGTGGTACAGTGGTGGATGAGCAGTCTACTTGTTTCTAGGGGAGGTGGGAGGGGTAGATGCGGCCGCAGAAGCAGATCCGGCGAGGTGGATGCCGCTGGCAGTGAATGGGCTATGGTACGCTGGTGGATGAGCAGTCTAGGGTTTCGAGAGGGGAGGGAAGAAAGGGTGATGAAGTACGGACGGCGTGATGTAAGATGCTCTGGTGCTGTGGAGTTAGTCGTTTTTGCGGGAGGGGGAGGAAATGGGGGTGCCGTGTGGTGGGGGAACCGGAAGTTACCAAAGCAGCCCCGACCTATCATGTAGATGAGGGCGGTATTGTAACTGTTGGTCTCCGTGCACCACGGACAAAAGGTGGATTTTGCATGCTAAAGACTAAGGTGGCGGAAATTTTAGAAGGAGGCGGGAGATTTTGCCGCCCGCGGGATCATTCGTATCTAGTTTCAACTAATTTTGTACCGTGCTAGCGGGAAGGTCATGCTAGACTGTGTACACGGGGCACGCGTCAGCAGTTAACAACTGGTGTGAAGTCCACCCCAGAAAAAAGACAATAACTCGGGATGATGCGCCGATAACTTGGACGTTCACACGGGCGCGGCCAATCGTATGGGTGTAGTGGCGCGTTCACAAAGAAAGGATCAAACGCTCAGCCTATGTATTTCTCGTGTAAATAGACAATTTAGTGCCATTGGTTATTTACTTTAAACATAATGCATTGACGTGTTAGTGTAGAGGTGCACAAAAAGATGGATAATGTGGTCAGCTACTTAAAAGTGTTACCTCATATGATTACATAGCCTCCATTTCATAAATTGTGTACCCGTTGAATTCATATATGAATATTACATATATTACTTCAAAATAGAAACTTAAATCATCCAAGACTAATGAATTTGAATGCAAGAGTAACAATGGTGCATGTTCATGATAGCTACATTGGTTGTTTGAAGAAACATCACTGTAACTTTGGCATGCACAACTAAAAAGGCTTATTTAAATAGAAAAAAATGTGATATGTGAGTGTCCAATCTTTATAGCGTTGAATCGATATTGTACCTTTGGCCATGATACGAAGTAGATATTGACTTATGTTCAAGCGATGCACGTCCACGATCGCTAGATAGTGATACGTGAATGAATTGTGCAATCTCTCTCACACGCATACATATCTCATTTCCCTGTGGGCATTGGAATCACACACGTGCACTTCGTGTATTTCTCTCCCTCCGTCAGGGTTAAATTCGTCTTTCTACCCCGTCCTACAAGTCTCTCACACAGAAACACAGACGCTCTCTATGTGTAACACGCCCACCCCTTTAATTCCGCCCACCCACAGCCACTAATGTCTCTCACACATATGCTATCTACCTATCCCTTAATATAGCTAGATATGTGTCACACAAACTCCTTCTCCCTACTAGCAAGATGCCCATGCGTTGCACGGAACATCAAGATGCATTTGTATAAGAAGTTTATCTTGTGGGAGAAAAGGATGAACGAGGGAATGCCTTATTTGCAAATGCGGAGAGGGGTGTGGGTATCTTTTTGCAAAATTGCATGAGTTTCCTTCTTATCCGTCGGATATAAATCGGATGGCCTATATTGCAGGATGGCAGGAACACCATCATCACCAACTCTGTTTTTTTGTAAGAGTAGAGATATGTGAGTGTCACTGCCCCCCCCCACACCCACACTTCCCAACACCGAAGGAGTAGGGTGACACCTCGATCTTGATACTAATATATTGACTGGCTTCTCTCTCAAACATACACACACACACTACCCGACACCGAAGGAGTGGGTGGCACATCGATCTTGATAATAATCTGTCTACTCCTCTTTCAAACACACACACACACACACACACACACAGACACTCGCTAGTTGTGCCTCTGTGCCTACCGCGCACACTCTCAATACGTCTTTCTCTCCCTCCCCCCAACAATGACAGCAGAAGGGTGACAACTCGATCTGATCATAATCTATCAATTGGTTTCTCTCTCAAACATTGTGTCTTGGTGCCTCGCTTGGTAGCCCCCTCGATATGTAGACTTCTCGCGTGCGCACAACTGTAGTGACGATGACGCTGAACCCAGTGTGCCTTGTTTTTACCGGCCTCATGTGATAGTTTTCACCCTGTTTTCTGTTAATAAACAAGGCAACCTTTTCTTTGTTACTACTAGTGAACCTGAAATCATTCGGGGCAGACATAAAATATATCACTTCAAACCAATTATCGCAGCAACTATTTTAAAAGAAATTAGCTAGCTGCCCGTGCGTTGCACAGAATATCAAGATGCATTTGTATGAGTAGTTTATCTTGTGAGAGAAAAGGTTGAACGAGGGAAGGCCTTATTTGCGAACGTGGAGAGACGTGTGGGTATATTTTTGCAAAATTGGCATAGTTTCTTTCCTATCCGTTAGATATAAATCCGACTGTCTATATTGCAGGATGGCACACACACCATCATCACCAACTCTTTTTCTACTCCCTCCGTACGAAAATACTAGTCATCAAAATGGATAAAAAGAGATGTATCTAAAACTAAAATACGTCTAGATACATTTCCTTTTATCCATTTTGATGACAAGTATTTCCGGACGGAGGGAGTATTTGTCTTTTTAGAGATTTCAACAAGTGACTATGACCGGACCTTACCAACATACTCAAAAAAGTAGTCCATAATTTTGATGTTACCCTCTTTTCTTGGCGGTGCAGTGCCATCTGGATACCTCATAAATAAATCAAGGACAAATCTGACCCCTTCCTAAAGAGACATACGGAGCAAAATGAGTGAATCTACACTCTAAAATATGTCTACATACACATCCGTATGTGGTAGTCCATTTGAAATCTGAAAAAGACAAATATTTAGGAACGAATGGAGTATATATAAGAGTAGACATGGAGATATATCTCCAGCATGGTCTACAACAAAAATGTGCTGGGCTGGTTAGCGTCGGATGCTCGCAACGCGATGACATGAGTTCGTATTCTGTCTTTTAACTTTATATTTTATATTATATATTACTCTACTTATTTGATATATACTTTCTCCGTTCCTTGATATAAGGTGTATAGATTTTTGAGAAAAAGTCCAAAATATAAGGTTTATTGCGTTGCACCACTCGTTTGGATAATTTTCTAAGGGATTTGATTACATTTCCTTATATAGGGCAAGCTCCTCTATTTTCTCATGTCAATTAGTCAGGTGCAATCTCTCCCAAAACTTGTGAAATTTTCCCTCCACATGCGTTCTTTAATTTCCGTGCCAAAAACTATACACCCTACATTGAGGAACGGAAGGAGTACTTCTTTCGCCACTGTACTGACAGTGGAACCCACAGAGTACTTAGAATATAAGATTAAGGATGGACTTGTTTCTTTTTAACTTCCTGTACGAAGCTGTAGCCACCCTGCAAGTCACGTGTACACTATGCATGCAATTAACTTTTTATAGAGGGACAATCATACAGGCAATTAACTCAAATGGATTGGATGTCACTCTATTATTTCCAGCATAAAGAGCATCTCCAACGGCAGCCGGCAAATTTCCTCCCGCTTCCTTAAGCGGAGGACGACATCAAACGCCAGCGGCATAATTTTTACAACTCTAACCAACCAGATGAAATTCGTGCAAGCACGGACTGATTTCATATAAGCATGAAGGATTTCGTATAAAAAAGCCGAATCTTCATATAAACATCTTTGATTTCATTACATTTACATGAACTAAGAGTTGCCAATCCGGCTCTCTTGTATAATTAATACTCCCTCCGTCCAGAAATGGATGTATCTAGACTTATTTTAGTTCTAAATGGCCGCCCGCGGATCCCTTTGTCTTCCTCATGTCCGTCAGACACTTGCGGGGTCGACGAAGGTCCTCGGAAGAGACGAAGCAGCAAAGAAACCACATCAATCCGCGGTCGTCGCCTCGGCGGTGGCCTCCCGTGTTCTACTTCTCCTCGATGATGGCGGCGGACACGGAGAAGCTGGCCACCGACTCGTCGCTCTCCACGCACCCGGCTTCTGTCTCTACCTGCATGGCGCTGCCGCAGGCACGTGAGGCGCGCCCACAGACACGGGAGGCGCGGCCACCGCAGACACTGGTGGCGCGGTACGACGCGGCAGCGACGACGCTCGTACCGGCGTGCTCGCCGTCGTGCCGGTGTGGAGCAACTCGCCACTCCTCATCGAGCTGAACTGGAGCGGCGAGTTGCTGAACCACGCGCCTGCTTGGGGAGGCAACTGGCTCCGTCGGGCCAAGCGAGGTTGGTGAAGCACCGAGCGGCCTCGCCCGCGTATCTGGAGGGCTCAGCGGGCCACCCAGCCGGGTAATATGCCTGAGAACGGCTCATCGGAAGCCATCGGAGGAGTGGAGAAAATGGTGAAGGAGGAGATGGGGGAGCGGCAAAGGGGTGCGATTCTTGCCCGCTGTCTGTCTGGCCTCATGTAAATAAAGGGCGGACGGTATGAGCTTGGACGGTGTATGGCCTCGTTTAAACTAAGGGCAGACAGGAGGAGCTCGGCCGGTGTTGCGTTTTAATTCCGGCCCGCTCATGAACGGACGTGTGGCCGGAGTAGGATTCTCGGTTTGCATGCGAGTTTAACGGAGGGGTTTAATGGAGGCGCCGGGCGTGGAGCGGGCGGCACAGTACTATTTGATTTGACAGCAGTAATGAGCCGTCAAATCACAAAGGCCCTCGCCTCTCGTGAAACCGACCGAGCTAGACTGCACCGCCCTCTAGCCTTTTAAAAAATGTATATACTCCACTTTTGTATAGTAGTAGTATCAATGGATTGTGCCATGGAGCAAAAACTTGAAATTAAAAAAAAGGTGGTACATATAGAGAGCGCTCGTCGCCAAATTATGCATATAGTACTATTAAAAAGGCTTGTCACAATAATGGTGTCTAGCACAAGTGCACAACCCACCCCTCAAATAAAACTAAGCACCCTGGAATTCTTTGACAAAACTAAGCACCCTGAAATTCTTTGACAACTAAACTGCTAGCTATATGATGTTGGCCATATATATTGTACGTATATAGTGTGAAGAAATGAGTGGTAGTACTGTACCAACTAAAAGATGAAATGTAAGAAATACTAGTATGTACGTATGAAAGCACAAGTGCTCCCCAGGTGGTTTTGGTAATTAATGTCAACATATCTCTTGTTGGACTAACACTTTTATCTAGTATGTTATGGATAAGTTCAACAATGCAGTGGCATGGACTAAAGGATGTGGGAACTCCTTCAAGATGCTAAGGACAAAGGATTGGCTAAAGCTTCAAGCTCAAGACTCTTCATTTTACATTTTAGTGATCCAAGATCACATTGAGTCTATAGGAAAAGCCAATAATATTAAGAAGGGATGAGGTGTTGCTTAATGAGCCTTTTGCTTCATGTGCTTAATGAGATTGGTAAATTGTGTGTAACGGTTGGATTTTGTGTGGAGGCTATATATACCCCTCCACCTCCTCTTCACTCGTGGAGAGAGCCATCAGAACACATCTACACTTCCAACTCATATGTTCTGAGAGAGAACCACCTACTCATGTGTTGAGACCAAGATATTCCATTCCTACCATATGAATCTTGATCTCTAGCCTTCCCCAAGTTGCTTTCCACTAAAATCTTCTTTCCACCAAATCCAAATCCTGTGAGAGAGAGAGTTGAGTGTTGGGAGACTATCATTTGAAGCATAAGAGCAAGGAGTTCATCATCAACACACCATTTGTTACTTCTTGGAGAGTGGTGTCTCCTAGATTGGCTAGGTGTCACTTGGGAGCCTCCGACAAGATTGTGGAGTTGAACCAAGGAGTTTGTAAGGGCAAGGAGATCGCCTACTTCGTGAAGATCTACCGCTAGTGAGGCAAGTCCTTCGTGGGCGATGGCCATGGTGGGATAGACAAGGTTGCTTCTTCGTGGACCCTTCGTGGGTGGAGCCCTCCATGGACTCGCGCAACCGTTACCCTGCGTGGGTTGAAGTCTCCATCAACGTGGATGTAGGATAGCCCCACCTATCCGAACCACGACAAAAACATCCTTGTCTCCAATTGCGTTTGAATTCTCCAAACCCTTCCCCTTACATTCTTGCAAGTTGCATGCTTTACTTTCCGCTGCTCATATACTCTTTGCATGCTTGCTTGATATATATTGTGTATGTTGAAATTGTGCCTAAACTCCACTTAAACTGAAAAAGTCTAAAAACTGCAACTTTAGCACTAAGTGTCTAATCACACCCCCTCTAGACACATCTTCTCCAGATCCCACAAGTGGTATCAGAGCTTTGGTCTCCATTGCCTTGGTTTAATCACCATTGGAGGAAGATGGATGAGTCTACTTTGGGGAGTCTTAGACATAGAGTGCCTATTCTTGATGGAGAGTATTTTCATGAGTGGAAAATGAGATGCTTGTAATTTTCAATCAATATCATTTGAACAAGTATATTGCTAGTCCTTGTGCGCCTCATGTTGATCCTATGCATCCCACCCTAGATGAAGATATTGACATGATTCGCAATCTTAGAATTGTTGAGCTCATCATCAGAGGATTGCCCAGAAACTTGATTAGATGTTTGCCTACTCTTGAGTGTGCTTATACTATATGGAAATTTCTTGAGGAACGATTTCCCGATTATTCCTTGAAAAATTTAGATGAAATCCTCCATAAATCTATTGCCTTGAGTAAGATGAACTCTAGTGATCCTAGTTTTGGTAATTGTCTATTTGAGCTTACCAATCTCATGCGTGCTAAAGGAAATGTTGGAATCATTAGTGATATCATATCCGAAGCTATTAGAATTCATAAAGGTAACCACTTTGATGATCATGTACATAATGAATTACCCTCTCTAAAATATGATCAATCACAAGATGATGTTGAACATGGATACTATGATAATGATGATGATAGTGACTTCGATCTTGATGATGCGATGAGACATTTTGGTCTTATGGATAATCTTCGGGGATATGTGTCAGGAGGAAAGGAATGGGTTCTTGACAGTGGATGTACTAATCATATGACCGGAGATGAAGAGATTTTCCATGAGCTTGCTGAAAATGACGGCCCTCGAAAATATGTCACCTTTGGTGATAATTGAAAGGGTAAGGTGGTTGGCCTTGGTAAGGTGGCCATCTCACACGATAGCTCCATTCAAAATGTCATGCTCGTTGAATCTCTCGGCTACAACTTACTTTCAGTATCTAGACTTGCTGATTTCGGTTTGAATGTCCTATTTACTGAGGTAGATTGCCAAGTGTTTCGTCGAGACAATCATAAAATGGTCTTTACTGGTATACGTAGAGGTGATCTTTACATTGTCGATTTCTCTAAAAAGGCACAACCTAAAACTTGCTTTATCGCTAAATCCTCAAAAGGTTGGTTGTGGCATAGACGACTAGGTCACGTTGGCATGAGAAACCTTGACAAGCTTATTAAAGGAAATCATATCCTTGGAGTTAACGATGTTATATTTGATAAGGATAGACTTTGCAGTGCTTGTCAAGCAGGTAAATAGGTTGGAGGAAGGCATCCCGTGAAGAACATCATGACCACAAGGAGGCCAGTCGAGCTACTTCATATGGATCTTTTTGGTCCCAACGCTTACAAGAGTCTCGGTGGAAATTCTTTTGGTCTAGTTATAGTTGATGATTTTTCAAGATTTACGTGGGTGTTCTTTCTTGATGACAAATCGCAGGCCCAAAAGATCTTCAAAAACTTCGCTAGGAAGGCCCAAAATCAATTTGAAGTGAAGATCAAGAAGGTTCGGAGTGACAACAGAACGGAGTTCAAGAACGCAAATGTGGACACCTTTCTTGACGAAGAAGGGATTTCACACGAGTTCTCAGCTACGTACACACCTCAACAAAATGGAGTTGTTGAGAGGAAGAACCGGACGCTCATCAAAATGGTGAGAACGATGCTTGATGAGTACAAGACGCCGAAGCACTTTTGGGCAGAAGCGGTTGAGACAGCTTGTCATGCAACAAATCACTTGTATCTTCACAAGCTACTCGTCAAGACGGCATACGAGCTCCTCACCGGTAACAAACCCCAAGTTGGATACTTTCGAGTATTCGGCTCAAAGTGCTACATTCTTGATAAGCATCGTCGTTCAAAGTTTGCTCCAAAATCTCTTGAAGGTTTCCTACTTGGTTATGGCTCAAACTCTCACACTTACCGTGTCTACAACAATTTCACCCGAAAGGTTGAAGAGACGGTAGATGTGAAGTTTGATGAATCTAACGGCTCGCAAGTAGAGCAATTGCCAATTGATGTAGGAGACAAAGACCCTTCAGAAGCAATCCAAGACTTGTCTATTGGCAAAATTCGTCCAACGGAGGTGAAGGAGAGTACCTTGTCCGTCCAAGTAGAAGCTTCTACATCACGACAAGGTGAACCAAGAATCAACACGGAAGCATCCACAAGTGGGACACACCAAGATGAAGAAGACAAGGAAATACATCAAGATGTACGCCAACAACCTCCTTCTCCACCAAGACAAGAGAACGACAATGCCAACAGTGAAGAAGGCCAAGAAGAAGAAGATGTTCAGCGAAGACCCAAGCAAAAGCTCTCACGAGTTCGAGCAAGAATTGCTAAGGACCATCCCGTCGAGCAAATCTACAATGATATTCAAACCGGGAGAATCACTCGCTCAAAAACTCGTTTAGCTAACTTTTGTGAAAACTATTCATTCATCTCTAGCATTGAACCTATGAAGGTCGAGGAAGCATTGGAAGATCCGGACTGGAAAAGCGCTATGCATGAAGAGCTACACAACTTTGAGAGAAACCAAGTTTGGACATTGGTTGAGAAGCCCGACAACAAGCACAACATCATTGGTACCAAATGGGTGTTTTGCAACAAGCAAGATGAAGATGGACAAGTGGTTCGCAACAAAGCACGTCTCGTCGCCCAAGGGTACACACAAGTCGAAGGTATGGACTATGGTGAGACATATGCTCCCGTTGCTAGACTTGAGTCCATTCGCATCTTACTTGCCTATGCTAATCACCATAATATCACCTTGTACCAAATGGACATTAAAAGCGCTTTTCTAAATGGTGAAATAGAGGAGGAAGTTTATGTCAAACAACCTCCCGACTTTGTCAATCCTAAGAAACCAAATCATGTTTACAAACTTCATAAAGCCCTTTATGGTCTTAAACAAGCTCCTAGAGCATGGTATAAATGCTTGACCAAGTTCCTTATTGCAAGTGGTTTTGAAATTGGAAAAATTGATTCCACACTTTTTACTAAAAGAGTTAATGGAGAACTATTTGTATGCCAAATTTATGTTGATGATATCATATTTGGTTCAACTAACCCTCTTTTTAGTGAAAAGTTTGGAAAGCTAATGTCGAAGAAGTTTGAGATGTCTATGATGAGTGAACTCAAATTCTTTCTCGGTTTGCAAATCAAGCAAACTAAGGAAGGTACATTTGTCTCTCAAACGAAGTACACCAAAGACTTATTCAAGAAGTTCAATGTGCAAGAATGCAAAGGTATGCCTACACCCATGCCTACTAGTGGACATAATGATTTGACCAAAGATGGTGAACCGGTTGATCAAAAGGTTTATCACTCTATGATTGGTTCACTGTTATACCTATGTGCTTCATGTCCTGATAATATGCTAAGTGTGTGCATGTGTGCACGATATCAAGCTGCTCCTAAAGAATGTCATCTTAAGGCTGTGAAAAGGATAGTGAGATACTTAATCCATACACCAAATTTTGGCATTTGGTATCCTAAGAGATCCTCTTTTGATCTTGTTGGCTATTCCGACTCGGATTATGCCGGTGACAAGGTTGATAGAAAGTCCACTTCGGGTACTTGTCAATTTCTTGGTAGATCTCTTGTGTCTTGGTCCTCCAAGAAACAAAACTCGGTATCCTTATCCACCGCCGAAGCGGAATACAGTGCCACTGGTTCATGTTGTGCTCAATTACTTTGGATGACCCAAACCCTTAAAGATTATGGGATCTATGTGAAACATGTTCCATTGCTTTGTGACAATGAAAGTGCTATAAAAATTGGTCATAATCCTATACAACATTCTCGAACTAAGCATATTGAAGTTCGTCATCATTTCATTCGAGATCATGTTTCTAAGGGTGACATTAATCTTAAGCATGTTCGCACCGATAAGCAATTAGCAGATATATTCACTAAACCACTTGATGAGAAAGTGTTTTGCAGGTTGAGAGGTGAATTGAACATCATTGATGCTTCGAACTTGGAGTAGGAACTCCATTGGATACATGCAAGACATGAGCTTATGACTAATCCATTATATATCTCTTATGATGATTATCTTATGTCTTGGACAAATTTGCATCTTGCATGTTATCTAACCAATGTAGGTACTTGGTTGGATCCAATTTTATGAGACTGCAACTCACCCACATCTTGAGCAATCTCTACATCACCAAGTCTTTACACAATGGTGGTTGAAGACGAGGAAGCACGAAACCATTCAAATATATCCTTTGACAAATTCTATGTTAATTTGTATGATTGTCATTTTGGATACACAAGTGCTCTTCCTTGCAAGAACTAACCCATGTAGGTAGATGGACTCAAATTCCAAGTGGTGCTCCAGATTCTTGATAAGCTACATCAACCTTGAGCACCCACACAAGTTCAACTACATGAGCAAGATCCACGCCGCCACCCAAGGTATGTTATTCCATCTTAGAGAAGCTTTACTCCAAGTCATGAGTCAAAGCAACTCAACAAGATGAGAATACATCAAGATGCTTGAACGAAAAATGGTAACCCCATTTTGAGCTTAAACGATGAGTATGACCTAAGATCAAGTGTTCTCACTTGACTCCTAAGTCAATATACTCTAACATAGGTGACTATGTCACCGCGAACTCTAGATGAAGTTCTCTTGTGTTCTTTTCTGTGTTATTGCATTTGTCCCTTGCATATTTGTTTCCCTCTTTTTTTTCAAAACAACAAAAAAAACTTCATCTAGAACTTTCATTCTTTTCTTTTTACTTCTTGTTCTGCATTTTCTGCATCCAATTCATTGCAAATCTTTCAGTTAATTCATTGCAAATCTTTGTGAGATCTTATTTGTCTAGTGAGCTGAGGTGACAAGTGTTTTTCTCTGTGATGCACTTGGTTTCACCGATTTGAAGTTTTCGGTCCAACCGAATCCTTTCGGTACCACCGAAACATGCCACTCGGTGCCACCTATTTCACAACTTGAAAAACAGTTTGCCACTTGTTCTATATTTCTTCTGATCCAGCTCCACTCAATGAATCTTGTCCTCTACAAGCATCACAGTTTTATCCATTGCTTCGTGCTGAGTCTCAAGGACCAAACCCATTCGACAGATTCCAGAAAGCCCTTCTTGGAAATTGATGTCAAAGGGGGAGAGAGAGATCACATCAAAGCTTATCACCTACAAGGGAGAGAGTATTAAGGGGTAGAAAGAGATCTCTAGAGGGAGAGAATACTCAAGGATCCCAGATGCTTGATGTTCAAGAGGAGAGATGCCACATGTCTCTTTGGGGGAAAGACATGTTCATATGTGCTTATTTGCATTAAGTTCTATCCATTTATATCTTTCATCTCTGATTTTCTATTCCCTATCTTCTCCCAATATCCCATGTCAGATTCAGGGGGAGCAAGACACCTAAGGGAAAGAAATCATTCAAATTCATTGCATATCTTTACTCTTGGGGACATGTCTAATCCAATGTGGTACCTTGTACTCACTCTCTACATGTCATCCCAGTCTTGGTATTCTTGTGGTTTCTTTTGTTTGCTGTGGCTAGTGGATGTATCTGTGTTATCTAACCTTGTTTGTGCAGGTTCATTCCATCCTAAGCCAACTTAAGACTACAAGGTAAGTATATGCATCAGAATCATGAGTATGAGGAATTCTTGCTTATGTACATACTGTTTGCAAGAAGGACTCATGAGCATGAAGGTATTTTCCTCTATAATCTTTTGCTCTGATGCATATGGCCAAGATACATGTAACACATTGCCCACTCTGTCATGGTCATGCTCTCACATGCTTCTACATTTCATATTCACATGCTTGCATACATGTAGGGGGAGCCTATGTTTGTTACATGTCCTTCCAAAGCTTTACTTGTTATTCCTTATATCTTTATCTAAAGCTTTGATGTATGTTGCCATCAATTACCAAAAAGGGGGAGATTGAAAGCACAAGTGCTCCCCAGGTGGTTTTGGTAATTAATGTCAACATATCTCTTGTTGGACTAACACTTTTATCTAGTATGTTTCAGATAAGTTCAACAATGGAGTGGCATGGACTAAAGGATGTGGGAACTCCTTCAAGATGCTAAGGACAAAGGATTGGCTAAAGCTTCAAGCTCAAGACTCTTCATTTTACATTTTAGTGATCCAAGATCACATTGAGTCTATAGGAAAAGCCAATAATATTAAGAAGGGATGAGGTGTTGCTTAATGAGCCTTTTGCTTCATGTGCTTAATGATATGCTCCAAAACCCTCAGCTACTTTCTCACTTCCACTCTTGACCTAAACCCAAAGCCAAACTCGGACCTACCGATTCTTCCTATCCGGCGCCACCGAGTTTCATTTGTCATAGCCACTGCCAAACCCTAAGCAAATCGGTTCTACCGATAGGGATCTTGGTCTCATCGAGATGGGATTGCAATCTCACTGTGTATGTCCATTGTCAACGGTCTCACCGAGTTTGAGCAATCGGTACTACTGAGATTACAATGCAAACTCTCTGGTTAACCTATTACCAAAATTGGTCCAACCGAGTTTAGTGATCGGTCCCACCGAGTTTGCCTGACCAACTCTCTGGTTAGCTAATTACCAAAATCGGTCTCACCGAGTTTGTGTAATCGGTCTCACCGAGATTACGTTATGCCCTAACCCTAACCATATCGGTCTTACCGAGTTGCATGTCAGTCCCACCGAAAATCCTAAAGGTCACTAGGTTTACTAAATCGGTCCGACCGAGTTTGTTGATTCGGTCCCACCGAGATTGGTAAATTGTGTGTAACGGTTGGATTTTGTGTGGAGGCTATATGTACCCCTCCACCTCCTCTTCACTCATGGAGAGAGCCATCAGAACACATCTACACTTCCAACTCATATGTTCTGAGAGAGAACCACCTACTCATGTGTTGAGACCAAGATATTCCATTCCTACCATATGAATCTTGATCTCTAGCCTTCCCCAAGTTGCTTTCCACTAAAATCTTCTTTCCACCAAATCCAAATCCTGTGAGAGAGAGAGTTGAGTGTTGGGAGACTATCATTTGAAGCATAAGAGCAAGGAGTTCATCATAAACACACCATTTGTTACTTCTTGGAGAGTGGTGTCTCCTAGATTGGCTAGGTGTCACTTGGGAGCCTCCGACAAGATTGTGGAGTTGAACCAAGGAGTTTGTAAGGGCAAGGAGATCGCCTACTTCGTGAAGATCTACCGCTAGTGAGGCAAGTCCTTCGTGGGCGATGGCCATGGTGGGATAGACAAGGTTGCTTCTTCGTGGACCCTTCGTGGGTGGAGCCCTCCATGGACTCGCGCAACCGTTACCCTCCGTGGGTTGAAGTCTCCATCAACGTGGATGTAGGATAGCCCCACCTATCCGAACCACGACAAAAACATCCTTGTCTCCAATTGCGTTTGAATTCTCCAAACCCTTCCCCTTACATTCTTGCAAGTTGCATGCTTTACTTTCCGCTGCTCATATACTCTTTGCATGCTTGCTTGATATATATTGTGTATGTTGAAATTGTGCCTAAACTCCACTTAAACCGAAAAGGTCTAAAAACTGCAACTTTAGCACTAAGTGTCTAATCACCCCCCTCTAGACACATCTCCTCAAGATCCCACAACGTACTTAAGAGTTAAAGTAACAATAAGAAACATAACATAGTTCTGCTGGGGGTCAGCACAACACACCCCTCAAATTAAATTAAGCACACTTGAAATTAAAATTTGCAACTATTCCGGTAGACACTGCATTAGAACCACCATGAGCAACGACACTGCCACCTTACTCAGAGTCCTCGTCCACGTCCTCGACTTCGCCCTTGTCCCTCTTCCTCTTGGCCGATACTTCTTTGCTTGAACCGCACACTTGGCTGTTTCTCTTCATCCAACCCTTGTAGATATTGAAACAAAGGTAGCCATCCATTGTAGCGTAGTGGATGTGGTCTATATCTAGTATATTCCGCTGCCATGCATGACGATGAAACGTGTATGGAGGTTTCTCCAGTTTACCGTACGAAGGATGAACCGTGGCTCCTGCCAGGGTCAGCATTGAAGGCTGAAGAGAGGACACCAGCCGATTCTGCTGGAGGTCGAAGGTGTTGCCTACAACGAGGCCTACCCGACGTAGGAATTCTTTATTGTTACCAAAGTCAACAGTAACGAATTTGACTAGGTTGCTCCCGAGGAAGTCCTTAAAATCCTGGCACTCAACGTCGGCATGGCATATGTGGTAGACCAAGCATAAGTCATGCACGCATACCTGGATCATGGCGGTCTTCTTCCTCTCTTCGTCCTTTAGATCCTTCTCTTGTCCCGGGACTGTGGTGTACTCAACATCTAGCCCAGCGACCCACTCATCATCTGAGTTTTCGAACATGCGTCTGAAGCGAGAAAGGCATCCTTTCACCGTCGCGGAAGAGGGTGTAGATGATGTCGAACTCATCGCTGGTGATGGTTCTAACCTTGTACTCACCACCGATCATGGAGATTTGGGACGCCATGGATTTGGGAGGAGGGTTAGGATTAGTGGAACTGCCGTAATGTGAATGGACGGGACAACTAGGAGCGAACCGCCGTAGTATTGAAGGACGTGCGGGGACGAGTAGGAGCGAACTGCCAGCGTGCGAATGGCAGGGTAGTGGCTTTCCATTCTCCCATGATACGGGCTTCCGAGAGCCCTTGGATCTGAGATCGAACGGTTGCATGGCGTGATTCTAGAACTATGGGTGAATATTGTATCCTGGAGGGTTATTCTACAAATTTTCAGCAACTTAGCATGCGACCGTTTGATCTCAGATCCAAGGGCTGCCAGCAGCTCGTATCGTGGTCGCGCCTACCACGACCGTCGTGTCGCTCGTGTGGTCGCGCCCTTGGAGATTTAACACGGTGTGTTAGGCTATCTGATGTTTAGCATGTTATACATAGTCATCACTTAGTCACTCATACTACAACAAGGTTGGCTATAAGTGTATTTTTTTACTCCTCTCTATCTCTTTCTTCATACTCCCTCCGTCCCATAATATAAGAACGTTTTTGGCACTACGTTTTTGACACTAGTGTAGTGCCAAAAATGTTCTTATATTATGGGACACATGGAGTACTAGTATTTATAGCATTTGACAAGGAGTGACCTCTTCCAATGAAATGGTGTTGCTCAGTTTGCTTCATTTAATTAGCTATAGACTCAAAATTGTCTTTTCACCTAGGTACACGCGCTTAGCACCATTTCTTCCTTGGGTCACCAAACTAGTCTCTCTCTTCTTGAATAACTTGCCACATCAGACTTTATGCCTATGTGGCAAGCTTAAGCACCTGTAGGAGCAAGTAAAAGTAAGTACAATAGTGCGCTTTACATGGCATTTTTGCATATGTGGAGGAAAGAGAGGCACGGAAAAAGTGGAGAAGTGGGCTCTCATGCAAGAGCCAACCTCTACTACATGGTGGAGCATTGGGAGAGGCACCAGTATGGAGGTGGTCAGGAATCAGGAGACTCATGCCGGTCGTAGTGTCGCAGTTAAAATGATAATGGCAAGTCAAATCACGGGGCCCCACCTGTCCAGCAGTAACTCGTTGTCAAATCACACAGCCCTATGTTTGCAGCAGCCTACTCCCTCGTCTTCTCGCGTCTCCGTCGAAGCGACTAGGCGGAACTGCCCCGCCTACCGCGCAGGAAAAGCCCGCGCAGTATACTCCCTCCGTCTAGGTGACCAAGGTGGAGAGGAAAACGAGAGAACTTAATGTTTAGTATTTGCTAAGGCTGGTTGTAATGGTACTAGCCCTAGCAATTTTGATGAGGTGTCATAGATTAAATGAAGAAAGAGAGAGAGTTGAGTACTATGTGTCATACATGGCAATAAATAAAGTACTACATGATACTAATATATGATACATGGCGCAGGAGTACTAAGTATTATTAATACAGTTTTGCTAGAACTCATCTAGATGAGATATAATTTGGTCTCATTCATCTTTTATAGCCATTGGATGTGATGCTATATAAGATGCGTGTGTGCTGACATGGGTTGTATTTGTTCTTGTGCAACGAACTGACCACTGCATGTCATGTTTGATAGTCTCAAGTCATTAAAAGCATACAAGCCCCACATCTCTTCTTGGTTGATTCCTCTATTTATGTCAAAAATAAGAAACAGCGTGAGAGTTAATGCACCACGCCTATGTGTTTACTATTTGGTTTTCGTAAGATGACTTAATACTCACCTAGACGGAGGGAGTATTCGATTTGAAAGCGGGCGGCGCAGTTCCCGATACGGCTTTAATGCAGACGAGGGAGGGAGTAGCGGTTCCTGATATGTTGAACGGCCAATGCATCCTCCTTCAATTAATGCATGAAGGAAGTAATGGGAGGAAGTCCGGGAAAAGAGGCTGCACGATGTGAATGCAATGCAGTTTGCCCTCATTGCCCTCATATAAAGGCGCCCCCCCATTCCAATGTATTTACCACATCGTACGCACCTAAGCATTTGCCTAAGCACCTACACTAAGCGCAAAATAGCTCACTCCATACCCATGGCGGCGATGCGCGTGAGCGGCCAGTGGCTGCGCCAGATGGTCCACGATGCCGGCCTGCGGCATGGCGCCGAGGATCGTCTCCAGACGGTGTTGGAGACCGGCTGGTGGATGGCCGCTGTCGACGCCAACTACGACTCTCAGTTGGACCAGATGATCGTTGACACCAGCAACAAGTTCACCGTCATCAAGAAGCTCGCGGACGACATCGCCGTACTCCTCTAGCCTATGCGCCTGGGCTCCTCATTGCCTGCCACCCTAATCGGCCTCCATGGCGGGAACCTCTTTCAAGCACTGGTGGCCTTGCGACTGCCCGCCGACGCCACGAAGAATGTCCACCTGGAGGTCGCGCTCGCCGCGAGGCGCCTCGTCCTGAAAGAATTCGTCGACCTACACATCCACGTGTATGAGCAAATCGTGTACATAGGTATCTACAATGCCAGTCAGGACGCTACGAGGTTGGCCTTCCTCAACCGGCTGGAAGCCTTGGATGCCTTTGCTGAGAAGCACCTCGACCTCGCCACAAAAGCCGCCGCTCCTTAGCCGCCAGTCGGTGGACCGGCGCACTAAGTTGAGGAGGAGGAGGTCGTACGTTCGTGGATCCATCTTTCTTCTTGCCTTCTGTAACCACCACTGCGATCGCATCATCGTGGCCTTAATTCTTATTGTGCTGTTGCATTCTCGTTCCAGTCAATACCGACATGTGCGATCCCTTTGCTTAATTATATGCATCACTGTAACTAGTACTCGATCCGTCAATTTATAAGTTGTGCTTACCTTTTCCATCAACTTCGTGCAACGCGCGGGCATCTTGCTAGAAACACTAGAATATGTCTATATAATCTGTATGTGATAGTCCATTTGAAATCTCAAAAAAGACAAATATTTAGGTACGGAGGGAGTAATATATTAGGAGTATATCATGCACGCAAAGGCAGAGGAGCGGTGGGGCCGAGAGGGATCAGGGGCACGTCGGGGGGATGAGGATCCCCTGACGCAAACAATCCTACTATTCTGTCACTGACATGTGGGACCCATAAGCTTGGGTCCCACCTGTCAGTGAAGGGAAGGCAGGGCAAGGCAGTGATAGCCACGTCAAAGGATCCATGTCCACGTCGGGGGACGTCGTGCCGTTGGTTGGAGCGGCGTCATGGGAATCCCGTGTGGGTGTGGCAGTGGTAGAAACAAGAAACATGATGGTCGCCGTGGTTCAACTTCCATGGACAAGCTGTCATGTTTGCTGACACAAGTATATCAAAACTAGAGTGTTTATATTTCAAGCACGTGAACAAGTATTATTCTACTACTTTGGATCCATTGCAACACACGGGCCAGCACATTGGTAGTAGTAGTGTCCATCTCTATCTCTAGAGGCCTACCCTCGTTCATCCTTTTCTCTCACAAGATAAACTACTCATACAAATGCATCTTGATGTTCCTTTGAACGCACGAGGATGTTTCCTTGGGGGTCTCTCCAGCGGCGCGTGGCCATAGTTGCAAGTTGACGCCCCTTGAGATGCCGACGTTGAGGGGCACTCGGATTTCCTCCGATGAGCAGGTAAGATGAGTTTGATCACGTAGTAAATGCATTATAAAGACTACTTTTGTGTCCATTTCCTAATTCTCCCCCTGCCCACTGTTTCACAGGTTAGGCTCGGTGCGAGTGGAGATTGGCTTGCATATGTACGGGAGGGTACCAACATCATTTGCACAACATTTACAACGGTGACACCATTCCCGTAGAACCTTCGTCCAACATTGGGACCAGCATGCAACGGGCCACCGCATGAATTGGTATGATGGAACCACGGTGAGATTGAATAAGATAGCATGAACCTTGCACATGGCAGTCAAAGGCGGACCATGCTGTCTGCGGCCGATTTGTTGCCGTACGAGTAGGAAGACGTTGTGCTCCTTTCTAACCGCATCTTCGCGGTGACAAACCAGGGGACTTATTTTGTATGGGACACATCCTATGATATACTCCCTCTCTCCCAGTTTATTTGTTTTGAATCTTTTCATTTTATAAGTTTCAAATTCAAATTTAGAGCTCCCCATCACATGTTGAGATTACAATGTCCATTAAATCGTTGCATGCATGTATAGTAAAGAAACAAATCTCGAGTTTGGCACGAGTTCATGCTGCGGGAGCGCCACAAGCCCTGGCGCAGGAGTTACATTTCCCTCTCAGGGCCGTCGGGACTGAGCTTCAGCGCCTTACTACACCTACCTTTGAGTCAATAACATGTGGAGCCGATAGGTGACTGGTCCACATGTAATGCTCCCGTAGGCAGAGGGGCAGTGGGGCCAAGAGGGGTGAGCCGCAGGTCGGGGGACGTGTGGTTCCATGGGTTCGAGCAGCGTCGTGGGAATCGCAGGTGGCTGTGGTAGAAACTTGATGCTCGCCCCATTTTAGGTGGGCCACATGTCATGCACACAAAGGCAGAGGGGTGGTGCGGCCGAGAGGGGTGAGGCACACGTCGGGGGGCATGGTGTCGTGGGCGGAGAGGCGTCGTGGGAATCGCGAGATGAAACTTGATGGTCGCCGTAGTTGAACTTCCATGGACAAGTTGTCATGTCTACGGACACATGCACTGCATACCGATCACTAGAAGGAGTAGCAGAGAAAGCTATATATGCAGATAAATAGTTCCTTATAGTCAAGCGGACCCATGCTACTACTCTGTTCCAAAGACATGCACACCATCGAAATAGTCCATCTATATCAATATACACCGAGAGGGAATAATTTTTTTACAAGAGAGGAAATAGTTCTTCTTCTTCTTCTTTGTGGGAGACGGCTTCGTAACAAGCTCTTTGGACCTTGCAGCTATCTCGAAACTCACACGGGCATCGAGGGCAGCATATTTTATCCGCTCGTACGTCAAGGGATAATTCTCCCATCCAGACGACCTTAATGCCACCGTCTCATCACCCTTTTGAAGATTTGTACCGAGCACAAAATTTGCTACGTCGAATAGGGATGGTGTCTGTTTATCACAAACTTCTACAGGAATTTTGATTCTGGTTTGTAGGTCAGCGATGCTATTCAAATCAATGTTGTACGGCTCCAGCTTCTGTTTGTCCCCTTCGATGGCTGCCCCACAGAAGTATACGTCCTCCCGAGACAAGAAATCGTGAAGCTCACCTGGTATGGAGGGCGAGTGTATGATGTGGTGCACCAAAACATCATCTTCGAGGCACAGCTCAAGGACGGCGGCACGCTGGATCTTCCCAGGGGCACGCTCTGTGTACTCTGCGTCGAGACCGATGACCCTCGTCTCTACCTTTTCAAGGGAGTTGGATACATTGTTGATCCACTGCCGAACAACCATTGGGTGGACGGTGACGGTGGCAACTATGTGCATCGAGCCTTCAACGAGGACATGTTGGACGCTAAAAACCTGCATCTCGATGAAGGAAATATGCCCTAGAGGCAATAATATAGTTATTAGTTATTTCCTTATATATCATGATAAATGTTTATTATTCATGCTAGAATTGTATTAACCGGAAACATAATACATGTGTGGATACATAGACAAACAGAGTGTCACTAGTATGCCTCTACTTGACTAGCTTGTTAATCAAAGATGGTTAAGTTTCCTAACCATAGATCAAGGAGTTGTCATTTGATTAACAAGGTCACATCATTAGTTGAATGATCTGATTGACATGACCCATTCCATTAGCTTAGCACCCGATCGTTTAGTATGTTGCTATTGCTTTCTCCATGACTTATACATGTTCCTTTGACTATGAGATTATGCAACTCCCATTTACCGTAGGAACACTTTGTGTGCTACCAAACGTCACAACATAACTGGGTGATTATAAAGGAGCTCTACAGGTGTCTCCGAAAGTATTTGTTGGGTTGGCGTATTTCGAGATTAGGATTTGTCACTCCGAATGTCGGAGAGGTATCTCAGGGCCTTCTCGGTAATACACATCACATAAGCCTTGCAAGCATTGCAACCAATAAGATAGTTGCAAGATGATATATTACGGAACGAGTAAAGAGACTTGCCAGTAACGAGATTGAACTAGGTATTGGATACCGACGATCGAATCTCGGGCAAGTAACATACCGATGACAAAGGGAATAACGTATGTTGTTATGCGGTCTGACCGATAAGGATCTTCGTAGAATGTGTAGGAGCCAATATGGGCATCCAGGTCCCGCTGTTGGTTATTGACCAGAGATTTGTCTCAGTCATGTCTACACTGTTCTCGAACCGTAGGGTCCGCATGCTTAAGGTTACGATGACAGTTACTATGAGTTTGATGTACCGAAGTTAGTTCGGAGTCCCGGATGAGATCACGGACATGACGAGGAGTCTCGGAATGGTCGAGACGTAAAGATTGATATATTGGACGACTATATTCGGACATCGGAATGGTTCCGAGTGGTTTCGGATAAAATCAGAGTGCCGGAGGGGTTACCGGAACCCCCCGGGGAAGTAATGGGCCTTATTGGGCCCGAGGGGAGAGAGAGGGCTGCGGCCAGGAGGTGGCGCGCCCCCCCCCATGGGGAGTCCGAATTGGACAAGGAGGGGGGGCGCGGCCCCCCTTTCCCTCTCCCTCTCCCTCTCTTTCCTTCCCCCTCTCTTCCTAGTTGGACTAGGAAAGGGGAGTCCTACTCCCACTAGGAGGAGGACTCCCCCCTCCTTTGGCATGCCCATAGGGCCGGCCGGCCTCCCCCCTTGCTCCTTTATATACGGGGGCAGGGGGGCACCCTAGGACACACAAGTTGATCTTCGTGATTGTTCCTCAGCCGTGTGCGGTGCCCCCCTCCACCATATTCCACCTCGGTCATATTGTCGCGGTGCTTAGGCGAAGCCCTGCGTCGGTAGTTCATCAAGATCGTCACCACGCTGTTGTGCTGACGAAACTCTTCCCCGAGAGCTTTGCTGGATCGGAGCCCGGAGAACGTCATCGAGCTGTACGTGTGTCAAGAACTCGGAGGCGCCGGAGTAACAGCGCTTGGATCGGTCGGATCAGGAGGAGGACGTACGACTACTTCCTCTACGTTGTGTCAACGTTTTCGCTTCGGTCTACGAGGGTACGTAGACAACACTCTCCCGTCTCGTTGCTATGCATCACCATGATCTTGCGTGTGCGTAGGAAATTTTTTGAAATTACTACGTTCCCCAACAGTGGCATCCGAGCCTAGGTTTTTATGGTTTGATGTTATGCACGAGTAGAACACAAGTGAGTTGTGGACGATATAAGTCATACTGCCTACCACCATGTCATACTTTGGTTCGGCGGTATTGTTGGATGAAGCGGCCCAGACCGACATTACGCGTACGCTTACGCGAGACTGGTTCTACCGCGTGCTTTGCACACAGGTGGCTGGCGGGTGTCAGTTTCTCCAACTTTAGTTGAACCGAGTATGGCTACGCCCGGTCCTTGAGAAGGTTAAAACGGAGTCTATTTGACAAACTATCGTTGTGGTTTTGATGCGTAGGTGAGATTGGTTCTTACTTAAGCCCGTAGCAGCCACGTAAAATTTGCAACAAACAAAGTAGACGACGTCTAACTTGTTATTGCAGGGCATGTTGTGATGTGATATGGTCAAGACATGATGCTAAATTTTATTATATGAGATGATCATGTTTTGTAACCGAGTTATCGGCAACCGGCAGGAGCCGTATGGTTGTCGCTTTATTGTATGCAATGCAATCGCCCTGTAATGCTTTACTTTATCACTAAGCGGTAGCGATAGTCGTAGAAGCATAAGATTGGCGAGACGACAATGATGCTACGATGGAGATCAAGGTGTCGCGCCGGTGACGATGGTGATCATGATGGTGCTGCGGAGATGGAGTTCACAAGCACAAGATGATGATGGCCATATCATATCACTTATATTGATTGCATGTGATGTTTATCTTTTTATGCATCTTATCTTGCTTTGATTGACGGTAGCATTATAAGATGATCTCTCACCAAATTATCATAGTAATAGTGTTCTCCCTGAGTATGCACCGTTGCGAAAGTTCTTCGTGCTGAGACACCACGTGATGATCGGGTGTGATAGGCTCTACATTCAAATACAACGGGTGCAAAACAGTTGCACACGCGGAATACTCAGGTTTAACTTGACGAGCCTAGCATATAACAGATATGGCCTCGGAACACGGAGACCGAAAGGTCGAACGTGAATCATATAGTAGATATGATCAACATAGTGATGTTCACCATTGAAACTACTCCATCTCACGTGATGATCGGACATGGTTTAGTTGATTTGGATCACGTGATCACTTAGAGGATTAGAGAGATGTCTATCTAAGTCGGAGTTCTTAAGTAATATGATTAATTGAACTTAAATTTATCATGAACTTAGTCCCTGATAGTATCTTGCTTGTTTATGTTAACTGTAGATAGATGGCCCGTGCTGTTGTTCCGTTGAATTTTAATGCATTCCTTGAGAAAGCAAAGTTGAAAGATGATGGTAGCAATTACACGGACTGGGTCCGTAACTTGAGGATTATCCTTATTGCTGCACAGAAGAGTTACGTCCTGGAAGCACCGCTGGGTTCCAGGCCTGCTGCTGGAGCAACGCCAGATGTTGTGAACGTCTGGCAGAGCAAAGCTAATGACTACTCGATAGTTCAGTGTGCCATGCTTTACGGCTTAGAACCGGGACTTCAACGATGCTTTGAACATCATGGAGCATATGAGATGTTCCAGGAGTTGAAGTTAATATTCCAACAGAATGCCCGGATTGAGAGATATGAAGTCTCCAATAAGTTCTATAGCTGCAAGATGGAAGAGAATGGTTCTGTCAGTGAGCATATACTTAGAATGTCTGGGTATTATAATCACTTGAATCAACTGGGAGTTATTCTTCCAGATGATTGTGTCATTGACAGAATTCTCCAATCACTGCCACCAAGCTACAAAGGCTTCGTGATGAACTATAATATGCAAGGGATAGATAAGACAATGCCCGAGCTCTTCGCAATGCTAAAAGCTGCGGAGGTAGAAATCAAGAAGGAGCATCAAGTGTTGATGGTCAATAAGACCACTAGTTTCAAGAAAAAGGGCAAAGGGAAGAAGAAGGGAAACTTCAAGAAGAACAGCAAACAAGTTGCTGCTCAAGAGAAGAAACCCAAGTCTGGACCTAAGCCTGAAACAGAGTGCTTCTACTGCAAGCAGACTGGTCACTGGAAGCGGAACTGCCCCAAGTATTTGGCGGATAAGAAGGATGGCAAGGTGAACAAAGGTATATGTGATATACATGTTATTGATGTGTACCTTACTAATGCTCGCAGTAGCACCTGGGTATTTGATACTGGTTCTGTTGCTAATATTTGCAACTCAAAACAGGGACTACGGATTAAGCGAATATTGGTTAAGGACGAGGTGACGATGCGCGTGGGAAACGGTTCCAAAGTCGATGTGATCGCAGTCGGCACGCTACCTCTACATCTACCTTCAGGATTAGTATTAGACCTAAATAATTGTTATTTGGTGCCAGCGTTAAGCATGAACATTATATCTGGATCTTGTTTGATGCGAGACGGTTATTCATTTAAATCAAAGAATAATGGTTGTTCTATTTATATGAGTAATATCTTTTATGGTCATGCACCCTTGAAGAGTGGTCTGTTTTTGTTGAATCTCGATAGTAGTGATACACATATTCATAGTGTTGAAGCCAAAAGATGCAGAGTTGATAATGATAGTGCAACTTATTTGTGGCACTGCCGTTTAGGTCATATCGGTGTAAAACGCATGAAGAAACTCCATACTGATGGACTTTTGGAGCCACTTGATTATTAATCACTTGGCACTTGCGAATCGTGCCTCATGGGCAAGATGACCAAAACACCGTTCTCCGGTACTATGGAGAGAGCAACAGATTTATTGGAGATCATACATACAGATGTATGTGGTCCAATGAATGTTGAGGCTCGTGGCGGATATCGTTATTTTCTCACCTTCACAGATGATTTAAGCAGATATGGTTATGTCTACTTAATGAAACACAAGTCTGAAACATTTGAAAAGTTCAAAGAATTTCAGAGTGAAGTTGAAAATCATCGTAACAAGAAAATAAAGTTTCTACGATCTGATCGTGGAGGAGAATATTTGAGTTACGAGTTTGGTCTACATTTGAAACAATGCGGAATAGTTTCGCAACTCACGCCACCCGGAACACCACAACGCAATGGTGTGTCCGAACGTCGTAATCGTACTTTACTAGATATGGTACGATCTATGATGTCTCTTACAGATTTACCGCTATCGTTTTGGGGTTATGCTTTAGAGACGGCCGCATTCACGTTAAATATGACACCGTCAAAATCCGTTGAGACGACGCCTTATGAACTATGGTTTAGCAAGAAACCAAAGTTGTCGTTTCTTAAAGTTTGGGGCTGCGATGCTTATGTGAAAAAGCTTCAACCTGATAAGCTCGAACCCAAATCGGAAAAATGTGTCTTCATAGGATATCCAAAAGAAACTGTTGGATACACCTTCTATCACAGATCCGAAGGCAAGACTTTTGTTGCTAAATTTGGAGTCTTTCTAGAAAATGAGTTTCTCTCGAAAGAAGTGAGTGGGAGGAAAGTAGAACTTGATGAGGTAACTGTACCTGCTCCTTTATTGGAAAGTAGTGCATCACAGAAATCTGTTTCTGAAGCACCTACACCAATTAGTGAGGAAGTTAATGATGATGATCATACAACTTCAGATCAAGTTACTACAGAACCTCGTAGATCAACCATAGTAAGATCCGCGCTAGAGTGGTACGGCAATCATGTTCTGGAAGTCATGCTACTAGATCATGGTGAACCTACGAACTATGAAGAAGCGATGGTGAGCCCAGATTCCGCAAAATGGCTTGAAGCCATGAAATATGAGATGGGATCCATGTATGAGAACAAAGTGTGGACTTTGGTTGACTTGCCCGAGGGTCGACAAGTAATAGAGAATAAGTGGATCTTTAAGAAGAAGACTGACGCTGATGGTAATGTTACTATCTACAAAGCTCGACTTGTCGTGAAAGGTTTTCGACAAGTTCAAGGTATTGACTACGATGAGACCTTCTCACCCGTAGCGATGCTTAAGTCTGTCCGAATCATGTTAGCAATTGCCGCATTTTATGATTATGAAATTTGGCTAATGAATGTAAAGACTGCATTCCTGAATGGATTTCTGGAAGAAGAATTGTATATGATGCAACCAGAAGGTTTTATCGATCCAAAGGGAGCTAACTAAGTGTGCAAGCTCCAGCGATCCATTTATGGACTGGTGCAAGCATCTCGGAGTTGGAATAAACGCTTTGACAGTGTAATCAAAGCATTCGGGTTTATACAGACTTTTGGAGAAGCCTGTATTTACAAGAAAGTGAGTGGGAGCTCTATAGCATTTCTGATATTATATGTAGATGACATATTACTGATTGGAAATGATATAGAATTTCTGGATAGCATAAAGGGATACTTGAATAAGACTTTTTCAATGAAAGACCTCGGTGAAGCTGCTTACATATTGGGCATTAAGATCTATAGAGATAGATCAAGACGCTTAATTGGACTTTTGCAAAGCACATACCTTGACAAAGTTTTGAAGAAGTTCAAAATGGATCAAGCAAAGAAAGGGTTCTTGCCTGTGTTACAAGGTGTGAAGTTGAGTAAGACTCAGTGCTCGACCACTGCAGAAGATAGAGAGAAGATGAAAGATGTTCCCTATGCTTCAGCCATAGGCTCTATCATGTATGCAATGCTGTGTACCAGACCTGATGTGTGCCTTGCTATAAGTTTAGCAGGGAGGTACCAAAGTAATCCAGGAGTGGATCACTGGACAGCGGTCAACAATATCCTGAAGTACCTGAAAAGGACTAAGGAAATGTTTCTCGTATATGGAGGTGACAAAGAGCTCGTCGTAAACGGTTACGTTGATGCAAGCTTTGACACTGATCCAAACGATTCTAAATCGCAAACCGGATACGTATTTACATTGAACGGTGGAGCTGTCAGTTGGTGCAGTTCTAAACAAAGCGTCGTGGCGGGATCTACATGTGAAGCGGAGTACATAGATGCTTCGGAAGCAGCAAATGAAGGAGTCTGGATGAAGGAGTTCATATCCGATCTAGGTGTCATACCTAGTGCATCAGGTCCAATGAAAATCTTTTGTGACAATACTGGTGCAATTGCCTTAGCAAAGGAATCCAGATTTCACAAGAGAACCAAGCACATCAAGAGACGCTTCAATTCCATCCGGGATTTAGTCCAGGTGGGAGACATAGAGATTTGCAAGATACATACGGATCTGAATGTAGCAGACCCGTTGACTAAGCCTCTTCCACGAGCAAAACATGATCAGCACCAAGACTCCATGGGTGTTAGAATCATTACTGTGTAATCTAGATTATTGACTCTAGTGCAAGTGGGAGACTGAAGGAAATATGCCCTAGAGGCAATAATATAGTTATTATTTATTTCCTTATATATCATGATAAATGTTTATTATTCATGCTAGAATTGTATTAACCGGAAACATAATACATGTGTGGATACATAGACAAACAGAGTGTCACTAGTATGCCTCTACTTGACTAGCTTGTTAATCAAAGATGGTTAAGTTTCCTAACCATAGACAAAGGAGTTGTCATTTGATTAACAAGGTCACATCATTAGTTGAATGATCTGATTGACATGACCCATTCCATTAGCTTAGCACCCGATCGTTTAGTATGTTGCTATTGCTTTCTCCATGACTTATACATGTTCCTTTGACTATGAGATTATGAAACTCCCGTTTACCGTAGGAACACTTTGTGTGCTACCAAACGTCACAACGTAACTGGGTGATTATAAAGGAGCTCTACAGGTGTCTCTGAAAGTATTTGTTGGGTTGGCGTATTTCGAGATTAGGATTTGTCACTCCGAATGTCGGAGAGGTATCTCAGGGCCTTCTCGGTAATACACATCACATAAGCCTTGCAAGCATTGCAACCAATAAGATAGTTGCAAGATGATCTATTATGGAACGAGTAAAGAGACTTGCCAGTAACGAGATTGAACTAGGTACTGGATACCGACGATCGAATCTCGGGCAAGTAACATACCGATGACAAAGGGAACAACGTATGTTGTTATGCGGTCTGACCGATAAAGATCTTCGTAGAATGTGTAGGAGCCAATATGGGCATCCAGGTCCCGCTGTTGGTTATTGACCAGAGATTTGTCTCAGTCATGTCTACACTGTTCTCGAACCGTAGGGTCCGCACGCTTAAGGTTACGATGACAGTTACTATGAGTTTATGTATTTTGATGTACCAAAGTTAGTTCGGAGTCCCGGATGAGATCACGGACATGACGAGGAGTCTCGGAATGGTCGAGACGTAAAGATTGATATATTGGACGACTATATTCGGACATCGGAATGGTTCCGAGTGGTTTCGGATAAAATCGGAGTGCCGGAGGGGTTACCGGAACCCCCCGGGGAAGTAATGGGCCTTATTGGGCCCGAGGGGAGAGAGAGGGCTGCGGCCAGGAGGTGGCGCCCCCCCCCCCCCATGGGGAGTCCGAATTGGACAAGGAGGGGGGGCGCGACCCCCCTTTCCCTCTCCCTCTCCCTCTCTTTCCTTCCCCCCCTCTCTTCCTAGTTGGACTAGGAAAGGGGAGTCCTACTCCCACTAGGAGGAGGACTCCCCCCTCCTTTGGCGCGCCCATAGGGCCGGCTGGCCTCCCCCTTGCTCCTTTATATACGGGGGCAGGGGGCACCCTAGGACACACAAGTTGATCTTCGTGATCGTTCCTTAGCCGTGTGCGGTGCCCCCCTCCACCATATTCCACCTCGGTCATATTGTCGCGGTGCTTAGGCGAAGCCCTGCGTCGGTAGTTCATCAAGATCGTCACCACGCCGTCGTGCTGACGAAACTCTTCCCCGAGAGCTTTGCTGGATCGGAGCCCGGAGAATGTCATCGAGCTGTACGTGTGTCAAGAACTCGGAGGCGCCGGAGTAACGGCGCTTGGATCGGTCGGATCAGGAGGAGGACGTACGACTACATCCTCTATGTTGTGTCAACGCTTCCGCTTCGGTCTATGAGGGACAACACTCTCCCGTCTCGTTGCTATACATCACCATGATCTTTTGTGTGCTTAGGAAATATTTTGAAATTACTACGTTCCCCAACACTCGATCTCTATCGCCATTTGGAACCGCTGGAACGGAGGGCTATGGTTTGGAGAATTAGGATTAGATGGCTAGTCTAACTGAAGTAGTAGATGATTATTTAAAGAGGTTAAAACAATGTGAACGCAGTGGGGTTTGGATGCAAATGAAGATGAAGGGGAGGTGAAGAAGCCAAGGAGAATCGGTTCCTGATGGAGAAGCAGTAAATGGGAGAAGTGGCATGGAGGCAGATGATTAGACGGCTAGGTAGACTAAACGAAAAGGCTATGCGGGTAGACTGATGAGTCGTAGTACCTGTTCGTGTACGTGCCCGTCCTTCCTGATAGGTGGGACCTATGCAAACAGATAAAAAATGTGTCGTAGTTTTTTTTTTGAGCGCATGAGTGGGAGACACAACATTCTCTGGTTAATGAATACTCCCTCCGTTTAGGTGAGTATAAGTCACCTTATGAAAATCAGGTTTTCCCAAAACCTTTAGGCATGGAGCATTAACTTCCTGCTCGATCCCCTCCCAGCCTCGTTAGCCAGCGTTCTCTTCCTCTGCTGCCGCGTTCTACCTTTCCATTTTTCCTCTTCTCAAGTGTGGAACAATCTGCATGCTGTCGTTGATGCACCAAAACGACCACTGCATGCATCGCGGCAGAGCGTTGATTGGGAATGCACGAGAATTCGGTTCTGCTCGCAATATGGATGATACCTGAACGATGAAGCGAACAGGCATGCTAGCACGGGAGACCTATTTACGCTATACAATACTGGAGTACTCATGTACCTACTACTACTACTAGTAGTAGTAGTAGTACAACTATGGTACACTTTATGGTCAAAATACTATTCATCCGGTCCTCACAGTGAAGTGACAACACCCTGCGCCTGACACTAGTCCAGGCGCGTGTTCGGGTTACCAAAGTCAGCCTCACCCTGTGCACAGTGCAGTCTGTCACCGCCGCTGTACAGCACATTGGCGCCTCGCCTCGTCTCCCTCTCCGCTCCCATAGCACCACTCCATCTCCATCTCCTTCTCCGTCTCCATCTCACTGTGCCCCCGTGTACCGTCGCCTCACTCGCCTCCCCCAGTACCACTATTCCCTCGCTAGCCACTCCAGCACCGACATCCTTCTCCCCCGTAAATCAAGCCCCCTTCCAAACTCCACCATGGCCGAACGCGAACCGCGCAACATCCATATGAGCCGCGATTGGAGCAATCTCCCCGGTGACATCCTCGACCTCTGTTGTTCGTGTATGGATATGTTGAGCGCCCTGCGGCTGGCTGCATGCTCGAGGGACATGCACACGGCCATCATCGAAGCGAGGCCTAAGCTTTTCAAGACACCCTGCTTGCTGCTATCTGGTCTTGCGAGATTGGCTCACCATGATACGGAGGCGTGCATCATTTCCCTTGACATCGATCCGATCACCATCGTCCGAAACTTCTTGGAAGGTATGTACTGGGTCGGCATGAACTCCCACTGGATGGCTGCCTTCAGAGAAGACGGTAAAAAGTTGGTGCTCGTGAACTTCCAGACCTCCCATGAGATTATCCTTCCTCCATTGGATTATATAGAGTATTACCATCGCGGTCCAAGTCATCTAGATTACTACGTAAGTTGGACGGACCTTGTTTTGCAGAAGATTGTAATCTGCCAAGTGCCCACACAACTTGCGAATTACGCAGACTTCAAGCTAATTGCCTTGTTCGACCGCGGACTCGCCTATCTTTACGCCGGTGCCTTCTTTAGCTGGAGACAACTCGGCTCGCAGTGGATCATCGTCAAAGCTGATACACACTTCTGTGATGCTATTGAACACAATGGCATCATCTACGCGATCAATAAAGCAGATGGCACCACGTATTGCTGGGACGGCGCGTGTAAGTTGTTTCCTCTCATGTTAATGATGACGCCATGACACTGTTTGAACTTTTTGTGATGATTGACATATCTCTGTTTGAGCAGAATTTGAGTAGAACTATGGCAATGTATTAGAGACGCCGTAAATCAGCTATATTTGGAATGAGTTAATTCATGCGATTGTGACCATGTCATTACAGCCAATTTGTACCCTGAATAATCAAACGGTTAGGAATATATGGATATTATCCTTATTTTACAGTAACCTATATACTACTACTAAATATGAGTGTGTATTAATGGCCATGTTAGTTTCCTCATTTTCATGATGTATAAACATGCACCACACTATTGGTTTCATCTAACCATACATTAGGGAAGTAAATGTGCATATGGAGAACTCTATATTTGGAAGTAGTGAAATCCTGCAATGATTACCATGTGTACATACCTATATTCGCCCTTCAGCAATCAAATGGCTAGAATAATATCCTCACAAAAAATTTGCCCATAGAACACGAGTATATAACAATGCATGGTCTGTTAGTTACCTTGAAGAATTTGTTTGTGAGGACAGAACATGATTACATAACATGCATGACCATGGTAGTTTCCTGTGAAGAATCGATTGTGAGATAACATGAGTATAACCATGCATGGCACTTCTATATTTTCAAACCCAGTATACATTTCCCTGTATTTTCCTCCCAGTTCCAACAGGGACATATCAATGCTGTTTCTTGCATTATCCTACTCATACTCTGACCAATGCTGATCTTACATTAACAATGCCTATCCTTTTTGATATGATGCAGTGTCCCTATAGTTACCGCCCTTTGTAATCACACCACCTTTGCCAAAAACAGGGAAGCACAACTGGTTCCTCGCTCGATCAGACGACGGCAAAAGACTGATGATCATTCGGACACATGAGCCGGAAAAGTTATATTGCAAAAACCCCACTGTATACAAGCACCGTGTAATACGTGAGTATCCGGACAGTGGTCGTTACGTCTATGAGCAGGATACCAACTTGTTGGGGCCTTTAGGATTTTTTTAGTTGGAGGCGGGTAAACAGCCTTGGTTCACACTCTCTGTTTCTCGGACTCAATTATCCGATTAATCAGGAGATCACCGTTGGCAAGGACCTTGATGCCAGAGAGGCTCTATTTGCTATGGAAAATTGTGTCTACACGGCGAGCCCTAGGAGTTCGGGAGCAAACTCCCCTGATTGTCAATGATACAGCCTGCAGCCAAAAGAAGGTGAGAATGACAAAGGCATCCGGATTAACTTTGATCCTTGGATGTCTCAATTACGACAGGGAGTGATGTGGTTCAATCCTTCAGGTTGATAGGTAATTGGGCCGTTGCATCGAAAGGGTGGAGTACTGGTGTCTCCGGATCACTGGTCGCTGAAGCGGGGCTGCAAATTATGATGGTGTTGGATCATCTCTTCGAATGGATTTGTTGTCTTTGCTGCTGGTTCTGGATGGGTAGTTCTTTCTTCTGTTATGCATATTCCTTGTCATTTGGTCATCCTCGTCTATGTCACTCTTACTATGTAATAGTTGCTTCTGTTTAGAATATCATTCTCGTCTGGATCACGAGAGTCTGAGCGCTGCAGATGGGTGCGTTTTGGTGGTGTAGCAAGACTTCTTATGAACTATCATATCATGATGTTTATGTCAGTAGTATTCACTAGTCAGTGTTTGAATGTTGTATATATCGTTGTTTCGAACTGTTTATTGTCTCGAACTACTGGTGGGCTAAAGGGCATCACCATTCTCTAGTGTTCAGAGTATATCTCCTTTTTTCAAGTTATATAATTTGAGCTCGGTGTCTTTTCAATGATGTACACTTGTTTGGGCCAGTGAGGTGTCGTTGAATATGGGCCGAGTAGTAACGCAATGCCAAACAGGTCAATTATGACTCTCAGGTCGGGCTCTCAAAAGATCATGAAAAAAAAGGCCGGGCTCTCCAAAAAAGAAAGAATAAGGACTCTTAGGCCGACATGTGGGCGCCACCGGTGTTTTCGTGCGCTTGCGCGCCGAGAGCATATTGGCGCGTGGTCGAAATTCATGCTACCTTTTCATGCCCAGTCTCCCGCCCCTCCCCCACCTCTGGGATCTTGATTCCTACTCTAGTTCCCCCAAATCGCCCTCCTGTACTCCCTGTACTCAAGCGCACTATCATGTCGCCGGTCAACGCGGATCTCTGAGCCGGAGATACTGAGGTCCGTCCTGCCTGCTGTCGCTCAACAGTGGCATGGCGGCGCTTGACGACCAGTTTGCCGGCAAAGTGCTGATGGTAACCATCAACGGCGACCGGCCTCCCGTCTCGCCGGATGACCTTGTCAAAGCTCTTGGCATTGCGCACGACATCCAAATAAGTCACTTGCTCATCGAAGTCTGTCTGCCACCGGCTGATTTCTTTGTCAGGTTCCGGACAACTTTCGACTGCAGTCATGTGTTCGAATCTTCCCGGCGTTTGTTCTGTGATGGCGCACTGGTGAGCTTTGATCGGTGGCACCCAGGATGGGGCTCGGTGCCCTCTGAGCTTGAGTTTTTAAAAAAGCTTACCTTCCACGGCATGCCTCGACGTGCTTGGAATAGCGAGTCCATGAACGAGCTTATCAACGACCTTGGAGGTGAGCTCGTAAGTATGTTTGTTCCTCCAGACAGCTAGGCTCTGACGGTTATGGCATGGATGAAGAAGCCGTCCACCATACCGAAGGTGATTGGTGTTGAGATACCGGTGCAGGAACCGGGGTTGTACTATTCGTCGCCACCAAGGCTGCCGCGGACCACGTTAGGGATGTACCTGTATCGAGTGTTCGTGCATGTCGAAGAAGTGGTCAATCCATCAATCGAAGTCCTGCCGCCGCCGCTGGTGCCAGGGTCCGTCGACGACGTCCATTACAGGAGTCAACGTCAGACTTTCCCCGTGTTGCTCGGAACGGTGGATGGCACAGGGCCTACTCCATCGCGCGGCGGAGGCCACTGCTTCTTTGGGAGAAGAGGCAGGGCTGGCTGCCTGGATGTGCTCTAATTTGAGGTAACAACTGAATCTTGTTAGATACTAGTTAAATCCGAGCTATGGGTGTGAAGCACTGATATGCCAGTACATTTGATTGTGACCTGTTCTAATTTTGTACCTGAACTTTTTTTAGAAAGGGCTGTACGTCAACTTAATGTGCTAGCAGAACTTATTGTGTTGTCTGTCTATTTTCTTTGCACAACATTCAAGATATTTCCCCGTCATTGATAAAGACAATGAACCGTTATGTACGACTTCGTTGGTTTCAACATAGCCCTTCCCGTAGCGATCCACTGCTTCCATCCTGATTGTGCCGCCTGCGTGAAATTTTTGTATGCAAGTTCAGTGTGCTATGATGTTCTATATGATTGTGTCAATTATATAAATTTTTACTGAGCATCAGCAATGCATATGGCTGAAAGATGTATTTACGAGCATCGGCTGATGGGTCTCTCTCTCTGTCTCTCTCTCTCTCTTTCTCTCTCTCTCTCTCACACACACACACACACACACACACACACACACGCGCGCGCGCACGCGCGCGCACACGCACAAGTGGGACCCGTTGAATTATTTATTTTCTCGTGACAGCTTTTAATTAGGTTCCACTGTAATCTAACTTTTTTCTTAAGTTATTAATTGAGCTCAGTGACTTCAAAAACTTGTACAGAAGCCTTGTTTGGGCCTTTCCGGCATCGCTGAATGCGGGCTGAGTAACCATGTTAGGTTGTATTGTACTACACAGGCCTTTTTCGCTATTTTTTAAATAATACATTTTTTATTAATTTTCATAAATATTACGCCGGGTAAATTTTTTCAAAAATAATACACCGTCGGCCCGCTGCAGGCCGACTAGGCCTAGTCGGCCCACAGCCGGCCGATTGGATTCCAGTCGGCCTACAGCTGGCCGACTGGCCCCTGTCGGCCCACTGTGGGCTGATTGGGTCCTGTCGGCCCACTATGGGCCGACTAGAGCTAATTGGCTCGCTGTGGGCTAATTGTTTTTGCAAAAGTGTTAATCATGTATTTAAAAATATGTGTATTGTGACCTCCTCCGCTCGCTGTGGGCCCACTGTTGACTAAAAAATATGTTTTAAAATGTGTTAATCATGTATTTAAAAATTCTTAAATGTGTGTATAAAAAATGTTCCTTATCTATACAAAAAAATTAAATGTGTGTATAAAAATTAGCTTTTTTTTCAACATCAGCAATGCAACTGGGCCGACAGTTGTACAAAATATCCGGGTCAACTTGTTATTCTCCGCCCCGCTGGGCTGCAAACTTTCCTAGGAGGTATGCATTAAGCTTAACAAGAAAATGGACTTTAAGAAATAATAAATGGGATGTAATTATAATAACTGGACAGTTACTATGCACCAAACACGTAATTAGTTTGAAAAATATATTATTTTTGGAATTTGAAAATTTTAATTTCATTACTTGTTGCGCGCGCAATATTTCGTTGGATTTTAACATAATACAACTTTATTTTGAAATTATATTTAACCTGACTAGAAATTTTGCATAAAAATATTTCGGATCCCATCAAAATGTGGGATTTTTTTTTGAATTCTGTTTTGAGCGGTTGTTTGAAATTATTAATTGCTGTCCTAGCTAGAAGTTGGGTTGTACTTTTAACAAACTGTAAATGGGTTGTAGTAAATTCCATTAGAATTAAAACATGGGTTGTACATTCTTACAAATCACAAATGGGCTATATGTTCTCTGCCAAATCCGAGCTATGGGCCTACTAAGTTGACGCGTACCAAGGGCTTTGTCAACTTAGTCAATATAAACGATTCTAGCTACAGTGATCGTACGATGTCCATCCAACGGCCGTAGTGCTTCTTCAACCTCTGGTCTTCTTGCTCCAGCTGCCCCAAGCAGCGTCGGTCGTGTCGCGTGCTCCTACCTCTCGTGGCCGGCTGTGATGCCGTGGAGGCCTCACCGCCTCGTACTACTCCCACCGCTGGCCTGGCCATCCCTCTACTCACCCACACCCCCTGTTATTCTGAGGCGACGACAGCCTCACACCGCAGCCGAACCAGTGAACCCTCGTACTCCTCTCTGCGCGGGCTTCCACTGCTGCGTCTTCCCCGGCTCCGCGTCGTCCCCTTCCTAAGCCTCGTCGTTGTCCAGACCACTGCCCTGGTGCTCTCGGCGCAGCGTGGTCAACGTGGTCAACGACCGACTTCCATCGTAAGAGTACTGTACATGGAGGGGCTGACAGTTGGGTCCACGGCAGCCGCAAGGAAGTGCCTCCTTATTACGCGCAAAATAATTATTCCTCCACCTGACAGCAGGGACCCACCGGACGGGCCACCGTATTTCGCAAAAAAAATGATTCGCCCCCTGACTGCTGGGACCTACGAGCTACATCTTCGCACGCAAGGAAGTGCGTCCGGAAAAAACGATTCGCCCCCCTGACTGCTGGGACCCACCAGCTACATCTTCGCACGCAAGGAAGTGCGTCCAGGCAAAAAAACGATTCGCCCCCTGACTGCTGGGACCCACCAGCTACATCTTCATAGGCAAGGAGTTGCCTGACAGTCGAGACCCACCTGGTCGAAGCGTACGTAGCGTTGTCATTCTGGTCGCGAACGTGTACGTACATATATACTGGTAGATGTAGAGGCGCGCACGTATCATAGTAGAGGCGCGCACGTAGCATGTACACGTACGTAAAGCGGCCAGGGTGCAAGAAAGAAAATACGGCCACGTATGTGTACATACGGGCGGGGTCTCGAACGCCTACTCGCGCATACGTACGGCGAGGGCTCGTTGACATGGTTGGGTCGGAACGGAGAAACAGCGTCGTCGTCGTTTTCATGGGGAGGCAACGGAATGCGTCGTGTTCATGGGGAGGCAACGGAATGCGTCGTGTTCATCGGGAGGGCTTGGACGGAATAGGCGATGGAAACGAGGCTTGGCGTACCGCAGAACGGAGGAAACGGCCTTGTGTTCGACCGGCCACATTCGAAACAGGATCCTGTTCATCGGGAGGGGTCTGGCGTACCGCAAAACAGAGGAAATGGACCTCCTACGGTCAAAACGGGGGCCCTATTGATCAGGAGGGGTGTGGCGTACCGCAAAACGGAGGAAACGGGCCTCCTACGGTCGAAACGGGGGTCCTATTCATCGGGAGGGGTGTGGCGTACCGCAAAACGGAGGAAACGGACTTGTGTTGGAGCGCTATGGTCGAAACGGGGGTCCTGTTCATCGGGAGGGGTGTGGCATACCGCAAAACGGGACTCCATGGGATACTGTTCATCTCCACCATCGACCCCTCCAGCCTCCACGAGCTACTGTTCATCCACCGTCGACCTCCTCCAGCCTCCACTTGCGACTGTTCATCCACGGGCTCCTGTTCATCCAGCCTCCACCGCGCGCTACTCCACTGGCTACTGTTCAACCACCCCTCCACCGTCTACTGTTCATCCAACCCTCCACACCATGGGGTCCTGTTCAACCACCCCTCCATGGGCACCCCTCCATCGTCTACTGTTCATCCAGCCCTCCACACCACGGGGTCCTGTTCATCCACCCCTCCACGGGCACCCCTCCACCATCTACTGTTCATCCAGCCCTCCACCACACCACGGGGTCCTGTTCATCCAGAGGCAACGCCACCACTCAATGTTCATCCAAACCCCCCCCCCCCCACACACACAACGCTCATTGTTCATCCCATCGATCAGCTTGAGTTAGCAGCCGTAGCGAAGGAATTGCTCGATCGGGTTCAGTTAATAGCCATCGATCGATCGCTCGGGTTCAGTAACGCGTAGCCTGTAGTGCAATTGCTCGGGTTTAGTTAGAGCCCAAAGCCTCGCTCGGGTTCAGTTAGAGCCAACGCCTCACACACACCCGCGTACGTGTACGAGAGAAACGCGCATCGCTCGGCCCCCGACCTCCCACCGTAACCGGGAACTCCCCGAAATTTTCCTCCCCCTCGCTTCTACCACAGTTTTTTCCGTCATGGACGGCCCAAAGAATATCATGCAGCTACGTCTCCGGCACATCCAGGACAAAAAGCCCATTTTCTATCATGATTTTTTGTCAAAGAAGTAGGAGCCCACCACATCTATGATGATACCGGGTTTTGTCACAATTATCGTCATAGAAGTGTCATATGTATGACAGAAAAAAATTCGTTCGGCCCAAAATGTCATGGATGTGTCTTTTTTATAGTGGGAGAAGGAGCGCGCGTGTACAACTCCTATTCCCAAGCTCCCAATAGCAAGTGGTAGAGCAGCCTTTATAAAGAGGTCTCACTCTTCTTTCTGTAACAGTATGGGACTAAACTTCCCACACTTCCCACCACTTGCCATACATATGCATGGGCCTTAGAGATTAATTAGGGATTATTGTCTTATATGGGCCTAAGCCCATCCATAATCCATCAATCCCCCACAAGATCTCGAGGCACATAAGTTTGTCAACTGTTCAAAACAATGTTTGATATACCAGAATTTTCAGTGGAGACTGTTAAATTGAACTTCCACCTAGAGCAATGGGATTAGACTTCTTCACAACTGAACAATGGACTATGCCTTGAATTGTCAGTTTGGAGTGTAGAAGTTTCACCCATTGTCAGCTAATACGTGGTTGCCAAAGGATAAACCCCACGGGTAGAGCTTATTAGTCATACTCCGTACCTTCTCATGAGCTTCCTAGAGATCACCCAATCTCATAGACTGTGACCAGCAGTCGAGCGCACATATGTGTGTTCCTCCAAAGAATGCTCTGTAGGTTAGCATCTTGCTTACATAAGCTTTGGAACACATTAATACAAAAGTTAGCCTGCCTTACAGAATTGAGAGTATTGTTGCATCTCCAACGGAGTGGGATAATTAAGGATACTCTCCTCAGTTGACCGCTGGATTGTTTTCCCAGGTCCTAATTCACGGAATCTCCAATCACATAGGTTGGGTTACCCCCATGGAAACATACGTGGGTCTCATGCCCATCTCCCTCAATGCATTTTCTATCACAATCCGTGATAGCCCTTTCATAAAAGGGTCTGCCAGATTCTTAGCCATCTGGATATAATCCAACGCTATTACTCTGGAGTTTCTTGAATTTTTGACAGATTTTAATCTTCTTCTTATGTGCTTTGTGGATTTCAAGTTGTCCTTTGAACTCTTAGCCTTGGCAATCACTGTTTGATTGTCACAGTTCATAAGGACAGCCGATACTAGTTTATCAACCACGGGCAAATCCATCAAAAGCTCTCGAAGCCATTCTGCTAAGACGTATGATGTGTCTAATGCTGTGAGTTCTGCTTCCATTGTCAATCTGGTTAAGATCGTCTGCTTGCAAGACTTCCAGGAAACAACACCATCACCAGGTGTGAAGACATATCCACTTGTGGCTTTCATCTCATCAGCATCAGATATCCAGTTAGAATCACTATACCCCTCAAGTACCGTTGGGTACCCAGAATAGTGAATCCTGTAGTTCACAGTACCTTGCAAATAGCGCATCACTCGCTCAACAGCATGCCAATGCACATCTCCCGGATTGGAAACAAACCGGCTCAGTTTGCACACAACAAATGAGATGTCAGGGTGAGTAGCACAAGCTAGGTACATGAGTGAACCAACCACTTGAGAATATCTCAATTGATCTACAGCCGTGCCTTCGAACTTTTGAATCTGCGCTCTAGGATCATATGGTGTTGCAGAAGGTTTGCAGTCCGAATATCTAAAACAGCTCAAAATCTTCTCAGTAGCTTGATGTTCAAGATAACATCAGCCACACCCAGGTCTTTCATCTCAAAATTATGAGATAGAAAGGCCTTGACCTCCTCAATTACTTTGAGGTGGGTCCCAAATATCAGTATGTCATCGACATACAGACACAGTATAACTCATTCGCCCCCCACCATAGCGATAGTATACACATTTGTCAGCTTCGTTTACAACAAAGCCAGCAAATGTCAAAGTTGTATTAAACTTCTCATGCCATTGCTTAGGCGCTTGTTTCAGGCCATATAAAGATTTCACTATCTTACACACCTTTCTTTTCTGACCATTTACTACAAAGCCATCCGGTTGTTGCATGTAAATTTCCTCGTCTAGCTCTCCATTAAGAAAAGTCATCTTAATGTCCATCTGCTGAACGAGAAGACCATGCAAGGCAGCCAAAGCGAGTAGCACTTGAATGGTTGTCAGTCTAGCCACAGGTGAGTAAGTATCGAAGAAATCCTCTTCTTCTTTCTCAGTATAACCCTTGGCCACAAGCCTAGCCTTGTACTTTGATACGTCTCCGTCGTATCTACTTTTCCAAATACTTTTGCCCTTGTTTTGGACTCTAACTTGTATGATTTGAATGGAACTAACCCGGACTGACGCTGTTTTCAGCAGAATTGCCATGATGTTGTTTTATGTGCAGAAAACAAAAGTTCTCGGAATGACCTGAAACTCCACGGGATGTCTTATAAGAAACTAATAAAAAATCCTCGCCAAAGATGAAGACTAGGGGGCCCACACCCTGTCCATGAGGGTGGGGGCGCCCCCCTAGGGCGCGCTCCCCTACCTCGTGGGCCCCCTGGACCTCCTCCGATGCCAACTCCAACTCTATATATTTGCTTTCGGAGAGAAAAAAATAGAGGAGAAGAAATCATCACGTTTTACGATACGGAGCCGCTGCCAAGCCCTAAAACCTCTCGGGAGGGCTGATCTGGAGTCCGTTCGGGGCTCCGGAGAGGGGGATTCGTCGCTGTCGTCATCATCAACCATCCTCCATCACCAATTTCATGATGCTCACCGCCGTGCGTGAGTAATTCCATCGTAGGCTTGCTGGACGGTGATGGGTTGGATGAGATTTATCATGTAATCGAGTTAGTTTTGTTAGGGTTTGATCCCTAGTATCCACTATGTTCTGAGATTGATGTTGCTATGACTTTGCTATGCTTAATGCTTGTCACTAGGGCCCGAGTGCCATGATTTCAGATCTGAACCTATTATGTTTTCATGAATATATGTGAGTTCCTGATCCTATCTTGCTAGTCTATAGTCACCTATTATGTGTTATGATCCGACAACCCCGAAGTGACAATAATCGGGATACTTCTCGGTGATGACCATAGTTTGAGGAGTTCATGTATTCACTATATGCTAATGCTTTGTTCCGGTTCTCTATTAAAAGGAGGCCTCAATATCCCTTAGTTTCCATTAGGACCCCGCTGCCACGGGAGGGTAGGACAAAATATGTCATGCAAGTTCTTTTCCATAAGCACGTATGACTATATTCGGAATACATGCCTACATTACATTGATGAATTGGAGCTAGTTTTGTGTCACCCTATGTTATGACTGTTACATGATGAACCGCATCCGGCATAATTATCCATCACTGATCCAGTGCCTACGAGTTTTCCATATACTGGTTCTCACTTATTTACTTTCCCGCTGCTACTGTTACAATCACTACAAAATACCAAAAATATTTACTATTGCTTGCACTACTCTTTTGTTACCGTTACCACCACTATCATATTACTGTGCCACTAAACACTTTGCTGCAGATACTAAGTTTCTAGGTGTGGTTGAATTGACAACTCAGCTGCTAATACTTGAGAATATTCTTTGGCTCCCCTTGTGTCGAATCAATAAATTTGGGTTGAATACTTTACCCTCGAAAACTGTTGCGATCCCCTATACTTGTGGGTTATCAAGACCTTTTCCTGGCGCCGTTGCCAGGGAGCATAGCTCTATTCTTTGAGTCACTTGGGATTTATATTTTCTGGACACTATGAAGAACTTGAAAGACGCTAAAACAACAATTTATCCCTCAACTACGAGGGGAGGTAAGGAAGTGCCATCTAGCTCTGCACTTGATTCACCATCTTTTATGAGTAAGCTAGCGACACCTAAACCTACTTCTACTATTCGTTCTGATATGTCGCATGTTATTGATGATGCCACTTCTGCTATGCATGATACTTATGATGAAACTGCTTCTATGCCTGATACTACTGTGCCCCTTAGTGAATTTCTTGATGAAAAAATTGCTAGGTCTAGAGAGAAAGAAATTATTGAATCTGATTTTAATGATGAAAGTGATGATGAAGATATGCCTGTTATTCCTGAGGGTTATGTTTTTGATATGGAATCTTCTGCCGCTATTTTAGCTTGCAAAGATAGATATGAGCTCAAGAGGTTATTAGCTAAATGGAACAAAGAATCACTTAGAGATAAAATGAGGCATGATCCTGTTGAGGGAGTCCTGGATTAGGGGGTGTCCGGGTAGCCGAACTATAACCTTTGGCCGGACTCTTGGACTATGAAGATACAAGATTGAAGACTTCGTCCCGTGTCCGTATGGGAGTTTCCTTGGCGTGGAAGGCAAGCTTGGCGATACAGATATGTAGATCTCCTCCCATTGTAATCGACTCTGTGTAACCCTAGCCGTCTCTGGTGTCTATATAAACCAGAGGGTTTTAGTCCGTAGGACGAACAACAATCATACCATAGGCTAGCTTCTAGGGTTTAGTCTCCTTTATCTCGTGGTAGATCTACTCTTGTACTACCCATATCATCAATATTAATCAAGCAGGAGTAGGGTTTTACCTCCATCGAGAGGGCCCGAACCTAGGTAAAAACATTGTGTCCCTTGTCTCCTGTTATCATCCGCCTAGACGCACAGTTCGGGACCCCCTACCCGAGATCCGCCGGTTTTGACACCGACATTGGTGCTTTCGTTGAGAGTTCCTCTGTGTCGTCATCTTTAGCCCCGATGGCTCCTCCGATCATCAACTACGATGCGGTCCAGGGTGATACTTTTCTCCCTGAACAGATCTTTGTATTCGGCGGCTTTGCACTGCGGGCCAATTCTCTTGGCCATCTGGAGCAGATCGAAAGCTACGCCCTTGGCCATCAGGTCAGATTTGGAAGTTTGAACTACACGGCGGACATCCGCGGAGACTTGATCTTCGACGGATTCGAGCCACAGCTGAGTGCGCCGCACTATCATGATGGGGATGATCTAGCTCTGCCGCCGAACAGTGCCCTGGAGGCCGCACCCGTATCCGCTCCGACCCTTAGCTCGTAGCCAACTGCGCCAATCGAGGACGGGTGGCTGGACACCGCCTCGGGGGCTGCAATCTCTACGGAGATTGAGCTGAACACCAACCCTATCCTCTGCGAAGCCTGTGACTCCAAGGTGCCGGACTCCTCTCCGGACTCTGAGCCCTCCGCGCCCCTACCAATCGAATCCGATTGGGCGCCGATCATGGAGTTCACCGCCGCAGACATCTTTCAGCACTCGCCCTTCGACGACATTCTGAATTCACTAAAGTCTCTCTCTTTATCAGGAAAGCCCTGGCTAGACTACGGTCAGCAAGGTTGGGATACGGATGACGAAGAAAGTCGACGCCCACCCACCACCCACTTCGTAGCCACTGTCGATGATTTAACCGACATGCTCGACTTTGACTCCGAAGACATCGACGGTATGGACGCCGATGCAGGAGACGACCAGGAACCAGCGCCTATAGGGCACTGGAAAGCCACCTCGTCGTATGACATATACATGGTGGACACCCCCAAACAAGGCAATGGCGATGGAACATCGGAGGATGACCCCTCCAAGAAGAAGCCTAAGCGCCGGCGTCAGCGGCGCCGCTCTAAATCCCGCCAAAGCAAAAAAACGGTGATTCCGGCACAGGAGATAATAACACCCCGGACAGTGCCGAAGACAACCCCCTCCAGCAAGATTTAGCACAGGAGGATGGACAAGCCAGCCCTCATGAGAGAGCGCCATACAGAGAGGTAGAGGATGATAATTACATGCCTCCCTCTGAAGATGAAGCAAGCCTTGACGACGACGAATTTGTCGTGCCTGAGGATCCCGTAAAACAAGAGCGTTTCAAGCGCAGGCTTATGGCCACGACGAACAGCCTTAAGAAAAAGAAGCAACAGCTTAGAGCTGATCAGGACTTGCTAGCCGACAGATGGACTGAAGTCCTTGCGGTCGAGGAATATGACCTCGAACGCCCCTCCAAGAGCTACCCAAAGCGCAGGTTGCTACCTCGATTAGATGAGGAAGCACCTAAACCTACATCGCCAGTGCATGACGCGGTTGACCGGCCAACTCGCGACCGCGACAGAGAGGCCTGTCGGCCCTCCAATCAAGCTGCACCCCAGCGTCGCTCAAAAAATACCAAGGCATGGGGAAATGCGCCAGACCTGCGAGATATATTGGAGGACAAGGCAAGGCAAACAAGATCGATCTACGGATCGCGCGAGCGCCCCACAACACGAGACGATAACCGTCACGCCGGATACAGTAAATCCGGCCGGGCCGAACACAGCAGACAAAGCTCATTTGAGCTATGTCGTGATATAGCCCAGTACAGAGGTGCCGCACACCCACTATGCTTCACAGATGAAGTAATGGATCATCAAATCCCAGAGGGTTTCAAACCCGTAAACATCGAATCATACGATGGCACAACAGATCCTGCGGTATGGATTGAGGATTATCTCCTTCATATCCACATGGCCCACGGCGATGATCGACACGGCATTAAATACCTCCCACTCAAGCTTAAAGGACCAGCTCGGCATTGGCTTAACAGCTTGCCAGCAGAATAAATCGGTTGTTGGGAGGACCTGGAAGTCGCATTCCTCGACAATTTCCAGGGCACCTATGTGCGACCACCAGACGCCGATGACCTGAGCCACATAATTCAGCAGCCAGAAGAATCTGCTAGACAGTTCTGGACACGGTTCCTAACTAAGAAAAATCAAATCGTCAACTGTCCGGACGCAGAGGCCCTAGCAGCCTTCAAGCATAACATCCGTGACGAGTGGCTTGCCCGGCACCTAGGACAGGAAAAGCCGAAATCTATGGCAGCCCTCAGGACACTCATGACCCGCTTTTGCGCGGGAGAAGACAGCTGGCTGGCTCGTAGCAATAACATGACCAAGAGCCCTGGTAATTCGGATACCAAGGACAACAGTGGCAGGTCGCGTCGCAACAAGCAAAAGCGCCGCGTTAACAGCGACAATGCTGAAGATACGGCAGTTAATGCCGGATTCAGGGGCTCTAAACCCGGTCAACGGAAAAAGCCATTCAAAAGCAACACTCCGGGCCCGTCCAGTTTGAACCAAATACTCGATCGCTCGTGCCAGATACATGGCACCCCCGAAAAGCCAGCCAATCACACCAACAGGGATTGTTGGGTGTTCAAGCAGGCCGGCAAGTTAAATGCCGAAAACAGGGACAAGAGGCTACATAGCGACGACGAGGAGGAGCCCTAGCGGCCGAACAATAATGGACAGAAGGGCTTCCCCCCACAAGTGCGAACGGTGAACATGATATACGCAACCCACATCCCCAAAAGGGAGCGGAAGTGTGCACTCAGGGACGTATATGCGTTGGAGCCAGTCGCCCCAAAGTTCAAACCATGGTCCTCCTGCCCGATCACTTTCGATCGAATGGACCACCCAACTAGCATCCGCCATGGCGGATTCGCTGCATTGGTTCTAGACCCAATCATTGACGGATTTCACCTCACCAGAGTCCTTATGGACGGCGGCAGCAGCCTGAACCTGCTTTATCAGGATACCGTGCGGAAAATGGGCATAGATCCCTCAAGGATTAAACCCACAAAAACGACCTTTAAAGGCGTCATACCAGGTGTAGAAGCCAACTGTACAGGTTCAATTACACTTGAGGTGGTCTTCGGATCCCCGGATAATTTCCGAAGCGAGGAGTTAATCTTCGACATAGTCCCGTTCTGCAGTGGCTATCACGCACTACTCGGACGAACTGCATTTGCAAAGTTCAATGCGGTGCCGCACTACGCATACCTCAAGCTCAAGATGCCAGGTCCTCGAGGGGTCATTACGGTCAATGGAAACACCGAACGCTATACGGCAGCCTTTGCAGCGGAAGTACAAAGCAGCCTCTCAAGGCAATTCTCCAGTCCGGCTACTAAATGCCCGGACACCGTCAAGCGCGCCAGGAGCAACCTACAACAAGACCGCCTGGCACGTTCCGAGCAAGCGTAGCAATGCGGCCCCAACCCCAGCCCTCGCGAAACGGTGAAATCAGTGCTACGCGTACATAACTACGCTCTGAAAATACCATGGGCACAAGGGGAGGGGCACCATCATGGCACGCCTGAAACGCAGATCAACCGCACTAGGGGCTGCCGATTTTTGTCATTTTTTCTTACTTTTAGGACTCCACTCTCGGGAAGACCTGTCCGGCAGTACAATTGCCGCACAAACGATGCAACAACCAGGGAGGCAGAAAGCTACGCCGCACCATGGAACGCTCAGGTGGTCTCTATAACGAGCAGTATACATGTTTCACATACCATTCCGCAGCCTGCCCCTGGAGGGGACATGTTAAATAGTCCCACCTTATGCTTACCGCACTATTTGTATCGTTCTGCTTTTACCGCAGCCCTTTTTGAATAAACAATGCTTAGCTTCAGCTTATTATTGCATTCTCTATTCATTTCTTTTTCACTATATATGCTCAGTCATGACATTTAGCACCCGTACACTTTGGTACGGTCAATACGCCAGGGGCTCAAGCACCCCATAATACGGCGTGAGGAGTCCGAACACTTTCACAAGTGCGGCCCCCCAAACTTATAGCATTATATGCATCAGCTCCGAATCATGTCTTTGGTCAATAGTTGGGTTTGCCCGGCTCCCATGTTTTGGTACCTTACGTTCCGCTATATCGGCTAAGGTAGCACTGGGAGAACTACTGTGATTGTGCCCCAGTTGAGCTGGGTTAAGCACCTCAGTAGAGAAAGCTAAAACTGGCTGTCATGATAGGGCGAGAGCCGGTCGCTGTTCGCGAGGTTTTGAGTCCCTAAAGACTTATGCCGCTTAGAGCGAGGAGTCAGCTTTGTTCGGCCTAGGCGTGTATAGCGCCCCGAATTCGGTCTTCCGAACACTAGGGGCTTCGCCGAAATTTAAAATTATAGAATTCTATGGCTAAGTGAGAGTGATAACGCATTATAGTCTGATTGCCTTGTTCGTTGTGCTGAGCACCTCCCTCGAAGGACCCAAGAATGGGAAAAAGAGTGCTCAGGTTTATCCCGAACACCCCAGCACTCGTGGCATGGGGGCAGAAGCCAATGACTCGCCATCTCTCAGATTTTATAAACGGTTGCATAGAAGGTAATATTTTAAATTAAAACAAGCGTTGCATAGCGCATATGAACAAGTTTTCAGCGTACAGGATAACACGAGCAAGTTTACTCAAATATTACATCTTTAGTACATTCGTCCGCCACAAGGCGGGCGCCCTTCAGGACACCCTCATAATACATCTCAGGGTGGCGATGCTCCTTGCCCTGCGGTGGCCCGTCCTTGACAAGCTTCTCCGCATCCATCTTGCCCCAGTGCACCTTAGCACGGGCAAGCGCCCTACGGGCACCTTCGATGCAGACGGAGCGCTTGACGACTTCAAGCCATGGACAGGCGTCCACCAGCCCGAAGTAGCTCCCAAGCAGGGCCTCTCCAGGCCACAGCCGAACTATAAGGCCCTTCATGGCTTGTTCGGCCACCTTGTGGAGCTCGACCAGCTGTTTCAGCTGGTCTCTCAAAGGCACAGGGTGTCCGGCCTCCGCATACTACGACCAGAACACCTTCTCTGTCGAGCTGCCCTCCTCGGCCCGGTAGAACGCGGCGGCGTCTGACATGCTACGGGGCAAATTTGCGAATGCTCCTGGAGAGCTCCGGACTCGGGTAAGTAACAAGTAATTCACTTTCACGTGCTTGCTTTGCATAAAGAATGCCTTACCCGCCGCTATCTTCTTCATCGCCTCAACTTCCTGGAGGGCTTTCTAGGCTTCGGCCTTGGCAGACTTGGCATTTTCAAGGGCCGCCGCGAGCTCGGACTCTCGCGTCTTCGAGTCAAGCTCCAAACTCTCATGTTTTTTCATGAGAGCCTAGAGCTCTTGCTGCACCTCGCCAACCCGCACCTCATGCTTCTCCCGCTCGGTGCGCTCCGTGGCCACCCTCTTTTCGGCCTCAGACAACGGTTGCTTAAGGGTTGCCACCTTAGTTGTGTCCCCTACCATAGTTAAGTTGATCCTGTCATTTTTTGCAACTGCACCTTTTATACACTTACATAAGGTATCACTTACCTTCCTTGTCCTCGAGCTGCCTCTTGGCAAGGCCGAGCTCTTGCTTGGACCGCTCGAGGTTCTGCTTCAGCTGTCCACCTCCGCAGTCAGTGCGGCAGAGGCCAGCAGCGAAGCCTGCATATGCATATCGACATAATTTTGTTAGACTCCTGTGAATATTATTGGATCCTCCATTCGGCTTTTCTTTGCGAACGCCAAATAGAGCATCAGGGGCTACTGTCTTTGCGGTAATATTTTCATATATTTTTACTTACCTCAAAGCCTGTTAGCAGGCTAGCACATGCTTCAGTCAGCCCGCTTTTGGCGGACTGAACCTTCTGGATCACCACACTTATAATAGTGCGGTGCTCCTCGTCGATGGAGGCACCGTTAAGCACCTCCAGCAAATTATCCGGTGCCTCCGGTTGGGCGGAGGTCACTGGCGTCACAGGCTTGCCCTTCTTACTAGGGGGCCGCCTGCCGGACTCCGGAACCATTGAAGGTTCCGGTGCGGTGTCCGGCCCAGGGCCGGACTTGGAGCCCTTGGGGGTTTTGTCCCATTTGCGCCTGGAGTCCGGGAGGTTGCCTTGCGGCGCCTCTAGGACCACCTCCTCCTGGCTTGGACCCTTTTGGGACAACACCTCGGCGTTGTCCGTAGGGCGAGGGGTGGAGGCGGTCGGAAGTGAAGTGTTGTTCACATCCGACGAATCCAAGGAGCCGCTCGACGATACTCGAGCCGGGCTTCGGGCGGGCTGCATAATTATACTCGGCGTAAGGAAAGGCTGTGTGAGGAAGGAACACTATGAACTCATTCGGGTATCCGGATACTTACGATTTTGCCAGGGATTGGCCCTGAGCAGCTACTCCTCTTCGCCGTCATCGGTGTTGGTGGAGTAGTCCGGAGGGAGGGTCCTCCCCTTCTTGGACCCTCCGGCCTCCCCAATTGGGGTGGCCTTCCTTTTCTTCTCTTCCCCCGCTGGGGGAGAAGAAGCCTCTTTTTCGTCCTCCTCGTCTTCGTGGGAGGAGTCCGCCTTGGAGTCATCGGACGATGAGTCCGACTCCACCGGGCGCCGGGAACTCTTCCGAATTCCCGTGTTCTTCTTCTTGGCCTTCTTCTTCGGCACCACATAAGGTGCCGGAACCAGCAGCTTCGCCAAGCGAGCATCGGCTGGGTCTTCGGGCAGAGGGGCCGGACAGTTAATCTGTTCGGCCGTCTCCAACCATTCATGTCAAAGGCACGGGAGCTTAGATCCCGCATAGAGTCAAACTATGAAAGATAGATATCCTATAAGAGGTAAAAACAGCTTATCGCGTTGGCTTGACGCTGCGCGCTGCATCCACGATCTTCGGTGGCGGATGCGGGAGCCTCGGCGCCCTTGAACAGCACCTTCCAGGCATCTTTGTACGTTGTGTCGAAGAGCCTGCTCAGAGTTCGGTGCTGGGCCAGATTGAACTCCCACAAGCTGAAAGCTCGTCGTTGGCACGGGAGGATCCAGCGGATGAGCATGACCTGGACTACATTGACAAGTTTGAGCTTCTTGCTCACCAGGTTTTGGATGCATGTTTGGAGTCCGGTCAGCTCTCCTTTTTTACCCCATGGCAGGCCCTTCTCCGTCCAGGAGGTGAGCCGCGTAGGGATTCCGGATCAGAACTCGGGGGCTGTGACCCATTCAGGGTCACGCGGCTCGGTGATGTAGAACCACCCCGATTGCCACCCCTTTATGGTATCCACGAAGGAGCCCTCGAGCCATAGGACGTTGGGCATCTTGCCCACCATGGCGCCTCCGCACTCTGCCTGGCAGCCGCGCACTACCTTCGGCTTGACGTTAAAAGTCTTCAGCCATAAGCCGAAGTGGGGTTGGATGCAGAGGAAGGCCTCGCACACGACGATAAACGCCGAGATGTTGAGGATGAAGTTTGGGGCCAGATCATGGAAATCCAGGACATAGTAGAACATGAGCCCCCGGACAAACGGGTGGAGAGGGAAGCCCAGTCCGCGGAGGAAATGGGTGAGAAACACCACCCTCTCATGGGGCCTGGGGGTGGGGATGAGCTGCCCCTCGTCTGGGAGCCGGTGCGCGATGTCGTCGGACAAGTATCCGGCTTTCCTCAGCTTCTTGATGTGTCCCTCCATGACGGAGGAGACCATCCACTTGCCTCCCGCTCCGGACATGCTTGGAGAAGGTTGAGCTCGGGAACGCGGACTTGGGCGCTGGAGCTCGAGTGTGCGAAGATGGATGAGCAAAGGAGGAAGAAGGCGTGGATGAAAAAGGTGGATCCTTATCCCCTTATATGGGCGGACGAAACTATGTGCCCCCACCAGCCTGGTAAAACTCGCTTATCTCCCAAGCGCCATAATCAATGGCACGGTTGGGTTACCCACGCTCGTATTGATGAGAATCCCGGAATAAGGGGACACGATCTCTGCTTCGACAGGATGTGCCAAGGAAACCGCCTCGCGAAACGCGCTGAGGTGAGACGATAAAAACGATTCGAATAAAGGCTTGGCTGTGGTGTGATGACGCGCTACGGAATACGTCAGCAGATTAGATTTGTGTAAATACTATTCTCTCTACGGTGGTATGTGGAACTTGTTTTGCAGAGCCGGACACTATCCTTGTGTTCAAAATCTTCTATGAAGTATTCGGAGGAGGAACCCGCCTTGCAATGCCGAAGACAATCTGCGCGCCAGACTCGTCGTCATTGAAGCCTGGTTCAGGGGCTACTGAGGGAGTCCTGGATTAGGGGGTGTCCGAGTAGCCGGACTCTTGGACTATGAAGATACAAGATTGAAGACTTCGTCCCGTGTCCGGATGGGACTTTCCTTGGCGTGGAAGGCAAGCTTGGCGATACGGATATGTAGATCTCCTCCCATTGTAACCGACTCTGTGTAACCCTAGCCCTCTCCGGTGTCTATATAAACCGGAGGGTTTTAGTCCGTAGGACGAACAACAATCATACCATAGGCTAGCTTCTAGGGTTTAGCCTCCTTGATCTCGTGGTAGATCTACTCTTGTACTACCCATATCATCAATATTAATCAAGCAGGAGTAGGGTTTTACCTCCATCGAGAGGGCCTGAACCTGGGTAAAAACACTGTGTCCCTTGTCTCCTGTTACCATCCGCCTAGATGCACAGTTCGGGACCCCCTACCCGAGATCCGCCGGTTTTGACACCGACACCTGCTTTTGCTACTTCACCTATATGTGTTCCTGATAAGGATTATGAATTATCTGTTGATCCTGATATAATTACTTTTGTTGAATCTGATCCTTTCCATGGTTATGAATCTAAAACTGTTGTGGCACATCTTACTAAATTAAATGATATAGCCACCCTGTTCACTAATGATGAGAGATCTCGCTACTTTTATATACTCAAAATATATCCGTTCTCATTAAACGGTGATGCTATTATATGGTTTAATTCTCTTGATCCTGGTTGTGTGCGTAGTCCCCAGGATATGATTTATTACTTCTCTGCTAAATATTTCCCTGCTCATAAGAAACAAGCTGCTTTAAAGGAAATATACAACTTTGTGCAAATTAAAGAAGAGAGTCTCCCACAAGCTTGGGGGAGGCTTCTCAAGTTACTTAATGCTTTGCCTGATCATCCTCTCAAGAAACATGAAATACTTGATATCTTTTATAATAGACTAACCGACGCTTCCATAGATTACCTGGATAGTTGTGCTAGTTCTCTTTTCAGGGAAAGAACACCGGATGAAGCTGAAATTCTATTGAATAATATGTTGACAAATGAAATTAATTGGGCACCTCCTGAGCCAGCTCCTGTCCCAATTACTGAGCCTATTCCTAAACCAACTCCGAAGAAGCGAGGTGTTCTATTTCTCAGTCCCGAAGATATGCAAGAAGCAAAGAAATCTATGAAAGAAAAAGGTATTAAAACTGAAGATGTTAAGAATTTACCTCCTATTGAAGAAATACATGGTCTTAATATACCGCCTGTTGAAGAATCATATGGTCTTTATCCTTTATTTATTGAAGAACCTCCAGATCCCGATAACCCGACACAGGTAGTAAAGGTAAATTCTCTTTATAGATATCATAAAGCTGAAATCCCTCACTATAAGTCTGCTAGACAGTGCTTAGAAGAGTTTGATAATTTTATTGTCAAACAAGAAAATTTCATTGCTTATTTTGGTAGACAATTGAAATATGATTCCGATATGATTAGACGCTTGGGTGATTATATGGCTAATATTAGAGGTGAACTTAAACTTGTTCGCAAACATGCTTCTATGGTTACCACTCAAGTAGAACAAGTACTTAAAGCTCAAAAAGAAGTGCTTGATGAAATGAACAGTAAGAAAAACGATTATGTTGTTAGAGTGGCTACTAGAACTGGTAGAATGACTCAGGAACCTTTGTATCCTGAAGACCACCCTTAGAGAATTGAGCAAGATTCTTAGAGAAATAATATTGATGCACCTACTTCTTCTAAAAAGAAGAGAAAGAAAAATGATAGAACTGTGCAAACTTCTAGTGAACCTATTGCTGAACCACCTGATAATCCAAATGATATATCCATGTCTAATACTGAAACACAATCTGGTAATGAACATGAACCTAGTGAAAATGTTAATGATGATGTTCATGATGATGCTCAACCTAGTAATGATAATGATGTAGAAATTGAACCTGCTGTTGATCTTGATAACCCACAATCAAAGAATCAACGTTATGATAAGAGAGCCTTTGTTGCTAGGAAACATGGTAAAGAAAGAGAACCTTGGGTTCAGAAACCCATGCCTTTTCCTCCCAAACCATCCAAGAAAAAGGATGATGAGGATTTTGAGTGCTTTGCTGAAATGATTAGACCTATCTTTTTGCGTATGCGATTGACTGATGTGCTCAAAACTAATCCTTATGCTAAATATATGAAAGATATCATTACTAATAAAAGAAAGATACCGGAAGCTGAAATTTCCACCATGCTAGCTAATTATACTTTTAAGGGTGGAATACCAAAGAAACTTCGAGATCCAGGAGTACCCACTATACCATGCTCCATTAAAAGAAATTATATTAAAACTGCTTTATGTGATCTTGGAGCCGGTGTAAGTGTGATGCCTCTCTCTTTATATCATAGACTTGAATTGAATAAGTTGACACCTACTGAAATATCTTTGTAAATGGCTGATAAATCAACTGCTATACCTGCCGGTATTTGTGAGGACGTGCCTGTTGTGGTTGCAAACGTTGCTATTGTAACAGACTTTGTTATTCTTGATATTCCCGAGGATGATAGTATGTCTATTATTCTTGGAAGACATTTTCTTAATACTGCAGGGGCTGTTATTGATTGCAACAAAGGAAATGTCACTTTTCATGTTAATGGTAATGAGCATACGGTACACTTTCCGAGGAAACAACCTCAAGTTCATAATATCAACTCTATCGGAAAAATTCCATCGATTATATTTGGAGGTTTTGAATTTCCTCTTCCTACTGTCAAAAAGAAATATGATATACTTATTATTGGGGATGTGCATATCCCCATTGAGGTAACTTAGTGTTATTCGAAATTCCTCCGGTTTCATGTTAATCGGAATGTGTTTGTTAACAAGACTTGATCAACCTTGTTAGTGGATTCCTTTTGATGAGCATGAGACGGATGAAACTAGAAGCACAAACTTCTATACCCTCCCTATACTTTCTGTTATTTAGTTGAAATAAAGTAAAAATAGTATTTTTCTGTCTGTTTCCTGATTTATCCATGCAATATAAAAATATCCCGAAAATAAAAGTCCTCAGAATGCCATGCCAATTTAATATGATTTTTTCTGGAATATTTGAGGATTTACTGTGCAAAAATTACCGCGAGGGGAGCTGCCACCTGGCCACAAGGGTGGAGGGCGCGCCCTACCCCCTGGGCGCGCCCCCTGCCTCGTGGGCCCACGGCGGCCCTCCTCCACTTATCCCAGCACCCATCCTCTTCTTCTTCCACCCCCAAACACGAAAAACCAACTCAAGGATGAGTTCTAGCCCTCTTTGCTGTGATTTTCGATCTCCTTGCTCAAAGCACCTCTCGCAAAACTGCTTGGGGAGATTGTTCCTTGGTATGTGACTCCTCCATTGGTCCAATTAGTTTTTTTCTAGTGCTTTATTCATTGCAAATTTGTGCTGCATAGGTGACCATGTTCTTGAGCTTGCATGTCAAATTTATATGGTTCCAAGTAGTTCTAATGCTTGATATAGGCTCTGGGCACTTGTAGGAGTAGTTGCTATCAGTTTTATTGAAGTTGGTTCACTTTTGTTTGAAGTTACTAAAAATTTCAGAAATTTTTCAGAGAAAAACAATATGCTTAGGAAGATGTTCCAAGGTGGTTCTTCTAAGAAGCAAGGACCCAGGCTTGCTTTGCGCGATGCTGATGAGGATCCACCAAGAGACGCCCTAGTGCGGCCCTTGTGAATGGCCGTCGGAAAATTTTATGGATCGTGTGGGAATTAAAGAAGAATTTAAAGCATATTTGCGCAATGCCAGTCTTGAGGATTTTGAGGCTAACAAATGCCCCCAGTATCATGATCTCACAAGCTCATTTGTGAGGAGGTTTGAGTATTCATCCTCGCGTAATTCTCCTTCAGTCATGTTTGATCTTTATGACAAATCTTATACCATGGACTTAGAGGATTTCACTTTTGCTTGCAAACTTCCATCACGGGGTAGTGTTAGAGATCCCCCTAAATCTGAATTTAGAAACTTTCTTGCTAGTATAACTATAGGGGGATCTAGAGATATAACGCAGGCCACCATAGGGAGCATTCACTTTCCTGCTATACATTATTTTGCTCTCTTCATAGGTAGATGCGTAAATGCTAAGGATGAAGCATGTCACATGTGTGTCCCCGACCTTAGCATTCTCAGGAGTGCTGTGTTAGGAGACCAATCTTATCATATGGGAGCCATTGTAGCTCGTAGGTTGCATCATAATAGATATAATGGAGATTTCTTTGGAGGAATTTATGCAACCTGCTTAGCTAATTTTTCTTGAGATAGACATTCGTGAGGGTGATACGGAGTTGCCTCCTGCATATTTAGATTATAATTCTATGGATTCGCACCAATTTGTCGAGAGGCCTGAATCACCTCTCTTATATCGACTAATCTTTGATAAACGGCGTGTTGTCCTTATTACTCTCCCTGCTCCTGCCTTCTTTGATAAGCAGGCAAACGGAAGATATACTATCACCAGAGAGGATGCAGATGAGTACTAGAGGAGAGCGGAGGTAGCCCGACTCCACGCTGCAGCTCAGCAGGCGATAACTGCTGCATCACAGTATGACCCTAGCTACTCCTCGTCGTAGTACGACCCCTGCTACACCTACGGGTATCCGCCAGGCTATCCCTGGCAATAAACCAACTTAGGCCAAAAGCCTAAGCTTGGGGAGTACGTAATTCTCACCGACATTACATATATGTTCACACACACTCATTGCTAGATGTCGGTGCTCATACTCTTTCACTGTAATATCCATGCTAGTTTATTTTCCTTTTCCTGCTCCCTTCTTGTGAGTTTGTTAAACCTTAAGAAAAACAAAAAAAATAGTAGTAGTTTACTTTTCTGCTGTAGTAGCAATTAAAAAGAAAATCCAAAAATATTTCCCGTTCTTCTTTTGCTTGTTGGGAGCTTTCCCGTGTAAATAGTTTTTATTTCTTTTCTTTTATTTGGGGGTCGCTAGGAGACTACCATGATTAAGTTGTTGAAGTGGCTCTTATATGCATTATTGTTGATTTAACCTAGAGCCCAAATTGCCTTGTCTTCTCCTGTTTATTGAATGCTTGCAGATTCCAGCTTAGTCTAATGCACGTGCACTCTTATTATAATTCACATTGTTCGCACGTGCAAGTGAAAGGCAATTATGATGATATATGATGGACTGACTGAGATGAGAAAAGCTGGTATGAACTCGACCTCTTTTGTTTTTGTAAATATGATGAGTTCATCGTTCTTGATTAAGCTTGTTATGAATAAACATGTTTGCAATGACAATTAGAGATCATAGTTGCTTGTGCCATGCTTGATTAGCTATGAGTTATAATGGTTTACCTTGCGTGCCAACATTCTATTGAGATGATTATGATGTGGTATGATGGGGTGGTATCCTCCTTTAAATGATTTGAGTGACTTGACTTGGCACATGTTCACGCATGTAGTTGAAACAAATCAACATAGCCTTCACGATATTTATGTTCATGGTGGATTATATCCTATACATGCTTGCATCCAATGTTTATTAATTTTAATGCATGTACATGGCTGTTGTCGCTCTCTAGTTGGTCGCTTCCCAGTCTTTTGCTAGCCTTCACCTGTACTAAGCGGGAATGCTGCTTGTGCATCCAATCCCTTAAACCCCAAAGTTATTCCAGATGAGTCCACTATACCTTCCTATACGCGGTGTCTACCTGCTGTTCCAAGTAAATTTGTATGTGCCAAACTCTAAACCTTCAAATAAACATTCTGTTTTGTATGCTCGAATAGCTCATGTATCAACCAAGGCTGCCCTTATCTTCCATGTTAGGCAGGTTATTCTCAAGAGGAGTGGACTCCGCTCCTCACTCACGAGAAAATGGCTGGTCACCGGGATGCCCAGTCCCATGCTTTATGCAAACTAAATCAAAATTAATTGCAAACAAAACTCCCCCTGGGACCTGATGTATGTTGGAGGCACTCGTTGTTTCGAGCAAGCCATGGATTGATGCTTGTTGGTGGAGGGGGAGAATAAACTTTACCATTCTGTTTGGGAATCGCCTATAATGTGTGTGGCATGGAAGATATCGCCATCTCTTAGTTGCTATGTTGAAAATGAAACTATACCACTCAAAATATTATTTATCTCTATTTCAAAATCGAGCTCTGGCACCTCTACAAATCCCTGCTTCCCTCTATGAAGGGCCTATCTATTTACTTTTATGTTGAGTCATCGCCCTCTTATTAAAAAGCACTAGCTGGAGAGCACAGCTGTCATTTGCATTCATCACTGTTAATCTATGTTGGGTATGACTATGATTGGATCTCTTTTACCATGAATTACAATGTCTAGTCAGTCCTTGATCTTTAAAGGTGCTCTGCATTTATGTTTTGCGGTCTCAGAAAGGGCTAGCGAGATACCATCTTGTTATATCATATTATGATTATTTTGAGAAAGTATTGTCATCCGAGATTTATTATTATGACTCGCTAGTTGATTGTGCTATTGATATGAGTGATTGTGAGACCTGAAAATTATTGCAAATGTGGTTAGTTATAATCTTTGCTGAAAACCTGAATGCTGGCTTTACATATTTACAATAACAAGAGCAAACAGAGTTTGTAAAAGTTTTCTTTTTTCTCTTTCAGTTTGTTAACTGAATTGCTTGAGGACAAGCAAGGGTTTAAGCTGGGGGGAGTTGATACGTCTCCGTCGTATCTACTTTTCCAAACACTTTTGCCCTTGTTTTGGACTCTAACTTGTATGATTTGAATGGAACTAACCCGGACTGACACTGTTTTCAGCAGAATTGCCATGATGTTGTTTTATGTGCAGAAAACAGAAGTTCTCGGAATGACCTGAAACTCCACGGGATGTCTTATAAAAAATAAAAATAAAAACCTCGCCAAAGATGAAGACCAGGGGGCCCACACCCTGTCCACGAGGGTGGGGGGGCGCCCCCCTAGGGCGCGCCCCCCTACCTCATGGGCCCCCTGGACCTCCTCCGACGCCAACTCCAACTCTATATATTTGCTTTCGGAGAGAAAAAATAGAGGAGAAGAAATCATCACGTTTTACGATACGGAGCCGTCGCCAAGCCCTAAAACCTCTCGGGAGGGCTGATCTGGAGTCCGTTCGGGGCTCCGGAGAGGGGGATTCGTCGCTGTCGTCATCATCAACCATCCTCCATCACCAATTTCATGATGCTCACCGCCGTGCGTGAGTAATTCCATCGTAGGCTTGCTGGACGGTGATGGGTTGGATGAGATTTATCATGTAATCGAGTTAGTTTTGTTAGGGTTTGATCCCTAGTATCCACTATGTTCTGAGATTGATGTTGCTATGACTTTGCTATGCTTAATGCTTGTCACTAGGGCCCGAGTGCCATGATTTCAGATCTGAACCTATTATGGTTTCATGAGTATATGTGAGTTCTTGATCCTATCTTGCAAGTCTATAGTCACCTATTATGTGTTATGATCCGACAACCCCGAAGTGACAATATTCGGGATACTTCTCGGTGATGACCATAGTTTGAGGAGTTCATGTATTCACTATATGCTAATGCTTTGTTCCGGTTCTCTATTAAAAGGAGGCCTTAATATCCCTTAGTTTCCATTAGGACCTCGCTGCCACGGGAGGGTAGGACAAAAGATGTCATGCAAGTTCTTTTCCATAAGCACGTATGACTATATTCGGAATACATGCCTACATTACATTGATGAATTGGAGCTAGTTCTGTGTCACCCTATGTTATGACTGTTACATGATGAACCACATCCGGCATAATTATCCATCACTGATCCAGTGCCTACGAGTTTTCCATATACTGGTTCTCGCTTATTTACTTTCCCGCTGCTACTGTTACAATCACTACAAAATACCAAAAATATTTACTATTGCTTGCACTACTCTTTTGTTACCGTTACCACCACTATCATATTACTGTGCTACTAAACACTTTGCTGCAGATACTAAGTTTCCAGGTGTGGTTGAATTGACAACTCAGCTGCTAATACTTGAGAATATTCTTTGGCTCCCCTTGTGTCGAATCAGCAAATTTGGGTTGAATACTTTACCCTCGAAAACTATTGCGATCCCCTATACTTGTGGGTTATCATACTAACACCCACTTACATCTCAATGGTTGGCAACCATAAGGATGATTAGTGATCTCGCATGTCCCATTTGCCAAGATGGAATCCATCTCGCTACGGACCGCATCCTTTGAGTAGTCAGCATCCGGATATTCATAAGCTTCTGAAATGGAACTGGGAGTGTCATCATCCACGAGGTACACGAGGAAATCATTACCAAAAGACTTTGCAGTTCTTTGTCTCTTGCTCCTAACAGGAGCTTCCTGGTCATCCTCCGTGGAACTTTCATCACTTTTGTGTTCATAGTGTTCCATCGGAATGGCACGTTCAGGAGTCTCATCATATTTCAGTCTAGAAGTGCTTTGCATATCTCTCATGGGGAAAATATCCTCAAAGAATGTAGCATCCTTAGACTCTATAATTGTACCGACCTTCTGGTCAGGTACCTCAGATTTCACTACTAGAAATCTATAGCCAACGCTATTCTTAGGTAGCCCAAATTAACGCAGTCCACGGTCTTCGGACCAAGCTTACGCTTTTTGGGGATCGGCACATTGACTTTCGCCAAACAGCCCCAAGTGCGCAAGTAAGAGAGTGTAGTTTTTTCTTTTCCTATTGCTCATAAGGAATAGTTTCATTATCCTTATTCAGGACATGACATGATGTCAATATAGCCTCCCCCCACCATGCCTTGGATAAACCCGATGTATCTAACATGGCGTTAGCCAAATCAGTTAGAGTACGGTTTTTCCGTTCGGCAACCCCGTTTGACTGGGGTGAATAGGGCGGCGTCCTCTCATGAATAATACCATGTTCCGCACAGAATAAATCAAACTCACTAGAAAAGTACTCTCCACCACGATCAGACCGGACTCGTTTTATTTTCTTCTCAAGTTGGTTCTCAACTTCAGCCTTATAGATTTTAAACTAGTGTAGAGCCTCATCCTTTGTATTTAACAAATACACATAACAAAATCTAGTGGAATCATCAATCAAAGTCATGAAGTATTTCTTTCCACCTTTAGTCAACACACCATTCATCTCATAGAGATCTGAATGTATGAGCTCTAGTGGTGCAAGGTGTCTCTCCTTCGCAGGCTTGTGAGGCTTACGAGGTTGCTTTGCTTGCACACACGCATGGCACTTAGAGTATTTGGCTAAAGTGAAACTCATGATTAGATTCATCTTAGCCATCCGCGTCATACAACCGAAATTTATGTGACAAAGACGTGAATGCCAAACCTCACATTCGTTCACATTAGAATGAATTTGCTTCACAACTTTATTATAGAAATCCTCCAGGGAAAGGCGGAACAAACCACCACAATCATATCCTTTTCCAACAAATAGTCCATAACGAGATACGACTACTTTGTTGGACTCAAATACTAACTTAAACCCTTCTTTACATAGAAGGGAGCCACTAACGAGATTCTTCTTGATGGCGGGGACATGCTGCACGTTCTTCAGTTGCACGATCTTTCCCGAAGTAAACTTCAGATCTACCGTGCCAACACCATGAACAGAAGCATGCGGGCCATTCCCCTTCAGGACGGGACAATCTCGTGCGACCTGGTAAGAAGAAAACAAAGACACATTAGCACACACATGAATATTGCCCCCAGTGTCAACCCACCAGTCGGTGGACTGACAAACTGAAAATATGGTAAACAGATTACCATACCTAGATGCCGCATCATTATTGCTCAAAGTGACATTCACAGACTTGGAGTCCTGTGCTAGCTTCTTGTACTTGTTTGGGCACTTGTTTGCCCAATGTTCCTCTGAACCACAAGTAAAGCAGCCATCTCTCCTTTTATCTTTCTTCTTACCCTTCTTCTTAAAGGTAGTATTCTGCTGGAAGAGTTCTTTCCCTTGAACTTGTGGAAGTTCTTCTGCACCACATTGGCCCTAGAAGAACCCTCCGTCCCTTTCACGTGTGAGTCCTTTGCTCTCGAGTTCTGCTCAACACTAAGATGACTGATGACATCCTCGACAGAGAATTCATGTCTCAAGTGCTTGAGAGAAGTAGCAAAGTTCCTCCAACTGGGAGGGAGTTTTGCAATAATGCAACCCGCGACGAAATTGTCCGGTAACTCACACTTCAGGAGCTCCAGCTCCTTAGCAATGCACTGTATCTCATGAGCCTGATCCAATACAGGACGGTTATCAACCATCCTGTAATCATGAAACTGCTCCATGGCATACCACTGCCAGCATCGGTCGCGCCGAATTTGACTTCGAGCGCATCCCACAAGTTTTTGGCAACCCGCATATGTATATATGCGTCAACCAACTTGTCTCCAATCACACTCAGAACTACTCCCAGAAAGAATGTGGTTGCCTTCCTAAACGCCTTCTCCTGTTCAGGAGCAATCGTTTCTGTGGGGGACACACCACCAACCCAGAACACGTTCATCGCTGTGAGCCACAAGGTGGTCCTAGTCTGCCAACGCTTAAAATGCGTCCCGGTAAACTTTTCTGGTTTCAGAGTAGCAGCAAAGCCTTGAATTGAAAAGTACCTAAAATAAGGTTTTTGGATTGTTGGAAATATTAGCACTTTCTCAATTAATCTAATCCACGAGTATACAGTAAGCATGGCATAAATGGTATGCATCTCATAGCGATACCTAAGCATACTAGCACGTACAGAACATAGAAGCGAACCATCTATGAGCAGCACATATACGGCTAGTACAAGTATGAGTAAACGAAGGATGAACAGATCATACCCTCAGGTTGGCCAGGCCAACGCGGCGGCGGCAGCAGCAGCCTCGGCGTCGTCTGTGGCCTTCTTCTTGGCAGTGGCGTCGTCGGCCATGGTATCGATGCAGGGGAAGTAGTGGAAGCAGAGGCGGGCGGAGTTGGGGACGGATCGCTCCCCAAAAACCTTATTGCCGTTCTCCCGGGCAGGATCTCGAATGAAAGAGTTCTGGAGGCACCTGCTCTTCCGACCAACCGTGCACGTGGTCATCGGGATGGGATCGCCTGAGGCGCGAACAGCCCAAAAATAAGCTTGGGCTCGGCTCATTCCCGCAACCCGCAGCGCGCGTCGTGGCGAGGCGAGGCAGGCGGCGGAGGAAGAGCGCGCGTGTACAGCTCCTATTCCCAAGCTCCCAATAGCAAGTGGTAGAGCAGCCCTTATAAAGAGGTCTCACTCTTCTTACTGTACCTGTATGGGACTAAACTTCCCACACTTCCCACCACTTGTCGTACACATGCATGGGCCTTACAGATTAATTAGGGATTATTGTCTTATATGGGCCTAAGCCCATCCATAATCCATCAACTACCACACAGGTCGTGTGAAGCCGGCAAGTGACGTGTACAGCCTGGGCGTGTTGACGCTCGCGGTCCTAACAGGGAAAAGGCCATTAAGGACAGTATAACTGGACCTAAACCGAACTCTCACAGCGATTTGAGTTTTCGGCCGTCCGTTTTTTCGATCTGGGACTTACTGGCCGTCCGATTTCGTGGTTGTGGTGATCTATTCCTCAGTCTGTGTTAACTGGACCCGACTGTCCTGTGGGTTGCTGCTCCACGGGCCGAAACCGACGCCTGTGGTGCATTGGGCCTTGGGCGAGCCGGAAGCCCACTCTAAGGAGGGAGAGCGACCGCGTCGGCTTTACTGGCAAGCCTAACCAAAAAAGCTAGCGAGCCCTAATCAAGGGAGGCGAACGGGAGTGCATCGGTCCGGAATCGAGCCGCCATCCATCAAAGACCGTCGGGGTGCGTCCGTCCACGGGTATGCGATCGAGTCCGATCTATCCCAGCGACCGGAGGAGCGGGATCCAGGTGAAGACGAGTCCATCCGGTCGATCCCAGCGACCGGCGGAGCAGGATCCGGGTCAAGCCGATCCAATCCAGCGCGTGGCAGAGGTGTGAGGTGCGGGCAAAGGAGAGACGCCTCGTGTACTGGTAACTTCTCTCCTCTCCTTCAATCTCGCATTCATGGCATTGTTCTGCTGGAAACTACTCCGCTCCCCTTCAAGCTCGCGATTACGGCCTATTATCATTCATTCATTCAGGCCTATTACTATATAATGCTTTCCTCCCTGGCTGTCTATGCACATCTTACTCCAGCAGCAACATCTTCTTCGGCGACATGCTCAGGTATGCTACCTCCAAATTGCATCAATGTCCTCGTGTCATCTCAAAAAAAGATAGTCATATCCTCTCCCAACAAAAATATGTGCAGGTGATGTTCATGCTACATGTTGACAATTGATTTGGGCAGATTCTGCAGATTCCTATTGTCCATTGTTGTGCTCAATGTTCATCATCTCAAATGGCTTTTGGACAGGTAATTACTCCTTTCGGCTTTTGCTATCAAATTTAATACTACGCTGCAAATCCTTTTACATAATATGTTCCTCTGGGATATGGAACAGGTGTGTTAGAAAAGTAGTATTACAATGTGCAAAAAAGTAACCATTCCGTCGTAGAAGGAGTCGAAGCCTCAACTTCTTCTGCCTGTACTAACAAACAAGCAAAGTCCAATTCTATGGACAAGTTTTTCCCTAAGTACCCTATGCGACATTGAAATGAAAATTGTTTCGCCCGCATTAAATTCAGAAGACAGAAGAAATTAGTACAATCAGGGCCATTGCGTGATGCCAATGGCCATGTAAAATTGCCTCTTAGTGAGGAGTACTCAGACGCCCTTAATATATATTTTTCAGTTCACCTATGAATGTATGATTCATTCTTCCAGCAAGCAATTGAATTGTTCTGATTTTGTCTCATTCCAAAAACTGTACATATAGGTGTTTCATGCTTGCTATGGTCGATTGATTTGGGCAGTTCGTGGAGACTGTACTCGCAATTTTTCTACTTCGGCAGCTCACGATCATCTATGGCTTCTGCACAGGTAACTCATCTTTGTGGAAATATAACCAATTCTTATTTACTCCCTTCCCAACAGGAAGAAGTAAGAGAATTCAGTGAGTTGGTTTTCAGGCCAATTTGCATCTATCAGAAGATCTGAAGCCATCCCTCGGCGTGTCACTGCGCTTTCACGTTTAGCTCTTGTATGATATCCCTAGAAGGGCATTGAACGCATCTTGACATCGTCTTTGTTGATGAACATGCCTACTAAAAACTTATTAATATAACATCCTTGTGTTTTATACTGATCTTCTATCGAAACAATATGTATGGAGAGGTAAGTGTGATGAATGCAAAAAATATTCAGGGAAAACTCAAGGAGGGCAATGTTTTCCTCATCAACGAGTCCTTTGTGAAATTAGCAAAGAACATGTATAAGGCTGTGGAAGCAAGTTCCATGAAAATAACTCCATGGTCGAAGGTTTAGGCGCAGCGTTATGTCCCTATCAATTATCCTGATTATGCATGTTCACTCACCAATTTTATACCTCTACCCTCTATGGTTGGAAAGACAGATAGGCAAGGAAAATCTACTTTAGTGCACGCACAATTATTCCTTTGTTCCCTCCACTTTGCTGCTTTATTATCTTTCTGGTCCATTATCATGCTCGAGCCCAGGATTCTGACAAAAGTAACCTCCAGATAACAGATATTGAGCACGCTTTCTCATCTAAATTACGGGACCATCTATTATCTTCTAACTTTCATTAGAGTCACAAGACTATCTATTATCCTCTGAACTCTCACTATAATAGCTGAATCGCATGTACTTAGTGTATATAATCATGTCTCAGACGACTATAGAGTCATTATCCTCTGAACTCTCACTATATTAGCTGAATCGCATGTAACTTAGTGTATATAATCATGTCTCAGATTACCGACTACAGAGTCATTATCATAATTGTCGGCAACAAGTTATAACTAAAAGTAACTATATTTGTGATCTCTGAACTTTTCCAATGACAGGTGAACACTAGCTAGCACCAACAGAATTGAGATTATGTTGATCTCTTGTGCACATGGTCACATACTTAGTAAACAGTATAGTCCTCTCTCAAATTATAAAGTACTTTATTTCTTCACTGCACCAACATATCTCAAAAATTTATGGGCAAAAAACGCCACTGCCAGCCAGCCAACAGACACCGGAAGATCCAAATTGCACTTGTCAATAATGCTTCCGGTAGCACAAACAAGAAAAAAGGAAAAAGGTAAATAGCCACATTATTATACTAAACTTCATGTTCAAGATTCTATTTTTTAACCTACATATATATTAACACCTATCTTCACGATTTACAGTTCTGCAACTGACACAATCAAGACCTCTTCTTCAAAAAAGAAACTTCATCTCCCTGAGCAAAGATTGGCTCATCTAATTTGGGAGCTATTAAATAAATGGAGATGTTATGATTGTGACCATCCTTTTTGGACGTTTTACTTATGTCGTCTGCCTACGACAACTATCACCGGGTTACGTGATAAGACTTTGTGTTTGCCAATTCCGGCTTATCTGTACTGTGTTTTCAGAGAACCATTGCTCCTGTCTGAACTGAATTATCCAAGACTTGCATCTCTACAATCACCCTTATTTATCCTCTAAAGTGATGTTTCTGTTCTTTGCTACATTATGATCCCGTGTCTCTATTTCTATTACTGTAGTAAATCCGGATAGTTGCCCTATTATCAGCCTCTTTCTGTTTTTTACGGGTGAGCAGCTGCTAGATCTTTCATCATAAAGGTCTCTTTTATTATACTTTTGCACTGTGCGCATCCTGCGTTTTCCTCTTCTCTATTTTCATGGTTGACATGCTACAAAAATAATGCCACCAAATAGTATTAATGGGAATGCTTTCTTGAATTTATCACAAGCTCATGTGGATAGTTATATAGGTGTATATTTCACATATATTATCCCATTCAGATTGATAATTTCCTACCCAGACTCATTTTATTTCATAAAGAATATCATGTTGAAGTGACTTCAGTAGTTGGCTGTAAAGATGAATGCTGGGTACGAGGCTCACTTGGTGCTTGGTATATATTAAGTTTCTTTTCTTCTAATTAGATGAATGCTGGAATGTAATTCACTATGCGCGCACCCCTCAATGATTTTTTTTTTTGCGGGAACTCAATGACTTATTTTGGTTGTACCAAAATTTGCAATGCCTTCTTTCGATTCTAGAAAATTCTGTAAAACTGTACCATACAACCTTCCAAATAGACGGGCGCGACAACGCGCGTCTTCAACGATCTAGTTTGCCCAACGGGAGGAGACAAATGGAGCTTTGGCTGGTAACATTGAGGAGTTCTTGGACAGGCGACATGTGCCGGAGCCAACGCCAGGGCAGCTCCGGGCGCTGGAGCATGTGGCACAGACCGCACGAAGCTGCATGCAGTTGGACGGTAAGGACCGGCCGGTCATATCAGACATCGTGGCCAACCTCGAGACGGCGCACGAGTTGATCTGCGGAGACGACGAGCCGGGTTCAGTTCACGACTATCACGAGCCACCAACACATGCCAGGAGCATGCCGTCCGCAGGCTCCCCGTCCCAGCTGGTAACACTACAAACTCATTGAACTCTACTACAATGTTACTTAACTCAGTCCTGATCAGACACTAACCACTGCTCATTTTGTGGTCTCTTCCTGATCATACACTAACCACTGCTCATTTTGTGGTCTCTTCCTTATTTAGGAGTCTGCAGAGGTCGCGTAGCCGGAGAACCGTCCTGGCAATAACTTTGAACAACATTTGATGAGTTTGAGGGTCGCCAATTTGGCTCTTCTCCACCCACCCTAATTTGTATTTCCCAGCGGCTTCTTTGGAAAGGAGCGCATTGGGTCTGCACCTTATACTTCGTTTGTTTAGACGTTTTCTTGTTTGTAATTTTGAGTTGTGCATGTGCACAGAAGGCCAACTTTGTGTAATTCTATTTCAGATGCATTCACCGGGTAGGCCCTTCCTATAGATCTTTGTTTATGCACGGAAATCTCAAGCGATATTCGCTCAGAACATCCACAATCAAAAAATAATAATGTTGGTAGCTTACTAAGCGGACCGCCTGGTAACAGCCCCAGTTACCCCTCCCTGTATGTCCATGGACAGGAGCTGACCGTCCTGGAATTCACGGGTGGGCGCTTCAAAATAAAAACCGAAAGACAAAAGCAAGCGGAATGTTTGAACATAAATATCCCTCAAATTGGCGGTCGGTGGTTTGATTCAGCATATAGTTCGGGCACTAGGAAACTCAAACCACCGATTGAACCACTCAATTTATAGTGAACCGTGTGGTTCAAATCTTCATTCCAGAAATATCCGTCCATAGTTTTATTTTCATGTGGAAAATACAGGGGTAAAAATGAAAATGAAAACACATTAGCTTGCTTTCCGCGTATAATGAATGGATTATACAAGAGATTTGGTTTATTTTAACTGATCGTACGGGTCATTTGGAGAAAACGTGATTATGCCTTCTTTTCTCTAGATGAAGCGTTTCCTTGTCTGTACTTGAGTTACCGGGAGATTGACCGGCTGCAGCCACTTAATTTGCATATGCTAATTACTTAGGTCCACTGCTTCATTTTTTTTTTCGAAAGGGGGGCTCCCCGGCCTCTGCATCAGAGTGATGCATACGGCCATCTTATTAACCAAATAAAAAAGTGCCAACAAGATTCCAAAGTCTTCAACTGATAAAAGAAAAGACAGCTCACACAGAGCCTAAAATGCTAGAAACACAAACTAGCCAAGAAAAGATGCCACAACGGCCGGCTGGCTAACAATAGATAGGTAAACTAATTGTCTATCCTATTACATGACCGCCATTTAAACCGGTTGAATATATCCCGAGCTACCATCTTCCAACGGATAGATCCAGTAACCAAATGCTCCCTGGCCTCCATCGGAGTGAGTAGCGACCACGAACGGATCACTGCCGTGGCTCGGAAAATAACCTGCAAAAAATGAATACGTGATGTTCTGTTAAAAACCAAATCATTTCTGCAATTCCAGATAGTCCACATCAAAGCGCAAACTCCAACCCGAATATGTCTTGCTAAGTCAGGCTCAATCCCATTAAGCCATGTCTCAAATAATGCGTTGACAGAATTCGGTGGATTAATATTGAAAGCAATGTGGACCATCCGCCAAAGGACTTTGGCCAACGGGCAATCAAGAAAGAGGTGCTTAATCGTCTCATCCCGATCACAGAAACTACACCTAGTAGGTCCTGTCCAATTACGCTTTATCAAGTTGTCCTTTGTTAAAATAACTTGTTTATGGACAAACCACATAAACACTTTTATTTTCAAAGGAACTTTGACATCCCAGGCATTCTTGGAAGTTGGAATGGAGTTCGAATTAATAACATCAATATACATTGATTTAACTGTAAATACTCCAGACCTAGTCAGTTTCCAGCGTAACTCATCAGGTTGTTCAGAAAATTGAACCTCCATCAGTCTCCTAACTAGATGGAGCCATTCTTCCCAACGATTGCCCGCTAACGACCATCTAAACTGAATATTAAGGGGGATAGATTGAAATACCGTTGCAACAAATGTTGGGGAACGTAGTAATTTCAAAAAAAATCCTACGCACACGCAAGATCATGGTGATGCTTAGCAACGAGAGGGGAGAGTGTTGTCTACGTACCCTCGTAGACCGAAGCGGAAGCGTTGACGCAACATAGAGGAAGTAGTCGTACGTCTTCCCGATCCGACCGATCCAAGCACCGTTACTCCGGTGCCTCCGAGTTCTTAGCACACGTTCAGCTCGATGACGATCCCCGTGCTCCGATCCAGCAAAGCTTCGGGGAAGAGTTCCGTCAGCACGACGGCGTGGTGACGATCTTGATGTACTACCGATGCAGGGCTTCGCCTAAGCACCGCGACAATATGACCGAGGTGGAATATGGTGGAGGGGGGCACCGCACACGGCTAAGGAGCGATCACGTTGATCAATTGTGTGTCCTAGGGTGCCCCCCTGCCCCCGTATATAAAGGAACAAAGGGGAGGGGCCGGCCGGCCTAGAGGGGGGCGCCAAGGAGGAGTCCTACTCCCACCGGGAGTAGGACTCCTCTCCCTTTCCTTGTAGGAGAAGGAAGGAGAGAGGGGGAAAGGAAAAAGGGGGGCGCCGCCCCCCCCCCTTCCTTGTCCTATTCGGGCTAGGGGGGGAGGGGGCCCGCGGCCTGCCCTGGCCGCCCCTCCTCTTTTTCCCTTAAGGCCCATATGGGCCCATTAACCCCCCGGGGAGTTCCGGTAACCCCCCGGTACTCCGTTATTATCCGAAACCACTCGGAACCATTCCGATGTCCGAATGTAGTCGTCCAATATATCAATCTTTATGTCTCGACCATTCCGAGACTCCTCGTCATGTCCCCGATCTCATCCGGGACTCCGAACTCCTTCGGTACATCAAAACTCATAAACTCATTATATAACTATCATCGAAACCTTAAGCGTGCGGACCCTACGGTTCGAGAACAATGTAGACATGACCGAGACACGTCTCCGGTCAATAACCAATAGCAGGACCTGGATGCCCATATTGGTTCCTACATATTCTACGAAGATCTTTATCGGTCAGACCGCATAACAACATACGTTGTTCCCTTTGTCATCGGTATGTTATTTGCCCGAGATTCTATCATCGGTATCCAATACCTAGTTCAATCTCGTTACCGGCAAGTCTCTTTACTCGTTCCGTAATACATCATCTCGCAACTAACTCATTAGTTGCAATGCTTGGAAGGCTTAAGTGATGTGCATTACTGAGAGGGCCCAGAGATACCTCTCCGACAATCGGAGTGACAAATCCTAATCTCGAAATACGCCAACCCAACATCTACCTTTGGAGACACCTGTAGAGCTCCTTTATAATCACCCAGTTACGTTGTGACGTTTGGTAGCACACAAAGTGTTCCTCCGGCAAACGGGAGTTGCATAATCTCATAGTCATAGGAACATGTATAAGTCATGAAGAAAGCAATAGCAACATACTAAACGATCGAGTGCTAAGCTAACGGAATGGGTCATGTCAATCACATCATTCTCCTAATGATGTGATCCCGTTAATCAAATGACCACTCATGTCTATGGCTAGGAAACATAACCATCTTTGATCAACGAGCTAGTCAAGTAGAGGCATACTAGTGACACTCTGTTTGTCTATGTATTCACACATGTATCATGTTTCTGGTTGATACAATTCTAGCATGAATAATAAACATTTATCATGAAATAAGGAAATAAATAATAACTTTATTATTGCCTCCAGGGCATATTTCCTTCAGTCTCCCACTTGCACTAGAGTCAATAATCTAGTTCACATCGCCATGTGATTTAACAGCAATAGTTCACATCACCATGTGATTAACACCCATAGTTCACATCGATATGTGATCAACACCCAACGGGTTTACTAGAGCCAATAATTTAGTTCACATCGCTATGTGATTAACACCCAAAGAGTACTAAGGTGTGATCATGTTTTGCTTGTGAGAGAATCTTAGTCAACGGGTCTGCCACATTCAGATCCGTATGTATTTTGCAAATTTCTATGTCAATAATACTCTGCTCGGAGCTACTCTAGCTAATTGCTCCCACTTTCAATATGTATCTAGATTAAGACTTAGAGTCATCTAGATTGGTGTCAAAACTTGCATCGACACAACCCTTTACGACGAACCTTTTTGTCACCTCCATAATCGAGAAACATATCCTTATTTCACTAAGGATAATTTTGACCGTTGTCCAGTGATCTACTCCTAGATCACTATTGTACTCCCTTGCCAAAATCAGTGTAGGGTATACAATAGATCTGGTACACAGCATGGCATACTTTATAGAACCTATGGCCAAGGCATAGGGAATGACTTTCATTCTCTTTCTATCTTTTGCCGTGGTCGGGTTTTGAGTCTTACTCAATTTCACACCTTGTAACACAAGCAAGAACTCTTTCTTTGTCTGTTACATTTTGAACTACTTCAAAACCTTGTCAAGGTATGTACTCATTGAAAAAACTTATCAAGCGTCTTGATCTATCTCTATAGATCTTGATGCTCAATATGTAAGCAGCTTCACCGAGGTCTTTCTTTAAAAAAAAACTCCTTTCAAACACTCTTTTATGCTTTGCAGAATAATTCTTCATTATTTCCGATCAACAATATGTCATACATATACTTATCAGAAATGTTGTAGTGCTCCCACTCACTTTCTTGTAAATACAGGCTTGACCGCAAGTCTGTATAAAACTATATGCTTTGATCAACTTATCAAAGCGTATATTCCAACTCCGAGATGCTTCCACCAGTCCATAGATGGATCGCTGGAGCTTGCATATTTTGTTAACACCTTTAGGATTGACAAAACCTTCTGGTTGCATCAGATACAACTCTTCTTTAATAAATCCATTAAGGAATGCAGTTTTGTTTTATCCATTTGCCAGATTTTCATAAAATGCGGCAATTGCTAACATGATTCGGACAGACTTAAGCATAGATACGAGTGAGAAACTCTCATCGTAGTCAACACCTTGAACTTGTCGAAAACCCTTTGCGACAATTCTAGCTTTGTAGATAGTAACACTACTATCAGCGTCTGTCTTCCTCTTGAAGATCCATTTATTTTCTATGGCTTGCCGATCATCGGGCAAATCCATCAAAGTCCATACTTTGTTCTCATACATGGATCATATCTCAGATTTCATGGCCTCAAACCATTTCGCGGAATCTGGGCTCATCATCGCTTCCTCATAGTTCGCAAGTTCGTCATGGTCTAGTAACATGACTTCCAGAACAGGATTACCGTGCCACTCTAGTGCGGATCTCACTCTGGTTTACCTACGAGATTCGGTAGTAACTTGATCTGAAGTTACATGATCATCATCATTAGCTTCCTCACTAATTGGTGTAGTAGTCACAAGAACAGATTCTTGTGATGAACTACTTTCCAATAAGGGAGATGGTACAATTACCTTATCAAGTTTTCTACTTTCCTCCCACTCACTTCTTTCGAGAGAAACTCCTTCTCTGGAAAGGATCCATTCTCAGCAACGAATATCTTGCCTTCGGATCTGTGATAGAAGGTGTACCCAACATTTTCTTTTGGGTATCCTATGAAGACGCACTTCTCCGATTTGGGTTTGAGCTTATCAGGATGAAACTTTTTCATATAAGCATCACAATCCCAAACTTTAAGAAACGACAACTTTGGTTTCTTGCTAAACCATAGTTCAGATTGTGTCGTCTCAACTGACTTAGATGGTGCCCTTTTAAACGTGAATGCAGTTGTCTCTAATGCATGATCCCAAAAACGATATAGGTAAATTGGTAAGAAACATCATAGATTGTACTATATCCAATAAAGTACGGTTATGACGTTCAGACACACCATTATGCTGTGGTGTTCCAGGTGGCATGAGTTTGTGAAACTATTCCACATTGTTTTAGTTGAATACCAAACTCGTAACTCAAATATTCTCCTCCACGATCATATCGTAGAAACTTTTATTTTCTTGTTACGATGATTCTCCACCTCACTCTGAAATTCTTTAAACTTTTCAAATGTTTCAGACTTATGTTTCATCAAGTAGATATACCCATATCTGCTCAAATCATCTGTGAAGGTCAGAAAATAATGATACTTGTCGCGAGCCTTAATATTCATCGGACCACATACATCAGTATGTATGATTTCCAAAAAATCTGTTGCTCGCTCCATTGTTCTGGAGAACGGAGTTTTAGTCATCTTGCCCATGAGGCATGGTTCGCAAGCATCAAGTGATTCATAATCAAGTGATTCCAAAATTCCATCAGCATGGAGTTTCTTCATGCGCTTTACACCAATATGACCTAAACGGCAGTGCCATAGATAAGTTGCACTATCATTATTAACTTTGCATCCTTTTTGGTTTCAATATTATGAATATGTGTATCACTACGATCGAGATCCAACAAACCATTTTCGTTGGGTGTATGACCATAGAAGGTTTTATTCATGTAAATAGAACAACAATTGTTCTTAACTTAAATGAATAACCGTATTGCAATAAACATGATCAAATCATAGTTATGCTCAACGCAAACACCAAATAACACTTATTTAGGTTCAACACTAATCCCGAAAGTATAGGGAAGTGTGCGATGATGACCATATCAATCTTGGAACTACTTCCAACACACATCGTCACTTCACCCTTAACTAGTTTCTGTTTATTCTGCAACTCCCGTTTCGAGTTACTAATCTTAGCAACTGAACTAGCATCAAATACTGAGGGGTTGCTATAAACACTAGTAAAGTACACATCAATAACATGTATATCAAATATACTTATGTTTACTTTGCCATCCTTCTTATCCGCCAATCACTTGGGGTAGTTCCGCTTCCAGTGGCCAGTCCCTTTGCAGTAGAAGCGCTTAGTCTCAGACTTAGGACCAGACTTGGGCTTCTTCACTTAAGCAGCAACTTGATTGCTGTTTTTCTTGAAGTTCCCCTTCTTCTTCCCTTTGCCCTTTTTTTTGAAACTAGTGATCTTGTCAACCATCAACACTTGATGTTTTCTTGATTTCTACCTTCGTTGATTTCAGCATCACGAAGATCTTGGGAATTACTTTCGTCATCCCTTGCATATTATAGTTCATCACGAAGTTCTACTAATTTGGTGATGGTGACTAGAGAATTCTGTCAATCACTATCTTATCTGGAAGATTAACTCCCACTTGATTCAAGCGATTGTAGTACCCAGACAATCTGAGCACATGCTCACTAGTTGAGCGATTCTCCTCCATCTTTTAGCTATAGAACTTGTTGGAGACTTCATATCTCTCAACTCGGGTATTTGCTTGAAATATTAACTTCAACTCTTGGAACATCTCATATGGTCCATGACGTTCAAAAACGTCTCTGAAGTCCCGATTCTAAGCCATTAAGCATGATGCACTAAACAATCAAGTAGTCATCATATTGAGTTAGCCAAACGTTCATAACGTCTGCATCTGCTCCTGCAATAGGTCTGTCACCTAGCGGTGCATCAAGGACATAATTCTTCTGTGCAGTAATGAGGATAAACCTCAGATCACGGATCCAATCCGCATCATTGCTACTAACATTTTTCAACATAGTTTTTCTCTAGGAACATATCAAAATAAACATAGGGAAGCAACAACGCGAGCTATTGATCTACAACATAGATATGCTAATACTACCAGGACTAAGTTCATGATAAATTAAAGTTCAATTAATCATATTACTTAAGAACTCCCACTTAGATAGACATCCCTCTAATCTTCTAAGTGATCACGTGATCCAAATCAACTAAACCATAACCGATCATCACGTGAAATGGATTAGTTTTCAATGGTGAACATCATTACGTTGATCATATCTACTATATGATTCACGCTCGACCTTTTGGTCTCCGTGTTCCGAGGCCATATCTGTTATATGCTAGGCTCGTCAAGTTAAACCTGAGTATTCCGCGTGTGCAACTGTTTTGTACCCATTGTATTTGAACGTAGAGCCTATCACACCCGATCATCACGTGGTGTCTCAGCACGAAGAACTTTCGCAACGGTGCATACTCAGGGAGAACACTATTACTATGATAATTTAGTGAGAGATCATCTTATAATGCTACCATCAATCAAAGCAAGATAAGATGTATAAAAAGATAAACATCACATGCAATCAATATAAGTGATATGATATGGCCATCATCATCTTGTGCTTGTGATCTCCATCTCCACAGCAGCATCATGATCACCATCGTCACCGGCGTGACACCTTGATCTCCATCGTAGCATCGTTGTCGTCTCGCCAATCTTATGCTTCTACGACTATCGCTACCTCTTAGTGAGAAAGTAAAGCATTACAGGGCGGTTGCATTGCATACAATAAAGCGACAACCATACGGCTCCTGCCGGTTGCCGATAACTCGGTTACAAAACATGATCATCTCATACAATAAAATTTAGCATCATGTCTTGACCATATCACATCACAACATGCCCTGCAAAAACAAGTTAGACGTCCTCTACTTTGTTTGTTGCAAATTTTACGTGGCTGCTACGGGCTTAAGCAAGAACCAATCTCACCTACGCATCAAAACCACAACGATAGTTTGTCAAATAGACTCCGTTTTAACCTTCTCAAGGACCGGGCGTAGCCATACTCGGTTCAACTAAAGTTGGAGAAACTGACACCCGCCAGCCACCTGTGTGCAAAGCACGGCGGTAGAACCAGTCTCGCGTAAGCGTACGCGTAATGTCGGTCCGGGCCACTTCATCCAACAATACCGCCGAACCAAAGTATGACATGCTGGTAGGCAGTATGACTTATATCGTCCACAACTCACTTGTGTTCTACTCGTGCATAACATCAAACCATAAAAACCTAGGCTCGGATGCCACTGTTGGGGAACGTAGTAATTTCAAAAAAAAAATCCTACGCACACGCAAGATCATGGTGATGCTTAGCAACGAGAGGGGAGAGTGTTGTCTATGTACCCTCGTAGACCGAAGCGGAAGCGTTGACGCAACGTAGAGGAAGTAGTCGTACGTCTTCCCGATCCGACCGATCCAAGCACCGTTACTCCGGTGCCTCCGAGTTCTTAGCACACGTTCAGCTCGATGACGATCCCCGTGCTCCGATCCAGCAAAGCTTCGGGGAAGAGTTCCGTCAGCACGACGGCGTGGTGACGATCTTGATGTACTACCGACGCAGGGCTTCGCCTAAGCACCGCGACAATATGACCGAGGTGGAATATGGTGGAGGGGGGCACCGCACACGGCTAAGGAGCGATCACGTTGATCAATTGTGTGTCCTAGGGTGCCCCCCTGCCCCCGTATATAAAGGAGCAAAGGGGAGGGGCCGGCCAGCCTAGAGGGGCGCTCCAAGGAGGAGTCCTACTCCCACCGGGAGTAGGACTCCTCTCCCTTTCCTTGTAGGAGAAGGAAGGAGAGAGGGGGAAGGAAAAAGGGGGGCGCCGCCCCCCCCCCCTTCCTTGTCCTATTCGGGCTAGGGGGAGGGGGCGCGAGGCCTGCCCTGGCCGCCCCTCCTCTTTTTCCCTTAAGGCCCATATGGGCCCATTAACCCCCCGGGGGGTTCCGGTAACCCCCCGGTACTCCGTTATTATCCGAAACCACTCGAAACCATTCCGATGTTCGAATGTAGTCGTCCAATATATCAATCTTTATGTCTCGACCATTCCGAGACTCCTCGTCATGTCCCCGATCTCATCCGGGACTCCGAACTCCTTCGGTACATCAAAACTCATAAACTCATTATATAACTGTCATCGAAACCTTAAGCGTGCGGACCCTACGGTTCGAGAACAATGTAGACATGACCGAGACACGTCTCCGGTCAATAACCAATAGCGGGACCTGGATGCCCATATTGGTTCCTACATATTCTACGAAGATCTTTATCGGTCAGACCGCATAACAACATACGTTGGTCCCTTTGTCATCGGTATGTTATTTGCCCGAGATTCTATCATCGGTATCCAATACCTAGTTCAATCTCGTTACCGGCAAGTCTCTTTACTCGTTCCGTAATACATCATCTCGCAACTAACTCATTAGTTGCAATGCTTGCAAGGCTTAAGTGATGTGCATTACTAAGAGGGCCCAGAGATACCTCTCCGACAATCGGAGTGACAAATCCTAATCTCGAAATACGCCAACCCAACATCTACCTTTGGAGACACCTGTAGAGCTCCTTTATAATCACCCAGTTACGTTGTGACGTTTGGTAGCACACAAAGTGTTCCTCCGGCAAATGGGAGTTGCATAATCTCATAGTCATAGGAACATGTATAAGTCATGAAGAAAGCAATAGCAACATACTAAACGATCGAGTGCTAAGCTAACGGAATGGGTCATGTCAATCACATCATTCTCCTAATGATGTGATCCCGTTAATCAAATGACAACTCATGTCTATGGCTAGGAAACATAACCATCTTTGATCAACGAGCTAGTCAAGTAGAGGCATACTAGTGACACTCTGTTTGTCTATGTATTCACACATGTATCATGTTTCTGGTTGATACAATTCTAGCATGAATAATAAACATTTATCATGAAATAAGGAAATAAATAATAACTTTATTATTGCCTCTAGGGCATATTTCCTTCAACAAACACCTCACGTCGTTGAACAATATGATATAAAGATGGATATTGAATGGCCAAGGGTGTGTCGCCAAGCCAAGTATCCTCCCAGAAACGTGTACTAGCACCGTTTCCAATAACAAACTTCGTCCTATTGAACATTGATTGCTTGACTTTCATTAGTACTTTCCAGAAAGGCGAGTCAGTCGGCCTGACTGTGACCTGGGACAATGTTTTAGTCTGGAGGTACTTGCTGCGAAGGATCTGCGCCCACATGGCCTCAGTCCCGGATGAGAGCTTCCACAGCCACTTACTAAGAAGGCATCTGTTCTTAACTTCAAGATTCTCAATACCAAGACCCCCTTGGTCTTTCGGTCGACAGATGATATCCCATTTAGCAAGCCGGTATTTTCACTTAAGTTCATCACCCTGCCAAAAGAAACGCGATCGATAGAAGTCCAGTCTTTTCCTAACACCAACAGGGACCTCAAAGGACGATAAGAGAAACATAGGCATACTCGTGAGCACCGAACTTATCAAGATTAATCGGCCTCCGTATGACATGAGCTTACCCTTCCAGCAACTCAGTTTCTTCTCAAATCGGTCCTCGATGCACTTCCACTCTCTGTTTGTCAGCCTACGATGGTGTATCGGAATACCTAGGTACGAGAAGGGTAACTCCCCCAAATCGCACCCAAACAATTGCCTGTAAGCCTCTTGTTCGTCTTTGGCTCTACCAAAGCAGAACAACTCGCTCTTATGAAAGTTAATCTTTAACCCGGTTAATTTTTCAAATAGGCATAACACCAGCTTCATATTTCTCGCCTTGGCCAAGTCATGCTCCATAAAGATAATTGTGTCATCAGCGTACTGAAGGATGGATACACCTCCATCAACAAGATGAGGTACCAAGCCACCCACCTGACCATTCTTGTTAGCCCTTCCTATCAAAATTGCTAACATATCCTTGTCTTAGGCCTTTATGTGTCTGGAAGTAATGACCTATATGGTCATTTACTTTAATTCCCACACTCGCTTTTTGCGTAAATGATTCGACTTGTTGGCGCCAGGCTTCATGAAAACCTTTCATACGCAATGTCTGTTGGAGGAATGACCATCTGACCTTATCATACGATTTCTCGAAATCCACCTTAAAAATGACTCCATCTAATTTTTTGGAGTGGATTTCATGGAGCGTTTCATGAAGGACAACCACCCCTTCAAGGATGTTTCAGTCCGGCATGAAAGAAGTTTGGGATTGTTGCACCACAGAATGCGCAATCTGTGTGAGCCTATTAGTCCCGACCTTGGTGAAGATTTTGAAACTAACATTGAGGAGGCAGATCGGCCTGAACTAGTCAATCCTCACAGCATCCGTTTTCTTAGGGAGCAATGTGATAGTTACAAAATTCAAGTGAAATAATTGAAGTTGTCCAGAGAACAGATCATGAAACATAGGTATCAAATCCCCCTTAATAATGTGCCAGCACTTTTTATAGAACTCGACCGGGAACCCATCCGGTCCAGGAGCCTTATTGTTTTTCATTTTTGCAATAGCATCAAACACCTCCTTCTCTGAGAACGGGGCAACCAGGATATCATTATCGGCAGCAGAAAGTTGAGGCACATCCTCAGTCCTGGACTCATCGAGGGACACACAATTATCCTCTGGAGGTCCAAATAACTTCCTATAATACTCGGTAATATATGTTTTTAGATTATCCTGTCCTGAAATAGTGCCCTCATCTTGTTCAAGCTGAAAGATTCGCTTCTTTTGGTGCTTACCATTGGCAATCAAGTGAAAGAATTGAGTATCCACATCCCCTTGGACCACTTTGCGGACCTTAGCTCGCAAAACCCACTTCAACTCTTCTTCGCGGAGAAGTTCTTTCAACCTCTCCTCCGCTTCAGTTTTAACCTGAAGCTCAGCTGGCACCAAAATCGTGGATTCGGCTTTTATGTCCAGGGCCTGTATAAGAGAAAGAAGCCTATCCTTCTCAATCTTATACACCCCACTGAGTTGCTTAGCCCAGCCCCGTAAGAAACTTCTCAAATGCCTAATCTTATTCTGCCAACGCTCGACCGCCGTCCTACCTCCTATACCCTTAGCCCATTCCCTAGCAATCAGGTCTAAGAACCCCTCACATTCGAACCAGGCCATCTCGAACGAGAAGGTGTTTTTGTTTCCCACGTGGTTCGGCTCCCCTGAGTCCACGAACAAGGGAGTGTGATCGGATATTCCCCGCGAGAGAGCTTGCACCGTGACAAGAGGGAACTTCTGTTCCCACTCCACGCTCGCAAGACCTCGATCAAGCTTTTCGTATGTCAGGTTTGGCAAAGCATTAGTCCAGGTAAACTTTCTACCAGAAAGCTCTATCCCCCTCAGATCCAAGCTTTCGATAATGGTATTGAACATAAATGGCCACCTGTCGTCAAAGTTATCATTATTCTTCTCCTCTCTCCTCCCAATGATATTGAAATCACCCCCGACCAAAACTAGAAGCTGCTCTGACCCACAGATCCGAACAAGGTCGGCCAGAAACTCCGGTTTAAGCTCGGGCTGTGCGGCACCATAAACCGCCACCAACGCCCAGTTGAAACCATCAACTTTAGACCTAACTCAAAACTTTACCGCGAAGTCGCCCATCACTACACTTCGGACTTCAAGTGAATCGCATCTCACACCCAGCAAGATACCACCCGATCTTCCTCGCGGAGGGAGGCAATGCCAATCGAAATCAACACCACCCGCAAGAGAGGATAGAAACTGAGGCGCAAAATTATCTCTACCGGTTTCTGATAGAGCAATAAAGTCTAACCGATGTTCCAGAGAAGCCTCAGCAAGAAACCTTCTTTTAGCCAAGTCTTTCAGACCTCTGCTATTCCAAAAGATTCCTTTCATATTTCGTCATGGAATTTTTTAGTAGTCCGAATCCTAGCACTCCTACGAACTGCAGAATCGGGATAAATCTTCCGTTTCCACTTACGCTTTGGTTTACTAGGCTCTGTAGCCCGGTCCTCATAACCAGGCTCAGCGGAACTAACAGGGGCAATATCTAGGGGCACATCATCGTCCTCAGACTCATGATTAGAAGGTGCTAGATCCGCACACAGATTATCGAGCACTCTAACCCCTAACGCATCAATCTCATCATCATTCATGGGTTTAACCGCTGCAAGATTACGAATAGTCTCTAAGGCACGCTCCGCCTCCAAATCTAACATATCATTCACCGAATTGGAAATCTCACTATCAGTAACACCTAGTGAAACTCCTAATTGGTTTGCATTATTTATAATCTCCTCATTAGAAAAATGCAATAAAGAATTAGATATGTTGACGGACATACCAGAAGAGATCGTAGCATCATGGAGCTTGGCCGCCCTCATAGCGCACCGCTCCTGCATATCATCAACCTCCGGAAGCTCCTGAATGCGAGCACTCATCCGTCTCCCCGTGGAGACCGGGTCCGGGATCCCGCCAAAGGCAACAACCTCCTCCCTAGTAAAGCCTCGCGATGAGTCCCACAACGGGTCAACCACGGCTACCGGAGGAGGCGGCGGTGGGCTCCCAAGCCCCTCAGACAAAAGCCCCACGGGTAAGACAGGAGAGGGGATGGCTGGGGCCGCCTGCCCGATCCCTCCTCCCTCCCCACCCACCGGCGTAGAGAGGAGAGCCGACATCGTAGGAGGCGCGGTCCTCCTGACCGTAGCCGAGGAAGGAGGATCTAGGGTCACCTGCCCCAACCCCCCCCCCCCCCTAGCGCCACTGGAGGCGTGGGTGCCACCGCCACGACCGGAGGAGAGAGAGCCGAGGCCGCCTGCCGCGGGCTCCCTCTCCCAGCGCTGGCCAACCCCGACGTTACCGGCGTCACCGGCGTCAGGATAGGGAGGGGAGAAGTCAAGGCCACTTGCCCCAACCCTGTTGGGGAACGTAGCAAAAATTCAAAATTTTCTACGCAACACCAAGATTAATCTACGGAGTAATCTAGCCACGAGGGAAGGAGAGTGCATCTACATACCCTTGTAGATCGCTAAGCGTAAGCGTTCAAGTGAACGGGGTTGATGGAGACATACTCGTCGTGATCCAAATCACTGATGATCCTAATGCCGAACGGACGGCACCTCCGCGTTCAACACACGTGCAGCCCGGTGACGTCTCCCATGCCTTGATCCAGCAAGGGGAGAGGGAGAGGTTGGGGAAGACTCCGTCCAGCAGCAGCACGGCGGCGTGGTGGTGGTGGAGGAGCGTGGTACTCCAGCAGGGCTTCGCCAAGCACCGCAAGAGACGAGGAGGGAGAGGGGTAGGACTACGCCAAGAAGGAGATGTTCTCGTGTGTATGGTAGCCCAAAACCCCACTATATATAGGGGAAAGGGAGGGTCTGCGCCCCACCTAGGTTTCCACCCCTAGGGGTGGCTGCCAGCCCTAGATCCCATCTAGGGGGGCGGCCAAGGGGGGAGAGAGGGGGGCGCACCACTAGGTGGGCCTTAGGCCCATCTGAGCCTAGGGTTTCCCCTTTTCCCTTCTCTCTTCGCCTTGGGCCCTAGTGGGGGCGCACCAGCCCACCTGGGGCTGGTCCCCTCTCACACTTGGCCCACGCAGCCCTTTGGGGCTGGTAGCCCTACCTGGTGGACCCCCGTGACCCTCCCGGTGGTCCCGGTACGTTACCGATAGCACCCGAAACCTTTTCGGTGATCAAAACAGGACTTCCCATATATAAATCTTTACCTCCGGGCCATTCCGGAACTCCTCTTGATGTCCGGGATCTCATCCGGGACTCTGAACAACATTCGGTAACCACGTATATCTATTCCCTATAACCCTAGCGTCATCGAACCTTAAGTGTGTAGACCCTACGGGTTCGGGAGACACGTAGACATGACCGAGACAACTCTCCGGCCAATAACCAACAGCGGGATCTGGATACCCATGTTGGCTCCCACATGTTCCACGATGATCTCATCGGATGAACCACGATGTCAAGGATTCAATCAATCCCGTATCCAATTCCCTTTGTCTAGCGGCATTGTACTTGCCCGAGATTCGATCGTCGGTATCCGATACCTTGTTCAATCTCGTTACCGGCAAGTCTCTTTACTTGTTCCGTTAACACATCATCCCGTCATCAACTCCTTGGTCACATTGTGCACATTATGATGATGTCCTATCGAGTGGGCCCAGAGATACCTCTCCGTCACACGGAGTGACAAATCCCAGTCTCGATTCATGCCAACCCAACAGACACTTTCGGAGATACCCGTAGTGTACCTTTATAGCCACCCAGTTACGTTGTGACGTTTGGTACACCCAAAGCATTCCTACGGTATCCGGGAGTTGCACAATCTCATGGTCTAAGGAAATGATACTTGACATTAGAAAAGCTTTAGCATACGAACTACATGTTCTTGTGCTAGGCTTAGTATTGGGTCTTGTCCATCACATCATTCTCCTAATGATGTGATCCCGTTATCAATGACATCCAATGTCCATGGTCAGGAAACCATAACCATCTATTGATCAACGAGCTAGTCAACTAGAGGCTTACTAGGGACATGGTGTTGTCTATGTATCCACACATGTATCTGAGTTTCCTATCAATACAATTTTAGCATGGATAATAAACGATAATCATGAACAAGGAAATATAATAATAACTAATTTATTATTGCCTCTAGGGCATATTTCCAACAGTCTCCCACTTGCACTAGAGTCAATAATCCAGTTCACATCGCTATGTGATTGCAATGATTCCAACACCCATGGGGTTTAATCATATCTCGCTTGTGAGAGAGGTTACTAGTCAACGGGTCTGAATCTTTCAGATCCGTGTGTGCTTTACAAATCTCTATGTCATCTCCTAGATGCAGCTACCACACTCTATTTGGATCTATTCCAAATAACTGTTCTACTATACAAATCCAGTTTACTACTCAGAATAATCTGGATTAGTGTCAAAGTTTGCATCGGCGTAACCCTTTACGACGAACTCTTTTACCACCTCCATAATTGAGAAATTCCTCAGTCCACTACTTACCAAGGATAACTTTGACCGTTGTCCTGTGATCCATTCCTGGATCACTCTTGTACCCCTTGACCGACTCATGGCAAGGCACACTTCAGGTGCGGTACACAGCATAGCATACTGTAGAGCCTACGTCTAAGCATAGGGGACGACCTTCGTCCTTTCTCTCTCTTCTGTCGTGGTCAGGTCTTGAGTCTTTGCTGATCTATTTTGAGCTCCTTCGAAATCTTGTCACGGTGTTTGTTTGAAAGTACTATTAAGCGGTTTTTGATCTATCTTTATAGATCTTGATGCTCAATGTTCAAGTAGCTTAATCTAGGTTTTCCATTGAAAAACACTTTTCAAACAACCCTATATGCTTTCCAGAAATTCTATATCATTTCCGATCAACAATATGTCAACAACATATACTCATCAGAAATTCTATAGTGCTCCCACTCACTTCTTTGGAAATACGAGTTTCTCATAAACTCTGTATAAACCTAAAACCTTTGATCATCATCAAAGCGTATATTCCAACTCCGAGATGCATACTCCAGTCCTTAGAAGGACTGCCGGATCTTTGCATACTTGTTAGCAGTTTAGAATTGACAAAACCTTCTGGTTGTATCACATACAACCTTTCCTCAAGAAAAGGAAACAATGTTTTTTGACATCCTATCTGCAAGATTTCATAAACAATGCAGTAACTGCTAAAATAATTCCAACAGACTCTTAAGCATCGCTACGAGTGAGAAAGTCTCATCGCAGTCAACTCCTTGAACTTGTCGGAAAACATCTTAACGACAAGTCGAGCTTTGTTAATGGTGACACTTACCATCATTGTCCGTCTTCCTTCTAAAATCCATCTGCACCCAACAGCCTTACGACCATCAAGTAGTTCTTTCAAAGTCTACACTTTGTTTTCATACATGGATCCTCTCTCGGATTTTATGGCCTCGAGCCATTCGTCGGAATCCAGTCCCACCATCGCTTCTCCATAGCTCGTAGGTTCATTGTTGTCTAGCAACATGACTTCCAAGACAGGATTACGTACCACTCTGAAGTAGTACGCATCCTTGTCGTCCTACGAGGTTTGGGAGTGACTTGATCCGAAGTCTCATGATCACTATCATAATCTTCCACTTCAATTGGTGTAGGTGCCACAGGAACAACTCTTTGTGCCCTTCTATACACTAGTTGAAGTGACGGTTCAATAACCTCATCAAGTCTCCGCCATCCTCCCACTCAATTCTTTCGAGAGAAACTTTTCCTCGAGAAAGGACCCGATTCTAGAAACAATCCCTATTGCTTTCGGATCTGAGACAGGAGGTATACCCAACTGTTTTAGGTATTCTATGAAGATGCATTCATCCGCTTTGGGTTCGAGCTTATCAGCCTGAAACTTTTTCACATAAGCGTCGTAGCCCCAAACTTTTAAGAAACGACAGCTTAGGTTTCTCTAAACCATATGGTGTCGTCTCAACAGAATTGTGTGGTGCCCTATTTAAAGTGGATGCGGTTGTCTCTAATGCCTAACCCATAAACGATAGTGGTAATTCGGTAAGAGACATCATGGTATGCACCACATCGAATAGGGTGCAGCTATGATGTTCGGACACACCATCACACTATGGTGTTCCAGGCGGTATTAGTCGTGAAACAATTTCCACAATGTATCAATTGTGTACCAAACTTGCAACTCAGATATTCATTTCTATGATCATATCATAGATATTTTATCCTCTTGTCACAACGATCTTCGACTTCTCTCTGAAATTATTTGAACCATTCAATAAGTCAGAATTGTGTTTCATCAAGTAAATATACCCAGTATCTACTCAAATCATCCGTGAAGTAAGAACATAACGATATCCACTGCGTGCCTCAGCACTCATTGGACTACACACATCAAAATGTATTATTTCCAACAAGTTGCTTTCTTGTTCCATTTTACTGAAAACGAGGCTTTCAGTCATCTTGCCCATGTGGTATGATTTGCATGTCTCAAGTGATTCAAAATCAAGTGAGTCCAAACGGTCCATTTGCATGGAGTTTCTTCATGCATATACACCAATAGACATGGTTCGCATGTCTCAAACTTTTCAAAAACGAGTGAGTCCAAAGATCCATCAACATGGAGCTTCTTCATGCGTTTTATACCAATATGACTTACATGGCAGTGCCACAAGTAGGTGGTACTATCATTACTATCTTATATCTTTTGGCATGAACATGTGTATCACTATGACCGAGATTTAATAAACCATTCATTTTAGGTGCAAGACCATTGAAGGTATTATTCAAATAAACAGAGTAACCATTATTCTCCTTAAATGAATAACCGTATTGCGATAACACCAAATAACAATTATTTAGGTTTAACACCAATCTCGATGGTAGAGGGAGCGTGCAATGCTTGATCACATCAAGCTTGGAAAAACTTCCAACACATATCGCCAGCTCACCTTTAGCTATTCTCCGTTTACTCCGCAGCCTTTTAATTCGAGTTACTAACACTTAGCAACCGAACCGGTATCTAATACCCTGCTGCTACTAGGAGTACTAGTAAAGTACACATTTAATATAATGTATGTCCAATACATACTTCTGTCAACCTTGCCAGCCTTCTCATCTACCAAGTATCTAGGGTGGTTCTGCTTCAGTGATCGTTCCCCTTATTACAGGAGAACTTAGTCTCGGGCTTGGGTTCAACTTTGGGTTTCTTCACTAGAGCAGCAACTGATTTGTTGTTTCATGAAGTATCCCTTTCTTGCCCTTGCTCTTCTTGAAACTAGTGGTTTTACTAACCATCAACAATTGATGCTCCCTTTTGATTTCTACTTTCGCGGTGTCGCAAATAGCTCAAGGATCATATCTATCCCTGATATGTTATAGTTCATCACGAAGCTCTAGTTGCTTGGTGGCAGTGACTTTGGAGAACCATCACTATCTCATCTGGAAGATCAACTCCCACTCGATTCAAGCGATTGTTGTACTCATACAATCTGAGCACATGCTCAACGATTGAGCTTTTCTCCTTAGTTTGCAGGCTTAAGAAACTTGTCAAAGGTCTCATACCTCTTGACGTGGGCACCAACCTGAAATCCCAATTTCAGTCCTTGGAACATCTCATATGTTTTGCGATGTTTCGAAAACGTCTTTGGTGCCTCAATTCTAAACCATTATGCACTGAACTATCATGTAGTCATCAAAACGTGTATGTCAGATGTTCGCAACATCTACAACTGACGCTTGAGGTTCAGCTCACTGAGCGGTGCATTAAGGACATAAACCTTTTGTGCGGCAATGAGGACAATCCTCAGTTTACGGACCCAGTCCGCATAATTGCTACTATCAACTTTCAACTAAATTTTCTCTAGGAACGTATCTAAAACAGTAGAACTAAAGTGTAAGCTATGACATAATTTGCAAAGTCCTTTTGACTATGTTCATGATAATTGAGTTCATCTAATCACATTATTTGATGAACTCCCACTCAGATAGACATCCCTCTAGTCATCTAAGTGATACATGATCCGAGTCAACTAGGCCGTGTCCGATCATCACGTGAGACAGACTAGTTATCATCGGTGAACATCTTCATGTTGATCGTATCCACTATACGACTCATGTTCGACCTTTCGGTCTCTTGTGTTACGAGGCCATGTCTGTACATGCTAGGCTCGTCAAGTCAACCTAAGTGTTTCGTGTGTGTAAATCTGGCTTACACCCGTTGTATGTGGACGTTAGAATCTATCACACCCGATCATCACGTGGTGCTTTGAAACAACGAACTTTCGCAATGGTGCATAGTTAGGGGGAACACTTTCTTGAAATTATTATGAGGGATCATCTTATTTACTACCATCGTTCTAAGCAAATAAGATGCATAAACATGATAAACATCACATGCAATCAAAAATGACATGATATGGCCAATATCATTTTGCTCCTTTTGATCTCCATCTTCGGGGCTCCATGATCATCATCGTCACCGGCATGACACCATGATCTCCATCATCATGATCTCCATCATCGTGTCTCCATGAAGTTGTCTCGCCAATTATTACTTCTACTACTATGGCTAACGGCTTAGCAATAAAGTAAAGTAATTACATGGCGTTGTTCAATGACACGCAGGTCATACAATAAATTAAGACAACTCCTATGGCTCCTGCCGGTTGTCATACTCATCGACATGCAAGTCGTGATTCCTATTACAAGAACATGATCAATCTCATACATCACATATCATTCATCACATTCTTTTTGGCCATATCACATCACATAGCATACCCTGCAAAAACAAGTTAGACGTCCTCTAATTGTTGTTTGCATGTTTTACGTGGCTGCTATGGGTTTCTAGCAAGAATGTTTCTTACCTACGCAAAACCACAACGTGATATGTCAATTGCTATTTACCCTTCATAAGGACCCTTTTCATCGAATCCGATCCGACTAAAGTGGGAGAGACTGGCACCCGCTAGCCACCTTATGCATCAAGTGCATGTCAGTCGGTGTAACCTGTCTCACGTAAGAGTACGTGTAATGTCGGTCTGGGCTGCTTCATCCCACAATACCGTCGAAACAAGATTGGACTAGTAACGGTAAGCATATTGAACAAAATCAACGCCCACAACAACTTGTGTTCCACTCGTGCATAGAAACTACGCATAGACCTAGCTCATGATGCCACTGTTGGGGAACGTAGCAGAAATTCAAAATTTTCTACGCAACACCAAGATCAATCTACGGAGTAATATAGCAACGAGGGAAGGAGAGCGCATCTACATACCCTTGTAGATCGCTAAGCGGAAGCGTTCAAGTGAACGGGGTTGATGGAGTCGTACTCGTCGTGATCCAAATTACCGATGATCCTAGTGCCGAACGGACGGCACCTCCGCGTTCAACACACGTGCAGCCCGGTGACGTCTCCCATGCCTTGATCCAGCAAGGGGAGAGGGAGAGGTTGGGGAAGACTCCGTCCAGCAGCAGCACGACGACGTGGTGGTGGTGGAGGAGCGTGGTACTCCAGCAGGGCTTCGCCAAGAACCGCAAGAGGCGAGGAGGGAGAGGGGTAGGGCTGCGCCAAGAAGGAGATGTTCTCGTGTGTATGCCAGCCCAAAACCCCACTATATATAGGGGAAAGGGAGGGGCTGCGCCCCCACCTAGGTTTCCACCCCTAGGGGTCGCGGCCAGCCCTAGATCCCATCTAGGGGGGGCGGCCAAGGGGGGACAGAGGGGGCGCACCACTAGGTGGGCCTTAGGCCCATCTGAGCCTAGGGTTTCCCTTTTTCCCTTCTCTCTTCGCCTTGGGCCCTAGTGCGGGGGGCGCACCAGCCCACCTGGGGCTGGTCCCCTCTCACACTTGGCCCACGCAGCCCTTTGGGGCAGGTTGCCCTACCTGGTGGACCCCCGTGACCCTCCCGGTGGTCCCAGTACGTTACCGATAGCACCCGAAACCTTTCCGGTGACCAAAATAGGACTTCCCATATATAAATCTTTACCTCCGGACCATTCTGGAACTCCTCGTGATGTCTGGGATCTCATCCGGGACTCCGAACAACATTCGGTAACCACGTATATCTATTCCCTATAACCCTAGCGTCATCGAACCTTAAGTGTGTAGACCCTACGGGTTCGGGAGACACGTAGACATGACCGAGACAACTCTCCGGCCAATAACCAACAGCGGGATCTGGATACCCATGTTGGCTCCCACATGTTCCATGATGATCTCATCGGATGAACCACGATGTCAAGGATTCAATCAATCCCGTCAATTCCCTTTGTGTAGCGGCATTGTACTTGCCCGAGATTCGATCGTCGGTATCCGATACCTTGTTCAATCTCGTTACCGGCAAGTCTCTTTACTCGTTCCGTTAACACATAATCCCGTGATCAACTACTTGGTCACATTGTGCACATTATGATGATGTCCTACCGAGTGGGCCCAGAGATAACTCTCCGTCACACGGAGTGACAAATCCCAGTCTCGATTCGTGCCAACCCAACAGACACTTTCGGAGATACCCGTAGTGTACCTTTATAGCCACCCAGTTACGTTGTGACGTTTGGTACACCCAAAGCATTCCTACGGTATCTGGGAGTTGCACAATCTCATGGTCTAAGGTAATGATACTTGACGTTAGAAAAGCTTTAGCATACGAACTACACGATCTTTTGCTAGGCTTAGTATTGGGTCTTGTCCATCACATCATTCTCCTAATGATGTGATCCCGTTATCAATGACATCCAATGTCCATGGTCAGGAAACCATAACCATCTATTGAAAAATGAGCTAGTCAACTAGAGGCTTACTAGGGACATGGTGTTGTCTATGTATCCACACATGTATCTGAGTTTCCTATCAATACAATTTTAGCATGGATAATAAACGATTATCATGAACAAGGAAATATAATAATAACTAATTTATTATTGCCTCTAGGGCATATTTCCAACAGACCCCCCTCCCCCAAGCCCCACCTCGAACGTAGACGACATCACCGGAGCCTCGACAATAGGTAAAGCAAGGGAAATAGAAGCAACCTTCGGCTCCACTTCCCCAACTCCAGCACCCTCAAACTCCAACAAAGGGAGCGTGTGTTCAAACACATCATCAGTCTCTACCCGATCACTCCAAAGTCTGGGAGGCGCTGAGGCTGGCTTAAAGGACCGAAAACGCAACGAAGTCATAGGCACCGAAGGTGAGGGTGCCGGCTCAACCCCGGTCCCATCCCTGGGCAACTGAGCATCTGGGCGAGAACCGGTAGACCCCTCTCGTGTGGCCTCATCGGTCGGTGCCCCCTTGGCTCCCGCACTGCCGTCACCCTCGTGCATATCAACATCGTTCCCATTAGCCTCATCAGCAAACAGATCAGTGTCCTCAAACTCTATGTCGAGCGGGAATACCTCTCCCCTATATGTCCAGTTGACCACATCGGGCACGAACTCAATATCCAGAACACTCACCAAAATCCGGGCCACTCCATGAGCACGGTAAAAGCCATGTCCACCTTCTCCGTCTTCCCAACCATGATACCCATACTGGCCACAACTCGAACACCCTGCAAAGGCTTAGATGGAGCCCCCGAAAACCTCAACCAGACCTGCGTAAGCGGCTTTCCTTTAGTCTCCACCTTCGTCCACTCGTGAAACTCAAAATACACGTAGTACCAGGAACTCTACACAAGCCAAAGCTCAGCAATTTCTGCAAATATTCCACCGAGGGGAAATCCACCTTAAAGACATTGGCTTCGAGATTAACCAGCTCCCACTGGAAGTACCCCGGTGCCAGCTCCTGAAGCCTCCGCACAATCTGAGCCTCAGTCACCTCCCTCTGGGTTGCTTTCACAACCCTGGTGGTCAAGCTCTGTGTCTCCTCGGGAATCTCCCTCACGGCCGGGGACTCAAAGAACAACAACTCTGCACAGTATAGCCCATACATTGTCAGAGCCGGAGCCTGGTCTCCACTGCTTCATAAAATCAACGCCGCAACTATGTACTCAACCTTCCGTGGGGTAAGAGGGATCATGTTAAAACTGCTCGAATTCAGAACATAGGTGTTCTGTTTTGGCGGCGTTGCTGCATCAAATGAGCTGGTAATACATTCATGGACATTCATCCAATGACTAACAACAATTCATGATCCCTTGTAGATAAACTCCGTAGCAAGGTCGTGCAACAATACAGTAACCAGCTACATCTGCCTTTTACATACAACTCTTCTGAATTTGTAGCATGTATTGTGATGTCAAAAGGTCATGGCAATACACTCCTCTCTTACGGCTGCAAAGAGGTCAGAGTTCATGTATCTCTCACCCCCGCTCGGGAACATGGTCACAATCATCTTCCCCTTGTTCTCTTCTCTCGCTGCGACCTGAAAATATATTTTGATTTCGAAGGGTTACTAGTGATCAGGAAGAGAAATCTTAAGATAACTCAAACAAAGTTTGCCCGAGACTGGTTCTTGGTAATGTAAGAACCTTCAAGCAAGCCGCCAAGTTTGCCCCAGAAGATATGCCCACAAGCAGGCCCTCTTCCATTGCCCACCTCCTTGCGTTCACCATTGCTTCCTCGGCGGTCACGGTAAGCACCTCATCGATGACCGAGCTGTACAAGATTTCAGGCACGAATCCCGGTCCTATTCCCTGGATTTTATGTTTACCTCGCTCCCCACCTGAACAACAACAAACAAGGCAGTAGTGTCACTGTCACTGTCACGGAAGGTACTATTTTGATGCTGTTCGGGTGATTTTAGTAACCGGCGCCACAAAATCTGAAGCAAATGTGGAGTCATATAATTATCTGGAATACGATGATTTCGTGTTGACAAGTGAAATATTGTATTTTCTAGCCTTTCCCTACATTTCTGTAAGAGGCTGTATCCAGGACTTGAACCCGTGACCTCATGGTCACAAGGCAGCAGTTTTACCACTGCGCCAAGGCTCCCCTTAACACCTGATTAGAGAAGTACTTCATTTTTTAGCAAATATTAGATGCCAAATCATTTTGCATATTCTCTAAAATAAATATCATCTCACACAATGTTCTGGTACTCTAATTCTTTGAAGCATAGAAACATTACAAAATAATAATCTGGCCCTAATAGTCATTAATGATGATTTTCAAGGAACATGGGGCAAGTAGCTGTTTGTTGATGATTTAACCTGAAATAACTGGACTCTCTGCAGGTTCCACACAGATGATCTTCACGTTTGGATTTTGCATCTTCAAATACTTCCCAACACCAGATACCGTGCCTCCTGAGCCTGAACCTGCAACAAATATGTCCACCTTGCCAGCAGTATCCTTCCAAATCTCGGGTCCTGAAAATTGGGCACGTCTTTAGAAGTTACTAAATTGCAACAATATCTGTCCTTAATTATGAACATCATGTGTCAAGTCATCTCGAGACAGTACCCGTCCATCGAATGTGTGCCTCGGGGTTTGCTGGATTCGAGAACTGATCAAGAACATGTACATTGGGCAATTCTTTCTTGAGCTGTTCGACCTTTTCGACTTGTCCCGGAAACCCAAGTGCTGGATCTGCAATTTAGTCACACCAAATGGAGCAAGTCACCAATAATAGAAATCATAGTAATTGGCCATTGTAAGCAACTCTATGCAAGGCAAATCAGAACTAAGCAAGCAAGTAAGCTTCCTCTGTTTTTCTTCTTCTTTTGAGATAGGAGTCAACTAAGCTGATGCTATCTATTTTCATCTTACCGGTTATGTACAACTAAGATGCTATCTATCTCAAGCTTACCAGTTATGAACAACTCAGCACCCATATATCTCAACAAGATCTGCTTGTCCAGCGAATACTGGCCCGGCATCACCGCGACAAACCTGTACCCTTTGCTCAGAGCAATGAGCACCAGCCCTAGCCCCAAATTACCACTTGTCGGCTCGACTAGAGTCATGACACCAGGTGAAATCAATCCTTTCTCTTCGGCGTCTTCTATCATTCTGAAGGAAACATAAAGAAGCAGACACATCATAAGCTCATAATTCCAATACTTACCATATGTTTTACTGTTCTGACAACAGCAAGACCCGATCAGCTGAGTAAAAGCATAATGCGGTAAGAATCTGCACCTGAGCTGGAAGAGTAATCAGCTGAAAGCTGAGCTTTAGCTTGAGGTGGCCGAAGCAGCTTCCATTGTAGCCATTCCTGGAGAAGCAGAGTAGCGCCGTCCGTGCTCTTCTTGGAGGCCTGCTTTAGATCCACCTGAAGTGATGGAAAATCCAAGAGATAATTAAGTATCGTCCTCTCGATCCAGATCCCTTTTCCCCTGAGAAAATATAAACTCCGGATCCACCTTGAGATCCAAAGACAGTGAAATCCAGATCCACCACAAGATCCAAAGCCATTGAAATGATAATAAACTAAGCAGTGAGAATATATAAAGTATGAACACCGTCAAGATTGATAATATAATACTATGAAACAATCAAAAAGTATAGATGTGTTGGAGACTTATCAATTTCTTCCAAACATTTGCATGGACCGTTCCCTCAAAACTTAATCCTCTAAAAAAATCGTTTCTTCTATTTCTTCCAAAGCGTTTGCATGGGTCGCTTGCGGTGGTAGATTGTTTTCCTGGGGATAGAGGCAACTGATAGAGCCTCCACTATAAATATCAGCCCCCAGCTCCATCACCTCTGCATTCGCATTGAACCAAAGGACAGAGCCAGAGCACAAACAGACGAGCAACCTAGCTAGCAACTATGAAACACTCCCATGGTTGAAATAGCTTAGATCCGCCCGGCGGTGTGTGACGTGATGCAAGGCATCATCTCAGTGGGAGTTGCCATGTTCCTGATCACAGACTTGGGAGTAGACACGAAGATATCAAAGAATGTAATTTCAACATGCACCATGTATATGTGATTACATGGTACAAATGATGATTATAAGATACAGTATAACAAATAAAGATAGCGCAGTGACGTGCAACCGTGGGGGGAGGGGGGGGGGGCAATGCCCCCTGCCCTAAGAGCATCTCTACCCCTTCCCCTATTCTTTAATTTCCTAAAGTCCCCCTATACTTTAATCCCCTAAATTTGAGGGATTAAACTTTTGTGTACCTAGCACTTCCTAAAAACTTAATCCACTAAAAAATTATTTTGTTATTTCTTCCAAATTCGCACAAACATTTCAAATAATGCACCACATTTCAACATAAATTTAAAAAAAATCAAATGCACAACATCATAATTCGAGTGTATTCTATGTTGGTCTTCAATATTCCAAAGAGATTTGCAAAGCTATTTGTGATGCTATTGCCAGATATTGTTGGGGTGGAACAACCAAAAGGAAAATTCTTTGGAAAGCATGGTGAAAGATGTGCATGCCAAAGAGAGAAGGAGGAATGTGATTTCATGATTTGCGTTTTTTAACCAACCTATGTTGGGAAAGAAATGGTGGAGCCTCCCGAGAGACACTGGCTCATTGTGCGCTAAGGTGTTACGTCCAAAATACTATCCAGATGAATATTTGCTCAATGCAGTGCTCGGCAAAAGATTTTCATTTACTTGGCAAAGTACCATGGCAATAGTTAAAACCTTTAAGAGTGAATCGATTTGTTGGCAACCGGGAAACGATCAAACTATTAACATTTGGGATGATCGGTGGATTTCGTTTAGCCACAATAGAACCCCCCCCCCCCTATGGTCCAAACATGTGGCACATGCTACAGGGTCAAAAAAAATTAACAATAATTATCACGTACTCCCTCCGTTCCTAAATATAAGTCTTTTTAGAGATTCCACTATAGAGACTACATTCAGATCTATATAGACGCCTTTTAGAGTATAGATTCACTCATTTTACTCCGTATGTAGTCTATAGTAGAATATCTTAAAAGACTTATATTTAGGAACGAAGGGAGTATAATGCATGAGGCATCAGGGTCGGCCAGCAATTGTACCTCATGCTCCATCAATCTAGCCCACACTATGCTCTCTCATGCAAATCTGTAGCCCACGCGGTAGCCACACGTAAGATGTACGCTCGCAACACCTAATTGATTCATCTAGCCTCTAGCGATTCATTTGACCATCTTCTTGTCTCTTGCGTCTATGGCATGTTCGGTAGACTGCATACAACCCAACCAGGCCCACGCTGTATAAAAATGGGCAGTTTGGTTGCCTAGGCCGCATCAAAATGTTGGCCCGCGCGAACCTTAAAGCATCTCTGGGCCTGGCTCTGGAGGAACGATCATATCAACCATTTTTCCATAGCCAGGCCCGAGCGATGCAACCCGAGTCACGTGGGCGGTGGAGAGTATTGCACACGAGGAGGCTCGAGACGTCGCATTATTTCTTGAAGTGCCGACATAATTACCCTCACCACTCTCTCTCTCTTTCTCTCTCCTCTCCCCCTCTCTCCACTCTCACGTCGGCGGCGACGATCAGTGAAGCAAGGAACTGTAAGGCAAGCACCAGCGTAGATCACCAACTTCACCACCTCACCGGCAGGAGTTCGGCAATCGTGGTAAGTCCTCTGTCCTCAGTTTCAACTTCCATATTTGATTCGCATATTTGGATTTCTGCATTTGGTTCGCGCATTAGGGTTCGGATTGAATGTCGGGGTTCGAAAGGGGATTGACCAACACATCTAGATTTAGGCAGTACCGATGGATTTTAGTGTTCAAATGGGGATTGAGTTAAAGGGGGTTGGGGGTAGGGTAAATTGATTACTTCCTTTGGTGATTCGGAAATGGAGCAGAAATGATTCTCGCTTTTTCCCCAGAGATGACCCTGAGTTATCAAACCCACGAAAGGACGGTGCCCTTTAAGCTAGGCTCTCAAACAAGCTTTTGCTAGAGAATTAAATTCAAGCTTTTGGTCGAATCGCAAATCAAGCTAATGTTGAAAACACTTATAATAAAAGATAGGCATGGGTATGAGGACTTGTGCTTACAACCATATATTTGTGTCAGGATAAAAAAAATGACATTAATTTGTGCTCTGGAAGTCGCCCATCAAGATGTGTTTGTTACGTACTGAAGTGGATGATGTGTCCAAATTACGTCTTGGCCAGCATGTGTCCTGCAATTTGTCCAACGGAAGGCCCTATCCGTGACGCGGGGTTGCCTCGATAATTAAGATTGTAATAATCAGACAAAAGCATTGGCCGTTTAATGACTACACCTCTTGAATCCCCAAGGATAGGATCCGTGTGACCATACTAAACATTTATGTCACTGGTGTTCAAAATAACACTTCACGGTCTCCCTGCCCTTAGCCTCTCTGTGACTCGCTCTTCATGATCCTAGGTACCTGCGGGGATGAAGAAGTTGGATATTTTAAAAATCTATTAAAAATATATTTTAAAAATTGGTTAGTATGTGTTTTATAAAAAAGTTCAGTATATATCAAAAAATTTAACTGTATATTAGAAAAATGTTTAGTGTGTATTTAAAAAATGTTAGTCTAAAGTTCATTGCATATTAAAAAATGTTCATTGTATATAGCAAAAATTACCAATATCATACAATAATATTCAGTGTGTGTTTATACAATACTGTTCAGTTTGTATGTATACAATAATGTTCAGTTTGTGTGTATACGATAATGTTCAGAGTGTATTTTTGAAATCTTCGACATATACTAAAAAGTTCAGTCTGTATGTATACGATAATGTTCAGAATGTATTTTTTAATTCTTTAAGGTATACTAAAAAGTTCAGTGTGTACTTGAAAAAAATCACCATATATTAAGAAAAAGTTCACTATATATTGCAAAACCTATATAAAAATAGAAATGTACAAAAAAAAGTGAAGAAAACCCAATATCTTTTTTGTTAGGGGAAGAAACCCCAATATCTTTTTGAGGGTAGAAAACCCAATATCTGAAAAAGATAAAAACGAAAAAACGAAACAGCAGAAAAAGTCCGGCCCGTCTGGAAGCCAGCTTCAGCGAAGCTGATCGTCGACCGGCCAGGACGTGTCTGATACTATCAGTTTAGAAAGAAATCTGGCTCCACTTTTACGCAAGTGCTTCGTTGGTCTACTGGTCCATTGCTTTTATTTCTCTGTCCGACTGACAAGTGGGACTGTGGGACCCACGCATTGGTAGATATAGAGCGTCAGGCCCGCTGTCAACCCAAGTACACGCAGTTAACAACGACAGACAGACCGTTAGAATTAACGAAAATTGTTTCGAAATGTGCTGTTAGATATAAGTTAGTGTACCATTTTTCTCGGGTTTTTTAGATTGTGTATGATTCTGCTAGTTCGTTGCAAGTTCTTGTCCTACGGATGTAATTAACTCTTAATAAAACTAGATGATCCGGTTGCGCCAATGGCGCAAGCCAGTTAGAAGCAATGTTATTAGTGAGTAAGTAGAAGATGTCGATGGAAAGATAATGCAATTTGAATTGTATTACAGATGGTAGAATGACTTAAATTGGTTTACATATAGTACAATGACTTAGAAACACGGTTATACATAGGCAGCCTCACAGCTTATTTAGGCATCTTCTTAGTCTGATTAAATCATCACCTCCTGCCCCTAGTGCCATCAAACCACAGAATTCTTGGACACCACCTTCCGATTACATTGCCAATTTTATCGAACACACTTCAACAAATTTACTGGTCATCAACAAACAGTCAAGCACAAAATTATTATCACCTAGGATTTTGGCGCTTCTTGAAAACAAAGAAATTTTTACCTTGATACTAAAGTAACCTAATTCAAATTCATTTCAGATATATTTCAGATAGTGGAAGCAACAATCATATAGATAAGTAACATAAAAAAATGGTGCTACTGAATTAGGGTAGAAAGAACAAAAATATACATAACAAAAAAGAGATATCAGATATATTTTATGTGCCCTGCACAAGGCATGTCATATGTAATTAAAGCATGGTATTTCTCAACCTCATGTCAGGTGCCAAATATTAATCCTACAACTTGAAGCTGCAAAGCTGAGACGTAACAACATATTCCTGAATCTAGTCAGCATACCTTGTTGTTGGAAGAAATTTATATCCTGATTGCTCACATTCACACATCCATCAGCGAATCCTGTAGAGCCTACCGAGTACAGATTAAGATGCAGTTAGAAGCATCTCAATGGATTAAATAAGCAATGGATGCAAAACATGTGCTCTAAGGCTGAACATATTTAGAAACTTAATAATCGAACTATATGTGTGAGCTAGTAACCTCTCTCATATGCTTTCAGATATACTGAAAAGGAAAGACTATATCTCATATCTCCTTACTATAAACCTCTAAAGCATAGGAATGAGATAGAAGAATATATGACGTACCAAAGGAATTTAATGAGCTTGCTTATGCTTTAAATCTTTCAACAACTTTGAAGACCACGTACATCCACATGGATATAATCATCAAATACACAATCAGAACAACATCATATCTGTAGCAATAAAATGGCAACTAACATGAAGTTGTGCTATCTATAAATAAAGCCGAGTATTAAAGTTCCAATGATTAGCTAGTTGCATAATTTATAAGAGTCTTGAGTACATATGATGATTCAAAAAGATAGGGCTAACTCTGTAATAACGACATATTAGCGAAAGCTGAACCCAAGAACAATCCTTGAAAAGCAAAAATTATTGTGCATCTCTACTTTTCTTTGATTCTTTTATGTCTCCTTCCAGATTTTACTATGATTGAGGTGTGTGTAAATTTGATAAGTCATACAGAACCAAATTTAGTTCTATTCTGATTCTAAACATCCTTTGAAATCTGAATTGATAGCTGCAAGTAGTAGTTGCAGATGAAATAGAATGATCGGTTTGCTTTATTTGTAAAGCGGGGAGAAAGCCTTTTTCGGTAACAGAATGATCGGTGAAGTAAGTACCTAGATGCAACACCTCATGTTAAACATGTCACTGCCATCACCGCATTGACATTCAGGTTGCTTCTTTTGATTTTCTATATAGCAAACACCTGGTATTATAAACAAAATTAATGCAATAGGAGGCCTTCATCTAAATCCAAGATCCCAAACATAGAATTCTGCATTATTATCAACTTCTCATAGCACAATTAATGACAACACAAGCGCAGGTGACTATGGTTTTATTTGCAGAACAATGGCATCATTCACATGAATGTCAAATCATGCTAAAGTTGCTAACTATCTGGGATTGGAAATGACAAACGTGAAGTAAAGGTAACTAAATCTAAGCAGCGCCAAAATAAGGAGGCAGCTAGCAATACTACCATGAATGGCTCAGGCGTGGAAAATACAGATCGAAGCAGAAACATAAATTCAGAAATAGATGAACTCAAATGCATTTGCTCAGTCTAGGCGAAAAATGGCCAAGTTAGAATAGATAAACCTTAATGAATGTGGCGACTCCAAGCATAGAACAGAAATCAGCTCGTGGACATTTAATTAAACAGGAGAGTAGCAACCGATTTTATAACAACCTATATACCACAACATTTGTTGCCTAGCTATCTTTTTCCCTAACATTTTTTCTCTCTCACTCTTTCTCCCCCTCTTAAATTCTCTCACTTCCACCAGCATACTTTACATATGTTGTTTGGACAGAAAACATAGCTGGCAATCGCACGCATATGTAGATGGATAACGCGGAGAATTAGAATCGAGGCAGACAGGTTGAAACTAATCTCACCCGACAGCAAGCAAATCGATGGTGTGGCAAAAGAAAGGGATGGCCAGCCAAAGGCCGGGAAATCTGAGCTACAACTGTTTGGGCTGAAAACATTGCCAACAATGGCAGGCATATGTAGATGGATAACACAGAGAATTAGAATCAAGGCAGACAAGTCGCAACCAATCTCGCCCGCAGCAAGCAAGTCGATAGCCTGGCAAAAGAAAGGGATTGTTAGCCAAAGGCAAGGAAATCTGAGCTACAGATTGGCGCGGCGCCACAGTGTAGTGTAGGAACATATATCATGCAGATTGACGGGCTAGATATACCATGTACAGGACCTGAGCCCAGTAGATTGATGGGCTAGAAATACCCCTGTTCATTGTTGCCTGAGCCGTCGGGTTGCGATGGCCAAGAGGTTCACCATGTTCTTGACTCTTCCTCAAGATCCTTCCTCTCTTCTTCGCATGATCCGCAAACATCCTGTTCAAAAAACATTCAAGAAATCAATATTAGATTGTCAAAGAACCTATGAAAGCAAGAGTAGAAAACTGGGAGGAAGAAGATGACAAGGCCAAAGACGTGCAACCTAGACGGGGGATGAGGGACGACGATCGGCAAGCAACGGTCGGTAGTGATGGCCGACTCCAGTCCACTGCAATGCGAGCGCAGCCTTGTTGCACCTTTCCCCGTGTCGTCCTCACGCACAACAACACCGTACCAGATCAATAACATGGAGAGTCGCTGTCTTGCAATTAAGGAAACCATTGATTGACACTGAAAAAGAATCATGAGTCTGGAGAATTGATCAGGCCTTGTCCACTCTCAAATCCATGTCCAAATAAAAAAAAATCAGCAACACAAATAACAATTTCTCTATCCCCAGTATCAGTTCTCCACTATCCAATCCATGTCCAGATCAAAACAATCAACATCAAAATCCGGATCGACCGAGCCACCACAACGACGCTGTAACTTCCTCCGGGGTCCCCTTTTCCTCGTCAAATGCCAGTAATAATAGTTTCCTAATTCGATTTGTAGGGTTTATTTAATTTCCATAATGTATATTCTTTTATTGACATCATTTAAACCAAACCATATAAAGTTCATACATTAGCATAAGATGATATGGACATAAATGATTAAAAATATGAACTATACTTTGTTTTCTTACATTAGCATTAGTGCTAGCAAACAACAAGCAAACAAGGAACAACCTTAAATTTATTAAAAACAACATTTTACTCATGGACCAGACTAAATGGTACTGTATATGATATATAGCTCCAATGAATGGATTTATAGTATGAAGGCAAAACTTTATTATAATATGAATCTGATGCATGCCCATAAAGCTGCACGATCTACATTTACATGTCAGCTTCTTGTGCAATATGACCAGACATAAAAACAAGCTGGGAGAGATAAATGTGGATCAGCAAACCGACAACAACATATATTGTTACTGTATGGAGTATATATGACTACAGTCTTATATGGTTAAAAAATAGATCATAGATAGATCTTTATAGTACGGGAAACATCAAGGCAACTCTATTAACAATGTAGAAATTAGCTTCAGTACTAAGTACTAACACGATGATTTTGAATGTAAGCAGTCAGCCACAAATTCTGTGGTACTTGCCAAACTGTGAAATCATATGAGCAGCTGCATCTTGATGCCATAAGGCTATGAAGCTACAAAATACACACACACACAATCAGGAGCCTGCAAGAGTAGGTTTCACCTTATTACATGAAAGCCATGAATTGCTATTACAAATTGTGTGCAAATGCAAGATATTTAAATGCAATATAGGGAATGAATTGTTTCATAAATGAGTAGTGCTAGGAACAGGAGGCAGAGATATACCGTTTTCCAGAGCTCATCGGTTTTGGAGTGGAAAGAGTGACACGATCTGATAATAAGGATCTGAACCCACAAGTTGGCATAGCAGAATTCTCCGAGCACTGAATTCTGCAAGTGTTCAGTAAACGGAAATCCACTTGTGATGTCTATTTATGTAAGAACAAATCCTGCATCATTCTCAAATGACTGGTATATAGAGGGTAACCAAACCAAACATGCACCAGATAGGACAAAGAAATGACCTGAAAGCAGTACATGTACATATGAACTGAATTACACTTGGCATCCTAAAGCCAACGCGTGAAAACAATGAAACGACCTGAAAACGGGAATGCAGCAAATGCAAAAGCATATAAGAATGAAGGGCTAATTAGTGATGTAAAAACGTAGACTATTTTGGCAAAAAAGCTCAATTATTTCTAGTCTCCTAATTCGGGAGCTACACATTTGCAATTCTTTCAATTTTTCTGCAATAATCTAGCAAAGTACTGCATACAAGGCCAGCGGACTAAAATATCAAAAGCCTGCTGCCCATTTCATTTGTCAAGGATGGTGCACAAGCAATAAAACAAGAAACAACATCAGTGTTTCTGGCTTGCTGCTGCACTAATACAGACAAATTAAATTGTCCACCCCAGGCTCGAGTACGCCAGCCAGCACACAACAATTATTGCAATTTTGCAATTGGTATGATAAATAATACACATGAATGCTTATGAGACAACAGTTATATGAACTTTGCTTGAGGAATTCGCCAGGAGCTCACTCACTTTGTGCTTAACAGCATCATCCCTGACGGCCGGCATTGCTACAATGAACCATGAAGCAGTGAAATAAATATTACACCCGGCCCAGAGTTCCACCTAGAAGTGTCAGGTTTGTAATCTATATTAACTGTAGATTGATGGAAGCATAAAATTGATCAAGAAAAGGAAATGATTAAAATATCTGTCTGAACCATATCATCATCGCCACTTACATGTATATGCATCATTGCCAATGAGAACAAAATACACACTGATTGATAAATGACTGTTGAGTCATTGGCACTGAAATACATAGCATAGCCGACGAAAATAGAATACACAAAACATAACCCTACATGAATAACATGCTTATCTTAGAGCATCTCCAGCCGCCCTCCCAAGAGGGCCCCCAGGAGCCTTTTTTTAGCACCGGCGATTAAAAAACGTCCCAGCCGCAACCCCAGAGTCTCGTCGAGCTGGATCTGACAAAAATTACGACCGGCGCCCGCAAGACGAACCCAGGGAACCAGGGGGGCAGTTGGGGGCGCCAGCGCTATAATTTAGCTGCACAAGGCCCACAGCCAGCCTCTCTAATCTCTCTCTCCTTCTTTTTCTGGGTAGGCCCACCATGTGATGCATGCTAAAAAGACAAGTTTCTCTCTCTCCCGCATGCCCGCCGCTCTGCTCCTCGCTCCTCTGCTCTCTCTCCTCTCTCCCCTGCTCCTCGCTCCGGCGAGCCGGCCCCGACCCGCATCTCCCCGGAGGAGCCGCAAGAGGCCGTCTCTCGCCGCCGGCCCCGTCTCCGCGGCGGACCCGCCATGACCATGGCCGCGCTCCACGGCAGACCTTGGCCTTCCCTTCCCGCTCTTGCTCATATATATATTCCCGCCCACGCTCCAGCACGGTGCACCGTCCTCTCCCGTCCCCGCACTTCGAGCAGCTCGAGCACTCGACTGCCAGTCCGGCCACTGCACGCCCTCACAATGTCTCGCGCGCTCGCCCTCGCAGCCCTCCTGCTGCTCGCCGCCCTCGCCGCGGACAACAGCGCGGAGTCCATCCCTTTCGCCAAGGAGGTCGCCGGTGGCACCGAGGCGGCCAAGAACGCCGGCATGCAGGCCGCCTCTGCGGTCGCTGGGGGCGCCACCCCGCCCATGGACCCCGACCCGGCCAGCGGCATCAAGGCCGACCCCGCACTCGCCAGACGCTGAACCATCGCCGGCCCCGTCTCCGTGCGGCCATGGTCATGGTCACAAGGCACGCATGCTTGGGCAGTTCGCGTGGCGGTGGTGGTGGGGGTACGTGCGGGGGGGCAACGAGTGGATATTTTTTCACCCCCAGGCTAAATTTTTCGCCGGCAGCCCCCCAAGCGGCGAAAAAATGCCTCCTAGGGGGCTCAACGGCCAGAGATGCTCTTATTCTTAATAGTTTCAGCTGTGTGATGATCAATATTCGAGAATAGAACAGGTTCCTTCATTACCTTGGGTCAGTGTGTTCGCGTATGCATGTTACTCGTGAGAAGCTGTGAATGGACTCATTCAGAGTAGTTGATTTGCTGCCAAACCTGGACAATAACCACCACCAATGATGGACTCAGCCTAGTGATGTAAACAGTACAAGCAGACCTCTTAATCTGTACGAACAATTTAGATTTTAAAACTAAAGAAACAGATTCGCCAACAGATCATTGTTAAAAATATTAGCTAACCAAATAGTCCTATGATGCATAGGAGCTTACTTTTCCTCAGAAATGAAAGTAAACAAACATATCATACATTGCAAGACAAATTTTAGAATCAGACACGATGGAAGAGCAGAACATGAGGGGAATATAACTTGTTTCAGAACAATATCCCGTGCATAAGAATGGCTACAGGTCTTGTGATTTTCCCTCAAGGAACTTATATATAGGTCAAACCATCAAGTTTAGTAAGTAATACAAAGCAGGTAATATTGAGTAAACAAAATCCTGAAAAGGAGCGGTTACACGAGCATATTACTGCATAAGTGGGCTGGGTCGGGGTTGTAGGCTTGTAGCATGCCATAGTCGAGAGTCAGCCGAGTTGACGAATCTCAACCATCTAATTAGAAGGCATGGAAGGACTGCAAACCAATTTGTAATTTCCCCAACCAGGAAACATGTATGTGACTTCTAATTAGATATATAATTGTACACTTAACTCCAATAGCTCAAAGGATTAGGAGCTTAAAAGCAAATCTCGAAATCCCTTGTACGAACAAAAGAATGAACTAAGATAGCAACAAGAAGAAAAGAGACAACCTGAGAAAAATTTATAGGAGCAACACACACTCCTAAAACCAGATCGAACAAGCCTTGCAATCCCCAGCAGGCCAACACCACCAATAGAGAACCCACCTGCAACATGAGCATATGAATCAAGAATAAAACAAAATCAAGAAGCAACAAAAGGAAGAAGGAATAATGCTGGATAGAGAACATGAGACCTACAACGAATCCATGGTCCAGAGAAGAAGAGGCAGAGGAAGGCGAGCAGTTGTGTTCTCCATGACGAACCAGAGCCGGCATGTTCTTTTCCCCTGTCGCTGGCCTCCTTCCTCTCCCTGCAGCTCCACTCCACCGCAGCGGGAGCCGACCCCTGCTGCTTCTTGTCCCCGTCTCCGGCTCTCCCCAACACCGGTCTGGCTGCTCCTTCTTACCGGCGAGGAGAGAGGTGGCAGATCCGTCATTTGCTCCGCTAGGCGATATGCCGGATGGAAGACGGCTGCCGTGCGGGAGCAGCAGGAGGCGGCGGAACAAGGAGCGGGGAGGAGGCATGGTCTAGGGAAGAAGAGGAGGCGGCGACGCCAGGAAGGAGAGGAGGAATCGGCGACGAGAGGAGGAGGCTGATATTTTTATGGTCAAGGTCCCACTCCCACCGCACGTTCCTATCCTCCCACGCACGCACACGGCAGTAAATTTTCTGGTCACCCATAATCACAGAAACACCACCTGATTAACTGGGTACATGGCTCATGAGCCCCACCTGCCATTGAGTACCAAAGAAGCTGGCAAGATATAATAGGAATGAACGGAGGGCCTGCTGCCACGGTGAAAATTCGTACTATGGTGAAATCATCGAGCGGCACAGCTCGTTTTGCGCTCGCAGGTGCTCTCGCTAGGCGGGTAGTGTAGCGGTGTTTATATGTTCGATGTCTATATGCATCTCCCTGATGCAGAGGCCGGGGGTCATCCTCTTTCTCGAAAAAAAAAAGAGTGACATATAACGAGAGAATGGATTATCTAATAGCTCGGAAAGGTTCGACATGTAATACTTCCACATTGTGTTACAATGATCCCTCGCACCTAAGGGTTCTCAATGTCTGAAATTGCATGTATTTTTACAAAAAATATGCACCTAAATCATTGCAAAAGTACGTATTGCCAATCAAGGATGTGTGCATATATGATGCAAAGGCCACATGCAAGGAAAAATATATCTTCAATATTCTAAAAAAACAAAGAACAAATATCTGCGTACACCAAGAACCAACCGGTACACTAAATTCACAACATGGATGTTCTGTTTTGGTGCTGTTGTGGCATCAGATGATCTAGTAAATTAGTAACACATTCATTCAATGACTAACAACAGTTCATGATCCCTTGTAGATGAACTCCGTAGCAAGGTCGTGCAGCACAATACGGTAACCAGCTACATCTACCTTTTACATACAACTCTTCTGAATTTGTAGCATGTGAGGTCAAAAGGTCATGGCAATACACTCCTCTCTTACGGCTGCAAAGAGGTCAGAGTTCATGTATCTCTCGCCCCCGCTCGGGAACATGGTCACAATCATCTTCCCCTTGTTCTCTTCTCTCGCCGCAACCTGAAAATATATTTTGATTTCGAAGGGTTACTAGCGATCAGGAAGAGAAATCTTAAGATAACAAAAGGAAAGTTTGCCCCAGACTGGTTCTCGGTGATGTAAGCACCTTCAAGCAAGCCGCCAAGTTTCCCCCCGATGATATGCCCACAAGTAGGCCCTCTTCCATTGCCAACCTCCTTGCGTTCACCATTGCTTCCTCGGTGGTCACGGTAAGCACCTCATCGATGACCGAGCTGTCCAAGATTTCAGGCAAGAATCCCGGCCCTATTCCCTGGATTTTATGTTTGCCTCGCTCCCCACCTGAACAACAACAAGCAAGGCAGTAGTGTCAGTGTCACTGTCACGGAAGGTACTATTTTGATGCTGTTCGGGTGATTTTAGTAACCCGTGCCACAAAACCTGAAGCAAATGTGGAGTCATATAATTATCTGGAATACGATGATTTCGTGTTGACAAGTGAAATATTGTATTTTCTAAATGAAAAGGATGGCGACTGAAACTAATGGACTGACAAGTAAACAACAAGCAGAGTTACACCTGATTAGAGAAGTACTTCATTTTTTAGCAAATATTAGATGCCAAATCATTTTGCATATTCTCTAAAATAAATATCATCTCACACAATGTTCTGGTACTCTAATTCTTTGAAGCATAGAAACATTACAAAATAATAATCTGGCCCTAATAGTCATTAATGATGATTTTCAAGGAACATGGGGCAAGTAGCTGTTTGTTGATGATTTAACCTGAAATAACTGGACTCTCTGCAGGTTCCACACAGATGATCTTCACGTTTGGATTTTGCATCTTCAAATACTTCCCAACACCAGATACCGTGCCTCCTGAGCCTGAACCTGCAACAAATATGTCCACCTTGCCAGCAGTATCCTTCCAAATCTCGGGTCCTGAAAATTGGGCACGTCTTTAAAAGTTACTAAATTGCAACAATATCTGTCCTTAATTATGAACATCATGTGTCAAGTCATCTCGAGACAGTACCCGTCCATCGAATGTGTGCCTCGGGGTTTGCTGGATTCGAGAACTGATCAAGAACATGTACATTGGGCAATTCTTTCTTGAGCTGTTCGACCTTTTCGACTTGTCCCGGAAACCCAAGTGCTGGATCTGCAATTTAGTCACACCAAATGGAGCAAGTCACCAATAATAGAAATCATAGTAATTGGCCATTGTAAGCAACTCTATGCAAGGCAAATCAGAACTAAGCAAGCAAGTAAGCTTCCTCTGTTTTTCTTCTTCTTTTGAGATAGGAGTCAACTAAGCTGATGCTATCTATTTTCATCTTACCGGTTATGTACAACTAAGATGCTATCTATCTCAAGCTTACCAGTTATGAACAACTCAGCACCCATGTATCTCAACAAGATCTGCTTATCCAGCGAATACTGGCCCGGCATCACCGCGACAAACCTGTACCCTTTGCTCAAAGCAATGAGAACCAGCCCTAGCCCCAAATTACCACTTGTCGGCTCCACTAGAGTCGTGACACCAGGTGAAATCAGCCCTTTCTCTTCGGCGTCTTCTATCATCCTGAAGGATACATAAAGAAGCAGACACATCATAAGCTCATAATTCCTGTACTTACCATATGTTTTAGTGTTCTGACAACAGCAAGACTGTGTACCTGTTGATCAGAAGCTGAAGTTACTAATTTCTTGTAAAAAAAGTCTTATTGCTACCACTAGTCCCAAGTCCCAACAACCAAACTAAAACAGATAAACTATCTCAACTGTAAAGCAGTTCATACAATCAAACAGTAGAAAAGGGTGGCTTACTGAAGGTTTGTGAGCTCTTAGATCAACAGTATCGTCCACCTCACTTGCTCAACTGGCACAAACAAATCTAGCTCTCCAATCTAATCTCATCCCAAGATTTGTTAAAAGAAACGAGCCTAATCTAGCAGTACCTGAGAGCGCTGCGGTCCTTGACGGAGCAGAGGGGCTGGTAGGCCTCGATCTTGCCGACGATGCGGGCACCCACCCCCTCCTTGCCGGCGACCCGCTTCAGCTCGATCAGCGGCGTCCAACCTATCAGCTGAAGCAAACCAATCTCAATGCAACTCAATCTCGGTGAATCTGCTCCGAGAGGAGGAGGAGGTTTGCCTGGGTGACGTCGGAGGCGATGTGTTCCTCCTGCCCGGTTCCGCCGCCGGCGAGCAGGGAAGGGACCCCTCTCCGGCCAGCCCCCTCCGCCTCCTCCGCCCCCGGCGCCATGGATGGATGCTCTTCTCGCTGGAGGAGAGGCAGGGCAGCTAGCGCAGCGACGGCTGATGAATCTGCGCTGCAAGTTGTCAAATTGTCATTTGTTTTTGTCTCTTTTTTTTTTTGAGCTTGAGTGGCTGCGCGCCCCAGCTCCGACCCATGGCTGTTAGTTTAATCAAGAACGTGTCTTTTCGCGTGGAACAGCCGAGGAGTACTCACTACAAGCACCTTAAAAGAAATGTTTAATTCATGAGTCATAAGTTGTAACATGAGCAAACTTGTAGAGCCTCGCGTTGTAATTAATTGCTAAACAAACTTGAAAAATATGTAACTTTTGACTCGAGACGTCAAATCACTTTGATGTATGAGAGCTAAATTCAAATATCAACTTATCCAACCCTAAAACATGCTAGATCTTCTATAACTAATTTTACTTAGGCGAAAAGTTGCAGTTTGAAATCTGATGTGTCATTCCAAAAAAAAATCAACATAGATAATAGTTTCGTCCATGTTTTCCTTTGGCTTGTTCATTGGTTTAACTTCTATGTCAGACACAACTTTGCACGTTGATACGTTGATCATGAACTGGTTCATGTAATGTACTCCCCCGTCTGGAAATACTTGCCGGAGAAATGGATAAAAATGTATCTAGATGCAAACCCATTTTAACCCATTTCTCCGACAAGTATTTCCGGACGGGGAGAGTATATTGGATCTTTGAGCCCACCCTTCCTTTTTATCCTTATTCACCACTTGGTGGATCAATGCAACATACATCATAAAAATCTGCTCCATATAACTCATACTTTTCTAGTCAAATTTGTGATCAAATTCAAACTTAAATCCAAGGGTTCACATATTTGAAAGGAATGAATACTATTTTTCAACGGGTGTCCCACCAACGTTCTTAGACAATTGGTTTCATTAACCGCTAGTCCATGCAGATGAGCTGTTTTATTCGTGTTATGCAAACAACCGTTGCTACGAAAGTGATAGACAAGCCTCGTCAAATTATCTTTGACGTGATAAGAAAATGCGAGGATGCGATCGTAGTCTTCTACGACGGACCCTATCCAGCCTCGACAAAGATGACGACCAAGAATTCGCCGGTGGTGACCGCGATGAAATTGGCAGCATGGTTCTTCCACATAACGTGCACAGTAATCTCCATAGTGTGGCAAAAAGAACCCCCCCCCCTCCTTTCCATCTTTCCACTCCCACATGTGTGGCTTTGTTACTATCGGAGGTATCAGCCAACTATTATAGAAGTGTTTCCCTTTTGCGGAATATTATAGAAGTAATTAAAGAAGTGACAATACTGAAGACTTGTATTAAACACATTGCATGTTTTTGGACACTGCATCGTCACTGGTACATAGAGGAACAATGTAAAACCTTTAGCATTGAGGCGGTTCGAAAACTGCTTGGAATAATTTACTCGGCACAACGGTTTACAGGGGAAAACAACGCAAATGCTTAAGTATTATAGCGGTTTGCTGCAGAACCGCCTCCAATACTTAAGTGTCGAAAGCAATTTCTTCTTCAAAATCACATGTATTGATCTTTCCGGGCTAAAATTTAACTCTTATTTTGTACCCACCCCTGCATTCCAAATCAATTCACAGCAAACATCCATCACACATTAATGATATGTGTTATACACATCCACATTCGTCTCATAGTTGCATACTTGCATTCCATTTCATAATACATTCATATATTTTCAAATGTCTGCAACAAACATATGCGGCAATATTCAAAAATCTAAAGGTTGTATTGAGCAAACAAAAGAAATAATTATTTATATTTTGTTGATTATGTTTCTACTGTGGATTCTATCGGCACTCGTGCCAATTGATAGAAGAGTCTTGACATCAATCACTCTACATTGTGTCAACGCCATAGATGTATCTTCTTGACCTCTATCAAGAGATAACTTCTACTAATATGGTCATGGCTTTCTCGCCTCTCGCAAGATCGGATCGTGCGAGAGGTCGCATACCCACCAAACCCAACATAATGGGCCACTCCACCTCACTTCCTTAGTCTGGTTATGGTGGTGTTACCATGCCCTCCTTCTTGGACTCAACTGTGGTCGTGGTGGAACCCGTGTCAAACCCCTTATGCTCGCCCCTTACGGGGATGATGGTGGCAGAGGAGGAGTGTTAGGACCCCGATCCTAAGTCACACCGATCTAGCATGTAACACATCATATCACTTTGCGGCCTCACGCACGGTATTCCCACGGGTGCCACCTTACCTGGCCCGGGACCGTTTGCGCCTTTTGGCTCACGTATATGATAGTGGGAGTAACATATAGTAGTATCATGCATATGATACTAGTGTATAATACTACATCTATAATGCATAGTAATATAAAGTAGTACTACCTCCGTCCTGGTTTATAGGTCCCATTTGTAGTTTGTGCCAAATTTTGATCAAAGATTTAACTAACAAAATGTTAATGCACGTCAACAAAAATTATGTCGTTGGATTCGTATTTGAACATACTTTTTAATGATATAATTTTTTGTGACATGCATGAACATTTTGTTAGTTTAATCTATGGTCAAAATTTGACACGAAATACAATGAGGACCAATAAACCAGAACGGAGGTAGTATCATAGATGGTCTTATTTATTGCTACTAGCATAACATTTATTATGTTACCGTATCTACCTATGTTACTATGACCCCCTCTCTTTTTTTTAATTATCTGCCACATAAGCATGTTTGGGAGTCTCAAGTACATGTTACTACTTATGTTACCACCACTATGGCCAGCCTTATACTACGAGCACCTTAAAATGAATCATTAATTCATGAATCACAAGCTGTAGCATGAGCAAATTTATAGAGCCTCGCGCTGTAATTAATTGCTAAACAAGCTTGAAAAATATGTAACTTTTGACTCGAGACGTCAAATCACTTTGATGTATGAGAGCTAACTTCAAATATCAACTTATCCAACCCTAAAACATGCTAGATCTTCTATAGTTAAATTTACTTAGGTGGAAAGTTGCAGTTTGAAATCTGATGTGTCATTCCGGAAAAAAATCAACATACATAATAGTTTTGTCCATGTTTCCCTTTGGCTTGTTCATTGGTTTAACTTTTATGTCAGACACAACTTTGCACATTGATGCGTTGATCATGAACTAGTTCATATAATGTATTCCCCCGTCTGAAAATACTTGTCGGAGAAATTGATAAAAATGTATCTAAACGCAAATCCATTTTAATCCATTTCTCCGACAAGTATTTCCGGACAGGGAGAGTATATTGGATCTTTGAGCCCACCTTTCCTTTTTATCCTTATTCACCACTGGGTGGATCAATGCAACATACATCATAAAAATCTACTCCATATAACTCATACTTTTCTAGTCAAATTTGTGATCAAATTCAAACTTAAATCCAAGGGGTTCACATATTTGAAAGGAATGAATACTATTCTTCAACGGGTGTCCAACCAACGTTCTTGGAAAATTGGTTTCATTAACCGCTAGTCCATGCACATGAGCTGTTTTATTCGTGTTATGCAATCAATCGTTGCTACCAAAGTGATAGACCAGCCTCGTCAAATTATCTTCGACGTGATAAGAAAATGCGAGGATGTGATCGTAGTCTTCTTTGACGGGCCCTATCCAGCCTCGACAAAGATGACGACCAAGAATTCGCCGGTGGTGACCGCGATGAAATTGGTGGCATGGTTCTTCCACATATTGTGCACAGTAATCTCCATAGTGTGGCAAAAAGAACACCCCCCCTCATTTCCATCTTTCCACTCCCACATGTGTGGCTTTGTTACTACTGGAGGTATCAGCCAACTATTATACAAGTGTTTCACTTTTGCGGAATATTATAGAAGTAATTAAAGAAGTGGCAATACTGAAGACTTGTATTTAAACACATTGCATGCTTTTGGACACTGCATCGTCACTGGTACATAATAGAGCAACAATGTAAAACCTTTAGCATTGAGGCGGTTTGCAAACTGCTTGGAATAATTTACTCGGCACAACGGTTTATAGGGGAAAACAACGCAAATGCTTAAGTATTATAGACAGTTTGCTGCAGAACCGCCTGTCGTGGTTCTAAGTCTGACAGTGATGTAGGGGGGTAAGTATGGAGAGACTAGGTCTTAGCTATGTAGAAGCTGTAAGCACACAAAGATGTACGAGTTCAGGCCCTTCTCAGAGGAAGTAAAAGCCCTACGTCTCGGTGCCCGGAGGCCGTCGACTGGATTATATGTGTGAGAATGACAGGGGTGCGAACCCTTGATACTGAGGAGGGGGTGGCTTATATAGAGTTCGCCAGTCCTCTCCTACCCTCAGTAATGCAGGGTTTAAGGTACATTAAGGTTGGGCGTTACTGGTAACGCCCCTAATAAAGTGCTATGATGACCATAAAGGCTACTTAATGACCGACCGTTTGCCTGCGGATTGACTTTGGATCTCCTGGCAGTCGAGTGGTTGGCTCAGCAGTCGAGTGATAGCTTCTTGGTCGAGTGTCTTGAACCCGTCGAGTGGGTACCTTCAGGTCGATTGAAAGGTGACTTCTTCTAAGGATGTCCTTGGGTAGGGCTCTTAGGACAGGTCTGTGCCCCTACCCTAGGTACATAGCTTCATCATTAGCCCCCGAATGGATCGAGGTTAGAGTGGGGAAAGGGTTGGAGATCTTTCCGACTGGTTCTTTGTGCCACATGAGTGCCTTGTTTTGGATCAATCGTCACGGATGACATCATCAACCTTCTTCAGTCGCCTTGATCCATTTCAGGCCTTTCGTCGAGTGAATTTCCTTGCCTGTGACGTTCCGAATGATGGTGTGAAAGGGATCTTCTGCCTGACGAATTGTTCTGCAACCCGCGGATTTCGCGGGATTTGAATTTCGGGAAGCGCGCGGGACGGGAGCGGCCGCAGTAATCGGATGTGATAAGGCGGAAGCTCCTCGATTTCCGTGCCACCTTTTTCGCCACGTACTGCGCGCGCGTCTGCTACGGGATTTGACTGGATAGCCTGGGCCTACCAGTCAGCCACTCGGAAGCGGCCTCTTGTAAGTCGTCGGCTCAGGGTTTCCAAACAGTGTGCTCTCCCCTTTCTTTCTCCCTTCGCAAGGTCCTCCGCCACCTCTGCTCTCACCCTAGCGCCGCAGGTCCGTTCGAGCTCCGCCGGCGACGATGGTGAAGGACAAGACGTCCGCTCTGGAGCGCGCAAAGAAGGCAGCGGTGCAGGGGAAAGGGAAGAAGTCCGCTCGGGGCGGATCTTCCTCAAGGACTGCTCTGCCCAAGGGCTGGATCCAGGGCGACTGGATGCCGTCCGTGATTCGGCAGGAAGATCTTGACGACATGGTCGAGGGAGGTGTCATTCTTCACGAAGCTGCGCGTCTCCCGGGGGGAGAAGTCGAACCTCAACCCCTTGATGGTGAGTGCGTCCTTCTGACGCCCGGATAATCAAGCTACAGTAAACCTCTGCTAATGTTGCCACGTCACCTCGATTACTGTTGCTAATCTCGCGTTAGTTCGAAAACCGATTAGGAATTCATCTTCAAATTAAAAACAAACAACAAAAGTTTTCAAACGCTAAAAACTAAAATGTTCACAATATAAAATTTACCCAAGCTGTTATTACAATAAAACCAACACTTCAGAAACTCCAGAAACGCCCCTAGGAATTAAAACAGTGGACCAACAGCACATCACTTGGCCTTTTCGCTTTCTAAAAATGATTAAACCTTTTTGAAAGACCTTTAGCTTTTTGTGGCATTGCTATATAATGCAATGATGTTCATGTGACAAGCTACATGATTTACAAAAGTCCTTTGGTGGTTAGGCAATTAACAAACCAGAGCAAAAATAAAATAAAAACTATAGAAAAAAAAGAAAACAACAGACCCCCACCCCTCGCCGGGCCTCGTGGCCCAACTGGCCTTGGCTGCCCGAACAGGCCGGCCCACCCCGACCCCCCTGCTTAACCCCCTCCCCCAACCGAACCTTAGAGCCACACCCACGTTTCCCCACTCCACGATCTGGATCGGGATCGCCCCGATCCCGCGCCACCCCGCGACCTCGACGACAGCGCCCGTCGCTGGCGTCGCCTTGCTGCCGTCGCCTCATCTCCCTCCGGGCACCTCCCGTTCTCCCCTCCTCTGCGCCCCCCGAATTGGATCGGGGGGATCGAACCGCCGCCACCGCCGCGGCCTGCCTCGTCGACGGCCACCTCGTCGGACTGCCTCCTCGACATCGTCGTCCCCGTCTACCTCCCCACGCCCTGCTGCCTTTCCCTACCGCCCCTGTGAGCTACTCCCCCTCGCTACTTTCCTCGCACACACACGTCGCCCGTGCATGGCCATGCACCCGCGCTGTTCCTTCGTTGTCACCGACCCTCTTGGCTCCAGCGCGTGCGCACCGCACCAGCCGTCCCCGCGCCGAACCGCTCCGCAGTGCACTGTTGCTGCTACGCCCGTCCTGCGGCCACGCCGGCGCGCGGCCTTGTGCGCTGCCGTCCGCCCCGCCCTCTGCTACCGCCGCCTCGCTCGCAGTCGGCGGTCCACTCCCTCACCCCCTGACCCGCGCCTAGCCTCCGTCCTGTGTGCGGTCCCGCCTCTGCCTGTGCCGCCACTGCCCGCCGCGGTCACCCCTCTGGTGCCTCCCCTAGCCCTGGACGCCGGCGCCGGCGTGCGCCGTGCGTGCCCAGCACCCCTCGGGCATGCGCCCGTTCAAGCTGTGCCTGTTAACCGCACACCCGAACCCACTATGGCCCTTAGGGCCAATGACATGTGGGGCCCAGGCCCTAGAATGAAAATTAAAAAAAGATTTCAAAAAAATTAAAATAAATAATTATTAATTAGTTAATTAATTAAAGAATTAATTAACTTAATTAATCCTGATTAGATTAACCTAATCACCTAGTTTAGTTAATTAATCTATTAGGTGAGTTAACAGTTAATGACATGTTGGACCCACATGTCAGATTGACCCAGTCAACCCTGTTGACTGCTGACATCATGACGACATCATGATGATGTCAGCATACACTATTCTGGATAATGTTAATTTGAAATAATTAAATAAATCCTATAAATGATTAAATCCTTTTAAAATTAATATAAATAAATCGTAGCTCGGATGAAATTACTTTCTACATGAAAGTTGCTCAGAACGACGAGACTAATCCGGATACGCAGCCCGTTTGTCCGCCACACACCCCTAACATATCAAACTCGCAACTTTCCCCCTCCGGCTCCTCTGCCCGAAAACACGAAACACCGGGAAAACTTTCCCGGATGTTTTCCCCCTTCGCCGGTATCACCGCATACCGCGATAGGGCACCCCTAGCACCGATACTTGTCATGTCATGCATCACTATGCATCTGCTTGCTTAAATATTTATTGTTTCTTCCCCCTCTTCTCTCGCTAGACACCGAGACCGACGCCGCTGCTACCCAGTACGACTACGGAGTTGACGACCCCTCTCTCTTGCCAGAGCAACCAGGCAAGCCCCCCCTTGATCACCGGATATCGCCCACTCTTCTCTATACTGCTTGCATTAGAGTAGTGTAGCATGTTACTGCTTTCCGTTATTCCTATCCTGATGCATAGCCTGTCCTTGTTACTACTGTTGTTACCTTTACCTGCAATCCTACCAGCTTAGTATAGGATGCTAGTTTCCATCAGTGGCCCTACATTCTTGTCCGTCTGCTGTGCTATACTATTGGGCCGTGATCACTCGGGAGTTGAACACGGGTATATACTACTTTATACATGATACATGTGGTAACTAAAGTCGGGTCGGCTCGAGGAGCACCCGCGAGTGATTCACGGATTGGGGGCTGAAAGGACCTTTGTCCCAACGGCCCTTTGTGTGGATCTTTGTGGCGGAGCGACAGGGCAGGTTGAGGTCACCTAGGAGAGAGGTGGGCCCGGCCCTATCGGCGTTCGCGGATACTTAACACGCTTAACGAGATCTGGGTATTTGATCTGAGTCTGGCCATTTGGTCTATATGCACTAACCAGCTATGCGGGAAAGATATGGGCACTCGGCGTCATGGTATTAGCCGAAGCCTTCGTGAGGTCAGCGACTGAGCGGCGCGCGCCGGGTTGGACCGCTAACGTGACTTCCTTTGTAATGGAGGTTGCTAGGTCTGCTCTCCGGCCGCGTACGCAACGTGCAGGTGTGCTCGGGGCGATGGGCCCAGACCCCTGCGCGCTTAGGTTTAGACCGGCGTGCTGACCTCTCTGTTGTGCCTAGGTGGGGCTGTGACGTGTTGATCTTCCGAGGCCGGGCATGACCTAGGAAAGTGTGTCCGGCCAAATGGGATCAAGCGTGTTGGGTTATGTGGTGCACCCCTGCAGGGAAGTTTATCTATTCGAATAGCCGTGTCCCTCGGTAAAAGGACGACCCGGAGTTGTACCTTGACCTTATGACAACTAGAACCGGATACTTAATAAAACACACCCTTCCAAGTGCCAGATACAACCCGGTGATCGCTCTCTAACAGGGCATCGAGGAGGGGATCGCCGGGTAGGATTATGCTATACGATGCTACTTGGAGGACTTCAGTCTACTCTCTTCTACCTGCTGCAAGACGAAGGCGACCAGAAGTGTAGTCTTCGATAAGACTAGCTACCCCCCTCTTATTCTGGCATTCTGCAGTTCAGTCCACTGATATGACCCTTTACACATATATCCATGCATATGTAGTGTAGCTCCTTGCTTGCGAGTACTTTGGATGAGTACTCACGGTTGCTTTTCTCCCCCTTTTCCCCCTTTCCCTACTACCCGGTTGCCGCAACCAGATGCTGGAGCCCAGGATCCAGACGCCACCGTCGATGATGACTCCTACTACGCTGGAGGTGCCTACTACTACGTGCTGCCCGCTGACGACGACCAGGAGTAGTTTAGGAGGATCCCAGGCAGGAGGCATGCGCCTCTTTCGATCTGTATCCCAGTTTGTGCTAGCCTTCTTAAGGCAAACTTGTTTAACTTATGTCTGTACTCAGATATTGTTGCTTCCGTTGACTCGTCTATGATCGAGCACTTGTATTCGAGCCCTCGAGGCCCCTGGCTTGTATTATGATGCTTGTATGACTTATTTATGTTTTAGAGTTGTGTTGTGATATCTTCCCGTGAGTCCCTAATCATGATCGTACACATTTGCGTGCATGATTAGTGTACGATTGAATCGGGGGCGTCACAAGTTGGTATCAGAGCCGACTGCTTGTAGGAATCCCCCTTCCAACTCCTTGGCCGAAGTCGAGTCTAGACATTGCAAAAACTTTTACTGACATGGTTGTGTGTCTTACGGGCACACGTCGCCATCGGGTGGTATTAGGATCTTTTACTCCTCGATCTTTACTCTGGGATTCTGAACTCTCTTCTATTCAGGTAAAACGATTTTTACTAAAATCTAACTTTAGGTTCTCGAAAATACTTTCTCCCGGAGAGCCCCTTTAGTCCAGATGATCGCCGGCTTCACCAGAAGATTTCGAAGATACTCTCCGATATTCTCTCTAGACCTTGTGCCCGTTGCTTTTGCAATTCCCTTCCACCGAAATATCCCTATGGATAAATGCTTACACCTGTCGTGCTTACCTTTATTCCTAGTCGATCTTGTTATTACAAGATACCCCGAGAATATTTTGTGCCTACTGCCTTGCAGTTCTTTGCCACCTGAATACCCCTAAGAGTAATTTCTCGCACTTTCCGAGTATCCGCTCATCCCCAGTTGTTCAGGTGATTCACAAAAGTCTTTGAAATACTATTCAATCCTCTGAAAATCCTTAGCAACTAATGCTCTTCAAATACTTGTATGCTTACATTATGGATGCTCCCATATCACTAGCAATATTCACTAGTATCTTTTGACACCGTCATTTTGATCCTATTGATTCAACATGTGTGCGAATGCACACAATCATCTATCAACCCTTCTAAATTATCTTTCCGGCTCAGACATCCTTTTAAACATGAGTTGGTTCCCGACCAGTCGGATTGCCATCGATTGTACCCCTAAGCCTACGCAACTTATCCATCCTTAATAAGAGCGTTTGCTCCTTTTCCCTTGATCGGAAATCATAATCCTTTTGCATTTGAGCTTTGAATTAGTCAATTGTTTCTATAGTCTGATCTCCTTGCATTGTTTATTCCTCTGGTTGAGTACCGATGCCCACATCAGATCCCTTGAGGACCATCGGGTCCTTTGTTGGATTTACCCGACAGTGTCCTTCATATTCAAATAACGTTGTGAGTCTTTCCACGGATATATAAAGCCTTGGGTAAGTTGTATCCTCTGTTTTCTCAACCATGCTCTGTTTTCGAGCTGGTGGTATTTACTATTGAAGCTTGTGGTATATGTTTCCATGATACCCTGACGGGTTGAACCTATGCCTTCCTTAATATGTGTGAACTCAGAAGTTTTCACTAGTCATACTCCTCTGGTATTTCACTAGGTAAAACTTTCAACACTAATGCCTTTATCAAAGCGAGAAGTGAATGGAAGGTTATACATTGAGGAAGTGGGAGTCGACCTTGAACCTTGCGTTCATGCCCGTGGACACGATGTATAACTTATCATGGAAGCTGCTCGTAAAAATAATTACCCCCTTGATATAAGTTCATCTTGTATCCGTGGTTCGGTCATTTATGATCGTGGTTTCCGACCATGTTCTCCTTTAAATACCATTTCTCGTGCAAGTTTAAGCACTTGCCTTCTGTGGATCAATACCCCAGTCCAACCTTTACTTTGATCTACCTTCGATTATACCCTCTGGTACCTCGAGGACATCACGGAACTACATAACTTCTTATGAGTTCTTCATCAAATATTATTCTCGCCGATTCCAGTCCCCCTCGGGTTCTGAGTTAATAGTCACTCGAGAACACCGATAAGTGAATCGATCCGCACTCCGATTAAATAACTCAAGTAATTTTTGTTGCTTATGAGTTTAATAATCCTTCAAGTCATTCATAGCCTGATCGGCTATATCTTTATCGTGCAACTTTTTAACGGTGCTACCTGGCCTTATTTCCAGAACATAAATTTCGACAGTGAGCTAATCTTACAATCGATCTTCCTCGTCATATCAGTTCGCCTTGAACAACAAGCTTGATTTCAAGTTTGTGTCCTACCCATGGTTCCAATAACCTTCCGCTTCATCATTCCTTTGACTTGATGTCGTCGCTGATGGATTACATCTTCATGAAATCTCTCGACAAATGTGTCATGGTCATCATCAACCTTATGATCTCTTCCAGGATATCAATTGAATTCATGATGAGAAATGCCATCCTTGCCCTTGATGATCTGTATTATCATCGACCACTTTATTGGCTTCCCACCAACACCAGCTTGTTTGTGTTTGGTGTTATACCTTGAGTTCCTTGCTATCCAGTAGTTGTTCTTCTTTACCTTGGAACATTAACATCTCTTATATCCTCAATGTTGTGAGAATTTCACCACCTCTTAAGAATTCTTGGTATGGTGATACTTCTCACCATCACCATTCTTTCGTGGGTCCTCGTGTTGATTCCAACTGTGGTACCAACAAGTGGGCGGTGTTGTTTGGATTCTGCCCTTCTAGCAACCCTATTGCTTTGAAGTTAATGGTCGGCCGTTCATTCTTAGACTATTGACTATTGAATCACCATTCTGACGTTGGTCGTGCAACCCAACCATATTTCGGGTGCACCTTTTCAACCAATGTTTAACTGTGTATGTTTTCCTCGAGCATACCTCATTATATCATTTGATCCGAAAAATATTATCTCCTTGTTCAGGTAAGTGTGGAGATCCATCCTTTGAAAATTTCAATGAATTGTCGCTGAGTTCATCATCCACCTCCTCATCCTCTCGTTGGTCTACTGATGAACTCTTGTTTCGGAACTCGCTTTCATAGTTCATTCCCCGAAAATCTTATAATATCTTCTCGACAATTTGTGTTGCACCTTTCTTCTCAAGCATTCTGAGTCTGAGTTATCCCGACACCAATCAGATCTGAACTTCGGTCAGATATGATGATTGGAACATATTCCCAAGAGTTATAACAATGGTCTTTATGTGACCCGGTAAGGTGATTTCTTGCCTAGCACACCTGGCCGAAGGACCTATTGTTATGGTTCTTCCTTTTTAGCAAGGTTATCCATTCTTCCATGAGTAAACTATAAGACTTATTCTATGAGTTGTTCCTGATGGATCCTTTGTGCATCCAAATTCTGACCCTTACTTGATGGCCATGTCAATGCTATCTCGAAGCATGTATGTGCTACTCCTATCATCGATAAGAACACTTGAAGCACAATGCTAAATTTTCTTAATAAAATTATCCAAACAGCGTTGTATGGATAATGTCATGAAATTTCTCTCCCCTACCTAAAAGGTTGTCTACATTATATCCTGTCATGGATATCATGCTCTGCTTGTTCTTGGGAAGGGTATACCCCTGGTATATGTGTGAAACACATTATCCTTTCCATTGTTCTGTTTGATCTGATGATCACATTTCCCTTCCATTGATTTGTTCAACCTTCCTTATGATCCACATGATCTAAGCAGTAATATTCTTCTGCTTATGTAAACACCTTGGTGTACAATTCTGTCAGTAAGACCCTATTGCTTTTGTTGATGACATTCCGGTAACCACCGATGGACGAGAACCTCGCCTATTGGTCCGCCTCGTTTCAACGAGTAGGAAAATGGTTCTCTTCGTCCCTCGCCCTTGGTATCGATGTTGTTGCCGACATAACTGACAGGCTACCCTATGACATGCCTTGCTATCATGACCGTGCAAGATGTTAGACCCCTTCCTACTTTTAACCCACATGGTGGGCCCATAACCCACAGTTTCATAGGATCAAAACCTGACTCTCCTGTACACCCCATGTTCCCAAAGTTATTCCTCGCGCGTGTTCTCGTATGTAATTCACGAGCCACCTTCCGATGAGATCATCAATTCTGGTATCAGACGCAATACTTATTCCCATTGCTCTGAACCCCTTTCACACTTTGTTTCAGGCAACGAACGATTTCCTACGCTTGAAACTTCTAATTTGCACCTTCTTACTTTACTCTCGATATTGTCTTAAATTTCAATTCGAGAGTTACTTTCCGCCACCTTCCTCGTTGTTGTCTACCGGATAGTCTACCCTGCAGAGGTCCACTCTTCCGGTATACCCCCTTATTCTTTCGATAGTATGATGAAGACTCCGGAGGAAGGATGGTCACTTCATCATGATGACCTGGAGCCGAGAAATGAAGACATCACCAAAAGGGATCAACTACTTCAGGAAGTGCAACAAAGACCGAGAAGACCCATTAAAATTTCGTAACCAATCCCTCCCCCTTGCTCTACCTCTTAAATCTCGGGACGAGATTTCTTGTAGTGGAGGAGAATTGTGACGCCCGGATAATCAAGCTACAGTAAACCTCTGCTAATGTTGCCACGTCACCTCGATTACTGTTGCTAATCTCGCGTTAGTTCGAAAACCGATTAGGAATTCATCTTCAAATTAAAAACAAACAACAAAAGTTTTCAAACGCTAAAAACTAAAATGTTCACAATATAAAATTTACCCAAGCTGTTATTACAATAAAACCAACACTTTAGAAACTCCAGAAACGCCCCTAGGAATTAAAACAGTGGACCAACAGCACATCACTTGGCCTTTTCGCTTTCTAAAAATGATTAAACCTTTTTGAAAGACCTTCAGCTTTTTGTGGCATTGCTATATAATGCAATGATGTTCATGTGACAAGCTACATGATTTACAAAAGTCCTTTGGTGGTTAGGCAATTAACAAACCAGAGCAAAATAAAATAAAAACTATAGAAAAAAAAGAAAACAACAGACCCCCACCCCTCGCCGGGCCTCGTGACCCAACTGGCCTTAGCCGCCTGAACAGGCCGGCCCACCCCGACCCCCCTGCTTAACCCCCTCCCCCAACCGAACCCTAGAGCCACACCCACGTTTCCCCACTCCACGATCTGGATCGGGATCGCCCCGATCCGCGCCATCCCGCGACCTCGACGACGGCGCCCTTCGCCGGCGTCGCCTTGCTGCCGTCGCCTCATCTCCCTCCGGGCACCTCCCGTTCTCCCCTCCTCTGCACGCCCCAAATTGGATCGGGGGGATCGAACCGCCACCACCGCCGCGGCCTGCCTCGTCGACGACCACCTCGCCGGACTGCCTCCTCGATGCCGTCGTCCCCGTCTACCTCCCCACGCCCTGCTGCCTTTCCCTACCGCCCCTGTGAGATACTCCCCCTCGCTACTTTCCTCGCACACACACGTCGCCCGTGCGCGGCCATGCACCCGCGCTGTTCCGTCGTGGTCACCGACCCTCTTGGCTCCAGCGCGTGCGCACCGCACCAGCCGTCCCCGCGCCAAACGCTCCGCAGTGCACTGTTGTTGCTACGCCCGTCCTGCGGCCACGCCGGCGCGCCGCCTTGTGCGTTGCCGTCCGACTCGCCCTCTGCTACCGCCGCCTCGCTCGCAGTCGGCGGTCCACTCCCTCACCCCCTGACTTGCGCCTTGCCTCCGTCCTGTGTGTGGTCCCGCCTCTGCCTGTGCCGCCACTGCCCGCCGCGGTCACCCCTCTGCCTCCTCCCCTAGCCCTGGACGCCGGCGCCGGCGTGCGTCGTGCGTGCCCAGCACCCCTCGGGCATGCGCCTGTTCGAGCTGTGCCCGTTAACCGCACACCCGAACCCACTATGGCCCTTAGGGCCAATGACATGTGGGGCCCAGGCCCTAGAACGAAAATTAAAAAAAATATTTCAAAAAAATATAAAATAAGTATTAGTTAGTTAATTAATTAAAGAATTAATTAACTTAATTAATCCTCATTAGATTAACCTAATCACCTAGTTTAGAATTAATCTATTAGGTTAGTTAACAGTTAATGACATGCGGGACCCACATGTCAGATTGACGCAGTCAACCCTGTTGACTGCTGACATCATGACAACGTCATGATGATGTCAGCATACACTATTCTGGATAATGTTAATTTGAAATAATTAAATAAATCCTATAAATGATTAAATCCTTTTAAAATTAATATAAAATAAACCGTAGCTCGGATGAAATTACTTTCTACATGAAAGTTGCTCAGAACGACGAGACGAATCCGGATACGCAGCCCGTTCGTCCGCCACACACCCCTAACATATCAAACTCGCAACTTTCCCCCTCCGGCTCCTCTGCCCGAAAACACGAAACACCGGGAAAACTTTCCCGGATGTTTTCCCCCTTCTCCGGTATCACCGCATACCGCGATAGGGCACCCCTAGCACCGATACTTGTCATGTCATGCATCACTATGCATCTGCTTGCTTAAATATTTATTGTTTCTTCCCCCTCTTCTCTCGCTAGACACCGAGACCGTCGCCGCTGCTACCCAGTACGACTACGGAGTTGACGACCCCTCTCTCTTGCCAGAGCAACCAGGCAAGCCCCCCCCTTGATCACCAGATATCGCCTAATCTTCTTTATACTGCTTGCATTAGAGTAGTGTAGCATGTTACTGCTTTTCGTTATTCCTATCCTGATGCATAACCTGTCCTTGTTACTACCATTCTTACCTTTACCTGCAATCCTACCTGCTTAGTATAGGATGCTAGTTTCCATCAGTGGCCCTACATTCTTGTCCGTCTGCTGTGCTATACTATCGGGCCGTGATCACCCGGGAGTTGAACACGGGTATATACTACTTTATACATGATACATGAGGTAACTAAAGTCGGGTCGGCTCGAGGAGCACCCGCGAGTGATTCACGGATTGGGGGCTGAAAGGACCTTTGTCCCAACGGCCCTCTGTGTGGATCTTTGTGGCGGAGCGACAGGGCAGGTTGAGGTCACCTATGAGAGAGGTGGGCCCGGCCCTGTCGGCGTTCGCGGATACTTAACACACTTAACGACATCTGGGTATTTGATCTGAGTCTGGCCATTTGGTCTATACGCACTAACCAGCTACGCGGGAAAGATATGGGCACTCGGCGTCGTGGTATCAGCCGAAGCCTTCGTGAGGTTAGCAACTGAGCGGCGCGCGCCGGGTTGGACCGCGTAACGTGACTTCCTTTGTAATGGAGGTTGCTAGGTCTGCTCTCCGGCCGCGTACGCAACGTGCAGGTGTGCTCAGGGCGATGGGCCCAGACCCCTGCGCGCTTAGGTTTAGACCGGCGTGCTGACCTCTCTGTTGTGCCTAGGTGGGGCTGCGACGTGTTGCTCTTCCGAGGCTGGGCATGACCCAGGAAAGTGTGTCCGGCCAAATGGGATCAAGGGTGTTGGGTTATGTGGTGCACGCCTGCAGGGAAGTTTATCTATTCGAATAGCCGTGTCCCTCGGTAAAAGGACGACCCGGAGTTGTACCTTGACCTTATGACAACTAGAACCGGATACTTAATAAAACACACCCTTCCAAGTGCCAGATACAACCCGGTGATCGCTCTCTAACAGGGCATCGAGGAGGGGATCGCCGGGTAGGATTATGCTGTACGATGCTACTTGGAGGACTTCAGTCTACTCTCTTCTACCTGCTGCAAGACGAAGGCGACCAGAAGCATAGTCTTTGATAAGACTAGCTATCCCCCTCTTATTCTGGCATTCTGCAGTTCAGTCCACTGATATGGCCCTTTACACATATATCCATGCATATGTAGTGTAGCTCCTTGCTTGCGAGTACTTTGGATGAGTACTCACGGTTGCTTTTCTCCCCCTTTTCCCCCTTTCCCTACTACCCGGTTGCCGCAACCAGATGCTGGAGCCCAGGATCCAGACGCCACCGTCGACGATGACTCCTACTACGCTGGAGGTGCCTACTACTACGTGCTGCCCGCTGACGACGACCAGGAGTAGTTTAGGAGGATCCCAGGCAGGAGGCCTGCGCCTCTTTCGATCTGTATCCCAGTTTGTGCTAGCCTTCTTAAGGCAAACTTGTTTAACTTATGTCTGTACTCAGATATTGTTGCTTCCACTGACTCGTCTATGATCGAGCACTTGTATTCGAGCCCTCGAGGCCCCTGGCTTGTACTATGATGCTTGTATGACTTATTTATGTTTTAGAGTTGTGTTGTGATATCTTCCCGTGAGTCCCTGATCTTGATCGTACACATTTGCGTGCATGATTAGTGTACGATTGAATCGGGGGCGTCACAGTCCTCCTCACCACCCATATCGATCGTGGGTTTTCTCTGCCTCCTCATCCTTTTTTCCGGAGCTTTCTGAACTTCTTTGGAGCGCAGATCCATCATTTCACTCCCAACTCCATTATGTATCTTGCTGCTTTCGTTGCCTGTGTGAGGGTTTCCTGGGTTGTCGTCCCCATTGGGGGCTCTTTAAGCACATCTTCACTTGCCGCTCCCAGTCGGTCAAGAGGGCCAAGTCGAGTGACGAAAGGACGCAGGTGATCCAGCTGTGCGGGGGCCTGGAGATCCAGACGAGGGGAAAGAGTTCCTTTCTATCTATCACTCTCCCTGAGTCGGTCCGTGGGTGGCAGTTGACCTGGTTTTACTGTAAAGACCAGGCGACTCCAGGACAGTCGACTGGGCTTCCCCCTTTCTCTCTTGACCGAGCTCAAAAACCTGCTTCTCTGAAAGTGGCGCCGGAAGAAAAGGCGCAGGTCAAAGTGCTGGTGAGTCGAGTAGTTCAGCTTGTCCGTGAGGGCATGACTGGCATGGACTTGCTGGAAGTCTTCCTTCGGAGGCGTGTCCAACCGCTTCAGGCTCGTGACCAACCAATGTGGTTGTACTCGGGTCTTGAGGACACCACTCGGATTCACCCAGAGGAGGTCACAGATGAGATGTTGGAAGGGTGGCTGTCCAGCATCACAGGGAACAAAGACATCCCCCGAGGAGCCAGGAGGGTTCCTCCACTCGACAACATGTACGAAGTGGACCAGGTCTGCCCTTATGTTCTTGATTGGGGTCTTGTTTTCTTTGCTGGTCTTCTTTGAATCGGTCGATTGACTTTTGTCTTGTCTGTTGTTCTCCAGGCAATTACTGAGATGTATTCGACACCCAATGGAGCACAGGAGCAAGTTGAGGAAGGGGAGGCGAGCGGAGGCGAAAGTGGAGACAAACACGGCGAGTGGGAGTCTGACGGTGAAGGAGAGGGAGACGACGACATCGACTCCAGTGAAGAGGAGGAGGAGGAAGTTGAACCCCCCCGCTCGGAGAGGTGCTCCAAGCTTACGCACGATCCTGCGTGGGAACGTGGTAAGGCGACTGCTCCTGTTGGGCAGTCGTCGAAACGCCCTCGGACCTCTTCTCCTTCGCCGAATGAAAAGGCTCCCAAGCACCCACGCGCGACGACGTCCAAGCCGCCCAAGGCCCTGCCCAGGATGAAGATGATTGTCCCCACCATTTCCGGGTAATAATAAGACTTGTTTCCCTTAGTCGACTGTGAACAGATCTTTGGTCGATTCATTGAGCCAACTGACTGACTTTCAAAATTTGCAGCGCTGCTACCTCTGAGGTCTCCGCCAAGGAGGATGATCAAGAGATGGAGGACGCTGTTACTTCCAACCCTGGTACGATCACTGATGTTCTGCCTTGAGTCGACTGGATATTTCTTGTAATTCTGGTCGATTGACTTTTCTCGCAGCTCCTCCTCACGTGATCAACCTACCGGATGACGAAGACGAGGTGCCGCTGAGAGTGAGGAGGAACAGGAGGGCGCCGGCTGGTAAGACCTCCCAATCTGCTCCAGTGCCTGAGGTTGTGGCTCGAGATGGTGGAGATGCCACTCGAACTTCCATGACTTTTGCTGAACCTTTGACGAGCGTGCGGCCTTCGACGTCGACTGCAAATCCGCCTTCGCTTTTTGCTACATACACTGTCCCAGAGGATCAAGTGGGTGCCGCAAAAGAGGCTATACGCCAGGCGGGAATCATGATGGAGCAGGCAAAGGTGGTTCGGGACGCCAGCCAAGCGGCATATGACGCAAGTTCAGCTCTCCAGAGCAACGTCCAGGTCAGTCGACTCAACGCTTGGTCTATTGCAATATGTTGTTCGAAGAATCTCTTTTCCGAAGATCTTTATATCTGTACACCCACTGGGTGTGTCTGCCAACTTTTGGACGAGTGGGGGCACGCTAAGTGCACCCACTGGGTGTAGTCCCCGAGACTACGGTGGACTGCTGGTAGTCGACTGTAGTCTTTATATTGTGTCGTTGTAATTGTACTTCTTCACTCGGTCTGGTCGGGTCATGTCGAATGGAATTGTATCCGGTCGACTGCGGGCAGTCGACTTTTTTTTTGTCGAACCAGTGGGGGCACGCTGAGTGCACCCACTGGGTGTAGTCCCTGAGACTGCTGTCAAATGTTTTAGATTCGGCTGTAGTCTTAGAAACGTCATCATTGTCTCTTGGTTACTCGGAAGCAACCTATCCTTGACGTTTGTCGACTGGTTTTTCACAGAAATCCTGTGAACTTGCGGCTCACTTCACTGAATTGAAGGACCAACAGATCCAGCTCAACCTTGACTTAAAACTTGCTCAAGAGAACTTGCAGAAGGCTCGAGAAGAGGCAAAAGGTATGGCTGGTGAGGTCCTCAATTCTTGATGAGTGACTTTTTCTTTTTTGTCCATTCTTTATGTTGATCGCACTCGATGTGCCGCAGATAAACTGGAGGAAGCTCTGAAAAAGAAGGATCAAGATCTTGCCGAAGCGCAGAAGGAGGCCTTGAACAAAACCAAGCTTGCTGAAGAAAAGCTGGCTTCAGTCTATACTCTTGAACAGGAGAACTCCAGACTGAAAGTTGCTCTCGACGCAGCTAATAAGGAGGTCAGCCGACTGAAGAACGACAAGATTTCTCTGAATGACAAGGCAGGCGAACTGGCGGGGAAGAAGAACGATCTTGAGGTTTATCTCGGGGGACTCGCCAAGAAGTTGTTCATCATGCTTGAGGGTAACAATCTTCACCCAACTGGCTTGCAGTAACCAAACTCGTGTAGAGCCGTTGCCTTATACTTGAATTGTTATTTGTAGAATTCTGCCAGAACTTTGAAGAGGAGACCGGTCGACTGGAGCCAAGCTTGGACCCCGCCAATTCAATCGTGAAGGATGAGGCTGCTATGACTGCGCTCCGCCTGGAGTCCCGCATTGCCAACGTGGTTGATTATCTGGCTCGACTGAAGGTTGCAGTGTCGCGGATTGACACGTCTCTCTGGCCCAGGGCGACGCTTTTGAATGATCTCGAGTCCCTGATGACTCGACTGAATGACGTCCCTGGTCGAGTGACGGAATGGAAGAAGTCCTCTGCAAGGTGTGGTGCTGATGTTGCCCTGTCTCTGGTTCGCGTCCACTGCAAGGAGGTGCGAGAGGAGAAGTTGGCTGCCATTCAGGTTGCCAATACCAAGAAGCTCAGTTTTCAAGATTTCATGGAGACTTTCATTGCTGCTGCCACCCGTATCACAGACAGGATTGATTTGGACGAGTTCGTCGCCCCTTCCAGCCCTCCGCCTGAGGAATGAAAAACTTTAATGCTTCCCTTTAAATTTGCCTCGGAATGCCGAGTGGATTCTGTAACCGTTAAACTCTGTCGAGCCAAGGGCTCGAGTACTTTGATCTGAGGTCTGGGACCTTTGGGTCTTATCCAAACTTGATTTGTCGTTGAATATCTTCGTGAATTATCTGTCGAGTGGAACTTGATCTTCACTCGAAATAACTTCGTATTTGTGGTGCTGCATCGAAGGAAAAGGTAACAGTCGATTCGCATCTTGCCGTCCTTGCGGATTGGGACATGTTCCATACTTAGGCGAGCACTGGGCTGCAGCTAAGCCCCCCGAGTGTGAGGTTTGCTCTCCCCTCGGTAGGATTTTTATACACTTAGGCGAGCACTGGGCTGCAGCTAAGCCCCCGAGTGGGAGGTCTGCTCTCCACTCGGTAGGATTTTTATACACTTAGGCGAGCACTGGGCTGCAGCTAAGCCCCCGAGTGGGAGGTCTGCTCTCCACTCGGTAGGATTTTTATACACTTAGGCGAGCACTGGGCTGCAGCTAAGCCTCCGAGTGGGAGGTTTGCTCTCCACTCGGTAGGATTTTTATACACTTAGGCGAGCACTGGGCTGCAGCTAAGCCCCCGAATGGGAGGTTTGCTCTCCACTCGGTTGGATTTTTATATACTTAGGCGAGCACTGGGCTGCAGCTAAGCCCCCGAGTGGGAGGTTTGCTCTCCACTCGGTAGGATTTTTAGACACTTAGGCGAGTACTTGGACTGCAGCTAAGTCCCCGAGTGGGAGTCTGGCTCACCACTCGGTAGGATTTTCAAACACTTAGGCGAGTACTTGGACTGCAGCTAAGCCCCCGAATGTGAGTCTGGCTCACCACTCGGTAGGATTTTCAAACACTTAGGCGAGTACTTGGACTGCAGCTAAGCCCCTGAGTGTGAGTCTGGCTCACCACTCGGTAGGATTTTCAAACACTTAGGCGAGTACTTGGACTGCAGCTAAGCCCCCGAGTGTGAGTCTGGCTCACCACTCGGTAGGATTTTCAAACACTTAGGCGAGTACTTGGACTGCAGCTAAGCCCCCGAGTGGGAGTCTGGCTCACCACTGGGTAGGATTTTCAAACACTTAGGCAAGCACTGGGCTGCAGCTAAGCCCCCGAGTGGGAGTCTGGCTCACCACTCGGTAGGATTATTTTTGCAAACTTAGGCGAAACGGATTCGCAGCTAAACCACCCACTGGGGGATTTTGTACACAAACAAAAGTGACAGCAATTACAGGAAGAACTGAGACACTCTTGTCTTTGATAAAAATAAGCTACAGAAGTTTTTCTTATTACATCTCATTCGAGTGAGAACTCAAGTGTAAAATGGGCGGAGTAGTTCCGCATTCCAAGCTCGAGGCTCGTTGATCCGGCGATCAACATTGTAGAGGTGATATGCTCCGTTGTGGAGGACTCTGGTGACGATGAAGGGACCTTCCCAAGTAGGAGCAAGTTTGTGTGGTTTCTGTTGATCCACTCGGAGGACCAAATCTCCTTCTTGGAAGGCTCGACTCTTCATGTTTCTGGCATGGAATCGACGCAAGTCTTGCTGATAGATGGTCGATCTGAACATAGCCATTTCTCTCTCCTCCTCTAGGAGGTCGACTGCGTCCTGCCGGGCTTGCTCTGCTTCATCCTCGGTATAAAGCTCGACTCGGGGTGCATTGTGAAGTAGATCACTCGGCAGGACTGCTTCGGCTCCGTAAACCAGAAAGAACGGAGTTCTTCCAGTCGACCGGTTCGGGGTGGTCCTTAATCCCCACAGAACTGACGGAAGCTCGTCGACCCAAGCACCTACTGCGTGCTTGAGATCGCGCATCAGTCGAGGCTTTAGTCCTTTGAGAATCAGACCATTTGCCCTTTCAGCTTGTCCATTCGACTGGGGATGTGCGACCGACGCGTAGTCGACTCGTGTGCCTTGAGAGGCGCAAAACGCTCTGAACCTATCTGAATCGAAGTTTGACCCATTGTCCGTGATGATGCTATGTGGGACTCCATATCTGAATGTTAGCTCCCTGATGAAACTGATAGCAGTGCTAGCATCCAGATTCTTGATAGGCTTAGCTTCAATCCACTTGGTAAACTTGTCGACTGCTACAAGCACATGTGTGAATCCGCTCCTGCCTGTTCTCAGTGGTCCGACCATGTCCAGTCCCCAAACAGCGAAGGGCCAGACGAGTGGAATGGTCTTCAGGGCTGATGCTGGCTTGTGCGACATGTTGGAGTAGAACTGGCAGCCTTCACACTTGTCAACTATCTCTTTCGCCATTTCATTTGCTCTGGGCCAGTAAAAACCCGCTCGGTATGCTTTAGCCACAATGGCCCCAGAGGATGCATGGTGACCACAGGTCCCCGAGTGGATATCATCAAGGATTATCTAACCCTCTTCTGGCATTATACACTTCAGACCAATTCCAGTTGCGCTTTCTCTGTACAACTGTCCCTTTATGACTGTGAAGGCTTTGGATCGACGGACGATCTGTCGAGCCTCTTCCTCGTCTTCTGGGAGTTCTTTCCTCAAGATATACGCAATGTACGGTACTGTCCAGTCGGGAGTGATTGCCAAGACTTCCATGATTAGGTCGACCACAGCGGGAATTTCGACTTCAGTCGGATCTGTGGCACTTTTTGGCTGCGGGGGTTCCTCTGTAAAAGGATCCTCCTGGACTGATGGCGAGTGGATGTGCTCCAAAAACACATTGCTGGGAATGGCTTCTCTCTTGGAGCCTATCTTTGCCAAATCATCAGCTGCTTGATTTTCAGTCGGGGGATGTGATGAAGCTCTAACCCCTCGAATTTCTTTTCCAGCTTTCTTACTGCGTTGCAGTAGCCAGTCATAGCTGGGCTTCTGACGTCCCACTCCTTCATCACCTGATTAACCACCAAATCTGAGTCGCCATAGACCATGAGGCGACGGACGCCGAGTGAAATGGCCATGCGCAACCCATACAAAAGTGCTTCATATTCTGCTTCATTGTTGGAGGAATCAAAGTGAATCTGGAGAACGTAGCTGAGCTTATCTCCTCGGGGGGAGACCAATACTACCCCAGCACCGGAACCATTCAGCATCTTAGATCCATCAAAGAACATGGTCCAGTGCTCCGAGTGAACTTGAGTCGAAAGTTGCTGTTCAATCCACTCGGTGACGAAATCTGTGATAGCTTGGGACTTGATAGCCTTCTTTGCCTCAAACTTGATATCTAAAGGAAGGAGTTCAATCGCCCACTTTGCCACTCGACCAGTTGCATCTCTGTTGTGCAGAATCTCTGACAGTGGGGCATCGCTGACGGCTGTAATGGAATGATCAGAGAAGTAGTGTGCAACCTTCTTCGTGGTCATGTAAATCCCATATACAAGCTTCTGGTAATGGGGATATCTTTGCTTCGAAGGATTCAAAACTTCGGACACATAATGCACTGGGCGCTGAACTCTGAAGGCCTTTCCTTCTTCTTCCCGCTCGACCGTAAGTACTGTACTGACAACTTGTCCTGTGGCTGCAATGTAGAGCAGCAGAGGCTCTTTACTGATTGGGGCAGCAAGCACCGGCTGGGTGGAGAGCAGAGCTTTGAGGTCTGCAAACGCTGCATCATCTTCTGGAGTCCACTCGAACTTGTCAGACTTCTTCATCAGTCGGTAAAGGGGCAACGCCTTTTCACCGAGATGGGAAATGAATCGACTTAGAGCGGCCAAGCAACCTGTAAGCTTCTGGACATCGTGCACACGCACGGGACGCTTCATCCAGAGTATGGTGCCAACTTTTTCGGGATTGGCGTCGATTTCCCGTTCGGAAACGAGAAAACCGAGTAACTTTCCACCTGGGACTCCAAATGTGCACTTTGATGGATTGAGCTTGATATCATACCTCCTAAGGTTGGCAAAGGTTTCGGCAAGGTCAGTCAGTAGGTCGGAACCTTTCCGTGACTTGACCATAATATCATCCATGTATGCTTCCACGTTCCGACTGATCTGAGTGAGTAAACACTTCTGAATCATCCTCATGAACGTGGCTCCAGCATTCTTGAGGCCGAAGGGCATGGTGACATAGCAGAAGCATCCGAATGGAGTGATGAATGCTGTTTTTATCTCGTCGGGTCCATACAGACGGATCTGATAGTACCCTGAATAGGCATCTAGAAAAGACAAACGCTCACACCCCACGGTCGAGTCGACTATCTGGTCGATGCGGGGGAGAGGGAAATGATCTTTTGGGTAGGCCCGATTGATATGCTTGAAGTCAATGCACATGCGAAGTGACCTGTCCTTCTTGGGGACCATGACAACATTGGCGAGCCACTCGGAGTGGTAAATCTCTCTGATGAACTCCGCTGCTAGTAGCCGAGCCACCTCCTCGCCAATGGCTTTCCTCTTCTGGACGGCGGACCGTCGAAGATGTTCTTTCACAGGCTTAAATTTCGGGTCGACTCGCAGACGGTGCTCAGCCAGTCCCCTGGGAACTCCAGGCATGTCAGAAGGCTTCCATGCAAAGATGTCCTAGTTCTCACGGAGGAACTGGATGAGCGCTTCTTCCTATTTGGAGTCGAGCGTCGTTGAGATGTGAGTCGGAGCTGCACTGGGATCGGACGGGTGAATGTGAACTGGTTTCATCTCGCCGGACGACTGAAATGCTGACTCCGAAGCAGGCTTCTTGGATCATAGCAATTCACTCGGATCTGCAGTCTTCTGGTACTCCTGCAACTCGACCACTGCCATCTGGGCGTCAGCAATCTTTGAACCCTTCTGAAAACACTCTTCTGCTTTCTTACGGTTGCCCGTAACAGTGATCACACCTCTAGGGCCAGTCATCTTCAATGTGAGATACACGTAACATGGTCGAGCCATGAAGCGTGCATAAGCTGGTCTGCCCAAAATAGCATGATAAGCACTTTGGAAGTCCACAACCTCGAATGTCAACTTTTCCTTGTGGTAATTCTCCGAATCACCGAAAACCACATCAAGAGCAATCTGGCCGAGTGACACGGCTTTCTTCCCGGGAATAACTCCCTGGAAGCTCATGTTACTGGTACTGAGCCTGGACATCGGAATGCCCATCCCCTTCAACGTTTCTGCATACAAAATGTTCAGGCCGCTGCCACCATCCATCAGGACTTTGGTCAGTCGAGTGCCTTCGACAACTGGGTCGACCACCAAAGCTTGCCTCCCAGGGGTGGCAATGTGTGTGGGGTTATCGCACTGGTCGAATGTGATGGCAGTCTGAGACCACTTTAGGTAATTGGGGGTTGCCGGGGCAACCATGTTTACCTCACGGTTAATGACTTCCAGTCGACTTTTGCTTTCAACATCAGCAAAAATCATCAAGGTGGAATTGACTTGGGGGTATCCATCGTCACTATCTTCCTTGTCCTCAACTTTGTCCGACTCTTTTTCCTTTTCTTTGGACTGTTTGCCTTAAAACTGCTGGATCAGGAGCCGACACTGTCGAGTGGTATGCTTTGGGTAAATGAGTTTACCCTCCTCATCCTTCTTGGTGTGAATGTGACACGGCAGATCCAAGACATCATTTCCATCTTGATCTTTAACTTTCTTGGGGTTCCAAGGCCCCTTTGGTTTTCCCTTGAATTTTCCCTGGGTTACGGCCAGGGCCTCCCCCGGAGCGGCTGGCTCGGCCTTCCGCTTCTGTTTCTGACTGGAATTGCCTCCGGTTTCTTGGGCGACTGCTTTCTGCTTGCCACTTCGGAGTCGTTCTTCATCCTCACCATTAGCGTATTTGGTGGCGATTTCCATCATCCGATTCAGAGACATTTCTCTGGTCCGGCCGAACTTCAGATTCAACTCTCTGTTCTTGACGCCTTCTTTAAAGGCACAAACTGCTTGGTGATCTGGTACATTCTCAACTGTGTGATGCAAAGTGATCCACCTCTGGATGTAATCCCTCAGAGTTTCACTCGGTTTCTGCATGCAAGACCGCAATTCTGTAAGGCCTGCCGGTCGCTTGCATGTCCCTTCAAAGGTTGTGACAAACACTCGGGAGAGGTCCTCCCAAGTGTAGATGCTGCTGGGTGCTAACTGATTCAGCCACGCTCTGGCTGAGCCCTCTAATAGGAGAGGCAAATGCTTCATAGCCACCTCATCATTGCCACCGCCGATCTGGACAGCCACTTGGTAATCTTCGAGCCAAGTGTCAGGCTTAGACTCGCCGGTGAACTTGCTGACTCCAGTCGCCAACCTGAAGTTGGGAGGAATCACTGTGGCCCCGATGGCTCAGCTGAAACACTCTGGCCCTGAAACATGTACTCTGCTGCTGGTAGGCGCATCTGTGTCATGGCCTTCTCGGTGAGCCCTGTTCCTGTCGACCAAACTTTGAACGAGGATGGACCTCGCATCAAAGCCTGGTTCCCTGGGGTCGACTGGAATCCTCTGCCCAACACTGTGAGGGTGTCTGTCATCCTGCTGTCGAGGCGCATATGACCCACTCCCCGGGGGAGGGGTTGGCACTCGTCGCCGATCATCGCGATCGAGTCGGTGATCATACTGCTCATTTCTTCTGTATTGATCGTGTCGGTCTCCACGCCCCTCACGCCTCGGGGGCGATCTTGGGCTGTGAGCCGACTGCACTGTATCCGCGGCAACGGACCGACTGTGGATCCTATTCCGCGACTGAGAAACAACGGAATTCTGGTTTCCTGCTGCCCGGAGCAACGCTCTGATCTGCAACAAGCCCCTGCCAGCCTCTGACTGGGAGGGCTGAATTGATTCTGCTATTCGGGCCGCGGCCGCCAAATTCTGAACAGGAGTTCTATATACCTGTGTAGGCGGGAAGAGCTGACGTCGACTGGACTCGGGAGCCCGCTGACGCGCTCTCTCGTCGAGTGCTCGCTAGAGATTCTCCAGTCGAGTGCGCTCGGCCAAGTTAGCCAAGTGCGCGTCCTCCAAGGCTCGGGCCTCGGGGGTTTCTCCAACGATAGGAGTGTGGAGTGCATCCATGTTCCGGCGGCGAAGCTCCTCTCGTTGCTGCGACGTGAGAGGCTCGGGGAGATATTCTTCGTGGGGATGCGCCGAGTCGCCCCCACCCGCGCCTCCGTCGGTACAGGGAAAACCGGGAGGGATGCGCGTCCCATCAATCGCTAGAACCTCCGCTGCAGGGTCACTGCTGTCGCATTCAGATGCGGTCTCTGCGGAGCCATTCGACAGATCGAACAGGCCGTAGAGAGATTCGTCGGGCTCGATTGCCGCGACTTGAGGGGTGGTCGTCTGGCAAGCCACCGCATGCCTCACCCACCTCTGGAGTCTCGACCGACCGGAGTGCTTGCGTCGGCGAGAGGCAAGGTGGGGAGATGAAACGGGGACCGACCGATACTGGGTCGACGGCTACCGCAGGAGGACGCCACGAACACATGCGCGGAAGTGCGTCGCCCCGCGGACGGGGAGCGCGTCGATGTCGAGTGGAGCCTCCTGAAGCCAAGCGGAGTCATCGGCGATGAACGTGAGCGCGCCGAGATGGATCTCGCGGCCCTCCACCAAAACTCCGCACGAAACCATGATCAAGGAGATCAGAAAAATCGCAACTCCTACAATCAAGCGCTAAGATTCCGGCCCCACTGTGGGCGCCAACTGTCGTGGTTCTAAGTCTGACAGTGATGTAGGGGGGTAAGTATGGAGAGGCTAGATCTTAGCTATGTAGAAGCTGTAAGCACACAAAGATGTACGAGTTCAGGCCCTTCTCAGAGGAAGTAAAAGCCCTACGTCTCGGTGCCCGGAGGCGGTCAACTGGATTATATGTGTGAGAATGATAGGGGTGCGAACCCTTGATACTGAGGAGGGGGGTGGCTTATATAGAGTTCGCCAGTCCTCTCCTGCCCTCAGTAATGCAGGGTTTAAGGTACATTAAGGTTGGGCGTTACTGGTAACGCCCCTAATAAAGTGCTATGATGACCATAAAGGCTACTTAATGACCGACCGTTTGCCTGCGGAGTGACTTTGGGTCTCCTGGCACTCGAGTGGTTGGCTCAGCAGTCGAGTGATAGCTTCTTGGTCGAGTGCCTTGAACCCATCGAGTGGGTACCTTCAGGTCGATTGAAAGGTGACTTCTTCTAAGGATGTCCTTGGGTAGGGCCCCTAGGACAGGTCTGTGCCCTACCCTAGGTACATAGCTTCATCACCGCCTCCAATACTTAAGTGTCGAAAGCAATTTCTTCTTCAAAATCACATGTATTGATATTTTCACGCTAAAATTTAACTCTTATTTTGTAGACACCCCTGCATTCCAAATCAATTCACAACAAACATCCATCACACATTAATGATATATGTTATACACATCCACATTCATCTCATAGTTGAATACTTGCATTCCATTTCATAATACATTCATATATTTTCAAATGTCTGCAACAAACTTATGCAATAATATTCGAAAATCTAAAGGTTGTATTGAGCAAACAAAAGAAATAATTATTAATATTTTGTTGATTACGTTTTTCCTGTGGATTCTATCGGCAGTCGCGCCAATTGATAGAAGAGTCTTGACATCAATCACTCTCCATTGTGTCAACACCATAGATGTATCTTCTTGACCTCTATCAAGACATAACTTCTACTAATATGGTCATGGCTTTCTCACCTCTCCCAAGACCGAGATTGTGCGAGAGGTCGCATACCCACCAAACCCAACATAATGGGCCACTCCACCTCACATCCTTAGTCTGGTTACGGCGGTGTTTGTAAGTGCATCTAGTGCCACCCCTAGTTGGTTTTGGGGTATTGACGACAAACCTGGTTGAGGGACTAATGTGTTTGTGAGAATTGCAGGATAACACAGGTAGTAGTCCCTCATTGATTCGGTTTACCTACTGGAGATGACCCCTAAAAACATATGAAGACATTGACGACAATGGTGGTATATGAAGATATTCTCATTGAAGACTATGACATAAGAAGAAATTGATTGAAGACTATGGAGCACGAAGACTTAGTCGTTTCGTTGTTTTCTTTTCTTCTTTGTTGAGTCATAGGAACCACCGTACTGTTAAGTGGGGTCCAAGTGAACAAAGTCAGAGTGACTGAAGTGATGCTCAACCAAAATCCTATGTCTTCGAGCGAAGACAATGAGAGCAAATCTTATCCAGAGCTGGATGAGTCAGCTTTGCTTGTAGCCCAAGTAAAGTTGCCGCGTGTGTTTGAAATCTGACCGTTAGAACACGTGTCAGTTCCTTAGTGACCCAGGGTCATTTCGGACATATCAGGTCGGGTTGCCTAGTGGCTATAAATAGCCCACCCACTACACCATAAATTGGTGGCTCCTCAGAGTTAGTGCATGGCTTTTGTCGTATTGGGAGCAACCCACCTCGAAGCCTTTGAGAGAGAGAGAGAGAAATCCTTGCGAGGAAAAAGCCCAAACACCCAGAGCCAAAGAGTGTTAGGCATCACTGAAGTCTTTCTGTTTGCGTGCCCTAAGACTTATTACACTTGAGGACTGTGAATCCTCCAGCCGGTTAGGCGTCGCGTTCTAAGCATCCAAGAGTCATTGTGGATCGCCGGTGAATGAAGTCTGTGAAGGTTTGGAAGTCTACCTTGAAGACTTACCAGAGTAATTGGGCGAGTACTGTGTGTCCTTAGCTCAAGGGGAATAAATTGAAGACACGGTCTTCTGAGTTGAATCTCAGCCTCCCTAACCAGACATACAGTTGTCACAGCAACTAGAACTGGTCCATCAAATCTTGTGTCCTCAACAAGTGACTGGTTCTATCCTCTCCCTCTCTTTACTTACTTAGAGTTTGTCTTCGTGAAGTCATTTCCTATTTGCTTTACCTATTTGTCTTCACTGTTTGACTTCTATTGTTGTTTGGCTTCATACCATCTTCCATCCTGATCCTTACTACCTAGCTGCTATTAGTCTTCGTACTATTACTTGATTGCATACTTGACTATGGCTTGCTTAGTGTAGTTTATCTTCCGCTGCATACTAATAAGGTTATTTCTGTTGTTTGTCTTTGAAACTTCCATGTTTTGAAGACTTTCATAAAAATTGCCTATTCACCCCCCTCTAATCGATAACAAGCACTTTCAATTGGTATTAGAGCAAGGTACTTGTCGGTGTCAAAACCAGCGGATCTTGGGTAGGGAGTCCCGAACTGTGCGTCTAGGCGGATGGTAACAGGAGACAAGGGAACACAATGTTTACCCAGGTTCGGGCCCTCTTGATGGAGGTAAAACCCTACGTCCTGCTTGATTAACATTGATTATATGGGTAGTACAAGAGTAGATCTACCACGAGATCAAGGAGGCTAAACCCTAGAAGCTAGCCTATGGTATGATTGTTGTATGTTGGAGTTGTTGTCCTACGGACTAAAACCCTCCAGTTTATGTAGACACCGGAGAGGGCTAGGGTTACACAAAGTCGGTTACAATGGTGGGAGATCTGAATATCCGCATCGCCTAGCTTGCCTTCCACGCCAAGGAAAGTCCCATCCGGACACGGGACGAAGTCTTAAATGTTGTATCTTCATAGTCCAGGAGTCCGGCTGAAGGTATAGTCCGGCTATCCGAACACCCCCTAATCCAGGACTCCCTCAGTAGCTCCTGAACCAGGCTTCAATGACGACGAGTCCGACGCGCAGATTGTCTTTGACATTGCAAGGCGGGTTCCTCCTCCAAGTTCTTCATAAAAGTTGGTAAATACTAAAAGTAGTGTCCGGCTCTGCAAAATAAATTTCCGCATATTGCCATAGAGAGAATAATATTAACACAAATCTAATCTGCTGATGTATTCCGTAGCGTGATATCACACTACGGCCAAGCCTTTATCCGAATCGTTTTCACTTCCCCACCTCAATGTATTTTGCGAGGCGGTTTCCTTGGCACGTCTTGTCAAAGCAGAGATCGTGTCCCCTTTATTTACGGGATTCTCATCAATACGGACGTGGGTAACCCAACTGCGCCATTTATCGCGGTGATTGGGAGGCAAGCGAGTTTTACTAGGCCGGTGGGGACGCATAGTCGCATCCGCCCATATAAGGGGATAAGGATCCACCTTTTTACCTACGCCTTCTTCCTCCTTTGCCTATCCATCTCCTGCTCACCCGAGCTCCAGCGCCCAAGTCCGCACTTCCCACCTCGACCTTCTCCAGGCATGTCCGGAGCGGGAGGCAAGTGGATGGTCTCCTCCGTTACGGAGGGCCATGTCAAAAAGCTAAGGAAGGCCGGATACCTGTCCGACAACATTGCACACCAGCTTCCTGAAGAGGGGCAGCTTCTCCCCACCCCTAGGCCCCATGAGAGGGTTGTATTCCTTCCCCACTTCCTCCGCGGACTGGGTTTTCCACTCCACCCATTTTTCCGGGGACTCATGTTCTACTACGACCTGGATTTCCACGATCTGGCCCCGAACTTTGTCCTCAACATCTCGGCGTTTATCGTCGTGTGCGAGGCTTTCCTCCGCATCCGCCCCCATTTCGGTCTTTGTCTCAAGACTTTCAACGTCAAGCCGAAGGTGGTGCGCGGCAGCCAGGCGGAGTGCGGAGGCGCCATGGCAAGCAAGATAGCCAATGTACTATGGCTCGAGGGCTCCTTTGTGGAGACCCTGAAGGGGTGGCAATAGGGGTGGTTTTACATCACCGAGCCGCGCGACCCTGAATGGGTCGCAGCCCATGAGTTCCGATCCGGACCCCCCACGCGGCTCACGTCCTGGAAAGAGACGGGCCTGTCGTGGGGCAACGAGGAAGAGGTGACCGGACTGCAAACATGCATCCAATCCCTGGTGAACAAGCGGCTCAAGCTTGTCAATGTAGTCCAGGTCATGCTCGTCCACCGGATCCTCCCGTGTCAACAACGGGCTTTCACACTGTGGGAGTTCAATCCGGCACAGCACCAAACCTTGAGCAGGCTCTTCGACACGATGTACGAAGATGCCTGGAAGGTGCTGTTCAAGGGCGCCAAAGCTCCCGCGTCCGCGTCCGAGGACCGCGGATTCAGCACGCAGCGTCCAGCTAGCGCGGTGAGTTATCCTTACCTTTTACAGGAAATTTGTTTCTCATAGATTGACTTTATGCGGGATCTAAACTCCCCTACCTTTGATAGGCATGGCAGGAGAAGTCCGGACAGGTCAACTGTCCGGCCCCTTTGCCCGAAGACCCACCAGATGCTCGTTTATCGAAGCTGCTGGCTCCGGCACCTTATGTGGTGCCGGAGAAGAAGGCCAAGAAGAAGAAGGCCACGGGGACTCGAAAGAGTTCCCATAATATGGTGGTGTCGGACTCGTCATCTGACGAATCCGAGACGCACTCCTCCCGTGAAGACGAGGAGGAGGAAGAAGAAACCTCTCCCCCTCCAGCGGGGGGAGGAAAGAAGAGGAAGGCCGCCCCAACTGGGGAGGCCGAAGGGTCCAAGAAGGGGAAAACCCTTCCGCCGGACTACTCCCCTGACGCCGACGAGGGCGAAGAGGAGTGGACACAACGGGCCAGGCGCCCGACGGGATCGTAAGTATTCGGATACTAGAGTGACTCATAGCTTTCCTTTGTTGCACAACTTTTCCTTATGTCGAACATAATTATGCAGTCCGCCCAAGGCCGGGCTCGACGAGTCGTCGAGCGGCTCTCTGGACTCGTTGGACGTGAATTCACTTCCGACGGCTACCTCCCCCCGCCCTGCGGACGACGCCGAAGTGTTGTCCCAACAGATTCCAAGCCAGGAGGAGGTGGTCCCAGAGGCGCCGCGAGGCGACCTCCTGGACTCCAGGAGTGGAGGGGACAAGACCCCCCAGGGCTCCAAGTCCGGCTTTGAGCCGGACACCGCGCCGGAATCTTCAGCGGTTCCGGGCTGTGGTAGGCGAGCTCCTTCTAAGAGGAGCAAGCCTTCTGAGCCGGCGGCCTCCGTCCAACCGGAGGTGCCGGACAATCTGCTGGAGGTGCTTAACGGCGCCTCCATCGACGAGGAGCACCGTACTATCATGAGTACGGTGATCCAGAAGGTTCAGTCCGCTAAGAGCGGGCTGACTGAAGTTTGTGCTAGCCTTCAAACAGGCTTTGAGGTAAGTAAAAATATGTAAAAATATTACCGCATAGACAGTAGCCCCTGATGCTCTGTTTGGTGTTCGGAAAGAAAAGCCGAATAGAGGATCAAATAATTTCACAGGAGTCTAATAAAAAATGAGTCAATATGCGTATGCAGGCTTCGCTGCTTGCTACCGCTGCACTGACTGCGGAGGTAGGTACCCTGAAGCAGGGTCTCGAGCAGACCGAGCAAGAGATCGGCCTTGCCAAGTGGCAACTCGAGGAAAAAAGAAGGTAAGAGATACCTTATAGAAAAATATATATAAGAAGATTCAATTGCAAAAAATTTACAGGATTATGCTACTTGTTGCAGGGGCCACGACTGAGTTGGCAACCCTCAAGCAGGCGCTGTCCGAGGCCGAGAAGAGAGCAGCCTCGAAGCGCAATGAGCGGGAGAAATTTGAGGCGCAGGTCGGTGAGGCGCAGCAAGAGCTTGAGGCTCTCATGAAAAAACATGAGAGTTTGGAGCTTGACTCTAAAACGCGAGCGTCCGAGCTCGCCGCAACCGTCAAGACTGCTGAGTCTGCCAAGGCCGAAGCCCAGAAGGCCCTCGATGAATTGGATGCGGTGAAAAAGATAACGGCGGGTAAGGCATTTTTTATGCAAAGCAGACATGTAAAAGTAAACTACTTGTTACTTACTGTAGGATTGAAACTATGTCTAGAGGGGGTGATTAGACTACTTGACCAAATAAAAACTTAACCTTTTCCCAATTTTAGTTCTTGGCAGATTTTAGCTACTTTAGGACAAGTCAAGCAATCATCACACAATTCAAGCAAGCATGCAAAGAGTATATAGGCAGCGGAAAGTAAAGCATGCAACTTGCAAGAATGTAAAGGGAAGGGTTTGGAGAATTCAAACGCAATTAGAGACAAGGATGTTTTTGTCGTGGTTCGGATAGGTGGTGCTATCCTACATCCTCGTTGATGGAGACTTCAACCCACGGAGGGTAACAGTTGCGCGAGTCCACGGAGGGCTCCACCCACGAAGGGTCCACGAAGAAGCAACCTTGTCTATCCCATCATGGCCATCGCCCACGAAGTACTTGCCTCACTAGCGGTAGATCTTCACGAAGTAGGCGATCTCCTTGCCCTTACAAACTCCTTGGTTCAACTCCACAATCTTGTCGGAGGCTCCCAAGTGACACCTAGCCAATCTAGGAGACACCACTCTCCAAGAAGTAACAAATGGTGTGTTGATGATGAACTCCTTGCTCTTGTGCTTCAAATGATAGTCTCCCCAACACTCAACTCTCTCTCACAAGATTTGGATTTGGTGGAAAGAAGATTTGAGTGGAAAGCAACTTGGGGAAGGCTAGAGATCAAGATTCATATGGTAGGAATGGAATATCTTGGCCTCAACACAAGGGTAGGTGGTTCTTTCTCAGAACATATGAGTTGGAAGTGTAGATGTGTTCTGATGGCTCCCTCCACGAATGAAGAGGAGGTGGAGGGGTATTTATAGCCTCCACACAAAATCCAACCGTTACACAGAATTCACCAATCTCGGTGTGACCGGATCAATAAACTCGGTCAGACCAATTTAGTAAACCTAGGCCGTTAGTGATTTCGGTGGGACCGACATGCAACTCGGTTGGACCGATATGGTTAGGGTTAGGGCATAACGTAATCTCGGTGAGACCGATTACACAAACTCGGTGAGACCGATTTGGTAATAAGCTAACCAGAGGGTTGGTCAGGTAAACTCGATGGGACCGATTTGCTCTTTCGGTGAGACCGAAAAGTTACAAAAAGGAAACAGACAGTTTACATTGCAATCTCGGTGGGACCGATCCGCTCTTTTGGTGAGACCGAAAAGTTACAAAAAGGAAACAGAGAAATTGCAATCCCATCCCGGTGAAACCGAGATCCCTATCGGTAGAACCGATTTGCTTAGGGTTTGGCAGTGGCTATGACAAGTGAAACTCGGTGGCGCCGGATTGAAAGAATCGGTATGACCGAGTTTGGCTTTGGGTTTAGGTCAAATGTGGATATGGGAAAGTAGTTGAGGGTTTTGGAGCATATCACTAAGCACATGAAGCAAGAGGCTCATTAAGCAACACCTCATCCCTCCTTGATAGTATTGGCTTTTCCTATAGACTCAATGTGATCTTGGATCACTAAAATATAAAATGAAGAGTCTTGAGCTTGAAGCTTTATCCAATTCTTTGTCCTTAGCATTTTGAGGAATCTACTTTCATCATCCATGCCATGCCAATCATTGAGCTTTCCTGAAATAATTATCTTGGAATAGCATTATCTCAATGAGCTATATGTTGTTATGAATTACCAAAACCACCTAGGGATAGTTGCACTTTCAATCTCCCCCTTTTTGGTAACTGATGACAACATATAGATCAAAGCTTCGACAAATGATAATAAGAATGAAATATATCGTCGCTTTGAGAAGTATGTGAAAAGTAAGAGCTCCCCCTAAATTTGTGCATATTTAAAATTTGCTTTGGACTGCAAATGCACAAAGAGTTAGAATCATGGGTTACTCTTCCATGTCACATACATCTTGGTGGAGCGCTCAAAATGATAAGAATTGAATACATGCACTCATCACAAATAAAAGTGAATGATCACATAAGATAGATAGGATAATATCAAGCATGCATAAGTGTAGCTTATGATCAAACACATGATCATCAATGTCTCACAAGCATATCATAGTATCTCAACCAAAAGCAAACAAAGTTTGAAAAACCACCAAATAAAGCAAGAGAGAATAAAAGCAACACTCTCTCTCTCGAAGCCTATGATCTATACATTTTTCTCCCCCTTTGGCAACAAGTTACCAAAAAGTTCCTAGAAAATGCGTAGTGCTAGATTGACACTCAGGCTTGATCTTCTGGTGGTGGTGGAGTCTGGATCACTCCAAGGATGAAGGCTTCTGTAGACGTGGTTGGAGCTGGAGCTGAAGTGGATGCTGGAGCTGGTTGGGCTGGTGCTATAGCTGGAGCTGAGGTGGTGGCTCTGGTGTCAGGAACTGGCACTGCTGTTGACCTCTGAGCTCGTGGCACTCTGCCAAATGCATCAGTGGTAGTCTTCCCTTTCCTCTCCTGCATGTCATATTGAAGTTGCTCCACTGCAGACTGAATCTCCGTTACTTTGACATCCAGGTCATAGAACTTTTATTCTACGATTCTCTCTAAGCTCTCCTGATTCTGAGTGAGGGTGACCAATCCTTTCTCAATCCTCGGTGTGGATGCAATCAAGTAACTAAGATGCTCTTGCTTGGTTTTCAGGAAATACTCAGATGCCTCCTCTTGAGTTGGCATCTTGGCAGCTTTCTCCTTCCTTGCCTTCTCCTTCTTAGCTTGTGCATGAGCTGATGATGGTTCATCCTTGTTCATCACAACTTGATTATCTTCAAAATCTGGATGGATAGGCAAATGTTCCTTGTCCAATAAGTATAGCTTGTGCCCATCTTGGAGTTTATCAGCTCTTGGATCTGAGGGGCATAACCATAGCTCCTCTTCTGATCTGCTGCAGTCCTTTTGATAGTTTCTACCATGAGGCTCATCACCTTGAACTTCTGTGGCACATCAAAGATATGAAGCAAATTGATTGCATGGCCTCTGATCATCTTGTGATCACCTGACTTGGGCAATAAAGTGTGCCTCAGAATCCAATTGATAGTTGGTAGCCCTGACAGAAGATAATGTACTGACCCAAATTTGAAAGTATCAAGTGGCAGCTTTTGGCAAATTGCTAGGGGTACTCCTGCTGCCTTCATCTGAAGAACTGGAGGGACTAGTGCCCTCACTCATATGCACTTGCTCTTCTGACATATTCTGGCTGTCACTCTGATCAGACATGATGAAAAAGCTGACTGCTGACCCTGTGAAGAGTTGATAGATGAGGTAGAATAGATGAGCATCACAAAATGCAGAGGTTTTTGCAAAAGAATGATTCAAAATCTTAGTTTTAGTTTCCCACAGAAATCATTTTGGATCTACCGATTTTTAAACTCGGTGATACCGAAGCAGTTTTGGAACCTAAACTAGTGAACTCGGTCAGACCGAGTCACAGTTCGGTAGCACCGAGATAGCTAGGGTTTCACAAAGTTCCAAAATCGGTCACACCGATAAGTAATTCTCGGTCAGACCGAGTCTCACTTGTGCAATGGCATGAGCCAAATCGGTGGGACTGAGTTTTTCAGCTCGGTGGGTCCGAGATGGTTTCAGCGGAAACCTAACCCTAAAATTTCAAATCAAACCTATTCTACGAATTGCATAGACTGGATATGAGTGTTTCAATCGTGGCTAGAATCAATAAGATCACAATGTGCTAGGAATCAGATGGGGAATAGCACAAAGATCGAGTCCATACCCTAGTTCGGCGAAGACTCGCTACGGCAGCAACGGCGGGGTTGAATTCCGTTGACGGCGATGGAGACCAGCGACAGGAGGCGGCTGGCGGCGAGGAGACGATCCGGAGACCACGTTGGCAGAGCGAGCTATCGCGCGGGCGAAGGGGTTCGGAGAAATTTCCAAATTTTTGCCCGTGTCTATATATAGCCCGACCCTGTCGGTGTGACCGAGTGGAACAACTCGGTGGCACCGAGATGCAAAACTGTATACAGTTATTGTAACTCGGTGTGACCGAATAGTTCAAATCGGTTGCACCGAGATCGAAAACATAGATCGACTTAATGATCTCGGTAGGACCGAAAAGGAGATATCGGTCAGACTGAGAATCACAAAGAAGTTTAGGAAGTTTAAGTCTATGACGAATCGGGGACTCCGAGTGCTCCTCACACAGAGTGGTTCGAATCTGACTTGATCAAATTTTGTGATGTAGCATGAATAGAGTTTGAGACGAGAAAAGCATAGATAGCTAGAGGAGGTTCTTAGGCATTCTTGTCCATCCACTTGGCAAGAGAAAATAAAATCAATCAATCAAAACAACAAGTGGATGTCCTCGAATGAGTAAAATATGCAACCAACATGCTCACACAATAAAATGGCAATTGAAATATGTGACAAAGCATGCACAATCAATACTAGCATCTATCAAGCAATTGGCGATGACTAGGTCATCTATATATGAGTATATTGACTTAGGAGTCAAATGATAACATTTGATCATAGGTCATACTCATCGTTTAAGCACAAGTGGGGTTACCACTTTTACATAAAGCATTGTTGTGTTCACATCATTAGAGTTACTTTAGCTCAAGTCTTAGAGTAAAGCTCCCCCTAGATGTGATATCCCCCCTAAGAGGGATGAACTAACCTTGGGTTTTGTCGATGATGACTTCATGTAGATGTTGAAGATGTGGATGCTCAATGTTGATGTAGAACAATTGGAGCTATCCTTTGGAGTGAATTGCACTTTCAATACCTACATGGGTTATTCCCACAAGGAACAAACAAGGATATCCATAGACATAGAGTGATGCACACACAAGATGATGTCCATGAACGCTTTTAGGTTACCTTGTCCCTTGACTTACCAACAAGAGGGTTTGTGACTCCTTGAACTAGTGCAAGATGTGGAAGTTGATTGCACTTGTTCTTGCCAAAATGATTAGAGTGAAGTATGTTGGCGGAGTCACCCTCAAGAACTCTCTAGTTCTTCTTCTTTTGGATCCACACCATCTTGATGGGAATCCTTGGAGTTGTAGTCGTACTTGATGAAGTGGAACTTGAAGTAGTCTTGGGAATCCACTTGACTAAGGTCTTAGGAGCTTCTTCAAATGCATCAATTTCCTCTTGAAGCTTGTCCTTGCCTTTTTGTTTGTAGTCTTGTGGTGGAAGATCATCTTGAGCTTGTGTCCCCTTGAAGGAATTAGGATCATACTTCTCTTGTTGAGGAACAAACTTCGTCTTGGGGTATTGATCTTCTTCCCACTCAACTCCATTGGCGTTGAACTTTCGTTCAAAACCAACACCTTGATTCTTCCGGTGTCTTCCTTGCTTGCGTACAATTTCCTCGAATTGCTTACTTCCGGCAAGGCTCTTGTAGACTCCTTTCTCTATAATTCCCTTCAATAAGCTATTTTCTTGCTCAAGTGTAACTTGGCTAAGAGAATCATTAGTGGAATCAAGAGAACTACTAGAAGCAACAATATTGGATTTAACATGATCATTGTTACTACTAGAGGAAGAATCTTTCTTGTTCTTGTTACTAGACTTGACTTGAGGCATGTAAGTGGATAAGAGTAAACGCTTGGCAATGTAAGAAGAACTTTTCTTGCAGAGATCATCATTGATTGCTTTTAAGAACTCATGCTCTTGCTCAAGATTGAGCTTTTCAAAGCGTAACTTCTCATGAGCTCTTAAAAGTTCTCGATGATCTTCGAAGATAGTTTCATGAGCTAACTTAAGAGTGTTTAGTTATTTAGTTAGAGCCTCAATCTTCTCCTTATCATTGTCATTCGTTTTATCTTGATTAGCATGATTAATTGACGTTTCATCATAGCATTCATCACTAGAGTTGTCAATAAGTAAATCATCATCACCTAACAAGTCATCTTCATCACTATTGAAATCGACATACTCAGGATGTGTTACCTTAGGACCTTTGTCCATTAAGCATCTTCCAATTCCTTCATTTGGTGAGTCAAATATGTCGTAGGAGTTGGTTGACACAAGTGCTAGACCGGCAACACCTTCATCTTGAGTATATTCGGAATCGGAGTGATAACTTCTCTCGGAGTGGTTGTCGGAGTCGGAGCCGGATACCCATTCACCAACATGAGCTTGATGTCTTCGTTTTGTGTAACTCCTTGATGACTTTTCCTTTCTTTTCGAATCCTTGTTTCTCCGTGAGTATCTTCGTTCATAACGATCATCTCTACTCTTTCTCTCTCTTGATGGTGATTCTTCTCTTCTTTTGTAGGGAGCCGTACACTCATTGGAGTACTGTCCGGGTCTTCCACAATTGTAGCAGTTTCGCTCTCGACTAGAAGATCTTTTGTCATTGTAGGATCTTGACTTGGAGCTTCTATCTTTGCTTCTACTCTTGTAGAACTTGTTGAAGTTCTTCACCATTAAGCTCAATTCTTCATTGAAGGTTTGTTTCTCACTTGATGATGTGGGGGCTTCACATGAGGCTTTATAAGCTCCACTTGATTTGTTGTGAAGTTCCTCTTTATCCTTGAGTGACATCTCATGAGCAACAATTCTTCCAATGACTTCCGTTGGATTGAGATCTTTGTAATTGGGCATCATTTAGATCAATGTGCACACGGTATCATATTTTCCATCCAAGGCTCTTAAGATCTTCTTGATGACGAATCTATCGGTCATATCTTCACTCCCTAAGCCGACAATCTCATTTGTGATGAGAGCAAGTCTAGAGTACATTTCAGCGACACCTTCACCATCCTTCATTTTGAACTTGTCAAGTTGACTTTGAAGCACATCCAATTTGGAATCCTTGATGGAGTCGGTACCTTCGTGCATATCAATCAAAGTATCCCAAATTTCCTTTGCATTCTCAAGACGGCTGATTTTGTTGAATTCTTCGGGGCACAATCCGTTGAAGAGAATATCACAAGCTTGAGCGTTGTATTGCAGCATCTTCAACTCTTCCACGGCAGCTTCACGGTTTTGTTCTTTCCCATCAAAGAAGTCACCTTGCAAACCAACACACACAATAGCCCAAACGGCGGGGTTATGTCCAAGAATATGCATTTTCATTTTATGCTTCCAACTAGCAAAATTAGTACCATTAGAGTAAGGACCTCTACGATGATGATTTCCCTCGCTAGACGCCATACTCTCCTAGGTTGTGAAACCAAGGCAATGATCACCAAAAGCTATGGAAATCAAAGCAAATGGAGACCAAGGCTCTGATACCACTTGTAGGATCGAAAGTATGTCTAGAGGGGGGTGATTAGACTACTTGACCAAATAAAAACTTAACCTTTTCCCAATTTTAGTTCTTGGCAGATTTTAGCTACTTTAGGACAAGTCAAGCAATCATCAAACAATTCAAGCAAGCATGCAACTTGCAAGAATGTAAAGGGAAGGGTTTGGAGAATTCAAATGCAATTGGAGACAAGGATGTTTTTGTCGTGGTTCGGATAGGTGGTGCTATCCTACATCCACGTTGATGGAGACTTCAACCCATGGAGGGTAACGGTTGCGCGAGTCCACGGAGGGCTCCACCCACGAAGGGTTCACGAAGAAGCAACCTTGTCTATCCCATTGTCGGTGTCAAAACCGGCGAATCTCGGGTAGGGGGTCCCGAACTGTGCGTCAAGGTCGGATGGTAACAGGAGACAAGGGACACTTTATTTTACCCAGGTTCGGGCCCTCTCGGTGGAGGTAAAACCCTACTCCTGCTAGATTAATATTGATGATATGGGTAGTACAAGAGTGGATCTACCACGAGATCAAGGAGGCTAATCCCTAGAGCTAGCCTATGGTATGATTGTATATGATGATGGTTGTCCTACGGACTACAACTGTTCGGTTTATATAGACACCGGATAGGGTTAGGGTTACATAGAGTCGGTTACAATGGTAGGAGATCTTGAATATCCGCACGCCTAGCTTGCCTTCCACGCCAAGAAAAGATCCTTCCGGACACGGGACGAAGTCTTCAATCTTGTATCTTCATAGTCCTGGAGTCCGGCTGAAGGTATAGTCCGGCTATCCGAACACCCCCTAATCCAGGACTCCCTCAGTAGCCCCTGAACCAGGCTTCAATGACGATGAGTCCGGCGCACAGATTGTCTTCGGCATTGCAAGGCGGGTTCCTCCTCCAAATTCTTCAAGAAGATTACAAACACCAAAAATAGTGTCCAGCTCTGCAAAATAAGTTCCACATATTGCCATATAGAGAATAATATTAACACAAATCAAATCTGCCGACGTATTCCGCAGTGCGTCATAACACTGCGACCAAGCCTTCTATATAAATTGCTTTCATTGTTCCACCTTAGCGCGTTTAGCGAGGCGGTTTCCTTGGCACGTTTTGTCAAAGCAGAGATCATGTGCCCCTTTTAACGGGATTCTCATTAATACGGACGTGGATAACCCGATCGCGCCATTTACCATGGCGCTTGGGAGGCAAGTGAGTTTTATTAGGTAGGTGGGGACGCCTAACCGCACCCGCTTATATAAAGGGATAAGGATTCACCTTTTTAACCTACGCCTTCTTCCTCCTTTGCCAATCCATCTCTCGCGCACTCAAGCTCCAGCGCCCAAGTCTGCTCTTCCTTCCTCAACCTTCTCCAACAATGTCCGGAGCGGGAGGCAAGTGGATGGTCTCCTCCGTCACGAAGGCTCAAGTAAAAAAATTAAGGAAAGCCGGATACTTGTCCAAGGACATCCCGCATCGGCTTCCTGAGGAGGGGCAGCTTCTTCCTACCCCGAGGCCCCATGAGAGGGTAGTTTTTCTTCCCCACTTCCTCCGCGGACTGGGCTTTCCACTTCACCCTTTTATCCGGGGGCTCATGTTCTACTACGGCCTGGACTTCCACGATCTGGCCCCGAACTTTATTCTCAATATCTCGGCGTTTTATCGTCGTGTGTGAGGCCTTTCTCCGTGTCCGCCCCCACTTTGGCCTCTGGCTCAAGACCTTCAACGTCAAGCCCCAGGTGGTGTCCGGCACCCAGGCGGAGTGCGGAGGTGCCATGGCTGGCAAGATAGCCAACGTCCTCTGGTTCGATGGCTCCTTTGTGGAGTCCCTAAAGGGGTGGCAGGCCGGGTGGTTTTACATCACCGAGCCACACGATCCGAACTGGGTCGCAGCCCCCGAGTTCAGATCCGGACCCCCCACGCGGCTCATGTCCTGGAAAGAGACGGGCCTGTCGTGGGGCAACGAAGAAGAAGTGACTGGGTTGCAAACATGCATCCAGTCCCTGGTGAACAAGCCAATCCGGCTTGTCAATATAGTCCAGGTTATGCTCGTTCGCCGGATCCTCCCGTGCCAACAACGGGATTTTACTTTGTGGGAATTCGACCCGGCGCAGCACCAAACCCTTAGCAGGCTCTTCGACATGACGTATGAAGACGTCTGGAAGGTGCTGACCAAAGGCGCCGATTCCCCCACATACGCCTCCGAGGATCGCTGATACAGCTCGCAGCGCAACGCTAGCGAGGTAAGCTATCTATACCTTTGACAAGTTCGTTAAGCTCTTATTCATAGATTAACTCTATGCAGGATCTAAACTCCCTTTACCTTCGACAGGCTTGGCAGAAGATATCCGGACCAATCAACTGTCCGGCTCCTCTGCCTGAAGACCCGGCCCCAGCTCTCTTGGTGAAGCTGATGGCTCCGGCACCTTATGTGGTGCCGGAGAAGAAGGTCAAGAAGAAGAAAACCACCGGGACTCGAAAAAGTTCCCGCAACATGGTGGTGTCGGACTTGTCATCTGACGAGTCCGCGACGCTCTCCTCTCGTGAAAATGAGGAGGAGTAGCAAGGAAGCTCTCCCCCCCAGTGAGGGGAGAAAAGAAGAAGAAGGCCGCCCCAACGGGGGAGGCCAAGGGTTCGAGGAAAAGGAAACCCCTCCGCCGGACTACTCCCACGACGCCGAAGAGGGCGGAGAGGAGTGGCTGGACAGAACCAAGCGTCCGGCCACATCGTAAGTATTTACATACCAGAGTGACTCATGACATTTTCTAATGCGTGGCTTTCCCTAATGTCGAACGTAATTTATGCATCCCGCCCCGGGCCGGACTCGACGATTCGTCGAGCGACTCCATGGATTCGTCGGACGTGAACTCTGTTCCGCCCGCGGTCTCCCCCTGCGGGGCGGACGACGCCGAAGTGGCGCCCCGCCAAGCTTCGGGGCAGGAGGAGATGGTCCTGGAGGAGCCACAAGGCAATCTTCCGGACCCCAGGAGTAAAGGCGATGAAACCCCCCAGGGCTCCAAGTCCGGCTTTTTGCCGGACACCGCGCCGGACTCGACAGTCCCGGTCCGTGGTGGGCGAACTCCTTCGAAGAGGAGTAAGCCGTCTGAGCCGGCATCCTCCGTCCAACCAGAGGCGCCGGACAATCTGCTGGAGGTGCTCGAGGGCGCCACCATCGACGAGGAGCACCGTACTGTTATGAGTATGATGATCCAAAGGGTTCAGTCCGCCAAGAGCGGACTGGCTGAAGCTTGCGCTAGCCTTCTAACAGGCTTCCAGGTAAACAGAAATATGTCAAATTATTTACCGCATAGACACTAGCCCCTGATGCTCTGTTCGGTGTTCGGAAAGAAAAGCCGAATAGAGGATCTAGTAATTTTCGCAGGAGTCTAACAAAAAAAAGTCAAATATGCGTATGCAGGCTTCGCTGCTGTCCACCGCCGCACTGACTGCGCAGGTGGATGTCCTTAAAAAGGACCTCGGGCGGACCAAGCAAGAGCTCGGCCTTGCCAAACGGCAGCTCGAGGAGAAAGAAGGTAAGAAATACCCTAAAAAGGAAAAAAAGTGCCTATAGAGAGGCTTGATTGCAGAAAAGAAATAACAGGATTGTACTGCTTATTGTAGGGGCCACAGCCGAGGTGGCAACCCTGAAGCAGGCGCTGGCTGAGGCCGAAAAGAAAACGGCCGAGGAGCGCGCCGAGCGAGAAAGGCTTGGGGTTCAGGTCGGCGAGGTGCAGCAAGAGCTGCAAGCTCTCATGAAAAAACATGAGGGTTTGGAGCTTGAGTCAAAAGCGCAAGCATCCGAGCTCGCGTCGGCCATCGAGACCGCCAAGAGTGCCAAGGTCGAAGCCCAAAAGGCCCTCCAAGAGTTGGAGGAGGTGAAAAAGATAGCAACGGGTAAGGCATTCTCAATGCAAAGTAGGAATATAAAAGTAAACAACCTATTACTTACCCGAATCCGGAGTTCTCCAGGGGCGTTCGCCGATCTTCCCCGCAGCGTATCCGCCGCCGCCGCGTTCTACTGAGCTGAGGAGGGCAGCTCGACGGAGAGTGTGTTCTGGTCTCAGTATTCTGAGGCCGGACACCCTGTGCCCTTAAGCGATCAGCTAAAACAGCTGGTCGAGCTCCACAAGGCGGCCGAACAGGCCATGAAGGGCTTACTAGTTTGGCTGTGGCCTGGAGAGGCCCTCCCTGGGAGCTATTTCGGGCTAGTGCGGCGGCTGGTGGAGGCCTGTCCACGGCTTGAGGTCGTCAAGCGCTCCGTCTGCATTGAAGGTGCACGTAGGGCCCTTGCCCGTGTAAGGGTACACTGGGGTAAGCCGGACGGAGAGAAGCTGGTGAAGGACGGGCCGCCGCAGGGGAAGGAGCATCGCAAGCCCGAGAACTACTACAAGGAAGTTCTTGCCGGAGCCCGCCTTGTCGCGGCTGAATGTACTAAAGATGTAATATTTGAATGAACTCGCTCGTTTGTATCCTGTGCGCTGAAAACTTGTTCATATGTGCTAAGCAATGCTTATTGAATTTAAAATATTATCTTCTGTGCGGCCGTTTATCAAAAATTGAGAGATGGCCAGTCGTCGGCTTCTGCCCCCATGCCACTAGTGCTGGGGTGTTCGGGATAAACCTGAGGGCTCTTGTTCCCATAGTTGGGGCCTTCGAGGGAGGCGCTCAGCACAACGAACCAGGCAATCGGACTATAATGCTTGAACACTCTCACTTAGCCATAGAACGTTGTAATTTTAAATTTCGGCGAAGCCCCTAGTTCGGTAGGCCGAATTCGGGGCGCTATCCACGCCTTTGGCCGGACATAGCCAGCTCCTCGCTCGAAGCGGCATAAGCCTTTAAGGACTCGAAAAACCTCTCGAACAGCGACCGGTCTCACGCCTTATCATGACAGTCTGTTTTAGCTTTCTCCACTGAGGTGCTCAACCCACCTGAACTGGGGCACAATCGCAGTGGTTCTCCTAGTGCTACCTTAGCCGATATAGCGGAACGTAAGGCACCAAAACATAGGAGCCGGGCAAACCCAACATGTGACCAAAATCATGACTCGGAGCCGATGCATATAGTGCTATAAGTTCGGGGTGCCGCACTTGTGAAAGTGTATGGACTTCTCACACCAGATAAAAGGGTAATGAAGCCCCTGGCGTGGTTTGCCGTACCATGGTGTACGGGTGCGATCATGTTATGAAATAAACATATATATTCAAAGAGGATAATGCAAAAAATAGACAAAAAGCTATGCATTATTTATAAAGAGGCTATTTATCAAAGCCGAACGATACAAGTAGTGCGATAAGTAAAAAAGATATTAGACTATTTAACATGTCCTGACCAGGCGCAGGCCGCGGAATTTAAAAACAAATATATCGCTCGAAATAGAGACCACCTGAGAGTTCCGTAATGCGGCGTAGCTTTGTCTGCTTTCCTGGATCTTGCATCGTCTGTGCGGCAACAAGGCCGAACAGGTTTATCTAGAGTGTGGAGTCCTGAAAGTTAAAAAAGAAAAATCCGGCAGACCCTAGTACGTTTGACGCCGTATTGTAGGCATGCCGTTAATGTGCCCCTCCCCCTGTGCCCATGGAATTTTAAGGGTGTAATTGTGTACTCGAGGTACTTGCTCCGCTATGTTGCGATGGCTGGGGTCGGGGCCATATTGCTACGCTTGCTCTGAACGTGCGAGGCGGTCTTGTTGCAGGTTACTCCGGGCGCGCTTTGCATTGTCCGGCTTTTTAACGACCGGACTGGAGAGTTGCCTTGAAAGGCTGCTTTGTACTTCCGCTGCGAGGGCCGCCGTGTGCTCCTCCGTACGGATGGAGCGTTCTATGTTTCCGCTGACCGTAATTACTCCTCGAGGGCCTGGCATCTTGAGCTTGAGATATGCATAGTGCGGCACCGCATTGAATTTAGCGAATGCGGTTTGTCCGAGCAGGGCGTGATAGCCACTGCGGAACGGGACTATATCGAAGATTAACTCTTTGCTTCGGAAGTTATCCGGAGATCCGAAGACCACATCAAGTGTTATCGAGCCTGTGCAATTGGCCTCTACACCTGGTATGACGCCTTTAAAGGTCATCCTTGTGGGCTTGATCCTTGATGGATCTATGCCCATTTTCCGCACTGTATCCTGATAAAGCAGGTTCAGGCTACTGCCGCCGTCCATGAGGACTCTTGTGAGATGAAATCCATCCATGATTGGGTCAAGGACCAGTGCGGCAAAACCGCCGTGGCGGATGCTAGTGGGGTGGTCCCTTCGATCGAAAGTGATCGGGTAGGAGGACCATGGGTTGAACTTTGGGGCGACTGGCTCCATCGCGCATACGTCCCGTAGCGCACGCTTCCTCTCCCGCTTGGGAATGTGGGTCGCGTATATCATGCTCACCGTCCGCACTTGTGGGGGAAACCCCTTCTGTCCATTGTTGTTCGGCGGCCCGGGCTCCTCCTCGTCGTCGCTGTTCAGCCCCTTGTCTTTGTGTTTAGCTCTTAACTTGCCTGCCTGCTTGAACACCCAACAATCCCTATTGGTGTGATTGGCTGGCCTTTCGGGGGTGCCATGAATCTGGCACGAGCGATCGAGTATCCGGTCCAAACTGGACAGGCCCTGGGTATTCTTTTTAAATGGCTTTTTCCGCTGACCAGATTTATAGCCTCTGAATCTGGCATTAACTGCCGCATCCTCATTGATGTCGCTGCTAACGCGGCGCTTTTGATTATTTCGACGTGACCTGCCACTTTTGTCCTTGGTATCCGAATTACCAGGCTTCTTTGATAAGTTGTTGCTGCGAGCTAGCCAGCTATCTTCGCCCGCGCAAAAGCGGGTCATGAGTGTTGTGAGGGCTGCCATGGTTTTCAGCTTTTCCTGTCCCAGGTGCCGGGCAAGCCACTCGTCGCGGATGTTATGTTTGAAGGCTGCTAGGGCCTCTGCGTCCGGACAATCGACTATCTGATTTTTCTTTGTTAGGAACCGTGTCCAGAATTGCCTGGCCGATTCTTCTGGCTGCTGAATTATGTGGCTTAGGTCGTCGGCGTCCGGTGGCCGCACATAGGTCCCCTGGAAGTTGTCGAGGAATGCGGCTTCCAGGTCCTCCAAAGAACCGATTGAGTCTGCTGGTAGGCTGTTAAGCCAGTGCCGGGCTGGTCCTTTAAGCTTAAGGGGTAGGTATTTGATGGCGTGTAGATCGTCGCCACGTGCCATGTGGATGTGAAGGAGATAATCCTCAAGCCATACTGCCGGATCTGTCGTACCCTCGTACGACTCGATATTGACGGGTTTGAAACCCTCTGGGATTTTATGATCCATTACTTCGTCTGTGAAGCATAGTGGGTGTGCGGCACCCCTGTACTGGGATATGTCACGACACAGCTCGGAAGAGTTGTGCCTGCTGTGTTCGGCCCGGCCGGATTTATTGTGTCCGGAGTGAAGATCATCACGTGTCGTCGGGCGTCCGCGCGATCCATAGATCGATCTTGTTTGGCTTGCTTTATCCTCCAGTACGTCTCGCAGGTCTGGCTCGTTTTCCCGTGCCTTAGTTGAACGGCACCGGGGCATGGCTTGTTTAAGGGTTCCATAGGCCTCTCTGTCGCGGCCGTGGGGTGGCCGGTCTGCCATGTCATATGTTTCCCCCTCTGATTGGGGTAGCGGCCTGCGCTTAGGATAATTTTTGGAGGGGCGCCCGAGTTCATACTCTTCGGCCGCAAGGACTTCAGTCCATCTATCAGCTAGCAAATCTTGATCAGCTCTAAGCTGTTGCTGCTTTTTCTTTAGGCTATTCGCCGTGGCTAGAAGCCTGTGTTGAAAACGCTCTTGTTCGGCGGGGTCTAATGGTACGACGAATTCGTCGTCGTCGAGGCTTGCCTCGTCTTTGGAGGGAGGCATGTAATTATCATCCTCAACCTCTTGCTCTGCCGCTCTCTCATGAGGGCTGGCTTTTCCATCTTCCTGCGCCGAATCTTGCTGGTTCTGGTGTTCTTCGGCGCTGTCCGGGGTAGTATTATCTCCCGTGCCGGAATCACCGTTTCTGCTGTGGCGGGATTTACAACGGCGCCGTTGGCGCCGGCGTTTTGGCGGTTTTTTCGAGTTGTTGTCTTCCGCTGTTCCATCGCCATCTGCATCCTTTGGAGCATCCACCATATATATGTCATATGGCGAGGTGGCGGTCCAGCGCCCTACAGGTGCTGGTTCTTGTTCGTCTCCTCCTTCGTCGTCCATACCGTCGAAGTCTTCGGAGCCGAAGTCAAGCATGTCGGTTAAATCGTCGACAGTGGCTATTAAGTGGGTGGTGGGTGGGCTTTGAATTTCTTTGTTGTCCGAATCCCAACCTCGCATACCATAGTCCGGCCTGGGCTCTCCTGATAAAGAGAGAGACTTGAGAGAATTCAAGATATCACCGAAAGGTGAGCACTGAAAGATGTCCGTGGCGGTGAACTCCATTACAGGCGCCCAATAAGATTCGATCGGCGGGGGCACGGAAGGCCCGGTGTTCGGAGAAGAATCCGACTCCTTGGAGTCATGGGCCGTGCGGAGTGCGGGGCTGGCGTTCGGCTCGATCGCCTTTGAGATCACAGCCCCCGAGGTGACGTCCAACCGTTCATCCTCGAAGAACGCAGCGGGCTCCGAGTCAAAGATCGGGGCCGGAGCGTGTGCGGCCTCCAGGGTACTATTCGGAGGCAGAGCCGTATCATGCCCCTCGAAATAGTGCGGCGCGCTTGGCTGTGGCTCGAACCCGTCGAAGATCAAGTCTCCGCGGATATCTGCTGTGTAGTTTAAGCTTCCAAACCTGACTTGATGGCCAGGGGCGTAGCTTTCGATCTGCTCCAGATGACCAAGCGAATTGGCCCGCAGAGCGAAGCCGCCGAAGACGAAGATTTGTCCAGGGAGGAAAGTCTCACCCTGGACCTCATCGATGTTGATGATCAAAGGAGCCATCGGGCCTAAAAGCGACGACACAGAGGAACTCTCAATGAAAGCACCAATGTCGGTGTCAAAACCGGCGGATCTCGGGTAGGGGGTCCCAAACTGTGCGTCAAGGTCGGATAGTAACAGAAGACAAGGGACACTTTATTTTACCCAGGTTCGGGCCCTCTCGGTGGAGGTAAAACCCTACTCCTGCTAGATTAATATTGATGATATGGGTAGTACAAGAGTGGATCTACCACGAGATCAAGGAGGCTAAACCCTAGAAGCTAGCCTATGGTATGATTGTGTATGATGATGGTTGTCCTACGGACTACAACCCTCTGGTTTATATAGACACCGGATAGGGTTAGGGTTACACAGAGTCGGTTACAATGGTAGGAGATCTTGAATATCCGCACGCCTAGCTTGCCTTCCACGCCAAGAAAAGATCCTTCCGGACACGGGACGAAGTCTTCAATCTTGTATCTTCATAGTCCTGGAGTTCGGCTGAAGGTATAGTCCGGCTATCCGAACACCCCCTAATCCAGGACTCCCTCACCCATCATGGCCATCGCCCACGAAGGACTTGCCTCACTAGCGGTAGATCTTCACGAAGTAGGCGATCTCCTTGCCCTTACAAACTCCTTGGTTCAACTCCACAATCTTGTCGGAGGCTCCCAAGTGACACCTAGCCAATCTAGGAGACACCACTCTCCAAGAAGTAACAAATGGTGTGTTGATGATGAAATCCTTGCTCTTGTGCTTCAAATGATAGTCTCCCCAACACTCAACTCTCTCTCACAGGATTTGGATTTGGTGGAAAGAAGATTTGAGTGGAAAGCAACTTGGGGAAGGCTAGAGATCAAGATTCATATGGTTAGGAATGGAATATCTTGGCCTCAACACAAGGGTAGGTGGTTCTTTCTCAAAACATATGAGTTGGAAGTGTAAATGTGTTCTGATGGCTCCCTCCACGAATGAAGAGGAGGTGGAGGGGTATTTATAGCCTCCACACAAAATCCAACCGTTACACACAATTCACCAATCTCGGTGGGACCGGATCAATAAACTCGGTCGGACTGATTTAGTAAACCTAGTGACCGTTAGTGATTTCGGTGGGACCGACATGCAACTCGGTAGGACCGATATGGTTAGGGTTAGGGCATAACGTAATCTCGGTGAGACCGATTACACAAACTCGGTGAGACCGATTTGGTAATAAGCTAACCAGAGGGTTGGTCAGGTAAACTCGGTGGGACCGATTTGCTCTTCCGGTGAGACCGAAAAGTTACAAAAAGGAAACAGAGAGTTTACATTGCAATCTCGGTGGGACCGATCCGCTCTTTCGGTGAAACCAAAAAGTTAAGAAAAGGAAACAGAGAAATTGCTATCCCATCTCGATGAAACCGAGATCCCTATCGGTAGAACCGATTTGCTTAGGGTTTGGCAGTGGCTATGACAAGTGAAACTCGGTGGCGCCGGATTGAAGGAATCAGTATGACCGAGTTTGGCTTTGGGTTTAGGTCAAATGTGGATATGGGAAAGTAGTTGAGGGTTTTGGAGCATATCACTAAGCACATGAAGCAAGAGGCTCATTAAGCAACACCTCATCCCTCCTTGATAGTATTTGCTTTTCCTATAGACTCAATGTGATCTTGGATCACTAAAATATAAAATGAAGAGTCTTGAGCTTGAAGCTTTAGCCAATCCTTTGTCCTTAGCATTTTGAGGAATCTACTTTCATCATCCATGCCATGCCAATCATTGAGCTTTCCTGAAATAATTATCTTGGAATAGCATTAGCTCAATGAGCTATATGTTGTTATGAATTACCAAAACCACCTAGGGATAGTTGCACTTTCAATCTCCTCCTTTTTGGTAACTGATGACAACATATAGATCAAAGCTTCGAAAAATGATAATAAGAATGAAATATATTGTCGCTTTGAGAAGTATGTGAAAAGTAAGAGCTCCCCCTAAATTTGTGCATATTTAAAATTTACTTTGGACTGCAAATGCACAAAGAGTTAGAATCATGGGTTACTCTTCCATGTCACATACATCTTGGTGGAGCGCTCAAAATGATAAGAATTGAATACATGCACTCATCATCAATAAAAGTGAATGATCACATAAGATAGATAGGATAATATCAAGCATGCATAAGTGTAGCTTATGATCAAACACATGATCATCAATGTCTCACAAGCATATCATAGTATCTCAACCAAAAGCAAACAAAGTTTGAAAAACCACCAAATAAAGCAAGAGAGAATAAAAGCAACACTCTCTCTCTCTCGAAGCCTATGATCTATACATTTTTCTCCCCCTTTGGCAACAAGTTACCAAAAAGTTCCTAGAAAATGCGTAGTGCTAGATCGACACTCAGGCTTGATCTTCTGGTGGTGGTGGAGTCTGGATCACTCCAAGGACGAAGGCTTCTGTAGACGTGGTTGGAGCTGGAGCTGAAGTGGATGCTGGAGCTGGTTGGGCTGGTGCTGTAGCTGGAGCTGAGGTGGTGGCTCTTGTGTCAGGAACTGGCACTGTTGTTGACCTCTGAGCTCGTGGCACTCTGGCAAATGCATTAGTGGTAGTCTTCCCTTTCCCTGTGCCCTTGAGCGACCAGCTGAAGCAGCTGGTCGAGCTCCACAAGGCGGCCGAACAGGCCATGAAGGGCTTCATAGTTCGGTTGTGGCCTGGAGAGGCCCTGCCTGGGAGCTACTTCGGACTGGTGCGGTGGCTGGTGGAGGCCTGTCCACGGCTCGAGGTCATCAAGCGCTCCGTCTGCATCGAAGGTGCCCATAGGGCACTTGCCCGTGCAAAGGTGCACTGGGGTAAGCTGGACGGTGAGAAGCTTGTGAGGGACGGGCCGCCGCCGGGGAAGGAGCATCGCAAGCCCGAGAACTATTACAAGGATGTTCTGAAGGGTGCCTACCTTGTGGCGGATGAATGTACCAAAGATGTAATTTTTGAATGAACTCGCTCGTGTTGTCCTGTGTTCTTAAAACTTGTACATTTGCGCTAAGCAATGCTTGTTGAATTTAAAATATTATTTTCTGTCCGGCCGTTTATCAAAAAATTGAGAGATGGCCAGTCGTCGGCTTCCGCCCCCATGCCACTAGTGCTAGGGTGTTCGGGATAAACCTGAGCGCTCCTTTTCCCATGTTTGGGTCCTTCGAGGGAGGCGCTCAGCACAACGAACAAGGCAATCGGACTATAATGCTTGAACACTCTCACTTAGCCATAGAACTTTATAATTTTAAATTTCGGCGAAGCCCCTAGTATTTGGAAGACCGAATTCGGGGCGCTATCAACGCCTTGGCCGGACAAAATCCGGTTCCTTGCTCTAAGCGGCATAGGTCTTTAAGGACCCGAAAAACCTCTTGAACAGCGACCGGTCTCTCGCCTTATCATGACAGTCAGTTTTAGCTTTCTCTACTGAGGTGCTCAGCCCAGCTCCACTGGGGCACAATCGCAGTAGTTCTCCTAGTGCTACCTTAGCCGATATAGCGCAACGTAAGGCACCAAAACATAGAAGCCGGGCAAACCCAACTATTGACCCAAATCATGATTCGGAGCCGATGCATATAGTGCTATAAGTTTGGGGTGCCGCACTTATGAAGTGTTCGGAGTTCTTACACCATATTAAGGGGTACTGAAGCCCCTGGCGTATTTGTCGTACCACAGTGTACGGGTGCCACATGTCATTAATGAACATATAAAAATAGAGTAATGCAAAAAATAGACAAAAAGCTATGCATTGTTTATAAGAAGGCTGCTATCTAAGCAGAACGATACAAATAGTGCGATAAGCAAAAGAAATTTGACTATTTAACATGTCTTGTCCAGGGGCGAGCCGTGGAATTGTATTTAAAACTGGTATATTGCTCGTAATAGAGACCACCTGGGAGTTCCATAATGCGGCATGGCTTGCCTGCTTCCCTGGTTCTTGCATCGTTTGTGCGGCAGTTGAATTGCCGAACAGGTTCGTCCGAAGTATGGAGTCCTGAAAGTAAGAGAAAATAAAAAAATCGGCAGCCCCTAGTACGGTTTAAGCCGTGTTTTGGGCGTGCCATGATGGTGCCCCTCCCCCTGTGCCCATGGTATTTCGAGAGCGTAGTTATGTACGCGAGGCACTGGTTTCGCTATATTGCAAGGGCTAGGGTTGGGGCCGCACTGCTACGCTAGCTCGAAACGTGCCAGGCGGTCTTGTTGCAGGTTACTCCGGGCGCGATTGACAGTGTCCGGCTTTTTAAGGGCCGGACTGGAGAACTGCCTAGAGAGGCCGCTTTGTACTTCTGCTGCGAGCGCTACCGTGTGCTCCTCCGTTCGGAGGGAGCGTTCGGTGTTGCCGTTGACCGTGATTACTCCTCGAGGGCCTGGCATCTTGAGCTTGAGGTATGCATAGTGCGGTACCGCATTGAACTTTGCGAATGCGGTTCGCCCGAGCAGTGCGTGATAGCCACTGCGGAACGGGACTATGTCGAAGATTAACTCCTCGCTTCGGAAGTTATCCGGAGATCCGAAGACCACTTCAAGTGTGACTGACCATGTACAGTTGGCCTCTACACCTGGTACGACGCCTTTAAAGGTCGTTTTGGTGGGCTTGATCCTTGAGGGATCTATGCCCATTTTCCGCACTGTATCCTGGTAAAGCAGGTTCAGGCTGCTGCCGCCGTCCATAAGGACTCTTGTGAGATCATATCCGTCAATAATTGGGTCTAGAACCAATGCGGCGAACCCGCCATGACGGATGCTAGTGGGGTGGTCCCTTCGATCAAAAGTGATCGGGCAGGAGGACCATGGGTTGAACTTTGGGGCGACTGGCTCCAGCGCATATACGTCCCGTAGTGCACGCTTCCGCTCCCTCTTGGGGATGTGGGTTGCATATATCATGCTCACTGTCCGCACTTGTGCTCTATTGTTCGGCGGCTTGGGCTCTTCCTCGTCGTCGCTATGCAGCCCCTTGTCTCTATTTTTGGCATTTAACTTGCCTGCCTGCTTGAACACCCAACAATCCGTGTTGGTGTGATTGGCTGGTCTTTCGGGGGTGCTATGTATCTAGCACAAGCGGTCGAGTATTCGGTCCAAACTAGACGGGCCCTGAATGTTTCTTTTGAATGGCTTTTTCCGCTGACCGGATTTGTAGCCTCGGAATCCGGCATTGACTGATGTATCCTCATTGCTGTCGCTGTTAACACGGTGTTTCTGCTTGTTCCGGCGCGACCTGCCACTTTTGTCCTTGGTATTCGAATTACCAAGGTTCTTGGTTAAGTTGTTGCTGCGACCTAACCAGCTGTCTTCTCCCGCACAAAAGCGGGTCATGAGTGTTGTAAGGGCTGCCATAGATTTCGGCTTTTCCTGTCCCAAGTGCCGGGCGAGCCACTCGTCACGGATATTATGCTTGAAGGCCGCTAGGGCCTCTGTATCCGGACAGTCGACTATTTGGTTTTTCTTTGTTAGGAACCGTGTCCAGAATTGCCTGGCCGATTCTTCTGGCTGCTGAATTATGTGGCTTAGGTCATCAGCGTCCGGTGGTCGCACATAGGTACCCTGGAAATTGTCATGGAATGCGGCTTCCAGGTCCTCCCAAGAACCGATTGAATCTGCTGGCAAGCTGTTAAGCCAATGCCAGGCCGGTCCCTTAAGTTTGAGCGGGAGGTATTTGATGGCGTGTAGATCATCGCCGCGGGCCATATGGATATGAAGGAGATAATCCTCGATCCATACCGCAGGATCTGTTGTGCCATCGTATGATTCAATGTTTACGGGTTTGAAGCCCTCAGGGATTTTATGATCCATTACTTCATCTGTGAAGCATAGTGGGTGTGCGGCGCCTCTGTACTAGGCTATGTCATGACGCAGCTCAAAGGAGCTTTTTCTATTGTGTTCGGCCTAGCCGGATTTATTGTATCTGGAGTGACGATCACCGTCATGTGCCGTGGGGCGCCCGCGTGATCCATAGATCGATCTTGTTTGCATTGCCTTATCCTCCAGTATATCTTGTAGGTCTGGCGCGTTTTCCCGTGCCTTAGCGTGTTTTGAGCGGTGTCGGGGCATGGCTTGAGTGGAGGGCCTGGAGGCCTCTCTGTCACGGCCATGAGGTGGCTGGTCGGCCATGTCATGCGCTGGTGATGTAGGTGCTTCCTCCTCCAATCGGGGTAGCAGCCTGCGTTTTGGGTAACGCTTGGAGGGGCGTTCGAGTTCATACTCTTCGGCCGCAAGGACTTCAGTCCATCTATCAGCTAGCAAGTCTTGATCAGCTCTAAGCTGTTGCTACTTTTTCTTGAGGCCGCTTGCCATGGCTAAAAGCCTGCGTTTAAAACGCTCTTGTTCGGCTAGATCCTCTGGCACGACGAATTCGTCGTCGCCGAGGCTTGCCTCGTCTTCGGAGGGAGGCATGTAATTATCATCCTCAACCTCTCTGTCTGCCGCTCTTTCGTGAGGGCTTGCTTCTCCGTCCTCCTATGCTGAATCTTGCTGGAGGGGGTGTTCTTCGGAGCTATCCGGAGTATTATTATCTCCCGTGCCGGAATCACCGTTTTTGCTATGGCGGGATTTACAGCGGCGCCGCTGACGCCGGCGCTTGGTGTGTTTCTTGGATGTGTCATCCCCCGCTGCTCCATCGCCTTCTCCTTCTTTTGGAGTGTCCACCATATATATGTCGTATGACGAGGTGGCCTTCCAGCGCCCTACAGGTGTTGGTTCCTATTCGTCTCCTGCATCGTCGTCCATACCGTCGATGTCTTCGGAGTGGAAGTCGAGCATGTCGGTGAAATTGTCGACAGTGGCTACGAAGTGGGTGGTGGGTGGGCTTTGAATTTCTTCATCATCCGTATCCCAACCTTGCTGACCGTAGTCCGGCCAGGACTCTCCTGATAAAGAGAGAGCCTTTAGTGAATTCAGGATGTCGCTGAAGGGCGAGTGCTGAAAGATGTCCGCGGCGGTGAACTCCATTATCGGCGCCCAATCGGACTCGATCGGCAGAGGTGTGGGGGGCTCGAAATCCGGAGCGGAATCTGGCTACTCAGATTCACGGGCCATGCAGAGTGCGGGGCTGGTGTTCGGCTCGATCGCCTTTGAGATCGCAGCCCCCGAGGTGGCGTCCAACCGCTCATCCTCGATCGGCGCAGTAGGCTCCGAATTAAGGGTCGGAACCGATGCGCGTGCGGCCTCCAGGACACTGTTCGGCGGCAGAGCTAGATCATGCCCATCGAGACGGCGCGGCGTGCTTGGCTGCGGCTCGAATCCGTCGAAGATCAAGTCCCGCGGATGTTAGCCGTGTAGTTCAAACTTCCAAACCCGACCTGATGGCCAGGGGCGTAGCTTTCGATCTGCTCCAGATGGCCAAGCGAATTGGCCCGCAGTGCAAAGCTGCCGAAGACGAAGATCTGTCCGGGGAGAAAAGTCTCACCCTGGACTGCATCGTTGTTGATGATCGAAGGAGCCATCGGGCCTAAAAGTGACGACACAGAGGAACTCTCAATGAAAGCACCAATGTTTGTGTCAAAACCGGCGGATCTCGGGTAGGGGGTTCAGAACTGTGCGTCTAGGCGGATGGTAACAGGAGACAAGGGAACACAATGTTTACCCAGGTTCGGGCCCTCTTGATGGAGATAAAACCCTACGTCCTGCTTGATTAATATTGATGATATGGGTAGTACAAGAGTAGATCTACCACGAGATCAAGGAGGCTAAACCCTAGAAGCTAGCCTATGGTATGATTGTTGTATGTTGGAGTTGTTGTCCTACGGACTAAAACCCTCCGGTTTATATGGACACCGGAGAGGGCTAGTGTCGGTGTCAAAACCGGCGGATCTCGGGTAGGGGGTCCTGAACTGTGCGTCAAGGTCGGATGGTAACAGGAGACAGGGGACACTTTATTTTACCCAGGTTCGGGCCCTCTTGGTGGAGGTAAAACCCTACTCCTGCTAGATTAATATTGATGATATGGGTAGTACAAGAGTGGATCTACCACGAGATCAAGGAGGCTAAACCCTAGAAGCTAGCCTATGGTATGATTGTGTATGATGATGGTTGTCCTACGGACTACAACCCTCCGGTTTATATAGACATCGGATAGGGTTAGGGTTACATAGAGTCGGTTACAATGGTAGGAGATCTTGAATATCCGCACGCCTAGCTTGCCTTCCACGCCAAGAAAAGATCCTTCCGGACACGGGACGAAGTCTTCAATCTTGTATCTTCATAGTCCTGGAGTCCGGCTGAAGGTATAGTCCGGCTATCCGAACACCCCCTAATCCAGGACTCCCTCAGTAGCCCCTGAACCAGGCTTCAATGACGACGAGTCCGGCGCGCAGATTGTCTTCGGCATTGCAAGGCGGGTTCCTCCTCCAAGTTCTTCAAGAAGATTATAAACACCAAAAATAGTGTCCGGCTCTGCAAAATAAGTTTCCACATATTGCCATACAGAGAATAATATTAACACAAATCAAATCTGCTGACGTATTTCGCAATGCGTCATAACACTGCGACCAAGCCTTCTATATAAATTATTTTCATCGTTCCACCTCGGCGCGTTTAGCGAGGCGGTTTCCTTGGCACGTCTTCTCAAAGAAGAGATCGTGTGCCCCTTTTAACGGGATTCTCATTAATACGAACGTGGATAACCCAATCGTGCCTGTTAGCACGCCTTGCCTTAATTAAAGGCTAGTCCAAGACGGTTACGAGGAGGGCTCTTGGTATTCTGCCTCTTATAAAGAGACCAAGGCCCTGTTCCCCGCTTCTATTCCCAAAACGAGCTCGCCCATCGCCTCGAGTTCCAACACCCTAGGCTTCCAGATTCCGGGCGCACCGGACCTTCGACAATGTCCGGCTCCGACCTCCAAGGCCAATGGATGCCCTCCTCTGTTACAGAGGAGCACGTTTCAAGGTTGAGGCAAGCTAGATTCCTGACCAGTGAGATTCCGCACAGGCTGCATGTTCAAGGACAGGTGATCCCTAGCCCTCAGCCCGGTGAGAGCGTGGTATTCAGATCCCACTTCCTTCGGGTATTAGGCTTCCCAATGGATCCCTTTGTAAGGGGGCTGATGTTTTATTATGGGCTGGAATTCCACGACCTAGCTCTGGAGTCCATCCTCCATATCTCCTCGTTCATAGTTGTGTGCGAAGCATTCCTCCTTGTTACCCCTCACTTCGGATTATGGCTCAAGACCTTCAAAGTAGAACCAAAGATAATCGAGGGGCGCCACGCAGAGTGCGGAGGCGCTGCTATAAAAAGAAATGCTGACGCTCCATGGCCCGAGGGCGCTTTTCAAGAGGAGCTTGGCTTATGGAAACAGGAGTGGTTCTACATCACCGCTCCTCGGGGCACCGCATGGGTGGCGCCTCCGGCCTTTGGCTCGGGTCCCCCACCACGGTTAGCATCGTGGATCAACACAGGGTTAGATCGGGGCTTGCCCAAAGACGTTCCTCTGCTGCAGGGCCGCATTAAGGATCTATTGAAGGGAGACCTCAACCTGGTCAAGGTGACACAAGTCATGCTGATTCGCCGGACACTGCCCGACCAACGTCGCCCCCTTCGCTTGTGGGAATTCAATCCAGAGGGACCGCGAGCTCTCCGAAATTTTATGGGCGTGACGCCTATGGAGATGTATAAACTATTCTTCGGATCACAAGAAGTGAGTCCGGATTTGACCGAGGATGCTGGTTTAAGCCGCAATCGCCCGGATACTCAAGTAGGTGACCTTGCGCCCGGACCTTCTATCCGCATAATTAACTTGCTATTTAACAGCACTTCTCCTTTTAAGCAGGAGTGGATAGCGAAGGCGAAGCTGATCCGGTGTCCGGCTCCCCTTCCTGAAACCAGGCTGGATCCTGTGCTAGTCAGGATGCTAGAGGTAGTGCCTTTGGAGGGAAATAAGGGGGCAGACAAGGAGACCGTGGCCTCTTCGAAAGAGACCATTCCGAAGGGGGGAATCGATAATTCCCCTCCTAAGGGAAAGAAAAGGGCCGCCTCTGACGACCCGGAAACCATAGCTTCGAAGCGGGGGAAAGAATCCTTGTCAGAGGGCCCGACGCCGGGGCGCCCCTCGGCCGAACTAAACCCTCAAAGGGAACAGCTCTCCAGCGAGCCGTAAGTAGAAGAAGAGTTATTCTTTTAAGAGAAATCCTTGATTTATATCTGGGATGTTTTAACCGAAACTTTACTTTGTAGTTCGGACCTCAGCCCTTCTCAGCAGAACTCGTCCTTGGGGGATCTTCTTCCGGAGATGATGGAGAGCGGAACGCCTCCTCCTTCTATATCGCCTAACAAGGCGGGCGACGTTGAAGTGTCGTCGCGGGGGATTTCTCCGGATCCGCTAGGGGCGGATGGCGGCCATGCAGCCCCCCGAGGTTCTCCGTGTCTGGCCTTTGAGGAAGGCCATGGGACGAGTCCGGCACCATCTGGTGTTCGGCCGGAGGAGCTAAAGATTCTGCTGGGGCGAGCCTCTATCTCAGAGGAGCATCGCGCGTTAATGAGCACGGTGATTGAAAAGATTTCATCCGCAGAAAGCGGACTGCACGAGGCCGTCAAGAGTTTACTGGCAGGCCTTGAGGTACGTTTTAAATAACGTATATTTGTGTTAATTGCGCATAAATAAAGTGCGCCCTGTGTAGATAGTAGCCCCTGAGACTCTGTGCGTCGTAAAGATGTATGGCGCGCAGAGGATCTTAATCCCAGGTCCTTTAAGTGGCACCTTTATATGTAGGTGGCTGATTGTCTGGAGTCAAGCCGGACTCGTGAATTTGCCGAACTGAAGCGACAACTGGATGAGGCAGAAGCCGACATCGTGCTTGTTAACAAGCGGCTTGATGGTGCTCAAGGTATTGAAATCATTGGGCGATTGTGAGTAAGAGGAGCTTTATGTCAATATCTTACCGTGTGTATGCTTGACGCAGATGGTGCGGCCGCCGTGGAAGGTCTTAAAGACGAACTCGCCCGAGCAAAGGAACAAGCCAGAAAAAGCAATGCGGCTGCCGTGAAAGCCCTTGAAGAGCTGAAAGCCGAACAGGCTGCCCATTGCCGAAGCAAGGAGGAGGTGGATGATATGGCCGTAATGTTAAAAAGTGCTACTGACCGTTGCAAGCTTCTTGAAGAAGAAGGTCGGGCGAGGCAAACGAGCTTAGAGAAGGCTGTTACTGACGCCAAGGACGCCTGCTCTGTAATGAGAGCGGTAAGGGAAGAGCTACGTCAAGCCGGACTAATTGCGGATGGAAAGCCCTTCTTGCTGCGGAGAAAATTTTGTGACCCGAGGTTTGCCCCGTTGGACCGAGCGTGGAGTGTAGAGGACACCTATCTGGATTTGGCGGCTAGTGCTGCTGATGCGACCAAACACTTTCAAGATAAGAAGGGTCATGAAGTGGAGAATCTCTTCTGGTCGCAATTCATCAATCCAGAGCGTCCACTTGCAGTGGACGATCGCCTGGCCCAATGGGCCGAACTGAATAGGTTGTCCGGACTCGCCATGAAGTACATCACGGATCATCTGTGTCCGGGGAGATCGAAGCCGAAGAGTTATTTTAGCTTGGTGCAGCAATTTCTCGACGTGGTGCCACGTATCGATGCTATGAAGAGGTCAGCGTGCACGGAGGGCGCTCGGCTGGCTCTTGCCCGTGTCAAGACATACTGGGCAGATATGGAGCCCACCGTTGTTGCGTCCCGGGATTCGGATAAAAGCCAAATACCTTCCGAGCACTATTTTGAGGAAGTCCTCGAAGGCGCTCGCATAATAGAGACGCAGTGCTCGAAGGATGCTATATTATGATAGCATATGTAATCATGAAACAGTATTTTGATAAATTGTAGGGGCATATTTTTAGACTTGTGCCTTCAAGTATTAGGAACACCTCCTGTGCCGCCGTTTAAATATATAAATTCTGAAAGATTGCAGTCGTTGGCTTCAGCCCCCACGCACATAGTGCGGGGGTGCGCGCAGAAGACGCATTTTCACACTTAACCCAACGTCTTGGTCCTACAAAGGGGGTGATAGCGCAGCGGGCTAGGCAACTGGACTATAATGCTTTAACACTTTCACTTAGCCATAGGAGCTTGACAATGGGACTCCTTAGGTAGCCCCTTAGTGGCGACTGCGTTTACCCGAATTCGGGGTGCATACGTGCCTGACCGGGAAGCGGCCCCTCGTCAAAACGGAGGAATTCGATAAATTCCTATAAGTCATCGAGTGGCGACCAGTCTCACGCTACATCATGACAGTCAGTTTTCGGCTTTCTCTACTGAGGTGCTCGCCCGGCCGAACCGGGGCACAATCGCAGTAGCTCTCCTGGTGCTACCTTAGCCGATAAAGCAGAACGTAAGGTAGCCGAACTTAGGAGCCGGGCAACCCAACATTTGACCAAAGGCATGATTCGGAGCTGATGCATATAGTGCCAAAACTCGCGACGCCGAACACTCCCTAAGGTGTTCGGTCTTTGTGAGTGCGTGTGAAACAACACCCTTAAACAAAAGAAAAGAGCCCCTAGAGTCCAGGTACGAGCAAGAATTCTGGCGTGGCCACATGCCAAAACGCCAGCCTCCTCCTTGGTTATAGCAGAAAAAACCAAGGGATGTATAGCAGCAAGAGACAGTAAAAAAGGTTTACGCAGGGTCTTAATCTAAAAAGAATCCTTTAGGACGGGTCCCTACTGCACGTCTGCGCTTGTGTCTCCACTGTGTCGTGTCCTGGACGGGCGCCGCACGACGTTAATCTGTAAAAGAGAGGAACTAAATTGAAAATGGGTCGTGCGGAACAAAAAGGATAATAAACAAAATATAAAGTAAAATATATATAAGGTTGAGCTTTATTGTCTCTGCATATAGCCCCTGGTATGGGGGTATATGGCGTACTAAGCCTGCGTTGATGATGGACTTGTGCCGAACTCGTTGAGTCTGGGTCCGTGGCCTTTAATTACTTATATCGAAAAAGTCCTTTGGCTGGCGAGGCCACTTTATTGTGCGGCTGTTTAAGCGGCCGCACAATCCTCCATTTGGAGGAGGCGTATTTTAGTGCGCTCCCTTTAAAGAGATGATGCCTCGAGGACCAGGCATCTTAAGCGTGAGAGATGCATAATGCGGTATTGCGTTAAAGCGAGCGAAAGCTCCGCGTCCCATTAGTGCTTGATAGCGACTTGAAAACGGGACTACATGGAAGGTCAGCTTTTCGCGACGAAAGTTATTGGCAGAGCCAAATATGACTACAAGCCGGAGAAAACCCATACAATGGGTGTCCGAGCCTGGTGCTACCCCTTGAAAGGAGGTTTTGCTGTGGCGGATTCTTGCTGGGTTTATGCCCATGCGGTGGATTGTATCCTGATATATCAGGTTTAGTCTGCCGCCGTCCATAAGGACATTGGTAAACTGGAATCCGTCGATTATTGGATCCAGTATCAGGGCAGTCCGGCCTGCGTTTTTGATATTTCTGGAATAATCTAGCTGATCAAAAATGATTGGCTTTAGTGACCAGTGGCAGGACTCCTGAGGGGTAGGTTTTATTGTGCGTACCTTTATGGGTGCCACACGTTTTGTTACGTGAAGTGAGTTCACTGTTTTGACTTCTTGCGGGAAGTTCTTTTGTTTCCTAGTGTTCTGCCTTTGGGGTTCGTCCTCTTCTTCACTTGGTGTATCGAGCCCCTTGTGTTCGGCGTTAAGCTTTCCGGATTGTTTAAAAACCCAACAGTCTCTGTGGGTGTGATTGGCAGGCTTCCTAGGAGTACTGTGTATCTGACATATTCTGTCCAGGATTCTATTTAAGCTGGACGGATCATCCCTATTATCCTGAAGGGGTGGTTTTGTCTGATTTTGCCGTGAGCTTTTGAATCCGGCATTGACTGCCGTGCTCTTCGGACTTTTTCCTTTGATTCGGCGACGGTCCTTATTTCGCCGCGGTTTTCCGTTTCCATCCCTGATTTCTAATGTACTTGGGTCGCTGGGGCTGCATCGTGCCAACCAGCTGTCCTCTCCTCCGCAAAAGCGGGTCATGAGGCTTGTGAGTGCGGCCATTGTTCTTGGCTTTTCCTGGCCGAGGTGTCTGGCGAGCCATTCGTCTCGGACATTATGCCTGAAAGCTGCTAGGGCTTCGGCGTCCGGACAATCCATTATCTGATTCTTTTTAGTGAGGAATCTGTTCCAGAACTGTCGAGCTGATTCTCCGGGCTGCTGAGTTATGTGACTGAGATCGTCTACGTCCGGGGGGCGGACATAGGTCCCTTGAAAATTTGCTCGGAAAGCATCCTCGAGCTCTTCCCAACTTCCAATTGTGTTTTCGGGAAGGCTTTTAAGCCAGTGCCGGGCTGGCCCTTTAAGCTTAAGGGGTAAATATTTTATGGCGTGGAGATCATCTCCTCTAGCCATATGTATGTGGAGGATATAATCCTCGATCCAGACTCCAGGGTCTGTTGTTCCATCGTACGCCTCTATGTTGACGGGTTTGAATCCCTCTTGAAATTCATATTCCAAGACCTCATCGGTGAAACATAGGGGGTGTGCGGCGCCCCTGTATTTGGGTGTGCCGGATTCTAATGATGGATTTTTTGCATTGCTTGTGAGAGCTTGCTTTCTTGGCCCGTAAATGGGCCTGGCTGGGCCATGATGCGAGTCTTTAATTGGGTCGCATGCCGCATTGAGTGCGGCACCGCTTGCCGTTTTATGGTGGCCGTGGGGTCATCTATCCGACCGTGTGGCTTTTTTATTTTTTAAATGTGGGGGCTCTAGGGCCTCCTGGTCGAATTCGGGCAGTAGTTTTCTCTTCGGATAGCTTTTGGTGCGGCGGCTGCCGCCGTATTTGTCTGCGGTCTTGATTACCTTGCTCCATCTTGTTCTGAGTGCATCTTCTGCCGTCTTTAGCTTCCGCTTCTGCTTTTTCAGGCTGCATGCTGTGGCAACGAGCCTTTCGTGGAGATTCTTATGCTCCGTGGTTTTATCCGGCGTGAGATCGTCCGGAGTTCTGTTATGGCCGGGGGAGGGCTGTCTGTCCTCTCTATCCGTGTCGCCCTGTTCGGACGGCTGCTCTGAGGCCTGCTCGTCGTCTACCGGCTCATCCTGCTCTACGGCTGGGTCTTGATCGAGGCGGGGCTTGGCTCGGCGTCTACGTCGCCGCTTTGACTGCTTTTCGGAGGGTTTACCCCTTTTTTCACCCCCTTTTTCCTCGTTGTCGTTTCCTGTAGGGGTATCCACCATGAATACATCGTTAGGTGGGGTGGAGGTCCAGTGCCCTATAGGTGCTGGTCCTAGTTCTTCTCCGTCTTCGTCGTCCATACCGTCGAAGTCTTCAGATCCGAAGTCAAGTATGTCGGTTAAATCATCGATAGTGGCTATTAAGTGGGTGGTGGGTGGGCTTTGAATTTCTTCGTCGTCCGAATCCCAACCTCGCAGACCATAGTCCGGCCTGGGCTCTCCTGATAAAGAGAGAGACTTGAGAGAATTCAGGATGTCACCGAAAGGTGAGCACTGAAAGATATCCACGGCGGTGAACTCCATTACAGGCGCCCAATCAGATTCGATCGGCGGGGGCACGGAAGGCCCGAAGTTCGGAGAAGAATCCGACTCCTTGGAGTCATGGGCCGTGCGGAGTGCGGGGCTGGCGTTCGGCTCGATCGCCTTTGAGATCGCAGCCCCCGAGGTGACGTCCAACTGTTCATCCTCGAAGAACGCAGCAGGCTCCGAGTCAAGGATCGGGGCCGGAGCGTGTGCGGCCTCCAGGGTACTATTCGGAGGCAGAGCCATATCATGCCCCTCGAAATAGTGCGGCGCGCTTGGTTGTGGCTCGAACCCGTCGAAGATCAAGTCTCCATGGATATCTGCCGTGTAGTTTAAGCTTCCAAACCTGACTTGATGGCCAGGGGCGTAGCTTTCGATCTGCTCCAGATGACCAAGCGAATTGGCCCGCAGAGCGAACCCGCCGAAGACGAAGATTTGTCCGGGGAGGAAAGTCTTACCCTGGACCTCATTGTTGTTGATGATCGAAGGAGCCATCGGGCCTAAAAGTGACGACACAAAGGAACTCTAAATGAAAGCACCAATGTCGGTGTCAAAACCGGCGGATCTCGGGTAGGGGGTCCCGAACTGTGCGTCAAGGTCGGATGGTAACAGGAGACAGGGGACACTTTATTTTACCCAGGTTCGGGCCCTCTCGGTGGAGGTAAAACCCTACTCCTGCTAGATTAATATTGATGATATGGGTAGTACAAGAGTGGATCTACCACGAGATCAAGGAGGCTAAACCCTAGAAGCTAGCCTATGGTATGATTGTGTATGATGATGGTTGTCCTACGGACTACAACCCTCCAGTTTATATAGACACCGGATAGGGTTAGGGTTACACAGAGTCGGTTACAATGGTAGGAGATCTTGAATATCCGCACGCCTAGCTTGCCTTCCACGCCAAGAAAAGATCCTTCCGAACACGGGACGAAGTCTTCAATCTTGTATCTTCATAATCCTGGAGTCCGGCTGAAGGTATATTCCGGCTATCCGAACACCCCCTAATCCAGGACTCCCTCAGCTAGGGTTACACAAAGTTGGTTACAATGGTAGGAGATCTGAATATCCGCATCGCCTAGCTTGCCTTCCACGCCAAGGAAAGTCCCATCCGGACACGGGACGAAGTCTTCAATCTTGTATCTTCATAGTCCAGGAGTCCGGCTGAAGGTATAGTCCGGCTATCTTAACACCCCCTAATCCAGGACTCCCTCAGTACTCCCTTGTTCTGTGTGATTCGGTTTAACCACCTGGAGCTTTAGCCATGTCGACTGCAGGGATAATCAAAGTCTCCGCTGCTTGCCCTGTGTTCGATGGAACTGAATATCCCTACTGGAAGAATAAGATGCTCATGCATCTTGAAGCCATTGATGTCGACCTCTGGTATGTCGTCAAGAATGGCGTTCCCAGGACTGGTGAAGGTGTCACCCCTGCTGATGTCAAGAAGTTCATTCAACTGGACTCTACTGCCAAGAACATCATCTGTGGTCATCTGACCAAAGGACAGTATGGCCGCGTGAGTGCTTTGGAAACGTCGAAGCTAGTCTGGGACTGGCTGTCCAAGGTCAACGAAGGCGTCTCAACCTAGAGAGATCAAAGGATCAGTGTTCTTCGCAACCTCTTCAACCGCTTCAAGAGAAACGACAATGAAAATGTCCAACTCACGTTTGATCGCCTCACCGACATCACAAATGAGCTTCGTGCTCTCGGCGCTACTGAGATTACCAACCATGAAATCGTTAAGACACTACTGAGGTCACTTGACAGCTCCTTTGACACCCTTGCCCTCATGATACAAGAACGTCCTGACTTCAAGACACTCGATCCGTCTGATATACTTGAGAGGCTCAACACACATGAGTTCCAGCTATCTGAGAAATGAGATATCTATGGTCCCAACTATGGCCGAACTCGCACTTTGAAGTCAAAAGCTGTTTCCTCATCTGAAGAAGAATCTGACTGCAGTTCTGATGATCCTGAAGACATTGGAAAGGAACTTGCTATGCTTGCGAAGAAGTTCCAGAAGTTCACTAAGAAGAAGGGCTTCAGAAAGTCTTCACGATCCAGCTCAAGAAATGATGAAGTTTCCACTCATGACTACAAGAAGAGAACATGTCACAAGTGCTAGAAACTTGGACACTATATCTCTGAGTGTCCACTGTGGGACAACGAGAAGAAGAAGAAGAAGAAGAAGAAGAAGAAGAAGAAGAAGAAGAAGAAGAAGAAGAAGAAGAAGAAGAAGAAGAAGAAGAAGAAGAAGAAGAAGAAGAAGAAGAAGAAGAAGAAGAAGAAGAAGAAGAAGAAGAAGAAGAAGAAGAAGAAGAAGAAGAAGAAGAAGAAGAAGAAGAAGAAGAAGAAGAAGAAGAAGAAGAAGAAGAAGAAGAAGAAGAAGAAGAAGAAGAAGAAGAAGAAGAAGAAGAAGAAAGAAGAAGAAGAAGAAGAAGAAGAAGAAGAAGAAGAAGAAGAAGAAGAAGAAGAAGAAGAAGAAGAAGAAGAAGAAGAAGAAGAAGAAGAAGAAGAAGAAGAAGAAGAAGAAGAAGAAGAAGAAGAAAGAAGAAGAAGAAGAAGAAGAAGAAGAAGAAGAAGAAGAAGAAGAAGAAGAAGAAGAAGAAGAAGAAGAAGAAGAAGAAGAAGAAGAAGAAGAAAGAAGAAGAAGAAGAAGAAGAAGAAGAAGAAGAAGAAGAAGAAGAAGAAGAAGAAGAAGAAGAAGAAGAAGAAGAAGAAGAAGAAGAAGAAGAAGTCTTCTTACGGACTCAACTTTACGTCCATCTGATAAGAGTCACATCACATTTGTTGACACTGGTAAAAGCAAGGTATTGGGTCTAGATAGAGTTGCAATCTCAAAGGATCAGCACATGGATAAAGTGATGCTTGTTGAATCCCTTGGTTTCAAATTAATGTCTGTCTCAATGCTTTGCGACTTGAACATGATTGTGATATTTGGAAAATATCGTTGCCTTGTACTTATGGAATATGACAAATCTCTAGTATTTGAAGGGTACCGGAAAGATGATCTGTACATGGTAGATTTCTCAGCAGGTCCACAGCTTGCCGTATGTCTTCTTGCAAAAGCTTCAGAGTGCTAGCTCTGGCATCGGAGGCTGGGGCATGCTGGCATGAGGAACTTACACACTCTCGCCAAGAAAAAGCATGTCATAGGCATCAAGGGTGTCAAGTTCAAGAAGGATCATCTGTGCGATGCCTGCGAAGCTGGAAACATGACAAGGGGCAAGCATCCCTCGAAGACAATCATGACGACATCTCAACCCTTCGAGCTGCTACACATGGACTTATTCGGCCCTACTCACTACTCTACCCTCACAACAACTGCTTGTCTCTATGGCTTCGTCATTGTTGATGATTACTCAAGATATACGTGGGTGCACATAATTCTCTATAAGACTTAAGTGCAAGATGTCTTCAGACGCTTCGCCAACCGTGCCATGAACAATTATGGCGTCAAGATCAAGCATATCAGAAGTGACAACGTAACTGAATTCAAGAACACCGGACTTGATCTTTATCTGGATACAATGGGAATCACTCATGAGTTCTCAGCTCCGTACACACCTCGGCAGAATGGCATCATGGAGCGCAAGAACAGAACCCTCATTGAGATGGCTCGAACAATGCTCGATGAATACAAGACACCAAGAAAGTTCTGACCTGAAGCTATTGATACAGCATGTCATGTCATCAACCGTGTTTACATCCATAAGCTTATGAATAAAACATCCTATGAGCTACTCACTGGCAAGAAGCCAAATGTCAGTTACTTCAGAGTATTTGGAGCTAGGTGCTGGATCAAGGATCCACATCACAAATCAAAATTTGCACCTAAAGCTCATGAAGGCTTCATGCTCGGTTACGGAAAGGACCCCCCTCTTACAGAGTCTTCAACCTCTATCTCTACAAAATCGTCGAAACTGTGGATGTACGGTTCGATGAAACCAATGGTTCACAAAGAGAGCTCCTGCCAAGTACACTAGACAAAGCTCCACCCAGTGAATCTATCAAGCTAATGGGAACTGGTGAAATCATGCCTTCTGAAGCATAGCCTGAAGAGGAACTTATCATCTCTGCACCTAACCAACCTGAAGACAATGCTCAACCTGTAGACAATTCTTCCAATATTGATAATGATCAACAAGAGCAAAATCTTCGTCCGGTTCATCCTCGTGTTGCAAACGAAGTACAGACTGAGAAGATAATTGATAGCATCAATGCACCTGGTCCACTTACTCGCTCAAGAGCAACACAGTTAGCAAATTTCTGTGGGCACTTTTCCTTTGTGTCAATATCAGAACCCAAGAAAGTTGCTGAAGCCTTTATGGAACCTGAATGGATTCAAGCCATGCAAGAAGAGCTTCAACAGTTCAAGCTGAACAATGTCTGGGAACTTGTCAAGCGTCCTGACCCTCGCAAGCATAACATAATAGGCACAAAATGGATATATCGAAACAAGCAAGATGAGCATGGTCTAGTCGTCAAAAACAAAGCACGTCTCATCGCTCAAGGATATACTCAAGTTGAAGGGATTGACTTCGATGGAACATTTGCTCCTGTGGCTAGGCTTGAAGCTATGCAAATCATCACAACATCTTGCTATATCAAATGGATGTGAATAGTGCATTTCTCCAAGGCAAGATTGAAGAAGAAGTATACGTCGCACAACCACCTGGCTTTGAAGATCCAAAACATCCTGATATGGTTTACAAGCTAAACAAAGCACTATATGGCCTCAAACAAGCTCCTCGCGCCTGGTATGATACAATCAAAGACTTCCTGAAGAGCAAAGGCTTCAAACCTGGATCCCTCGATACCACACTCTTCACGAAGACATATGATGGTGAACTGTTTGTGTGCCAAATCTATGTGGACGATATTATCTTCGGCTGCACCAATCAGAAGTATAGTGATGAGTTTGGAGACATGATGCAAGAGCAATATCAGATGTCCATGATGGGAGAGCTGAAGTTCTTCCTTGGTCTTCAAATTCGTCAGCAACGGAATGGCATCTTCATATCTCAAGAGAAATACCTCAAAGATTGCCTGAAGAAGTGCAGAATGCAATATTGCAAAGGTTACACTACGCCAATGCCAGCCAAACACCATCTGGGTCCCGACAACAATGGTAAAGAGTTCAATCAAAAGGTATACCGCTCCATGATTGGTTCTTTACTTTACCTATGTGCATCTAGGCCAGATATTATGCTTAGTGTTTGCATGTGTGCTCGATTCCAAGCGGCACCAAAGGAATCGCATCACTTAGCTGTGAAGCGAATTCTTTGATATTTGGCTTACACCCCTACATTAGGATTATGGTATCCAAAGGGCTCAGAATTTGATCTGGTTGGATTCTCGGATGCTGATTATGCTGGTGACAAGGTGGATCGCAAGTCTACATCAGGCACATGTCACTTTCTGGGACGATCACTTGTTTGTTGGTCTTCAAAGAAGCAGAACTGCGTATCACTCTCTGTAAGTGCATCTAGTGCCACCCCTAGTTGGTTTTGGAGTATTGACGACAAATTTGGTTGAGGGATTAATGTGTTTGTGAGAATTGCAGGATAACACAGGTAGTGTCCCTCATTGATTCAGTTTACCTACCGGAGATGACCCCTAAAAATGTGTGAAGACATTGAAGACAATGGTGGTACATGAAGATATTCCTATTGAAGACTGTGACATGAGAAGACATTCTGTGAAGACTATGGAGCGCGAAGACTTAGTTTTTTCGTTGTTTCCTTTTCTTCTTTGTTGAGTCATAGGAACCACCGTACTGTTAAGTGGGGTCCAAGTGAATACAGTCAGAGTGACTGAAGTGAGGCTCAACCCAAATCCTATGTCTTCGAGCGAAGACAATGAGAGCAAATCTTATCCAGAGCTGGATAAGTCAGCTTTGCTTGTAGCCCAAGTAAAGTTGCCACGTGTGTTTGAAATCTGACCGTTGGAACACGTGTCAGTTCCTTAGTGACCCAGGGTCATTTCGGACATATCAGGTCGGGTTGCCTAGTGACTATAAATAGCCCACCCCCTACACCATAAATTGGTGGCTGCTCAGAGTTAGTGCACGGCTTTTGTCGTTTGAGAGCAACCCACCTCAAAGCCTTTGAGAGAGAGAAATTCTTGCGAGGACAAAGCCCAAACACCCAGAGCCAAAGAGTGTTAGGCATCACTGAAGTCTTTCTGTCTGTGTGACCTGAAGACTTATTACACTTGAGGACTGTGAATCCTCCAGCCGGTTAGGCGTCACGTTCTGAGCGTCCAAGAGTCATTGTGGATCACCGGTGAACGAAGTCTGTGAAGGTTTCGAAGTCTACCTTGAAGACTTACCAGTGTGATTGGGCGAGGACTGTGTGCCCTTAGCTCAAGGGGAATAAGGTGAAGACGCGGTCTTCTGAGTTGAATCTCAGCCTCCCTAACCAGATGTACAGTTGTCACAGCAACTGGAACTGGTCAAACAAATCATGTGTCGTCATCGAGTGACTGGTTCTATTCTCTCTTCCCTTTACTTACAGTTTGTCTTCGTGAAGTCATTGCCTGCTTGCCATACCTGTTTGACTTCATTGCTTCACTACTATTGCTGTTTGGCTTCATACTATCTTCCACCCTGATCCTTACTACCTAGTTGCCATTAGTCATCGTACACTCACATTATTGCATACTTGACTATGGCTTGCCTTGTGTACTTTATCTTCCGCTACATATCAATAGGTACATTTCTAATGTTTGTCTTCGAAACTTTTATGTTTTGAAGACTTTCATAAAAATCGCCTATTCACCCCCCCCTCTAGTCGATAACAAGCACTTTCAATTGGTATCAGAGCAAGGTACTCCCTTGTTCTGTGTGATTCGGTTTAACCACCTGGAGTTTTAGCTATGTCGACTACAGGGATAATCAAATTCTCCGCTGCTTGCCCCGTGTTCGATGGAACTGAATATCCCTACTGGAAGAATAAGATGCGCATGCATCTTGAAGCCATTGATGTCGACCTCTGGTATGTCGTCAAGAACGGCGTTCCCAAGACTGGTGAAGGTGTCACCCCTGCTGATGTCAAGAAGTTCATTCAACTGGACTCTACTGCCAAGAACATCATCTGTGGTCATCTGACCAAAGGACAGTATGGCCGTGTGAGTGCTCTGGAGACGTCAAAGCTAGTCTGGGACTGGCTATCCAAGGTCAACGAAGGCATCTCAACCCAGAGAGATCAAAGGATCAGTGTTCTTCGCAACCTCTTCAACCGCTTCAAGAGAAACGACAATGAGAATGTCCAGCTCACGTTTGATCGCCTCACTGACATCACAAATGAGCTTCGTGCTCTCGGCGCCACTGAGATTACCAAGCATGAAATCGTCAAGACACTACTGAGATCACTTGACAGCTCCTTTGACACCCTTGCCCTCATGATTCAAGAACGTCCTGACTTCAAGACACTCCATCCGTCTGATATACTTGAGAGGCTCAACACACATGAGTTCCAGCTTTCTGAGAAAAGAGATATCTATGGTCCCAACTATGGCCGAAATCGCGCTTTGAAGGCAAAAGTTGTTTCCTCATCTGAAGAAGAATCTGACTGCAATTCTGATGATCTTGAAGACATTGGAAAGGAACTTGCTATGCTTGTGAAGAGGTTCCAGAAGTTCACCAAGAAGAAGGTCTTCAGAAAGTCGTCACGATCCAGCTCAAGAAATGATGAAGCTTCCACTCATGACTACAAGAAGAGAACATGTCACTAGTGCAAGAAACCTGGACACTATATCTCTGAGTGTCCACTGTGGGACTACGAGAAGAAGAAGAGCAAGGAATATGATTCTGATGACAAGAAGAAGAAGAAATCTTCAAAGTCTTCTTCCAAGTCCTCATCAAAGTCTTCATCTCATAAGAAGAGCTCATCTGGCAAGGCTCGTGCTTTTGTTGGGAAGGAAATGGATACAGAGGAGGAGTCTGCTTCTGAGGAGGCGGAGGTGGAGTCTGAGGAGGAGTCCGACCCTGGTGTTGCAACTCTGGCTCTAGCCACTGCCTATGTTGCCAAGTCCATCTTCAACACTGAAGACAATGACTTCCACACCAACGCTGAAGCTGATGATAAGGATGACCCTACTCCCACCTACTGCTTCATGGCACGTGGTGCCAAGGTAAAATCACGCGATGCTTACTTTCAAACATCTAGTGAAGATGACTCTGATTGTGAATCCAAGCCTAGTTACAAAACACTTGCTAAAATTGCAACTGAACAACAAAAGGCTATGGAACATACTCAAAAACTGTTAGACAAAAGCGATGACCTGTTGGACGCGGAAATGACTCGTTCACAGTCCTTAGTTGAAGACATAAAAAATCTTCATGCTAAGTACCAAGAACTTGAAAGTCGTCATGATACGCTCACAACCACTCATGAAAAGCTCTCCTATGATTATATTCAAAGGAAGCAAGAGCTTGAGAAGTTGAGAGCGGCTCATGAAGATCTTCAAAAAGAGAATGAGTCACTTCGCGCTCAACAGATCAGTCCCGCTCAGGATGGATTTGAACCACCATGTCTAAAATGCCTTGAGCATGATAACGTTACCTCTGTTGCTGGATGTTCCACTACTGCTGCTGTTGCATTGTCTTCAACTACTGATGTGGTAACTAACCCCTCTGCGGAGGATACCACTACTATTGCTGATGAAAATGCTAGGTTGAAGACATTACTTGAAACAGGGATGTATAAAAGCCTGAAAGGGCATCAGACACTTTGCGATGTCCTCAAAAAGCAGATTCTGAATCGAAACCCTAGGAAAGAGGGTGTTGGGTTCGAGAGGAAAATGAATGTTGATGGTTCCTACTGGAAGCCTGAGCAGTATCCCAAAACCACATGGGTTGCTGCAAAGGGACCTTCAGTGGATCCATCCACCTTATCTGGCTTTACCTGTGCTAATCCTGTCATCATTGATGAATCCTTTGATGTAGACTATAAACTATTCAAGAATCAGAATGGTGAAGTGTTTGCCAGATATATTGGTACTAACTGCAGGAATGGGCCACCTATGAAGAAGATCTGGGTACCCAAAAGCTATCTTGAGAAGCTTCCAGTGAATGTCGTCATGACACCACCTAGGAAGAAGACAAATCCCAGACCTAAGGCTTCATATGGTCGAAAGGCTTCATACAGACAGAGGACTGACCTGAGTCACCCTAACGCCAATGTTTTGCAGGGAAACCGTACTTAGACTTATGAATATGAGCGTGTCTCTTCAAACCGCTATGTTCATAGAACTAAGAACTTTTCTGCTTATTCATACGAGTATCATTCATCTCCTGCAAGGCTATTTGCTAGGGCTCCAAATCCGAAGTTCTCAGATGCTACACTTAGACTCATTGCTTCTAAGCCACCCCTGAAGATGTGGGTGGTTAAGAAGAATTAACTTTCTTTTGCAGGGAAAGGTCTCCAGCCGAAAAACAAAGGAGTTTGATGCTATTGCTGGGGACCTAAAATATCTTGTAGGGCGCAAGATTAAATGCCCAAATGGTCTCACTATGTATTTTGTTCCTGAATCGCTTGCCACTCATCCTATCAGTCCTAATCTTGATCTGAGCTTCCATAATCCTCTTGCCCGTCAAATGTTTATGCTTCACAATACTCTTGGTGAAGCCTATCCTCCTAACTGTAATGCAGAGTATGACACCTCGTGCTTTAGAATGGATTATGGACAGCGGATGCACTAATCATATGACTGGTGATCAAAGTCTTCTCATGGACTTAACCTTACGTCCATCTGATAAGAGTCACATCACATTTGCTGACACTGGTAAAGCAAGGTATTGGGTCTAGGTAGAGTTGCAATCTCAAGGGATCAGCACATGGATAAAGTGATGCTTGTTGAATCCCTTGGCTTCAACTTAATGTCTGTCTCAATGCTTTGCGACCTGAACATGGTTGTAATATTTGGAAAGTATCGTTGCCTTGTACTAATGGAATCTGACAAATCTCTAGTCTTTGAAGGGTACAGGAAAGATGATCTGTACATGGTAGATTTCTCAGCAGGTCCACAGCTTGCAATATGTCTTCTTACAAAAGCTTCAGAATGCTGGCTATGGCCTCGGAGGCTGGGGCATGCAGGGATGAGGAACTTACATACGCTCGTCAAGAAGAAACATGTCATTGGCATTGAAGACGTCAAGTTCAAGAATGATCATTTGTGCAGTACCTGCGAAGCTGGAAAGATGACTCGGGCCAAGCATCCTGCGAAGACAATCATGACTACGTCCCAACCCTTCAAGCTGCTACACATGGACTTATTTGGCCCTGCTCACTACTCTACCCTCACTACGACTGCATGTCTCTATGGCTTCGTTATTGGCGATGATTACTCAAGATATACATGGGTGCACATAATTCTCAACAAGACCGAAGTACAAGATGTTTTCAGACGCTTTGCCAATCGAGCCATGAACAATTATGGAGTCAAGATCAAGCATATCAGAAGTGACAACGGCACTGAGTTCAAGAACACCGAACTTGATCTTTATCTGGATACAATGGGAATGACTCATGAGTTCTCTGCTCCTTACACACCTCAGCAAAATGGCATCGTAGAGCGCAAGAACATAACCATCATTGAGATGGCTCGGACGATGCTCGACGAATACAAGACCCCAAGAAAGTTCTGGCCTGAACCTATTGATACAGCATGTCACGTCATCAACCGTGTTTACATCCATAAGCTTCTGAACAAAACATCCTATGAGCTCCTCACTAGCAAGAAGCCAAATGTAAGCTACTTCAGAGTATTTGGAGCACGGTGCTGGATCAAGGATCCCCATCACAAGTCAAAATTTGCACCAAAAGCTCACGAAGGCTTCATGCTCGGTTACGGAAAGGATTCACACTCTTACAGAGTCTTCAACCTCTATCTCTATAAAATCATCAAAACTGTAGATGTGCGGTTTGATGAAACCAATAGTTCACAAAGAGAGCTCCTGCCAAGTAATCTTGAAGAAGCTCCACCCAGCGAGTCTATCAAGCTAATTGGAACTGGTGAAATCATGCCTGCTGAAGCACAGCCTGAAGAGGAACTTATCATTTCTGCACCCAACCAACCTGAAGACAATGCTCAGCCTGAAGAAAATCCTCCCAATGATGACAATGATCAGCAAGAACAAATTCTTCACCCAGCTCATCCTCGTGTTGCAAGTGAAGTGCAAATTGAGAAGATAATTGATAGCATCAATGCACCTGGTCCACTTACTCGCTCAAGAGCAACACAGTTAGCAAATTTCTGTGGACACTTTTATTTTGTGTCAATATCAGAACCCAAGAAAGTTGCTGAAGCCTTTATGGAACCTGAATGGATTCAAGCAATGCAAGAAGAGCTTCAACAGTTCAAGCTGAACAATGTTTGGGAACTTGTCAAGCGTCCTGACCCTCGCAAGCATAACATCATTGGAACAAAATGGATATATCAAAACAAGCAAGATGAGCATGGCCAAGTCGTCAGAAACAAATCACGTCTCGTTGCACAAGGATATACTCAAGTTGAGGGGATTGACTTCGATGAAACATTTGCTCCTGTGGCTAGACTTGAAGCTATTCGCATATTGCTAGCCTATGCTAACCACAACAATATCTTGCTATATCAAATGGATGTGAAGAGTGCATTTCTCAACGGCAAGATTGAAGAAGAAGTATACGTTGCACAACCTCCTGGCTTTGAAGATCCAAAACATCCTGATATGGTGTACAAACTAAACAAAGCACTGTATGGACTCAAACAAGCTCCTCGCGCTGGTATGATACGATCAAAGACTTCCTGAAGAGCAAAGGCTTCAAACCTGGATCCCTCGATCCTACACTCTTCACGAAGACATATGATGGTGAACTGTTTGTGTGCCAAATCTATGTCGATGACATCATCTTCGGCTGCACCAACCAGAAGTATAGTGATGAGTTTGGATACATGATGCAAGAGCAATATCACATGTCCATGATGGGTGAGCTGAAGTTCTTCCTTGGTCTTCAAATTCATCAGCAAAGGAATGGCATCTTCATATCTCAAGAGAAATACCTCAAAGATTGCCTGAAGAAGTTTGGAATGCAAGGTTGTAAAGGTTACACGACGCCAATGCTAGCCAAACATCATCTGGGTCCCGACGAAAATGGTAAAGAGTTCGATCAACGGGTATACCGCTCCATGATTGGTTCTTTACTTTACCTATGTGCATCTAGGCCAGATATTATGCTTAGTGTTTGCATGTGTGCTCGATTCCAAGCGGCACCAAAGGAATCGCATCACCTAGCCGTGAAGCGAATTCTTCGATATTTGGCTCACACCCCAACACTAGGATTATGGTATCCAAAGGGCTCAGAGTTTGATCTGGTTGGATTTTTGGATGCTGATTATGCTGGTGACAAGGTGGATCGCAAGTATACATCAGGCACATGTCACTTTCTGGGACGATCACTTGTCTGTTGGTCTTCAAAGAAGCAGAACTGCGTGTCACTCTCAACTGCTGAATCTGAATACATTGCTGCTGGATCTTGTTGTGCTCAGCTTCTATGGATGAAGCAAACTCTCAAGGACTATGGCATCAATCTGAAACAAGTACCTCTCTTCTGCGACAACGAAAGCGCCATCAAGATTGCCAACAACCCAGTCCAGCACTCGAAGACAAAGCACATTGAAATTCGTCATCACTTTCTCAGAGATCATGTCATGAAGAAAGATATTGATATCGTTCACGTCAACACTGAAGAGCAATTGGCAGATATCTTCACAAAGCCCTTGGACGAGAAAAGGTTTTGCAAGTTACGGTGTGAGCTAAATATCTTGGAATCCTCAAATGTCCTATGATCAGGCACACATCCTAACACTTATGCATGTTGATGACTTAGATGTGCAACACACGAAGTAAAGTATATCAATCAATGAAGACTTACATTCTGAGTGTGAATACATTAACATGGAATTTGACTTCGGAGCGCCACGATAATTGTGCGCCATGTCTGGGTCTAATACTTCCTATACGGTGGGTAATGCCACCACCAAACTTTTATGTTTGAAGCTCATGATGTTGCATTTGAATGTCTTCGCATTCGGTTTGTCTTCAAGTTCAGTTTATCTTCATGATTATCTTCACTACGTTGATTTGATTGCTGTTTGATATATATACTAGTGTTCTGTCCTCTACAGCATTCACTTATAGCTATGTTTTCTTGTTGAATCTTTTGAACTAAGTGAATGTGATCGGACCCTAATCTGTCTATGCTTCCTATCTCAAACTATGTCTGTCCAAATCATATGCATTCCATTGAAACTGTCGAATGTCTTCTCTGCGTCCTTGTCAGCAGAAGATATAGAGACAAACATTAAATATGTTTTAAATGTGTCATCCTTATTGCCTGAAATCCGGAGAAGCCGGAACGTCCATCCGACAAACCTGGCGGGCGTGGGAACGTGGGACAACTCTATGTATGTTGCATGCTTGCCACATGCCCGTCAGATGTGAACCGCCAGGGGCACCTGCGTAATTGCGCTGTGCCACCCACTTCCTTATAAATACTTGTCCCCTGCGGTAAAAGAAACTTCTTCCACCTCTCCACCTCGTCAAAACCCTAGCGCCACCGCTAGCTCTCGACGACGCCGGCGACGAAGCGCTTAGCTGCCACGACTTCTCCGACGCCGTCCTCACACCGGCCGCGGACATCGTCCTATCCGCCGCCGCCGTAGGTGTCCTCCGTCGCCAAGTTAGGGCACGGTGGATTGAACTGCTTGGTCTCCTACTCTTCCCATCTAGCAGTTCTTCGTGTGGTAAATAAAACTCTCTTTTTACCGCCTTTTTGATCCTCATGGATTCATCCTGTCTACCAAAATAGGTTTCTGCCTATACAAGTTAGATCCATTCTGTCTGCATCTCATACTGCCTAGCATATTCACTTAAGCTTCATAACAAGTTAGATTACTCACTTGTACCTATTCGCGGATTCGTACAAATCTGGAACCAACTCTCAACATATAAGTGAATGTCTTCGCATCATGAGGTCAATGTCTTCAAACTGATTTATCTTCAAAATCTTCTGAGAATGCATATGACCTCTTCCCCTTCCCTCGCATCTCTAATGCTGTCACATGTACATGTCCGTGGGAGAATCCCTTGGTTCTCATAGTCTGCATTCGTTTGCAGAATTTTTACAGCATCACATTAATTCTCCCGAAGCCAGTTCCTATTTGTCCAGCAAGAGGAAGCCTTTGAACGTATTGAAACCATTCAGTTTGAAGTTTATGGCTACAGAAAAATCAGCAAGGAAGGGTGGCAGGCAGCGCCGTGGCAACACATCAAAAGATTTGCCACCAGATCTAGCAGCTTAGTACAAAACTGATCCAGAGGAAACATACAATGATAGGAAAACCCGAATCCAATGGATTCGAAGATATTGGGCTGAGGAATGGTTCAAGTACCGCTTCGTGACCAAGGAATACGCTGAGAAGAATGCGATAAAGTGTCCTTGGGGAGATATCACTTATAGAGGTCTTCAACCCAAGAGCAAAGCTGAAGCTATTGCACAAAGGTTCTACCCGTGCATGGTCAGAGGACCACAACCTGCCAATGTCGACCCCACTTCTCTCTTGTGGTGTCGCGATGACGACCTTTTCAAACGCAACTTTCAATTTGCTAAGGCATCAGCAAAAGAGAACAAGAAGTCACTGGGTTTGAACTTCAACCCTGGCCCATCTGCTCCAAGGAAGGATGGCACTCATGAAGCTGATCAAAACGAGATTGGCCCCTTCTATGATTTTCAAGGTCTCCTCACCTACATTGCAGTCCAAGGAGCTGCTGTTGGGGACGCTTCTGTAGAGGCTGACACAGATGAAGCACGTCCTGCCCCAAAGCCCCAGAAGCAGAAGAAGGCTAAGGCGTCAAAACCAACTGCATCACCAAAAGCTTCGCACTTGAAGCCACTGGCAACTGCACCTCCTGAAGACAGTGTGCAGTCTAAAGATTTGTCACGCATCTCCAAGAAAACGGAGAAGAAGAGGAAGAGACTTGTCAAGCATACTGATCAGGCACTGACCCCTGCTGCTATTCTGCATGAAGAGCACATTGATCTGTCCGGTGATGAAGATCTTGCAGATGATGCCCTTGAGCAACTGATCAAGAGCAAGGAAGAGGCAGAGATCTTCAATGATTTGCCTCACTTTGATGTGCCAATTATCCATAACTTCATTGATGAGTGGTTTGACACCCCAAATCTCAGCTTTGAAGATCCGCAACTTCCCATTGGCCTCAGCGTCTCCTTCAATGGAGCCATTGCTTCAGAGCTAGCTCTCGCTCAGCGCATTGTTGAGCTGAAGCACAAGATCGACTATGAGAAAGCTCAGTTCAAGAAGCATGTGGCCAAACTCAGCGTGCAAGACGTCAAGAACTTCAAGATTATGCTGCACGAGCTCAAGGAATCCTTTCTCAAGAAACGTGAAGAAGCCAAAGGTTCTCGAGAGCGCATGAAGAGCCTGGCTGACAAATGTGTACAAGGCTACAATGAGGCTGAGAAGTGCAAGGCTCTTGGTCGTCCTAGCATTGACCCACGCATGGCTGCAAAGAAGAAGAAGCCATCAACTGACCAAACCGCTCCTTCAAGGCATGAAGAGCCGCGCATCGTCTTCCCAACTAGCATGACCGGCTTGAAGCCAAAGGTCAGATCAACCGCTTCTGAGCTGAAGAAGACGAGAACAGCCGAGGCTGAAGCCAGAAAAAGGAAAAATCCTGAAGCCTCTGACGCTGCTCCCACTAAGAAGAAGCGCAAAACCAAGAAGGATAGGGCTGCTCCCTCAGAGCCCTTGGTTGTTGAACCCATATCAATGGTTCGCCCTACCTCTAAACACTAAGAACGACGGATGATAGTTCATGAGCCTGCTTCCACAGAGGCTCATGAAGCTGAAGACATTCCAGCAGTTGATCCCAACACTGCTGAAGACATTGGTCACCACGACAATGTTGAAGATGATGAAGTCCTTCCTCAGATCGAACACAACCTGGTATCATCGCCTGTTCTCACGAACAGCTAACTCATCAGCATTGGTCGTCCTCTGACGCCAATTGCACAGGATGCTTTGTGGGCTGATCACCCACAACAACAAGACACCCCTAGTCCACTCCAACATCAAGCTACCCCATCTGTGCGAAATGAAGATGACGACTTTGAGGCCCAGCCAACTCCATCTCCAAAGGCGTCGCCAGCGTTACGCAGGCTTCGCAAAGGACCAAGGCCTCAAGTCACCACGTCAAGCGTTCCAGAAGGAGAAGTGCCTCAACAATTTGTTACATGTCAAGTGTTTCCAGATTCCACTCCCACTGTGAATGTCTCTGAGTCTGAAGCCAAAGGTGCTGAAGACATTCCGGCTGCATCAGCCAATGAAAAACAAGAAGAAGATCGTGTCCCAACTCCCCCCATTACAGAAGAAGTGGTTCCCGAAGTGAACCTGCCAGTGCCCGACCCTCCAGCTCGTCAAGTGGAGGTTGAAAATCTTCAGGCTGCCACCACCAACACCAATGAAGCCAATGACGTTGTCATGGCTGACGCAAAGTGTGGAGCGGCACCAAAAAATGTGCCAGAAGCCAATGCTGCATCTGCACCTGAAGCCAATGTTGACGCCTCTGCTCCTGTTCCGCCACCAAGGCCACACACTATCGAGCAAGCTTTCAACTATGGTCAGCTCATTTCTGTCAAATGGCATGTTCTGACTCCTCCGCCTGCCGCTGCTGGTCCTCAGTTTGAGTACCATGTTGAGCACAGGCCACGGGTTCAGAAGCCAAAGCCATTGATGTCATTGAGCTTACTGGCCTGCCCTCCGCAGATGATCTTTATGAACCTGGCTGTCAGCTTCACAATGATGCTATGGAGAGCATCTTCCACAAGCCTGAACCCAATATGAGTCAGATGCTCAGCATGATGAAGCCATTGCCTCCAGATGCTGAATACCCAAAGGCGTTCTTTGTTGAAGACCTTGAGTATCTGCCCCGCACCATCTATCATATAGTCAGGCGAACTCTTTGGCCCACCAAAGGACACTCTCCTCATGCCAAGCTGGAAGGCGCAATGAAGACTTTGGTTTTCCATATTCTTCATGGCAAACGCTTCAATGCACAAGATTTCTTTATACGCCAACTTGCTGCATCAGGATCTGACATCTTTGGTCTGAAGTTCTATGCTCCCTGGATCATGCGACTGATCAAGCTTCACTCTGCCTTCAACTATCAACCCTCTGCACGCAATCATATCATATTTATGCCAGATTTGGATTTGTCTGTTGAAGCCATATACCCAGAGACTGCAAAGGAGCCTCTTAGTCTTCAGAATGCTAACCATCAAAGCTTCACACAAAATGATGAAGGAGTTCAAGCTGTCGCTCGAGTCTACGCTCTGGCTGGGATTACTCGCATGCCTCATCGTGCGCAAACAGAAGCCACTAAGAGCACAATAGCCCAAAGGCCTAAGAAGCGCTCCCACCTTCTCAATGACCGAGAGCTTCTGGTTGCCCTTCATCGGAAACAAGATAAGCATCATGACTGGCTTAAGCGCCAAATGCAAAGCCTCTTGGTGGACGTCAATCGCATTCGCAATCTTGCCACCAAGAATGCCTTTGTCACGCATGAAACGTGTCGGCGATCATGGAAGAGTTTGACACTGCTCAGTGCTGAAGCAGATCTTCAAGATGATGGCTTCACTGAAAAATTCAAGTTCGACTCCACTCCTCCACGGAATGCTGTCCTACGTCGCACTCCATCTCTTGAAATCTCTGAATATTCCTCTTCTGCTGCAACTGTAAATGCCAAAGTGATCGATGAAGAAGACGATGCTACTTCACCGACCCCTTCTGCAAGAATCGACACTGCACCAAGCTCGTCTGCACTGCCAAACGACAACACCAACCCTGCTGACGATGCTACTTCACCGACCCCTTCTGCAAGAATCGACACTACACCAAGCTCGTCTGCACCGCCAAACGACAACACCAACCCTGCTGCTTCACCTACTCCTCATGAGGATGAGTAGATGCTCTATGTCTTCAAACCTTTTTGGTCATTACTGACAAAAGGGGGAGAAGCATATGAGTTTGATAGTCTTCAAGCGGGTTCATATGGGCGGTTGCTTTATATTTTGCCTAGTGCTTACAACTCTCGCGTTTTAATACATTTGGTTCTGTAACACTTAAACTTGATGGTCGTCTGCTACTTATTTGATATTCTATGATGCGATGATAAATTCCGCATGTGTGATGATAACTTCCGCACTTAGGTCATTCTGCAGACGTCCATTTTTCATTATGCATGTCATAATCTTCGTTATATCTTATCATGCATGATGAATTGTCGTCATAAGTTGAAGAGGATCTCCACAAGTACAACCTGCCATGTGCATTTGCATTCCAAAAGCAAATTACTTATATGCACATCTTCAGGGGGAGCCTTTTAAACTTATGAAGACAATCCTCTATCCTTTACAATTTCACATACTTTATCCCCGTTGAAAACTTCAACCAGTTTGTCATCAATCACCAAAAATGGGGAGATTGTAAGTGCATCTAGTGCCACCCCTAGTTGGTTTTGGAGTATTGACGACAAATTTGGTTGAGGGACTAATGTGTTTGTGAGAATTGCAGGATAACACAGGTAGTGTCCCTCATTGATTCGGTGTACCTACCGGAGATGACCCCTAAAAATGTGTGAAGACATTGAAGACAATGGTGGTACATGAAGATATTCATATTGAAGACTGTGACATGAGAAGACATTCTGTGAAGACTATGGAGTGCGAACACTTAGTTGTTTCGTTGTTTCCTTTTCTTCTTTGTTGAGTCATAGGAACCACCGTACTGTTAAGTGGGGTCCAAGTGAATACAGTCAGAGTGACTGAAGTGATGCTCAACCCAAATCCTATGTCTTCGAGCGAAGACAATGAGAGCAAATCTTATCCAGAGCTGGATAAGTCAGCTTTGCTTGTAGCCCAAGTAAAGTTGCCGCGTGTGTTTGAAATCTGACTGTTGGAACACGTGTCAGTTCCTTAGTGATCCAGGGTCATTTCGGACATATCAGGTCGGGTTGCCTAGTGACTATAAATAGCCCACCCCCTACACCATAAATTGGTGGGTGCTCAGAGTTAGTGCACGGCTTTTGTCGTTTGAGAGCAACCCACCTCGAAGCCTTTGAGAGAGAGAAATCCTTGCGAGGACAAAGCCCAAACACCCAGAGCCAAAGAGTGTTAGGCATCACTGAAGTCTTTCTGTCTGTGTGACCTGAAGACTTATTACACTTGAGGACTGTGAATCCTCCAGCCGGTTAGGCGTCACGTTTTGAGCGTCCAAGAGTCATTGTGGATCACCGGTGAACGAAGTCTGTGAAGGTTTGGAAGTCTACCTTGAAGACTTACCAGAGTGATTGGGCGAGGACTGTGTGCCCTTAGCTCAAGGGGAATAAGGTGAAGGCGCGGTCTTCTGAGTTGAATCTCAGCCTCCCTAACCAGATGTACAGTTGTCACAGCAACTGGAACTGGTCAAACAAATCCTGTGTCATCATCGAGTGACTGGTTCTATTCTCTCTTCCCTTTACTTACAGTTTGTCTTCGTGAAGTCATTGCCTGCTTGCCATACCTGTTTGACTTCATTGCTTCACTACTATTGCTGTTTGGCTTCATACTATCTTCCACCCTGATCCTTACTACCTAGTTGCCATTAGTCATCGTACACTCACATTATTGCATACTTGACTATGGCTTGCCTTGTGTAGTTTATCTTCCGCTGCATATCAATAGGTTCATTTCTAATGTTTGTCTTTGAAACTTTTATGTTTTGAAGACTTTCATAAAAATCGCCTATTCACCCCCCCCTCTAGTCGATAACAAGCACTTTCACTCTCCACTGCTGAATCTGAATACATTGATGCTGGATCTTGCTGCGCTCAGCCTCTATGGATGAAGCAAACTCTCAAGGACTATGGCATCAATCTGAAACAAGTACCTCTCTTCTGCGACAACGAAAGCGCCATCAAGATTGCCAACAACCCAGTTCAGCACTCGAAGACAAAGCACATTGAAATTCGTCATGACTTTCTCAGAGATCATGTCATGAAGGAGGATATTGATATCATTCACATCAACACTGAAGAGCAACTGGCAGATATCTTCACAAAGCCCTTGGATGAGAAAAGGTTTTGCAAGTTACGGTGTGAGCTAAATATCTTGGAATCCTCAAATGTCCTGTGATCAGGCACACATCCTAACACTTATGCATGTTGATGACTTAGATGTGCAACACACGAAGTAAAGTATATCTTCAATCAATGAAGACTTACATTCTGAGTGTGAATACATTAACGTGGAATTTGACTTCGGAGCGCCACGATAATTGTGCGACGTGTCTGGATCTAATACTTCCTATACGGTGGGTAACGCCACCACCAAAATTTTCTGTTTGAAGTGTTCTACTCATGGCGTTACATTTGCTATGTCTTCACATTTGATTTGACTTCAATTTAAACTTGTCTTCATGATTATCTTCACTATGTTGATTTGATTGCTTTCTGATATATACACACTAATGTTCTGTCCTCTACAGCATTCACTTATAGCTATGTCTTCCTTGTTGAATCCTTTGAACTAAGTGAATGTGATCGGGCCCTAATATCTCTATGCTTTCTATCTCAAGCTCTATCTATCCAAATCATATGCATTCTATTGAAACTGTCAAATGTCTTCTCTACGTCCTTGTCAGCAGAAGATACAGAGACAAACATTAAGTCTGTTTTTAAATGCTCTATCCTTATTGCCTGAAACCCGGAGTAGCCGGAACGACCATCCGACAGTTCGGGTGGGTGTGGGAACGTGGGAGAACTCCGAGTATGTTGCATGCTTGCCACGTGTCCCTCAGATGTGAACCGCCAGGGGCACCTGCGTAATTGCGTTGTGCCGCATACTTCCTTATAAATACATGTCCCCTGCGGTTAAGAAAACCTTCTTCCACCTCTCCACCTTGTCAAAACCCTAGCGCCACCGCTAGCTCTCGACGACGTCGGCGACGAAGCGCTTAGCTGCCGCGACTTCACCGACGCCGTCCTCATGCCGGCCGCGAACATCGTCCTCTCCGCCGCTGCCGTAGGTGTCCTCCGTCACCAAGTTAGGGCACGGTGGATCGAACTGCTCGGTCTCCTACTCTTACCATCTAGCAGTTCATCGTGTGGTAAATAAAACTCTCTTCTTACCATCTTTTTTATCCTAAAAGATTCATCCAGTTTACCGAAAGTTGTTTCTGCCTACTCAATGTTAGATCTATCATGTCTGCATCTCATATAATGCCTAGTATATTCACTTAAGCTTCACATCTAGTTAGATTCCTCACTTTTACTTATTCGTGGATTCGTACAAATCTGGAACCCACTCTCAGCACATAAGTGAATGTCTTCGCATCATGAGGTCAATGTCTTCAAACTGATTTATCTTCAAAATCTTCTGAGAATGCATATGACCTCTCCCCTTCCCTCGCATCTCTAATGCTGTCACAGGTACATGTCCGTGGGAGAATCCCTTGGTTCTCATAGTCTGCATTCTTTTGCAGAATTCTTACAGCATCACATTAACTCTCCCGAAGCAAGTTCCTGTTTGTCCAGCAAACGGAAGCCTTTGAAGCCTTTGAACGTGTTGAAGCCATTCAGTTTGAAGTTCATGGCTGCAGAGAAATCAGCAAGGAAGGGTGGCAGACAGCGTCGTGGGGGTACATCAATGGATCTGCCCGAAGATCTCTATGAACTTTACAAAACCGATCCCGAAGAAAGCTATGGTCAGCGCAAGACTCGAATCCAATGGATTCGAAGATATTGGGCAGAGCAATGGTTCAAGTACAACTTCGTCACCAAGGAGTATGCTGAGAAGAATGCTATCAAGCGACCTTGGGGAGATATTTTGTACAAAAATCTTCAACCCAAGACCAAGGCTGAAGCCATTGAGCAAGGCTTCTATCCTTGCATGGTCAGGGGACCTCAACCTACCAATGTCGACCCCTCTTCTCTCTTGTGGTGTCGAGATGATGATCTTTTCAAACAGAATTATCAGTTTGCAAAAGCCTCAGCAAAGAAGAACAAAGACTCCTTGGGGTTGGACTTCAACCCTGGTCCTTCTGCTCCCCGAGTTGACGGCTCACGCGAGGCTGAACCCAATATCATCGGACCATTCTACAACCTTGATGGCCTCATCACTCGCATTTATGTTCAAGGTGCCAAAGTGGATCATTCTGATGATGATGCCGACACTGATGAAGCCCCAGCTCCTACTCCAAAGCCGCAGAAGCAAAAGAAGGCTAAAGCATCTAGATCAGCTGCTCCTCCAAAAGCTTCACGTGCGAAGCCACTGGCTACTGCACCTCCTGAAGACAGTGTGCAGTCTGAAGATCTATCACGTATCTCCAAGAAGGCGGAGATGAAAAAGAAAAACATCAAGAATACTGATCAGGCATTGACCCCTGCTGCCATTCTGCGAGAAGAGCACATTGATCTGTCCAGTGATGAAGATCTTGCAGATGACGCTCTTGAGCAACTGATTAAGAGCAAGGAAGAAGCAGAAATCTTAAATGATTTGCCTCTCTTTGATGTGGCAATCATCCACAACTTCATTGATGAGTGGTTTGACACCCAAATCTCAGCTTTGAATATCTGCAACTTCCCATTGGCCTCAGCGTCTCTTTCAATGGCGCCATTGCTTCTGAGCTAGCTCTAGCTCAGCACATCGTTGAACTGAAGCACAAGATTGACTATGAGAAAGCTCAGTTCAAGAAGCACATGGCAAAGCTCAGCGTCTAAGATGTCAAAAACTTCAAGGTTATGTTGCACGAGCTCAAGGAAGCTTTTCTCAAGAAACGCGAAGAAGCTAAAGGTTCTCGTGAGCGCATGAAGAGTCTGGCTGACAAGTGCGTGCAAGCCTACAATGAGGCTGAGAAGCGTAAGGCTCTTGGTCGTCCTGGCATCGACCCCAAAATGGCTGCAAAGAAGAGGAAGCCATCGACTGACCAATCTGCACCATCTAGGCGGGAAGAGCCACGCATTGTCTTCCCAAGGAGCATGTCCAGCTCGAAGCCAAAGGTCAAGTCAACCGCTTCAGAACTAAAGAAGACAAGGGCTGCCGAGGCTGAAGCCAGAAAAAGGAAAAATCTTGACGCTTCTGATGTTGCTCCCTCCAAGAACAAGCGCAAAACCAAAAAAGATCGGGCTGCTCCCACAGAGCCCCTTGTTGTCGAGCCCATCTCGGTTGCTCGTCCTGACTCTTCTCATCGAGAACAAAGGATGATAGTTCATGAGCCTGCTTCCATAGAGGCTCCTGAAGCTGAATACATTCCAGCAGTTGACCCCACCGCTGCTGAAGACATTGGTCACCATGAAAATGTTGAAGATGATGTAGTTCTTCCTCAGATCGAGCACAATTTGGTACCATCGCCTGTTCTCACGAACAGCGAACTCATCAGCATTGGTCGTCCTCTGACGCCAATTGCTCAGGATGCTTCGTGGGCTGATCACCCACAACAACAAGACACCCCAAGTACTCCCCAACAACAAGTCACCCCACCAGTGCAAGAAGAAGAAGATGATGACTTTGAGGCCCAGCCAACTCCATCTCCACAGGCGTCGCCAGCGTTACGCAGGCTTCACAAAGGACCAAGGCCCCAAGTCCCTCCTGCGAGCGTTCCAGAAGGAGAAGTGCACCACCAATCTGTTGCACGTCAAGTGTTTCCAGAAGCCACTCCTACTGTGAATGTCTCCGAGTCTGAAGCTAAAGTTGCTGAAGACAATCCGGCTGCATTAGCCGAAGACAAACAAGCAGAAGAACGTGTCCCTACTCCCCCCATCACTGAAGAAGTTGTTCCTGAAGTGAACGTGTCTGTGCCCGACCCTCCAGCTCCTCGAGTGGAGGCTGAGAATCCTGGGGCTGCCACCACTAACACCATTGAAGCCAATGACGTGGTCATGGCTGAAGACAATGTGGAGCCTGCACCAAACACTGTGCCAGAAGCCAATGCAGCCAATGATGCACCTGCAACAGATGTGCAGCCTGACGCCTTTGTTGATGCCACTGCTCCTGTTCCGCCACCAAGGCCACACACTATCGAGCAAGCATACAACTATGGCCAGCTTATCACTGTCAAATGGCCTTTTCTGGTTCCTCCGCCTGCTGCTGGTCCTCAGTTTAACTACCACGTTGAGCACAAGCCTCAGGTTCAGAAGCAGATGCCAAGGCTGCCTAGGTTTCCAGGTACTGCATCTGCACCCGGATCATTCAATATCAATGTCTTCAAGGCACACAACACCTTCTTTGATAGCGCCAAGAACCCCTACTCCAAGGCAAGAATATCTTCTGATCGGTTCTGGAGCTATCAGCAGTGCAGTTATTATTCATGCATCTTATACAATCAAGGTCGCATCTTTCCACATATGCGTCTTGACACTGAAGTCATAACTGGTCTGCCCTATTTGGAAGAAGCACTAGATTGCTTCAGAGAGTCTGGTTTGCTGCAGTTCGTCACTGACAAAGAGCACTGGAACAAAGAATTGCTGCTCCAATTCTATGCCACTCTTCATATCCGTGGATACAACAGGGATCCGAAGACTTGGATCCTTGAGTGGATGACAGGCAATGTTCATCATGAAGCCAAAGCCTTTGATGTCATTGAGCTCACAGGCCTGCCCACTCCAGGTGATCTTTATGAACCTGGTTGTCAGCTCCACAGTGCTGCTATGGAAAGCATTTTTCACAAGCCTGAACCCAACATGAGTCAGATGCTTAGCATGATGAAGCCTTTGCCTCCCGATGCTGAATATCCTAAGGAGTTCTTTGTTGAAGACCTTGAGTATCTGTCATGCACCATCTATCACATCATTCGGCGAACTCTTTGGCCCATCAAAGGACATTCTCCACACGCAAAGCTTGAAGGTGCAATGAAGACTTTGGTCTTCCATATTCTTCACGGCAAAAGCTTCAATGCACAAGACTTCTTTATTCGCCGACTTGCTGCATCAGGATCTGACATTTTTGGTCTAAAATTTTATGCTCCCTGGATCATGCATCTGATCAAGCTTCACTCTGCCTTCAACTATCAGCCCTCTGCACGCAATCATATCATCTTTTTGCCAGATGTTGATATGTCTGTTGAAGCCATATATCCAGAGCTTGCCAAGGAGCCTCTTAGTCTTCAGAATGCAGACCACCAAAGCTTCTCGCAAAACATTGAAGGAGTTCAAGTTGTCGCTCGTGTCTATCCATTGGCTGGAATTACTCGCTTGCCTCACCGTGCTCAGACTGAAGCTACTGAAAGCACCATTGCCCAACGGCCTCGCAAGCGCTCTCGTGTTCTGAATGACCGAGAACTTCTTGTGGCTCTACATCAAAAACAAGACAAGCATCACTTCTGGCTCAAGCGACAGATGCAAAGTCTACTGGTGGACGTCAATCGCATTCGCAATCCTGCCACAAAGAATGCTTTTGTCACTCATGAGACCTGTCGGCGTTCATGGAAGAGTTTGACACTGCTCAGTGCTGAAGCAGATCTTCAAGACGATGGCTTCACTGAAAAATTCAAGTTTGACTCCACTCCTCCACGGAATGTTGTCCTACGTCGAACTCCATCTCTTGAAGACTCTGACTATTCTTCCTCTGCAACTATGAATGCACGTGTCATCGATGATGAAGACCATGCTACTTCACCACCTTCAGCGCGTATCGACACTGCACCAAGTTCGTCTGCACCGCCAACCAACACCGACGACCCTGCTGCTTCACCTACTCCTCATGGGAACGAGTAGATGCTCTATGTCTTCAAACCTTTTTGGTCCTTACTGACAAAAGGGGGAGAAGCATATGATTTTGATAGTCTTCAAGCGGGTCCATATGGGCGGTGGTTCTATATTTTGCCTAGTGTTTACAACTCTCGCTTTTTGATACATTTGGTTCTTTGAGTTGTAACACTTAAACTCGATGGTCATCTGCCACTTATTTGCTATTCTGTGATGCGATGATAAATTCCGCATGTGCAATGATAACTTCCGCACTTAGGACATCTTGTAGACGTCCATTTTTCATTATGCATGTCATTATCTTCGTTATATCAAATCATGCATGATGAATTGTCTTCATATGTTGAAGAGGATCTCCACAAGTACAACCTGCCATGTGCATTTGCATTCCAAAAGCAAATTACTTATATGCACATCATCAGGGGGAGCCTTTGCCACTTATGAAGACAATACCTAGATCCTTTACAGTTCACATACTTTTATCCTTGTTGAAAACTTCAACCAGTTTGTCATCAATCAACAAAAAGGGGGAGATTGTAAGTGCATCTAGTGCCACCCCTAGTTGGTTTTGGAGTATTGACGACAAGACAAACCTAGTTGAGGGACTAATGTGTTTGTGAGAATTGCAGGATAACACAGGTAGTAGTCCCTCATTGATTTGGTTTACCTACCGGAGATGACCCCTCAAAATGTATGAAGACATTGACGACAATGGTGGTATATGAAGATATTCTCATTGAAGACTATGACATAAGAAGACATTGAGTGAAGACTATGGAGCAAGAAGACTTAGTCGTTTCGTTGTTTTCTTTTCTTCTTTGTTGAGTAATAGGAACCACCGTACTGTTAAGTGGGGTTCAAGTGAACAAAGTCAGAGTGACTGAAGTGATGCTCAACCAAAATCCTATGTCTTCGAGCGAAGACAATGAGAGCAAATGTTATCCAGAGCTGGATGAGTCAGCTTTGCTTGTAGCCCAAGTAAAGTTGTCGCATGTGCTTGAAATCTGGCCGTTAGAACACGTGTCAGTTCCTTAGTGACCTAGGGTCATTTCGGACATATCAGGTCGGGTTGCCTAGTGGCTATAAATAGCCCACCCCCTACACCATAAATTGGTGGCTGCTCAGAGTTAGTGCAAGCCTTTTGTCGTATTGAGAGCAACCCACCTCGAAGCCTTTGAGAGAGAGAAATCCTTGCGAGGACAAAGCCCAAACACTCAGAGCCAAAGAGTGTTAGGCATCACTGAAGTCTTTCTATCTGCATGACCTGAAGACTTATTACACTTAAGGACTGTGAATCCTCCAGCCGGTTAGGCGTCGCGTTCTAAGCATCCAAGAGTCATTGTGGATCGCCGGTGAACGAAGTCTGTGAAGGTTTGGAAGTCTACCTTGAAGACTTACCAGAGTAATTGGGCGAGGACTGTGTGTCCTTAGCTCAAGGGGAATAAGGTGAAGACACGGTCTTCTGAGTTGAATCTCAGCCTCCCTAACCAGACGTACAGTTGTCACAGCAACTGGAACTGGTCCAACAAATCATGTGTCCTCAACAAGTGACTGGTTCTATCCTCTCCCTCTCTTTACTTACTTAGAGTTTGTCTTCGTGAAGTCATTGCATGTTTGCTTTACCTATTTGTCTTCACTGTTTGACTTCTATTGTTGTTTCGCTTCATACCATCTTCCATCCTGATCCTTACTACCTAGCTGCTATTAGTCTTCGTACTGTTACTTGATTGCATACTTGACTATGGCTTGCTTAGTGTAGTTTATCTTCTGCTGCATACTAATAAGGTTATTTCTGTTGTTTGTCTTCGAAACTTCCATGTTTTGAAGACTTTCATAAAAATCGCCTATTCACCCCACCCCCCTCTAGTCGATAACAAGCACTTTCAGTGTTACCATGCCCTCCATCTTGGGGTCAACTATGGTCGCGGTGGAACCCGTGTCAAACCCCTTATGCTCGCCACTTACGGGAATGATGGGGCAGAGGAGGAGAAGCCTTCCTCCTAGGTCACGGCCCGACATTCATGGCGGCCACAAGCAGAAGCCCTCTCCTTAGGCGGTGCTAGCCTACGTGTCGCCAATCATGCCCTAGCCCTCGACTGATCTGGAACCTTGCCGCGCCCATTTGCCGAATAGCCATTGGTGGAGAATTACATCGGCTGCTACACGGGAGAAAGGGGAAATGGAGAAGGGGCAGTGCAACAACTTGGTTTCCGAGGGTTTATATGCGCTAGGGATTACTCATCTAGGAGGCGGCTTCTCAACGAAACCCGCCTCAGGTGGATAGATATTTTTAACGCCTCCATTACTCATATTTGTACTAGCGTGTTATGAATTAAACACTCAAGCTAGAAGGTTTTTGATCCGATTGGTTTATCTAGATTTTGCCGATACTATGGACACTTGCAATGTTTCTTTCTTTCTTATTTTTGTGTGAAAAATGGACAGCTGCAGTTTGGACGAGAAAATGTACATACGTGACATGTCAAATCAAAACAAGGATGAAAACTTATATAACTTGCATCAAAATTTATTTATGTTGCAATGACATTCATGGTGGCGGGGGAGGAGGAGCCTTCCTCTCAGGTCACGGCCCGACATTCATGGCCGCCACAAGGAGAAGCCCTCTCCTTGGGCGATGCTAACCTACCCGCGGGGAGGGGGGGCTGCCGCGCCTATTTGCCGACTAGCCGATGGTGGAGAAATACAGTGGCTGCTACATGGGAGAGGGGGGATTGGAGAAGGGACAGCGCAACCGTTCAATTTCCGAGGGTTTATATTCGCTAGGGATTACTCGTTTACTGATCTAGGAGGTGGCTTCTCAACAAAATCCACCTCAGGTGGATAGAGATTTTTAACGCCTCAAATACTCATATTTGTACTAGCATGTTATGAGTTAAACAGTCAATCTAGACGGTGTGTTTGATTACATTGATTTATCTGGTTTTTGCCAATATTATGGACACTCGCAGCCTTTCTTTTATTTTTTTGCGAAAAATGGACACATGCAGCTTGGACGAGAAAATGTACACATGTGTCATGTGAAATCAACACAAGGATGAAAACTTATATAACTTGCACCAAAATATATCTATGTTGCAATGAAATTTTCTACACCCTCTGTTCATAAATATATGACATTTTGCAGTTCAATTTGAACTCTTAAAGCGTCGTATATTTTGCAACGGAAAGAGTAGTAGTTAGATACACATGCATATGCACACCTTCGTACTGGAGTAATGCTGTAATACTACAGTTAATTAATCATGGATGTGAAATTTCGTAGTTTATCTCTCCCAGATTCTGGTGCCGTCCAATTCAAAAGAAAAAGAAAAAGGATTCTGGTGGCACTTACACCTAACCATTCAGTACAACATCCCTTCTGGGGCTTTGATGACCGTTGGTGCTCCAGGATCATGCAGGTAGTGCAATCCAGTAACACGGTGATCAATATTAACGGCGAGGTGGGACCATTCTTTAAGTCCTCTGCAGGGGAGACCCGATATCCCCTCTCCTCTTGAACCTCGCCGTTGATGCGTTAGCGGGGATTCTGGACAAGGCAAGGAGGGCCGGCCACCTCTCGGGCGTAGTGGGACACTTGATCCCTGTCGGTAGGGTCACCCACCTACAATATGCCGATGACACCATGATTATGGTGGAGGGGATGGACCTCGACATCGTCAATCTTAAGTTCCTGCTCCTGTGTTTTGTGGCTATGTCCGGACTAAAGATCAACTTTGATAAAAGCGAGGTTGTCATTATAGGATTCTCGACGAAAGAGCAACAGAGGATTGCGGACAACCTTAACTGCCGCCTGACCACATTCCTGTTGGGGAACGTTGCAGAAAATTAAAATTTTTCCTACGGTTTCACCAAGATCCATCTATGAGTTCATCTAGCAACGAGTATTCAGATTAGATAGCATCTACATACCACTTTGTAGATCGCAACGGAAGCGTTCGAGTGAACGTGGATGAGGTAGTCGTACTTGCCGTGATCCAATTCACCGATGATCTAGTACCGAACGGACAGCACCTCCGCGTTCAACACACGTACGGGACGGGAGACGTCTCCTCCTTCTTGATCCAGCAAGGGGGAAGGAGAGGTTGAGGAAGATCCAGCACGACGGTGTGGTGGTGGATGCAGCAGAACTCCGGCAGGGCTTCGCTAAGCAACTACAGGAGGAGGAGGAGGTGTTGCAGGGAGGAGGGGGCGCTAGGGCATTAGGGTGCGCTGCCCCCTCCCCTGCCCCCCTTTATATAGATGCATTAGAGGGGGGGAGGGCGCAGCCTTGCCCCTTCCTCCAAGGAAGGGGTGCGGCCAAGAGGGGGGGGGGAGTCCGTCCTCCCCAAGGCACCTTGGAGGTGCCTTCCCCCCTTTGGACTCTCCCTCTCCAAGTTTCCTTGGCGCATGGGCCCTTGGGGCTGGTTCCCCTTGGCCCAAGCAGGCCAAGGCGCACCCCCTAAGGCCCATGTGACCCACCAAGGCAGGTGGCCCCACCTGGTGGACCCCCGGGACCCCTCCGGTGGTCCCGGTACAATACCGATAACACCGAAACTTGTCCCGATGGCCAAAACAGCACTTCCTATATATAATTCTTTACCTCCGGACCATTCCGGAACTCCTCGTGACGTCCGGGATCTCATCCGGGACTCCGAACAACATTCGGGTTACTGCACATACATATCTTCACAACCCTAGCGTCACCGAACCTTAAGTGTGTAGACCCTACGGGTTCGGGAGACATGCAGTCATGACCGAGACGGCTCTCGGGCAATAACCAACAGCGGTATCTGGATACCCATGTTGGCTCCCACATACTCCACGATGATCTCATCGGATGAACCACGATGTCAAGGATTCAATTAATCCCGTATACGATTCCCTTTGTCAATCGGTATTTTACTTGCCCGAGATTCGATCGTCGGTATCCCAATACCTTGTTCAATCTCGTTATCGGCAAGTCACTTTTCTCGTTACGTAATGCATGATCCCGTGATCAAACACTTTGATCACATTGAGCTCATTGTGATGATGCATTACCGAGAGGGTCCGGTGATACCTCTCCGTCAAGCGGAGTGACAAATCCCAGTCTCGATCCATGTCAACCCAACAGACACTTTCAGAGATACCCGTAGCATACCTTTATAGTCACCCAGTTACGTTGTGACGTTTGGCATACCCAAAGCACTCCTACGGTATCCGGGAGTTACACGATCTCATGGTCTAAGGAAAGGATACTTGACATTGGATAACTCTAGCAAACGAACTATGCGATCTTATGCTATGTTTAGGATTGGGTCTTGTCCATCACATCATTCTCCTAATGATGTGACCCCGTTATCGATGACATCCAATGTCCATAGTCAGGAAACCATGACTATCTGCCGATCAACGAGCTAGTCAACTAGAGGCTCACTAGGGACATGTTGTTGTCTGTTATTCACACATGTATTACGATTTCCGGTTAACACAATTATAGCACGAATAAAGACAATTATCATGAATAAGGAAATATAATAATAATGCTTTTATTATTGCCTCTAGGGCATATTTCCAACAATTCCCCATCACCTATTTGGGGATGCCGATGGCCGACTCGAAAATCTTGGCAAGTGCATTTGACCCCTTGACGGGCATCTAGGGTCGAACCATGGCGGGGACGGTTTACCTCCAAGGGGTGCAAATCGATCCTCATTGGTGCAAACCTCGCAAGCCTTCCCATGTATATGATGGGATTGTACATCCTCCCGGAGGGCGTCCAGAGCTCCTTCGATAAGGACCTAGCTAGATTCTTTTGGCGGGCCACTGATGGCCGCTAAAAGTACCACATGGTCAAGTGGGCTGACATTTGTATGCCCAAAGACCATGGCGGCTTGGGCATTGTGGCCTCCCGTCGCATGACCGTCGCTTTGATGCTGCGATGTGTTTGGCGGATCTTGCGCGGGGAGGGCGATCTTTGGCTCCAGCTCATTCGGGAAAAATACCTTAGGGGTGAGCCTCTTATGGCATGTTCTCGGAGGAGAGGATCGCAGTTTTGGCGAGCCATCTAGAAGATCAAGGAGGAAATCCGCTTAGGGATTTCCTTCTCCATAGGGAATCGGGACAGGGCCCAATTCAGGCTGGATCCCTTGTTGGGCCCCGAACCACTACGTCAGAGGTTCCCTAGTCTATTTGCGATCTATGTGGATCCGTCAGCTCTTGCCTCCAAGATGTTACGCGATGGGCAGTGGAACGTTCGGTTCCGCCGCACCTTTGGACATGCTGAGAGTGACCATTAGTCCAGGTTGCGGGAGGCTCTTCCACAGACGCTTTCGGACCATCCGGACACTGTGTCGTGGAGGATCACCCCGACGGCGGTGTTCTCGGTGAGCTCGGCATATCATTCCCTATGCCAGGCATCGGCCACACCTTGGTTAGCTCCAATGTGGAAAGCCCCCATCCCACTGAAGATTAAGATATTCATTTGGCAACTACTGCGAAACCGCCTCCTCTCGAGGACGGAGGTTCTTAAGCGGCACGGCCCTGGGAACAGCTTGTGCCCCCTCTGCGCGGTACCGGAGATGGAGACACGTATCCTCTTCGCTTGTACTGCCGCACGGGTGATGTGGACATTCGTTTGCGAGGCGCAAGGACCCGAATGGGAGGCCCTGGACCTTGCGCCTTCAACATAGAGCTACCCACCCGCCGCAACATTGCCGCCTTTTCTGGCTAGTCTTTGCGGCGATGACATGGACACTTTGAATGACTCGTAATAAGATGGTGATTGAGAAGGTCTTCCCGACAAAGGCATCTGACTCCTTCAAATTCCTTTCTTTTATGCAGCACTGGCACCCGCTCTCGAGGCAGCGTGACCGTACCCGCCTCGGACACATGCTGGATGCGCTTTTGGATACAGCGTGTCGACTTTCTGCACCGTAGTGTCGCCTCGCGACGGCCACTAGGTGGCCTTTTTCCATATTTCTTTTATGTTTTCTTGGGCTTTGATGTGATGTGGCCCCAGCCGTTGGTTTGTACCTTGGGATTTGCTTGACTGTTGTATGGAACTATGCTTTATCTATAAAGCGGGGCGAAAGTCTATTTCGAAAAAACATCCCTTCTGATTGGAATCTATAAATACACCATGCTCTCTATTTTTTAAGGTTTCATATTAAATTGAGGTCTTTAATTTAAAATTGGGTCATCTCAACAATTTCTGAAGGAGCTATCTTATTAAAAAAATCAATTCATTATGCTCCTTAATTTTAAAGCATTCCCATTTGATTGAGGTGTTCAATTTTCGATTTGATTCATAATTTTGAACGGGTCAACGATTTTTTAAATCAGTCGCAAGAAGTTGGCCTATAAAAACATATCATACCACGCACCCTCTCACCACCTAAAAAAAAGAAGTACCAACATGCAATATTGTAGCACAATATAGTAGCATTGAATCACACCGCCGGAAGCCAATCAAAACACCACATCATAAATAAAAGGAAACACACTACACCAGACGGAGCAAAGGGGCCCCAACCCTTCACTCCACACGTGAAATCTGACTGATTTGCTAAAATAGAATTGCTAAGCAATGCGCGTATCTGCAGATATCATGTGTCCAAATTAAAAATGAAATTGATCTGGCTGGCCTGGTCAAGTTCCAGTTTTTTACTGCCACCAACCAACCAAATCAGTAATGTTTTTTTTTCGGGTCAAATCAGTAATGTTAATTACCAACTCCTAAAAATTTCTTCTCCAATTTGTACACTGTCTAGCCTGCAGCTAGCAACAAACCTACTAATCTTTATCCCCAGACAAGCGCGATGCCGTCGCCGTCCATGGTGCGCGTGGTGTCGTCGCGCACGGTGGCGCCGCCGCCGCGCCCGCGCGAGCGCATCCCGCTAACCTCCTGGGACGCCGCCATGCTCTCCGCCAACTACATCCAGAAGGGCCTCCTCTTCCACAGACCCTCTTCCTCGGCATCCGCCCTCTCCACCGCCGCCGGCGTCGTCGACCACCTCGCCGCGGCCCTCGGCGACGCGCTTGTCCACTACTACCCCGTTGCCGGCCGCTGCGCCACGGAGCAGCACAGGGACGAACTTACCGGCGCCGTCGTCGCCTGCTCCGTCCACATCGACTGCGACGGCCAGGGCGTGGAGGTCGTGCACGCCGTCGCCCACGGCGTGGCCATGGCGGACGTCGTCCCGCCCGACGCCGACGTGCCGCGCGACGTGCTGGCGCAGTTCTTCCAGCTCACCGACGCCGTCAACTACGGCGGCCGCGAGCAGCCGCTGCTCGCCGTCCAGGTGACCGACCTCGCCGACGGGGTGTTCGTCGGGTTCGCCTACAACCACGCGCTCTCCGACGGCACCGCCTTCTGGGACCTCGTCAACAGCTGGGCGGCCCTCGCGCGCGCCAGGCTCGGCCTCGCCCCGGCGCCCCCGGCGCCGAGGCCCTCGTTCGAGCGCTGGTCGCCGGACGGCGCCGCGGCGGGGCCAGCCGTGCTGCCGTGCGCCGACGTGTCGGAGCTCGTCGAGCGGGCGCCCCCGCTGGCGTTCCGCGAGCGGATGCTGCACTTCTCGGCGGACTCGCTGGCGGCGCTCAAGGAGCGCGCGCGGGAGGAGCTCCTGGCCGCCGGGGACGCGGCCGGCGCCGCCGCGCTGACGCGGTTCCAGGCGCTGTCCTCGCTCCTCTGGCGCTGCACCACCCGCGCGCGGCGGCTGGCGCCGGAGCAGGAGACCGTGTGCCGCGCCGCCATCGACAACCGCGGGCGGCTGCGGCCGGAGCTGCCCAGGGAGTACTTCGGCAACACCATCTACGCCATCGGGACGGAGCCGGCGCGCGCCGCGGACCTCCTCGAGCGCGGGCACGGGTGGGCGGCGGCGGCCGTGGGGCGGGCCGTGGCGGCGCACACGGACGCGGCCATCAGGGCGCGCGTGGCGGCGTGGACGGCCAAGCCCATGGTGTACACGCATCGCTTCTTCGACCCGACTGGGACCATGATGGGCAGCTCGCCGCGGTTCGACATGTACGGCTGCGACTTCGGGTGGGGGAGGCCCGTGGCGGCGCGCAGCGGCCGGGCCAACAAGTTCGACGGCAAGACGTCGCTGTACCCCGCCCGGGAGGGCGGCGGGAGCATCGACGCAGAGCTCACGCTCACGCCCGAGAACATGGCGGCGCTCGAGGAGATTGAGGAGTTATGGGCTGCCGTGACCCCGGACGCGCCGGTGCCGGCGCCGGAGAAGAAGCCTTGAATCTTCCATGCATGTCGCCACTCTAGTCTGCTACTCTTTTTTTTTTCAAAAATCATCACCGGAGTCGGGCACAACTTGCTGTCGCCACTTTGGTCTGCTACTTGCTAAACATTACTCCCGGAGTAGTGCACATGGTAACCAACATCTACACGCGCTGGTGTTTTTTCAAACAACACAATGTAAAGTTCGTTTTCGAGCAAGACGCCTTTCAGCCCCTTCCAAGCACTAGAAAAGCACATGGACAAAATCACTACAGCAGGACTAACAAAATTTCCCCAGAGAAATAAGCCTTGAATAAGCACCTCATTTCAATTCATACTGGAAGGATTAAAGCAGGTTTTATTTTACAGGGATGTGACATGTGTACTATACACGATTTACATATAATTACATTCGAAACACGCCATATTTCGTGTCTTCTGGAGCCGGCTTGGCTGAAGCAGAGAGGCAAAGGCTTAGAACCCGTCTGGTATCTGCGGGATCTATGATCCCATCGTCCCAAAGCCTAGCAGTGGAGTAGTACGGGCTTCCTTCTTTGTCGTAGGCGTCGACGACTTTGGCTTTGAAGGCTTCTTCATCATCCTTGGTCCACTGTAATAAAACAAGAAAGTCTCATCATCTTCTATAGGTACTTGATTTTTACTTTCTGTAGTTCCTTTTTAACAACACAAATAGGAATGGACTTGTTAACCAAATTGTAGCCGATATTCTCCTACGAAAGAAACTTGTAGAGTACCATTTGTCTAAGAGAGACGTTACTATACCTCCACTCCTTGCCTTTTCTTGTTGTTCTTCTCTATTTGAGCAAGAACACCAGCTGCCTGAAAAGGTTCAAGAGAAAGATATATTAAGACAAGTGATAGCTTGGTTCTTGTTTGATTTCCCTATTTATGTCTAGGTGTACATGCCTAGGAGACACAATAATGTTATTCTGTAGCTTTTATTTTTTGCCTGGTTGTGCCTCAAGAAAAAAGTTTCTAACAACCAACAAGCGTGCACCGTGTTCTACAGCAAAGTGTAGCATGATGGATATATTTATTTGCAACTGAGTAACATCTGAGATCCTTTACATTTTGGACTACTAATGCTGCCAAATAGCACATGTCCCTAGGCTTCAAAAGGTGGGAATTGATACCAAGAGTTACATTTGTGACATCCTTCACCAGGCAATGATACTAGTAAAGTAGCAAGACAATGTGTAGCCAATAACAGGCCCAAAGGTCTTACCTGAATGCCACCCATAACAGATATCCTAGCAGTTGGCCACATGAACAAAAAATTCGGGCTGTATGCACGTCCACACATTCCATAGTTCCCAGCACCAAAACTTCCACCGACAATTATGGTAATTTTAGGAACCTGTGCAGAAATATAGATATGCATGATATGACTTGGCAAGTTATATTTGTGTTCATACAAGTCACCTAAAGAGAGTACCAGTATTTCAATATTGCAAAAGCATGACTGATCTTCAATGCATGGGACATTTATGACAACACGGATGGATGGTCGATAAATTACATAATGTAGAAAATGATTGCCATGCAATTGTCAGATATTACTCATTTTCAACCTATTACCCTTGTCAAACATACATTCCAAGAACACATGGGCCAAATGTTGGTTCTTGTCCATTTTCTTAAACAGGTGGGATGTTCACAGCGGAGTGAATAATAAACCAGGCAAAGATGCTATACTAACTACAACTCTACAAGTGGATAATATAATACCTGAGTGGTGATTTGTCAGGTTTTCAAAACTCTACTGACCATACATGTATCCCGCACATCACATGGTGAAAAAACAAAGGCATAACCTCTAGAGATATTAGGAAACTAACGAATTATGTTGGAAGTCGCTTTTCATACAACAAAAACCTTTTTGTCCCAAGCAAGTTGGGTTAGGCTAGATATGAAACCCAACAGAAACATATGAAAAACCAAAAGGCAAAAGAGAGAAAAAGGGAAAGAAAAGAAATAGACGAAAGTGCTACTCTGCTCTACTCATGCTATGTCCTGTGGCATGCTGTGTAAATGCGGAAGAAAGCAAGACTAGTTTGCTACTTTACTAAGAATAAGAATGAGAAACAAAAGAAATGACTAACCTTTGAACAGGAAACCGCCATAACCATTTTCGCTCCAGCTTTCGCAATTCCACTTGCTTCAGATTTCGACCCAACCTATTGAACATTGTCACTGCAAAGGGTTAGAAGGCCATACTCCAAAACAGAACCAACTTTTATGTTTAAACTTTAGTATCCCTGACCAACTATTTAGTATGTATGTAGTTCGTATTGTTGGACTGTAAAGAATTTTCATCCCAAGAAGCTAGGTTGTGAGGTTGGAGTTCTTAGGTCTCTTTCCCTTCTACAACCAATGTTGGATTATTCCAACAACCAACAAATCTCCACCAGATGTGTAGCCCCAACTGTCTATGTGGCTGGCATGCCCCTTCAAAATACATGGATGGTCCCTCAGGCCCCCATGGTCCATTAGTCCTTCAAACACTAGGCTCCATCATGCCAGATATGCTGGAACCATGCTTTTTGTTGTTGTTGTTGTTGGAACCATGCTTCCATAACAACTGTTGGGTCATAAAGGGTCTTTTCACCGTCAAAAGACAACTTGTGAGGTGAGGGACGTTCGCGATCTGAATTAGGTCACTTTATTTATGACCATGAATTAAATATATTTTTTGAACCAGGCTAAACCACTTTCCATTGAAATAATGGAAATACAAAGTTTTGTAGATGAATAGGAGGCGGGAAAGGACAATGTTTTGAACATGAATTGAAATGAAAGAATGAACTGAAAAGTAAAGAACCATACCATGAATCCAGAAATATTTTGAAGGAATATCAAAGGAATATTGCGTTGAGCACACAACTCAATGAAGTGGGTACCCTTTAGTGCCGACTCGGTAAATAAAATGCCGTTGTTTCCAATAATTCCAACTGGCTGCCCGCATACCCTTGCAAAACCAGTCACTAGTGTCTGCGTAAATGCAAAATAAAACAGATTTGAGTTGCACAACGCACAATACAGAATGCAAAAGATAATGAAGTATAAGAGAAATCCTTACTGTTCCGTACAATTTTTTGAATTCATCAAATTCACTTCCATCGACTATACGAGCTATTATTGAGCGAATATCAAAAGATTGCTTCGTATCAGCTGGTGCAATTGAGCGAAGTTCCTGTACATCATACAATGGTTCTTGGTAATCACAAGCAGAATTGTGTGCACTTGTTTCTTTAGCGGCCAAATGGAGGTTCTTCACAATGTTCCTTCCCAGCGCAAGACCATGGCGTTCATCTATTGCAATTTACAGTGCAAATAAGATGCCTAAGATGTCACAACAACATCCAACTAATATGTCTAGAAAAAAACGATAAATAAGAGGGTCATCTATGGTTTAAGATAGAAACATCCAATGAGTGACAATAAAATGCAAAGTATCAGGGTCTGGTAACCATTTGCATGATCAAATATATCAGGGCAGAAACAAACAGTGCTCTCCAATCTCCATAGAATGCTCAGAGACGACATCTAATAAGGTACTTGTTAATACTTCTTTTTTTGGAACCGCCAAGCTGGACGTGTACCACCGTGGATGTAGAATATGGAAAAAGAAATAATAACAGAAAGAAGCAGAACTTTTACACTAAAAGCTTGCCGGAAATGCATCTTTTAAGAAATTAAGCAGACGATCCTGCATTCGTTATATCTAAAAGAGCAGTAATCAAGTCGTATTGTACAGCAATTTATGTTAAAATATACCTTGTGCAAAATGATCAGAGACTCCTGATACTTTACAATGCACTGATGCTCCACCAAGGTCCTCAGCAGATATCTCCTCCCCTGTAGCAGCCTGCAGAACTGGCTATTTAGACTTGGACATGTAATTTAGATATTTGTCAAGATTGTGGGCAGAAAATACTAACCTTTACAAGGGGTGGACCAGCTAGAAATATCGTTCCATTTCCCTTAACTATTATACTTTCATCAGCCATTGCAGGGATATAAGCCCCGCCAGCGGTACAAGAACCTAAAACTACTGCAATCTGAGGAATACCATCTGCAGACATCTTAGCTTGATTGTAGAATATTCGACCAAAATTATCACGGTCGGGGAAAACTTCTGCCTGCTTGGGGAGATTAGCACCTCCACTGTCAACAAGATATATGCAGGGCAATTTACATTCAGAAGCTATTTCCTGCGCCCGCAGATGCTTTTTGACGGTGATGGGATAGTATGTACCCCCCTTTGTAGTTGGGTCATTTGCCACGAACATGCATAGTCGTCCGTGAACAGGTCCAATGCCAGTGATTATGCCCCCTGATGGTAATGCTTCCTCGTAAACATCAGATCCTGCAAGCTTTATTGCGAAAAGTACATCAGAAGCTCGTAGTCCACAACAAGATGGACAACTATGAAGACATTTGTTTCTATTCTGAACCATCTACCAGATAACGGCATGTCTGAATGGTTAGGGGCAGTTGGCTGCACGATACCGATATGCATTGGAAGACAATGGCGTTTCTGTCAATTATGTCACAGAATGGCATAGCCTACCGAAACTTGCATCCAGTGTCTTTTCTGATGTATTACTAGTTAGTGCGTCCGTGGAATCCATGCTACTCTATTTAATTAGGAAGGTATTTAGAAAATCAGGATGCATGTACAAAACAGAGGTTGCAAGATTACTACTCTAAAAATTAGTGAAATGGGCATGCCTTTTTAAAGCCGCAGGGTGAAAAACTCGGACCCATTTTTCTCAAGCGAAAATGGCAACTACTAAGAAAATATACACTTCAGAGCTGCAGGGTGAAAAATTCAGTCCCATTTTTCGGGAATCAAAATGTGAGCCAGTCCAATTGCCAAACTAGCTATGATAACTAGGATAAGCAGACCAACACACTAGATTTTACTTCACGCCGTCGCTTGATAAAACTGGTCAGAAAAGGGGTGTGACTGACACCGATGGGTGATGGCTGACCTGAGAGAGCTCGAGGAAGGAGGCCCCGGGGTCGAGCAGGCGGTCGATGCGGTCCCTGGGGAGCAGCTTCCCCCGCCCCTCGTTCCGCTTCACCGCCCCCGCGCCTCCGCCGCCCAGCACCTGCAGCGCCCTCCGTTTCATCAGGAGAGGGGAGGGGTCGGGCCAAGGAAGGGAAAGAGGCCAGCAGGCGGCACGCAGGCACGCACCTGGGAGACGCGGGAGCGCAGGTCGGAGAGGAGGCCGCCGACGGCGGCGGCGTTGCGGGCGTAGGCGTCGGAGCTCCGGTCGAGCGCGTCGGGCAGGACCGAGGAGGAGGCTGCCGCCGACGAGTGGTACGCGGCGGCGCGGGTGCTGCTTGGACGGAGCCGCCGCGCGGCCAATCGACTGAGCATCTCCGGCAGATGACGATGGGGCTGGTGGGGAGTGGAGTGAGCAGTCTGTGTCAGAGTGTGCCATGCCTCTCTGTATACTGACGGACGGAGGAACACTCCCGCACGGAAGCTCATCTCCAGAGAGTTTTTTTTTTTCCACGGGAGTCTCGTGCTCGTCTGATCTGATGCCATGCTGCGTTGGCAGACAGCCGTGGATAAGGACTCGTGTAGATGATGGACGGCGGTGAGCGTGAAGGCAATTGGATTCTGATTTCTTGAGTTTTTAAACATTTATTGTTATTTTCCAAAAATTTCACAGCTTAGGCTTCTCTTCTGCGCCATTACAGCTAGGCAGGCAGCCCACGAGTAACTTTGGATTTTGGCGGCCGGAGCATCGTCAGCCGTTGGGTATTCTCTTCACTCCACCCAGGAACGAATCTATAGAAAATAAGTTTGTTGGTGTCATGTCTATGACAGTGGGGTCATCATCTATAAATAGATAGGAATTACTATATATATTAAACTAATGAAGGATTTCCTAGTTTCATTTGGGCCAACCGACCCCAATGCCTACTAGGCAACTTCGTCCCCGTATCCACCGAATTCTGCCGTGTGTACTTTCCAGAAGATTTCGTACTTGATCTTAATCACAACCGTAACCAGATGATACCCTGTGCGTTGCTTTAAGAACCTGTTGCAATTTAATTTTAGTGAGGCTTAGTTTTATAAAAACATACATGGTCGTCTTAGTAATATGATAACTGAGGATGGAAATGTGAATGATGTATTGTATTTCATTTGACAACGCATTTTTTCATGCATGGTTGCATGTTTAAGGTGGCAACTTCGTATGATAAGAAAAAATAGATTAGTGGGGATTTATTACCTAGTTATTTATATAGGATTTGTTGTATTTGAATCTTGTATATACAATCTAAAAAAATGAATATAAATAGCGTAATACAATAGAAAGCTTTTCCCCGTTTGCATGGTTGCGTGGATCTTTTCTTATGCATGGTGGCTAAATTCCATTGTTTATTCATGTATGGTTTTTCATAATCTATCATGACCACTCTTGGTGAGTCCCAAGTACCTAGTCGAAATAGAATACCTTGCGGGTGTGCCCAGACATCATTCATCTGACAAAACCCCTTCGTCTTGTGTCCCACTACGCCAAAGTAGGCACAGCAAGAGAATAAGGACGGGCTCACACAAAATACATAGCATGCATACAATGTTAAAATAATATTGAACACACTATAATTTGTAAGACACACTTGACCACGAAAATACCAAGAATCAATGTCGAAGTTTCCATCAATTTGATTACCTAATCATACACTAGAGCTTGTTATTAAGATATTTGTTTAAGCATACGCTCAAGGAATCTAACTCTACTATGATATTTAATAATATTAATGTATATACAGTATCACACACAACAACATATGCACTATGTAATTGATGTGGTTGTCGAAAGTAGTTCAAGGAGCATTTTTATTACGAAATACAACTTCTATTTTGCACAAAACACGTATTACATTACAAATGCATAACAAATCACAATATGACTAATATTTAGCAACAATGTTATGTGTGAAACTAAGCTATACTCGTTAAGAATGTAGCATCACAAAAAATGTAAGTATAAAAGTTTTGTACAAATTACATTTATTTTAATTAGAGGTAAAAGCACCACAGGTCCTACTACTTGTCCAACATGTGATGCTTTAGTCCTAGAATTTGTAAAAGTTAACTGAGTAGTCCTACAACTTGCACACAAATGTGAACTTTAGTCGTGAGCCAAGTGGCGCCAGCTGGACTGAGCCGGTCGTCGCTACACTTTTACAGATACCCCCTTGCTGCTTTCGGTAATTTACCCGCAGGACAATCTGCAGTGCAGAGAAGGTCGTCGGCTTCCTCCTTTCCTTTCTCTGTTCTTAGCTAGCAATGCACAGAAAAGGATAGCTGTGGACTGCAAGTGCGGATTCCTTTCCCATGCTCGTCATCCATTCCTAGCTAGTTACCCAGCTAGAGAGTCCATCTTTATTTCTTTCCTTTGTCGAGGTCGGGGTAGGCAAGCCATGGTGGCCGAGCAGCCGGTGCATGATACGTCTCCAATGTATCTATAATTTTTTATTGTTTCATGCTGTTATATTATCTGTTTTGGATGTTTTATATGTATTAATATGCTATTTTATATTATTTTTGGGACTAACCTATTAACCTAGAGCCCAGTGAAAGTTTCTGTTTTTCCCCTTGTTTTTGAGCTTCGCAGAAAAGGAATACCAAACGGAGTCCAAATGGAATAAAACTTCACGATGATTTTTCTTGGACCAGAAGACACCCAGAAGACTAGGAGTTCAAGTCAGAAGAGCCACGAGGCGGTGGCAAGGATGGAGGGCGCCCCCTGCCTTGCCGCCTCCTCGGGACTCCTCTGACCTAACCCTTGGTCCTATATATTTACATATATTCCCAAACCACCAGAAGCATCCACGAAAATACTTTTCCACCGCCGCAACCTTTTGTTCCCGTGAGATCCCATCTTGGGGCCTTTTCCGGCATCCTGCCGGAGGGGGATTCAATCACGGAGGGCACCTACATCAACCCTAAACCCTAAACCCCCGCGCCTCCGCCGCCCAGCACCTGCAGCGCCCTCCGTTTCGTCAGGAGAGAGAGAGAGAGAGAGAGAGAGAGGGGGGGGTCTAGCCAAGGAAGGAAGGGAGAGGCCGTCCGCACGCACGCACGCACCTGGGAGACGCGGGAGCGCAGGTCGGAGAGGAGGCCGCGGACGGCGGCGGCGTTGCGGGCGTAGGCGTCGGAGCTCCGGTCGAGCGCGGCGGGCAGAACCGAGGAGGAGGCTGCCGCCGACGAGTGGTACGCGGCGGCGCGGGTGCTGCTTGGATGGAGCCGCCGCGCGGCCAATCGACTGAGCATCTCCGGCAGACGATGACGATGGATGGGCTGGTGGGGAGTGGAGTGAGCAGTCTGCGTCAGAGTGTGCGATGCCTCTCTGTATACTGACGGAAGGAGGAACACTCCCGCACGGAAGCTCGACCGGATACCGATCGATCTACAGAGTGGTTTTTCCACGGGAGTCTCGTGCTCGTCTGCTCTGATGCCATGCTGCGTTGGCGGACAGATGTGGATAAGGACTCCTGCAGACTTTTTTTTTTGAAATTGGACTCCTGCAGACTTAACTGGCAACAACGATGGCAGTGAGCATCAAGCACTTCTATCTATCTATACCTATACTAATTACTGACTTTCTAGAAATTCTCACGTTAATTAGTAATTAGGGGCCGTTAATCTGGTGGGGCCAAGTTATTACGGTGTAGATCAATCCTACCAGTTTCCACCTTAATAAAAAAATAAACATGCGTTCTGCTCCTCTCTCCCAATCTCTCACGACTCCCATCTTCAAATATCTCACAATCTCTCATGACTCCCCTCTCCAAATATCTCCTCTAGGTTAGCAAAATAAAGAAAACACTTCCAATATCTTCCCTCACGTCCCAATATCTCTCCTCACGTCCCATGTATGCGGCCGCGCCATGGTCGCCCAAGCCTTCCATCGATCAAGTCAGGCTTTGCTTCTCATGCCCATGTACGTCACCGCCATGGCCGCCCCAAGCCTTCTATCTCTATCAGCTAATCAAAATACATGTACAACACGACAGGTGGCGAATCTCTGCCTCTTCTGCTTCCAAAGAAAATCTTGTGGACTGTGGCAGGAAACCGTCGCTCCCTTCTATTATTGAAAATAATTCCATTGCCATCGTCTCTTTGTTCTCCCATACAAAAAGGTCCATTGTTTGATGCAAGAGGATTGGGCCGTGGATCAGGTATGCTCAAAAAGCTTATTCCTATGCATCATGTTCAGGTCGTCCATCAATAATCAATAAATTAAAGAAAACTGAGGGTAGGGCTGCCGTTGCCAAAGGATTTTCCTCTCGGAGTACCCATGTAGACATGCAACCGAACCCTAGCTCATTCATGCCTGCCCTCAATGCCCGCCTCCGCATGATTGATAAGGTCCGCCACTTTGATTTTTGATTACCAATGTTGTCGTGCACAGTCCAAAGCAGTCGCCCAATATTGGCGCAATCCCAGCCTCGACGACTCATCCGAGTGCTTCACCGAGATAGGCACGTATGAGGCATTGAGGCCCAACCGATTGGTGTTGCGAGTTAGATGAAACTATATGGAAGATACACATATGTACAGAAGCTAGCAAGCTGCTCAATCTATTTGTGCGCAGTCCAAAGTAGTCGCCCAATATTGGCGCAGTCCCAGACTCGACGACGCAGCCCAGTGCTTCACCGAGATATGCAGGTATGTCCAAAGCAGTCGCCCAATAGTGGCGCCCTCCCAGCCTCGACGACACAGCCAAGTGCTTCACCAAGATACGCACGTATGAGGCATTGAGGCCCAACTAATTGGTGTTGCGAGCTAGATGAAACTATATGCAAAATACACGTATGTACAGAAGAGGTAGCAAGCTGCTCGATCTATTTGTGCGCAGTCCAAAGCAGTCGCCCTATATTGGCGCAGTCCGAGACTCGACAACGCAGCCGAGTGCTTCACCAAGATACGCATGCATGAGGCATAGAGGCCCAGCCGATTGGTGTTGCAAGCTGCTCGATCTATTCCACTGGAAGACTTAGGTATACAATGCAAATCCCTTAGATCAGTTTCGCAAAACAGACGCACACGAGGACACATTACTTTGCCATAGAGACTTCTGACGTTACATGCTTGGTTGAATCTAGCTAGCCTGTACATGCACATATTTCTTAGTACGGCAGGGAAGAACTTGGCCGATTCAACGACTGCGAGCGTGTTCTCGGTGAATTCTGATCATCTAGCTACGAGACTACGAGCGACGGTTTTCTTATTCCTGAAGATTTATAGATGCTTCAGTTATATGAATGCACATCCCTGAAACGTCCATCTACGTACTTAATATGTATTTGTCAGTACTACAATCAGTTTTTGAATTCGGGCATGGGGAACTTAGTTTTGTTTTCATGGAAATAGGCCACACCTAATTCCGTAACCTGCGCTTGATTCCCTCAATCCTTTTTTATCTCACATCACATGAATCGTGTTAAGCTCTTATATGCCTTCTAATTTGTCTTATTTTTCTTAGGTAGCCAAAGGATAATATTGTTGTTGGATGTTTGATCATGCTGGTATGTTTTTATCACGTTTTCATAAGGTATTCATTTTTAATTGACCATTTTATCAAGGACTATATCTTATACTCTTTTTTATACTATTTAACAATCAAATTTCTAAGACATTAGTCAATATGGATTTCTAGAACTAACTATTGTTTAAACAGCTGCGTATATTATATGTTTTTGCAAGGGAATATAAGCATATATAAAATTATGAACTCTATTCTTAGAAGAACTTCGATCAAATTAGTTATTACATGATGAAAAATATTTAAAGACGTTTTCAACATAAACAGGCACAATTAACAGTATTTTCCATTTATATTTGATATCAAGCATATAAGATGTTCAAAAAATACTAAAGTTATGTGATTATGAAAAAGTTTTTCGTAAAAATTCTCGGTTACCGTGCATTATCACTCGACTATGTCGAAAACTTTGCTATATATTAATATTCAAAGTTAGAGAAGTTTACCTGCGCATTTTATATGTGCCATGCATTTACTACAATATGCCAGTTTAAGTTTTAAATTGCATGATCATATATCGTTGAAGATATACTAGAATACATGAAAAATATTTAGGGAAATGGAAATCAAATTGATCCACTAACCAAATTTTGTGTGGTTTAAACATATTCTAAATAGTTACCTGCATAAAATGTCACACCTATGCGTAATAAATTAAGTAATGCATTCGATGGCTCCACATCCTTCCCAAATGAGAAAAACAAACATATTATTAGGGAAATCCTTCACGCATAATTGCATCTTCATACAATGAATTTTGAGCAACTTAATAGATAATGGTTGTAGCATATACATTTATTTTGTAAATACCAATGTCTATAAATGTATATGCTTCACAAACATCTCAACTGTAGTTATTCATAAAAGAAACCATATTCTTCATAATATAGATTGAAATAAAATATTAGATAACCGGCCCGTGCGAATGCACGGGTTGACGACTAGTGTTTCTAATTTGTTGAATTTTTAAATATTGTTTTCTTCCCAATTTTCTAGTTTAGGTTTATTTTCTATATACCACGACGGTAGCCCACGAATAACTTTGAATATTGACGGTTGGATGAAGAGCATTGGCCGTTGGATATTTTCTTCGCTCCACTGAATTCTGCCACTTGTACTATCTAGAAGATTTCGTACTTGACCTTAGGCACAACCGTATTAAACTAATGAAGGATTTTCTAATTTCATTGGGGTCAACTGACCCAATGCCTACAAGGCAGCTTCGTCCCTGTCCACCGAATTCTGCCATGTGTACTATCCGGAAAATTCAGTACTTGATCTTAAGCGCAATCGTAACTAGATGATGGCATGCGCATTGCTTTAAGAATTTGTTGCAATTTAATTTTAGCGAGGCTTAATTTTATGAAGCATAGATGATAGGCTTAGTAGTATGATATCTGAGGATGGAAATGTGAGTGTTGTATTGTATTTCATTTGATAGTGCATTTTTTCATGCATGGTTGCATATTTTAAGGTGGCAACTTCTCATGGTGAGAAATAATAGATTAGTGGAGGTTACCTAGCTATTTATATAGGATTTGATGTATTTGAATATTGTATGTACAATTGTAAAAAGAATATTGGATATAAATAGCATAATATAATAGAAAAGCTTTCCCCCATTTGCATGTTGACGTGGATCTTTTCTTATGCATGGTTCATGTTCAGGTGACATATCTGTATATTGAGAGTAGATGGGTTAGTGAGAATCATCTCCTTATCATGTATTATATGATGAGTTTTCCGTGGCCTAATGTGGCCGTGGGGTGTTTGCTCATATGACAAAGATTTTTGGTTGTCGGGTCCTTTAGAAGCCAGACTCGGTACCGATCATCTCTACATTGAGATGGATACAATAAATTATGGGGAAATTGATTTGGTTGTAATGTAGTTATGATACTGGTTGTTATTATCCGTTGAGCTCGAGATACTATTGAATACTTTAAAAAAATATTATCCATTGAGCTCGAGATACTACAAAATATCTTAAAAAGGCTCAATTGTAGTAGGAAGTCCACATCACAAACCAGATGGGTGGTGGCAAGTTTATTTGGGATGCTAATCTCTCTCTGGTGAGTGTTCTATAGATGATATTGAAATATAGGTTAACTAAATTCCATTGTTTATTCATGTATGGTTTTTTTTAGAATCTATCATGACCACTCTTGGTGGGTCCAAGTACCTAGTCGAAATAGGATACTTTGTGGGTGTGCCCAGACCTCATTCACCTGACAAGACCCCTTCGTCTTGTGTCCCACTACGCCAGAGTATCTTGACAGACAAAGGTAACCGGAGGTATTTCATCAGAAAGGAGCATCGCATGACCCCCCTCGAGGACAAGGTTGCGGGCCAACTCAGTCCTTGGGTGGGGAGGCATGTTGCATCGGCGGGTCATGCAATCTTGGTAAAGTCGGTCCTCACAGCGATTGCTATCTACTACATGGCGGCGTTAGATTTATCGGTGGAGGTCAAGAAGAAAATTGATGCCCTCAGACGTGCTTTCCTTTGGGAGGTTGTGATAAGGTCACTGGTGGAGAATGCAAGATAAATTGGGAGCAAGTCAAGTCCAAGATGGATGTAGGTCTTGGAATCCTAAAGCTTGACAAATTTGCCACTCCCTTCACCTTTGGTAGCTATGGGATGAGTGGCTTCACCCAAAAAAGCCATGGGTTGGCTTGGGAACCCATTGTGATGACAATGACTGAGATATCTTTGCCGCGGCTACCAAGGTCCGAGTTGGGGATGGCATGTGTGCCAAGTTTTGGGAGTCTATAGTCCCAAGGACTTAGCTCCCAAAATCTACAGCTTGTCGAAGAAGAAGAATTGCTCGGTTCGATTTGCTCTGCACGACAACTTCTGGACTTCCTGGGTGGACATTCTTCAGGGCATCACTGAGGAACACCTCTCCGAGTTTGTCACCCTTTGGGAGAGGGTCTCCCATGTCTACCTTGACGTCGACACGCCCGACACTATCACTTGGAGGTTCACTACTAACGGCCACTACTCGGTGGCGTCGGCCCACAAGGCGCAGTTCTATGGCCATACTGACACAACCATGATTCTGACTGTTTGGAAGATTTGGGTGCCTCCTAAATGCAAGTTCTTTGCATACTTGGCAAACAACAATAGGATTTGGATGCATGGCAGGCAGGCTTCAGCGTCGTGGGTGGCAAAACTGTAACCTTTGTGCACTATGCAAGCAAGTTCAGGAGCAGGCGGCACACCTTCTATTCCAATGTCGATACAATATCAAAGTTTGGTGTATGATCAAAGATTGGCTTGGTCTCCATGATGTACATCCTTCCGATTGGAGTGACACGACTTCTGTTAAAGAGTGGTGGAGCCACAATGCTAACAAGAAGACTGAAACGCGAAGGCCGCTTGCTTCCTTGATGATTCTCCACTCTCAGGAGTTATGGAAAGAGAGGAATGCACAAACCTTTCGTAATAATGTCGTTCTGGTGGTAGTCGTCATTGCTAGGATTAAAGAGGAGACCTCACTTTCGAGCATTGCGGGAGCGAGGCATTTGAATAACGTAATGCCGCGAGAGTGATTGTTATAATTCGGCCTTGGGCCTTCACGTCTAAAACTTCTCTCTTAATCAATGAAAATGGCAAATCTTTTGCTTAGTTTCAAAAAAAAAAACTACGCCAGAGTAGGCACTCCCCAAGGGAATAAGGACGGGCGCACTATGTTAGAGATCTTATGGTTACAGAAGATATTTGCCCTCAATCACGAGATCACATGATTCGCATCGTACCCGTCACTACTAGGAAAACGACTATAGCTAATATGGACATTAATGGCGCACCATGTATGTGGTGCGCCACTGCTCAGAATCAGGTGCACCATTGCTATGTTTTTACTAATGGTGCATCACATGAGCAGTGCGCCATTACATAAAGGAAGGACAAGACCTCGCGAGAGGGACATCTCATTGAGTAAGAAGAGCCTCGTAACCTAGCTCAAAATACTAATTCTACACCATTGTAATCCTATCATCAACAAATAAAGTTTGATAAGAAAAACGTATGACTTATTCCCAACCGGGGTCATGAACCTGGGTAAAACAATCGTGTCAACATCGTCGTCGACTAATTTCCTTTCTGCACCACCACTCTCTCTACTTCCATATGCGACTACATATCGATCATAATATCGTTAATACATTAATCATCAACAAGCACCCGTATGCACCATATGATACCAAGTGCATTGCCCGTGAGCGTATCAAATGATCAAATCATTTGTATGTGGAAGTATTCGAATCAACAGTATCCATATGTTCATCGATGATTACCATAAACGATAATATTTCAACACAAAATACATAGCATGCATACGATGCTAAAATAGTATTTAACACATCATAATTTGTAAGACACATTTGACCACAAAAATACCAAAAATCAACGTCGAAGTTTCTGTAAATTTGATTACCTAATCATACACTAGAGATTGTTATTAAGATATTTGTTTAAGCATACGCTCAAGGGATCTCTACTATGATATTTAATAATATTAATGTATACACTATCACACAGAACAACATATGCACTATGTAATTGATGAGATTACCGAAAATAGTTCAAGGAGCATTCTTATTACGAAATACAACTTGTATTACGCACAAAACATGTATTACATTACAAATGCATAAAAAAGTGCAATATAACTAATATTTAGCAACAATGTTATGTGTGAAACTAAGCTATACTTGTTAAGAGTGTATCATCACAAAAAATGTAAGTATAAAAGTTTTGTACAAATTATATTTATTTTAATCATTCATTGGTATGTAATATCTTAGACTGCTCATGATCTTCATCAATGCATCAACTATTGTTGTGATACTAGTGTGGTTTCTAGCAAAGAGGGAGTTTAAAACTATTGTGCAAAACTGAGTTAATTACATGGAAATACCACAATTGGTTCATTATGTGTGGATTGGTACCAACTTTGGTAATTTTGGCACCTCAGTACCAAGTCCTGCGGCTAGTCGCTGCAGAATGGTCTAAACTCCGTATAAGCACTACTGACGCCGAAACTGACAGCTGGGGCCCGCAACTCAGACGCCGATGTGGCATGTTCTTTCGAAACAAAACTTGCTTTATATGGAATCACGCAAACGCTCTTGTATGCAAAAAATCTGGCTGACATTTTTTTTCTCCCGCAAAAAGTCAACACATGCCCTCGGCCGTGCCAGGTTCGGCGCACGTGGGCAGACCACTACGCCACTCGCAAGCTTGCGTCAACGAACAGGCTCACGTAATTTTATAATTAAAAGTCTAGACACGTCCGGGCCTTTGTTGACTGCTTCATTTATTCGCATGTGTTTTTTTGGATTTCTTTATCTTTTTTCAAATCTTGGATATTCCTCGGGTCTTCTTCTTTTAATTTTTGCATGTTTCTTTTTTATATAGGTTTTGTAATAAAAGGTGTACATTTTCTATCGACATATTTTTAATTTGCACTGAAACTGGTGGGTATTATTCGGGTTTATTATATAAACAGTGTATGTTTTTTTATAGGTGTATGTTTTTTGTATAGGTTTTGTAATAAATGGTTTATGTTTTTTATATACATGTATGTTTTTATATAGGTTTTTTTATATAGCTTTTGTAATAAAGGGTGTACGTTTTTTCAGATCTTGGGTATTCTTCGGGTTTTTCTTGTTTAACTAGAAAAAAATTATGATATAAGATTTTTTGTATATACGAACTGAGCATTATTGTATAATATATGATGAAATGTTTTGTTATATATACTGAACATTTTTTAATATACAATGATCCTTTTTAATTATATGATGATTTTTCTAAAATATACGATGAAGGTTTTTAAATATATACCGAACTTTTCTTATATTATGCGATATTTTTTAAAATACACACTGAACATTACTGTATAAATACACACTAAACATTACTGTACAAATACACACTAAACATTACTGTATAATATATGATGAACAATTTTCTTATATACATTGATATTTTTTAATTATACAATGATCTTTTTTATTTATACAATGAATTTTAAAAAATATATGATGAAGTATTTCTTAGATATATTGAACTTTTTATATTATGCAATATTTGTTTGAAATACACACCGAACATTATTGTAATAATATATGATGAACAATTCTGTTATATACAGTGAACATTTTTTAATATACAATGATCTTTTTAAGTTATATGATGAATTTTTATTAAACACGGTAACGTTTTTTAATATATATTAAACTTTTTTATATTATGTGATATTGTTTGTAAATACACACTGATCATTATTGTATAAATATACAGTGAACATTATTGTATAATATACTATTAACATTGTTGTTAGATATATTTAAAACAAATCAATACACAATGATCTGAACAAATATTACATAATAAAAGATAAAAGAAATAAAAAAACACATAAAAAGACAAATGTCCAGAACCGCAAAGGCCCGGACATGTCTAAAGTTTGAATTATAAAAGCACATATTTTTGTACTTTGCCACAAGCAGTTGACGGGCGTAGTGGTCTGCCCGCATGCGCCGAACCTGACATGATCTTGCAAGGATTTGTTGTAGATTAATATGTCATCAACAAAAACAAGTACACAAGCCCTAGTCAGCTCAGCCAGAATTGTGTTCATAGCACTCTGATGGTGGGTGGTGCATTTGTGAGCCCACATAGCCTAAAATTCGTAGTGACGTGGGTCTTGAATACCGTTTTGTATTCATTTGCTTCATGTAATCTTATCTGATGGTAACCAGCTCTCAGATCCAGCTTAGTAAACCAAACAGCACAAGATAACTCATCCAACAATTCTTTAACTGCATGCATTGGGTATTTTATTAGACGAATCCATCTTATTTCCTTATTTCTCTGTTTTAGTAGCAGGAGAAGTAGTTTGTTTAGCCCGGACTTCAAAGTAGTCTCCCCCGTTGACCTTCTTTTTTAGATATAATCCTCAATGGCGCGACCCAGGTTCGAATCCTGGCGCTGCCGGGGGCGCGTGTTAATTTATGTCAGCCGCATTTTTCTCAGCTATCAGTTTCAGCGTCAATACATGTTTACACGGAGTTTCGACCGGTGTGCAGCGACTAGCCCCAGACTTAGTATTGACATGCCAAAATTAGTAAAGTTGGTACCAATCCGCACGTTAGGCCCCAATATTGGTACTTCCATGCAATTAACTCTGCAAAACTATTGTGTTCTTAATCTTCCTTCAACCTGGCGACTCCTTCGACTGTACATGGAAATTTAATCATGGATCCAAAGTCTATTCCATCAATATTGTAGAGGTACTATGTGATCTAGAGAAAAAAGCCATGTATCACAGGTCAACTATTCTAAATCATTCTAATCTTACATCAATTAATAACATTAGTTATGCACAATGCAGGTCTAGTAAAACCATTGTATCACGTTCACTGCTAACTAATTCCCCTTCGGGCATCACCTCTCTATCTAATTTCAAATATGACTACATATTGATCGTGAGATTGCTGCTAGATTAATCGTCGACATTTGATACCAGCCATGGGTCCCAAACGGAACAAGTCCATGAAGATAACTACAACTTCCTCGAATTTGCCCATAATCGTCTATGGAGATGTGGGGCAGCTCGCTAGGGAACTCACCACCTTGGATTCGGTAAATAGGACAAACTCTAAATGCCCTAATGATCTTCCGATACCTTAAATGACCCTTTATATGGGATGGTCTTCATAGCAAAGAAAGTCCGAACCAAGTAGTAAGAAGAAATGATTGGGGCAATCTGCATCAGATAGGGCGGTGGCATCTAGAAATAAGTCATCATCCCCGAAGGAGAATTTGGGGCAGTTGGAGGAGGAGATCTGAGTAGATAGAGAGCATCGGGAAGCCGTCGTGACCCAAGTATCTCGAACTTTGTTTGAGCATGACAAAGCACTGGAAGAGCATATCCCCGCCTCCTTGGAGGGGGGGGGGGTCAAGAAGCTTGGCCCTTCATCCAGTAGTTAAAAGCAAAGGTGAAGGTTGTGTGTACCAATGATCGTCGCACCCCTACAGTATGCAAGGCAATTCTGTGTCGGAGGGATTGACCACGGGTAGCCCCATCAGCACCCCATAGTATTTCAAGACATCGGGGCTAGCTGCGCCCCTCACGCCTTCCGGACAAAAGGCCGACTCCTGGGCCGTCTGCCAGAAGACGGCGCGCTCTCAACAGGCGGCCCTAGGGAGCCGACATCTAGCAGGCCGCCCTGCGTCCCCTCAAAGTTTGCACCCATTTACTACGACGAGACGGGGCGTGGCTACAGTATGACCTGCCACCCCCGAAAATCCAGGGCGAAGGTGGCCACAGTGCAGGTGTACCAAGCGGACACCCCTCGCCCGGCGCGACACTGTTTCCACGCATCCCATGACATCACCTACGTCAGTGGGAGCCATGCTCCCACGATGGGCGGTCGGTACGGCTCGCAGGCGGCGGGCCCTACCTGTCCGCGAGCCACTAGAAGACGGCGAACCCTGAGCAGGTGGGATCAAGGACGGGCCAACTCCTAGCAGGCGGCCCTCCCTCCCTCCCCTCGGAGTCTGCACTCCATTAATCTAATGAGACAGAGTGTGGCTATAGTGAGCACCCGCGAGGCGGCGGGACTGTAGCCATGCGTCCCTGACAAAGCCTCCGTCATCAAGGGCGAGGCTATAGTATAAAGCAGTCAACATGGCCCGCAGGCGGAGGGCCCTACCTATCGACCGAGTCCACGGAAGCGGGCGGGACCCAACAAGCGGCAGGCCCCAGCAGCCGGTGGGGAAGCCGACGCCCAGGGACACTGACGGCCGGGTCCTACACCCGACCGGATTACCATTGTACCCTTGGGGGGTAGGCCTATATTGAAGGATATATGCCCTAGAGGCAATAATAGAGTTATTATTTATTTCCTTATTTCATGATAAATGTTTATTATTCATGCTAGAATTGTATTAACCGGAAACTTAGTACATGTGTGAATACATAGACAAAACAAAGTGTCCCTAGTATGCCTCTACTTGACTAGCTCGTTTATCAAAAATGGTTATCTTTCCTAACCATAGGCATGTGTTGTCATTTGATGAATGGGATCACATCATTAGGAGAATGATGTGATGGACAAGACCCATTCGTTAGCTTAGCACTTGATCGTTTAGTATATTACTATTGCTTTCTTCATGACTTATACATGTTCCTATGACTATGAGATTATGCAACTCCCGAATACCGGAGGAACACTTTGTGTGCTACCAAACATCACAACGTAACTGGTTGATTATAAAGGTGCTCTACAGGTGTCTCCGATGGTACTTATTGAGTTGGCATAGATCAAGATTAGGATCTGCCACTCCGATTGTCGGAGAGGTATCTCTGGGCCCTCTCGGTAATGCACATCACTATAAGCCTCGCAAGCAATGTGAGTAATGAGTTAGTTGCGGAATGATGCATTACGGAACGAGTAAAGAGACTTGCCGGTAACGATATTGAACTAGGTATTGAGATACCGACGATTGAATCTCGGGCAAGTAACATACCGATGACAAAGGGAACAACATATGTTGTTATGCGGTTTGACCGATAAAGATCTTAGTATAATATGTGGGAGCCAATATGAACATCCAGGTTCCGCTATTGATTATTGACCGGAGACGTGTCTCGGTCATGTCTACATAGTTCTCGAACCCGTAGGGTCCGCACGCTTAACATTCGGTGACGATCAGTATTATGAGTTTATGTGTTTTGATGTACCGAAGATAGTTCGGAGTCACGGATGTGATCACGGACATGACGAGGAGTCTCGAAATGGTCGAGACATAAAGATTGATATATTGGATGACTATATTCGGACACCGGATGAGTTCCGGGGGTTACCGGATAATTATCGGAGTGCTGGGGGTTATCGGAACCCCCGGGGGAACTAACGGGCCAACATGGGCTTGTGAGAGACAGAGGAGGGGCCATAGGGCTGGCCGCCCCCCTTGGGAGTCTGAATTGGACAAGGTGGGGGGCGGCGCCCCCTCTTTCCCTCCCTCTCTATCTCTCCTTCCTTCCGCCTTCCTCCTCCTAGTTGGACTAGGAAAAGGGGAGTCCTACTCCTACTAGGAGGAGGACTTCTCCCCTCCTTGGCGCGCCCCAAGGGCCGGCTGGCCTCTGTAACACCCCGGATGTAACTTGCCATATTTGTAACTCCAACTCTTGCCATTTTCGGCTATGTGATATGATATTCCCTCCGTGGTTGGGTTTTCCTTCTTTTTGCATTTTGTTCATGTCATGCATTTCATATCATGTGCATCGCATTCGCATACGTGTTCGTCTTGGGCATCCGAGCATTTTCCCCGTTGTCCGTTTTGCAATCCGGCGCTCCTATGTTCCCCGGCGTCCCCTTTTACATTTTTCCGTGAGCGGGTATTAAACTTTCTCGAAATGGACCGAGGTTTGTCAAGCGGCCTTGGTATAGCACCGGTAGACCGCCTGTCAAGTTTCGGGTCATTCGGAGGTCGTTTGATACTCCAACGGTTAACCGGGTAACCGCGAAGGCCTCTTGTGTGTTGCAGCCCAAAACCCCTCCAAAACAGCCCAATAACCCATCTAAGACACTCCCATGTCCATCGCCGTTCGATCACGATCGTGTGGGCGAAAACCGTGCTCAATTTGGAGCTCCCTAGCCTCCTCTACCTCTATTTAAAGACCCCCCATTTCCAAATCCCGGATCCATTCCACCCTAAACCCTAGCCCCGCTCCCCTCCGCGCCGCCGGACACGTCCGGGCGGAGCCGGACGCGTCCGCCCGCCGCGCCGGACCAACGGGGCACCGCCACGTGTCGCTCCGCCGCCGTCCGCCGCCGCCGGCCCGCGAGCCCGACTCCGCCGCCCCCGCGCCCAGGCGCCTCCCCGACGCGCGCCTCCCTGCCGCGCCCGCTCGCCGCCGCGGGGCGCCGCCGCCGTCTTCCTTACCGGCGCGCCGCCGCCGCCGCACCTCGCCTCCCGGCCCCGCCGCCCGCGCCGCCCGGCTCCGCCTTCCGCGCCTTGCCGCAGATCCGGCCTCGCCGGCGCCGGATCCGGCGACCCCTCCCTCGCCGGCATCTTCCTCCTCTCCGGCGAGCCGCGCTGCGCCTCGGTTCGCGCGAAGAACCCTAGATCCGGAGTTCGCGAGGTGGTGAATTCGTCTAAGTCTTTTTCCCTGTTGTATTTTTTATGTCATGTTCATTGCACCATATCTCTGCACCCGTGACTCCGTTTTGGGCGTGTAGCATATCAAATTGTTCGTCTCGTTGAGTACATCATTTCATCTCATTGCATCATTTTCATTTGATCTCATCTTGATGCCCGAAATGCTGTTAGAAGAGGGCTATGTGATGTTAGTTCCAGTTTATTATCAGAACATGCACTTTTGTCATTTTTTCCATGATTGATGTGTGCATCCTATGAAGTTGAGTCCTACATGTGTTTTGTAATATGCCATGCTATATTTCCAGAGGTGTATGCCATGTATTTTTGTGATCTTTGTGGTGACTAGCACAAGCATGCAAACTAGGGTACATAATGTTGCTGATTCCAGAGACTTAGTAATTTTACTAAGTCATGTCCTGCTGTTATTTTTATGCCATGTGTTCATGTTGTTTCAGACAGATATATGCCTCTTTTGAGCATGATCAATAAGGATGTTTTGAACATATGGATTTGCTCTATCCATCCATGCCTTTGTTTGTAATTGTGGAGTGCCATAGCTTGAGACAATCGAGCTCTACTTTTGCTATAAAATGTTGCTGACCGATTGTTTACATGTTATTCGATTTTGCCAAGCTTGTTGTAGTTGATCCTTGCATGCTATGATGTTGTTCTTGCCATGTATAGCTTCTATGCCATGTCTTCTTGATGGGTGTATGCTTAGTTTATCATGCAATGCTCTGTAGTGAGTGCATCGAGCTCACAAACATGCCTACTTGTTATCTGTTTTTGACATGTCCAGTTTTCTGCTAAGTCTGAAATCTGTAACGAAACTTGTTTAATTGACATGGGGGTTATTATATTTTATGATCCTTTTTGGCTCATGGTCAGTAAGGGACTTTTGTTAAGTGCTTTGAGTAGATTCATGCCATGCCTTATTTTGCTATGTCCTGTTCCTGTAGCAGGTTGTTTCATTGCTCTAAACATGTCTTCCTGATGTTAATTTCTGGCATGTTATTTTCACCAAGTCTGTGAACCTGTTATCTTTTGCACTTTTGCCATGCTTGTTTGAACCTGTTGTGGTGTGATTTAGCCGTAGCTCAATGTTGATCTTTTGTCAAGCATCTTGAGTATATCACTGTCATATGCTTTGTTGATATGTTTGGGTGCAGTAGCTTAATTTCTTGTTGCTTGCTAAGTAGCATCATGCTGTTAATGGCAGATTATTGTCATTCTTGTTTTGCTTGTCATTTGCAAACCGTGCATCCGATTCCGGTGATCTTTATATCGATTTCAACCGAAATCACCTCATCTTTCTAGCGGCATACTTGGTTTGCCAAGATTGTGCCTTGTTCTTCTTTTTCCTTCCGGAGCACGCATATGCATTGCATATCACATCTCGCATATCATGCCATGTTCTGCATCATGTTGTTTGTGCATTGCATCGTGATTGATGTTTGTCCCCTTTGCTTGTGTTCTTGTCTTGGGTAGAGCCGAGAGACGAGTACGTGAACGAGGAACCTGTTGAGAACGCTTACGAGGATCAAGCCTTCGACAACTCTGAGAACCTTGCAGGCAAGATGACCATACCCTCGATATCACTTCTATCTTTGCTTGCTAGATGCTCGCTCTTTTGCTATGCCTATGCTGCGATACCTACCACTTGCTATATCATGCCACCCATATTGCCATGTCAACCACTAACCATCCTTGTCCTAGCAAACCGTTGATTGGCTATGTTACCGCTTTGCTCAGCCCCTCTTATAGCGTTGTTAGCTGCAGGTGAAGATGAGGTTTGTTCCTTGTTGGAACATGGACTTGTTGTTCCTTGTTGGAACATGTTTACTTGTTGGGATATCACAATACCTCTTATTTAATTAATGCATCTATATACTTGGTAAAGGGTGGAAGGCTCGGCCTTATGCCTGGTGTTTTGTTCCACTCTTGCCGCCTTAGTTTCCGTCATACCGGTGTTATGTTCCCGGATTTTGCGTTCCTTACACGGTTGGGTGATTTATGGGACCCCCTTGACAGTTCGCTTTGAATAAGACTCTTCCGGCAAGGCCCAACTTTGGTTTTACCATTTGCCTACCACCTACCACCTTTCCCTTGGGTTTTCGCGAGCCCGAGGGTCATCTTTATTTAGCCCCCCCCCGGGCCAGTGCTTCTCTAAGTGCTGGTTCGAACCGAGCAGCCTGCGGGGCCACCACGGGGAAACTCAAGGCCTGGTTTTTACTCGTAGCTTGTCTCATCCGGATGTGCCCTGAGACCGAGATATGTGCAGCTCCTATCAGGATTTGTCGGCACAATCGGGCGGCTTTGCTGGACTTGTTTTGTTACTGCCGAGATGTCTTGTAGTCCGGGATTCCGAGACTGACCGGGTCTTCCCGGTAGAAGGAATATCCTTCGTTGACCGTGAGAGCTTATAATGGGCTAAGTTGGGACACCCCTGCAGGGTATTATCTTTCGAAAGCCGTGCCCGCGGTTATGAGGCAGATGGGAATTTGTTGATGTCCGGTTGTAGAAAACCCGAAGTTGACCTTAATTAAGACACATCAACCGCGTGTGTAACCGTGATGGTCTCTTCTCGGCGGGGTCCGGGAAGTGAACACGGTGTTGGAGTTATGTTTGACGTAGGTTGTTCTAGGATCACTTCTTGATCACTTCTAGCTTCATGATCGTGCTTTGCTTCTCTTCTCGCTCTCTTTTGCGTTGTTAGCCACCATATATGCTAGTCGCTTGCTGCAGCTCCACCTCACAACCCTTTCCTACCTTTAAGCTTAAATAGTCTTGATCTCGCGGGTGTGAGATTGCTGAGTCCCCGTGACTCACAGATTCTACCACAACAGTTGCAGGTACCAACGATGCCAGTGCAGATGACGCAACCGAGCTCACGTGGGAGTTCGACGAGGAACGTGGCTGTTACTATGTGTCTTTTCCTAATGATCAGTAGTGGAGCCCAGTTGGGGTGATTCGGGGATCTGTGTAGCATTTGGGGTAGTCTTCTTTCATTTTGGTACCGTAGTCGGACCTTGAGTGTAATTTGAATGATGGATGTTTATTTATGTATTGTGTGAAGTGGCGACTGTAAGCCAACTATGTATCTCTTTCCCTTATGTATTACATGGGTTGTGTGAAGATTACCTCACTTGCGACATTGCTTTAAATGCGGTTATGCCTCTAAGTCGTGCTTCGACACATGGGAGATATAGCCGCATCGAGGGCGTTACAGCCTCCCCCTTGCTCCTTTATATACGGGGGCAGGGGGCACCCTAGAACACACAAGTTGATCATTGATCTCCTAGCCGTGTGCGGTGCCCCCCTCCACCATAATCCACCTCAGTCATATCGTTGCAGTGCTTAGGCGAAGCCCTGCGCCGGTAGCTTCATCATCACCGTCCACGCCGTCGTGCTGACGAAGCTCTCCATCGACACTCTACTGGATCGTGAGTTCGTGGGACGTCACCGAGCCGAACGTGTGTAGATCGCGGAGGTGCCATACTTTCGGTGCTAGGATCGGTTGATCGTGAAGACGTACGACTACATCAACCGCGTTGTCATAACGCTTCCGCTTACGGTCTACGAGGGTACGTGGACTACACTCTCCCCCTTGTTGCTATGCATCACCATGATCTTGCGTGTGCGTAGGAATTTTTTTGAAATTACTACGTTCCTCAACACTGGCATCCGAGCCAGGTTTATGCGTAGATGTTATATGCACGAGTAGAACACAAGTGAGTTGTGGGCGATAATAGTCATACTACTTACCAGCATGTCATACATTGATTCGGCGGTATTGTTGGATGAAGCGGCCCGGACCAACATTACGCGTACGCTTACGCGAGACTGGTTCTACCGACGTGCTTCGCACATAGGTGGCCGGCGGGTGTCAGTTTCTCCAACTTTAGTTGAATCGAGTGTGGCTACGCCCGGTCCTTGTTGAAGGTTAAAACAGCAGAGTTGACGAAAAATCATTGTGGTTTTGATGCGTAGGTAAGAACGGTTCTTGCTAAGCCCGTAGCAGCCACATAAAACTTGCAACAACAAAGTAGAGGACGTCTAACTTGTTTTTGTAGGGCATGTTGTGATATGATATGGTCAAGACGTGATGAGATATAAATTGTTGTATGAGATGATCATGTTTTTGAAATTATCGGCAACTGACAGGAGCCTTATGGTTGTCCCTTTATTGCATAAGATGCAAGTGCCATGTAATTGCTTTACTTTGTTGCTATGCGATAGCAATAGTCGCAAAAACAATAGTTGGCGAGACGACCATATGATGACACATTGATAGAGATCAAGATGATAGAGATCATGGTGTCATGCTGGTGACGATAGAAATCATGACGGTACTTTGGAGATGGAGATCAAAGGCACAAGATGATGAAGGCCATATCATGTCACATATTTTGATTGCATGCGATGTTTATCTTTTATACATCTTATTTTGCTTGGTTCAGCGGTAGCTTTATAAGATGATCCCTTACTAAAATTTCAAGGTATAAGTGTTCTCCCTGAGTATGCACCGTTGCGATAGTTCTTCGTGCTGAGACACCACGTGATGATCGGTTGTGATAAGCTCTACGTTCACATATAGAGGGTGCAAGCCAGTTTTGCACATGCAGAATACTCGGGTTAAACTTAACGAGCCTAGCATATGCAGATATCGCCTCGGAACACTGGAGACCAAAAGGTCGAACGTGAATCATACAGTAGATATGATCAACATAGTGATGTTCACCATTGAAAACTACTCCATCTCACGTGATGATCGGATATGGTTTAGTTGATATGGATCACGTGATCATTTAGATGACTCGAGGGATGTCTATCTAAGTGGGAGTTCTTAAGTAATATGATTAATTGAACTTAAATTTAGTATGAACTTAGTCCTGATAGTATTTGCATATCTATGTTGTAGATCAATAGCTCGCAAATAGCTTCCCCGTTTTATTTATGATATGTTCCTAGAGAAAACTATGTTAGTAGTAATGATGCGGACTTGGTCCGTGATCTGAGGATTATCCTCATTGCTGCACAGAAGAATTATGTCCTTGATGCACCGCTAGATGACAGACCTATTGCAGGAGCAGGTACAGACGTTATGAATGTTTGACAAAGCTCGGTATGATGACTACTTGATAGTTTAGTGCACCATGCTTTACGGCTTAGAACCGGGACTTCAAAAATGTTTTGAACGCCATGGAGTATATAATACGTTCCAAGAGTTGAAATTGGTATTTCATACTCATGCCTGTGTTGAGAGGTATGAGACCTCTGACAGTACTTTGCCTACAAAATGGAGGAGAATGGCTCAACCGGTGAGCATGTGCTCAGATTGTCTGGGTACTACAATTGCTTGAATCAAGTGGGAGTTAATCTACCAGATAAGATAGTAATTGGCAAAGTTCTCTAGTCACTATCACCAAGTTACTAGAACTTCGTGATGAACTATAATATGCAAGGGATGACGAAAGTAATTCCCGAGCTCTTCGTGATGCTGAAATCGACGAAGGTAGAAATCAAGAAAAGCATCAAATGTTGATGGTTTACAAAACCACTAGTTTCAAGTAAAAGGGCAAAGGAATAGAAAGGGAACTTCAAGAAAGAATGACAAACAAGTTTTCACTCCCGTGAAGAAACCCAAAGCTAGACTCAAGCCTGAAACTGAGTGCTTCTACTGCAAAGGAAATGGTCACTGGAAGTGAAACTGCCCCTACATACTTCACGGATAAGAAGGATGGCAAAATGAACAAAGGTATATTTGATATACATGTTATTGATGTGTACTTTACTAGTGTTTATAGCAACCCCTCGGTATTTGATACTAGTTCAGTTGCTAAGAGTAGTAACACGAAATGGGAGTTGCAAAATAAACAGAGACTAGTTAAGGGTGAGGTGACGATGTGTGTTGGAAATGATTCCAAGGTTGTTAAGATCACCATCGCACACTCCTTTTACCTTCGGGATTAGTTTTAGACCTGAATAATTGTTATTTGGTGCCAACATTGAGCATGAACATTATATCTGGATCTTGTTTGATGCGAGACGGTTATTCATTTAAATCAGAGAATAATGGTTGTTCTATTTATATGAGTAATATATTTTATGGTCATGCACCCTTGAAGAGTGGTCTATTTTTGTTGAATATCTATAGTAGTGACACACATATTCATAATATTGAAGCCAAAAGATGCAGAGTTGATAATGATAGTGCAACTTATTTGTGGCACTACCGTTTGGGTCATATTGGTGTAAAGTGCATGAAGAAACTCCATTCTGATGGACTTTTGGAATCAATTGATTATGAATCACTTGGTACTTGCGAACCATGCCTCATGGGCAAGATGACTAAAACTCCGTTCTCCTGAACAATGGAGCGAGAAATAGATTTGTTGGAAATCATACATACTGATGTATGTGGTCCGATGAATGTTGAGGCTCACGGCGGGTATTGTTATTTTCTCACCTTCACAGATGATTTGAGCAGATATGGGTATATCTACTTGATGAAACACAAGTCTGAAACACTTGAAAAGTTCAAAGATTTTCATAGTGAAGTAGAGAATCATCGTAACAAGAAAATAGAAGTTTCTACGATCTAATCGTAGAGGCAAATATTTGAGTTACGAGTTTGGCCTTCAATTAAAACAATGTGGAATAGTTTCACAAACTCATGCCACCTGGAACACCATAGCATAATGGTGTGTTCGAACGTCATAACCGTACTTTATTGGATATAGTGCAATATATGATGTCTCTTATCGATTTACCACTATCATTTTTGGGTTATGCATTAGAGACAGCTACATTCACGTTAAATAGGGCACCGTCTAAATCTGTTAAGACGACACCGTATGAACTATGGTTTGGCAAGAAACCTAAGCTGTCGTTTCTTAAAGTTTGAGGTTGCAATGCTTATGTGAAAAAGTTTCAACCTGATAAGCTCAAACCCAATCGGAGAAGTGCGTCTTCGTAGGATACCCAAGAGAAAATGTTGGGTACACCTTCTACCACAGATCCGAAGGCAAGATCTTTGTTGCTAAGAATGGATCCTTTCTAGAGAAGCAGTTTCTCTCGAAAGAAGTGAGTGGGAGGAAAGTAGTACTTGATGAGGTAATTGTACCTTCTCCCGAATTGGAAAATAGTTCATCACAAAAATCAGTTCCAATGATGCCTACACCAATTAGTGAGGAATATTAATGATGATGATCATGAAACTTTAGATCAAGCTACTACCAAACCTCATAGGTCAACCAGAGTACGGTCCACGCCAGAGTGTTACGATAATCCGGTTCTGGAAGTCATGTTACTTGACCATGACGAACCTACAAACTATGAGGAAGCAATGATGAGCCCAGATTCCGCGAAATGGCTTGAGGCCATGAAATCTGAGATGGGGTCCATGTATGAGAACAAAGTGTGGACTTTGGTTGACTTGCCAGATGATCGGCAAGCCATAGAAAATAAATGGATCTTCAAGAGGAAGACGAATGCTGATAGTAGTGTTACTATCTACAAAGCTAGACTTGTCGAAAAAGGTTTTTGACAAAGTTCAAGGTGTTGACTACGATGAGATTTCCTTACTCGTAGCAATGCTTCTGAATCATGTTAGCAATTGGCACATTTTATGAAATTTGGCAAATGGATGTCAAAACTACATTCCTTAATTGATTTCTTAAAGGAGAGTTGTATATGATGCAACCAGAAGGTTTTATCGATCCTACAAGTGCTAACAAAATGTGCAAGCTCCAGCGATCCATCTATGGACTGATGCAAGCATCTCGGAGTTGGAATATACGCTTTGATGAGTTGATCAAAGCATATAGTTTTATATAGACTTGCGATAAAGCCTGTATTTACAAGAAAGTGAGTGGGAGTGCTACAGCCTTTCTGATAAGTATATGTGAATGACATATTGTTGATCGGAAATGATGTAGAATTTTCTGGAAAGCATAAAGGAGTGTTTGAAAGGAGTTTTTCAAAGAAATACCTCGATGAAGCTGCTTATATATTGAGCATCAAGATCTATAGAGATAGATTAAGACGCTTGATAAGTTTTTTCAATGAGTACATACCTTGACAAATTTTTGAGGTAGTTCAAAATGGAACAGTGAAAGAAGGAGTTCTTGCCTGTGTTGTAAGGTGTGAAGTTAAGTAAGACTCAAAGCCCAACCACGACAGAAGATAGAAAGAGAATGAAAGTCATTCCCTATGCCTCGGCCATAGGTTCTATAAAGTATTCCATACTGTGTACCAGATCTATTGTATACCCTACACTGAGTTTGGCAAGGGAGTACAATAGTGATCTAGGAGTAGATCACTAGTGGAATAAGAATATGTTTCTCGATTATGGAGGTGACAAAATATGGGTGGGAACAACACCTATGGGATCACATGAATCCCTACTACGGTTGCGGGGCGCGGGGTCGTGAGAAGAGCGGATCAAACAGATAGCACATGGTTCGTTTATCCAGGTTCGGGCCGCGAGGATGCGTAAAACCCCACTCCTACTTTGGTGGATTGTTTATCTGTGTTCTTGAACTAGATAAGGGGCGTGAGGAGCTCCAAAAAGCGGAATCCTCTTCCTGGTCGCCTTGGGCCTCCTTTTATAGGGAAAGGGGTCGCCACAGTGGCACACAGGAGGTGGAAAGGGTACAGTGATGCGAGGTTATCCCTCGCATTACATGACAAGGTGCATTTAATGCGTCTTGCTTAGGTGCCCTTGCTTTATCGGGGATGGGGGAGAGCCTTGTCTTGTCCGTCGCCGCTCCCTCTTGTGTCGACACGCGCCCTGGCCAGCGGTGCTTGCGATGCCATGTAGGCAGGAAAGCAGCTGAGGTGGCGCAGTGGTGGGTCACGAAGATCTGCATGCCGCCACGCAGGTGCCTGCACAGCTGGTTGGGTCGGCAGCTGCATGCGAACGACGGTGTAGGTGTGACTGGTGCGGGCCTGATGGTGGCCCCATGGGTGTTCTTGGCAAGGGCCTTGCCGGGGCCCTGGCAAGGGTCTTGCCGTGGCGCCTGCTGTCATCCCCGGCAAGGCTCTTGCCGGGGGCCTTGTGGTCCTCCTTGGCTGGGATCCCATCAAGGATCATTATCTTCTAAAGTGTGTATTTGATCTTGAATGTCTTCACAAAGATCTGCATGCCACCATGGGAATGTCTCCCGAATCCTTGCCCCATGGGGGCAGTGGACTCAAGGGTGACTCGCTCCGTAGGTGTGGGGCAAGCTGCCACGGCAAGGGTCTTGCCGGGTTTGCTAAAACCACCTCCCGGCAACGATCTTGTCGGGGGAGTCCGCTTCGTCCCTGAGGGAGTCCTAGATTAGGGGGTGTTCGGGTAGCCGGACTATACGTTCAGCCGGACTCCAGGACTATGAAGATACAAGATTGAAGACTTCGTCCCGTGTCCGGATGGGACTTTCCTTGGCGTGGAAGGCAAGCTTGGCGATGCGGATATTCAAGATCTCCTACCATTGTAACCGACTCTGTGTAACCCTAACCCTATCCGGTGTCTATATAAACCGGAGGGTTTTAGTCCGTAGGACAACATCATCATACAACAATCATACCATAGGCTAGCTTCTAGGGTTTAGCCTCCTTGATCTCGTGGTAGATCTACTCTTGTACTACCCATATCATCAATATTAATCAAGCAGGAGTAGGGTTTTACCTCCATCGAGAGGGCCCGAACCTGGGTAAAAACATCATGTCCCTTGTCTCCTGTTACGATCCGGCCTAGACGCACAGTTCGGGACCCCCTACCCGAGATCCGCCGGTTTTGACACCGACATTGGTGCTTTCATTGCGAGTTCCTCTGTGTCGTCACTCTTAGGCCCGATGGCTCCTTTTATCATCAACGAGATGCAGTCCAGGGTGAGACTTTTCTCCCCGAACAGATCTTCGTCTTCGGCGGCTTCGCACTGCGGGCCAATTCGCTTGGCCACCTGGAGCAGATCGAAAGCTACGCCCCTGGCCATCAGGTTAGGTTTGGAAGCTTAAACTACAGGCTGACATCCACGGGGATTTGATCTTCGACGGATTCGAGCCACAGCTGAGCGCGCCGCACCGTCTCGAGAGGCATGATCTAGCTCTGCCGCCCAACAGTGCCCTGGAGGCCGCACAAGCACCGGTTCCGACCCTTTGTTCGGAGCCTATTGCGCCAATCGAGGATAAGCGGTTGGACGTCACCTCGGGGGCTGCGATCTCAGAGGCGATCGAGCCGAACACCAGCCCTGCACTCTACATGACCTGTGACTCCGAGGATCCAGATTCCTCTCCGGACTCTGAACCCCCCGCGCCCCTGCCGATCGAATCCGATTGGGCACCGATAATGGAGTTCACCGCAGCGGACATCTTTCAGCACTCGCCCTTCGGCGACATCCTGAACTCACTAAAGTCTGTCTCTTTATCAGGAGAGACATGGCTGGACTACGGTCAGCAAGGATGGGATGCGTACGATGAAGAAATTTAAAGCCCACCCACCACCCACTTTGTAGCCGCTGTCGATGATTTAACCGACATGCTTGACTTCGACTCCGAAGACATCGACGGTATGGACGACGATGCAGGAGACGAACAGGAACCAGCACCTGTAGGGCGCTGGAAAGACACCTTGTCATATGACATATACACGGTGGATACTCCAAAAGATGGAGATGGCGATGGAATAGCGGGGGATGACACCTCCAAGAAACAACCAAAGCGCCGGCGTCAGCGGCGCCGCTCTAAATCCCGCCAAAGCAAAAATGGTGATTCCGGCACGGGAGATAACACTACCCTGGATAGCGCCGAAGAACACCCCCTCCAGCAAGATTCGGCACAAGACGATGGAGAAGCCAGCCCTCATGAGAGAGCGGCAGACCGAGAGGTTGAGGATGATAACTATATGCCTCCCTCCGAAGACGAGGCAAGCCTCGACAACGACGAATTCGTCGTACCATCAGACCCCGCCGAACAAGAGCGTTTCAAACGCAGGCTTTTAGCCACGACAAGCAGCCTCAAGAAAAAGCAGCAACAACTTAGATCTGATCAAGATTTCCTAGCTGATAGATGGACTGAAGTCCTTGTGGCCGAAGAGTATGAACTCGAACGCCCCTCCAAGAGCTACCCAAAGCGCAGGCCGCTACCCCAATCAGAGGAGGAAGCACCTACATCACCAGCGCACGACATGGCCGACCGGCCACCTCGCGGCCGCGACAGAGAGGCCCCTCGGCCCTCCAAACAAGCCATGCCCCGGCGCCGTTCAACTAAGGCACGGGAAAATGCGCCACACCTCCGAGACGTACTGGAGGACAAGGCAGGGCAAACAAGATCGATCTACGAATCGCTCAGGCGCCCCACGGCACGTGACGGTGATCTTCATTCCGGAAACAACAAATCCGGCCGGGCCGAACATAACAGACATAGCTCCTTGGAGCTGCGTCATGATATAGCCCAGTATAGAGGCGCCACACACCCACTATGCTTCACAGATGAAGTAATGGATCATAAAATCCCAGAGGGTTTCAAACCCGTAAATATCGAATCATATGATGGAAAAACAGATCCTGCGGTATGGATTGAGGATTATCTCCTTCATATCCACATGGCCCGCGGCGATGATCTACACGCCATCAAATACCTCCCGCTCAAACTTAAGGGACCGGCCCGGCATTGGCTTAACAGCTTGCCAGCAGAATCAATCGGTTCTTGGGAGGACCTGGAAGCCGCATTCCTCGACAACTTCCAGGGCACTTATGTGCGACCACCGGATGCCGATAACTTAAGCCACATAATTCAGCAGCCAGAGGAATCGGCCAGGCAATTCTGGACACGGTTCCTAACAAAGAAAAACCAGATAGTCGACTGTCCGGACGCAGAGGCCCTAGCAGCCTTCAAGCATAATATCCGCGATGAGTGGCTTGCCCGGCACCTGGGACAGGAAAAGCCGAAATCCATGGCAGCCCTCACGACACTCATGACCCGCTTTTGCGCGGGAGAAGACAGCTGGCTAGCTCGCAGTAAAAACTTAGCAAAGAACCCTGGTAATTCGGATACCAAGGACAAAAGTGGCAGGACACGTCGGAATAAGCAAAAGCGCCGCGTTAGCAGCGACAGCAACGAAGACAGGGTAGTTAATGCCGGATTCAGAAGCTATAAATCCGGTCAGCGGAAAAAGCCACTCAAAAAGAATACTCAGGGCCCGTCCAGTTTGGACCGAATAATCGACCGCTTGTGCAAGATACATGGCACCCCCGAAAGGCCAGCCAATCACACCAACAGGGATTGTTGGGTGTTCAAGCAGGCAGGCAAGCTAAGAGCCGAAAATAAAGACAAGGGCCTGCATAGAGATGACGAGGAGGAGCCCAGGCTGCCGAACAACAGTGGACAGAAGGGTTTTCCCCCACAAGTGCGGACGGTGAACATGATATACACAACCCACATTCCCACGAGGGAGCGGAAGCGTGCGCTACGGGACGTATACGCGATGGAGCCAGTCACCCCAAAGTTCAACCCATGGTCCTCCTGCCCGATCACTTTTGATCAAAGGGACCACCCCACTAGCATCCGTCACGGCGGCTTTGCCGCATTGGTTCTCGACCCAATTATCGATGGATTTCATCTCACACGAGTCCTCATGGACGGCGGAAGTAGCCTGAACCTGCTTTACCAGGATACAGTGCGGAAAATGGGCATAGATCCCTCGAGGATTAAGCCCACAAAAACGACCTTTAAAGGCGTTATACCAGGTGTAAAGGCCAACTGTACAGGCTCAATAACACTTGAAGTGGTCTTCGGATCTCCGGACAATTTCCGAAGCGAAGAGTTAATCTTCGACATAGTCCCGTTTTGCAGTGGCTATCATGCCCTGCTCGGGCGAACCGCATTTTCAAAGTTCAATGCGGTGCCGCACTACACATATCTCAAGCTCAAGATGCCAGGCCCTCGAGGAGTAATCACGATCAACGGAAACACCGAACGCTCCCTCCGTACGGAGGATCACATGGCGGCTCTCGCAAGCTTCTCACCGTCCAGCTTACCCCAATGCACCTTTGCACGGGCAAGGGCCCTCCGGGCACCTTCGATGCAGATGGAGCGCTTGATGACCTCGAGCCTTGGACAGGCCTCCACCAGCCGCTGCACCAACCCAAAGTAGCTCCCAGGCAGGGCCTCTCCGGGCCACAGCAGAACTATGAAGCCCTTCATGGCCTGTTCGGCCGCCTTGTGGAGCTCGACCAGCTGTTTCAGCTGGTCGCTCAAGGGCACAGGGTGTCCGGCCTCAGCATACTGAGACCAGAACACCTTCTCCGTCGAGCTGCCCTCTTCGGATCGGTAGAATGCGGCAGCGTCGGATACGCTACGAGGAAGATCTGCGAATGCCCCTGGAGAGCTCCGGATTCGGGTAAGTAACAAGTAGTTTACTTTTATATTTCTGCTTTGCATAAAGAATGCCTTACCCGCCGCTATCTTTTTCATCTCCTCCAACTCTTGGAGGGCCTTTTGGGCTTCGGCCTTGGCATACTTGGCAGTCTCAAGGGCCGCCGCGAGCTCGGACGCTTGCGTCTTTGACTCAAGCTCCAAACTCTCATGTTTTTTCATGAGAGCCTGAAGCTCTTGCTGCACCTCGCCGACCTGGGCCTCAAGTTTCTCCCGCTCGGTGCGCTCCGCGGCCGCTTTCTTTTCGGCCTCGGACAGCGCCTGCTTGAGGGTTGCCACCTCAGTCGTGGCCCCTACAATAAGCAGTACAATCCTGTTATTTTTGCAATCACGTCTTTTTATAGGCACTTTTTCTGTAAGGTATTTCTTACCTTCTTTCTCCTCGAGCTGCCGCTTGGCAAGGCCGAGCTCTTGCTCGGTCCGCTCGAGGCCCTGTTTCAGGGCACCCACCTCCGCAGTCAGTGCGACGGTGGCCAGCAGCGAAGCCTGCATACGCATATTGACTCTTTGTTGTTAGACTCCTGCGAAAATTAATAGATCCTCTATTCGGCTTTTCTTTCCGAACGCTAAACAGAGCATCAGGGGCTACTGTCTATGCGGTTATATTTTTACATATTTTTTACTTACCTCGAAGCCTGTTAGAAGGCTAGCGCAAGCTTCACTTAGTCCGCTCTTGGCGGACTGAACCTTCTGGATCACCGTACTCATAATAGTACGGTGCTCCTCGTTGATGGAGGCGCCGTCAAGCACCTTCAGCAAATTGTCCGGCACCTCCGGTTGGACGGAGGCCGCCGGCTCAGAAGGCTTGCTCCTCTTGGAAGGAGTTCGCCTACCGCGGTCCGGAACTGTTGAAGATTCCGGCGCGGTGTCCGGCTCAAAGCCGGACTTGGAGCCCTGGGGGGTCTTGTCCCCTTTACTCCTGGAGTCCGGGAGGTCGCCTTGCAGCTCCTCCAGGACCACCTCCTCCTGCCCCGGAGCTCGTCGCGACGCCACTTCGGCGTCGTCCGCAGTGCGGGGGGAGACAGCGGGCGGAACCGAGTTCACGTCCGATGAATCCAGGGAGCCGCTCGATGACTCGTCGAGTCCGGTCCGGGGCAGGCTGCATAATTATGTTCGACATTAAGGAAAGCTGTGCAACAAAGGAACATCATGAGTTACTCTGATATCCGAACTTACAATTTCGCCGGACGCTTGGCCCTGTCAGGCCACTCCTCTTCGTCCTCTTCGGCGTCGGGGGAGTAGTCCGGCGGAGGGGTCTTTCTCTTCCTAGACCCTTCGGCCTCCCCCGTTGGGGCGGCCTTCCTTTTCTTTCCTCCCCCCGCTGGAGGGGGAGATGTTTCTTCTTCCTCCTCCTCGTTCTCACGGGAGGAGAGCGTCTCGGACTCATCGGATGATGAGTCCGACACCACCATATGACGGGCACTCTTTCGAGTACCCGTGGTCTTCTTCTTGGCCTTCTTCTCCGGCACCACATAAGGCGCCGGAACCAGCAGCTTCACTAGGAGAGCAGGGGCTGGGTCTTTGGGCAAGGGGGTCGGGCAGTTGATCGGTCCGGACTTCGCCTGCCAAGCCTGTCAAAGGTAAGGGAGTTTAGATCCCGCATAGAGTCAAACTATGAACAAACTTAACATCCTGTAAAAAGTGAAAATAGCTTACCTCGCTAGCGTGACGCTGCGAGCTGTATCCGCGGTCCTCGGAAGCGGATGCGGGAGCCTCGGCGCCTTTGGTTAGCACCTTCCAGACGTCTTCGTATGTCGTGTCGAAGAGCCTGTTAAGGGTTTGGTGCTGCGCCGGGTCGAACTCCCACAGATTAAAGTCCCGTTGTTGACACGGGAGGATCCGGCGGACGAGCATAACCTGGACTACATGAACAAGCTTGATTGGCTTGTTCACCAGGGACTGGATGCATGTTTGCAGTCCAGTCACCTCTTCTTCGTCACCCCACGACATGCCCATCTCTTTCCAGGACATAAGCCGCGTGGGGGGTCCGGATGGAACTCGTGGGCTGCGATCCATTTCGGATCGCGTGGCTCGGTGATATAAAACCACCCGGATTGCCACCCCTTTAGGGTCTCCACGAAGGAGCCCTCGAGCCATAGGACGTTGGCCATCTTGCCCGCCATGGCGCCTCCGCACTCCGCCTGGCTGCCGCGCACCACCTTGGGCTTGACGTTGAAGGTCTTGAGCCAGAGGCCGAAATGGGGGCGGATGCGGAGGAAAGCCTCGCACACGACGATAAACGCCGAGATGTTGAGGATGAAGTTCGGGGCCAGATCGTGGAAATCCAGGCCGTAGTAGTACATGAGCCCCCGCACAAATGGGTGGAGTGGAAAACCCAGTCTGTGAAGGAAGTGGGGAAGGAATACTACCCTCTCATGGGGCCTTGGGGTGGGGAGAAGCTGCCCCTCCTCGGGAAGCCGGTGCGCGATGTCTTTGGACAGGTATCTGGCCTTCCTTAGCTTTTTGACATGGCCCTCCGTGACGGAGGAGACCATCCACTTGCCTCCCGCTCCGGACATTGCTGGAGAAGGTTGAGGTGGGAAGTGCGGGCTTGGGCGCTGGAGCTCGAGTGCGCAGGAGATGGATAGGCAAAGGAGGAAGAAGGTGTAGGTAAAAAGGTGGATCCTTATCCCCTTATATGGGCGGATGCGGTTGTGCGTCCCCACCAGCCTAGTAAAACTCGCTTGCCTCCCAAGGGCCATGATAAATGGCACGGTTGGGTTACCCACGTCAGTATTGATGAGAATCCCGTAATAAGGGGACACGATCTCTGCTTTGACAAGACGCGCCAAGGAAACCGCCTCACAAAACGCGCTGAGGTGGAAAAGTAAAAACGATTTGAGTAAAAGACTTGACCGTAGTGTGATGACACACTGCAGAATACGTCAGCAGATTTCATTTGTGTTAATATTATTCTCTCTATGGCAATATGTGGAAACTTATTTTGCAGAGCCGGACACTATCCTTGGTGTTTAAAATCTTCTTGAAGAACTTGGAGGAGGAACCTGCTTTGCAATGCCGAAGACAATCTGCGCGCCGGACTCGTCGTCATTGAAGCTTGGTTCAGGGGCTACTGAGGGAGTCCTGGATTAGGGGGTGTTCGGGTAACCGGACTATACCTTCAGCCAGACTCCAGGACTATGAAGATACAAGATTGAATACTTCGTCCCGTGTCCGGATGGGGCTTTCCTTGGCGTGGAAGGCAAGCTTGGCGATGCGGATATTCAAGATCTCCTACCATTGTAACCGACTCTGTGTAACCCTAACCCTATCCGATGTCTATATAAACCGGAGGGTTTTAGTCCGTAGGACAACATCATCATACAACAATCATACCATAGGCTAGCTTCTAGGGTTTAGCCTCCTTGATCTCGTGGTAGATCTACTCTTGTACTACCCATATCATCAATATTAATCAAGCAGGAGTAGGGTTTTACCTCCATCGAGAGGGCCCGAACCTGGGTAAAAACATCGTGTCCCTTGTCTCCTGTTACCATCCGGCCTAGACGCACAGTTCGGGACCCCCTACCCGAGATCCGTCGGTTTTGACACCGACAGTCCCCTTTGCCCCTTTGTGGTCTTGGTCTTGGCATTGTTCTGCTTCTCTCGAGCTTCGGTCTTACCTTGGCTCACCTCCCTCGCCTTGTTCACTGTGGTGGTGCCCGTGGCTCAAACTGCCCGTGCACAGTTATAGGGGTACAAAAAGTGTACCCCTCTTTTTGTGCACCGACAGGAGCCCCCGGGCCTGGGCCACACGTAAGCGCAAACGTGTCGTTGGGCTAGGCCCAAAAACGGTGCGCGGGCAGGCAGAGTTTTTTTTACCGCGGTAAGTTTCTTCGCGCGTTGCGCTTCCCATGCTTCCTGCGCGTGGCGTGGTGTGGGGAGGCGTGCGTGACGTGGGCGGCATGCGTGGGGCTGAGCTCTGCACGCATGCGTCACGTCGTAGTAAAGGGGGCGGTTCGCGCCTTCCCCATAAACGGAGGGAGGCCTGGAGGCGCGGCCCATTTACTGAACGGGGCCAAGGCGTGGTCTTCAAGGCGTCCAATCCCCACGATCACGGGGTGGGGAGAGGTTGGTTCACCCGTCGCCTCGGTCCTGCACACCTGCCACGTGGCTCTCATGCGCTTGGGGTGGCGAACGGTGGAGGCGGGAAACCGGGCCACCGCGGGCTGGGGCAGCAGGTCGGTCCTAGTTCCCTGCGCCTTCCGCGTCTTGATTGGCTGAGCGGGGCGGCCGAGCGCCCACCCCATTCCTTTATAAAGAGCGAGAGGGGGGATGGCGTCTCGCATTCCTTCATCTCCTCCTTCCTTCAGCTTCTGCTCCTCCCCTCCCATCCGCCATGGAGATAGGGAATCCTGGTCCTTCAACGGTGGCGGCGAGGGTCGCTGCTCGACAACACGTCCCTCCTTCTCCTGCACCTGCGGTAGCAGAGCCAGCCGCGAGGGGAAGGGGGAGGGGGCGAGGCCGTGGGCGAGGCCGAGGCGCTCGGGGAAGAGGAGGACGGGGCGGCGCGCCGGCCTCGCCCCCGCCAAAGCTTGCTTTCTGACCTTCTGCTTGACGGGCCGCACATGAGGACAGACAGCAAGGTGGTGCTCAATCACCTCCCTGGGAACACCGGGGATGTCGGAAGCTTGCCATGCAAACACATCGACATTCTCCCGCAGGAAGGTGACGAGCGCGTCTTCCTATTTGTTGTCAAGGGTAGATCTTATGGTGAAGGCTCCTCCCGTGCCGTCCTCATTGAGAGAAACCTTCTTGGTTCCGCGGTATGGCCCTGGGCTTCTTGTTTCCGCCGGTGGAGCTCTCTAGCACGTCCTTGACGGGAGCGCTACACTCCGAATAGGTGCGCTTGCCAGAGTGGGTGTCCGAGGTCTCACCAGTCTTCTTCTTCTTCTTCCCTCCCAGGGTCCCAGCGGCAGGAGCAAGTGCCCTAGTGGCGGCAGCTGCTGCAACTGCTTGCTGGTATAGTTGGTCAGCGCAGATCAGCGCATCTTTCTTATCGGAGGGGATGGTGATGATCGTCACAGGCCCTGGCATCTTCAGGGTGTTGTAGGCGTAGTGTGACGCCGCCATGAACTTGGCCAGCGCTGGGCGGCCAAGGATCCCGTTGTAGGGCAAGGGGATCCTGGCAACATCAAACACGATCCTCTCCGTCCTGTAGTTCAGATCGCTTCCAAAAGTCACGGGCAGCGTGACCTTTCCCTTGGTTGGCTTCTTCCCTGGTTGACCCCCTGAAACGTGCCCGTCTCTTCGAGGTCTCCATCAGGAATCTGCAGTTTCTCGATCACGATAGGCGAGATTAAGTTCAGACCGGCCCCGCCATCGACTAGCATCTTTGTTATCTTGAGGTTGCGTATTGTTGGTGGAACCAACAATGGCAAGCACCCGACCGCAGTAGTGCGATCAGGGTGATTCTCAGTGTCAAAAATGATAGGTGTGCTGGACCACTTCAGCGGCCTCTGGGCATCAAACGACGGCTCTGCCGCTGTAATCTCTCGCGCCCACTGTTTAAGCCGGCGGTGAGAAGTATGCAGCGAGGCGCCACCGTCGACGCACATGGCCTCTGTAGCTTTCTGAAACTCTTGGTCGCCGGATTCGTCGTCCTCTTCATGATCGTCGTCTTCTGGCTTCCTGTCACGGCCCCAGGCGGGCCTCTCCTGTTGTTTATCCTTGCCGTGACGGCCCGCCTGGCCGTCACGCTTCTTGCCGGACCCCTCAGCACCGTCTAAGCCCTTCTCCTTGTCCCGCCTCTCATATTCAGCCCTCTGCTTCTCAGCGAGGAGCTCAACCTGTCGGCAGTCTTGGAGAGCATGGCCTTTGGTGCGATGGATCTTGCAGTATCGCTTGTCGGAGTTTCCTGGCTTCTCGGCAGCCGCCAAGGCCCGGCAGGCGACACATCCGGCAATTTCCTTGCCGAGGTCATCTGCCTTGGTTTTCTTGGTGGAGCCGGTTGAGGGAGTCTTGGATTAGGGGGTGTTCTGATAGCCGGACTATACCTTCTGCCGGACTCCAGGACTATGAAGATACAAGATTGAAGACTTCGTCCCGTGTCCAGAAGGATCTTTTCTTGGCGTGGAAGGCAAGCTAGGCGTGCGGATATTCAAGATCTCCTACCATTGTAACCGACTCTGTGTAACCCTAACCCTATCCGGTGTCTATATAAACTGGAGGGTTGTAGTCCGAAGGACAGAACCATCATCATACACGATCATACCATAGGCTAGCTTCTAGGGTTTAGCTTCCTTGATCTCGTGGTAGATCTACTCTTGTACTACCCATATCATCAATATTAATCTAGCAGGAGTAGGGCTTTACCTCCATCGAGAGGGCCCGAACCTGGGTAAAATAAAGTGTCCCTTGTCTCCTGTTACCATCCGACCTTGACCCACAGTTCGGGACCCCCTACCCGAGATCCGCCGGTTTTGACACCGACATTGGTTCTTTCATTGAGAGTTCCTCTTTGTTGTCGCCTTTAGGCCCGATGGCTCCTTTGATCATCAATGGCGATGAGGTCCAGGGTGAGACTTTCCTCCCTGGACAAATCTTCGTCTTCGGTGGCTTCGCTCTGCGGGCCAACTCGCTTGGTCATCTGGAGCAGATCGAAAGCTACGCCCCTGGCCATCAAGTCAGGTTTGGAAGCTTAAACTACACGACGGATATCCGCGGAGACTTGATCTTCGACGGATTCGAGCCACAGCCAAGCGCGCCGCACTATCCCGAGGGGCATGATATTGCTCTGCCTCCGAATAGTGCCCTGGAGGCCGCACACGCTCCGGCCCCGATCCTCGACTCGGAGCCCGCTGCGTCCTTGGAGGATGAACGGATGGACGTCACCTCGGGGGCTGCGACCTTAAAGGCGATCGAGCCGAATGCAAGCCCCGCACTCTGCATGGCCCATGACTCCAAGGAGCCGGATTCTTCTCCGAACTCCGGGCCTTCCGTGCCCCCGCTGATCGAATCCGATTGGGCACCTGTAATGGAGTTCACCGCCGCGGACATCTTTCAGTGCTCACCCTTCGGTGATATCCCAAATTCTCTCAAGTCTCTCTCTTTGTCAGGAGAGCCCATGCCGGATTATGGTCTGCGAGGTTGGGATTCGGACGACGAAGAAATTCAAAGCCCACCCACCACCCACTTAATAGCCGCTGTCAATGATTTAACCGACATGCTTGACTTCGGCTCCGAAGACTTCGACGGCAAGCACGGCTTTACCTTTGCGCTTCCTGTTGCGGCGCCGGCCCTTCTTCGCCGGGGCGGCAGTATCCTCATCTGAGGAGTCGGTTTCCACGCCGGTATCTTCGCCGGGGTACTTCCTTCCCTCTTCAGCCTGGCCACATCTGTCAGCAAGAACATAGAGTTCTGCTACATCTTTCACCTTGTTCATTGCCAGCTCTTCGCGCATCTTGCGGTTACGCACGTTCTGATGGAACGCACTGATGATGGCGGCAGGGTGAACATCAGGGATATTGTACTGTATCCGGCTGAACCTCTGTATATACTTGCGGAGGCTCTCGCCTCCCTTCTGGGGAATGACGTGCAAATCGCTCGCTTGGCCATGGGCTTGGTGGCCTCCATTAAAGGTGCCCACGAACTCATGGCACAAATCCGACCAGGAGGAAATGGAGTCTACCGGCAAGTGCATCAACCATGACATGGCGTTGGGTTTAAGAGCCAATGGAAAGTAATTCGCAAGAAACTTATCGTCGCGGGCTCCAGCAGCTTGCATCGCGATGGTGTAGATGCTGAGGAACTCGGACGGGTGGGTCTTGCCGCTGTACTTTTCGCCCACGTCAGGTTTGAAAGTGCGGTGAGTGGGCCACTGGAACTGCCGCAGCTCACGGGTAAAAGCCGGACAGCCTACCTCATAAGGTAGGCCTCCAGGGCTCTCGGTGCCGTGTGGTTCACAGCAGGCCCTGCTCGCCTGTCTGATTGGTGGCGCGCTCCGCGCCGGCGCTCGATAGTGTTTTGAGCGTCTTCATGTTCTCGTTCCCGAAGAACTTGGCGCTAGTCACAGTGGGTCCGCGGGTCGGACGACGCGATGGAGATTTCATTGCCCGTAACGTCGCGACGGGCTGGCGTCCGCGGTACCGGGCGAGGAGGAGGCGAGTGCACCATGGTCGCGGCACCGCCGGCTTTCCTGCCACTGGTGCGTGGGACTCCGTCGGAGCGTCGACCCGGGGGCTCCACCGGACTTGGTTCGTGTTTGTTGGCCACCGTAACAAGGCTTCGGATAGTGGCTCTCCATTCGTCGAGTTTCCCCGTAGTGGGGGGAAAATCGAGGAGCAACTGCGCGCGCCAGGGCTTCTGCTAGCGTTGGTGGCAGCGAAACCTGCACGAATCGCGACGCGCTTCGACTTCTGACCATGTCAGAAGGAGCTCTATCACGACCCCGCGGTCGCATGCCATCTTCACCAGCGCCTCAGCGAGCGGGCATGTCTTCTACATCCCGGGAGTGGCGCTCGGGGCTCTTCCCGCGGCGACGCCTGGGGTCTTCGGTGTGATTATGCCGTTCGTCGCGCGCCGCTTGAGAGGAGCGCGCCATCAGCGCCGGCATGGGAGTCTGGGAAGCCCTCGCGTCGCCTTCTGGCGGGGTGGCAGCAATCTTGGAAGGCCCCGCGCCACCCGCGGAGGGCCTGGCTCCGTCTTTGGATTTGGCGGCGTGCGGCCCGTTACCAGGCGCACGAACATCGCCGCCTCCCTAACTCCGGCTGCTGGGACGGTGTTGGTGTTCGCGAACGGTGCCCTGGATCCTTTCTGCGACCGGTCCGCTGCTCGCCCGCGTCGGGACAGGATGTTCGGCTTCCGACGGGTCAACCGCCACCGTCGTCTTCTTCTTGGGCGCCATGACGATGAAGAAGCGTCGAACTAACTGCTAAAGCCGATTCTCACAACTGCGCCCCCTACCTGGCGCGCCAAATATGTCGGTGGGAACGACACCTATGGATCACAGGAATCCCTACTACGGTTGCGGGGCGCGGGGTCGTGAGAAGAGCGGATCAAACAGATAGCACACGGTTCGTTTATCCAGGTTCGGGCCGCGAGGATGCGTAAAACCCTACTCCTGCTTTGGTGGATTGTTTATCTGTGTTCTTGAACTAGCTAAGGGGCGTGAGGAGCTCCAAAAAGCCGAATCCTCTTCCTGGTCGCCTTGGGCCTCCTTTTATAGGGAAAGGGGTCGCCACAGTGGCACACAGGAGGTGGAAAGGGTACAGTGATGCGAGGTTATCCCTCGCATTACATGACAAGGTGCATTTAATGCGTCTTGCTTAGGTGTCCTTGCTTTATCGGGGACGAGGGAGAGCCCTTTCTCATCCGTCGCCGCTCCCTCTTGTGTCGACACGCGCCCTGGCCAGCGGTGCTTGCGATGCCATGTAGGCAGGCAGGCAGCTGAGGTGGCGCAGTGGTGGGTCTCCACGAAGATCTGCATGCTGCCACGCAGGTGCCTGCCCAGCTGGTTGGGTCGGCAGCTGCATGCGAACGGCGGTGGAGGTGTGACTGGTGCAGGCCTGACGATGGCCCCACGGGTGTTCTTGGCAAGGGCCTTGCCGGGGCTCCGGCAAGGGTCTTGCTGTGGCGCCTGCTGTCATCCCCGGCAAGGCTCTTGCCAGGGGCCTTGTGGTCCTCCTTGGCTGGGATCCCGCCAAGGATCATTATCTTATAAAGTGTGTATTTGATTTTGAATGTCTTCACAAAGATCTGCATGCCACCACGGGGATGTCTCCCGAATCCTTGCCCCATGGGGGCAGTGGACTCAAGGGTGACTCGCTCCGTAGGTGTGGGGCGAGCTGCCACGGCAAGGGTCTTGCCGGGTTTGCTAAAACTGCCTCCCGGCAAGGATCTTGCCGGGGGAGTCCGCTTCGTCCCCTTTGCCCCTTTATGGTCTTGGTCTTGGTGTCGTTCTGCTTCTCTCGAGCTTCGGTCTTACCTTGGCTCACCTCCCTCACCTTGCTCAGTGTGGTGGTGCCCGTGGCTCAGACTGCCCGTGCACAGTTATACGGGTACAAAAAGTGTACCCCTCTTTTTGTACACCGACACAAAAGGTTCGTCGTAAAGGGTTACGTCGATGCAAGTTTTGACACTGATCCAGATAACTCTAAGTCTCAATTTGGATACATATTGAAAGTGGGAGCAATTAGCTAGAGTAGCTCCGTGCAGAGTATTGTTGACATAGAAATTTGCAAAATACGTATGGATCTGAATATGGCAGAGCCGTTGTCTAAACTTCTCTCACAAGCAAAACATGATCACACCTTAGTACTCTTTGGTTCTTAATCACATGGCGATGTGAAATAAGATTACTGACTCTAGTAAACCCTTTGAGTGTTGGTCACATGGCGATGTGAACTATGGGTGTTAATCACATGGTGATGTGAACTATTGGTGTTAAATCACATGGCGATGTGAACTAGATTATTGACTCTAGTGCAAGTGGGAGACTGAAGGAAATATGCCTAGAGGCAATAATAAAGTTATTATTTATTTCCTTATTTCATGATAAATGTTTATTATTCATGCTAGAATTGTATTAACCGGAAACTTAGTACATGTGTGAATACATAGACAAAATAAATTGTCCCTAGTATGCCTCTACTTGACTAGCTCGTTTATCAAAAATGGTTATGTTTCCTAACCATAGGCATCTATTGTCATTGATGAACGTGATCACATCATTAGGAGAATGATGTGATGGACAAGACCCATTCGTTAGCTTAGCACTTGATCGTTTAGTATATTGGTATTGCTTTCTTCATGACTTATACATGTTCCTATGACTAAGAGATTATGCAACTCCCGAATACCGGAGGAACACTTTATGTGCTACCAAACGTCACAACGTAACTGGGTGATTATAAAGGTGCTCTACAGGTGTCTCCGATGGTACTTGTTGAGTTGGCATAGATCAAGATTAGGATTTGTCACTCCGATTACCGGAGAGGTATCTCTGGGCCCTCTCGGTAATGCACATCACTATAAACCTTGCAAGCAATGTGAGTAATGAGTTAGTTGCGGAATGATGCATTACGGAATGAGTAAAGAGACTTGCCGGTAACGAGATTTAACTAGGTATTGAGATACCGACGATCGAATCTCGGGCAAGTAACATACCGATGACAAAGGGAACAATGCATGTTGTTATGCGGTTTGACCGATAAAGATCTTAGTAGAATATGTGGGAGCCAATATGAACATCCAGGTTCCGCTATTGGTTATTGACCGGAGACGTGTCTCGGTCATGTCTACATAGTTCTCGAACCCGTAGGGTCCACACGCTTAACGTTCAGTGACGATCGATATTATGAGTTTATGTGTTTTGATGTACCGAAGATAGTTCAGAGTCCCGGATGTGATCACGGACATGACGAGGAGTCTCGAAATTGTCGACACATAAAGATTGATATATTAGATGACTATATTCGGACACCAGATGAGTTCCGGGGGTTACTGGATAATTATCGGAGTGTCGGGGGGTTATCGGAACCCCCGGGGGAACTAATGGGCCAACATGGGCCTTGTGAGAGACAGAGGAGGGGCCATAGGGCTGGCCGCCCCCCCTTGGGAGTCCGAATTGGACAAGGAGGGGGCGGCGCCCCCTCTTTCCCTCCCCCCCTCTCTCTCTCTCTCTCTCTCTCTCTCTCTCCTTCCTTCCCCCTTCCTCCTCCTAGTTGGACTAGGAAAAGGGGAGTCTTACTCCTACTAGGAGGAGGACTCCCCTCCTTGGCACGCCCCAAGGGCCGGCCAGCCGCCCCCTTGCTCCTTTATATACGGGGGCAGGGGGCACCCTAGAACACACAAGTTGATCATTGTTCTCTTAGACGTGTGCGGTGCCCCCCCTCCACCATAATCCACCTCGGTCATATCGTTGCAGTGCTTAGGCGAAGCCCTGCACCGGTAGCTTCATCATCACCATCATCATGCCTCGTGCTGATGAAGCTCTCCCTCGACACTCTACTGGATCATGAGTTCGTGGGACGTCACCGAGCCGAACGTGTGCAGATCGCGGAGGTGCCGTACTTTCGGTGCTAGGATCGGTCGATCGTGAAGACGTACGACTACATCAACCGCGTTGTCATAACGCTTCTGCTTATGGTCTATGAGGGTACGTGGACTACACTCTCCACTCTCGTTGCTATGCATCACCATGATCTTGCATGTGCATAGGAATTTTTTTGGAATTACTAGGTTCCCCAACATATATAAACCCCCCAGGCTCACCCATGCAAAGGGTTCAGAACCCTAGCCAACTCACACCGACATAGAGAGAGGAGATAGAGCTGGCCTTGCCCTTCTTCCTCCTCTAACACAAACAACTCAATGAGCACTCTTGTAGCTACTCTATTGACGATAGTCATTATGCGGAGACCCCGCGGGAAAGGACTAGGGGTGTTATCTCCACGGAGAGCCCCGAACCTAGGTAAGACTTGTAGGCGTTCAAGATCTCGCTCACTCCCACTTCTAGGACCCGACGATGTACTCATGTCCCCATCCATGATAAGCCACCCCCTGGCATATGTCGCTAGATATCCCCGACATTTGGCGTCCATCGTGGGGCAAAGTACACCGTCGGGAAACACGTTCAGGAGGGGAACCCATTTCCTTCCTGGTGAGCGCAGCCAGCCTGGCATGCCCGACGGCGTTTGCGTCGACGCGCTATGCTGCGTCGAAGCTGCTTGTGTCGCAAGCTGCCTCAGTGATCTCATCGGTGGGATCCGCCTCTCCGACGAGCCCGCGCCCGATGTGGGAGCGGCCAGCTCCGAGAGCTGCCTCGTCGACCTCCTCGGCAAGCTCTGCATCGCCAACGAGCCCGCCTCTGACCTAGAGTTCGTCAGCTCCACCGACCCGCCTGTCGAGATGGTCATCGACTCCGATGCGATGTTCACCGATGCCTTCCCTGGCAACATGGTGATCATCGACGACCTGCTCCCTCCCGCGGTCAGCAATGCCAGAGCCAGCACTATCACGGAGGTGCTGGACACTAGCCACGACGGAGCCTCTAACGGGGCCAGCCAGGACCCGTTGCAGGCGGTAATGCGGGGCCTGTCCACGCCCATGGCAGCAGACGCCGATGGAGCGACGCTGGAAACCTCTCGCGTCTTGCTCCTCGATAGCGCCAACAAGTTGGCGGCCATGAGGTGCCTCACTGAAGCCTACCAGCGCGAGACCGACCGCGCCATGGGTGGCTCTCCGGCTGCTGGCGAGCCTAGCCGGGTGGGCATGGTTCGGTAGCGTGGCACGACCATCGCCAGCTCGGAGCCGGACGCCCAGTCTATGCCACTCCGATGGAGAACTTGCATGCCGCCCAGGCGGCGGCAGACGAACTGGACCACCTGGAGGGCGATGAGCATCGCGACCAGATGTCACGTCTCCAGCAGCTCCTCGACACGGCCACCGCACAGCAGGAACCTGGTCGTCGCGTGGTGGAACCCAGCGAGCAGGCCGAGGAACCATCCCCCCGCCGTGAGCATGGAGTGACCTCCCGGTCCCCAACAGGTGGCGCTCACGGTCGGCGAGACCAAGAGCCAGCTGCTAGCCACAGTCGGCACACACACTTCACGATTGTGCGCAACCAAGACGGCCGCCCACGAGTAGAAGAATGGCGGGACGATCGTCCGCTTCCCCCTCACCGGGAGAAGCGCGCCTCCCCGCCGCCTATTAATCACCCGACTCTCGAAGGCCAGCTAGGCCCCCATGAAGGAGTCGGAGAGAACGATTCGCACTATCGGATCGAGCGACTTGCTCGGTCATTGACAAGCCCTTCCCCAAAGGGTTCTCGCTCCCTCGAGACACCCCCAAGTACACTGGTTCCATGAAGCCGGAAGGCTGGCTGGTCGACTACTCCAAAGCCATCAGCATAGCGAATGGCAACAAGAGGGTTGCCGTGAACTATGTTCCGCTCATGCTCCAGGGCACGGCCCGGACATGGCTGAACAGCCTCAAGCCCTACAGTGTCAACAGCTGGTTGGATTTTGACGATGTCTTCATCCACAACTTCACCAGCACCTACAAGCGGCCGCCCAAGCCTCGCCAACTCTCCATGTGCGTCCAAGGCCCGACTGAGTCTACTCGCGACTACCTGACGCACTGGGCCGAGTTCCGCAACTCCTGCGAAGGGGTGCACGAGGTGCAGGCCATTGAGTACTTCACTGCTGGGTGCAGAGAGGGCACCTTTCTCAAACACCGGCTCCTGTGTGACGAGCCAACCACCCTAGACGAGCTCCTGATCATGGCGGGCAAGTACGCCACTGCCGACTCCTTGATGAAGTCGAAGCTCTGGGTGGACGCATCCGGCAAGGTGCTCCCGCTGGCTCCTCAGACGTCGGCTGGTGACTCCAACCGGCACAGCAGTGGAACGACAACAAGCGCAAGGCCCCGTAGCCGGCTTCCAATAGCCGGCAAGTGGCAATAGTCAAAGACCAGCAGCCCGAGGGGCAGCCCGGCCCCAAGCGTCAGAAGGGCGGCAAGCCTGCTTGGTTACCCGCCTTCTCCTTCGAGCAAACCCTTGATGCTCCCTGTAAGTTCCACAGCGGCGCGAAGCCATCCAACCGCACCACCCGAAAATGCCACTGGCTCACCCGAATCGCCAAGGGTGAGGGCCTGCCTCGTTCACCTGCCGACCCTCCGGCTCCGCCTCCTCAGCAGCCGGCAACCCGTGCAGCCGACATGATCCAAGATGAATTCCCCGAAGCCAATGCCACCTATGTCGTCTTCACCAGTGAAGCCGATGACAACCACAGCCGACATCAGTAACACCCGGAGGTGAATGCCATCGCATCAGAAGTCCCAGAATTCATGCACTGGTCCGAGAGGCCCATCAGCTGGAGCCGTGCTGACCACCCGGCTGTGATGCCCTCGCCGGGTTCCTATTCCTTGGTGTTGGACTCCACCTTCTCAATAGATAGGCGAGCTTGCCACTTTTCCCAGGTCCTGGTAGACAGCGGTAGAAGCATCAACATCCTCTACCGCGACACCATGGAGAAATTGGGCATCAAGGAGAAGCAGCTCCTGCCTAGTCGGACTGTCTTCCACGACATCGTAGCAGGTATTTCCTACTCTCCAATTGGCAAGATCAAGATAGACGTCATGTTCGGTGACAAAGACCACTTCCGCCGCGAGCCAATCTGGTTCGAGGTGGTTGACTTGGACAGTCCCTACCACGCGCTCCTGGGCCGACCTGCACTGGCCAAGTTCATGGCAGTACCGCACTACACCTACCTCAAGATGAAGATGCCAGGCAGCAAGGGCATCATCACCATAGTCGTCGACTACCAAAAGTTGGCCGCACGCACTGTTGCCAGCAGTGGGCTAGCCGAGTCCCTTGTCATCGCCAAAGAGAAGCGTCTCCTTGACCGGGTGGTGGCCATGGCCAGCAAGCAGCCGGACATGCCAGCCGACCCCAAGGAGATGGAGGCCCAGAGCTCCTTTCAGCCGGCCAAAAAAACCAAGAAGATGTCCTTGGACCTGGCGCACCCAGAGAGACACACTATCGTGGGGACCAACCGCAATTGCAAATAGGAAAGCGAGCTTGTCGATTTCCTCCATGAGAATCGGGACATCTTTGCATGGTCTCCCGAAGACATGCCGGGTGTGAAGGAAATATGCCCTAGAGGCAATAATAAAGTTATTATTTATTTCCTCATATCATGATAAATGTTTATTATTCATGCTAGAATTGTATTAATCGGAAACATAATACATGTGTGAATACATAGACAAACATAGTGTCACTAGTATGCCTCTACTTGACTAGCTCATTGATCAAAGATGGTTGAGTTTCCTAGCCATAGACATGAGTTGTCATTTGATTAACGGGATCACATCATTAGGAGAATGATGTGATTGACTTGACCCATTCCGTTAGCTTAGCACTTGATCGTTTAGTATGTTGCTATTGCTTTCTTCATGACTTGTACATCTTCCTGTGACTATGAGATTATGCAACTCCCGTTTACCGGAGGAACACTTTGTGTGCTACCAAGCGTTACAATGTAACTGGGTGATTATAAAGGTGCTCTATAGGTGTCTCCGAAGGTACATGTTGAGTTGGCGTATTTCAAGATTAGGATTTGTCACTCCAATTGTCGGAGAGGTATCTCTGGGCCCTCTCGGTAATGCACATCACTATAAGCCTTGCAAGCAATGTGACTAATGAGTTAGTTGCGGGATGATGCATTACGTAACGAGTCAAGAGACTTGGCGGTAACGAGATTGAAATAGGTATTGAGATACCGACGATCGAATCTCGAGCAAGTAACATACCGATGACAAAGGGAACAACGTATATTGTTATGCGGTTTGACCGATAAAGATCTTAGTAGAATATGTGGGAGCCAATATGAGCATCCAGGTTCCGCTATTGGTTATTGACCGGAGACGTGTCTCGGTCATGTCTACATAGTTCTCGAACCCATAGTGTCCGCACGCTTAAAGTTCGGTGACGATCAGTATTATGAGTTTTTGTGTTTTGATGTACCGAAGGTATTTCGGAGTCTCGGATATGATCACGGACATGACGAGGAGTCTCGAAATGGTCGAGATGTAAAGATCGATATATTGGACAACTATGTTCGGACACCGGAAGTGTTTCGGGAGGTTTCAGACATTTACCAGAGTACCGGGGGGTTACTGGAACCCCCCGGGGAGTATATTTGGCCTAATGGGCCTTAGTGGAGAAGAGGAGGGGCGGCCAGGGCAGGCCGCGTGCCCCCTCCCCCTCTAGTCCGAATTGGACAAGGAGGGGGGCGGTGCCCCCCTTTCCTTCCCCTCTCTCTCCTCCTCCCCCTTCTCCTACTCCTACTGGGAAAGGAGGAGTCCTACTCCCGGTGGGAGTAGGACTCCCCCCTTGGCGCGCCCTCCTTGGCCGGCCGCTTCTCCTCCTTGCTCCTTTATATACGGGGGCGGGGGTACCTCTAGACACACAAGTTGATCTGTTGATCTCTCCCAGCCGTGTGTGGTGCCCCCCTCCACCATAATCCACCTCAGTCATATCGTAGTAGTGCTTAGGCGAAGCCCTGCGTCGGTAGCAACATCATCACCGTCATCACGCCGTCGTGCTGACGGAACTCTCCTGTGAAGCTCTGCTGGATCGGAGTTCGCGGGACATCATCGAGCTGAATGTGTGCTGAACTCGGAGGTGCCGTACGTTCGGTACTTCGATCAGCCAGATCATGAAGACGTACGACTACATCAACCGTGTTGTGCTAACGCTTCTGCTTTTGGTCTACGAGGGTACGTGGACAACACTCTCCCCTCCCGTTGCTATGCATCACCATGATCTTGCGTGTGCGTAGGATTTTTTTTTGAAATTACTACGTTCCCCAACAGTGGCATCCGAGCCAGGTTTATGGTAGATGTTATATGCACGAGTAGAACACAAATGAGTTTTGGACGATACAAGTCATACTACTTACCAGCATGTCATACTTTGGTTCGGCGGTATTGTTGGATGAAGCGGCCCGGACCGACATTATGCGTACGCTTATGCGAGACTGGTTCTACGACGTGCTTTGCACACAGGTGGCTGGCGGGTGTCTGTTTCTCCAACTTTAGTTGAACCAAGTGTGGCTATGCCCGGTCCTTGTGAAGGTTAAAACAGCACTAACTTTACGAAATATCGTTGTGGTTTTGATGCGTAGGTAAGAACGGTTCTTGCTCAGACCGTAGCAGCCACGTAAAACTTGCAACAATAAAGTAGAGGACGTCTAACTTGTTTTTGCAGGGTATGTTGTGATGTGATATGGTCAAGGCATGATGCTATATTTTGTTGTATGAGATGATCATGTTTTGTAACTGAGTTATCGACAATTGGCAGGAGCCATATGGTTGTCGCTTTATTGTATGCAATGCAATCGCCTTGTAATTGCTTTACTTTATCACTAAGCGGTATCGATAGTCATAGAAGCAGTAGGTGGCGAGACGACAACGATGCTACGATGGAGATCAAGGTGTCGCGCCGGTGATGATGGTGATCATGACGGTGCTTCGGAGATGGAAATCACAAGCACAAGATGATGATGGCCATATCATATCACTTATATTGATTGCATGTGATGTTTATCCTTTATGCATCTTATTCTTCTTTGATTGATGGTAGCATTATAAGATGATCTCTCACTAAATTTCAAGGTAATAGTGTTCTCCCTGAGTATGCACCGTTGCCAAAGTTCATCGTGCCGAGACACCATGTGATGATCGGGTGTGATAAGCTCAACGTTCATCTACAACGGGGCAAGCCAATTTTGCACACGCAGAATACTCGGGTTAAACTTGATGAGCCTAGCATATGCAGATATGGTCTCGGAACACTAAGACCGAAAGGTCGAGCGTGAATCATATAGTAGATATGATCAATATAGTGATGTTCACCATTGATAACTACTCCATTTCACGTGATGATCAGTTATGGTTTAGTTGATTTGGATCACGTGATCACTTAGATGATTAGATAGATGTCTATCTAAGTGGGAGTTCTTAAGTAATATGATTAGTTGAACTTAAATTTATCATGAACTTAGTACCTGATAGTATTTTGCTTGTCTATGTTGTTGTAGATAGATGGCCCGTGTTGTTGTTCCATTGAATTTTAATGCGTTCCTTGAGAAAGCAAAGTTGAAAGATGATGGTAGCAATTACACGGACTGGGTCCATAACTTGAGGATTATCCTCATTGCTGCACAGAAGAATTACGTCCTGGAAGAACCGCTGGGTGCCAGGCCTGCTGCAGATGCAACTGACGACATTAAGAACGTTTGGCAGAACAAAGCTGATGACTACTCGATAGTTCAGTGTGCCATGTTTTACGGCTTAGAACCGGGACTTCAACGACGTTTTGAACGTCATGGAGCATATGAGATGTTCCAGGAGTTGAAGTTAATATTTCAAGCAAATGCCCGGATTAAGAGATATGAAGTCTCCAATAAGTTATATAGCTTCAAGATGGAGGAGAATAGTTCTGTCAGTGAACATATACTCAAAATGTCTGGGTATAACAATCACTTGATTCAACTAGGAGTTAATCTTCTGGATGATACTGTCATTCACAGAATTCTTCAATCACTGCCACCAAGCTACAAGAGCTTTGTGATGAACTATAATATGTAAGGGATGGATAAGACAATTCCCGAGCTCTTCGCGATGCTAAAAGCTGCGGAGGTAGAAATCAAGAAGGAGCATCAAGTGTTGATGGTCAACAAGACCACCAGTTTCAAGAAAAAGGGTAAAGGGATGAAGAAGGGGAACTTCAAGAAGAACGGCAAACAAGTTGCTGCTCAAGAGAAGAAACCCAAGTCTGGACCTAAGCCTGAGACTGAGTGCTTCTACTGCAAACAGACTGGTCACTGGAAGCGGAACTGCCCCAAGTATTTGGCGGATAAGAAGGATGGCAAGGTGAACAAAGGTATATGTGATATACATGTTATTGATGTGTACCTTACTAGAGCTCGCAGTAGCACCTGGGTATTTGATACTGGTTCAGTTGCTAATATTTGCAACTCGAAACAGGGACAATGGATTAAGCGAAGACTGGCTAAGGACGAGGTGACGATGCACATGGGAAATGGTTCCAAAGTCGATGTGATCGCCATCGGCACGCTACCTCTACATCTACCTTCGGCATTAGTTTTAGACTTGAATAATTGTTATTTGGTGCCAGCGTTAAGCATGAACATTATATCTGGATCTCGTTTGATGCGAGATAGTTATTCATTTAAATCTGAGAATAATGGTTGTTCTATTTATATGAGTAATATATTTTATGGTCATGCACCCTTGAAGAGTGGTCTATTTGTGTTAAATCTCGATAGTAGTGATACACATATTCATAATGTTGATGCCAAAAGATGCAGAGTTGATAATGATAGTGCAACTTATTTATGGCACTGCCGTTTGGGTCATATTGGTGTAAAGCGCATGAAGAAACTCCATACTGATGGACTTTTGGAATCACTTGATTATGAATCACTTGGTACTTGCGATTCATGCCTCATGGGCAAGATGACTAAAACGCTGTTCTCCGGAACAATGGAGCGGGTAATAGATTTGTTGGAAATCATACATACTGATGTATGTGGTCCGATGAATATTGAGGCTCGCGGCGGGTATCCTTATTTTCTCACCTTCACAGATGATTTGAGCAGATATGGGTATATCTACTTAATGAAACATAAGTTTGAAACATTTGAAAAGTTCAAAGATTTTCAGAGTGAAGTGGAAAATCATCGTAACAAGAAAATAAAGTTTCTACGATCTGATCGTGTAGGAGAATATTTGAGTTACGAGTTTGGTCTACATTTGAAACAATGCGGAATAGTTTCGCAACTCACGCCACCCGGAACACCACAGCATAATGGTATGTCCGAACGTCGTAATCGTACTTTACTAGATATGGTGCGATCTATGTTGTCTCTTACTGATTTACCACTATCGTTTTGGGGTTATGCTTTAGAGACGACTGCATTCACGTTAAATAGGGCACCATCAAAATCCGTTGAGACGACGCCTTATGAATTGTGGTTTGGTAAGAAACCAAAGTTGTCGTTTCTTAAAGTTTGGGGCTGCGATGCTGATGTGAAAAAGCTTCAACCTGATAAGCTCGAACCCAAATCGGAGAAATGTGTCTTCATAGGATACCCAAAGGAAACTGTTGGGTACACCTTCTATCACAGATCCGAAGGCAAGACATTCGTTGCTAAGAATGGATCCTTTCTAGAGAAGAAGTTTCTCTCGAAAGAAGTGAGTGGGAGGAAAGTAGAACTTGATGAGGTAACTGTACCTGCTCCCTTATTGGAAAGTAGTTCATCCCAGAAATCTGTTTCTGTGACTCCAACACCAATTAACGAGGAAGCTAATGATGATGATCATATAACTTCAGATCAAGTTACTACCGAACCTCGTAGGTCAACCAGATAAAGATCCGCACCAGAGTGGTACGGTAATCCTATTCTGGAGGTCATGTTACTTGACCAAGGCGAACCTACAAACTATGAAGAAGCGATGGTGATCCCAGATTCCGCAAAATGGCTTGAGGCCTGATATGTCTCCGTCGTATCTACTTCTCCAAACACTTTTGCCCTTGTTTTGGACTCTAACTTGCATGATTTGAATGGAACTAACCCGGACTGACGCTGTTCTCAGCATAATTGCCATGGTGTTATTTATGTGTAGAAACAAAAGTTCTCGGAATGACCTGAAACTTCACGGAGATTATTTTTGGAAATAATAAAAAATACTGGCGAAAGAATCAAGGCCAGGGGGACCACACCCTTTCCATGAGGGTGGGGGGCGCGCCTGCCCCCCTGGGCGCGCCCCGTGCCTTGTGGGCCCCCTGGAGCTCCACCGACCTCAACTCCAACTCTATATATTCGTGTTCAGGGAGAAAAAAATCAGAGAGAAGGATTCATCGCGTTTTACGATACGGAGCCGTTGCCAAGCCCTAAACTCTCTCGGGAGGGCTGATCTGGAGTCCGTTCGGGGCTCCGAAGAGGAGAATCCGTCGCCATCGTCATCATCAACCATCCTCCATCACCAATTTCATGATGCTCACCGTCGTGCGTGAGTAATGCCATCGTAGGCTTGCTGGACGGTGATGGGTTGGATGAGATTTATCATGTAAGCGAGTTAGTTTTGTTAGGGTTTGATCCCTAGTATCCACTATGTTCTGAGATTGATGTTGCTATGACTTTGCTATGCTTAATGCTTGTCACTAGGGCCCGAGTGCCATGATTTGATATCTGAACCTATTATGTTTTCATGAATATATGTGAGTTCTTTATCCTATCTTGCAAGTCTATAGTCACCTACTATGTGTTATGATCCGGCAACCCCGAAGTGACAATAATCGGGACCACTCCCGGTGATGACCGTAGTTTGAGGAGTTCATGTATTCACTATGTGTTAATGCTTTGGTCCGGTACTCTATTAAAAGGAGGCCTTAATATCCCTTAGTTTCCAATAGGACCCCGCTGCCACGGGAGGGTAGGACAAAAGATGGCATGCAAGTTATTTTCCATAAGCACGCATGACTATATTCGGAATACATGCCTACATTACATTGATGAATTGGAGCTAGTTCTGTGTCACCCTATGTTATAACTGTTGCTTGAATAATCGCATCCGGCATAATTCTCCATCACCGATCCAATGCCTACGAGCTTTTCACATATTGTTCTTCACTTATTTACTTTTCCATTGCTACTGTTACAATCACTACAAAACCCAAAAAATATTACTTTGCTACCGTTACCGTTACTATCATACTACTGTGCTGCTAAATACTTTGCTGCAGATATTAAGTTATCCAGGTGTGGTTGAATTGACAACTCGGCTGCTAATACTTGAGAATATTCTTTGGCTCCCCTTGTGTCGAATCAATAAATTAGTTACTTGGGATTAATATCTGCTGGTCACTATGAAGAACTTGAAAGACGAGAAAACAAAAATTTATCCCTCAACTACGAGGGGAGGTAAGGAACTGCCATCTAGCTCTGCACTTGATTCACCTTCTGTTTTGAGTAAGCTTGCGACACCTAAACCTGCTTCTGCTATTAATTCTGATATGTCGCATGTTATTGATGATGCCACTTCTGCTATGCATGATAATTATGATGAAACTACTTCTATGCTTGATACTACTGTGCCACTTGGTGAATTTCTTGATGAACAACTTGCTAGGTCTAGAGAGAATGAAATTATTGAAACTGATAATATCGATAAAAGTGATGATGAAGATTCTCCCCCTAGATATGAATTGCCTGTTGTGCCTGAGGGCTATGTTATGGATGAAGAAACTGCTAGAGACTTTCTTGCTTGCAATGATAGAAGTTATCTTAAGAAATTATTAGGTAAGCTGAAACAAAAATCTCTGAACGCTAGAATGAAATATGATCCTGCTTTTGCTACTTCACCTATCTTTGTTACTGATAAGGATTATGAATTCTCTATTGATCCTGATAGAATTACTTTGGTTGAATCTGATCCTTTTTATGGCTATGAATCTGAAACCGTTGTGGCACATCTTACTAAATTAAATGATATAGCCACCCTATTCACTAATGATGAGAAAAGTCGCTACTACTATATCCTTAAAATATTTCCGTTCTCATTAAAGGGTGATGCTAAGGTATGGTTTAATTCTCTTGATCCTGGTTGTGTGCGTAGTCCCCAGGATATGATTTATTACTTCTCTGCTAAATATTTCCCCGCTCATAAGAAACAAGCTGCTTTAAGGGAAATATATAATTTTGTGCAAATTGAAGAAGAGAGTCTGCCACAAGCTTGGGGGAGGCTTCTCCAATTACTTAATGCTTTGCCTGATCATCCTCTCAAGAAAAATGAAATACTTGATATCTTTTATAATGGACTAACCGATGCTTCCAGAGACCACCTGGATAGTTCTGCTGGTTGTGTTTTCAGGGAAAGAACTACGGATCAAGCTGAAATTCTATTGAATAATATGTTGACCAATGAAAATAATTGGACACTTCCAGAACCAACTCCTAAGCCAACTCCGAAGAAAAGGGGTGTTCTATTTCTCAGTCTTGAAGATATGCAAGAGGCAAAGAAATCTATGAAAGAAAAGGGTATTAAAGCTGAAGATGTTAAGAATTTACCTCCTATTGAAGAAATACATGGTCTTAATTTAGCGCCTGTTGAAGAAATATATGGTATTAATTCATCACCTATTGAAGAAACACATGGTCTTGATAACCCGACACAGGTAGTGAAGGTAAATTCTCTTTATAGATATGATAAAGCGGAAATCCCACCTACTAAGTTTGCTAGCCAATGTTTGGATGAGTTTGATAATTTTATGGTTAAGAAAGAAGATTTTAATGCTTATTTTGGTAGACAATTGAAACAAAATGCTTATATGATTGAACACTTGAGTGATTATATGTCTAGAGTTAAAGGTGAACTTAAACTCATTAGTAAACATGCTTCTATGGTTACCACTCAAGTAGAACAAGTACTTAAAGCTCAGAATGATTTGCTCAGTGAATTGAATAGTAAGAAAAATGACAATGATGTTAGAGTTATGACTATAGGGGGTAAAATGACTCAGGAACCTTTGCATCCTGAAGGTCACACTAAGAGAATTGAGCAGGATTCTCATAGAAATAATGTTGATGCACCTACTCCTAAAAAGAAGAAGAAAAAGAAAAATGATAGGACTTTGCATGATTCTAGTGAACCTGTTGTAGACACATCTGAGAATCCTAATGATATTTCTATTTCTGATGCTGAAACGCAATCTGGTAATGAACATGAACCTAGTGATAATGTTAATGATGATGTTCATATTGATGCTCAGCCTAGCAATGACAACGATGCAGAGATTGAACCTGCTTTTGATCTTGATAACCCACAATCAAAGAATCAACGCTATGATAAGAGAGACTTTGTTGCTAGGAAGCACGGTAAAGAAAGAGAACCATGGGTTCAGAAACCCATGCCTTTTCCTCCCAAACCATCCAAGAAAAAGGATGATGAGGATTTTGAGCGCTTTCCTGAAATGATTAGACCTATCTTTTTGCGTATGCGTTTGACTGATATGCTTAAAATGAATCCTTATGCTAAGTATATGAAAGATATTGTTACAAATAAGAGAAAGATACCGGAAGATGAAATTTCCACCATGCTTGCTAATTATACTTTTGAGGGTGGAATACCTAAGAAACTAGGAGATCCAGGAGTACCAACTATACCATGCTCCATTAAAAGAAGTTATGTTAAAACTGCTTTATGTGATCTTGGAGCCGGTGTTAGTGTTATGCCTCTCTCTTTATATCGTAGACTTGATTTGAATAAGTTGACACCTACTGAAATATCTTTGCAAATGGCCGATAAATCAACTGCTATACCTGTCGGTATTTGTGAGGATGTGCCTGTTGTGGTTGCAAATGTTACTATTTTAACGGACTTTGTTATTCTTGATATTCCCGAGGACGATAGTATGTCTATTATTCTTGGAAGACCCTTTTTGAATACTGCAGGGGCTGTTATTGATTGCAATAAAGGCAATGTCACTTTTCATGTTAATGGTAATGAGCATACGTACACTTTCCGAGGAAACAACCCCAAGTCCACAGTATCAATTCTATTGGAAAAATTCCATCGATTACTATTGGAGGTTTTGAATTTCCTCTACCTACTGTCAAGAAGAAATATGCTATTCTTATTGTTGGGGATGTGCATATCCCCGTTGAGGTAACATAGTGTCATTCGAAATTTCTCCAGTTTCATGTTATTCGAAATGAGTTTGTTAACAAGACCTGATCAACCTTGTTAGTGGATTCCTTTTGATGAGCATGAGATGGATGAAGTTAGAAAGCACAACCTTCTGTACCCTCCTTTTACTTTCTGTTATTTAGTTGAAATAAAGCAAAAATAGTATTTTCTGTCTGTTTTCTGAATTATCCATGCAATAAAAAAATACCCCAAAAATAAAAGTTCTCCAAATGCCCGAAAATGAAATATGATTTTTTTCTAGAATATTTGAGAATATGTGGCACTGAGAACACAGCAGGGGGAGCAAGCACCTGGCCACGAGGGTCCAGGGCGCGCCCACCTCCTGGGCGCCCCCTGCCTCGTGGGCCCATGGTGGCTCCCCTCCACTTATTCCAGCCACCACACACTCCTTCTTCCTCCCAAAAAAATCACCAACCAGCTCAAGCACGAGTTCTAGCTCATTTTGCTGCGATTTTTTATCTCCTTGCTCAAAGCACCTCTCACGAAACTGCTTTGGGGGATTGTTCCTTGGTATGTAACTCCTCGAATGGTCCAATTAGTTTTTGTTCTAGTGCTTTATTCATTGCAAATTTGTGCTGCCTAGGTGACCATGTTCTTGAGCTTGCATGTCAAATTTATATGGTTCCAAGTAGTTCTAATGCATGATATAGTCTCTAGGCACTTGTAGGAGTAGTTACTATCAGTTTTGCTGAGTTTGGTTCACTTTTATTTGAAGTTACTAAAATTTTCAGAGGAAGAAATATGTTTAGGAAAATGTACCAAGGTGGTCCTTCAAGGAAGCAAGGACCCAGGCTCGCAATGCGTGATGCCGACGATGAACCACCAAGGGAAGCTCAAGTGCAGGCTTGTGAATGGCCTTCAGAGGACTTCATGGATCGAACAGGAATCAAGGAAGAATTTAACGCATATGTGCGTAACGCTGATCTTGTGAGCTTCGAGGCAGATAAGTGCCGTCAGTACCACTTTCTCACTGATTCCTTTGTGAGGAGGTTTGAATTTTCATCTTCACGCAATTCTCAAACTGTCCTGTTTGATCTTTATGAAAATTCATATACTCTGGACTTGGAGGATTTCAACACTGCTTGCAAACTTCCGCAATGGGGTAGCACTAGTGAGCCTCGCAAATCTGAGTTTAGAGATTTTCTTGCTAGTATAACTGTGGGGGAGTCTAGAGATATAACACAAGCTACCATAGGGAGCATTCAGTTTCCTGCTATACATTATTTTGCTCTCTTCATAGGTAGGTGCATAAATGGTAAGGACGAAGCATGTCACATGTGTGTTCCTGACCTCAGTGTTCTCAGGAGTGCTGTATTAGGAGATAAACATCATAATTTGGGAGCCATTGTTGCACGTAGGTTGCATAATAATAGAGTTAATGGAGATTTCTTTGGTGGAATTTATGCAACCCGTTTAGCTAATTTTCTTGATATACCCATTCGTGATCATGATATGGAATTGCCTCCTTCTTATCTAGATTTTAATGCCATGGTTCACCATTGGTTTGTTGAGAGGAATGAACCACCTCTCTAGTACCGAGTAATCTTTGACAGGCGTCACACCGTCAATATTGTTCTCCCTGCTCCTACTCTCTGTGATTTTCAGACAAAGGGGAGATACGTCATAACCAGGGAGGAGGCAAATGAGTACGAGAGGAGGACGAGGGCAGCTCGCCTCCAAGCTGCAGCCCACGATGCAATAGCTACTGCATCTCAGTATGACCCCAGTTACAACTTTGGATATCCGCCAGGCCAGCCGTGGCCATAGACCAACTTAGGCCAAAAGCCTAAGCTTGGGGGAGTATGTATTTCTCACCGACATTACATTTATGTTTACACACTCATTGCTAGATGTTGGTTCTCATACTTTTTCACTGTAATATCCATGCTAGTTTATTTTCTTTTTATGCTTTCTTCTTGTGTGTTTGATAAACCTTAAGAAAAACACAAAAAATTAGTAGTAGCTTTTAGCTAGTTTACTTTCTTGCTTGTAGTAATAACTAAAAGAAAACCCAAAAAGATTTCCTGCTCTTCTTTTGCTTGTTGGGAGCTTTCCCATGTAAATAGTTTTATTTCTTTTCTTTTCTTTGGGGGTCGATAGGAGAAGACCATGATTAAATTGTTGAAGTGGCTCTTATATGCATTATTGTTGATTTAACCAAGAGCCCGTATTGCCTTGTCTTCTCCTATTTATTGAATGCTCGCAGATTCCAGCTTAGTCCAATGCACGTGCACTATTATTATTATTCACATCGTTCGGTCGTGCAGGTGAAAGACAATTATGATGATATATGATGGACTGATTGAGATGAGAGAAGCTGGTATGAACTCGACCTCTCTTGTTTTTGCAAATATGATTAGTTCATCGTTCCTGATTCAGCCTATTATGAATAAACATGTTTGCAATGACAATTAGAGATTATAGTTGCTTATGCCATGCTTAATTAGCTAGGAGTTTATAATGGTTTACCTTGCGTGCCAATATTATTTATCTATATTTCAAAATTGAGCTCTGGCACCTCTACAAATCCCTGCTTCCCTCAGCGAAGGGCCTATCTATTTACTTTTATGTTGAGTCATCACCCTCTTATTAAAAAGCACCAGCTGGAGAGCACCACTGTCATTTGCATCCATTACTATTAATTTATATTGGGTATGACTATGACTGGATCTCCTTTACCATGAATTACAATGTTTAGTTAGTCCTTGATCTTTTAAAGGTGCTCTGCATTTATGTTTTGCGGTCTCAGAAAGGGCTAGCGAGATACCATCTTGTTATATCATATCATGATTGTTTTGAAAAGTGTTGTCATCCGAGATTTATTATTATTGCTCGCTAGTTGATTATGCCATTGACATGAGTAAACATGAGCCCTAAGTGTTATTGTGAATATGGTTAGTTCATAATCTTTGCTGAAAACTTGAATGTTGGCTTTACATATTTACAACAACAAGAGCAAATAGAGTTTGTAAAAGTTTTTCTTTATCACTTTCAGTTTATCAACTGAATTGCTTGAGGACAAGCAAAGGTTTATGCTTGGGGGAGTTGATACGTCTCCGTCGTATCTACTTTCCAAAGACTTTTGCCCTTGTTTTGGACTCTAACTTGCATGATTTGAATGGAACTAACCCGGACTGACGTTGTTTTCAGCAGAATTGCCATGGTGTTATTTATGTGCAGAAACAAAAGTTCTCGGAATGACCTGAATCTTCACGGATATTATTTTTGAAAATAATAAAAAATACTGGCGAAATAATCAAGGCCAGGGGGCCCACACCCATTCCATGAGGGTGGGGGCGCGCCCCTGCATCGTGGGCCCCCTGGAGCTCCACCGACCTCAACTCCAACTCTATATATTCGTGTTTTGGGAGAAAAAAATCAGAGAGAAGGATTCATCGCGTTTTACGATACGGAGCCACCGCCAAGCCCTAAAATCTCTTGGGAGGGCTGATCTGGAGTCCGTTCAGGGCTCCGGAGAGGGGAATCCGTCGCCATCATCATCATCAACCATCCTCCATCAGCAATTTCATGATGCTCACCGCCGTGCGTGAGTAATTCCATCGTAGGCTTGCTGGACGACGATGGGTTGGATGAGATTTATCATGTAATCGAGTTAGTTTTGTTAGGGTTTGATCCCTAGTATCCACGATTGATGTTTCTATGACTTTGCTATGCTTAATGCTTGTCACTAGGGCCCGAGTGCCATGATTTCAGATCTGAACCTATTATGTTTTCATGAATATATGTGAGTTCTTGATCCTATCTTGCAAGTCTATAGTCACCTACTATGTGTTATGATCCGGCAACCCCGAAGTGACAATAATCGGGACCACTCCCGGTGATGACCATAGTTTGAGGAATTCATGTATTCACTATGTGCTAATGCTTTGTTGCGGTTCTCTATTAAAAGGAGGCCTTAATATCCCTTAGTTTCCATTAGGACCCCGCTGCCATGGGAGGGTAGGACAAAGGATGTCATGCAAGTTCTTTTCCATAAGCACGTATGACTATATTCGGAATACATGCCTACATTACATTGATGAATTGGAGCTAGTTCTGTGTCACCCTATGTTATAACTGTTGCATGAATAATTGTATCTGACATAATTCTCCATCACCGATCCAATGCCTACAAGCTTTTCACATATTGTACTTCGCTTATTTACTTTTCCGTTGCTACTGTTATAATCACTACAAAACCCAAAAATATTACTTTGCTACCGTTACTATTACTATCATATTACTTTGCTACTAAATACTTTGCTGCAGACACTAAGTTATCCAGGTGTGGTTGAATTGACAACTCAGCTGCTAATACTAGAGAATATTCTTTGGCTCCCCTTGTGTCGAATCAATAAATTTGGGTTGGATACTCTACCCTCGAAAACTGTTGCGATCCCCTATACTTGTGGGTTATCAAGGCCATGAAATCTGAGATGGGATCCATGTATGAGAACAAAGTATGGACTTTGGTTGACTTGCCCAATGATCGGCAAGCCATAGATAATAAATGGATCTTTAAGAAGAAGACTAACGTTCACGGTAATGTTACTGTCTACAAAGCTCGACTTGTTGCAAAAGGTTTTCGACAAGTTCAAGGAGTTGACTACGATGAGACTTTCTCACCCCCGTAGCGATGCTTAAGTCTGTCCGAATCATGTTAGCAATTGCCGCATTTTATGATTATGAGATTTGGCAAATGGATGTCAAAACTGCATTTCTGAATGGATTTCTGGAAGAAGAGTTGTATATGATGCAACCGGGAGGTTTTGTCGATCCAAAGGAAGCTAACAAAGTGTGCAAGCTCCAGTGATCCATTTATGGACTGGTGCAAGCCTCTCAGAGTTGGAATAAACGTTTTGATAGTGTGATCAAAGCATATGGTTTTATACAGACTTTTGGAGAAGCCTGTATTTACAAGAAAGTGAGTGGGAGCTCTGTAGCATTTCTAATATTATATGTGGATGACATATTACTGATTGGAAATGATATAGAATTTCTGGATAGCATAATAGGATACTTGAATAAGAGTTTTTCAATGAAAGACCTCGGTGAAGCTGCTTACATATTGGGCATCAAGATCTATAGAGATAGATTAAGACGCTTGATTGGACTAACGCAAAGCACATACCTTGACAAAGTTTTGAAGAAGTTCAAAATGGATCAAGCAAAGAAAGGGTTCTTGCCTGTGTTACAAGGTGTGAAGCTGAGTCATACTCAATGCCCGACCACTGTAGAAGATAGAGGGAAAATGAAAGATGTTCCCTATGCTTCAGCCACAGGCTCTATCATGTGTGCAATGTTGTGTACCAGACCTGGTGTGTGCCTTGCTATTAGCTTAGAAGGGAGGTACGGAAGTAATCCAGGAGTGGATCACTGGATAGCGGTCAAGAACATCCTGAAATACCTGAAAAGGACTAAGGATATGTTTCTCGTTTATGGAGGTGACAAAGAGCTAGTCGTAAATGGTTATGTCGATGCAAGCTTTGACACTGATCTGGATAATTCAAAATCACAAACCGGATACGTGTTTATTGTGACAGCCTGGTTTTTCCCCTCTTTTCTTTGCCTGATTTTCAGTTGGTTTGAATTTGAAATTTGGAGTTTTGAATCTTTTCATATGGACCTAAACAATTGGGTACCCCTTGGCTTTCACCCAAGTGTCCCATTTCCCTCTCTAACCATCATTCCCACTCTGGTTCACCTCAAAATAATAATTGGAATATTTTTCTTAAATGAAAAATATTCATTTCCCTCTCTTAAACCCTAGCTAGCTCAATGTGCCCCAAAGCAACCCCAATTTTTCTTGCCCACAAAAATCTAAGAAAATTCAAAAATATTCTTTGAACCCTAGGGCACCTTCCTGAGCAAAAATATTGCATAACTTTTTGGAATATTTTTGCTACAGAAAATATTTTCTATTCTGGACAGAAATGGTGGTTTCTACAACAACTACCATTTTACTTGCTCCATTGTGGCTGATTTTTCTTGTGCACCATTACCTTAGCAGATGATTGCTAACCTCCAAAGCCCATCCCTCAACTCCCAGCCATTTGACCACAGTAAGCTCTCAAAGTTACTGATCAGAAACTTACTACGTAGTTGAAGTCTATCCTACTGCGTTTGGGTCTAAACCAAAGTGTGGTAATCTTCAAAACTACCACGAACAACAAGCCAGACATGAAATTTTGACTTAGGTCGGCCTGAGGGCAGAGTTCACGCGGTGACCACGTGTGTACACGATGCCAACCTGCGTGTCGACGCGCTATTAGTCGCGCCCGAGCCTCTGTTGCTCGCGTGCTCGCTTCCCCGACTGCCTAGCCTTGCCAAACTTTGCCACAATCTTCGTCCAAGCTCTCTTAACTCCCTCCTGGCGCTCACCGATGCTGGAGCTCGCCACAGTGTGACACCCCAAAATTTTGACAGGATTTAAAACTTTGATTTTTGAGCTCCCTTTTGATTTTTAATCATAATTTTTTTTTCTTGTTGTGATGGAGTTGTTCCCAAAATGAAAACTTTTCAAAAATATGTTTTGGACCTGTTTAACCACTCAAGAAAAACTTTTCTTGTATTAGTAGAACCAATTAAATAATTAAGTTGCTTGATTTTTTTATTTTCTTGAAAATGGTTTTTCAAGTTTAAATGGCCATATTTGAACTACAACCATTTGATAAATTCACTTAAAATTCCAACCAAAATTTGCAGATGTCATGTGATGTTTTAAAATCTCTTTTATACAAAAATATCTTTTATTCTTGAGATATTTTGAGCTCTACAATAGATTTCCTTCTCTGGTCCAGAGTGCAATTTTGCACTATAACCCTTTTAAATATTTCCTTCTAGCCTCCACCAAAATTCTGGGATGTTGGTGATAGCCCATGATTCAACTTTATGCAAAAGCCTAGTGTTGTCCTTTGAAAATTTTGAGTGAATCAACCTCTTTTCCATTCTGGTCCAGCCTTGTGATTTGTACTGCAACCCCATTTATTTTTGCTCCAATGACCTTGTGCTTTCTCCTGCTTATAGTCCTCCCTGCTAAACCCCTAAGTCCAGGAGCATGCACCTATTGGATCATTTTTGGTTCATGAACTGATGCCATTTATCTCCTGTCCAGAGTTGTAGTTCTGCAAAACTTGCACTAGCAAGTCTGTGCTTTTCACAAACTAACCTTACCACCTTCTCCTTCATCTAAAGAGACACTGATCTGGAGAATTTGGCCACTCCAAGAAATGCCTAAGTGCCCTTGGAATTTTGTCAAACACCGTATGGGCATGATCTGTTTTGACATGACTTTTGTCATTACACTATGATCTTGCACCTCTGATCAAACCAACTTGTCCAATAGGCTCCCAGTTGCTCCTAGCCTGGGTCTGTTAAGTGCCAGCCTCACCCAAGCCCTGTAGCAGGCTCTAGCATTACGTCGAGCACGTCACGTGCACGCCCAGAGCGCGAGCAGAGCGTGCGTTTGGCACGCACGTGCGCCCGAGCCGCCGCGTCTCACCCCGCACCCGTTCCGGCTCGTGGCCTTCTACAGCTAGCTGCCACGTACCCCTTGCATCGCCACGCCGCCTCGACCACCCTGGCCCGCTACAGCGCCGTCGTCAGGGCACCCTTGGCGGCACGCCGGCGTCCGCAGCATGCTTCTGCCAGGTCGGTGCCGCCCAGGCCTCTCCTGCTCGCCACCTGCCCCTGGAACAACTCATCCTCATCCTCTCAAGTGTCACCTAGCTCTCGTCGTCGCCACGATGCCCTGACGCTACAGGGAGCCGGTTCGCCGGCGACCTTATCCACGGCCGCCGCTAACCGACCTCGTTGCGGTATATAAGGAGGCCCCCGAACCCATTCAAGCACACAGGCAACCTCAGAATGCTCCCCTAGTTCTCCCGTGGCAGCCAAACGACCCGGGGAGGTCTTCTTCCCCACCTCCGGCAACCGCAGCCGCCGCCATTGCCCCGGCCATTACGGTGCCACCAAAGCCTCATCCTCTCCGTTCTCTCCACCAAGAACTCCCCCTTCCTCCCGTGAACCATTCCCACTACTCGATTTTGATCGGGACTCACCGCGGGAGAAATTTCACTTTGCCCGACGGCCACCGTCCGCCGCAAAGCTCGCCGCCGGCAGCTCCGTCCACCCCCGAGACTGTAACGACTACCGGAGTGACCGTCTCGATCCCCTGAGCCCGCGGGTGACCTCCGTTTACCGAACGGTGCCGCCGTTCGCCGGCGAGCATCGCCGGAGCTCCGCCTCCGTTCGGTCAGGGGGAGACGACGCGCGCGTGGACCAGTCAAACCTGACGAGTGGGCCAGGCAGGCCCACTGTCAGTGACACGCACGCCGCCTACGCTGGATAAGTGGAGGCGTAAATGCCCAAGTACGTCTTCTCTGTGCAAAAGCGTAATCCCGTTCGAGACGTTTTCTTTTCTGTTTTAATTAAATAACCGATTTTGACCAGAGCTTTGACTGTCTATAACTTTTTAAATACAACTCCAAATGAACTAATTCTTTTTCCTACCTCTCTCAAATATTGTCTAGTTTATTTTAAGATTTATTTCAAAAAAAATTCAAACAACTTTTTGTGCTGCTTTGAATCGTGTGTTAATTTAAATTTATTTAAAATAGGATTTTTGGAGAGAGGAAGGAAATCTTTCAAAAGCTTTGGAGTGCACCTTGCCTTTCCACACCATGAAGGTAAGCATTATAAACCCCGGAATAATATTTTGGTGTGATAGTTGACACGTTTATAACCCCACTTTATTTCGGAGCATTATTATTTCATGTGATATGGTCATTTGCATGAATGCATTGTTTGTGAATTCCTAGCTGTTGGAAATGAACATACTTGTGATGGTAATCATCCTCATGTTCCTTACATGCATGCCGGAGAGGAATCCGGGAAAAGCCTCTGCCTTGGGTAGGCGTGAGCTTGTCGCCGGTCTCTGTCGGGACTGTTATATCCGGTATGGCTTGGTAAGGTATAATGAGTGTTGATTTGTTGGTTGAAATAATTTTTGTTACACATGTCATGCAGGAAACTTATAAACCTCCTGAGTTGACCATAGATCGAGTCTTGTTCAAGTGACCCCCATACTTGCCTTGTACTACCACTTGTCACTGCCACAGGTAGGGTACGGTTCAGTAAGTCGTTAACCCCTTTCAAGCACACACCGTACAGAGAGGCCATGGTGGAAGATACTAGCTGTAGCCGGTAGAAAGGCCACCTGGTCCGGGGGCATGGGTGTTTCCAGTTGGGACCGAGAGGGGAGGCCAACCCTTAGAGCGCGCGATATAAATTTGATCCCATGCTACGCGAGGTTGTAGCCTCCCCACTTAGAGTTTTGCTTAACAAGGGTCGTGGGTGATTGCAGACACCGATGAGTTAAGTTGGTGTGTGCAAGTTAGGTGTGTTTTCAACTAAAAAGCCGTAGATGGAATTAGTCCCGATGGACTAAAGGAATCCGTTACTAGTGGGTAAAGAGTACACCCTCTGCAGAGATTACCTATTCGTATAGCCGTGTCCATGGTTAAGGATTACAGTCAGGGATGGGCCTAGTGTCGGTCTTAGTGTCGGTCTTCGGAGGAGAAACTGTTAAACCAGAACTGGGATCACAATTTGAGACTTGTGATGTTTATGATTATTATTTTGTTGTGAACTAACCCGTTATATTATTGGCACTATCGGATATCCCTGGGATGGTTCTACCCCCTGGATATTCATTGTGATTATTTTTATAAGCCCTTTCTGTGGTGTCGCTCAGACGCCCGACTGTGGCATGCTTGTTATTTCATTTACTTATAAGCCCTTTCTGTGGTGTCGCTGAGACGCCCGACTGTGGCATGCATGTTATTCCATTTACTTATAAGCCCTTTATGAGGTGTCGCTCAGACGCCCGACTGTGGCATTGCCTGTTCTTTATTTATTTCGTAAGCCCTTTATGTGGCATCGCTCAGACGCCCGACTGCGGCATTTTATCTCCCGCCTCCTTATTACTTATTTATGTTGCATATAAATAACTTGCTTGCATGCATAAGAGGTGTTTTATTTATGACTGACAATGTGATTATAGCATATTTTAGTGCATGCTATCAAATAGTTTATTCCAGTATTCTTAATGTTTGCGAGTACATTCAAAGTACTCACTGGCTTGTCCCTGGCTATTGTCTTGGCCCGATATCCGCTTGGAGAGGAGCGTTACGATGACAGCCCCGGAAACTAGGCAACGGTGGTAGCAGCCCCGCGAAGATAGGAGTTAACCTGGTCAGCTGTTCCTGTGGGAGAAGGAGTCCCATACACGGATGATCCACAAACCGCTTCCGCCATCAACCACTAGAAACCATTTGTTGTACTCATAGGCCACAATGGTCTTGTACTACATATTTTGTATTTTGCTTGGAATTTCTGTACCAAGTTGATGCCTCATCAGCTAACAGTAAATCCTGGGGCTGATGAGCTCGACGGCCATTTTTTGGAAATTAATGCCTGGAAAACCGGTAGCGACAGACTTGGTATCAGAGCCAGGCTGACCATTGGCTAATCCTATCTTAGCCAGGTCAATAATCCTAGGCAAACCAACCCACCGAGCCTTAACCAAACCCCTGCCAAGCTTCTCATGTAAGATAGCCCCACAGTGACCCGACACCTTTTGGCAGTCGGTGCCCAACCTACCAACCTAGCCGTGGATCACGCGCCAGTGACCGCCCCCCTAAATAGTCCTTTCTCGCAAGCGTGCGAAGGAAGACTCCGTCCCCTTTTTCCTATAAAAAGGGCACGCTAGCCTCAACCCAGCACAGCACAGCCGCTATCCCAAACCGAGCCACAATGCCTGGTCCTGTCGTGCACAATGAGACCACAGCAACCAACCTTGGAGGTTTTGTGACCATACTCGCAAACCTCACCCGTCGTGCTTATGCGTTAGAAGAACCCCCAGAATATGTTGTGTACCAAGGACCCTTGAGCGGTGAAAGCCGTCAATTTTGGGCCACTGTACACATCTACGGTAGGGGTCTAGCACCCGAACGCCCCTACAGGTTCACCGGGAAAACAACTTCCTTTGAGGCACAAGCCATCCAACTAGCTGCTCGAGAAGCTATAGTTCATCTCCGGCATTTGTCGCCCAGAGTCAACTGCCGCTCGTTCCACTACTACCCCAGACGCGAAGGGTATGGTAGACCACCCCAAGTTGTCAACGGAGATCACGAGACAGATCCTGCATTGTTGCACCTAGTGCGCTACGTAAGTGCACTAGAGGAACTGTGCGATCAAATCACTATCGATCTAATCGCAGCTCGTGGAGAGCTGGTTCGTCGAGCCCCGGCAAGAGAAGAGGACGAGCCCAACGCCGACAACCCAGTCGTGCTGTTTGGACACCCGATCGAGCCCCTGAGGTCTGCCCCAGCCATCGGCCAAGGTGCTGCGATAACCCCAGAAGTGCTTCGTCGCGTATTGGGAGCACACTCCAACGGGGTTGTGGCCAACAATCCCCGAGATGGTCATCATCGCTACCCCGAGCCTGCAGCCCCTCAACCCACTCCAGCTAATTCCGACGGCGAGACCCATGGAGAAGCCTCAACATCCACAAGGCACGCCCGCATGGATGTAAATGAGGTAGACTAAGTAACCCGAGTCGTATCAAGTCCCAGTGTACCCTCGCTTTGTAACCGTGTGGCCTTGTAAATAAACGCTGCCTATTGTCGTGCCTCTATTTTAATAGTAGCCTTGCCTGGATACGCCAGTATACAATATAAGATTTCTATCCCAGGCACAGTTACCATAAACCTCCCTGACAACCCCCACAGTAGCACATCACTTTAGTGAAATGTGTGAATCTGTGGCTTGATCCCGACCCTTGGAGCAGAGCTGGAAATTTTCTTTACCATTCACCATGGTAAAAATGATCCAGCTCTAGTGTTATAAAGAGGCCACCGCGTGACCTTGCCAAGCACCTCTCACCTTGTGCACCACCCTCACAACCATTTCTTGCATTGTCGAGCCCCAGCATTTACCTGAGAACCCCAGATGCAACCCCGGGTAGTTTTGTCAAGATATTGTGGGATTTTACCTGTAGTACCATGGGCGCTACCCAGCCACCCCAGTACGAGCTGTTCAAATCGAGAATCACCTCTTCCACCTCGAGATACTGGGCAGCAGTACACATCCCTCCCGTAAACTCAAACCAAGACCCAACAGAGGTCTCCTTCGTGGGGAAATCTATGCCAACCCCGCAGATGGCCGTGGAAGCAGCTGCATACGAAGCGCTTGCTCGCCTTCGATTCGCGGTACCTTATGCCAGCGAACGAGGGTATTATTACTTCCCGAGCCGTGCAGCGCTCGGAGGAGTAACATCTTTTCCCGGTGGACGAATTGAGAGAGACCCAGTCCTAGCCAACCTTGTCCAGTACGTCATCGCTCAAGAGCGTTTAACCCAACGCGTGATGGGATATCTCCAGAGCCTTGCAGATTTAAATCCTCAGATCGCCATCGGCAGATCACTAAGGCCCGACTAGGAGAGACACGTGCATCGACTGGTCAATCCACCTTCCCCGATAGAAGAGGAGTGTATCCCAGTGCCAGAAACATTTTCTTGGGACCCCGTCCAGTTACCGTTTGCATTATAAACGTCGCTGCTACATTTATTGTTGCAACATCTGTTTTTAAGTTGTAACTTATGCGTGGTACCCCGAGTTTGCGCAACGAGTAAATCCTTAGTTTCAATTAATGTGAGTGATTCTGTTGCATTGTTGTTTTCTTCCGCGAATAATCCTGGAGTGAGATTTCTTTTCCCCGAGTTGCTACATCTGCACCTTCTCACGACATGGATTATTTTATTTCACACAGCACAACGACAGCAGACTCACAACCGCAATCATTCGAGCACGTACACTATTTGCAAAACTTTGCAATGGTATTACATCTGGCTAACCACTCCCCTAACAACAGTTAGCACCCGGCACACCCCACCTACTCCTCGTGATCATCACCACCGCAGAGAGCCAACACCCGAGCAGCAGCGTCGCGACGATCATCAAGGATCATCGCACACAGGAGCACGGAGAGCCCCAGCAGTGTCGCCAGTCCTCCGCATACCAGGATCGCGAACCAGGCCGGCATCGCCTCCGCCATTAGGGCCTCACCCGAGCTTTTGTAAGCAGAAATTGGAGGAGAAGGAGAAGGAGAAGCGAGGCCAGATGTGAGGAAGAAGAGAGGGGCACATCGGCCGTTTTTATAGCTCGAGCTCGGTGTACGATGGGCGAAGTCCACCGACGCCGCTCGTCGCCCGATCGCCGGTACTCAGAGACGAATCCGCGAGCAGTGCCGACAGCACGCTGGCCCGCGAGGTGAGTGCACGCTGCCCCGGCAGCTAGCACGCCGCGCACTACGACAGTACGACCTAGATGCCCTATGCGCTAGACGTCGCCGGTGGAGAAAGCGCGGGAAAGCGCGCGGGAGAGAGGAAGAAGAGAGAGCCAGAGGAAGAAGAAGAGGCCGACAGTGGGCCCTGGGTCCACCTGTGAGCCAGAGAGAGCACTGTGCTCTCGGGTGCGACCAACGTATAATTAAATTTAGAAATTATTCTAAATTTATATCCAGCATAGAAATCTCACGTTTTTGTCCCGAACCGTAGATTTTTCCACGCAGCGCCAGTATTCACACTGTGGTTTTACACCACTTATTGCCCTCTCCCTGTAACCACATTTTTATTGCATATTATTTTCTTAAAACAGCTTTTAACAAATCTCGAGGACAAGATTTTTCTTAAGGGGGTAGTATTGTGACACCCCAACATTTTGACCTTGTTTTAATGGATTAAAATTTTTTGCCAGGATTTAAAACTTTGATTTTTGAGCTCCCTTTTGATTTTTAATCATAATTTTTTTTCTTGTTGTGATGGAGTTGTTCCCAAAATGAAAACTTTTCAAAAATATGTTTTGGACCTGCTTAACCACTCAAGAAAAACTTTTCTTGTATTAGTAGAACCAATTAAATAATTAAGTTGCTTGATTTTTTTATTTTCTTGAAATTGGTTTTTCAAGGTTAAATGGCCATATTTGAACTACAACCATTTGATAAATTCACTTAAAATTCCAACAAATTTGGAGATGTCTTGTGATGTTTTAAAATCTCTTTTATACAAAAATATCTTTTATTCTTGAGATATTTTGAGCTCTACAATAGATTTCCTTCTCTGGTCCAGAGTGCAATTTTGCACTATAACCCTTTTAAATATTTCCTTCTAGCCTCCACCAAAATTATGGGATGTTGGTGATAGCCCATGATTCAACTTTATGCAAAAGCCTAGTGTTGTCCTTTGAAAATTTTGAGTGAATCAACCTCTTTTCCATTCTGGTCCACCCTTGTGATTTCTACTGCAACCCCATTTATTTTTGCTCCAATGACCTTGTGCTTTCTCCTGCTTATAGTCCTCCCTGCTAAACCCCTATGTCCAGGAGCATGCACCTATTGGATCATTTTTGGTTCATGAACTGATGCCATTTATCTCCTGTCCAGAGTTGTAGTTCTGCAAAACTTGCACTAGCAAGTCTGAGCTTTTCACAAACTAACCTTACCACCTTCTCCTTCATCTAAAGAGACACTGATCTGGAGAATTTGGCCACTCCAAGAAATGCCTAAGTGCCCTTGGCATTTTGTCAAACACCTTATGGGCATGATCTGTTTTGACATGACTTTTGTCATTGCACTATGATCTTGCACCTCTGATCAAACCAACTTGTCCACTAGGCTCCCAGTTGCTCCTAGCCTGGGTCTCTTAAGTGCCAGCCTCACCCAAGCCCTGTAGCAGGCTCTGGCATTACGTCGAGCACGTCACGTGCACGCCCAAAGCGTGAGCAGAGCGTGCGTTTGGCACGCACATGCGCCCGAGCCGCCGCGTCTCACCCCGCACCCGTTCCGGCTCGTGGCCATCTGCAGCTAGCCGCCATGTACCCCTTGCATCGCCACGCCGCCCCGACCACCCTGGCCCGCTACAGCACCGCCGTCAGGGCACCCTTGGCACCACGCCGGCGTCCGCAGCGCGCCTCTGCCAGGTCGGTGCCGCCCAGGCCTCTCCTGCTCGCCACCTGCCCCTGGAACAGCTCATCCTCATCCTCTCGAGTGTCCCGTAGCTCTCGTCGTCGCCACGATGCCCTGACGCTACGGGGAGGCAGTTCGCCGACGACCTTATCCACGGCCGCTGCTAACCGACCTCGTTGCGGTATATAAGGAGGCCCCCGAACCCATTCAAGCACACAGGCAACCTCAGAATGCTCCCCTAGTTCTCCCGTGGCAGCCAAACGACCCGGGGATGTCTTCTTCCCCACCTCCGGCAACCGCGGCCGCCGCCATTGCCCCGGCCATTACGGCGCCACCAAAGCTTCCTCCTCTCCGTTCTCTCCACCAAGAACTCCCCCTTCCTCCCGTGAACCATTCCCACTACTCGATTTTGATCGGGACTCACCGCGGGAGAAATTTCACTTTGCCCGACGGCCACCGTCCGCCGCAAAGCTCACCGCCGGTAGCTCCGTCCACCCCCGAGACCGTAACGACTACCGGAGTGACCGTCTCGATCCCCTGAGCCCGTGGGTGACCTCCGTTTCCCGAACGGTGCCGCCGTTCGCCGGCGAGCATCGCCGGAGCTCCACCTCCGTTCGGTCAGGGGGAGACGACGCGCGCGTGGACCAGTCAAACCTGACCAGTGGGCCAGGTGGGCCCATTGTCAGTGACACGCGCGCCACCTACGCTGGATAAGTGGAGGCGTAAAGGCCCAAGTACGTCTTCTCTGTGAGAAAGCGTAATCCCGTTCGAAACGTTTTCTTTTCTGTTTTAATTAAATAACAGATTTTGACCAGAGCTTTGACTGTCTATAACTTTTTAAATACAACTCCAAATGAACTAATTCTTTTTCCTACCTCTCTCAAATATTGTCTAGTTTATTTTAAGATTTATTTCAAAAAAAATTCAAACAACTTTTTGTGCTCCTTTGAATTGTGTGTTAATTTAAATTTATTTAAAATAGGATTTTTGGAGAGAGGAAGGAAATCTTTCCAAAGCTTTGGAGTGCACCTTGCCTTTCCACACCATGAAGGTAAGCATTCTGAACCCCGGAATAATATTTTGGTGTGATAGTTGACACGTTTATAACCCCACTTTATTTCGGAGCATTATTATTTCATGTGATATGGTCATTTGCATGAATGCATTGTTTGTGAATTCCTAGCTGTTGGAAATGAACATACTTGTGATGGTAATCATCCTCATGTGCCTTACATGCATGCCGGAGAGGAATCCGGGAAAAGCCTCTGCCTTGGGTAGGCGTGAGCTTGTCGCCGGTCTCTGTCGGGACGGTTATATCCGGTATGGCATGGTAAGGTATAATGAGTGTTGATTTGTTGGTTGAAATAATTTTTGTTACACATGTCATGCAGGAAACTTATAAACCTCCTGAGTTGACCACAGATCGAGTCTTGTTCCAGTGACCCCCATACTTGCCTTTTACTACCACTTGTCCCTGCGACAGGTAGGGTACGGTTCAGTAAGTCGTTAACCCCTTTCAAGCACACACCGTACAGAGAGGCCATGGTGGAAGATACTGGTTGTAGCCGGTAGACAGGCCACCTGGTCCGGGGGCATGGGTGTTTCCAGTTGGGACTGAGAGGGGAGGCCACCCCTTAGAGCGCGCGATATAAATTTGATCCCATGCTACGCGAGGTTGTAGCCTCCCCACTTAGAGTTTTGCTTAACAAGTGTCATGGGTGATTGCAGACACCGATGAGTTAAGCTGGTGTGTGCAAGTTAGGTGTGTTTTCAACTAAAAAGCCGTAGATGGAATTAGTCCCGATGGACTAAAGGAATCCGTTACTAGTGGGTAAAGATTACACCCTCTGCAGAGATTAAACCTATTCGTATAGCCGTCTCCATGGTTAAGGATTAAAGTCAGGGATGGGCCTCGTGTCGGCCTTAGTGTCGGACTTCGGAGGACAAACTGTTAAACCAGAACTGGGATCACGATTTGAGACTTGTGATGTTTATGATTATTATTTTGTTGTGAACTAACCCGTTATATTATTTTCACTATCGGATATCCCTGGGATGGTTCTACCCCCTGGATATGGACTGCGATTATATTTATAAGCCCTTTCTGTGGTGTCGCTCAGACGCCCGACTGTGGCATGCTTGTTATTTCATTTACTTATAAGCCCTTTCTGTGGTGTCGCTGAGGCGCCCGACTGTGGCATGCATGTTATTCCATTTACTTATAAGCCCTTTATGAGGTGTCGCTGAGACGCCCGACTGTGGCATTGCCTGTTCTTTATTTATTTCATAAGCCCTTTATGTGGCGTCGCTGAGACGCCCGACTGCGGCATTTTATCTCCCGCCTCTTTATTACTTATTTATGTTGCATATAAATAACTTGCTTGCATGCATAAGAAGTGTTTTATTTATGACTGACAATGTGATTATAGCATATTTTAGTGCATGTTATCAAATAGTTTATTCCAGTATTCTTAATGTTTGCGAGTACATTCAAAGTACTCACTGGCTTGTCCCTGGCTATTGTCTTGGCCAGATATCCGCTTGGAGAGGAGCGTTGCGATGACAGCCCCGGAAACTAGGCAACGGTGGTAGCAGCCCCGCGAAGATAGGAGTTAACCTGGTCAGCTGTTCCTGTGGGAGAAGGAGTCCCATACACGGATGATCCACATACCGCTTCCGCCATCAACCATTAGAAACCATTTGTTGTACTCATAGGCCACAATGGTCTTGTACTACATATTTTGTATTTTGCTTGGAATTTCTGTACCAAGTTGATGCCTCATCAGCTAACAATAAATCCTGGGGCTGATGAGCTTGACGGCCATTTTCTAGAAATTAATGCCCGGAAAACCGGTCGCGACATGCAGCGAGCACGGGCGCGGTCCGTGCAATGTAACAGTGCGGTGCACACTGTGCTCATCGTCACCCCAGTGCCCCTGTGCTCGTCCCTGTTCGCCCATAGTCCCCGCGTGAGCTGCGTCGCCTTCTCCCCCTCTCACTGACACCATTCGTCGCCGGGCGCCGTGTCCAGGTGTTCACCGGCAGAGCCCAAACCCCCCTCGACGCTTGGCTATAAATGGAGCCCTCCCCAGCCTCCTCGAGCACCAACCACGACTCCCACACACTCCACAACCTCATAGATAGCCGTAGCCCGGCCGGGTAGGCCGCGGGCCACCGTCCGCGAGCTTGAGCTCGCCGGCGATCCCCTCGGGTCGATTCCATAGCTCCGGCCCCTCCCAGGCCTGGGCAACCCTTCCAGGGCCTCCACCGCTCTCTGGTGGTGCTGTTCCGCCTGGTTGGAGCCCCTGGAGTCGCCTCTGTTCGCCGGCGACGCTCTCTGCCTCCGCTAGAGAGGTTGATTCCAACGCCGTCCAACCACCTCTAGCTACTCTACGGGTACGGGCAGGTGCGCCTCCGTCTCCTCTCTTGATCCCTCCCTCTCGTTTTGGCCAAGAAGCCCTCGTCGCCGGCGTGTGCTCCGGGGATGCTGCGCCGTCCTCTGTTTCTTTCCCCCTCTCCCCCTCACCTGACTAGCGGGGCCCGCTAGTCAGCCACTCAGTACGCGCGCGAAGTGGTATGAGTGGTGGCGCCCCGAGGCTTTACGCCTTCGACGTCACCCCCAGTCTGTTTTTAATTAAATTCAAATTTCATATTTTCCAGAGAGCTTCAAACAGCCAAAGCTCTTTAACCATAAGTCCAAATGGATTGATTCTTTTTGCATTGTGTTCTTTGTAAAGAAATCTAGCAGCTCACGAAAAAAGGGATTTTTCACTGCTGTGTAGATTTTCTGGTGAATTTCAGAAGGGTTCTTGATGTTTTCTTTTTTGTGTTTATAATTATTTTCAGAAGGTGAGGCTTGTCTTGAGGATCACCAGGAGGCTTGAGAACCTCATCTGCACTAAGGCAAGCCAGAACAACATTTTCATGGTGCCATTACAATATTTGTGATTTTCCTACTTTAATGAATGATTTAATCCTTGCATTTAAATTACTATTATGTTATTTATATTATGTTAGTTGCTTGTTAAAGTTAATAGGCTTGATTTACAGAAAGTTTAAAGCTAACTGATAACCCACAACTATAGGGGATCGCAACAGCTTTCGAGGGTAGAGTATTCAACCCAAATTTATTGATTCGACACAAGGGGAGCCAAAGAATATTCCCAATTATTAGCAGCTGAGTTGTCAATTCAACCACACCTAGAAACTTAGTATCTGCAGCAAAGTGTTTAGTAGCAAAGTAATATGACAGTGGTGGTAGCGGTAACAAAAGAGTAAAGAAAGCAAAGTAATATTTTTGGTATTTTGTAGTGATTGTAACAGTAGAAGCGGGAAAGTAAATAAGCGTAAACCAGTATATGGAAAGCTCGTAGGCACCGTATCAGTGATGGATAATTATGCCGGATGCGGTTCATCATGTAACAGCCATAACATAGGGTGACACAGAACTAGCTCCAATTCATCAATGTAATGTAGGGATGTATTCTGAATATAGTCATACGTGCTTATGGAAAAGAACTTGCATGACATCCTTTGTCCTACCCTCCCATGGCAGCGGGGTCCTAATGGAAACTAAGGGATATTAAGGCCTCCTTTTAATAGAGAACCGCAACAAAGCATTAGCACATAGTGAATACATGAATTCCTCAAACTATGGTCATCACCGGGAGTGGTCCCGATTATTGTCACTTCGGGGTTGCCGGATCATAACACATAGTAGGTGACTATAGACTTGCAAGATGGGATCAAGAACTCACATATATTCATGAAAACATAATAGGTTCAGATCTGAAATCATGGCACTCGGCCCTAGTGACAAGCATTAAGAATAGCAAAGTCATAGCAACATCAATCTCAGAACATAGTGGATACTAGGGATCAAACCCTAACAAAACTAACTCGATTACATGATAAATCTCATCCAACCTATCACCGTCTAGCAAGCCTACGATGGAATTACTCACGCACGGCGGTGAGCATCATGAAATTGGTGATGGAGCATGGTTGATGATGACGACGGCGACGAATCCCCCTCTCCGGAGCCCCGAACAGACTCCAGATCAGCCCTCTCGAGAGGTTTTAGGGCTTGGTAGCGGCTTCGTATCGTAAAACGCGATGATTTATTCTCCTCTATTTTTTCTCCCCGAAAGCCAATATATAGAGTTGGAGTTGGCGTCGGAAGGCTTCTAGGGGGCCCACGAGGTAGGGGGCATGTCCTAGGGGGGGCGCCCCACCCTCGTGGACAGGGTGTGCGTTCCCTGGTCTTCATCTTTGGCGAGGATTTATTATTATTTTTTATAAGACATCCCTTGGAGTTTCAAGTCATTCCGAGAACTTTTGTTTTCTGCACATAAAACAACATCATGGTAATTCTGCTGAAAACAACGTCAGTCTGGGTTAGTTCCATTCAAATCATAGAAGTTAGAGTCCAAAACAAGGGCAAAAGTGTTTGGAAAAGTAGATACGACGGAGACGTATCAACTCCCCCAAGCTTAAACCCTTGCTTGTCCTCAAGCAATTCGGTTGACAAACTGAAAGAAATAAAGAAAAACTTTTACAAACTCTGTTTTCTCTTGTTGTTGTAAATATGTCAAGCCAGCATTCAAGTTTTTCAGCAAAGATTATAACTAACCACATTTGCAATAATTCTCTGATCTCACAATTACTCATATCAATAGCATAATCAACTAACGAGCCATAATAATAAATATCGGATGACAACACTTTCTCAAAACAATCATAATATGATATAACAAGATGGTATCTCGCTAGCCCTTTCTGAGACCGCAAAACATAAATGGAGAGCACCTTTAAAGATCAAGGACTGACTAGACATTGTAATTCATGGTAAAAGAGATCCAATCATAGTCACACCCAACATAGATTAATAGTGATGAATGCAAATGACAGCTGTGCTCTCCAGCTAGTGCTCTTTAATAAGAGGGTGATGACTCAACATAAAAGTAAATAGATATAGGCCCTTCGCAGTGGGAAGCAGGGATTTGTAGAGGTGCCAGAGCTCGGTTTTGAAATAGAGATAAATAATATTTTGAGCGGTATGCTTTCATTGTCAACATAGCAACTAAGAGATGGCGATATCTTCCATGTCACACACATTATAGGCGGTTCCCAAACAGAATGGTAAAGTTTATACTCCCTCTCCACCAACAAGCATCAATCCATGGCTTGCTCGAAACAACGAGTGCCTCCAACATACATCTGGTCCCAGGGGGAGTTTTGTTTGCAATTAATTTTGATTTAGTTTGCATAAAGCATGGGACTGAGCATCCCGGTGACCAGCCATTTTCTCGTGAGTGAGGAGCGGAGTCCACTCCTCTTGAGAATAACCCGCCTAGCATGGAAGATAAGGGCAGCCTTGGTTGATACATGAGCTATTCGAGCATACAAAACAGAATGTTTATTTGAAGGTTTATAGTTTGGCACATACAAATTTACTTGGAACGGCATGTAGATACCGCATATAGGAAGGTATAGTGGACTCATCTGGAACAAATTTGGGGTTTAGGGGATTGGATGCACAAGCAGTATTCCCGCTTAGTATAGGTGAAGGCTAGCAAAAGACTGGGAAGCGACCAACTAGAGAGCGACAATAGCCATGTACATGCATTAAAATTAATAAACATTGGATGCAAGCATGAGTAGGATATAATCCACCATGAACATAAATATCGTGAAGGCTATGTTGATTTGTTTCAACTACATGCGTGAATATGTGCCAAGTCAAGTCACTTAAATCATTCAAAGGAGGATACCACCCCATCATACCACATCATAACCATTTCAATAGGATGTTGGCACGCAAGGTAAACCATTATAACTCATAGCTAATCAAGCATGGCACAAGCAACTATGATCTCTAATTGTCATTTCAAACATGTTTATTCATAATAAGCTGAATCAAGAACGGTGAACTTATCATATTTACAAAAACAGAAGAGGTCGAGTTCATACCAGCTTTTCTAATCTCAGTCAGTCCATCATATATCATCATAATTGCCTTTCACTTGCACGACCGAACGATGTGAATAATAATAAGTGTGCACGTGCATTGGACTAAGCTGGAATCTGCGAGCATTCAATAAACAGGAGAAGACAAGGCAATATGGGCTCTCGGTTAAATTAACAATAATGCATATAAGAGCCACTTCAACAATTTAATCATGGTCTTCTCCTACTGACCCCCAAAGAAAAGAAAACAAATAAAAACTATTTACATGGGAAAGCTCCCAACAAGCAAAAGAAGAACGGGAAATATTTTTGGGTTTTCTTTTTAATTACTACTACAGCAGGAAAGTAAACTACTACTATTTTTTTTGGTTTTTCTTAAGGTTTATCAAACACACAAGAAGAAAGCAGGAAAAAGAAAATAAACTAACATGGATATTACAGTGAAAGAGTATGAGCACCGACATCCTAGCAATGAGTGTGTGTGATCATAAATGTAATGTCGGTGAGAAATACGTACTCCCCCAAGCTTAGGCTTTTGGCCTAAGTTGGTTTATTGCCAGGGATAGCCTAGCGGATACCCGTAGGTGTAGCTGGGATCATACTGTGATGAAGAATAGTTGGGATCGTACTGTGATGAAGAAGACTCTGACTGCCATTGGCTGACAGCCATCTCTGGATCCCAAGAATAAACAGATTGTCGTGGAGGTTCATCTTGTGGTTCCGGTTCTGGGGCTGGTGCAGGATTCCGGTAAGCTTGAACGGCAGCCCACGTAATGAGATAGGGTCCTACAAAATTAAACAAAGAAGGAGCAGGAAGCGTAATAGTTTCAGGATGATGTTTATCAAAGTATAACTTACATTAGAGCTCTCCATCCCTGCCCTTAACAAGAAAATCATGTGCTATCATACTCTTATAGTCTAGATAAGCACTAGGCAGCAATTTTTCTTGTTTCTCATGAGGCCTAATAGCTATGTTAAAATGTGCAGCGAGGCGTGAAGCATAAATGCCTCCGAAGATGGGACCCTTAGTACGGTTCATACTTAACCGTCTAGCAATAATTCCGCCCATGCTAACAGTATTATCGCGGTATAAACCATGGAACAAAATAATAATATCAGGAACACTAAGGTTCCCACAGTTTCCGCGACCAATCAAGCAACGACTAGCAAATAAGGAAAAATAGCGTAGAACAGGAAAATGTATGCTAGTGATTCTTGCATCAGAAACCTTCCTGGTTTCTCCCACGGAGATAAGGTTAACAAACGCTTCCACCTCTTTACGGGGTGGTTCCTCTAATGTGCCCTCAGGGGGTATGTTGCAGACCGTGCAAAATTCAGACAATGGCATTTTCTTCACAACGTCATATAAATGAAACTCTACTGAAGGAGGTGATTCCTTAGGGAAAAAGTAGAAGTTTTGCACAAAAGTATTTGTGAGTAAGAGATACTATGGACGTTGGTCGAGGACGAAGTCGGTGAGGCCAGCATTCTCAATCAATGAATAGAAATCCTCATAAATTCCGGCCTGTGTCAAGAAATTATCAGAAGGCCATTCACACGGCCGGATCTCCGCGGTACGAGGCAAATTATATTTGTGCCTCTGTGCTTCTTCATTTTGTTTCTCCTTGGAGCTTCTGCTCGATGAGCCCCTCAAAAGTCTCTTCACTATTTTATGAAATAATCTGAAATTTTTAGTAACTTCAAACAAAAGTGAACCGACTTCAATAAAACTGATAGCAACTACTCCTTCAAGTGTCTAGAGCCTATATCAAGCATTAGAACTACTTGGAACCATATAAATTTGACATGCAAGCTCAAGAACATGGTCACCTATGCAGCACAAATTTGCAAAGAATAAAGCACTAGAACAAACACTAATTGGACCAATGGAGGAGTCACATACCAAGGAAAAATCTCCCCAAGCAGTTTTACGAGAGGTGCTTTGAGCAAGGAGATCGAAAATCACAGCAAAGAGGGCTGGAACTCGTGCTTGAGTTGGTTTTTCGTGTTTGTGTGAGTAAGAGGAAGAAGATGGGTGCAGGGCTAAGTGGAGGAGGGCCACCGTGGGCCCACGAGGGAGGGGGGCGCGCCCTCCACCCTCGTGGCCAGGTGGCAGCTCCCCCCGCGGTAATTTTTGCACATTAAATCTTCAAATATTCCCGGAAAAATCATATTAAATTGGCATGTCATTCTGAGGACTTTTATTTTCGGGATATTTTTATATTGCACGGATAAACCAGGAAACAGACAGAAAAATACTATTTTACTTTATTTCTACTAAATAACAGAAAGTATAGAGAGGGTACAGAAGGTTGTGCTTCTAGTTTCATCCATCTCATGCTCATCAAAAGGAATCCACTAACGAGGTTGATCAGGTCCTGTTAACAAACTCATTCCAATAATCATGAAACCGGAGAAATTTCAAATAACACTAGGTTACCTCAACGGGGATATGCACATCCCCAATAATAAGTATATCATATTTCTTTTTGACAGTAGGAAGGGGAAATTCAAAACCTCCAAATATAATCGATGGAATTTTTCCAATAGAGTTGATACTATGAACTTGAGGTTGTTTCCTCAGAAAGTGTACTGTATGCTCATTACCATTAACATGAAAAGTGACATTGCCTTTATTGCAATCAATAACAGCCCCTGCAGTATTAAGAAAAGGTCTTCCAAGAATTATAGACATACTATCATCCTCGGGGATATCAAGAATAACAAAGTCCATTAAAATAGTAATGTTTGCAACCACAACAGGCACATCCTCACAAATACCGACAGGTATAGCAGTTGATTTATCAGCCATTTGCAAAGATATTTCAGTAGGTATCAACTTATTCAAATCAAGTCTATGATATAAAGAGAGAGGCATAACACTAACACCGACTCCAAGATCACATAAAGCAGTTTTAACATAGTTTCTTTTAATGGAGCATGGTATAGTAGGTACTCCTGGATCTCCAAGTTTCTTTGGTATTCCACCCTTAAAAGTATAATTAGCAAGCATGGTGGAAATTTCAGCTTCTGGTATCTTTCTTTTATTTGTAACAATATCTTTCATGTACTTAGCATAAGGATTCATTTTGAGCATATCAGTCAATCGCATACGCAAAAAGATAGGTCTAATCATTTCAGCAAAGCGCTCAAAATCCTCATCGTCCTTTTTCTTGGATGGCTTGGGAGGAAAAGGCATGGGTTTCTGAACCCAAGGTTCTCTTTCTTTACCATGTTTCCTAGCAACAAAATCTCTTTTATCATAACGTTGATTCTTTGATTGTGGGTTATCAAGATCAACAACAGGTTCATTTTCTACATCGTTATCATTACTAGGTTGAGCATCATCATGAACATCATCATTAGTATTTTTACTAGGTTCATGTTCATCACCATATTGTGTTTCAGCATCAGACATAGATATATCGTTTCGATTATCAGGTGGTTCAGCAATAGGTTCACTAGAAGTTTGCACAGTGCTATCAATTTTCTTTTTCTTCTTTTTAGAAGAACTAGGAACATCAATATTATTTCTCTGAGAATCTTGCTCGATTCTCTTAGGGTGGCCTTCAGGATACAAAGGTTCCTGAGTCATTCTACCAGTTCTAGTAGACACTCTAATAGCATAATCATTTTTCTTACTATTCATTTCATCAAGCACTTCTTTTTGTGCTTTAAGTACTTGTTCTACTTGAGTGGTAACCATAGAAGCATGTGTGCTAACAAGTTTAAGTTCACCTCTAATATTAGCCATATAATCACCCAAGCATTTAATCATATAAGCATTTTGTTTTAATTGTCTACCAAAATAAGCATTAAAGTCGTCTTGCTTAAACATAAAGTTATCAAACTCATCCAAGCACTGACTAGCAATTTTAGTAGGAGGGACTTCAGCTTTATCATATCTATAGAGAGAATTTACCTTTACTACATGTGTCGGGTTATCGGGATCAGGAGGTTCTTCAATAAATAATGGATCAAGATCATATGTTTCTTCAACAGGCGGTAAGTCAAGACCATGTATTTCTTCAATAGGAGGTAAATTCTTAACATCTTCAGCTTTAATACCTTTTTCTTTCATAGATTTCTTTGCCTCTTGCATACCTTCGGGACTGAGAAATAGAACACCTCTCTTCTTCGGAGTTGGTTTAAGAATAGGATCATTAATTGGAGCAGGAGCTGGCTCAGGAGGTGCCCAATTATTTTCATTTGTCAACATATTATTCAATAGAATTTCAGCTTCATCCGGTGTTCTTTCCCTGAAAACAGAACCAGCACAACTATCCAGGTAATCTCTGGAAGCATCGGTTAGTCCATTATAAAAGATATCAAGTATTTCATGTTTCTTAAGAGGATGATCAGGCAAAGCATTAAGTAACTTGAGAAGCCTCCCCCAAGCTTGTGGGAGACTCTCTTCTTTAATTTGCACAAAGTTGTATATTTCCTTTAAAGCAGCTTGTTTCTTATGAGCAGGGAAATATTTAGCAGAGAAGTTATAAATCATATCCTGGGGACTACGCACACAACCAGGATCAAGAGAATTAAACAAGATCTTAGCATCACCCTTTAATGAGAACGGCAATATTTTTAGTATATAAAAGTAGCGCGATCTCTCATCATTAGTAAACAGGGTGGCTATATCATTTAATTTAGTAAGATGTGCCACAACAGTTTCAGATTCATAACCATGGAAAGGATCAGATTCAACCAAAGTAATTATGTCAGGATCCACAGAGAATTCATAATCCTTATCAGGAACACATATAGGTGAAGTAGCAAAAGCAGGATCAGGCCTCATTTTATCTCTAAGTGATTCTATGTTCCATTTAGTTATTAACCTTCTGAGCTCATCATTATCATTGCAAGCTAAAATAGCAGCAGAAGCTTCTCTATCAAAAATATAACCTTCAGGAATAATAGGCCTATCCTCATCATCATTTTCATCAATATTATCAGACTCAATAATTTCTTTCTCTCTAGCCCTAGCGACTTGTTCATCAAGAAATTCACCAAGGGGTATAGTAGTATCAATCATAGAAGTAGATTCATCATAAGTATCATGCATAGCCGAAGTGGCATCATCAATAACATGCGACATATCAGAACGAATAGCAGAACCAGGTTTAGGTGTCGCAAGCTTACTCATAACAGAAAGTGAATCAAGTGCAGAGCTAGATGGCAGTTCCTTACCTCCCCTCGTAGTTGAGGGATAAATTGTTGTGTTAGCGTCTTTCGAGTTCTTCATAGTGTCCAGCAGATATAAATCCCAAGTGACTCAAAGAATAGAGCTATGCTCCCCAGCAACGGCGCCAGAAATTAGTCTTGATAACCCACAAGTATAGGGGATCGCAACAACTTTCGAGGGTAGAGTATTCAACCCTAATTTATTGATTCGACACACGGGGCACCAAAGAATATTCTCAAGTATTAGCAGCTGAGTTGTCAATTCAACCACACCTGGAAACTTAGTATCTGCAGCAAAGTTTTTAGTAGCAAAGTAATATGATAGTGGTGGTAGCGGTAACAAAAGAGTAAAGAAAGCAAAGTAATATTTTTGGTATTTTGTAGTGATTGTAACAGTAGCAGCGGGAAAGTGAATAAGCGTAAACTAGTATATGGAAAGCTTGTAGGCACCGGATTAGTGATGGATAATTATGCCGGATGCGGTTCATCATGTAACAGTCATAACATAGGGTGACGCAGAACTAGCTCCAATTCATCAATGTAATGTAGGCATGTGTTTCGAATATAGTCATACGTGCTTATGGAAAAGAACTTGCATGACATCTTTTGTCCTACCCTCCCGTGGCAGCGGGGTCCTAATGGAAACTAAGTGATATTAAGGCCTCCTTTTAATAGAGAACTGGAACAAAGAATTAGCACATAGTGAATACATGAACTCCTCAAACTATGGTCATCACCAGGAGTGGTCCCAATTATTGTCACTTCGGGGTTGCCGGATCATAACACATAGTAGGTGACTATAGACTTGCGGGATGGGATCAAGAACTCACATATATTCATGAAAACATAATAGGTTCAGATCTGAATTCATGGCACTCGGGCCCTAATGACAAGCATTAAGCATAGCAAAGTCATAGCAACATCAATCTCAGAACATAGTGGATACTAGGGATCAAACCCTAACAAAACTAACTCGATTACATGATAAATCTCATCCAACCCATCACCGTGCAGCAAGCCTACGATGGAATTACTCACGCACGGCGGTGAGCATCATGAAATTGGTGATGGAGGATGGTTGATGATGACGACGGCGACGAATCCCCCTCTCCGGAGCCCCGAATGGACTCCAGATCAGCCCTCCCAAGAGGTTTTAGGGCTTGGCGGCGCCTCTGTATCGTAAAACGCGATGATTTCTTCTCCTCTATTTTTCTCCCCGAAAGCCAATATATAGAGTTGGAGTTGGCGTCGGAAGGCTTCCAGGGGGGCCACGAGGTAGGGGGCGCGCCCTAGGGGGCACGCCCCCACCCTCGTGGACAGGGTGTGGGCCCCCTGGTCTTCATCTTTGGCGAGGATTTTTTATTATTTTTTATACGACATCCCGTGGAGTTTTAGGTCATTCCGAGAACTTTTGTTTTCTGCACATAAAACAACATCATGGCAATTCTGCTGAAAATAGCGTCAGTCCGGGTTAGTTCCATTCAAATCATACAAGTTAGAGTCCAAAACAAGGGCAAAAGTGTTTGGAAAAGTAGATACGACGGAGACGTATCACTAACTAAGTTGGTAAAGAAACTAGAATTAATTTTTGTTATGAAAGAGTAATATAGTTATGGATATAAGTATTTATATGGAGTTATTTTCTTGCATGAGAAAATGATAAATTTGCTAGAAAAGATTCTGTTTAAAGTAAGGTTTAATCCAAACCAGAGAAGTGTCCTGAGTTGTTGATGTTTATGCTTAGTGTGGATGTAGTTGACTCAGTCATTTCCGCTGATATGTGATGCATATGTTAGTGTTGCATTTCATGGCATATTATGACACCGGTTATTTTCACTTTAAGTTGAACCTGATAATAACTCAACTTGAATATATCGTTGACCGGGTCATGGTGCCACTGAATCGAGTTTTTCCCAGTGCAACCACATTTGCCTTTATGGGAAGGCCTTTATTCGGTCCGTTGTCATGCCTCTGGCCGGTGCCTCCAACGAGGGAAGGTTATGGGCATGCGGTACCCTGGCCCGGTAAGCAGACATAACCTTGTGTGCTCGTTGTTGAGATTTTTGGTACCGTGTCCCCGTGTGGAACAGTTTATGTTTTGGCCACAACGGTGGTCGTTGTGTCTTTGGTAGACACGGGGCCACCCAGGACTAGCCCAATGTGGAGTGAGTCGGAGTGGCCGGGAAAGTGTCGTGGCAATGGAGGGATTTCGTCGGAATCCCGTTGGTCCACCTGAATGGGAGTGCGAGGCCATGGGTTCCGTGGTGCGGGTACAGTGCGCTACCTCTGCAGAGTGTATTAATCTATCAATAGCCGAGTCCACGGTTACGGACACGCTCAAAAGTAGGTCACACCATGGGTCAACGTTTGATAAATCTTGCACACTAAGTTATGAACTCTATACTGTTGATGATGGCGGGAAGGTCATCTTGTTGTTTAAGGCCAAGTGTTGGCTGTGGTTGTGATCACCGGAAGGATCACCGTTTAAGGCCAAATATTGGTCATGGTTGTGGTCGCCGGAAAGATCACGAGATATTCATAGTTAAGACTTTGAGGTTGGTACGTTTGTGATCCAAGAGCGATCACCGTTGGTAAGCCAGTCCGAGGGATTTTTCACAAGAGCATGATCACAACGTGTTGGTTATATTGTTGCATTTTTTATAATTGGTTAATTATCATGATATTGTTTGTCATTATGTTTAGGGACAATTGCATTTTTACCCCTAGTTGGTTCCTACCCACGGGTTTTGCCCTTTCTTTTCAAGCTTGCTCAGTTTTGCCCTTACTTTTTTCATCGAGGTCCCTCGAATGCCCTTTGACCGTTCGATCAAAACTTAGAAAATTCATAACTAATTCATATGAACTCAAAAAAATGCAAATAAGATATCAAAATGTTCAGATAAACTTTACCTTTATGTGCATATCATTTGCATTGAGGACAAAAGAACCCTTCAAACTACCTGAGGTAATTAATGTTATTAACATTATTAAAAATAAAAAGGTATAAACAATATTTTTTTCATAAATAAAAATTACATGCAAATGTAGGTGATGTTTTCTGAACATCCAGGTATCTTATTTGCATTTTTTCGAGTTCGTATCATATTGTTAAGAATGGTCTAACGACTTTGACCATTATTTGGAAACTTCATAACAAGTTGATACGAACTCAGAAAAATGCAAATAAGATATCAGGATGCTCATAAAACATCACCTACATTTGCATGTAATTTTTATTCATGAAAAAAATATTGTTTATACCTTTTTATGTTTAGTAATGTTAATAACATTAATTACCTCAGGTAGTTTAAAGCGTGCGGTTGTCCTGAATGCAAATGATATGCACCTAAAGGTAATGTCATCTGAACATTTTGATATCTTATTTGCATTTTTCTGAGTTCATATGAATTAGTTATGAATTTTCAAAGTTTTGGTCAAACGGTCAAAGGGCATTCGAGGGACCTTGATGGAAAAAGTAAGGGCAAAACCCGTGGGTAGGAACCAACTAGGGGTAAAAATGCAATTGTCCCTTATGTTTATGTCTGTTGTGAGCTTGCAAGTACATTCAATGTACTAACCTGGCATGTCATGCCAGATTTCAGGAAAGTCTCGTTGGAAAGGAGTGCTGTCCGAGTCTAGATCGTGTCCACATCGGTGTCCCTGTGCTATGGAGTTCCGCTACGACGTTGTTCCGCTGCCTCGTAGTTGTTATGATCGAGGCCCTTTATGTTCACTAAATAATGTACATATTGTTCAGCCGCACCGTGTGTGCCGCTTGGCCTCGCTGTCTGTTGTAATCTGAACTTTGATCCGCTAGCATCAATAAAGCGGTTGTTTTCTGTACCAAGATGTTGTGTGTTGCCAGAAGACATGGTCTCTGGGCTGGCAATGCATGCTAAACCGGTTGCTCTGAGCCGGGGTGCCACAACGCTTGGTATCAGAGCCACGCTGACTGTAGGCCACGCTGACTGTAGGCCACGCTAGACTACGACATGATAACTGGACATTAGATATGAGTTTAAGTTGAGTGCCGGTAGCATTTGTTGCTGGTTGTTGCATTGCGTACACTTATTTTATTTTTATGCTAACCTACTAATGGTTGTGAGTGTAGATGGCTCCTGTGCCGTATCCGTGCCAGTTGCAGCTGATGCCGTTCACATCGCCGCATCTCCTTCGTAATGTGTGGCGTCGGTTGTACCCCCTCGGTGACGATCCAGTCTATCGTGTGTACCAGGAGCGTCTAGCTGACTCAGTGCATGAGTATCACGCAATGGTTACTCTGTGCACCAGTTCCGATTCCAGCACTTACACTCGTACTTCTCGGAGCGGTTACGCTTCTACCGCTTCTCAGGCTGTCCAGTTTTCTGCATTTGAGGTCCTTGTCAAGCTTCGTTACAACGAGGTCCGGATGCAGAACCACCCAGGTTTCTACTACTATACTTCTCTGCACGACAATGGTCGTGTCCATTTCCCTATCATTGATCCAGAGTCCGATAGTGTTGCTAGCTAGCCATCTTGATCGTTATATCACCGCTAGCTATCTTATGATCCACGAGCTGGCTCGAGAGCTGACTCGTGCCCGTACTGCTTTAGCCTCTGCTTTAGTCTCTACTAGATGTGCCACTACTCCATCCTCCCTGGGATTTACTCCTTATATCCAGCCAGTCCTAGTTCCCCTGTTTCACCGGTTACTCCTTCGAGTAGCTCGGGCGCCGCGACCATGAATCCTCTCAGTGCCCCTGCTGAGTGGGTTTCACTTCTCACTACTACTGTAGCCCCGATGCTTCACCCTACACCTGCCCCTGAGGGAGAGCCCTCTAGGCAGCGTCGTCGTGTTACCTTTAACCCGGAGGTCTTAGTTAACCTCGTCAGTTCAGGATCCGAGTCCGCTTCAGGAGAGGACCCCGCAGCACCAGCAGAGCAGTAGAGCTTTTGAGTATTCGCAGTCGTCACGATGGTGTACGAGTGTAGTCATACGAGTCATCAGGTTTCGTTTCATGTATGAGAGTAGTTGAACCTGGCATGTTATTTATCTTTCATGTATGAGTCTATGTATAATTATGTTGGAACTCTATTTTATTCGCCATATTTTCTTTGTCATTTCGGTTTTTCTCAGGCTTTTGTTGCTGGCTTTTCCCCAATTCATTTTGAATGTTTCTCATCTCGGTTGCGTTGTCTTGGAAAAAATACACAATAGGATGCCGCGGGGAGGAAGAAGTAGCAACGTTCACGAGGATACTCCTGTTCGTCGTTCCGCACAACAGGCAGGACACTCCCCCGAGCCGTACGTTCCACCACCGCCTCCACCGCCCTCCACCGAGTAAATTCTGCGTATGTTTGAGGAAAGATGGAATAATGATGTGATTGAAATTTTAAGAAGTGTGCAAGCTATGGTTGGGCAGAATGGAAATTAGAACGGTCATCACTCCAAGCTGTCAGATTTTCAAAGGACCAAGCCTCCCAGTTTCAGTCAGGCTATTAACCCCTTGGATGCAGACGATTGGTTGCGAACCATTGAGAGGAAACTTGAGATTGCTCGTAATGAAGAAGATGATAAAGTTCCATTTGCAACTCATTATCTTGAAGGCGCTGCTGCCATATGGTGGAAAAATATAAAAGCCATGTGGCCTACTGATGAAGAAATCACCTGGTCAAAATGCAAGGATTAGTCTCGGAAATATCATATCCCTACTGGAATTATGAAGACTAAGCAGCGTGAATTTCTTGCGCTCCTCCAAGGAAATCAGTCTGTGGGTGAATATTTGCAAAAATTCAATCATCTGTCACGTTACTCCCTTCATGACGTGGCCACAGAAGAAAGAAAGATTGACAAATTTCTTGGTGGATTAAACCCGCAACTCCGGTGTACTCTCAGTATGTTTGATTTCCCAGATTTCCAAACTCTAGGGAACAAGGCTTTCATTGCTGAAAGGGAGCACAAGCTTGTATTGGATAATAGGCCGGCTAACAACGACCACAAGCGCAAGTTTGAGCCAAAGAAGGATGGGCAACCCGTGCAAAAGGCTCGTACATGCCAGCAGACTCAGGTGGAATACAAGCCCAATTGGCAACGGAATGTTAACAAGACCACCACTCAAGTTAAGAATGTCGTGACCAACCCAGTGCATAAGGAGCGCCAGTGCAACAATTCTTGCTTTAGTTGTGGGCAAACCGGACATTATGCCAAGCAGTGTCCCAAGAACAGCAAGGCGAATGCTCTATTCAGGCCACAAGTCAACTTTATGGAATCATGCCCGACCCAGCAAAACATCACTGGGCACGTTCATCACGTCTCTGCTGATGAAGCCCAAGAGAACCCCGAAGTCGTCATTGGTATGTTTTCTGTTAATAACATACCTGCAGTAATTTTATTTGACTCTCGGGCTTCCCACTCTTTTATTTCTCGGAGTTTTGTTGCCCAAAACAAATTTCCTTGTTCGCTTTTGGGCAAGAATATGCTGGTATAAACCCTGGGATCCTTAATCAAGAGCAATCTTGTCTGCCGTAATCTGGAAATCAATATCAACGGAGTCTGCTTTCCAACTTCTTTGATAATTATTGAGTCTGCTAAGCTGGATGTTATCTTGGGTATGAATTGGCTGACTCAATATCAAGTATGCATAAATTGCGCGACCCGAGAAGTCACTTTGACCAGTCAGAAGGGGTAGACTACCAAATTCTATGCTCGCAGAAGCATGGCCAAGAAAGAAATGGCCTTCACCACTCTGGCTGAATTGGAATTAATTCCGGTGGTCAGTGAGTTTCTTGATGTATTTCCAGAAGAGCTGCCAGGCATGCCACCAGATCGAGAGCTTGAGTTCACAATAGATCTTGTGCCCGGAACCACACCATTATACAAGAAGTATTATTGGATTCCCTCATTGGAATTAGTGGAGCTAAAGAAACAACTTGATGAAATGCTCCAGAAATGATATATCTGTCCCAGCTCTTCACCATGGGGATCACCTGCTATCTTCGTGGACAAAAAGGATGGCAGCCTCCGCATGTGTGTGGATTACCGTCAGCTGAATGATGTCACAATCAAAAACAAATATCCGCTGCCAAGGATTGATGACTTGTTTGATCAGCTAAGTGGGGCCACGGTATTCTCCAAGATTGATTTACGGACAGGATATCATCAGCTCAAGATTAAAAAGGAAGATATTCCTAAGACCGCATTCACCACTCGATACGGTCTTTATGAATATACAGTTATGTCCTTTGGTCTCACCAACGCCCCTGCCTTCTTCATGCATATGATGAACAAAGTATTCATGGACTTCCTCGATAAGTTCGTGGTAGTCTTCATCGATGACATACTTATTTACTCAAGAAGTGAAGAAGATCCCAAAGAACACTTCTGAGCAGTGTTACAACGACTTCGCGACCATCAGCTATACGCCAAATTCAGTAAATGCGAATTTTGGCTCAAGCAGGTTGGATTTCTTGGACATATGCTATCCGCCGAAGGTATAACCATGGACCCAAGCAAAGTAAAGGATGTGCTCGATTGGTTGCCACCCACAACCATATCACAGATTCAGAGTTTTCTTGGATTAGCCGGTTACTACCGTCGTTTCATTGAAGGGTTTTCCAAGATTGCTAAACCCATGACAGAACTGCTCAAAAAGGATAAGAAGTTTGAATGGACTGAGGACTGTGAGAAAAGTTTCAATGAGCTAAAGATACGGCTGACGACTGCACCTGTGTTGACTCTTCCTGATATCTACCACAGTTTTGATGTGTACTGTGACGCCTCCAGACAAGAACTTGGATGCATACTTATGTAAGACCGCAAGGTAGTAGCCTATGCATCACGACAGCTATGACCCCACGAGGGAAATTATCCTACTCATGATCTGGCATTGGCCGCGGTGGTTCATGCTCTAAAAATTTAGAGACACTGTCTCATCGGGAAGAGGTGCCATTTTTTTACCGATCACAAAAGTCTCAAGTATATATTTACTCAGCCAGATTTAAATCTCCGTCAACGAAGATGGCTTGAGTTAGTCAAGGATTATGACCTTGGAATAAATTACCACCTGGGTAAGGCCAACGTGGTTGCCGATGCACTCAGTGGAAAGCCTGTCAGCCTAAATGTCATATTGAAATCCTTGCCTCCTAAACTTCAAGAGGAGATTGCTCAGCTCAACCTAGTCATAGTTGATGCCGGCCTTGGTAATATTTTGGAAGTTGCCCCCACACTTGAGGAAGAGATCCGCAAGGCCCAGCCAGCTGACACCGTCCTGCAGAAACGTGCCAAGAATATGGTAGCAGGACAGACTTCAGATTTCTCGAAGGATCAATTTGGTACCCTCCGCTTCCGTGGAAGGATTTGCGTACCCAATCAAACGGAGTTAAGGCAAAAATCCTGTCAGAAGCACACGAATCTTCGTATTCCATTCACCCTGGAGGTACGAAAATGTATGAAGACCTTCGACAAATATTCTGGTGGGATGGAATGAAGAAAGACATTGCCTATTTTGTGGCCTGTTGCGACATATGCAACAAGGTGAAGGCGGGGCATCAGAAGCCAGCCGGACTTCTCCAACCGTTGCTAGTTTCAAAATGGAAATGGGATGATGTCTGCATGGATTTCATCACAGGACTACCTAAGACTCAGCGAGGCAATGATGCAATCTGGGTCATAGTGGACACCTTAACTAAGGTTGCTCACTTTATCCTGATCAGAACCACATATCGAGCGGATCAACTTGCTCAGCTGTATGTATCCAGAATAGTCAGTCTGCATGGAGTACCCCGAACGACCGAGGTTCACTTTTTACCTCCGCTTTTTGGTCACGTCTCCATCAAGCCTTGGGGACAACGCTGAAATACAATACAGCTTATCATCCTCAGACTGATGGACAGACAGAGCGGGTAAACCAAATACTCGAAGATATGTTGCGAGCCTGCACTTTGGCCCAAGGACCTAAATGGGAAGACTGCCTGCCGTATGCCGAGTTCTCTTACAACAATAGCTTCCAAACCAGTCTAAAGATGTCACCATATGAGGCTTTGTATGGCCGTAAGTGCCGCATTCCTTTAAATTGGTATCAAACTGGAGATAGCTGTATCTTTGGAACATATCTCATGATGGAAGCTGAGAAACAAGTTAATGAAATCAGAGACAGATTGCAATTGGCCAAATCCCGACAGAAGAGTTATTATGATGCAAAGCACCGACAGATCAGTTTTGAACCCGGAGAACACGTATACGTCCGAGTCACTCCTATGAAAGGAATCAAGAGATTCCAGACTCGTGGACAGTTGGCACCCAGATTTATTGGTCCATTTCCAGTTATGTCACGAGTGGGTACTGTTGCATATCAGTTGGAACTACCCCCTGAATTGTCGGACCCCCACAGTTGAGGCGATGCATATCGCTGCCTGAGAAAAAGACTGCTATGACTGAAATAGAGTTGGCAAAGGACTTAACCTATGAAGAGAGGCCGGTTAAAATTTTGGAGCAGATGGAAAGGGTCACTCGTAGCAAAGTAAAGAAGTTCTACAAGGTTCAGTGGGAGCATCACACAGAGTCAGAATCAACGTGGGAACGGGAAGAATTTCTTAAGGCACATTATCCAAAATGGTTTTCCCAAGCAACCGAATCTCGAGGACGAGATTCATTCTAAGTGGGGGAGGTTTGTGACAGCCTGGTTTTTGCCCTCTTTTCTTTGCCTATTTTCACTTGGTCTGAATTTGAAATTTGGAGTTTTGAATCTTTTCATATGGACTTAAACACTTGGGTACCCCTTGGCTTTCACCCAAGTGTCCCATTTCCCTCTCTAACCATCATTCCCACTCAGGTTCACCTTAAAATAATAATTGGAATATTTTTCTTAAATGAAAAATATTAATTTCCCTCTCTTAAACCCTAGCTAGCTCAATGTGCCCCAAAGCAACCCCAATTTTTCTTGCCCACAAAAATCTGAGAAAATTCCCAAATATTCTTTGAACCCTAGGGCATCTTCCTGAGCAAAAATATTGCATAACTTTTTGGAATATTTTTGCTACGGAAAATATTTTCTGTTCTGGACAGAAATGGTGGTTTCTACAGCAACTATCGTTTTACTTGCTCCATTGCGGCTGATTTTTCTTGTGCATCATCACCTTAGTAGATGATTGCTAACCTCCAAAGCCCAGACCTCAACTCCCCGCCGTTACCACAATAAGCTCTCAAAGTTACTGATCAGAAACTTACTAGGCAGTTGAAATCTATCCTACTGCATCTGGGTCCACACCAAAGCGTGGTAATCTTCAAAACTACCACGAACAACAAGCCAGACATGAAATTTGGACTTAGGTCAGCCTGAGGGCAGAGTTCACGCGGTGACCACGCGTGTACATGATGCCAACCTGCGTGTCGACGCGCTCTGAGTTGCGCCCGAGCCTCTGTTGCTCGCGTGCTCGCTTCCCTGACTGCCTAGCCTTGCCAAACTTCGCCACAATCTTCGTCCAAGCTCTCTTAACTCCCTCCTGGCACTCGCCGACGCCGGTGCTCGCCGCAGCGAGCACGGGCGCGGTCCGGCCAACGTAACAGTGTGGTGCGCACTGTGCTCGTCGTCACCCCAGTGCCCCTGTGCTCGTCCCCGTTCGCCCACAGTCCCCGCGTGAGATGCGTCGCCTTCTCCCCCTCTCACTGACTCCATTCATCGCCGGGCGCCGTGTCCTGGTGTCCACCGGCGGAGCCCGAACCCCCCTCGACGCTCGGCTATAAATGGAGCCCTCCCCAGCCTCCTCGAGCACCATCCACGACTCCCACACACTCCACAACCTCATAGATAGCCGTAGCCCGGCCGGGCGGGCCGCGGGCCGCCGTCCCCAAGCTCGAGCTTGCCGGCGATCCCCTCTGGTCGTCTCCATAGCTCCGGCCCTTCCTAGGCCTGGTCCGCCCTTCCAGGGCCTCCGCCGCTCTCCGGTGGTGCTGTTCCGCCTGGTTGGAGCCCTTGGAGTCGCCTCTGTTTGCCATCGTCTTCGTCTCCGACGACCTCCGCTCTCTGCCTCCGCTAGAGAGGTTCATTCCGACACCGTCCGACCACCCCTAGCTACTCTACGGGTACGGGCAGGTGCGCCTCTGTCTCCTCTCTCGATCCCTCCCTCTCGTTTTGGCCAAGAAGCCCTCGCCGTCGGCGTGTGCTCCGGCGAAGCTGCGCCGTCCTCTATTTCTTTCCCCCTCTCCCCCTCACCTGACTAACGGGGCCCGCTAGTCAGCCACTCAGTACGCGCGCGAAGCGGTACGAGTGGTGGTGCCCCGAAGCTTTACGCCTTCGACGTCACCCCCCAGTCTGTTTTTAATTAAATTCAAATTTCATATTTTTTCAAAGAGCTTCAAACAACCAAAACTCTTTTACCATAAGTCCAAATGAATTGATTCTTTTTCCATTGTGTTCTTTGTAAAGAAATCTAGCAGCTCACCAAAAATGGGATTTTTCCCTGCTGTCTAGATTTTCTGGTGAATTTCAGAAGGGTTCTTGATGTTTTCTTTTTGTGTTTATAATTATTTTCAGAAGGTGAGGATTGTCTTGAGGATCACCACGAGGCTTGTGAACCTCATCTGCACTAAGACAAGCCACAACAACATTTTCATGGTGCCATTACAATATTTGTGATTTTCCTACTTGAATGAGTGATTTAATCCTTGCATTTAAATTACTATTATGTTATTTATATTCTGTTAGTTGCTTGTTAAAGTTAATAGGATTGATTTATTGAAAGTTTAAAGCTAACTAAGTTGGTAAAGAAACTAGAATTAATTTTTTCATGAAAGAGGAATATACTTATGGATATAAGTATTTATATGTAGTTATTTTCTTGCATGAGAAAAATGATAAATTTGCTAGAAAAAATTCTGTTTAAAGTAAGGATTAATCCTAACCAGAGAAGTGTCATGAGTTGTTGATGTTTATGCTTAGTGTGGAGATAGTTGACTCAGTCATTTCCGCTGATATGTGATGCATATGTTAGTGTTGCATTTCATGGCATATTAGGACACCAGTTATTTTCACTTTAAGTTGAACCTGATAATAACTCAACTTGAATATATCATTGACCGGGTCATGGTGCCACTGAATCGACTTTTTCCGAGTGCAACCACATGTGCCTTTATGGGGAGGCCTTTAGTCAGTCTGTTGTCATGCCTCTGGCCGGTGCCTCCAACGAGGGAAGGTTATGGGCATGCGGTACCCTGGCCCGGTAAGCAGACATAACCTTGTGTGCTTGTTGTTGAGATTTGTGGTATCGTGTCCCCGTGTGGGACAGTTTATGTTTTGGCCACGACGGTGGTCGTTGTGTCTTTGGTAGACACGGGGACACCCAGGACTAGCCCAGTGGGGAGTGAATCGGAGTGGCCGGGAGAGTGTCATGGCAATGGAGGGGTTTCGTCGGAATGCCATTGGTCCACCCGAATGGGAGTGCGAGGCCATGGGTTTCGTGGTGTGGGTACAGTGCGCTACCTCTGCAGAGTGTATTAATCTATCGATAACCGAGTCCACGGTTACGGACACGCTCAAAAGTAGGTCACACCATGGGTCAATGTTTAATAAATCTTGCACACTAAGTTATGAACTCTGCACTGTTGATGATGGCGGGAAGGTCATCTTGTTGTTTAAGGCCAAGTGTTGGTCGTGGTTGTGATCGCCGGAAGGATCACCGTTTAAGGCAAAATATTGGTCATGGTTGTGGTCGCCGGAAAGATCATGAGATATTCATAGTTAAGACTTTGAGTTTGGTACGTTTGTGATCCAAGAGCGATCACCGTTGGTAAGCCAGTCCGAGGGATTTTTCACAAGAGCATGATCACAACATGTTGGTTATATTGTTGCATTTTTAATAATTGGTTAATTATCATGATATTGTTTGTCATTATGTTTATGTCTGTTGTGAGCTTGCAAGTACATTCAATGTACTGACCTGGCGTGTCATGCCAGATTTCAGGAAAGTCCCGTTGGAAAGGAGTGTTGTCCGTGTCTAGATCGTGTCCACATCGGTGTCCATGTGCTATGGAGTTCCGCTACGGCGTTGTTCCGCTGCCGCGTAGTTGTTATGATCAAGGCCCGTTATGTTCACTAAATAATGTACATATTGTTCAGCCGCACCATGTGTGCCGCTTGGCCTCACTGCCTGTTGTAATCTAAACTTCGATCTGATAGCATCAATAAAGCGGTTGTTTTCTATACCAAGATGTTGTGTGTTGCCAGAAGACATGGTATCTGGGCTGGCAATGCATGGTAAACCGGTAGCTCTGAGCCGGGGTGCCACATTTATATTGAACGGTTGAGCTGTCAGTTTGTGCAGTTCTAAAGAAAGCGTCGTGGCGGAATCTACGTGTGAAGCGGAGTACATAGCTGCTTCGGAAGCAGCAAATGAAGGAGTCTGGATGAAGGAGTTCATATCCGATCTAGGTGTCATACCTAGTGCATCGGGTCCAATGAAAATCTTTTGTGACAATACTGGTGCAATTGCCTTGGCAAAGGAATCCAGATTTCACAAGAGGACCAAACACATCAAAAGACGCTTCAATTCCATCCGGGATCAACTCTAGGTGGGAGACATAGAGATTTGCAAGATACATACGGATCTGAATGTTGCAGACCCGTTGACTAAGTCTCTTCCACGAGCAAAACCTAATCAGCACCAAGACTCCATGGGTTTTAGAATCATTACTGTGTAATCTAGATTATTGACTCTAGTGCAAGTGGGAGACTGAAGGAAATATGCCCTAGAGGCAATAATAAAGTTATTATTTATTTCCTCATATCATGATAAATGTTTATTATTCATGCTAGAATTGTATTAGCCGGAAACATAATACATGTGTGAATAAATAGACAAACTCAGTGTCACTAGTATGCCTCTACTTGACTAGCTCGTTGATCAAAGATGGTTGAGTTTCCTAGCCATAGACATGAGTTGTCATTTGATTAACGAGATCACATCATTAGGAGAATGATGTGATTGACTGGACCCATTCCGTTAGCTTAGCACTTGATCGTTTAGTATGTTGCTATTGCTTTCTTCATGACTTATACATGTTCCTATGACTATGAGATTATGCAACTCCCATTTACTGGAGGAACACTTTGTGTGCTACCAAACGTCACAACGTAACTGGGTGATCATAAAGGTGCTCTACAGGTGTCTCCGAAGGTACTTGTTGAGTTAGCGTATTTCAACATTAGGATTTGTCACTCCGATTGTCGGAGAGGTATCTCCGGGCCCTCTCGGTAATGCACATCACTATAAGCCTTACAACTCAATGATTACAACTCGATACTAGAACATAGTATGACTCTATATGAATGCCTCCGGCGGTGTACCGGGATATGCAATGAATCAAGAGTGACATGTATGAAAGAATTATGAACGGTGGCTTTGCCACAAATACTATGTCAACTACATGATCATGCTAAGCAATATGACAATGATGAATGTGTCATGATAAACGGTATGGTGGAAAGTTGCATGGCATTATATCTTGGAATGGCTATGGAAATGCCATAATAGGTAGGTATGGTGGCTGTTTTGAGGAAGATATAAGGAGGCTTATGTGTGAAAGAGCGTATCATATCACGGGGTTTGGATGCACCGGCGAAGTTTGCACCAACTCTCAATGTGAGAAAGAGCAATGCATGGTACCGAAGAGGCTAGCAATGATGGAAGGGTGAGAGTGCGTATAATCCATGGACTCAACATTAGTCATAAAGAACTCACATACTTATTGCAAAAATCTACAAGCCATCAAAAACCAAGCACTATGCGCATGCTCCTAGGGGGATAGATTGGTAGGAAAAGACCATCGCTCGTCCCCGACCGCCACTCGTAAGGACGACAATCAAAGAACACTTCATGTTTCAAATTTGCTACATAACGTTTACCATACGTGCATGCTATGGGACTTGCAAACTTCAACACAAGCATTTCTCAAATTCACAACAACTCAACTAGCACGACTTTGATATTATCACCTCCATATCTCAAAACAATTATCAAGAATCAAACTTCTCTTAGTATTCAACGCACTCAAAAGAAAGTTTTACAAATCTTGAATACCAAGTATATTAAAATTATTAAGCAAATTACCATGCTATTTAAGACTCTCAAAATAATCCAAGTGAAGCATGAGAGATCAATAGTTTCTATAAAACAAATCCACCACCATGCTCTAAAAGATATAAGTGAAGCACTAGAGCAAAACTATATAGCTCAAAAGATATAAGTGAAGCACATAGAGTATTCTAACAAATTCCAAATCATGTATGGCTCTCTCAAAAGTTGTGTACATCAAGGATGATTGTGGTAAACTAAAAAGCAAAGACTCAAGTCATACAAGACGCTCCAAGCAAAACACATATCAAGAGGTGAATAAAAATATAGCTCCAAGTAAAGTTACCATGGAAGTAGATGAAAGAGGGGATGCCTTTCGGGGCATCCCCAAGCTTTGACTTTTTGGTGTCCTTAGATTATCTTGGGGGTACCATGGGCATCCCCAAGCTTAGGCTCTTGCCACTCCTTGTTCCATAATCCATCAAAAGATTTCACCCAAAACTTGAAAACTTCACAACACAAAACTCAACAGAAATCTCGTGAGCTCCGTTAACGAAAGAAAACAAAAGACCACTTCAAGGTACTGTAATGAACTAATTATTTATTTATATTGGTGTTAAACCTACTGTATTCCAACTTCTCTATGGTTTATAAACTATTTTACTAGCCATAGATTCATCAAAATAAGCAAGCAACACACGAAAAACAGAATCTGTCAAAAACAGAACAGTCTGTAGTAATCTGTAACTAACGCAAACTTCTGGAACTCCAAAATATCAGCCAAAATAGGACGACCTAGGAAATTTGTTTATTGATCAGCATAAATTGGAATCACTATTTTATCATGTTCTAGTGATTTTTAACAATTGTTTTCGTGAACAGAAAGTTTCTGGAAATTACAGCAAGATCAAATAACTATCATCCAGGAAGATCCTATAGGTTTAACTTGGAACAAACACTAATTAAAACATAAAAACACATCTAACCAGAGGCTAGATCAAAGATTTAATCCTAAACAGAAGCAAAAGCAAAATAACTAAAAATAAAATTGGGTTGCCTCCCAACAAGCGCTATCGTTTAACGCCCCTAGCTAGGCATAAAAGCAAGGATAGATCTAGGTATTGCCATCTTTGGTAGGCAATTCTTCAATTAGGCATCTACCTTCATTAGAAATTTCTTTCTGGTAATTATCAAAGTTTTAGGCACAAGATCGAAAAATTCATTCATAGCAAATAGTTCCTTAATGATAGCAAAGAAATCAGGATGAATACTTATAGATTTAAGATCTGCAGTTTCCTTACTAAAGGATTCACCCTTACTTTTAGGAACATACATAAGCTTAGTAATTTTAGCAGGTGGACTTGGAGTGTTCTTTACGGAAGAAAAGGTGGTTCCCAAGTTGGTAATGATACCCTCAAGTTTATTGATTCTAGTGGAATCTTGATTTATTCTTTCATTAACTATGGGTTCCTTCTCCTTAATATTTTTCAAAGTTACTCCTACCTTAGATCCATATTGGGTAATTTGATTGTGGATCTTTTTATCTAGATTTTCAATTAATTCAATGGTAGCCACTTTATTTTCAATAATTTCAAGTCTTTGAATCACATGCTCCAAAGTTAACATAGTTCCATTAACCAAAAGAGGTGGTGAGCCAGATAAATCTAACATAGCATTATAAGAGTCAAAAGTGTGGCTACCCAAGAAATTCCCTCCGGTAATGGTATCAAGGATATATCTATACCAAGGGTTAGCACCTACATAAAAATTGCGGAGAAGAACTGAAGTAGATTGCTTCCTGGTAGATCTATTTTGAGCATTGCAAATTATATACCAAGCGTCTTTTAGATTTTCTACCTCCCTTTGCTTAAAATTTAGAACTTCATTATCGTGAGATAACGGAGAAGATATAAGGCTAGCCATAACAACAAGCAAGCGAGAAAAAGGCAAACGGAAAAGAGAGGGCGAATAAAACGGCAAGGGTGAAGTGGGGGAGAGGAAAACGAGAGGAAAATGGCGAATAATGTAATGCGAGAGATAAGGGATTGTGATGGGTACTTGGTATGTTGACTTTTGCATAGACTCCCCGGCAACGGTGCCAGAAATTCTTCTTGCTACCTCTTGAGCACTGCGTTGGATTTCCTTTAAGAGGAAAGGATGATGCAGCAAAGTAACATAAGTGTTTCCCTCATTTTTTGAGAACCAAGGTATCAATCCAGTAGGAGGCTACGCGCGAGTCCCTCGTACCTACACAAAGCAAATAACTCCTCGCAACCAACGCGAATAGGGGTTGTTAATCCCTTCACAGTCACTTACGAGAGTGAGATCTGATAGATATGATAGATAATATTTTTGGTATTTTTTTGATAAATATGCAAAGTAAAATAAAAGCAAAGTAAAAAAAGCAAAGCAATATTAAAGTGATGGAAGATTAATATGATGAAGATAGACCCGGGGGCCATAGATTTCACTAGTGGCTTCTCTCAAGAGCATAAGTATTTTATGGTGGGTGAACGAATTACTGTTGAGCAATTGACAGAATTGAGCATAGTGATGAGAATATCTAGGTATGATCATGTATATAGGCATCACGTACGAGACAAGTAGACCGACTCCTGCCTGCATCTACTACTATTACTCCACTCATCGACCGCTATCCAGCATGCATCTAGAGTATTAAGTTCAAGAAATAGAGTAACGCCTTAAGCAAGATGACATGATGTAGAGGGATAAATTCATGCAATATGATAAAAACTCCATCTTGTTATCCTCGATGGCAACAATACAATACGTGCCTTGCTGCCCCTACTGTCACTGGGAAAGGACACCGCAAGATTGAACCCAAAGCTAAGCACTTCTCCCATTGCAAGAAAAACCAATCTAGTAGGCCAAACCAAACTGATAATTCGAAGAGACTTGCAAAGATAACCAATCATACATAAAATAATTCAGAGATGATTCAAATATTGTTCATAGATAATCTTGATCATAAACTCACAATTCATCGGTCTCAACAAACACACCGTTAAAAGAAGATTACGTCGAATAGATCTCCACGAGAGAGGGGAAGAACATTGTATTGAGATCCAAAAAGAGAGAAGAAGCCATCTAGCTACTAACTATGGACCCAAAGGTCTGAGGTAAACTACTCACACTTCATCGGAGGGGCTATGGTGATGATGTAGAAGCCCTCCGTGGTGGATGCCCCCTCCGGCGGAGCTCCGGAACAGGCCCCAAGATGGGATCTCGTGGGTACAGAAGGTTGCGGCGGTGGAATTAGGTTTTTGGCTCCGTATCTGGTCGTTCGGGGGTACGTAGGTATATATAGAAGGAAGAAGTACGTCGGTGGAGCTCCGTGGGCCCCACGAGGGTGGGGGGCACGCCCCCCTACCCTGTGCCCACCTCCTGGCTTTCTTGACGTAGGGTCCAAGTCTCCTGGATCATATTCGGTGAGAAAATCACGTTCCCGAAGGTTTCATTCCGTTTGGACTCCGTTTGATATTCTGTTTCTTTGAAACTCTGAAATAGGCAAAAAAACAGCAATTTTGGGCTGGGCCTCCGGTTAATAGGTTAGTCCCAAAAATAATATAAAAGTGGAAAATAAAGCCCAATATAGTCCAAAACAGTAGATAATATAGCATGGAGCAATAAAAAATTATAGATACATTGGAGACGTATCAACGTACGACTACATCAACCGCGTTGTGCTAACGCTTCCGCTTTCGGTCTACGAGGGTATGTGGACAACACTCTCCCCTCTTGTTTCTATGCATCACCATGATCTTGCGTGTGCGTAGGAGTTTTTTCGAAATTACTACGTTCCCCAACAGGGTGTTCCGACGGATGTCGCCGAGCACAAGCTACATGTCAGACCGGATGCAAAGCCGGTCAAGCAACCCCTCCGCCCCTGTTAGAAGAGAAGAGAAGAATTGTTGGTGAAGAGATCACCTAGCTTCTGGCAGCCAGCTTCATCATGGAAGTGTTCTACCCGGACTGGCTTACCAACCCAATCCTCGTGTTGAAGAAGAACAACAAGTGGTGCATGTGTATTGACTACACTAGCCTCAACAAAGCCTGCCCCAAGGACCCTTTTGCCTTGCCTCGGATAGACCAAGTGATTGACTCCACAGCTGGATGCGACCTGTTGTCTTTCTTGGATGCTTACTCTGGTTACCACTAGATCAAGCTGAACCTGGCCGATCGGCTAAAGACCGCTTTCATCCACCATTCGGAGCCTTCTGCTACCTGACCATGACGTTCGGCTTGAGAAATGCTGGCGCCACGTTTCAGCATTTCATGCAGAAGTACCTCCTCAAGCAACTCGGCAGAAATGCCCACGTCTATGTAGACGATATTGTGGTGAAGACGGAGAAACGCGGCACCCTTCTGGAGGATCTCAAGGAGACCTTTGACAATTTACACCGTTTTCAAATCAATCTCAACCTAGAGAAATGTGTCTTCGGAGTACCAGCCGGCCAGCTCCTTCGTTTCCTTGTCTCTGAACGCGACATCGAGTGCAACCCCGTGAAGATAAAGTCCATTGAGCGGATGCAGAGACCCACCTGGCTGCGGGACGTCCAGAAGTTCACCGGGTGCTTGGCATCACTCAGCCGGTTCATCAGTCGGCTGGGTGAAAAGGCTCTCTCGTTGTACCAGCTAATGAAGAAGACCACTTGCTTCGAGTGGAATGACAAGGCGGACGAGGCTTTTCTTCAGCTCAAGAAGTTGCTGACCATGCCGCTTGTCCTGGTCGCTCCGGCTGCTAAGGAACCCATGTTCCTCTACATCGCTGCTACCAGCCGGGTGGTCAGCACCGTGATCATGGTTGAGCGCCCAGAAGATGGCAAGGCACAACCGGTCCAGAGGCCCATCTACTACATGAGGGAGGTGTTGTAGGCCTCCATGCAGAACTACCCCCACTACCAGAAGATGTGCTATGGCGTGTACTTTGCTGCCAGGAAGCTCAAGCAGTACTTCCATGAGCACTCCATCACGGTCGTCTGCACCGGCCCACTTGCCGAGATCATAGGCAACACAGATGCATCAGGTTGGGAGGCAAAGTGGGCCATCGAGCTAGCTCCCCACACCATCCTCTACTAGCCCCGCACCACCATCAAGTCCCAAGTGCTGGCCAACTTCCTAGTCAACTGGGCTGAGACCCAGTACTTGACGCCAGCGCCGGATTCCACCCATTGGCAGATGCACTTCCACGGCTCGAAGATGCGCACCGGTTTGGGAGCCGGCATCGTACTCACCTCTCCCAAAGGCGACAAGCACAAGTACACACTGCAGATTCACTTTGCCGCTTCCAGCAACGTGGTCGAGTACGAGGCGCTCGTCCATGGACTCCGGCTGGCCAAGGAGATTGGCATCCGCGGAGTGCTGTGTTACAGCGACTCGGACTTGGTGGTCCAGCAGTCATCAGGCGACTGGGCCGCCAAGGATGCAAACATGGCAAGCTAACACTTCCTCGTCCAGCAAATCGGCTGGCACTTTGACGGGTGCGAGTTCCTTCACGTGCCACGGGCCGACAATGAGCAAGCCGACACCCTGGCCCGGATCGGCTCCACTCGGCAAGCCATACCATCTGACGTATCTCTCAAGTGCCCGCGCAAGCCGTCTATCAAGCCTTCGCTGAAATCATAGTCCATCTTCATGTCGGCTACCCCTAGAGCAGTCGGATCTGGCTTGGGGACTGCAGCAGTCGGCCCGCGGACTTCGGCAAGCGGCCCGGGGGCTGCAGCACTTGAACCCGGCCCCAGGACTTCACAACCTGTCGTGGGTTTGTCACGGCAGATGTCCTAGTCAAAGGACTTAGTCGTGGAGCCATCGCAACGGGTTAACTCGAAGGGGTTAAAGCAGACACAGAGAGTTATACTAGTTCGGCCCCTTCGATGAAGGTAAAAGCCTACGTCTAGTTTGTGATGGGATTGATGAAGTCTCGATGACTAGGGAGCAAACAAGCTTCGCCTAGGCCTCGAGTTGTGGTTGTCTGTCTTTGAACCGCTATCGGGTCGTCCCCTTATATACACGGGTGACGCCCGTCAGTTCACAGAGTCCCAATCTCCGGTTTATACTCGTACCCGGGTTGGTCTCTCCCTTTTCCTATCTTATAGTACAAGTTTATACAAGCCGGTTTACGGCTACAGATACTAAACTGACTATGGCCTTGGGCGTTTACAAGCTTATTGGGCTTTAACATCCTGGAACTACTGTTGAAGTTAACCCGGCCCAGGTAGGCCGGTTTACGCCCAGTAGTAATATCCCCAACATTAGGCCGCAGATTGATTTGAATGAGTTCATGTCAATCCTTAGCAGAAATCTTCATATTCAGCATCTTCCCATAATCGCTAAACCGCCATGTCGTCATCTTCTTTAGTTGCTGTAAACCGGCATGACGTCAACATGAAGCTGGGTTTTATGATACCTTCTTTGTTTAACAGATCCGCAATAATCGAGGCGACAGCTCCGCTTCCGAAATCTGTGGCTCCTGGATTCGCGCGCCTGACACATGTTTTTTGCCTCATAAATAGGGCCGAAGGGTCATTTCCTTTTCTCCCCTTCATCCCTTTCCTCTTCGTCTTCTTCGCGTCGCCAACTCCAGAGCTCCGCCGCCGTCGCTGACCTCCGCGTCATCTTGGGCCGCTGCATCAACCTGACCGTACCAGAAAACTGCGGCATCCTTCCGCATCTCTCCGAGCTCCGGTAAGATCTCCGCCTTCTCAACTTAGATCTGCTTTTAGGGTTTACTGTGTTCCTTGTGTTCTTCGTGTTCTTCGTCCGCCTCAAGCTTCGATTGAGATGTATCTTCAGATGATTCCGTAACCTTTGCTCCGTATAGCGGTAGTTTTCAGCATCTGTTTTTACTGCGATATCCCTGGACCGTAGATCTGATCCATAGCTTTACCTTACCGTTCTTGCGCAGATTCTTTTAAATCATGAATATTTACCCCTTTATGAATTCGCCCTAGATCCAATGCCATAATAGGATTATGTGAAACCTGTTTCTGCACACTTGTTCATTTGTAATTCCCACTGCTTCACGGTTTTAGATCCAGCGGTTTAACTTTGTGGAAGAGAATCACCAAATCAGTACATACCATTAGTCCCCTTGTTGAACCGCCAGTCATCCCTTGATGAATCGTACCGCTTTACAAATGTCGGTTTATAATTGACTTCTCCGGTTTAACATTAATAATATCAACATGCAATCTGTGCTCAACATAGTCTTGAACCGGAATCATTTCGTTGTGTAGATTTCCTCATGGCTAAACAAGTGTACGAGTGCAACTGGGCTCCTTCTCGGGTCATGGAAACGCAACTGAACAACCTGGTCCTTACCGGCACTTTAAGCAGCAGAAAAACTATCCACTGGAGGTTCCCAGGCAAAGAGTGTCCCCCTACACCTCGAGACGGAGAAGTTGTAGTTTTTGCAGACCATCTAGCCCGCGGTTTTAATCCGCCCGGTTCAAAATTTTACCGTGATGTCTTGGCTAACTTCCAACTCCATCCACAAGATATCGGCCCCAATTCTGTGACTAATATATGTCATTTCCAAGTACTCTACGAGGTGTTCTTTCAAGAGGAACCCACAGTTGAGTTGTTCGAGGACTGTTTTCACTTAAACCGCCGTACAGAATTTCCTGACGGTTCCAACATGGAACTGGGCGGCGTGACAATCCAAAAGAGAAAAGAGGTCACTTATTCTCATGCGAAATTGCATAGTCATCCTCAAGAGTGGAATAACACCTGGTTTTATTGTAAAGACACCTCCCCGGAAAATGAGAATATCTTGCCCGGTTTTCGTCCAGAACGGCTCAGCAACACACATCCCTTTCCTCAGCGGCTAACTGGAAAAGAGAGGATGAAGTATGCTCCTCAACTGTCCAAGCTTCGAGCCTTTATGGCCAACGGTTTAACAGGAGTCGATCTTGCTCGTTGCTGGATATCTTGGAGTATACTGCCCCTCAGTCAACGCTCCGGTTTAATGTGTGAGTATACAGGCAGCGTTGATGATCCGTTGCATCATGTAAACATCCAGCTTACTGATGAAGAGGTCACAGAAGCTGTAAAGAAAATTCTGAATGAACCGGAACGCGTCTGTGCCCGAACCAGCCTTCTGCCTTTCTGCGCCATCAACAAACCGCCAGCGGTAAATATGAATTCCCTTTTCACTAAGTCTGATACTATTGCACTTGCTTATTACTGATATCAATATCCGTTGGTGCAGGGTGACGATCCGTTTTGGAGTAAAAAGCTCCCGCAAGAAAAAGCGGATAAACCGGAAAAAACCAACCCGGCCTAAGACAAGGGTCATCAAGAAGTCTGCTCATAAGAGGAAGACTACAGCCTCCTCTAATCCACCCGTTGATGATGATGTGGGTAATCTGGACCTTGAAGCAGAACTTGATTCTCTCGGTTTACTGTTTATGCAACTTATTGATGATACTATTTGTCAGGATGATGCCGAAGCTAGCCACGCTGACGATGCAGAGGTAATTACTCTTTCTTCTGATTTAAGCCTTCCACCTTCACACAAAATCCGTCAGGCAAACCGAAAAGTTAAATTTTCCCATCCTCTTGCTTACTTGGATCCCAACTTTCTTATGAAGACCCAACAGCATGAGGTGCGCCGTACAACTCGACACAGTGGCCAGGTAGTTACCTCCGCCGGTTTACCGAACAGTCCGGTTCGGAGACGTCGTTCAAAGGTATCTAATTTGCTTGTCAATATTTGTCCTAAAGCGGGCTATTTTCGTCAACCTCTTAATCCGTCTGACTGTGATTATCAGGTCACCTCGCGCTCATCTTCTGGCGAGTCAACTGGTACCCAGCTGCCTCCACTCAAAACCGTGCTTGGGTATGCTTTGCCCTTATCATAACGTTGCTGATTTTTGTAACCTTCAATATATATTGTCTTTAATTTTGCTGCTTCTTGTAGGGCCAAACCGAGGCCAAGCAAGAAAGCTCGCCAAGATAAGGCAGCTGAGGAAGATGCTGCTCCTGAACCGGATGCTACCCCAAATGTTGAAGTGATCATCCATGAAGATGTAGTTAATGACCCACCAGTAAGGGATGAAGAAGGTTCTGTTAACCCCTCCGGTCCTGCTGACCAGCCAGCCAGTCCTATCCAGATCGAGAAAACCACCAGCCCCTCCAAACTTGCCGATAAACTGACTGTACCAGTTCAAACCGGCGAGCCTAAGGATGATGAAGTCATAATTACTGGCATAGGTCGTACTGAACCGGGAAATCCCATCGCTTTAGCCAAGCATACTGCTAAAGAAGAATTTTCCGTCATGAGCAAAGGTAAATGGGATGTTGATCTGGCAACATACTCTGCTCTCAGTGCTCAAGACATTCATTCTGGTTATTTAAACCGGCTATATACTAGCCGTGACTATGAAGCCAATCTGGTAAAGATGATGAAGGAAAAGTTGGAGGTAATTTCCATGTATTTGTTCCTGTTTCTTGCCACTGTAGCCCCCAAGGGTCGGTTCAACTTTAGTATAATTGAATTGAGACTTTGAATCTTCATACAGTAGCATCCGAAATACCACCAGAGCAAATGGCCATTAGCCCCCAAGTGCCAAGTTGAATACTTGTATTTAGCTTGGGACTTTGATAATCAATTGATAGCTGTAGATCAAATAGGCATTAGCCCCCAAGTACAAAGCGCCTAACTTGTTATGTGGTTGGTACTTCCTTTGTTAAACCGTAGAACTGTCGGAATGCAGGCTGAGCTGATGGTCAAAGAGAACCAAATCGCCGACCTACAAGAAAATTTGAAGTCCCAACAAGCAGAAACTTCCAAGGCCAAGGAGGAATTAACCAGCGCTTTAGGCAGTATGGAGCAACTGAAGGAAGGTTTTAAGAAGGAACGGGCCACTGAAAAGGCCGTTTTAACCAAGAAAATTGAAGATGCAGAGGCTGCCCTTAAACCAGTAACTGATGAATTAAGCAGCGTAAAGCGACAAGTGTACGCAATGACTGCCGCCATCTTTGGTAAGCTTCCTGTGACTTTGTGTAATAATCGTGATTCTCTTATAAACAGCTCGGTTTGTAAACTGCTGATCGTATTGCAGGCACCCACATTAATCACTTGGGGTCGGATGTGCAGATGAAACTGAAAGCCGCCTACACTTTAGTCGAGCAGCTGTATACTGGTGCATAGCGGATTATCACAACTGCGTCACACAACAATCCAGCACCCACTTTGATCCAGGATACACTGAAGAGATTGTCCATGCCCCCTGCTCGGATTGATGAGCTAAAAAAGTCTGCTGCTCGAACCGGAGCCATTAATGCCTTAATCCGGGCCAAAGCATGGGTGCCCGATTTTGACCCTGTTGAAGCGGCTCAAGGCTATCCCAGCTTGAAGGAGGATGGCTCCGAATTCAGCGAAGAGGATTTAAGAAAGATAAACTGGGCGGTGCGCCCTCTGGCCTGCCAACTGGTAGAAGAAGCAGACTTGTCGCATTATCAAGCTCAGTATGATGACCAGAACAAACGAGTGGCTGCACCAATCCCTGAAGCGGAAAACCTGATTCCTCCAATCCGTAAGCACACTTACGCCCCTGATATTGAACCGTCTTCACTGATACATGAAGAGGTTGTCTTTCAAGCATTAATGGGGATCGACTGGACCACTGTTGACTTCCAGCCGCTGGGTAGGGAGGAGGAAACTGAAGCGGCGGAGGATGATCCAGAACAATCAAACCGGGGCGACACGCAGGCGTGAACCGAGGGCAGCTTTAACTAGCTTCCTTGTTATATCTTGTCAAGAAAAACAATTATCTTATTCGGGCCCCATGCTGCCTTGTAATAGGATAGACCGTACTTGTGCTTCGTGAGATGCCTTCGTGCATCAGTACTGAAAATTTCATTTGAGAAATCATCCTTGCCAACTTATATCTCCTGCAATCACAAAATTTTAAACTACTAGGGCGGTTGTACCGCCATTCGGTTTGTGAATCTTTATATAAATACGCAAGGAGACTTGCAAGTACGATCAAATTTTGTGATACGAAATACCTGCCATTTAATGGGCATGAAGTAGGCGTTTGAGCCAATCTTGAAACGGGGGTTTGATAGCCCTAAACCGTCATAGGAGAAAATAGCTCCTGTATGTAAAATGCCGGCTTACCGTGTAAACTGTGCTTTGATCATAATACCCTTGTCACTCCAAAAAGGATGTTTTATAGAAAAAATCAAACCGAGCAAATAAACTCCGGTTTAAAAAAGAGACCGTGTTCTGCCAAATTGGCTGTTTGAACCGGCACAAAAAACCGTTGGTTTAAAAAACGCAACAAAGATAAAATAGCAATTCCTTAAGAAAGGCTATTGAAGCAAAAGCAATGGCAACAACTTTTTGCAAAAGAAAGGCTTTACTGAGCTGGTCAGATGGGGTTACCATGGTCAGATGCAACCAAGCTCCCCAAAGGCGTAGCGATGGTGCCAGTCGGCCAGGTCCCCAAAAGACTCGTGGCATTACGCCGGCCAAGTGGCATGACATTAGTTCAGGTTCGAACAAGCCCCCAAGTGACTCTAAGGCATGTAGGCCGACCAAGAGGCGTGACCGGTTCAGACTTGACCGTGTCCCCAAGTGATCTGGTGGCTTTCGCCGATCAAGAGGCATTGCATCGGTTCGGACACGACCGAGCCCCCAAGTGATCTGGTGGCTTTCGCCGATCAAGAGGTATTGCATCGGTTCAGATATGACCGAGCCCCCAAGTGATCTGGTGGCTTTCGCCTATCAAAAGGCATTGCATCGGTTCAAATATGACCGAGCCCCCAAGTGATATTGATAAATTTTGCAAGGGGTAAACCGGAGATCGTTTTAAAACAACTCCATGTAACCACACATGATATAAAAGAACAGATACCCCGCTTTAGCTGAGGATCCGGTTTATTATAATATATACATTGTCATAATATGTACATAAGCAGAGCCCATGGCTCAAGTATAGTAAGGCCGAAGATGAGCTATGTTCCATGGTCTGTTGGTCTCCTGCTCCGATTTGCGTGAGTCTTTTCGCTCTCGAACATCGATCAGGTAGTATGACCCGTTGTGCAGATTTTTGCTGACCACGAAAGGCCCTTCCCAGGGTGGAGACAACTTATGCATCTCGGTTTGATCTTGAATAAGTCGAAGCACCAAATCTCCTTCTTGAAAGGTTCTGGTCCTGACCCGGCGACTGTGATAGCGACGAAGATCCTGTTGGTAGATCGCCGAGCGGGCAGCTGCTATGTCTCGCTCTTCATCCAGCCGGTCCAAAGCGTCCTGTCGAGCCGTCTCGTTGTCCGCTTCAACGTAAGCCGCAACACGGGGTGAATCGTGACGGATGTCACTAGGGAGAACTGCCTCTGCCCCATAAACCATGAAGAACGGCGTGTATCCAGTTGACCTGTTAGGCGTGGTGTTGATGCTCCATAACACAGAGGGCAATTCTTCGACCCAACAACCCGGCGTCCTTTGCAAAGGAACCATAAGCCGGGGTTTGATGCCTCTCAAGATCTCCTGATTAGCTCTTTCTCCTTGACCATTGGACTGTGGGTGCGCCACTGATGAAACATCAAGGCGGATGTGCTCTCGTTCGCAGAACTCCTTCATGGCACCTTTAGATAAATTGGTACCATTATCTGTGATGATACTATGTGGAAAGCCAAACCGGAAAATCACTTTTTTGATGAACTGAACCGCGGTGGCCACATCACACTTGCTAACGGGCTCTGCCTCTACCCACTTTGTAAATTTGTCAACCGCCACCAGGAGGTGGGTCTTTTTGTCCTTGGACCTTTTGAAAGGCCCAACCATATCCAGCCCCCAGGTTGCAAACGGCCAAGTAATTGGAATCATCCTCAATTCTTGAGCCGGAACATGAGCGCGTCTTGAGAATTTTTGGCAACCATCACAGCGTCTGACCAGATCCTCCGCATCAGCATGGGCAGTTAACCAATAGAAACCGTGAAGAAATGCTTTCGCCACTAAAGATTTTGAACCGGCGTGGTGACCACAATCCCCTTCGTGGATCTCACGCAAAATTTCTCGACCTTCCTCAGGAGATACACACCATTGAAACGCTCCTGTCACACTGCGATGATGCAACTCGCCATTTTCAATTATCATGGACTTGGACCGCCGTATTATTTGTCTGGCCAGAGTCTCGTCCTCTGGCAACTCGCCTCAGTTCATGTACGCCAGGTAAGCAAGCGTCCAATCCGGGATGACGTGTAGCGCCGCCACCAACTGAGCCTCCGGGTCAGGAACCGCCAAATCCGCTTCACCAGTTAGTTGAACCGATGGGTTGTACAGCACATCAAGGAACACATTAGGTGGTACCGGTTTATGCTGTGAACCCAGCCGGCTTAAGGCGTCCGCCGCCTCGTTCTTCCATCGGTCCACGTGGTCCACCTGATACCCCTTGAAATGACCTGCGACCACATCAACCTCACGACGATATGCAGCCATGAGTGGGTCTTTAGAATCCCAAGTGCCAGACACCTGTTGGGCCACCAGATCCGAGTCGCCGAAGCACTTAACCCGGCTTAAGTTCATCTCCTTAGCCATCCGGAGACCATGGAGCAAGGCTTCGTACTCTGCTGCATTGTTAGTACAAGGGAACATTAAATGGCGAACATAACAAAACTTATCACCTCGTGGGGAAGTTAATATGACTCCAGCCCCCGAGCCCTCCAATTGGCGTGACCCATCAAAATGAATGGTCCAATATGTGTGATCCGGCTTCTCTTCAGGGACTTGCAACTCCGTCCAATCATTGATGAAGTCAACAAGTGCCTGGGACTTTACCGCAGTGCAAGGCACGTATTTTAAACCGTGCGGTCCAAGCTCGATAGCCCACTTGGCAATCCGACCCGTTGCTTCTCGGTTTTGGATGATATCACCCAAAGGAGCAAAGCTGACCACTGTGATGGGATGCCCTTGGAAATACTGCTTCAACTTCCGGCTCGCCATAAAAACTCCATACACCAGCTTCTGCCAATGCGGATATCTTTGTTTGGATTCAATAAGCACCTTGCTGATATAGTAAACCGGACGCTGAATTGGGTACTCTTTGCCCGCCTCCTTCCGCTCCACCACAATAGCCACATTAACCGCGCGAGCATTAGCAGCAACATACAGCAGCAATGGTTCCCTATCAATGGGAGCGGCGACCACGGGCGGATTGGCCAACTGCCGCTTTAAGTCCTCCAATGCCTGATCAGCAGTAGAACTCCAGATGAACTGATCCGTCTTCTTCAACATTTGATACAAAGGGATCGCTTTCTCCCCGAGGCGGCTGATAAACCGACTCAGTGCAGCAATCCGACCTGCCAGACGTTGAACATCATTAAAACACTTCGGTTTAGCCAGAGAGGTGATAGCCGTGATCTTCTCCGGATTAGCCTCAATTCCCCTATTGGACACCAGAAAACCCAATAACTTGCCAGCTGGTACACCAAAGACACATTTGGCCGGATTGAGCATCATCTTGTATGTCCTGAGGTTATCAAAGGTCTCCTTCAAATCATCGACCAAAGTCTCCTTCTTCCTTGACTTAACCACAATATCATCCACATAAGCATGCACATTACGGCCAATCTGTTTGTGGAGACAATTTTGCACACACCGTTGATAAGTTGCCTGGGCACTTTTGAGCCCAAAAGGCATAGACACATAGCAGAAGGCTCCAAAGGGAGTTATGAGTGCCGTCTTCTCCTGGTCCTTAACTGCCATTTTAATCTGATGATAGCCGGAGTATGCATCCAAGAAACATAAGCGCTCACAACCCGCCGTAGCATCAATGATTTGATCAATACGGGGGAGGGCAAAAGGATCCGCAGGGCAGGCCTTATTAAGATCCGTATAATCCACACACATGCGCCAGGTGCCATTTTTTTAAGGACCAGCACCGGATTAGCAAGCCACTCGCGGTGGAAAACTTCAATGATGAAGCCAGCTGCTAAGAGCCTGGCCACCTCTTCTCCAATAGCTTTTCTTCTCTCCTCATTGAACCGGCAGAGGAACTGTTTCACCGGTTTGTATTTAGGATCCACATTAAGGGTGTGCTCAGCGAGTTGCCTCGGTACACCTGGCATGTCAGAAGGCTTCCATGCAAAGATGTCCCGATTCTCACGGATGAACTCGATGAGCGCGCCTTCCTATTTCGGATCCAGATTGGCACTGATGCTGAACTGCTTGGACGAATCGCCAGGCACGAAGTCAACAAGCTTGGTCTCAGCTGCCGATGTGAACTTCAGGGTCAGATCATGCTCTGTAGTAGGCTTCTTTAGAGGAGTCATATCCGTCGGATCAACATTGTCTTTATAGTACTTGAGCTCCTCGGTAGCACAAACCGATTCCGCGTATGCGGCGTCTCCTTCCTCACACTCCAAAGCGATCTTACGGCTTTCGTGAACCGTGATGGTCCCCTTATGACCCGGCATCTTGAGCTGTAGATACACATAGCAGGGCCGTGCCATGAACTTGGCATAGGCCGGCCGGCCAAACAGGGCATGGTATGGGCTTTGGATTTTCAGCACCTCGAACGTCAGTGTCTCTGATCGGGAATCGTGATCATCTCCGAAGGCCACTTCACATGCTATCTTGCCTACGGGGTATGCTGACTTGCCAGGCACCACACCATGGAAAACCGTGTTTGAAGGTCGGAGATCTTTATCTCTCAGCCCCATGCGTCGAAAGGTCTCATAGTATAGGATATTAATACTGCTACCCCCATCCATGAGTACCTTGGTGAACTTATAACCTCCCACCTGAGGAGCCACCACTAAAGCCAGCTGACCCGGATTGTCAACCCGGGGAGGGTGATCCTCTCTACTCCATACGATTGGCTGCTCTGACCAGCGTAGGTATCGTGGCACGGCCGGTTCAACAGAGTTAACTGCCCGCTTGTGGACCTTTCGGTCTCGCTTGTCCAAGCTGGTGGTAAACACATGATATTGTCCATTGTTTAGTTGCTTTGGATTGCTCTGGTAACCCGACTACTGCTGTTGCTGACTGTTTTGATTATGCTGATTGCTATGGCCGCTCGGATTACCATTAAACCCTGAACCGGGATTTCCTCCACAATGATTCGTCCCGGATCCTGAACCGCCACCAGCGCTGGGGTCGTACCGGAAAGCATTGGAGATCTTAAACTCTTGCATGATATAACAATCCTTCCAAAGGTGGTTTGCTGGCTCCTCTCTTGTCCCATGCTTTGGACAGGGCTGATTCAACAGAAAATTTAAGCGCTCCGGATTGGGGCTAGGTCCGCCACTGCGGTTTTTGCCCCTACGTTGCCGGCCCCTGTCCTGCACGTTAGTGTTAGCCACATAATCCATGTTGCCATCCGCTTTACGCTTGCCGCCACCAACGTTTCCTGCCGAGTTATGCTGCTGACCTCTGGGGTTGCCGTTCTTCCTTCCCTTCCCTGTCTTTTCATCGTCAGACTCGGGATCCTTGGTACTATCAGAATCAGCGTACTTCACCAAAGCAGTCATGAGAGTTCCCATGTCGGTACAATGGCGCTTCATCCGCCCTAATTTTAACTTCAAAGGCCCAAACCGGCAATTGCCTTCCAGGGTTACAACCGCGATGTCCGCATTGATACGGTCTGATGAATGCAGAATCTTTGAGACCCTGCGCACCCAATGAGTTGTTGACTCTGCTTCCTCCTGGACACAAGCCGCTAAATTGTCACGACCGGTGTTCCCAATAAAATATTTATTGAGAAACCAATCTTTAGAACCCAGTTTGAGATAAAACCTCCTCACTGGCAGACAAACTTTTGATACAATAAGCCAGTAGCATAAATATATTACAGGGTTGGGCTGACGATGCTCAACAATTTATTACAAGCGTGCCAATAATTATACATAAAGGCGAATAATGACACAAGGGAGTGGTGGCATACTACTGACTCGCAAATAAGGTAGAGGTGGAGTAACACAGTGGGAGTGGTTATGGGATTCTCAAACTAACATCCCATCGAGCGTCGAGGTGAAGCTCGAAGAATTTATTAGGGTAGCGGAAGCGGATATGAAACAGTGACCAACTCCAGGGTTGCACGAGACTGACTGGGACTCCTCTAGGCGTCGGATTCGCTATCGAACTCTTCATCCATGAGATCACCTTCGTCAGCATCTGGCCAAATCAACAAGCCAGTGAGTACTTTGAAAGTACTCACAAGACAGTACGGACGTAAGATATAACAAATGCCAACATGAAATACATGGATAAATAACCAGTACGATCAGACATAGAAGTGATAATGCTGGGTGCCAAACGAGTGTCTGAAAGACTCCTCGAGCGGAAAATGCGGAATAATAATACGGGTGCCAAACGAGTGTCTGAAAGACTCCTCGAGCGGAAAATGCGGAATAATAATATTGGTGCCAAACGAGTGTCTGAAAGACTCCTCGAGCGGAAAATGCGGAATAATAATACTGGTGCCAAACGAGTGTCTGAAAGACTCCTCGAGCGGAAAATGCGGAATAATAATGCCACAATCGGGCGTCTGAGCGACACCACTTAAAGGGCTATAAAAGAAATGCCACAGTCGGGCGTCTGAGCGACACCACATAAAGGGCTTTAAAAGAAATGCCACAGTCGGGCGTCTGAGCGACACCACATAAAGGGCTTTAAAAGAAATGCCACAGTCGGGCGTCTGAGCGACACCACATAAAGGGCTTTTGACTGATAAGGAAATAATATACTCATCATAAATATAATCAACTCATGGAATTAAACGGGTTAGTCCATCCACAAGAATAAACATTTAACCGGTCTTAGAGCTCATGCGTCCCACCGGGAAATCTGTCACCAAACTGGCACATGACTGTTAGCAGGGAACTTGGAAATAGATAAGATGATTTAAGGATATGGAGCTCTGCAGAGTTTGTACAAAAATTTCCCACAGTCGACGGATTTCCGTAGTCACTAGGACTAGTTCCGTTACGGTATTTCAGAAGAAAACACAGCAATCTAGTACACACCCATCCAACTCTTCGATGCCAGGAATCACCCTCAACATCGTCCAAGAAAAACTATTGAGACGGGGAGATCACAATCTCGAATAGCATGGGATCAAATTTATGTACGCGCGCTCTAAGGGGTGCCCCTCTCTCGGTCCCAACCGGAAACACCCATGCCCCCTGACCGGATGCCTGGCTTTAATCCAGGGCCATGGAACCAGCTTCCCGGCCTCTCCTTTTTGGTGTGTACCAAGAAAGCGGTTTGCGACTTACTAAACCATATCCCTTTCGGGAAACATGTGGTAGTACAGGAAAAGGGAATGGATATGAACCAACCGATACGGGTTGGTACTGAAGATAACTTGCATGGCCTAAGACTGGCATGCTACAACACTGCCATCTTACCCATCTTCATGCCAACACATGGCCTTACATACTCACGTTCATCGATGTGTGAAATCATCGGGCTTACTTGCCCCAACAATGCATAACGAACGGTTCATCGGTATGCTCCACGCATGCCATGAAACTATCTACATGCAACCATGCCAAAACACTCATCATATCAAAAGTTCGAACATGCTTGCCTGGTTCAGAGTAGTCGGAGCCTAGCTCGGTGAAGTTTGCGGCCCCGTCACCTCCGTCGGTATCTACGGTACAGAGAAAACATACGCGCTAACGTGAATACCGAGAGGTGCAGAAAAAGTATTGCAAATATTTTTCAAATAAATCTGATAAAAAACTAGACAAAATTTTGAAGAGAACAGAAAAAGAATCACTCAAAAATATGCTTCTGATAAAAAGTTATAAGGGTTTTTGCCCAGGGACTCATTTGTAATGAAACAGAAACTTTCCAGGGTTCTAACTGAGAAAACAGAAAATGGTTCGATAGGAAATGCGCAAGCGCAACGGAGAAAGCGTATTTTGCCCTAAGGCGTTTTTAGAAAACGGTTCGAATAGAAAAGACAGAGAAGCTGACAGGCGGGTCCCATCTGTCAGGTTTAAAATTTAAAAGAGGCGGGTCGGGCTCGCTGGCGCCCGAGAGCCGCGGTGGTCGCCGGCGGCGATCCACGGCGAGGCAGAGAGATCGGAGGTTACCTCCGTGCTCAGGGTGCCATTCCGCGTTGGATGGTGGTCGAGGTGGTTGCCGGGAAGCACCACGTCGGCGGTGGCCCCTGCTCCGGCGGACGGCGGTTCGGGCGTGGTTGGAGGTCGCCGGAGAGAGCTGCACTGATCAAATTGAGGAGGGGGTTAAGAATCTGGTAGCTAGAGAGGGAGATGGACGGAGTTTGGGCGCCAGAGACGGCCTCACCGGAGCGAATCGAGCTGGAGGCCGAGGCGGAGCGGGGTGGCCGGAGTCAGGGGAGGAGACCTCCTCGAGGTCCTCCCAGTGACCTGGCACGGTGTTGGTGGAGTGCAGGGGTGGTGCGTGCTCGCGGGAGGGCTCGGGGTCTCCTTTTATAGGCGATCCGAGGCGGTGGCCGAGAATGGCGTTCTCCGGCGAGTGATTACGATGGTGCAGTGCTTGGTCGGGGGAGTTTAGGAGTTGAGCACCGTCGTGGAGGTTCGCGGAGTCCATTTTGGAGCCAACGGCGTTGGTTTAAGCTTGCTGAGGTGGAGCTCGACGGAACGGGACGGCGCGGGTCCATCGGCGGCAGAGAGCACGCTCTGTGCGTGCTGCGCCACGACGGCTGTGTTGCATGCGTGCGCTGGCGTGGAGGTGGACACGCGGAGCTATCAGCGGGGCTGTGCGGCGCGGAACGGCGTTGAGCCGCCGTTCTGCTCCCTGTTGGCTGCCACGGCGGTTCAGCCGCCGCGGGACACGCCGGCGCGGTCGGGTCAGAGCGCCACCGACGCCAGGAAGAAGCCAAGCGCGCGTGCGGGGCTCTAGACACGCAGACCAGGTGGCGAGCAACGTGCCAAGGGCACTGTGTGCGCGTGACTGAAGATGATCTAAAGAAATCAACACTGAAGACTGAATTTGCTGAATGTGTTTGAACAGTGCATGCAAGGTGTTCGACAGAATGATCCAGGCATGTAGGGATTTTTCCTTGGGATGATTTTTGGTGGAGTGACTTCTCATTGCTCTAGTAGGCTGCCTGATTTTTGGTGGAATTTTTGGAGAAGTGTAGATATGAATTTTACCAAATTTGACAAATCTGGTCCAAACTTGCAGGGAGTGTAAGTTGAAAAATTTGAAAAGGAGATGAGTGGATCAAGATGGTTCTGGGTTGTGGGTGCAAAGGACTAGCCAGTAGAGTTGGTTTGAAGTCAAATCTCAAATGGAAAAGGGTACTTGCTTTGAAAATCCATCAGGCTCAAAATAATTGACAGAAAATATTTGAGAGATAAAATAAAATCCAAAACTTGTTTGGATGAGTTGGGATAGGGAATTTGAGTTGTTGACAAGGAGGGGTGAAGATGTTGGAGTGGTTTTGCCTCATGGGCAAGATACAAGGTCATGGATGGTTTTCAATAGAATGAAAATCCCAAATCTTTTTCATAGAGTTTTTCTTAAAAAGAAAACTCCAATAAAAAAAATCTAAGAAGGGAAACAATAGAGAGAAGGAGTTTTTAAGAAGGTCAAACCCAGGGCTTGAAGGAGAAAACAGAAAAACCCTAGTCAAGGAAAAGGAAATTTTAAAAAGGTTGTTTTACTGAAAGCCTCAAATTTCAAGGAAAATCCAGCAAGGATTTTGCAAAAAACCCAAAAGAAATTTTTGGAGTGTCACAACACCTACCCCCTTAGGAAAAATCTCGGCCCCGAGATTTCAGTTGATCCTTAAATAAGTGAGGATGCTCTGTTCGGAGAAAGTCCTCTCTTTCCCATGTTGCTTCACTTTCGGTGTGATTACTCCACTGAACTTTGAAAAATTTGACGGTTTTCTGTCGGGTCCTCCTTTCAGACTCCTCTAATATCTTTACTGGGTGTTCCCGATAAGTGAGGTCTGGCTGCACGTCTATGTTCTCATGGGATACTTGTTTCTCTGGGTTGCTCACACATTTCCTCAACTGCGATACGTGGAACAGGTTGTGAATATCTGACAGTTCCTCAGGTAGGTCTAGTTGGTATGCTACTGCGCCTTTCCGTGCCAATATACCGAATGGCCCGATGAATCTTGGCGCTAGCTTTCCCTTAATTTTGAATCGCTGCAACCCCCTCATAGGTGACACCCGTAGGTACACGAATTCACCGGGTTCGAAGTTGACCCCACGATGTTTCTGATCATAATAACTCTTTTGCCGGCTTTGGGCGGTCTTGAGCCGATCTCTGATTAGTTGGACCTTTTCCTCGGCTTCCTTGAGCATGTCTGGGCCGAAGATACGGCTGTCTCCGGTCTCTGACCAATTTAACGGGGTACGACATCTTCGTCCATACAAGGCTTCAAATGGTGCCATTTGCAGGCTGGCCTGATGACTGTTGTTGTATGCGAACTCGACGTATGGCAGGCTGTCTTCCCAACTGGCTCCATAGGTGAGGACACATGCTCTCAGCATGTCCTCTAAAATCTGGTTTACCCGTTCTATTTGTCCATCTGTCTGAGGGTGGTATGCCGTGCTGAAGGCTAGTTGAGTTCCTAGAGCCTGTTGTAACTGCTCCCAGAATCTTGAGACGAACTATGTTCCTCTGTCGGATATTATAGTCTTCGGGACACCGTGCAGACAAACTATGCGAGAGAGATATATTTTGGCAAGCTTCTGAGTGGTGTGGGTCATCTTTACTGGAATGAAATGTGCCACCTTAGTCAATCTGTCGGTGATAACCCATATGGCATCATTCCCGTGTCGTGATCGAGGTAGTCCGACAATGAAATCCATCCCTATTTCATCCCATTTCCACTCAGGTATTTTATTTGGTTGCAGTAGTCCAGCTGGTCTCTGATGTTTGGCCTTTATACGTTGACAAGAGTCGCAGCATGCAATGAAGGTGGCTATGTCCCTTTTCATACCGTGCCACCAAAATCCTTCTTGGATATCCTTATACATCTTGGTTCCTCCAGGGTGGATCGAATAGGGAGCGGTGTGGGCTTCAGATAGAATCTGTCGTTTGAGGTCTTCTACGTCCGGTACGCAGAGTCTGTTTCCGTACCATAGTGTCCCTTCTTCGTCTATGATGAATTCCGAGGCCTTGCCCATACTCACCTTTCTTTTCATACCTTCAATGCTGGGGTGACCGGGCTGGGCTTCTTTGATTCTTGTCACAAGGTTGGGCTGTATCTCCAGGTTTGTTATGGTGCCTTCTGCTATCATCAACAAGTTGAGTCTGGCAAATTCCTGTTGGAATTCGGGTCTTAAGTTGGGCAGATTGTTGTGGTTGGCGCTGGGGTTCCGACTAAGAGCATCGGCTACTACATTTGCTTTTCCAGGATGATAGTGGATTCCGACATCATAATCCTTTACCAGCTCCAACCAGCGTCGTTGCCTTAAATTCAGCTCTGGCTGTGTGAAAATATATTTGAGACTTTTATGGTCCGTATATATTTCACATCGATTTCCAAGTAGGAAGTGCCTCCATTCCTTGAGTGCATGAATAACTGCTGCCATTTCTAAGTCATGAGTAGGATAGTTTTCCTCATGCTTGCGAAGTTGCCTTGAAGCGTATGCGACAACCTTGCCTTCTTGCATTAATACGCATCCGAGTCCCTTCCTGGACGCGTCACAAAATACTTCAAAATTCTTGCGTATGTCCGGCACAATCAATACTGGTGCTGTTGTTAATTTCCGTTTTAGCTCTTGGAAACTTTTCTCACAGGCTTCTGTCCATTCAAATTTCTTATCTTTCTTGAGCAATTGCGTCATTGGCTTGGCTATGGTGGAGAATCCTTCAATAAATCTGCGGTAATATCCTGCCATTCCCAAGAAACTCCGTATGTCCGTTACACTGGCTGGTGACTTCCAGCCAAGTACGGCCTTGACTTTCTCTGGGTCCACGGCGATCCCGTCTTGGGTTAGCACGTGGCCTAGAAAGCCTACTTGCCTTAACAAAAATTCACACTTGCTGAACTTGGCGTACAATTGGTGTTTCCTGAGTTCTCCTAGTACCATTCTGAGATGTTCAGCGTGTTCTTCTGGTGTTTTGGAGTATACTAAAATATCGTCGATGAATACCACAACGAACTTGTCCATAAACTTCATAAATACTTTGTTCATAAGGTGAACAAAATATGCAGGGGCATTTGTTAATCCAAAAGGCATTACTGTGAACTCATACAGTCCATATCTGGAGGTGAAGGCTGTCTTGGGGATATCTTATGTTCGTACTTTTAATTGATGGTATCCTGACCTTAGGTCGATTTTTGAGAATACCTTGGCCTTAGCGAGTTGATCGAATAAATCATTTATTCTTGGCATCGGGTATTTGTTCTTGATTGTGACCATGTTGAGTGCTCGGTAGTCAATACACAATCGCAGTGTTCCATCTTTCTTTTTGGCAAACAAAATTGGTGATCCCCATGGTGAGGAACTGGCTCGAATGTATCCCTTGTCAAGCAATTCCTTTATTTGTTTCTTCAGTTCAACCAACTCGGATGGTGCCATTCTGTATGGTTTCTTGTATATGGGGGTGGTTCCTGGTGCTAGCTCAATGCTGAACTCTATCTCTCGGTCGGGTGGCATGCCTGGTAGCTCTTCGGGAAATACGTCTGGAAATTCATGTACTACTGGAACCTTGTTTAATTCAGAAATGTCCACCTTGTTCAGTCTTGGTTGTCTGGGCATTTCCCTTTCTTTGGCGGATACTCTTATTGTCTTACCATGGTGGTGTGTGAGAATCACGGTCCGATTGAAACAATCAATGAAACCTTTGTTGGTGGTTAACCAGTCCATCCCTAGGATGACATCTAGTCCTTTATTTTCCAACACAATGAGATTGGCGTGAAACTTCAATCCTTTGAACTCAATAATCACATCCTGACAGTAATTCTGAGTAACTTGCTGAATTCCAGGGGACTTGATGATCATGGATTTCTCCAAAGGAAGCATCGAAAAATTATTTTGCGAAGCAAAATTTTTCGAAATAAAAGAGTGAGAAGCTCCAGAATCAAACAAAACCGTTGCAGGTATTGTGTTGACAGGGAACGTACCGAGTACGATATCTGGAGCATTTTGTGCCTCCTCTTTGGTCACGTGGTTCAAATGACCTTTCCTGTGGTTATTGTTGGGATTGAAGTTGTTTCGCTTGGGCACTGAATTATTGTTGCCGTTGTTCGGCTTTGGTGCTGAGCTTCTTGGCTTGGGACACTACTTGGCATAGTGTCCTTCTTCTCCACAGGCGTAACAAGCAACACCTGGGCGATAGGTGAACTCCTTGTCCCTAGCATGAAAATTCCTTGTTGGGCGTGAGACGTTGGATGATGATTTGTGCGTCCCACCCTTCTGAAAATCGGTCTTACTCCGGTGATTGCGAGCATGGTTAGTCTGGTCCCTCTTTCGCTTGCGGATATCATCCAAACTGCGTCTTTCATTTTCCAGAGTAATGGCTTTATCCACCAGCGTCTTAAAATCTGGGAAAGTGTGTATGACCAGTTGGCATTTAAGCGCGGGTGCTAGGCCGTCAAGGAACTTCTCCATTTTCTTGCTTTCAGTCATACGCTCTTCATTGGCGTAGCGGGATAATAGAGTAAATTGGCTGTTGTAATCTGACACTGTCATGTTCCTTTGCTTGAGGTCATCGAACTCTCTTTTCTTGATTTTCATAATACTCTTAGGAATATGCGCGCCACGGAAACCTTCCTTGAAATCATCCCATGTTATATCATTTTCGTTGGGATGCATGTGTAGAAAATTTTCCCACCAGGATGCGGCTGCTCCCGTGAGATAATGCGGTGCGTACAGTACCTTTTCTGGGTCTGAGCATTTTGCAATAATTAACTTTCTCTCCATATCGCGAAGCCAGTCTTCGGCTTCAAGTGGCTTGTCAGTATGAGAAAATGTTGAGGGGCGTGTCTTCTGTAGTTCAGATAACTTGGAATGCTGCGGATACTGCCCATGGTGATTTCCCATGTTAATAACTTGGTTCATTATTTCCCGATGTTGTTGCTGACTTTGTTCATAGAGGCGGCACATTTGGGAAAGTGCCGTTTCACTGTCCGGTTGACTTGGCTGACCTCGAGTAAAATTGTTGCCTGATTGAGTATTATAGTGTCGACTCGACTGCCCTTGTGCAACGTTGTTGCCCGGTTGGTTGCCATAATCTTCCTCTGGTGGAGTGGGCATGGAGCGAGTCCAAGGACGAGACATTTTTCACTCTGGGGATGAATTTATAAAACCATAAGAAAAATGGAAGGGTTGCAAAGATAAAACCCATAATGCACAAGGTTGACAGATAAATTTTTTTAAAACCAAGATACTCGAGGGAAAACAAATCGATTTGCGCATAGAGAAGGACTGCATCATTACGTATCTTAAACGCGGCGATAATTATACAATACATCACTCAGGATATGCGTACATAATCCTGACATGTTATTTAGGCTAGTGCACTTCTCCAGATCCTACATGATGCGCAAACAAGCTACTTCTCACAACCTCTTACATGGCGATGCAACGCATGGCGGCTACGCGTACTCAGTCGGAGATGTTGACGACGTCCTTGGCCCTGCCAAGGGTGAGGCGTAGCGAAGCCGGGGACTCGACCTCCTCGCTGATAGGCTCCATGCGAGTAGTACTGCGCCGAGTAAATGGAGCGGGTGCCTGGGGCGGAACGACACGGATTGGAGTTGGTGCGAGTGGCGGAGCAGTGCGTGCTGGAGTGGGCGCAATGACCTGGTTGAACTCCTCGGTGGTAGGCAGGCAAGGAGCAGGAGCATGGGATGCAGAGGACGAGACGAAAGTCAGTGGCGGTGCGGTGGGCAGGAGCTCCCTCCTGTTGGCGGCACAACCGTGGACTGAGTCCATGCGGGCGGCCACAAAGTCATCCACCAAGTTGTCACGACCGGTGTTCCCAATAAAATATTTATTGAGAAACCAATCTTTAGAACCCAGTTTGAGATAAAACCTCCTCACTGGCAGACAAACTTTTGATACAATAAGCCAGTAGCATAAATATATTACAGGGTTGGGCTGACGATGCTCAACAATTTATTACAAGCGTGCCAATAATTATACATAAAGGCGAATAATGACACAAGGGAGTGGTGGCATACTACTGACTTGCAAATAAGGTAGAGGTGGAGTAACACAGTGGGAGTGGTTATGGGATTCTCAAACTAACATCCCATCGAGCGTCGAGGTGAAGCTCGAAGAATTTATTAGGGTAGCGGAAGCGGATATGAAACAGTGACCAACTCCAGGGTTGCACGAGACTGACTGGGACTCCTCTAGGCGTCGGATTCGCTATCGAACTCTTCATCCATGAGATCACCTTCGTCAGCATCTGGCCAAATCAACAAGCCAGTGAGTACTTTGAAAGTACTCACAAGACAGTACGGACGTAAGATATAACAAATGCCAACATGAAATACATGGATAAATAACCAGTACGATCAGACATAGAAGTGATAATGCTGGGTGCCAAACGAGTGTCTGAAAGACTCCTCGAGCGGAAAATGCGGAATAATAATACGGGTGCCAAACGAGTGTCTGAAAGACTCCTCGAGCGGAAAATGCGGAATAATAATATTGGTGCCAAACGAGTGTCTGAAAGACTCCTCGAGCGGAAAATGCGGAATAATAATACTGGTGCCAAACGAGTGTCTGAAAGACTCCTCGAGCGGAAAATGCGGAATAATAATGCCACAATCGGGCGTCTGAGCGACACCACTTAAAGGGCTATAAAAGAAATGCCACAGTCGGGCGTCTGAGCGACACCACATAAAGGGCTTTAAAAGAAATGCCACAGTCGGGCGTCTGAGCGACACCACATAAAGGGCTTTAAAAGAAATGCCACAGTCGGGCGTCTGAGCGGCACCACATAAAGGGCTTTTGACTGATAAGGAAATAATATACTCATCATAAATATAATCAACTCATGGAATTAAACGGGTTAGTCCATCCACAAGAATAAACATTTAACCGGTCTTAGAGCTCATGCGTCCCACCGGGAAATCTGTCACCAAACTGGCACATGACTGTTAGCAGGGAACTTGGAAATAGATAAGATGATTTAAGGATATGGAGCTCTGCAGAGTTTGTACAAAAATTTCCCACAGTCGACGGATTTCCGTAGTCACTAGGACTAGTTCCGTTACGGTATTTCAGAAGAAAACACAGCAATCTAGTACACACCCATCCAACTCTTCGATGCCAGGAATCACCCTCAACATCGTCCAAGAAAAACTATTGAGACGGGGAGATCACAATCTCGAATAGCATGGGATCAAATTTATATACGCGCGCTCTAAGGGGTGCCCCTCTCTCGGTCCCAACCGGAAACACCCATGCCCCCTGACCGGATGCCTGGCTTTAATCCAGGGCCATGGAACCAGCTTCCCGGCCTCTCCTTTTTGGTGTGTACCAAGAAAGCGGTTTGCGACTTACTAAACCATATCCCTTTCGGGAAACATGTGGTAGTACAGGAAAAGGGAATGGATATGAACCAACCGATACGGGTTGGTACTGAAGATAACTTGCATGGCCTAAGACTGGCATGCTACAACACTGCCATCTTACCCATCTTCATGCCAACACATGGCCTTACATACTCACGTTCATCGATGTGTGAAATCATCGGGCTTACTTGCCCCAACAATGCATAACGAACGGTTCATCGGTATGCTCCACGCATGCCATGAAACTATCTACATGAAACCATGCCAAAACACTCATCATATCAAAAGTTCGAACATGCTTGCCTGGTTCAGAGTAGTCGGAGCCTAGCTCGGTGAAGTTTGCGGCCCCGTCACCTCCGTCGGTATCTACGGTACAGAGAAAACATACGCGCTAACGTGAATACCGAGAGGTGCATAAAAAGTATTGCAAATATTTTTCAAATAAATCTGATAAAAAACTAGACAAAATTTTGAAGAGAACAGAAAAAGAATCACTCAAAAATATGCTTCTGATAAAAAGTTATAAGGGTTTTTGCCCAGGGACTCATCTGTAATGAAACAGAAACTTTCCAGGGTTCTAACTGAGAAAACAGAAAACGGTTCGATAGGAAATGCGCAAGCGCAACGGAGAAAGCGTATTTTGCCCGAAGGCGTTTTCAGAAAACGGTTCGAATAGAAAAGACAGAGAAGCTCACAGGCGGGTCCCATCTGTCAGGTTTAAAATTTAAAAGAGGCGGGACGGGCTCGCTGGCGCCCGAGAGCCGCGGTGGTCGCCGGCGGCGATCCACGGCGAGGCAGAGAGATCGGAGGTTACCTCCGTGCTCAGGGTGCCATTCCGTGTTGGATGGTGGTCGAGGTGGTTGCCGGGAAGCACCACGTCGGCGGTGGCCCCTGCTCCGGCGGACGGCGGTTCGGGCGTTGTTGGAGGTCGCCGGAGAGAGCTGCACTGATCAAATTGAGGAGGGGGTTAAGAATCTGGTAGCTAGAGAGGGAGATGGACGGAGTTTGGGAGCCAGAGACGGCCTCACCGGAGCGAATCGAGCTGGAGGCCGAGGCGGAGCGGGGTGGCCGGAGTCGGGGGAGGAGACCTCCTCGAGGTCCTCCCAGTGACCTGGCACGGCGTTGGTGGAGTGCAGGGGTGGTGCGTGCTCTCGCGGGAGGGCTCGGGGTCTCCTTTTATAGGCGATCCGAGGCGGTGGCCGAGAACGGCGTTCTCCGGCGAGTGATTACGGTGGTGCAGTGCTTGGTCGGGGGAGTTTAGGAGTTGAGCACCGTCGTGGAGGTTCGCGGAGTCCATTTTGGAGCCAACGACGTTGGTTTAAGCTTGCTGAGGTGGAGCTCGACGGAACGGGACGGCGCGGGTCCATCGGCGGCAGAGAGCACGCTCTGTGCGTGCCGCGCCACAACGGCTGTGCTGCATGCGTGCGCTGGCGTGGAGGTGGACACGCGGAGCTATCAGCGGGGCTGTGCGGCGCGGAACGGCGTTGAGCCGCCGTTCTGCTCCCTGTTGGCTGCCACGGCGGTTCAGCCGCCGCGGGACACGCCGGCGCGGTCGGGTCAGAGCGCCACCGACGCCAGGAAGAAGCCAAGAGCGCGTGCGGGGCTCTGGACACGCAGACCAGGTGGCGAGCAACGTGCCAAGGGCACTGTGTGCGCGTGACTGAAGATGATCTGAAGAAATCAACACTGAAGACTGAATTTGTTGAATGTGTTTGAACAGTGCATGCAAGGTGTTCGACAGAATGATCCAGGCATGTAGGGATTTTTCCTTGGGATGATTTTTGGTGGAGTGACTTCTCATTGCTCTAGTAGGCTGCCTGATTTTTGGTGGAATTTTTGGAGAAGTGTAGATATGAATTTTACCAAATTTGACAAATCTGGTCCAAACTTGCAGGGAGTGTAAGTTGAAAAATTTGAAAAGGAGATGAGTGGATCAAGATGGTTCTGGGTTGTGGGTGCAAAGGACTAGCCAGTAGAGTTGGTTTGAAGTCAAATCTCAAATGGAAAAGGGTACTTGCTTTGAAAATCCATCAGGCTCAAAATAATTGACAGAAAATATTTGAGAGATAAAATAAAATCCAAAACTTGTTTGGATGAGTTGGGATAGGGAATTTGAGTTGTTGACAAGGAGGGGTGAAGTTGTTGGAGTGGTTTTGCCTCATGGGCAAGATACAAGGTCATGGATGGTTTTCAATAGAATGAAAATCCCAAATCTTTTTCATAGAGTTTTTCTTAAAAAGAAAACTCCAATAAAAAAATCTGAGAAGGGAAACAATAGAGAGAAGGAGTTTTTAAGAAGGTCAAACCCAGGGCTTGAAGGAGAAAACAGAAAAACCCTAGTCAAGGAAAAGGAAATTTTAAGAAGGTTGTTTTACTGAAAGCCTCAAATTTCAAGGAAAATCCAGCAAGGATTTTGCAAAAAACCCAAATGAAATTTTTGGAGTGTCACATAAATCCACTACCGACATGGGTTGCTTGCACATGTCTTTAAAATTGCTGATGAACCGGGCTCGCAACTGTGCCCATGAACCGATAGAATTGGGCGGCAGGCTCTTTAACCAAGTACAGGCTGTCCCTTCAAGCATCATGGTGAAATATTTTGCACACGCCGCATCATCCACGTCCAGCATCTCCATGGCCATCTCATAACTCTCCACCCACGATTCTGGGGGTTGATCCGCCGTGTAATTCGGTACCTTGCGCGGTCCTTTGAAATCCTTAGGCAGACGCACATTGCGCAGAGCTGGGACGAGGCAAGGTACTCCCAAAGCGCTAGAAGTGAGTCCCGGCTCAACTGAAGTGGTGGGACGAACCGGCGTAATCTGATGAGCCTGATGCGGTGCTGCTAACTCGGCTTCTCTACGCGCCCGGGCCCGGTCTACCACATCCTGGGCGTCGGGGGCCGGATTGTTGCCGCGGGTGGCCCTACGCCGTGCATTACCTGACTCGGCTGGCTTCTCCATATTTCTACTGTAACTCCGGCCTGGCCGCGGGGTAGAGTGAATCCGTTCGCGGCTATATGAATATGCTTCCTGTTGAACCAACGTCGTCCTGAGGAGCTCCTTGACCCGGCGTGTCTCTATTGCCTGTAATGAATCTCCCTCGACTGGAATAGCCTCCAACCGTGCCGCCGCTGCAACAAGATTATCCAGCGGATTGGAATAGTGATCCGATGGTGTAGGCACAATCCGTGGCTCTCCCGTGTTATGACGGTGCAGATCTATCATACGGGGCTGAACCGGCGCGGCCGTCCCGGGCGCCTCCACCCGGTTTACCACTAGTTGATTACTGGTCCCTGCTCCAGGGGTATTGAAAAGATCCCTTCCTTCAAAGACCGAGGGCAAGCGAGATCGGTACTTCCTCCTCATGACTTCCTGCGAAGCGCTCTGGTCCAGCATGAGTTTATAGGCTTGCGCATCCAAAGCAGCCCGCTCCGCGGTCATCCTAACCTCCTCAGCTGCCAGATCCGCTTTGGCCTGGTTAATCTGTTCTCTCACCTTTGCAATCTATGTATTATGAGCATCCTGATCCGTTGGATTAGCCTCTGCCATGAGCGCAGCCAATGCATCGAACAGATCGGATAACACTTGAGCCAGTGGGCGCACAGAGCCTCCTGCTCCGGCAGCCGTCGCCGCTGCTGAACCGTAAACCATCGCCGCGGCCGTCGATGAGTGAACGCCGCTTGCGTACCGGCCATGAATATACCGACCCGGCTAGGCAGATCAGAGGGGTCCGGAATACTATCGCCATCGGAACAGCCCCCAATCCGACCATCTTGCACTTGATACAAGGACTCAGTTTCCCCGGTTGACGACTCGTCGCCAGAATAAACGACGGTTTCGCCACCAGATCCTGATCCGTCCTCATAGTTTCCTCCATGGATGACTCCCACAAAGGCACGCTTCACGGCTGGTTTAACCCGGGCAGGTCGCGCACGCTGAGCTGTCTCGATGAGGTCGGTGCAGGTGTCCAGCTCAGGGCCCGGTTCACCAATTTTGCCGATGAATACGTGTATACCGCCAAAGGGGACCCGGTACCCGTACTCAATTGAGCCGGCCTCGGGGCCCCAGCCTGCGTCGTCGATGTAGATCTTGCCGCGACGACTCTTGGTCATCCGGCCCATGACGTATCCCTCGAGTCCTTCAAAGCGGCCCTCCAAGAACTTGAAACCATCATGCGATAGCCCCACGGTGGGCGCCAACTATCGTGGGTTTGTCACGGCAGATGTCCTAGCCAAAGGACTTAGTCGTGGAGCCATCGCAACGGGTTAACTCGAAGGGGTTAAAGCGGACACAGAGAGTTATACTAGTTCGGCCCCTTCGATGAAGGTAAAAGCCTACGTCTAGTTTGTGATGGGATTGATGAAGTCTCGATGACTAGGGAGCAAACAAGCTTCGCCTAGGCCTCGAGTTGTGGTTGTCTGTCTTTGAACCGCTATCGGGTCGTCCCCTTATATACACGGGTGACGCCCGTCGGTTCACAGAGTCCCAGTCTCCGGTTTGTACTCGTACCCGGGTTGGTCTATCCCTTTTCCTATCTTATAGTACAAGTTTATACAAGCCGGTTTATGGCTACAGATACTAAACCGACTACGGCCTTGGGCCTTTACAAGCTTATTGGGCTTTAACATCCTGGAACTACTGTTGAAGTTAACCCGGCCCAGGTAGCCATACCATCCGACGTATCTCTCCAGTGCCTGCGCAAGCCGTCTATCAAGCCTTCGCTGAAATCATAGTCCATCTTCGTGTCGGCTACCCCTAGAGCAGTGGGGACTGCAGCAGTCGGCCCGCGGACTTCGGCAAGCGGCCCGGGGGCTGCAGCACTTGAACCCGGCCCCAGGACTTCACAACCCGACCCGGGGGCTGCAGCAGTCGGCCCGGGGACTTCAGCAGGCGGCCCGGGGACTGCAACACTCGAACCCGGCCTGGGGACTTCACAACTTGGCCCGGGGGCTGCAGCAGTCGGCCTGGGGACTTCAACGATGCAGCAAGCAGCAGTCAGCTCTGACCTGCCGCCTCCCAACCCAACCGCCCTGGTACCAGTTGCCGTGATGATGGTGGTAGAAGCACCATCTTGGGCGCAGCCCATCCTCAACTTCCTGGTGAGTAGATAGCTACCAGCCGATGAGATTTTGTCCCGGCAAGTGCAATGCCGGGCTGCAACATACACAGCAGTGAACAGAGAGCTTGTCAGGCGCAGCGTGACTGGCGTCTTCCAGCGCTACGTAGAGCCGGAGAAGGGCATGGAAATCCTCAGAGATATTCACCAAGGCGAATGCGGCCACTAGGCTGCATCCAAATCCCTTGTCGCCAAAGCTTTCCGCCATGGTTTCTTCTGGTCGACTGCTTTGGACGATGGCAAGGAGTTGGTCAAGAAATGCAAGGGATGCCAACGCTTCAGTTTGAAGCAACACTTGTCGGCCTCTACACTCAAGACCATCCCCCTCACTTGGTTGTTTGTCATTTGGGGGTTGGACATGGTGGGCCCGTTCAAGACAGCACGCAGCGGCATGACCCATCCACTGGTCGCCGTGGACAAATTCACAAAGTGGATTGAAGTGAAGCCAATCAAGAAACTGAACGGTCCGACTGCAGTGACCTTCCTCATGGACATCAACATCCGGTACGGTGTTCCGCACAGCATCATCACCGACAATGGCACAAACTTCACCAAAAGCGCCTTGGCTCGTTTCTTTGCGACGCAGGGCATCCGACTGGACTTAGCATCCGTTTCCCATCCGCAGTCCGACATCAAGCCCCGACTGGTCGAGTCACTGGAGCACTCGGCCAGCTGCTGGAATGAAGAGCTGTCGGCCATCCTATGGAGTCTCCGGACTACACCGAACAAAGAAACCGGCTTCACGCCCTTCTTCCTCGTGTACGGGGCCGATGCCGTCATCCCAACTGACATCGAGTTTGACTCACCTCGCGTCACCATGTACACGGAGGTGGAGGCGAAGGAGGCGCGAGAAGACGGCGTCGACCTGCTGGAAGAGGCCCGGCTGCTAGCACTCAGTCGGTCCGCCGTCTACCAGCAGAGCCTGCGCCGCTACCATAGCCGGAAGGTTAAGCCATGATCCTTCCGCTAGGGGGACTGTTAGTGTCAAAAACCGGCGGATCTCGGGTAGGGGGTCCCGAACTGTGCGTCTAGGCGGATGGTAATAGGAGACAAGGGACACGATGTTTTTACCCAGGTTCGGGCCCTCTCGATGGAGGTAAAACCCTACTCCTGCTTGATTAATATTGATGATATGGGTAGTACAAGAGTAGATCTACCACGCACTACTAGGAAAAGGCCTACTAATGGCGCACCACCGGTGCGCCATTAGTACCACGCCACTAGTATTTATTACTAATGGCGCACCGATGGTGCGCCATTATTATCTGGTATACTAATGGCGCACCAGGCAGTGCGCCATTAGTATAGGCCACCGGTGCGCCATTATATTTTTGAATTTTGAAGGCGGGAAAATAGTAGTGGCGCACCATCTAACCCCCACCGTGCGCCATTGCTATTTTTTGAATTTTGAATCTGGATCTGGATCGTCATTTTTTGCCCATTTTTTGCTCGTTTTTTTTGCTTGTTTTTTGGCACGACATTATTTCAAATTTTGTTCCTGTTTTTGGATCTCGTACGTTCTTTTGCCGTGTTCTTTTGCCGGAGAGGAGTTCGCCGGAGAGGAGGAGGAGGAGGTCACCGAAGAGGCGCTCGCCTACATCGCCGGAGAGGAGGAGGAGGAGGTCGCCGGAGAGGAGTTCACCGGAGCATCGGAGAGGAGGAAGGAGAAACCATGAGGGGATGGGAGGAGAGGAGGGAGGAGGAGCTCACTGGAGAGGAGGGAGGAGGAGCTCACCGGAGAGGAGGGAGGAGGAGCTCACCGGAGAGGAGGGAGAAGAAACCGTGAGGGGAGGTGTCGTGGGTTTGTCACGGAAGATGTCCTAGCCAAAGGACTTAGTCGTGGAGCCATCGCAACGGGTTAACTCGAAGGGGTTAAAGCAGACACAGGGACACAGAGGGTTTATACTAGTTCGGCCCCTTCGATGAAGGTAAAAGCCTACGTCTAGTTTGTGGTGGAATTGATGAAGTCTCGATGGCTAGGGGGCAGATAAGCTTCGCCTAGGCCTCGAGTTGTGTTTTTTTGTCCCTGAACCGATATCGGGTCATCCCTTATATACACGGGTGACGCCCGTCGGTTCATAGAGTCCCAATCTCCGGTTTATACTTGTACCCGGGTTGGTCTCTTCCTCATCCCTAACTTACAATACAAGTTGCACACAGGCCGGTTTACGGCTACAGATGTTAAACCGACTACGGCCTCGGGCCTTTACATAGCCTCCTGGGCTTTACCATTCTTGAACTACAGATGAAGTTAACCCGGCCCGTATAGGCCGGTTTACGCTCAGTAGTAATATCCCCAACATTAGGCTCCAGGTTGATTTGAATGAGTTCATGTCAACCCTTAGCATAAATCTTCATATTCAGCACCTTCCCTTCGTCGCTAAACCGCTATGCCGTCATCTTCGTCGGCGGCCGTAAACCGGCATGATATCATCATGAAGCTAGCTTTTATGATGCCTTCTTTGTTTAACCAATTCGCAATAACCGAGGCGACAGCTCTGCTTCCGAAATCTGTGGCTCCTGGATTCGCGCGCTTGACACATGTGTTTTGCCTTATAAATAGGGGTGAAAGGTCATTTCTTCTCTCCTTCACCCTTTCCTCTTCGTCTTCTCCGCGCCGCCAGCCTCCAAGCTCCGTCGCTGCCGCTGACCTCTGCATCACTTCGGGCCGCTGCATCAACCTGACCGGACCAGAGAAAACTGCGGCGTTCCTCCGCACCCCCCGGAGCTCCGGTGAGATCCCATCTTCTCAACTCAGACCCGCCTCTAGGGTTTGCTGCATTCTTCCTGTTCCTCGAGTTCTCCGCATTCTTCGCGTTCAAACTGGATATATCTTCAGATGACCCTGCGACCTTTGCTCCGTTCAGTAGCAGTTTTCGGCATCTATTTTCATTGCAACATACCTGGACCGTAGATCTGATCCATAGCTTGACCTTGCTGTTCTTGCACAATTTTCTTTAAATCATGAGCATTCTACCCCTTTTATGAGATCGCCCCAGATCCAATATCATACTGAGATAATGTGAAACCTGTTTCCGTGCACTTGCTCTTTTGCAATTTTCACTGTTTCACGGTCTTAGGTCCAGCGGTTTAACCTTGTTGTAGAATATCACCAAACCGGTACATACCATTAGTCCCCTTGTTGAACCGCCAGTAATCCCTTGATAGACCGCACTGCCTTACCAACGTCGGTTTGTAATTGATTTCCTCCGGTTTAACATTGATAGTATCCACATGAAAAACCTGTGCACCACACAGTCCTGAACCGGAATCATTTCCATTTTGTAGACTTCCTCATGGCTAAGCAAGTGTATGAGTGCAATTGGGCTCCTTCCCGGGTCACGGAAACGCAACTGAACAATCTGGTTCTGACCGGTGCTCTGAGCAGCAGAAAAACCATTCATTGGAGGGTGCCGGGCAAAGAGTGCCCCCCTACACCCCAAGACAGCGAAGTCGTTGTTTTTGCGGATCACTTAGCCCGCGGTTTCAACCCGCCCGGTTCAAAATTTTATCGCGACGTCTTGGCTAATTTCCAACTCCATCCACAAGATATTGGCCCCAACTCTGTCACTAACATATGCCACTTTCAAGTGCTCTGTGAGGTGTTTTTTCAAGAGGAACCTACAGTTGAGTTGTTCCGAGATTGCTTTCACCTAAACAATCGCACAGAATTTACTGATGGCTCCAACATGGAATTGGGTGGCGTATCAATCCAGAAAAGGAAAGAGGTCACCTACCCTCATGCGAAACTGCATAGTCACCCCCAAGAGTGGAATAACTCCTGGTTTTATTGTAAAGACACCTCTCCAGAGAATGAAAATATCCTGCCCGGCTTTCGTCCAGAACGGCTCAGCAACACTCACCCCCTTCCTCAGAGGCTGACTGCTAAAGAGCGGAGTAAATACGCTCCCCAACTGTCCAAGCTCAGAGCCTTCATGGCCAATGGTTTAACAGGAGTCGACCTTGCTCGTTGCTGGATATCTTGGAGTATACTGCCACTCAGCCAACGCTCCGGTTTGATGTGTGAATACACAGGCAGCGTTGATGATCCTTTACGTCATGTAAACATCCAGCTTACGGATGACGAGGTCACCGAAGCCGTAAAGAAGATTTTAAATGAACTGGAACGCGTCTGTGCACGAACCGGCCTTCTTCCCTTCTGCGCCATCAACAAACCACCAGCGGTAAAAATTTCTTCTCATTAAGTCTGATGTTATTTTGTGCGTGTTTGACTGATTCTAATGTCCGTTGACGCAGGGTGACGACCCGTTCTGGAGCAAAAAACTCCCTCAAGGAAAGGCGGATAAACCGGAGCAATCGACCCGGCCTAAGACGAGAGTCATCAAAAAGTCTGCTCACAAGAGGAAAACCACGGCCCCTTCCGATCCTGCCGATGATGAGGTGGGTAATCCGGGTTTTGAAGCTGATCTTGACTCCCTCGGTTTGTTGTTCGTACAGCTTATTGATGATGCAATTTGTTAGGATGATGCCGAAGCGAGCCATGCTGATGATGTAGAGGTAATTACCATTTCTTCTGATTCAAGCCTTCTGCCTTCCCACAAAATCCATCAGGCGAACCGTAAAGTTAAATTTTCCCATCCTCTTGCTTACTTGGATCCCAACTTTCTTATGAAGACCCGTCAGCACGAGGTGCGTCGCACAACCCGACACAGCGGTCTGGTAGTTACCTCCGCCGGTTTACCGAACAGTCCGGTTCGGAGACGTCGTTCAGAGGTCTCTAACTTGCTTGTCAAATTTTGTCCTAAAGCGGGCCGTTTTCGTCAACCGCTTAATCCGTCTGACTCCGATTATCAGGTCACCTCGCACTCATCCTCTGGCGAGTCAACCGGTACTCAGCTGCCTTCGCTCAAAACCGTACTTGGGTAAGCTTACTTTTCTCATCAAGTTGTCCATTGTTGTAACCTTCCCCATATGTTGTCTTCAACTTTGCTGCTTCTTTCAGAGCTAAACCAAGGCCGAGCAAAAAAGCTCGCCAAGACAGAACAGGAGAGGAAAACGCTCCTCCTGAACCGGACACTGCCCCGAACGTTGAAACGACCATCCCTGAAGATGTAATTGATGACCCATTAGCCCACGATGAAGTCATTGTTCCTGAAGAAAGCCCTGTTAAACCCCCCGGCCCAACGGATCAACCAGCCAGCCCGAATCGTGCTGAGAAAACCATTGGCTCCTCAAAGCCTGTCGAGAAATCGACCGTGTCAGTCCAGACCGACGACCACAACGATGAAGTCATGATTACCGGCGTAGGTCACGCTGAACCGGGAAATCCCATCGCTTTGGCCAAGCACACTGCTAAAGAGGAAATTTCTGCTTTAAGTAAAGGTAAATGGGATGTTGATCTGGCCACGTACTCCACTCTTGGCGCTCAAGACATTCATTCTGGCTATTTAAACTGGCTATATACTAGCCGCGACTATGAAGCCAATCTTGTGAAGATGATGAAAGACAAATTCGAGGTAACTTCCATGCCCTCACTCCTGCTTCTTACCATCGTAGCCCCCAAGGGTCGGTTTAACTTTATCATAATTGAATCGACACTTGCCATCATCATACCATAGCCTCCGAAATACCATTAAAGCAAATAGCCATTAGCCCCCAAGTGCCAAGTTGAATATTTGTATTGAGCTTGGGACTTTGATAATGAGCTGAGAACTTGAGATCAAATAAGCATTAGCCCCCAAGTACGAAGTATTTAACTTGTTGTGTGCTTGGTACTTTCTTTGTTTAAACTGTATAACTTGTCGGACTGCAGGCTGAACTGAAGGTCAAAGAGAGCCAAATCGCTGATCTTCGAGAGAATGTGAAATCAAAGCAAGCAGAATCTTCCAAGGCCAAGGAGGAACTAACCAGCGCTTTGGGCAGCATCGAACAATTGAAGGAAGGTTTTAACAAGGAGCGGGCGGACTGGGCTACAGAAAAGGCCGCTTTAACCAAGAAGATGGAAACTGCAGAAGCTGCCCTTAAAACGGTAACGGATGAATTGACCAGTGTGAAGCGACAGGTGCACGCAATGGCTGCAGCCATCTTTGGTAAGCCTCCTATAACATGTGCAATGCTCTTGATTCTTCTACAAAACAGCTCGGTTTATGACCTGCTGATCGTATTACAGGCACTCGCATCCATCACTTGGGATCCGACGTGCGTATGAAGCTGAAAGCGGTCTATACCTTAGTCGAGCAGCTGTACACGGGCGCTCAGCGGATTATCACCACTGCTTCACACAACAATCCGGCACCCACAGTGATCCAGGACACCCTGAAGAGGTTGTCGATGCTCCCTGCTCGGATTGAAGAGCTAAAAAGATCTGCTGCTCAAACCGGAGCCATTAATGCCTTAATCCGGGCCAAAGCATGGGTGCCTGATTTTGATCCCATTGAAGCGGCTCAAGGCTATCCTAGCTTAAAGGAAGATGGCTCCAAATTCGATGAAGAAGAATTGAGAAAGATAAACCGGGCAGTGCGCCCTCTGGCCTGCCAATTGGCAGAAGAAGCAAACTTGTCTCATTATCAAGCCAAGTATGACGATCAGAACAAGCGGGTAGCTGTGCCAATCCCTGAAGCTGAAAACTTAATTCCTCCGATCCGTAAGCACACGTATGCCCCTGATATTGAACCGTCGTCACTGATACATGAGGAAGCCGTTTTTCAAGCACTAATGGGGATCGATTGGACCACTGTTGACTTCCAGCCGCTGGGTAGGGAGGATGCTGAAGTGGAGCAGGATGATCCAGAACCATCAAACCGGAACGGTACGCAGGCGTGAACCGAGGGCAGTTTTAACTGGTTTCCTTTTGATACTTTGTCAAGAAACAATCACCTTATTCGGGCACCGTGTTGCCTTGTAATAGGATAGACCGTACCTTATGCTTCATGGGATGCCTTCGCGCATCGGCACTGATATCCTCCTTTGGAAAATCATTATTGCCAACTTATATCTCCTGCGATCACAAATTTTTAAACTACCAGGGTGGTTGTACCGTCATTCCAGTTTGCGAATTATTATAGTTACGCAAGGAAACGTGCAAGCATGATCAAACTTTTGTGATACAAAATACCTGTGTATATAACACCGGTTTACAATGTAAACCGTCTTTTAATAACAGCATTCGTAGCCAATATTGAAGCGGGAGTTGATAACTCTTAAACCGTCATGGGAGAATCGAACCCTTGTGTATATAACACTGGTTTACAATGTAAACCGTCTTTTAATGATAGAAGCCTTTCGTTACTCGCAAGAGGATTTAAAAAAAAAACTAAAACCGAGCCAACAATCTCAGATTTTTGAAAAAGAGGCCGTGTTCCGCCAAATTGGCTATGTTGGACCAGTGCTGAATGTTGTCGGTTTTAGAGAAAAGCAATAAACTATCAATTCTTAAAAAGGAAAGAGGTCAAAATATGGCGACAAAAACCTTTTGCAAAAGAAAAGCCCTATTGAGCTTGGTCAGACGGAATTACCATGGCCAGACGCAACCAAGCCCCCCGGAGGTGTAGCGATGGTGCCAGTCAGCCAGGACCCCAAACTGACGCGTGGCATTATGCCCGCCAAGTGGCATTGCTATGGTTCGGGTTCGACCAAGCCCCCAAATGACTCTAAGGCCCGTAGGCCGACCAAGAGGCGTGACCGGTTCAGACGTGATCGTGTCCCCAAATGATTCTAGTGGCTTTCGCCGGCCAAGAGGTATTGCATCGGTTCGGACACGACCGAGCCCCCAAATGACTCTACTGGCTTTCGCCGGCCAAGAGGTATTGCATCGGTTCAAACATGACCGAGCCCCCAAATGACTCTGGTGGCTTTCGCCGGCCAAGAGGTATTGCATCGGTTCAAACATGACCGAGCCCCCAAATGACTCATAAGGATAGCTATGTTCTCTTTGGTTCGAACATGACCTATGTTTGAACAGGAAGCCTCGAATGATCTTGTTAAGACTTGCAAGGGGTAAACCGGACGTTGCAAAAAGACAACCCCGTGTAACCACACATGATATAAAAGAACAGATACCCCGCTTTAGCTGAGGATCCGGTTTATTATAATATATACATAGTCATGATATATACATAAACAGAGCCCATGGCTCAGGTATAGTAAGGCCGAAGATGAGCTATATTCCATGGTCTATCGGTCTCTTGTCCTGATTTGCGTGAATCTTTGTGCTCTCGAACATCTACCAAGTAGTATGAGCCATTGTGTACATTCTTGCTGACCACGAAAGGCCCTTCCCAAGGTGGAGATAATTTATGCATCTCGGTTTGATCTTGAATAAGCCGAAGCACCAAATCTCCCTCTTGAAAGGTTCTGGTCCTGATCCGACGACTGTGATAGCGACGAAGATCCTGTTGGTAGATCACTGAACGGGCAGCTGCTATGTCTCGTTCTTCATCTAGCCGGTCCAAAGCGTCCTGTCTAGAACTTTCATTGTCTGTTTCAACGTAAGCCGCCACACGAGGTGAATCGTGTCGTATGTCACTAGGAAGAACTGCCTCTGCCCCATAAACCATGAAGAACGGCGTATATCCAGTTGACCTGTTAGGTGTGGTGTTGATGCTCCATAACACGGAGAGTAACTCTTCGACCCAACAACCCGGCGTCCGCTGCAAAGGAACCATAAGCCTGGGCTTAATGCCTCTCAAGACCTCCTGATTAACTCTTTCTGCTTGACCATTGGACTGTGGGTGTGCCACTGAAGACACATCAAGGCGGATGTGCTCTCGTTCGCAGAACTCCTTCATGACACCTTTAGATAAATTGGTACCATTGTCTGTGATGATGCTGTGTGGAAAACCAAACCGGAAAATCACCTTTTTGATGAACCAAACCGCGGTGGCCGCATCACACTTGCTAACGGGCTCTGCCTCTACCCACTTTGTAAATTTGTCCACCGCCACCAGAAGGTGGGTCTTCTTGTCCTTGGACCGTTTGAAAGGCCCAACCATGTCCAGCCCCCAGGTTGCAAACGGCCAAGTAATTGGAATCATCCTCAATTCTTGAGCCGGGACGTGAGCGCGTCTTGAGAATTTTTGACAACCATCACACCGCCTGACCAGATCCTCCGCAGCCGCATGAGCAGTCAGCCAATAGAAACTGTGACGAAAAGCTTTTGCCACTAAAGAATTTGAACCGGCGTGGTGACCACAATCTCCTTCGTGGATCTCACGCAAAATTTCACGGCCTTCCTCAGGAGATACACACCGTTGAAAAGCTCCTGTCACACTGCGATGATGTAGTTCGCCGTTTTCCACTACCATGGACTTGGACCGCCGCACTATCTGCCTGGATAGAACCTCATCCTCTGGCAACTCCCCTCGGTTCATGTACGCCAGGTAAGGGAGCTTCCAATCCGGGATGACATGTAATGCCGCGACCAATTGAGCCTCCGGGTCAGGAACCGCCAAATCTGCTTCGCCAGGCAGTTGAACCGATGGGTTGTAAAGCACGTCAAGGAACACATTAGGTGGTACCGGTTTACGCTGTGATCCCAGTCGACTTAAAGCATCCGCCGCCTCGTTCTTTCGTCGGTCCACATGGTCCACCAGATAACCTTTGAAGTGACCTGCGACCACATCAACCTCACGACGATAAGCAGCCATGAGTGGATCTTTTGAATCCCATGTACCAGACACCTGCTGGGCCACCAAATCAGAGTCGCCAAAGCACTTAACCCGGCTTAAATTCATCTCCTTAGCCATCCGGAGGCCATGGAGCAAGGCCTCATATTCTGCTGCATTGTTAGTACAAGGGAACATTAAACGGAGAACATAACAAAACTTATCACCTCGTGGGGAAGTTAGTATGACTCCAGCCCCCGATCCTTCCAATTGGCGTGATCCGTCAAAATGAATGGTCCAGTAAGTGTGATCCGGCTTCTCTTCAGGGATTTGCAACTCCGTCCAATCATTGATAAAATCCACCAATGCCTGAGACTTTATCGCAGTGCGAGGCGCATACCTTAAACCGTGCGGTCCAAGCTCGATAGCCCACTTGGCAATCCGACCAGTCGCTTCCCGGTTCTGGATGATATCACCCAAAGGAGCAGAGCTGACCACCGTGATAGGGTGGCCTTGGAAATACTGCTTCAGCTTCCGGCTTGCCATAAAAACTCCATATACTAGCTTTTGCCAATGCGGATATCGTTGTTTGGATTCAATCAGCACCTCGCTGATGTAATAAACCGGACGCTAAACCGGGTATTCTTTGCCTGCCTCCTTCCGCTCTACCACAATAGCCACACTGACCACGCGAGCATTAGCAGCCACATACAACAGCAATGGTTCCTTATCAATGGGAGCAGCCAGTACGGGCGGATTGACCAGCTGTCGCTTTAAATCCTCGAACGCCTGATCAGCGGCAGAATTCCAGACAAACTGATCTGTCTTCTTCAACATTTGATATAGAGGAATTGCTTTCTCTCCGAGGGGGCTGATAAACCGACTTAAAGCCGCAATTCTGCCTGCCAGACGTTGGACGTCATTGATGCATTCCGGTTTAGCTAGAGAGGTGATAGCTGTAATTTTGTCCGGATTAGCCTCAATTCCTCTGTTGGATACCAAGAAACCCACCAGCTTGCCAGCCGGTACACCAAAGACACACTTGGCTGGATTGAGCATCATCTTGTATATCCTTAAGTTATCAAAGGTCTCCTTCAAATCATCGACCAACGTTTCCTTCTCCCTTGACTTGACCACAATGTCGTCCACATAAGCGTGCACATTAAGACAATTTTGCACACACCGTTGATAAGTTGCCTGTGCACTTTTGAGCCCAAAAGGCATAGATACATAGCAGAAGGCTCCGAAGGGAGTAATGAACGCCGTCTTCTCCTGGTCCTTAACCGCCATCTTAATCTGATGATAACCAGAGTATGCATCCAGAAAGCATAAACGCTCGCAACCCGCTGTAGCATCAATGATCTGATCAATACGGGGGAGGGCAAAAGGATCTGCAGGGCAGGCCTTATTAAGATCTGTATAGTCCACACACATACGCCAAGTGCCGTTTTTCTTAAGGACCAGCACCGGATTAGCAAGCCATTCAGGGTGAAAAACTTCAACGATGAAGCCGGCCGCTAAGAGCCTGGCCACCTCTTCTCCAATAGCCTTTCTTCTCTCCTCGTTGAACCAACGGAGGAACTGTTTCACTGGTTTGTATTTAGGATCCACATTAAGGGTGTGCTCAGCGAGTCGCCTCGGTACACCTGGCATGTCAGAGGGCTTCCATGCAAAGATGTCCCGATTCTCACGGAGGAACTCGATGAGCGCGCTTTCCTATTTTGGATCCAGATTGGTACTGATGCTGAATTGCTTGGATGAATCCCCCGCTACGAAATCAACAAGCTTGGTCTCCGCGGCTGACGTGAATTTTAAAGCCGGATCATGCTTTGTGGTAAGCTTCTTTAAGAGAGTCATATCCGTCAGATCAACATTATCCTTGTAGTATTTGAGCTCCTCCGCCGCACAAACCGATTCCGCATAGGCGGCATCTCCCTCTTCACACTCCAAAGCGATCCTGCGGCTCCCATGAACCGTGATGGTTCCCTTGTGGCCTGGCATCTTGAGCTGTAGATATACGTAACAGGGCCGTGCCATGAATTTGGCATAAGCCGGCCGACCAAACAGGGCATGGTACGGGCTTTGGATCTTCACCACCTCAAAAGTCAGTGTTTGTGATCGGGAATCGTGATCATCTCCGAAAGCCACCTCCAATGCTATCTTGCCCACGGGGTACGCAGACTTGCCTGGTACCACGCCATGAAAAACCGTGTTTGAAGGCCGTAGATCTTTGTCCTTGAGCCCCATACGTCGAAAGGTCTCATAGTAAAGGATGTTAATACTGCTGCCTCCATCCATGAGCACCTTGGTGAACTTGTAACCTCCTACCTGAGGCGCCACCACTAAAGCCAGCTGACCCGGATTATCCACCCGGGGAGGGTGATCCTCTCTGCTCCAGGTGATCGGCTGCTCTGACCATCGTAGATACCGGGGCACGGCCGGTTCAACAGAGTTAACTGCCCTCTTCCGGACCTTCTGGTGTCGCTTGTCCAAGCTAGTGGTGAATACATGGTATTGGCCACTGTTTAACTGCTTCGGATTGCTCTGGTATCCCGACTGCTGTTGATTATAGCCCCCTTGATCATTCTGGTTATGTTGATTACCATGTCCGCCCGGATTACCAGCCCCGCTCGGATTACCATTAAACCCTGAACCGGTGTTTCCTCCACCGTGGTTTGGCCCGGATCCTGAACCGCCACCGGGATTGTGGTCATACCGGAAAGCGCTGGAATTCTTGAACTCTCGCATGATGTAACAATCCTTCCATAGGTGGTTTGCTGGTTCCTCCGTCATTCCATGTTTGGGGCAGGGCTGATTCAACAAACTATTTAAGCGCTCTGGATTGGGGCTGGGTCCGCCATCGCGGCCCTTGCCCCTACGCGGCCGGCCCCTATTCTGCACATTAGTGTTAGCCAAAAAATCCATGGAACCATCCGCTTTACGCTTGCCTCCAATGCCGTTCTTTTTTCCCTTCCCTGCCTTTTCCTCATCAGACTCGGGATCCTTGGTACTATCAGAATCAGCGTACTTTACCAAAGCAGCCATGAGAGTCCCTGTATCAAGTGCATGATGGTCGGATTGGGGGCTGTTCCGATGACAGCAGTATTCCGGAGCCCTCCGATCTAAACAAGGGCAGGAGGAGGTCGCCGGAGAGGAGGAGGGTAGTATGGTGGAGGAGAGAAGGGAAGATGGAGTGGAGGAGAGGAGGAGATGGAGTGTAGGAGAGGTGGAATGAAGAGAAAAGGCGGACTGCGCCGGGCCTGGTGACTCGTATTACCCGATAAGGGCCTTCCCACTTTGGCGTCAACTTGTTGGAATTCTTGGCCGATTGAACGCGCCAAAGGACAAGGTCGCCTTCCTCAAGGCTTCGGGCATGAACCTTGCGGCTATGGTAGCGGCGCAAGGCTTGCTGGTAGCGTGCTGCTCTCACAGCCGCCCGAAGACGATCTTCCTCAAGGAGCGTTGCGTCATCTTGGCGCAGTTGCTCTTGCTCAAGCTCATCATAAGCGAGCACTCAAGGTGACCCGTATATGAGTTCAGTGGGGAGAACTGCTTCTGCCCCGTATACTAGGGCAAAGGGTGTCTGGCCGGTGGCTCGATTTGGCGTCGTCCTGATCGACCAAAGAACCGTCGGCAACTCATCAATCTAGCGCCTTCCACTCTTGTGCAGCCTGTCAAAGGTCTTTGTCCTTAATCCCCGCAGTACTTCAGCATTTTCCCTCTCAGCTTGACCATTGCTTCGTGGGTGAGCAACGGAAGCGAAACAGACTTTGCTGCCGAGGTCTTGGGTATATTGCGTGAAGGTGCGGCCTGTGAACTGCATGCCGTTGTCGGTGATGACCCTGTTGGGTACACCAAAACGGCACACTAGCCCCTTGAAGAATTTGACGGCTGACTGAGCTATAACCTTCCTCACTGCCTCCACTTCTGGCCACTCTGTGAACTTGTCGATTGCGACGTACAAGTACTCAAAGCCCCCGACAGCGCGGGGGAAAGGGCCCAGTATGTCGAGCTCCCAGACCGAGAAGGGCCAGGAGAGAGGGATGGTTTGAAGTGCTTGAGCTGGCTGATGAAGCTTCTTTGAATGGAACTGACACGCTTCACACCTGGTGACTAGTGTCATTGCATCATGGAGGGCGGTGGGCCAGAAGAAGCCTTGCCGAAATGCCTTGCCGGCAAGGGCCCTTGACCCGATGTGGGATCCACATATGCCTCCGTGTATCTCCGCCAACAGCTCCAGTCCTTCCTCTCGAGGGATACACTTCAATTTCACACCGTTCAGCCTCTTTCTGTACAGGACGTCATCGACGAACTGGTACATAGTAGAGCGACGGGCTACTTTTTCCGCTTCTTCCTGCTCCTCAGGAAGTTCCCCTGTTTGGAGGAATCAGACGGTATGCTGTGCCCACGCTGGAGCCTGGGGCTCAACGGCGAGGACTGAAGTCATTTCCTCCGCTATAGGAGCGGCTGTCTCGACGGCAAGAGCTTGACGCTCCGCCGGAGCTAGCCGTCCCGTGGCAGGCTCAGTGTCCCCGGCAACGTCCTTGCCGGAGGCTCCGGGGAGCTCGGCAGGAAAGTACTTGCCGGGCCATGATTTCCTCCTCTTGTTTTGCTATGTTGATGGATCAACGGATGGCTGAGTTAGCTGAAGCACAAAGGTACCTAGTTCCACAGGTAGCTTGAGGGAATCGCGTTTTGACAGGTAATCGGCGATGTTGTTCTTCACTCGGGGAACGTATTATGCCTGTATACCGTCAAAACGCTCTTCCAGCTTTCTCACTTCATCGACGTAGGCCTTCATCAATGGTCTCTAGTAATCTTTGTTGACTTGTTTGACGACAAGTTGCGAGTCGCCTCTGACGACGAGTTTCTTGATTCCAAGGTCCGCCGCGATCCTAAGACCGGCAAGCAGCCCTTCGTACTCAGCCGTGTTGTTTGTTGACACCTCCCTGGGGAAGTGCATCTGGATCACGTACTTGAGGTGCTCTCCGGTGGGCGCGACGAGCAGTACGCCAGCCCCGGCGCCCTGTAAGGAGAAAGCCCCATCAAAGTACATGATCCAGTCGCAACTTGCCTCCTTGCCGAGGAGAGCAATCTCTTGGGCTTCTTCGTCAGGCTTCGCGGTCCATTCTGCAATGAACTCCGCCAGGACTCGGCTCTGAATCATCGAAGTACTTTCAAACTTGAGGCCAAAGCTGGACAGCTCCAGTGCCCACTCTACAATTCTTCCCGTTGCATCTGGATTGTGCAATATCCGTTGTAGAGGGAGGCGAGTGACGACAGTGATTTCATGCGCTTGGAAGTAGTGACGCAGCTTCCTCGAGGCCATAAGAAGGCCGAAGAGCAGTTTGTGCACACCGGAGTACCTTGATCTAGCCCCCTGTAGGAGGGAACTAACAAAGTAGACCGGGTGCTGCATCATTTTCTTCTTTGGCGGCACTCCAACTGGCTGTGTCGTCTCCGCATCGGTGGCATCGGGCTCCGTCGCTGCTACTACCTCGTCGTCAATCTCTCTCTGCGCCACTAGCGCGGCGCTGACCACCTGGTTCGTTGCCGCCAGGTATAGCAGCAATGGTTCCTGTGTCCTAGGCGCAACTAGTATTGGCGCGGAGGAGAGGTACTTCTTCAAATCTTGCAATGCTGCTTCGGCTTCTGGTGTCCAGTCCATCGGGCCCGCCTTTTTCAAGATCTTGAAAAAGGGAAGGGCGCGCTCGACAAACTTGGAAATGAACCTGCCCATGGCGGCGAAGCAACCAGCAAGCCGACGCACATCCTTGATTCGCTTGGGTGCTTCAATCTGCTCTATAGCTTTGATCTTGTCCGGGTTGGCCTCTATCCCACGCTATGACACAAAGAACCCGAGGAGCTTGCCGGACGGGACGCCGAAAACGCACTTCTCAGGGTTCAGCTTGAGATTGATCTTGCGCAGGTTTGCAAATGTTTCTTGTAAATCCGGTATGAGAGTTGCCCTATTCTTGGTTTTGACCACTATATCATCCATGTAAGCTTCCATATTTCTATGGAGCTGGGGTTCAAAACCAATTTGGACCGCCCTTGCAAACGTCGAACCAGCACTCTTCAACCCGAAAGGCATCCGCATGAAACAATATGTACCACATGGGGTGATGAATGCCGTTTTCTCTTCGTCTTCTCCTGTCATGAAGATGTGGTGATAGCCGGAGTAGGCATCGAGGAATGACAACATGTCACACCCAGTTGTGGAGTCGACAATCTGGTCGATGCGCGGCAATGGGAAGGGGTCCTTCGGACAAGCCTTATTGATATCTGTGTAATCAATACACAGCCTCCACTTCCCATTTGCCTTGCGCACTACCACCGGATTGGCCAACCACGTTGGGTGGAGCACTCCTCTTACCAAACCCGCTGCTTCCTGTTTCCGGATCTCCTCTGTGATGAACTCTTGCCGTTCCAAAGCTTGCTTTCTGACCTTCTTCTTGACGGGCCGCGCATGAGGACAAACAACAAGGTGGTGCTCAATCACCTCCCTGGGAACGCCGGGGATGTTGGAAGCTTGCCATACAAACACTTCGACATTCGCCCGCAGGAAGGTGACGAGCGCGTCTTCCTATTTGTTGTCAATGGTGGAGCTTATGGTAAAAGCTCCTCCCGTGCCGTCCCCATTGACAAAAACCTTCTTGGTTCCCGGCGGCATGGCCCTGGACTTCTTGTTTCCGCCAGTGGAGCTCTCTGGCACGTCCTCGACGGGAGCGCTACACTCCGAAGAGGTGCGCTTGCCGGAGTGGGTGTTCGAGGTCTCACTGTTCTTCTTCTTCTTCCCTCCCAGGGTCCCAGCGGCAGGAGTAAGTGCCCTAGTGGCGGCAGCTGCTGCAACTGCTTGCTGGTAGAGTTTGTCAGCGCAAATCAGCGCATGTTTCTTATCGGAGGGGATGGCGATGATCGCCACAGGTCCTGGCATCTTTAGGGTGTTGTAGGCGTAGTGTGACGCCGCCATGAACTTGGCCAGCGCTGGGCCGCCAAGGATCCCGTTGTAGGGCAAGGGGATCTTGGCAACATCGAACACGATCCTTTCCGTCTTGTAGTTCAGCTCACTTCCAAAGGTCACGGGCAGCTTGACCTTCCCCTTTGGTTGGCTTCTTCCCGGGTTGACCCCCTGAAACGTGTCCGTCTCTTCGAGGTCTTCATCAGGAATCTGCAGTTTCTCGATCACGGCAGGCGAGATCAAGTTCAGACCGGCCCCGCCATCGACTAGCATCTTTGTCACCTTGAGGTTGCGTATTGTTGGTGAAACCAACAATGGCAAGCACCCGGCCGCAGTAGTGCGATCAGGGTGATCCTCAGTGTCAAAAATGATAGGTGTGCTGGACCACTTCAGCGGCCTTTGGGCATCAAACGACGGCTCTGCCGCTGTAATCTCACGCGCCCACTGTTAAAGCCGGCGGTGAGAAGTATGCAGCGAGGCGCCGCCATCGACACACACGGCCTCTGTAGCTTTCTGAAACTCTTGGTCGCCGGACTCGTCATCCTCTTCGTGATCGTCGTCTTCTGGCTTTCCGTTACGGCCCCGGGCGGGCCTCTCCTGTTGTTTATCCTTGCCGCGACGGCCCGCCTGGCCGTCACGCTTCTTGCCAGACCCCTCAGCACCGTCCTGGCCTTTCTCCTTGTCCCGCCTCTCATATTCAGCCCTCTGCTTCTCAGCGAGGAGCTCAACCTATCGGCAGTTCTGGAGATAATGGCCTTTGGTGCGATGGATCTTGCAGTATCGCTTGTCGGAGTTTCCTGGCTTCTCGGCAGCCGCCAAGGCCCGACAGGCGACACATCCGGCAATTTCCTTGTCGGGGTCATCTGCCTTGGTTTTTTTGGTGGAGCCGGTGTCATCAGATCCCTCAACGGCAATCACGGCTTTGCCTTTGCGCTTCTTGTTGCGGCACCGGCCCTTCTTCACCGCGGCGGCAGTATCCTCATCTGAGGAGTCGGTTTCCACGCCGGCATCTTCGCCGGGGTACTTCCTTCCCTCTTCAGCTCGGGCACATCTGTCAGCAAGAACATAGAGTTCTGCCACATCTTTCACCTTGTTCATTGCCAGCTCTTCGCGCATCTTGCAGTTACGCACGTTCTGATGGAACGCACTGATGATGGCGGCAGGGTGAACATCAGGGATATTGTACTGTATCCGGCTGAACCTCCGTATATACTTGCGGAGACTCTCGCCTCCCTTCTGGGGAATGACGTGCAGGTCGCTTGCTTGGCCATGGGCTTGGTGACCTCCAGTAAAGGCGCCCACGAACTCATGGCACAAATCCGACCAGGAGGAAATAGAGTCTACCGGCAAGTGCATCAACCATGAGATGGCGTTGGGTTTAAGAGCCAACGGAAAGTAATTCGCAAGCACCTTATCATCGCGGGCTCCGGCAGCTTGCATCGCGATGGTGTAGATGCTGAGGAACTCGGACGGGTGGGTCTTGCCGCTGTACTTTTCGCCAACGTCAGGTTTGAAGGTGTGGTGAGTGGGCCACTGGAACTACCGCATCTCACGGGTAAAAGCCGTACAGCCTACCTCGTAAGGTAGGCTTCCAGGGCTCTCCGGTGCCGGGTGGTTCGCAGCAGGCCCTGCTCGCCTGTCTGACTGGTGGCGCGCTCCGCGCCGGCGCTCGATAGTGGTTCGAGCGTCTTCATGTTCTCGTTCCCGAAGAACTTGGCGCTGGTCACAGTGGGTCTGTGGGTCAGACGACGCTATGGAGACGTCGTCGCCCGCAACGTCGCGACAAGCTGGCGTCCGTGATACCGGGCGTGGAGGAGGCGAATGCACCGTGGCCGCGGCGCCGCCGGCTTTCCCGCCACTGGTGCGTGGGACTCCGTCGGAGCGTCGACCCGGGGGCTCCACCGGACCCGGTTCGTCTTCGTCGGCCACCGTAACAAGGCTTCGGATAGTGGCTCTCCATTCGTCGAGTTTCCCCGTAGTGGGAGGAAAGTCGAGGAGCAACTGCGCGCGCGCCAGGGCTTCTGCTGGCGTTGGTGGCAGCGAAACCTGCACGGATCGCGACGCGCTTCGACTTCTGACCATGTCAGAAGGAGATCTATCATGACCCCGCGGTCGCAAGCCATCTTCACCAGCGCCTCGGCGAGCGGGCAGGTCTTCTACGTCCCGGGAGTGGCGCTCGGGGCTCTTCCCGCGGCGACGCCCGAGGTCTTTGGCGTGATTACGCCGTTCGACGCGCGCCGCCTGAGAGGAGCGTGCCGTCGGCGCCGGTGTGGGAGTCTTGGAAGCCCTCGCGTCGCCTTCGGGCGAGGTGGCAGCGATCTTGGAAGGCCCCACTGAAAGTGCGTTATATCGACTAGAGGGGGGGTGAATAGGCGATTTTTATGAAATTCTTCACTGAGGAATTTGCTCGTGAGGAAAGTTCTTAGCGAAGAAATACTAGCAGCGGAATAAGTACTCAGAAGTAAACATAACAGATTACATGCATGGTCATCATGATGAAATTAAAACAAACACAGAGTACAGAAAGCGTATGCACAGGATAACTCTAGATGAAGACAAACAGACTGAAGAAATTGAACTGAGGAATTTGTGAAAGTCTTCAGTCAAAGTCTTCAAACACAGATATGAACAAACAGACAACACAGTAATGAGGAAATGAAAGTGTTGAGGAAATGGAACCAGTAAGCTTGGTGAAGACAATGATTTGGTAGACCAGTTCCAACTGCTGTCTCAGTTGTACATCTGGTTGGAGCGGCTGAGTATTTAAACTCGAGGACACACAGTCCCGGACACCCAGTCCTGAGCACGCAGCTCGGGACACCAAGTCCTCACCGTATTCTCCTTGAACTAAGGACACACAGTCCTCGTCCAATCACTCGTGGTAAGTCTTCAGGTGACTTCCAAACCTTCACAGACTTGGTCACTCGGCGATCCACAATTCCTCTTGGATGCTCTAGACCTTGACGCCTAACCGTCTGGAAGAAGCACAGTCTTCAAAGGTAACAAGCGTCGGATCCACGCAGGATCAATCTCTTCAGTGATGCTCAATCACTTTGGGTTTGTAGGTGTTTTGGGTTTGGGTTCGGATTTTCCTCACTTGATGATTTTTGCTCAAAGTCCTCGGAGGATGGGTTGCTCTCAAATGACAAGTGTCAAGTTCTCGCGGAGCAGCCAACCAGCTAGTGGTTGTAGGGGGCGGCTATTTATAGCCTAGGGAGCAGCCCGACATGATAAGACATAAATGCCCTTCAATGATATGACCGTTGGAAGGATAAGATATTTTGGGACAGCTGGCGGGTAGCACAGCAACGGTCGGAAATTTGGATTACAAATTCCTCAGGGCTATCATGTTCCTCACTGTGTAGGCAATTCGCACTGGCGAATTCCTAACTCCTCAGTCAGAGCAAAGTCCTCAGTGACCAGAAGAACTGCGTCTCTGTCACTGAAGAATTTAACTGGACTGTATGAGATTTCCAATGGCTTCACTCGAAGGGATTGGTAGGTGTAGGATTTGAGTTGAGTTGAGCATCACTTGGAAATATCTCCTTAGTATTTCCTCGGCCCCCTTTAACAGTACGGTGTTTCCTATGACTCAAGAAAGAGAAAAATGAAACTACGAAAACAGAAGTCTTCACGCTTCACATTCCTCGAATGATACCAAGTCTTCAGGATTACACCAATTTCTTCACTTTCAAAGTCTTCAGAAAGTCTTCAGAATATCAAAGTCTTCAGTTGAAGAACTTCATTTTTAGGGGTCGTCTTTCACTGTAAATATCAAACTCCTCATAGACTTATAGACCTGTGTACACTCATAAACGCATTAGATACTTAACCTATAAGTCTTCAATACACCAAAATCACTAAGGGGCACTAGATGCACTTACAATCTCCCCCTTTTTGGTGATTGATGACAACATAGGTTAAGTTTTCAACGGGGATAAATATATGAAGTGTAGAAACTGATATTGAGGAATTTGATTGCAAGATATAGAAGAACTCCCCCTGAAGTTGTGCATAGTGAGGAATTTGCTTTTGAAGCAATGCACACTTGATGAGTTAAATCATGGAGATCTCCCCCTATATCTTGTAATTCATACACACATTTGATATATGATATGAAGTATTTGAAATGCATGATGAAATATGGTGCTTGATGCAATTCAGCATGCGTGCGATAACATTAATGAGGAATGAGCATGCAGAATAGCGCATCAAAAGTATAGGAGCTCAAGCATGTATCGAAGTATCAGAGCATAGTGCAACAAGTATCAGAGCACCGAGCACCATAGGGTTTAAGATTACAACTCGATCCGATAAAAGTTTCGGAAGAACGAGAGTTGCAACCTAAAAAAATATGCCCTTATTATGAACCCGCTTGAAGACTAACTCAGATTTCTCCCCCTTTGTCATCAAATGACCAAAAGGATCGAAACTGAGGACTAACGCCACTGAAGATATTCAAGTTGATGGAGGAGCGCCAGTGTTGTTGGGGTCGTTTGTGGAAGTAGGGCCTGCTACAGTGTCGTCCAAGTCTTCATTTTCATCAGTGTTGCGCGATGAAGAATATGAACTGGCCACCAGAGAAGGAATCTTGACCTTCTTGTATTTCTTCGGCGGAGGGGCCGACCAGGCAAATTCTTCTTTGAGGCTCATGAAGGTAGTAATGGTTTTTCTTCACTACATTATGTGTGGCAGTCATGTTGTGAAGAATTGAACCAAACTGACGCTTAACCCATTTGTGATTGTGATCAACCTTTTGATGAAGACTGAGGAGTAACTCACGGTCAGTCATCACCCTGGGTGCTGTGGCTTGAGGATTTTGCTTGGCAGTATTAGCAGCAGAGTCATGTGTGGCAGAGTCATCATTGGTGGAATAAGAAGCAGCCTTGCGAAATTGACCATCCAATGGACGAATGCCTTCATCTATCACAGCAGTGGCCTTGCCCTTTTCATCAGCTGAGGAAAATGTCCTTTTGAGGACTTCAATAGGAGGCAAGTAGCTGCAGTGGTTGAGAGTTTCAGCCTTGTAGTTGAGTGAAGACCTTGTCCTGATGAATCTCATAATCCAAGGTGCATAAGGCTTCAGCTCAAATGGTGACATAGCAATGTTGGCCAGAGTCCTCATGAAGAAATCATGGAAGTTTATGGGAACCCCATGTATGATGTTGAAAAGCATATTCTTCATGATGCCAACAATTTCTTCATCAGAAGAATTGTCTCCTTTGATGGGACTGATTGTCTTCGTCAGAATGCGATAGACAGTCCTAGGCACATACAGCAGTTCCTTGACGAGGAATTTGGTACGAGGTGATTGCCCTGGCTTCAGAGGCTTCATGAGTACTTGCATATAGTGATTAGACAGTTCAGGTTCATCATACACGCAACGCGCATCTTCAGTGGGTGGACTAAGAGAAAGGCAGCGAAGCAATTCAGTTGCTGGGGCCTTGTAGTGAGTATTTTCAGTCATCCAGTCCAGGACCCATGAATTGACATCTTCAGCGTTGCCTGTGATGTGCAATGTTGCATAGAACTGAAGAATAAGCTCTTCATTCCAATCACATATATCAGTGAAGAAATTAAGCAGCCCAGCGTCGTGAAGAACACTGAGGACTGGCGTGAAGCACGGCATAGATTCCATATCCACGTGAGGAATATGTGCATGGTCGAAGACTTTGTCTTTGTTGAAAAGTACTGAGGAATAGAAATTCGCTTGGCTGGCAGTCCAGAAACGCCTCTTCCTTATGCGAGCAGAGTCATATGGATTGTAGTCAGTGAAGAATACGTGCTCGCCATAGAAGTCTTCAGCCTTGAATTTTTGTTTCCTTGAGAATGGATCCTTTGGCCTTGGCAGAGGGGTGTCAGTGAGTTGCATAACAACCTCAGGAATCACAAGCTCAGGTTCTTCAGGCTGAGGAATTTCTGGTTCCTCCTCAGGTGTAGTCACCTTTTCAGTTTCAGCAGCAGTTTCTTCAGCTCTAGTGGCTGGAATTTCTTCATTCACAGATGCAGTGGGTTGAGTTTCTTCAGAGCCCATTTGAACAGTTTGTGCAGGGGAGTGAGGAATTTGCTGCAGTGGGGTGAAGAGTGGTCAATTTGGATGCTGACTTTCCCAAAAGTCGTCATTCATCACTGGAGTTGTGCTTCCAATATCCACGTCTTCATCATCAATTTCTTCAACACCAGCCTCTTTAGCGTCAAACTAAGGCATTGGTGATGAGACCATTGGGGTTGAAGGGATTGCATCCGCTTCAATTTCTTCATCAATCTGCTCTGACGAAGCAGCAGATTGAGTTTCTTCATCTGATCACTAGGGATCTCATAATCTTCACCAATAGGAACAAGGTCCTTTGATGGCATGGAGGAGATAGGAATGGCATTGATTGGATTTGCAAAAGAGCTTGTCATTGGCTTCATCTTCTTGGGAGCTGAAGATTATGAAGCAACTGATGCCTTCCTTTTCTTCACAGCAGCTCGCTCTACAGCCTTGGTTTTCTTCACATCTAAGGCAGAGGGAAGAATTGGAGTTGGAGTTGGTGCAGGTGGAGCTGAGGAATCTGGTTCATTTTCTTCAGGCACAACTGTTGCAGTTGCCCTAATTTCTTCATTTTCTTCAGGCGCACCACTAGTGGATGCCCTGGCAATTTCATCAGCGGCTGGAGCAGAGTCATCAGCCTTTGAAATAGCACTTTCTTCAGCAGCCTGAACTTCATCAGCGGTGCTGGCATGTTCTTCAGTTTGCTGAGCAGATGCTTCAGCTTGAGGAATTTGTGACTTTGAGGCAGTACCCTTGGTGAAGGTATCAGTCAGCCTTACAAATCTGACCTTGGCTCCTTTCCAATCAGCATAGTAGGAGTCAAATTTGTCGCTGAGGGCTTTGATGTCAGCCTGCATCTTGACAAGTTCTTCAGGCTTCATTGTGAGAATATTTTTCTTCAGTAGCTTCTCCTTGCGGTACTGGGATTTCTTGATCTCTCTGGCCCTGTCGTATTTCCACTTCTCTTCTTGGATGAAGTGAGTCAACATGTGACTTTGGCCAGGCGTAAGTTTGAAATCAGGCATAGGAGTGTTGGGATCCTTGTGCCAGAGATCAATATAGTCGAGGATCGCCCTTGGATCCAAAAGCAGGGGCACAGGTGTGCCTTTGGCTTGAGCAGCCCTTTCTTGGCGGTCCCTGATGATTTCAGTTAGTTCTTCTTCATCAGCATCATCATCATCAGATGGAACAGTGAAGACCACTTGCTTCTTAGGACTTGGGCGAATGCCGCGTCCAGCGGTAGCCTTTTTCTTCAGCAACGACGGTCCAGTTGAGGATTTTGGTGCAGCTGAGGAACTTGCTGAGACACCAGATGCAATAGAGATGCCAGTTGTCCTTTGGCATGATGCCAGATGCACAGGAGCTGAGGACTTTGTCGGGACAGCTGAGGACTTTATCGGAGCAGGAGCAGTATGAGGAATTTGCTTTGAAGATTTTGAAGATTCTGGCCGTGAGGGCATTGAAGGTGAAGCACTTGGCTTACGAGCGGGCTTCTTTAGCATTGCTTTCTTCGGCTTGACAGAAGCCTCAGTGGCAGCAGCAGCAGTAGATTCTTCATTAAATTTCCTCACTGCCTCTTGTGCTTGCTTTTGCAGTTTATGCTGGCGCTTGGCCCATTCTTGAGTAAATTCCTCTCCTCTTATGATGCTAGAGGGATCAGCTACTTGGCCAGGTGCCAATGGAGGTCTTGGGCATGGAGGATTTACTGCGAATTTCTTCATATACTTGGGAGTGACGTATCTGTATTCCCTCCACTCTCGTGACCATCTCCATTCAATCCTTTGGATGCGCACCTTGCGCTAATTTTTGTCTTCTTTACCAAATTTGGATTCATCAGGCGTGCAATAATCAGCATAAATGTCCTCAGGGATTTCAAAAGCAGTCATGACCTCAGGCTTCTTTCCTCCTTTCTGTGGCCTTTTTCCTTCAGCCATTTTCTTCAGATGAGGAATTTGAACAATGGAATTCTCTGAAGAAGTATGCAACTTTTCTTCGAGGAACGCTGCAAATGAGTTAAGTTGATGAGAACCTAAGGATTCAGCAGCGGACATGTGTACCTGTGAACAGAGTATAGTTGCGAGGAATTTGAAGAGGTCATATGCGTTCTCAGAGGGTTTTTCATAAAGAACAAGTTTTGAGGAATTTGACCAGATTCGTCTTGAGGAATTTCACTAAGCGCCATATATATCTTAGGTTCCAGAGTTGTATAGATTGATAATCCACACAATTGAGGAATCTTGAAGAAATTTAGACTTAGGGAAATGAATCAAGAACAGAGAACAAGTGAGGTGTTTTGTGTGTGAGGATTTGAAGAATAAAAACACCTTTTAAGATTTTGTAGAAAAACTTCGAATCAAAGAGGGCAGTAAAAATAGCTTTTTAATAACCCTGAATGAAGAACACGACGAACTGTGAGTTGGAACAGTGAAGTTCGTCAATGTAGATCTTCCACGCCCTAACTTGGCGGAGGAAGACGTCTACGGCGGCGGCGGAGGTGAAGATTTCCGTTGTCGGCGCGAGTACGTCGACGACGAGGTTGAGGCAGTGAAGCTCTTCCTCACTGGCGGCGATGGAGTAGCAGCGGCGCTAGGGTTTGGAGAGCTTGAGTGAGGGAGTGGGATCGAGCGGGGTAAAGAAGTGAGGATGGCGACGGAGGTGTATTTATAGCCGCAGTGAAAAACTGCTCGTCCAAAGATTTCGGACCAACATGCCCCTGGCCGTTCTCCTTCACTTGACATGTGTCACCCACGTACTGTGTAGTGGAGATCGTGTCAGATCGTGGGTGAGTAAAATATCCATCATGGGAAGCGGAACGGATTGAGCGGCAAAACCGAAAGTTTGGATAAGATCAGTTTTAATGTTCCGTTCGCAATTTCTTCAGCTGACAAGGACACAGTGAAGAATTTGAACGAGTTTCAAATAGAACGCACATGAAGAATTTGTGAATAGACTGGATTGAGTATAGCATAGAGGGGAAGGGTCCGATCACATTCACTTAGCAGAAAAGATTCAACTTGAAGAAATAGCTATAAGTGAATGCTGTAGAGGACATAAACTCATAAGTCAATGAGGAAAAACGACGGCAAAAGTGAAGAATTTGAAAAGTTGAAGAATTTAAAAAAACTGAGGAATTTCAATTTTGAGGAAAAACTCAATTTGAAGATTTTCAACTTTTTATGGTGGCGTGACCCACCGTATAAAAATGATGATTTCAGACACCGCGTACAATTGTCGTAGGGTTCTGAGAATCAAATTCTTCATTAATTTCCTCACACTTAGAGTGTTATTCTTCATTGATTGAAGAAAAACGTTTCTTCATGTGTTGCACATCTAAGTCATCAATTATGCATAAGTGTTAGGATGAGTGCATTTTCAAAGTACATTCGAAGAATCTAAGATATTTAGCTCACACCGCAACTTGCTAAATCTCTTCTCATCCAAGGGCTTAGTGAAGATATCGGCTAGCTGTTCTTCAGTCTTCACAAGCTCAATAGAAATATCGCCCTTCAACACATGATCACGAAGAAAATGATGACGAATCTGAATGTGCTTTGTCTTCGAGTGCTGAACTGGGTTGTGAGCAATCTTGATGGCACTCTCATTATCACAGAGGAGAGGCACATTCTTCACGTTGACGCCATAGTCCTTGAGTGTTTGCTTCATCCATAGCAGTTGAGCACAGCAAGAACCAGCAGCAATGTACTCAGCTTCAGCAGTAGACAGTGATACGCAGTTCTGTTTCTTCGAGGACCAACAGACCAAGGATCGTCCGAGGAAATGACAAGTACCAGATGTTGACTTGCGATCCACACGGTCACCAGCATAGTCAGAATCAGAATATCCAATGAGGTCACAGTCTGAGCCCTTGGGGTACCATAATCCTAGTGTTGGTGTGTGAGCTAGATATCGAAGAATATGCTTCACAGCCGTATGGTGTGATTCCTTCGGTGCAGCTTGAAATCGTGCACACATGCAAACACTAAGCATTATATCTGGCCTAGATGCACATAAGTACAATAAAGAGCCAATCATGGAGCGGTATACCTTGTGATCGAAGTCAGTACCATTTTCATCAGTGCATAGATGACCATTTGTGGGCATAGGAATTTTGAGACCTTTGCAATCTTGCATGCCGAATTTCTTCAGGACATCCTTGAGGTATTTCTCCTGAGATATGAATATCCCATTGTGCTGTTGACGAATTTGAAGACCTAAGAAGAATTTCAATTCTCCCATCATAGACATTTGATATTCTTCACTCATCATATAGGCAAATTCATCACTATAACGTTGGTCAGTACAGCCAAAGATAATATCATCAACATATATTTGGCACACAAACAGTTCACCATCATATGATTTAGTAAAAAGAGTGGGATCGAGTGAACCGGGTGTGAAGCCTTTCTTCATGAAGAATTCCATCAATATGTCATACCACGCCCGTGGGGCCTGCTTGAGGCCATAGAGGGCCTTGTTAAGTCTGAAGACTTTGTCAGGATGTTTCGGATCTTCAAAACCTGGTGGTTGAGCAACATATACTTCTTCCTCAATCTTACCATTGAGGAATGCACTTTTCACATCCATTTGGTATAAGATGTTATCATGATGGTTAGCATAAGCAAGTAATATGCGAATAGCTTCAAGTCTAGCAACAGGTGCAAAAGTTTCATCGAAATCAATTCCTTCAACCTGTGTGTAGCCTTGAGCTACTAGTCGTGCCTTATTCCTCACCACAACACCATTTTCATCTTGCTTGTTGCGGTAGATCCACTTTGTGCCAATGATGTTATGCTTGCGAGGATCGGGACGATTGACTAGTTCCCATACGTTGTTGAGCTTGAACTTATGTAATTCTTCTTGCATGGCCTGAATCCACTCAGGCTCCAGAAATGCTTCATCTACCTTAGTGGGCTCTGTGATAGAGACAAAAGCAAAGTGCCCACAAAAGTTAGATAGATGTGAAGCTTTTGATCGTGTGAGAGGACCTGGTGCTCTAATGTCATCGATGATCTTCTCCACTTGCACTTCTTTTGCAACGCGAGGGTGAGTTGGTTGCCGTTGAGGAATTTGATTAGCATTTTCTTCAGCATCAATTTCCTCAGCATTTTCTTTAGGTGCATCAGCTCAACGTTCTTCACGTTCAGGAATGAATTCTTCAGCAGATTCTTCAGTAGGGATGATATCTTCAGTAGCCTTGTGCTTGATCGGTTCCTCAGGTGTTGTTTCATCTAACACAGAAGGTAGGTGCTCTCTTTGCGAGCCATTAGTTTCATCGAACCGCACATCTACAGTTTCAACAATCTTGTGAAGAACATTGTTGAAGACTCTGTAGGTGTGCGAGTCCTTTCCGTAACCAAGCATGAAACCTTCATGTGCTTTTGGTGCAAATTTAGAGTTGTGATGAGGATCTCTAATCCAGCATTTAGCACCGAAGACTTTGAAATAACTCACATTGGGTTTCTTGTCAGTGAGGAGTTCATAGGCAGTCTTCTTGAAGAATTTGTGAAGATATACTCTGTTGATGATATGGCACGCAGTATCAATTGCATCAACCCAGAAACGACGAGGGGTTTTGTACTCATCGAGCATAGTGCGAGCCATCTCAGCAAGAGTCCTGTTCTTGCGCTCCACGACGCCGTTCTGTTGAGGAGTATAAGGAGCAGATAATTCATGAGTATTACCAAGTTCATCAAGATAGTCATCGAGACCCGAGTTCTTGAACTCAGTGCCATTGTCGCTTCTGATGTGCTTGATCTTCACACCAAAGTTGGTTGAAGCCCTCGAGGAAAATCGTTTGAAGACTTCCTGCACTTCAGTTTTGTAAGAGACAAGGTGTACCCATGTGTAACGAGAGTAATCATCAACAATAACAAAGCCATATTGAGATGCTTCATTAGAGATTGAAGAATAATGATTAGGACCGAAGAGATCCATGTGAAGCAATTCGAATGGACGAGTAGTAGTCATGATAGTCTTCACTGGATGCTTGGCCTTGGTCATCTTTCCAGCTTCACAGGCACCGCATAAGTGATCCTTGAGGAATTTGACATTCTCAATGCCAATGACATGCTTTTTCTTCGCAAGCGTGTGCAGATTCCTCATGCCTGCATGACCAAGTCATCGATGCCATAGCCATCCTTCTGAAGCTTTTGCAAGTAGGCACACGGCAGGTTGTGAATCTGCAGAGAAATCAACAATATACAAGTCTCCTCTCCTAAAGCCTTCGAAGACTTTGGATTTGTCAGCTTCCATAATCACAACACAACGATACTTGCTGAAGACAACAACCATATCAAGATCACAAAGCATTGAGACAGACATACGATTGTATCCTAAGGACTCAACAAGCATGACTTTGTCCATGTGCCGATCCTTTGTGATAGCAACCTTACCTAGACCCAATACCTGACTTTTGCTTTTGTCAGCGAAGATGATATGCTTCATGTGTGACGCTGATAAGGGAGCATCCATCAACAGATTCTTGTCACCAGTCATGTGATTTGTACATCCACTATCAAGTACCCATTCAGTGGCTTTGGGTTGATCATCCTGTAGATGAATTAGTGCAACTTACGACCTCATATACTTCAGCAGTGAAGAATATGATATCACATTTCATCAGATCAATTTCATCAAGCAGTAGAACAGATAAAACATAGGGAGGACGTGTGAAATGAAAATTCATTTCATCATGGTTAGCCTGCGTCCTTTCAGGCACTTTTGTCAGGTCCCCAGCAAATTCTTCAGACGATACAGCACGTCTGGAGACCTGACCCTGCAGAAGAGATTAGTTCTTTTTCTTCACCACCCACATCTGAAGGGGTGGCAAAGAGTTCATCATTCTGCGAGTTCCATATGAGAATGGTGGCAAGGCAGCCAAACCATTTCGTTTTGCATAAGAGGGGTTAGGGTAAGCATATGAATAAGCAGAGAAATTCTTCGAGGACTTATGAACATAATAATTTGAAGAATAATGCTCATATTCATAGCCCTTGGCTCTACCCTGCAAAACAGAGTTGTTAGCACGATGATGTTCATATGAGGACTTTGATCCATGTGAGGAATTTGATCCTCTTGAGGAATTTGGTCTGTATGAGGACTTGGATCCATATGACGAAATTGGTCCATATGAAGAATTAGATCTGGGGTTCCTTTTCTTCACAGGTGGTGTCATGAGGACATTCACCTAAAGATTTTCAAGGCAACTTTTGGGAACCCAGATTTTCTCCATAGGGGAACCGTTCCTGCAGTTAGTGCCAACATATCTAGCAAATACTTCACCATTCTGATTTTTGAACAGTTTATAGTTGGAGTCAAATGACTCATCAGAAGTATGAGAAGATTCACATGTATAGCCAGATAAATCAGATGGATCAACTGGAGGTCCCTTTGCAGCAACCCATGAGGTTTTGGGGTACTGCTCAGGCTTCCAATAAGTACCATCCGCATTGAGTTTCCTCTCAAAGGCAATACCCTCTTTCCTAGGGTTCCTGTTGAGGATCTGCTTTTTAAGCACATCACAAAGAGCCTGATGCCCTTTGAGGCTTTTGTACATGCCTGTCATGTACAATTCCTTCAGCCCTGCATCGTCAGTGGTACTAGCAATGTCCTAAGATGAGGAATTAGTGATAGCAGAGACAGGTGAAGAATTTGTAACATTTGAAGCATTTGAACATTCAGGTGAAGAATTAGCAGATTCTCGTTCAATGCATTTTAAACATGGAGGAATGAATTCTTCCTGAGCAGCGCTGATTTGTTGAGCAAGTAATGAATCGCGCTCCTTTTGAAGTTCTTCATAACTCTCTCTTAGCTTCTCAAGATCTTGCTTCTTTTGAAGATAGTCATAAGAAATCTTCTCATGATCAGATAAGAGAGTGTTATGATGATTTTGAAGGTTGTCAAACTTAGACTGAAGTCTCTGAAGATTTTCAGTCAAGGCCGTAGAGCGATCCATTTCTTCACCCAACATATCATCACTTTTGTCTAGCATGTTTTGAACCTTTTCAAAAGCCTTATGTTGTTGCACAGCAATCTTAGCAAGTGTAGAGTAGCTAGGCTTAAGATTTTCATCAGATTCATCATCACTAGATTCAGAGGAGGCGTATTTGAGTACCTGGGCACCCTTTGCCATGAAGCAATAGGTGGGAGCGTCGTCATCACTGCCTTCATCAGTCCTGTTGGTGAGATCACTTTCTTCAGCGTTGAAGATGGATTTGCTAACGAATGCAGTAGCGAGGGCTAGGCTCGCCACACCCGACTCGGAATCATCAGATTCTTCTTCTGCTTCATTTTCTTCAGATTCAGCCTCAGAGTCCATTTCCTTGCCAATGAATGCCCGAGCCTTCTTGGAGCTGCTCTTCTTGTGAGATGAAGATTTTGAGGATTTTGATGATGAGGATTTTGAGGACTTCTTCTTTTTCTTCGCATCATCAGAACTGTAATCCTTGTATTTCTTCTTCTTTGATTCCTTTTCCCACTGAGGACAATCTTGAATGTAGTGTCCTGGCTTCTTGCACTTGTGACACAGCCTCTTCTTGTAGTCACTGGATGAGAAATCATTGCTTCTTGAGGGTTTTCCAAAGCGACCACGTCTTGAGAACTTCTGGCATTTCTTCACTAGCAGAGCTAGATCATGACTTAGTTCTTCAGGGTCACCAAGACTGCTACCAGAGTCTTCATCTTCGGATTCTGATACTACCTTGGCCTTCAATGCACGTGATCTGCCATAGCTCGAACCATAGAGATCTCTCTTTTCAGCAAGCTGGAACTCATGAGTGTTAAGCCTCTCGAGGATATCAGCGGGGTCAAGTGACTTGTAATCAGCACGCTCTTGAATCATCAGTGCTAGAGTGTCAAATGAGGAATCAAGCGATCTCATCAATTTCTTCACCACCTCATGGTCGGTGATGTCAGTGGCACCAAGTGCTTGTAGCTCATTTGAGATGTCAGTGAGGCGATCGAAGGTTTGCTGAACATTTTCATTATCGAGTCTTTTGAAGCGGTTGAAGAGATTGCGAAGAACATCAACTCGAGAGTCACGCTGAGTTGAAACTCCTTCGTTGACTTTGGACAGCCTATCCCAGATAAGCTTAGCAGTTTCCAAAGCACTCACTCTGCCATACTATCCTTTACTCAGATGGCCACATATGGTATTCTTCGCTTGGGAGTCAAGTTGCTTGAATCTCTTCACATCGGTAGCGTTCAGTGAGGGTGAGACTGAGGGAATACCATTTTCCACAACGTACCAGAGATCGTTATCAATTGCCTCAAGATGCATGCGCATCTTGTTCTTCTAGTAGGGGTAGTCCGTCCCATCAAAGGTAGGACACCCAACAGAGACCTTGATCATACCTGCGGTCGACATAACTAAAACTCCAGGCGGTTAAACCAAAATCACACAGAACAAGGGAGTACCTCGCTCTGATACCAATTGAAAGTGCGTTATATCGACTAGAGGGGGGGTGAATAGGCGATTTTTATGAAATTCTTCACTGAGGAATTTGCTCGTGAGGAAATTCCTTAGCGAAGAAATACTAGCAGCGGAATAAGTACTCAGAAGTAAACATAACAGATTACATGCATGGTCATCATGATGAAATGAAAACAAACACAGAGTACAGAAAGCGTATGCACAGGATAACTCTAGATGAAGACAAACAGACTGAAGAAATTGAACTGAGGAATTTGTGAAAGTCTTCAGTCAAAGTCTTCAAACACAGATATGAACAAACAGACAACACGGTAATGAGGAAATGAAAGTGTTGAGGAAATGGAACCAGTAAGCTTGGTGAAGACAATGATTTGGTAGACCAGTTCCAACTGCTGTCTCAGTTGTACATCTGGTTGGAGCGGCTGAGTATTTAAACTCGAGGACACACAGTCCCGGACACCCAGTCCTGAGCACGCAGTTGTACATCTGGTTGGAGCGGCTGAGTATTTGAACTAAGGACACACAGTCCTCGTCCAATCACTCGTGGTAAGTCTTCAGGTGACTTCCAAACCTTCACAGACTTGGTCACTCGGCGATCCACAATTCCTCTTGGATGCTCTAGACCTTGACGCCTAACCGTCTGGAAGAAGCACAGTATTCAAAGGTAACAAGCGTCGGATCCACGCAGGATCAATATCTTCAGTGATGCTCAATCACTTTGGGTTTGTAGGTGTTTTGGGTTTGGGTTCGGATTTTCCTCACTTGATGATTTTCGCTCAAAGTCCTCGGAGGATGGGTTGCTCTCAAATGACAAGTGTCAAGTTCTCGTGGAGCAGCCAACCAGCTAGTGGTTGTAGGGGCGGCTATTTATAGCCTAGGGAGCAGCCCGACATGATAAGACATAAATGCCCTTCAATGATATGACCGTTGGAAGGATAAGATATTTTGGGACAGCTGGCGCGTAGCACAGCAACGGTCGGAAATTTGGATTACAAATTCCTCAGGGCTATCATGTTCCTCACTGTGTAGGCAATTTGCACTGGCGAATTCCTAACTCCTCAGTCAGAGCAAAGTCCTCAGTGACCAGAAGAACTGCGTCTCTGTCACTGAAGAATTTGACTGGACTGTATGAGATTTCCAATGGCTTCACTCGAAGGGATTGGTAGGTGTAGGATTTGAGTTGAGTTGAGCATCACTTGGAAATATCTCCTTAGTATTTCCTCGACCCCCTTTAACAGTACGGTGTTTCCTATGACTCAAGCAAGAGAAAAATGAAACTACGAAAACAGAAGTCTTCACGCTTCACATTCCTCGAATGATACCAAGTCTTCAGGATTACACCAATTTCTTCACTTTCAAAGTCTTCAGAAAGTCTTCAGAATATCAAAGTCTTCAGTTGAAGAACTTCATTTTTAGGGGTCGTCTTTCACTGTAAATATCAAACTCCTCATAGACTTATAGACCTGTGTACACTCATAAACGCATTAGATACTTAACCTATAAGTCTTCAATACACCAAAATCACTAAGGGGCACTAGATGCACTTACACCCACGCCACCCGCCGAGGGCCTGGCTTCGTCTTTGGATTTGGCGGTGTGCGGCCCGTTGCCAGGCGCACGAACATCGCCGCCTCCCAAACTCCGGCTGCTGGGACGGTGTTAGTGTTCGCGAGCGGCGCCCCAGGTCCTTTCTGCGACCGGTCCGCTGCTCGCCCGCGTCAGGACGGGATGTCCGGCTTCCGACTGGCCAACCACCACCGTCGTCTTCTTCTTGGGCGCCATGACGATCAAGAAGCGTCGAACTAACTGCTAAAGCCGATTCTCACAATTGCGCCCCCTACCTGGCGCGCCAAAGATGTCGGTGGGAACGACACCTATGGGATCACAAGAATCCCTACTACGGTTAGCGGGGCGCGGGGTCGTGAGAAGAGCGGATCAAACAGATAGCACGCGGTTCGTTTATCCAGGTTCGGGCCGCGAGGATGCGTAAAACCCTACTCCTGCTTTGGTGGATTGTATATCTGTGTTCTTGAGATAGCTATGGGGCGTGAGGAGCTTCAAAAAGCCGAATCCTTCTCCTGGTCGCCTCGGGCCTCCTTTTATAGGGAAAGGGGTCGCCACAGTGGCACACAGGAGGTGGAAAGGGTACATTGACGCGAGGTTATCCCTCACATTACATGGCAAGGCGCATTCAATGTGTCTTGCTTAGGTGTCCTTGCTTTATCGGGGACGGGGGAGAGGCCTGTCTCGTCCGTTGCCGCTCCTTCTTGTGTCGACACGCGCCCTGGCCAGCGGTGCCTGCGATGCCATGTAGGTAAGCAGGCAGCTGAGGTGGCGCAGTGGTGGGTCTCCACGAAGATCTGCATGCCGCCACGCAGGTGCCTGCCCAGCTGGTTGGGTCGGCAGCTGCATGCGAACGGCGGTGGATGTTTGATTGGCGTGGGCCTGATGGTGGCCCTACGGGTATTCTTGGCAATGGCCTTGCCGGGGGCCCGGCAAGGGTCTTGCCGGGGCGCCTGCTGTCATCCCCGGCAAGACTCTTGCCGGGGGCCTTGTGGTCCTCCTTGGCTGGGATCCCGCCAAGGGTCGTCATCTTCTATAGTGTGTATCTGATCTTGAATGTCTTCACAAAGATCTGCATGCCACCACGGGATGTCTCCCGAATCCTCGCCCCATGGGGGCAGTGGACTCAAGGGTGACTCGCTCCGTAGGTGTGGGGCGAATTGCCACGGCAAGGGTCTTGCCGGGTTTGCTAAAACTGCCCCCCGGCTCCGCTTCATCCCCTTTGCTCTTTGTGGTCTTGGTCTTGGTGTCGTTCTGCTTCTCTTGAGCTTTGGTCTTACCTTGGCTCACCTCCCTTGCCGTGCTTGGTATAGCGGTGCCCGTGGCTCAGACTGCCCGTGCACAGTTATAGGGGTACAAAAAGTGTACCCCTCTTTTTGTACACCGACACGCGGGCTTCGTAGCCCTTTGCGAGCTGTTTTTGGGCTGCGAGGCTCATTTCTCGCTATGGAAGAAGCTGTTTTGCCACATGCCCCGTTCTCAATATATCAAGTGGGCGGAGCCGAAGTGTGGCGCATCGCCGGGACCGGATATTTATCCGGAACCCCAAAGAAGGCGTCCGAAGGCTGTCCTTCAGAATGGTTTCATATAGAAGACGTCCCCCTTCCGGATCCTATTCGAATCGGCCTCCCTGAGTTCGACAATGCCCCTTTGAAGAAGCGCCTGAGCTAGCGTCCACGGAGCCCCTAGGAGAAAGATGACAGGGACGTTCTTTACCTGATGAGCCGGATAAGGTCGTTAGCTCAATCCGGATTGACGATGATCGAGGTCATGGCCATATGCATTATGCGGGGGGTGCAGCCGCTTCAGTATAGAGGCCACCCCATGTGGGATTTCAACGGGGAGGATGACGCCACCCGCTGCGGCCGTAAGGGGCCGGAATCGGTTGCTGCTCTAATAAATATCTTGTCCACTTTGTACAAGGGAGAATAGGAGGAATTCCTCCGCTTCAATCCACAGGGCGGATTTTCTATGTACAATCCTCCAAGCTGGGTAAGCTGACACTTTTTCTTGCCCATTCGTTCCATATTCCCATAGTTAAGTATTTTGTCTTGCGATTTCAACGCAGGAGCTGCGCAAGGCCGTAAGGGAGATAAACAACCCTCGTCCACAACCCGAGGATCCGGAACGGTCCCTCGACCCGGCCTCTCAAGAGGATCCGGACATACCTGTGGAGCTGATCGATGGGGTATTTTACCAATTGAGCAATGACAACGCCCTGGTGGCCATTACGGCCGATTATCCTGGGCTACTTCCAGCCTCACAGGTAGCTGAGACCGAAGTCCCAGCCCTTCAAAAAGGATCCATCCTTGCGTATTTTTTATTACCGTATACCAACCGTGTTTTGCAGGGGAGGCCCTCGAGGCGGAATACCGAGCGTGTGGCGACTAGCCAACAAGGGGCCGCGAGGCCAGGCAGGCTGAAAAGACACGCAGTCCGGATTGAGACACCGGCGCAGCGGTATGGCGCGCCGTCTTATTCCAAGACATTATTCTCAGAGGCATACTAACGCCCGTGCTTTCTTTAGGAAGAAGAGCACTCGCCGGACTATATCCGGAGAGGTTGCCAATCGCGCCTCCACCAGCCAGGCTCCAAGGCCGGATCCGGAAGCGGAGGCGAATACGAGGCGCGCGTCGGATGCTCCTTTGACATAGGATGCAGACAGACTGTCCGCCACCAATTCCGAGGTGGAGAGTGCCATGAACCACAGGCGTCGCCGGACCGTTCTTCGTGACGCTTGTTTCTCCCAAGAGGCATTGGATGCCTTCAACTCGGGAGATGCGTACTTCCGTGCTGCTCAAAATGGTCTAGCCAGAGCCACGGAGCAGTATGTAAAATACATACGGGTGAGAAAATTTGGTGATTATATATATCAGTAGCCCCTGAGACTTGAAACAGTTAGAATAACTGATTTAAGGATCATTTGTTATGCAAGTTCTTACAGAAAAGAATACCTGACTGTCACATGAGCTGGAAGAGTGCAAAGCCCAACTTCAGGCCGCACTAGCTGCAGCAGGGGAGCCCAAGGAGACCCCGCAGGAAATGCTTCAAATGATAAGTATCATATAAAGTGCAGTGTATATGCAGATCTGACGATAAAATTGCAGATGACGCCGAAGTAGATCCGAATAAGCAACAACTCCTACGCCAGCTAAAGGCCGGTGAGAGCGTGCTTACAAGGGTGAGGCAGAAGAAGAATGATCTCCTAGATGCCAACACCCAGCTGGGCGTGGAACTAAAGGATGTTTGTGCCCAACTGTCGGACTCCGTTAAGGAGAATCGACGGCTTCGACGCGGCATTTTTAGTAAGTGCTTGAACGAACTTTGTAAAAGAGCTCGGCGAGGAAGTCGGCTGACAGAGTAATGTCTGTAGGTATGCTAACATGTCGTCCTGAAGAGGAAATGACCGGTTCTACGGGTGACCTTCTTCCCGAGCTCTCACAACTGCACGAACGAGTTCGGCAGGTCATGCAAGGCGTCGCCCAGGCCTTGTGGCCATCCGTCTCCATGCCCGAAGGCCTTGGAGAGCTTGCGGAGAAGCTGAAGGGAGCGCGGCGGCGCTTCCGATTATGGAAGATATCGGCCTGCCGTCAAGGTGCCAGGGAAGCCTGGGCCATGGAGAAGACGCGGTACACGAAGGTTGACCCAAACCACATGGCCGAGGTCGGACCTGTGGGGCCCGATGGGAAGGAGATCCCTGTGAGCTTAGTGTACGGCCAAGTAGAATTGGCCTCAAAGTATTCCCAACAGGACTGTAGACTAGACAGCCTATTGGATGGTATTGAAGAGGAATTTAACCAGTCAAATTGACTATGTAATTTAAAGTGACATGTATAATGCCTTCTAGCCGGATTGTAGATCATTTGTCATGGCGGACCTTTTCGCTTCAACCTCGGGACCCGACGGTCCGGAGTGTATCTGAATACCCTCTCGGTTATGTAGGAACCGGGGCATGCATGGAGACCGGGCGTAGGGGTCATTAGTGCTTGAACAGACAAGTGCCCAACTAGTTATGTTATATTACATGGTTAGTAAGAAACATCTTCCAGGGAGAATAGTTCCGTTAGGGGTTCCTTTCCCTGGGAGGCATGCCCTAATGTGCATGTCCGGACTGCAAAAAGAGACGCAAAAAAAACATCTGGGGGCGCATAAGTAAATAAGTGAGAAATCATCTTTAGTTCACCGACCGAATATTCCCTTAAGAACGCTAGCTTTCGGCTTCACCCAGTCTGAGGTACACATCCGGCTGACCCGGCAGTAACAATCGCAGAGGTGCTCCCCTTATGCCCTAGCCGAATTAACGGGAACGTAGGGCATAAATAAAAGAGCCAGGCAACCCAGCTTGGCAAAAACGTAAGTCATATCAATGCATATAATGGTGAATAAAAGGTACATGCGGAAGTATAACACATGTGTTGGGCATGAAGCCCGTATGAATAAGCTTCTGTTAAAGAAGCCCCCGGGTATAATGAGCGCGGATAGCGCGTCAGTTGTGTGCAAACAAGGCACAAATGGGCCCTTCAAGGCTGTGAGAGAAAAGAAGGGGAGAAGGAGATAAATATAAGACAGGTAGTGTATAAAAATGGACAGAGGAAGGAGACGAACACAGAGTCCGGCGCTAGGCGTAGAATCTTCGGAGTCGGGCTGTGTTCCATGGGTTCGGCTCGAATCGATCATCCCGCAGACGGTACGCTCCACCAGTCAGGACTTGGTCAATAATGAAGGGACCCTCCCATTTGGGCTTGAGTTTGTCCTTTTTCTTATCCGACAGGCGTAGAACTAACTCGCCAACATTGTAAGTTTTGGCCCGTACTTCTCTGCTTTGGTATCTTCGAGCCTGCTGTTGATAGAATGCGGAACGGGCTTTTGCCATGTCACGCTCCTCCTCCAAGGCGTCCAAACAGTCCTGTCGATCGAGCTCGGCTTCTCTTTCTTCGTACATGCGCACTCGAGGTGAGTCATGAATTATGTCGCGGGGCAGAACCGCCTCCGCGCCGTATACCATGAAGAATGGTGTGTATCCGGTAGTGCGATTCGGCGTGGTCCGCAGCCCCCAGAGTATGGAGTCGAGCTCCTCTACCCAGTGTGTGTTAGATTCCTTGAGGGACCGCAATAATCTGGGTTTGATGCCGCTCATGATAAGACCATTTGCTCGCTCGGCCTGACCGTTAGTTTGTGGGTGATAGACTGAAGCATAATCGAGCTTGATGCCCATGTTTTTGCACCAGAGTTTTACCTCGTCGGTCCTAAAGTTCGTGCCGTTATCAGTGATGATGCTGTGGGGGACGCCGTAACGGTGTACGACCACGGATATGAAGTCTATCACCGGTCTGGATTCGGCCGTCTTAACAGGCTTGGCTTCTATCCATTTGGTGAACTTATCCACCATGACCAGCAAGTATTTTTTCTTGTGGGTTCCTCCTTTAAGGGGTCCAATCATGTCAAGACCCCAGACCGCGAAGGGCTAGGTAATGGGGATAGTTTGGAGGGCGGTGGGTGGCATATGGCTTTGGTTTGCAAAAAGCTGGCAACCAACACAGTGTTGGACTAAGTCCTGAGCGTCTGCCCGGGCCGTCGGCCAATAAAAGCCTGTACGGAAGGCCTTGCTTACAAGGGCCCGGGCTGCAGCGTGGTGGCCGCCGAGTCCGACATGAATTTCTGCCAAAAGATTCCGCCCTTCCTCTTCGGAGATGCACCTTTGAAGGACTCCGGTGGTGCTTTTCTTATAAAGCTCTCCCTCATGGACTTTATAGGCTTTAGATCGCCGCACTATGCAGCGTGCCTCGTTTTGGTCCTCGGGGAGTTCCTGCCTAGTGAGGTAGGCTAGGAATGGTTCTGTCCACGGGGCAATGACGACCATTATTGCGTGGGCTGAAGATGTTATTTTGTTGGCAGAGCCTCCAATCATGTCAAAGTGTTCGGTATCGGGCAGTGCGGTTGGGTTCGGGCTATTATTGTCGGGTTCCCCTTCCCATACTACGGATGGCTTGAACAGCCTCTCCAAAAAGATGTTGGGGGGGACTGCATCGCGTTTTGCGCCGATGCGTGCCAGGACATCTGCCGCCTGATTGTTTTCCCGGGCTATATGGTGAAATTTGAGCCCCTCGAACCGAGCTGACATTTTTAGGACGGCATTGCGATAAGCTGCCATTTTTGGATCCTTGGCATCAAAGTGTCCATTTATTTGGGATATCGCGAGGTTCGAATCCCCGCGCAACTCTAGGCATTGAATGCCCATGGATACTTCCATCCGGAGACGATGTAGAAGGGCCTCATATTCGGTTGCGTTGTTGGAGTCCGTATACATTATCTAGAGTACGTATTGAACTGTATCTCCTGTTGGGGACGTCAAAACGACGCCAGCCCCCAGACCAGCCAACATTTTGGAGCCGTCGAAGTGCATGATCCAGTTGGAATATGTGTCGTACTCTTTAGGGAGTTCGGCCTCCGTCCCTTCAATGACGAAGTCGGCCAATACTTGCGACTTAATGGCTCGTCGTGGCTTGTAAGTTATGTCGAACGGGAGGAGCTCGATGGCCCATTTGGCAATCTGGCCCGTCGCGTCATGGTTGTTTATAATATCATTAAGTGGCACTTCCGAGGCTACCGTTATCGAACACTCTTGAAAGTAGTGTCGGAGCTTCCGGGATGCCATGAATACCGCGTACGCTATCTTTTGATAATGCGGGTATCGTGACTTGCATAGAGTAAGGACAGTGGATACATAGTAAACCGGCTTTTGAAGGGGGAATTTATGTCCGTCCGTTTCTCATTCGACGACGAGCACTGCGCTCACAACTTGATGAGTTGCCGCAATGTATAATAGCATTGGTTCGCCAATGTTTGGCGCGGCCAGGACTGGGTTGGTTGCCAATATGGCTTTTATTTCTTCCAGTCCGGCTGTGGCAGCATCCGTCCACTCGAAGTGTTCGGTGCGCCGAAGGAGGCGATAAAGGGGTAATGCCTTTTCTCCCAGGCAGGAGATAAAGCGGCTTAGAGCCGCCACGCATCTAGTCAATTTTTGTACTTGTTTGAGGTCCTTTGGGATATCCAATTGTGACAAAGCTCAGATCTTGGCCGGATTTGCTTCAATTCCTCTGCCGGATACAATGAAGCCCAAGAGCTTTCCGGCTGGTACGCCGAAAACGCATTTTTCCGGGTTGAGCTTGATGTCATATGTTCGGAGGTTATCGAATGTGAGCCTCAAGTCGTCTACTAGAGATTCGACATGTTTGGTTTTGACGACCATGTCATCTACGTATGCCTCCACTGTTTTGCTGATCTGGTTTCCCAGACATATCTGAATCATGCGTTGATATGTTGCGCCGGTGTTTTGAGCCCGAAGGGCATTGTGTTGAAGCAAAAGGGGCCGTATGGTGTGATGAATTCCGTTGCGGCTTGGTCTGGCTCTGCCATCTTAATTTGATGGTAGCCGGAGTATGCGTCGAGGAAACACAATGAATCGTGTCCTGCGGTGGCGTCGATACTTTGATCGATGCGGGGGAGGGGGAAGGGATCCTTTGGGCAAGCCTTGTTGAGGTCCTTAAAATCGACGCACAGGCGCTAGGATTTGTCCTTCTTTTTTTCTGACAGAAAGACTGTAAGGGAACCCCCTATAGTATAATTGGTGCAACAAACCCAAATTGCTAGTACCATGCCTTGAACCAGGGTGGGTGGGAAGGCATCAACCCCTTCCCACCACTAGGCTATGCCTTGGTCTGCGATTTGTCCTTCTTTGGTACCATCACCAGGTTTGCTAGCCAGTCCGGATGTTTTATTTCTCTGATGAATCCGGCCTCCAATAACTTGGCTAGTTCCTCTCCCATGGCTTGTCTCTTAGGTTCGGAGAAACGCTGAAGAGCCTGCTGGACTGGCTTGAATCCTTTCAGAATATTGAGGCTGTGCTCGGCCAGCCTGCGTGGGATGCCTGGCATGTCTGAAGGGTGCCAGGCAAAAATGTCCCAGTTCTCGCGTAGGAACTCTCGTAGTGCGGCGTCTACATCAGGGTTTAATTGTGCCCCGATGGAAGCTGTTTTTGTAGGGTTCGTTGGATGGACTTGGAACTTGACTATTTCGTCCGCCGGTTTAAAGGAGGTGGACTTGGATCTTTTATCGAGTATCACATCGTCCCTGTTCACCGCGGAGCGCAGCGCAGTCAGTTCCTCAGCTGCTAGGGCTTCGGATAGTGCCTCGAGGGCCATCCCTCCAGTACGGTTCCATGCCCTGTAGAGGGTTTTAGCTTTTTGGTGTTTAACCCAGGTGTCTGGTGATAATGCACCCGTTTATTTCGGACTGGGTTCATATTCAGGGCCGGATTGTCCCAAAATTTTATTTCGGTTTTCCAGGCGCTTTCCATCGCACTGTACTTTCGTACTATGGACGCCAAGTCGGCGAAGCGTGTAATTTCACGGCGACTTAAGGCATTGAGGATTCCCTTGTCCATGCAATTATTGCAGAAGAATGAGATTGCATCTTCCTCGCGGCAGTCCTTGATCCTGTTCATTACCAGGAGGAATCTGGCCCAATAATGGTGTACTGTTTCTTGGGGCTCTTGCCTAATTTGGGATAGATCGCTTATGTTTGGGTGGGTGGGTGGAATTGAATCCGAAACCTCGTCCAATCTGAGACTCAGGGGCCAGGGAGTTTCCAATCTCGGAAATTTGGATTCTTGGATGTTGTCCAATGAATCTAGCCCGCTGCTTGACTCTAGGTTTAGGGCCTGAGTGACGTCCTCCCGTGCGCGGGTATCCGGCCTGGAGGGCTCGGGAATCCGGACATAGCTAGTCCTTAAAATAGATGAAGGGTCACCGCATTGTTCCTCCACCACTTCAACGTGATGGGTGACCTAGGGAGAGTTAATCTCTCTCAGATCGGGTTTAGGCCCAATCTGATCGTAGTCTGTAGCGACTCTCAGGGCGGCGATGCGATCCAAGAGCTCGTATAGGGAAGAGAGCTCCATTGGATCTAACTGCTCGGTGAGTTCCGAGTTGACGTGAAGATTGCTTTTGATGACCTAAGAAGTCATCGTCGGTGCAGCGGCCGAACAGGCGGTCATAAGAAAACCACCTAGCCGAAGAGTTTGGCCGACAGCCAAAGCTCCCTTTGCAACAGTGCCGTCTTTAAAAATGGGACGAGGCATCCTTCCTGATGGCGACGGCACAGCGGAGCTCTCAATGAAAGCACCAATGTCGGTGTCAAAACCGGCGGATCTCGGGTAGGGGGTCTCGAACTGTGCGTCTAGGCGGATGGTAACAGGAGACAAGGGACACGATGTTTTTACCCAGGTTCGGGCCCTCTCGATGGAGATAAAACCCAACTCCTACTTGATTAATATTGATGATATGGGTAGTACAAGAGTAGATCTACCACGAGATCAGAGAGGCTAAACCCTAGAAGCTAGCCTATGGTATGATTGTTGTTGTCCTATGGACTAAACCCTCCGGTTTATATAGACACCGAAGAGGGCTAGGGTTACACAGAGTCGGTTACAATAGAAGGAGATCGACATATTCGTATTGCCAAGCTTGCCTTCTATGCCAAGGAAAGTCCCACCCGGACACGGGACGAAGTCTTCAATCTTGTATCTTCATAGTCCAACAGTCCGGCCAAAGGTTATAGTCCGGCTATCTGGACACCCCCTAATCCAGGACTCCCTCAGGGACCTTGTGCTCCAGCTGATCCAGCGAACAGCCGGCCAGCACAAGCTCTCGGCCCCTTGGGAGGGGCCTTTCATCATCAGCAAGGCCCTTGTCAACGACTCCTACTACCTCATCGACGTACGGAAGCCCAGGGCACGCAAGAGGAACGATTCCGGCAAAGAAACAGAGCGCCCATGGAACGTGAATCTTCTCTGTCGATTTTACAGTTGATGCACTGTATGTACCATGCTACCTTTTGTATTATGTAAAGACAACAGGCCCCCCGAGGAGCACTTTGGGGCTACCCTTTTATATATATGATAAGATTTTGCCTATGAATGTATTATTCCATTCTTTCGCCCTGCGCCGGGTCCGGTCAGCCAGCCCGGGGGCTTGCCGCCCATACCTAAGCTAGTACCACCTGCAGTCGGACAAGTAGTGTGCCGAAATCTAAGCCCTCTCTTGCCTTAAGCCGCAGCTCGCAGAGCGACTGTCCGGCTGGCGAGATCTAAAGGCAGGAAAGGATGTCCACACGAAAAATGACTAAGGCAGAGTGCCAACATAGGCCAAGCCGGCTCCTCAACTTACCCATCCGGTTGTTGAGCAGTCGGCCGGCCGGCTTCTTGCTAGACTAGCTACATTCTAGATGGCCAAAGTACTTGTCTATCCTAAACGGCCAAGTCCCTAACCCAGGCACAGACCGCAGAGCGGCTGTCCGGCTGGCAGGGCGGCAGCCAAAGGAAGACGGCAAAGTAAAAAAGGCAAAAAGAGCAAAAACATAAACCAAGCCAGAACCCGGCAAGAGCACAAGCGTATGTGAGAATAAGTTATCTACATTACCAAAAGGCCCATGGCCAGTATTCAACGAAGTTTCAATTACACCCCCAGCGAGTGGAACTGCGCAAATTTAACTTGTTCATTCTAAGTACAAGACAGGAAAAACTTGAAAGATAAATGGCTGCCTAGGCCAGGGGCGCAGCAGGCGGAATAGGCAGGTCGGTGGAGGCAGAGGTGCCGGCTGGTGGAGCGTCCGATTGGCGGGTCTCGGCGTGGTCGGTATCGGCAGTAGTCGGCGCAGCCTCCCCTGGCTTGCTGGTCGAGGCTTGATCAGGCTGAGGCTGACTGGTCACTCTGTCATCCGGTGCGACATCCTCGCCTTCCTCGTCCACATCCTCCTCGCCCTCGTTGCTGGAGGCGATCTCCTCCTCCGAGTCCTCCCCCTCCTCCGAGTTTAGCCCGAACCAGCTGGGCAGCACCTCAGCACCGTCGTCGTCCAGCTCCAGGATGAAGACGGTGGTGTCGGTGTACTCGGCGATTTCCGCCACGCGCTGGGTGAGCTCGCCGCGCACCGCGTCCACCTATGGTCCGGCCTCCTACCGGAAGGTGGCCAGCTGCGCCAGCCCCAGCTCCGGGTACTAGGCCTTGGTGAATTCCAGCGCAGTCCTAGCGCCTGCTCGAGCCGCAGTGCCCTTCCAGGCCTCGAACCGCCCGACTACTACCTCCAGCCAGCGGGCAGTCCGACTGGGGGTGCGGGGGATCTGGGCATCCGGCCAGAGCGCGGCCAGGCGGCAGAGTAGATGGTGAGCTGGCTCCAGGCGCGTCTTGATGGCCAGGAGCTGCTCGCCAAGGTTCCGAGGTGCGTTTGGCGGAATGTCCACGCCCACCCTCCTTCGCTGATCGCGTCGTGCCTCGATGGCATGGCTGACGGCGACGGACTGGCCGGGAAGAAATTCTGGCCAAGAGGAAGAACAAAGATTTTAGAAGCCAGAAGCCGGCTCCTGCCGCAGCCGGCGACTGTACATAAAAAGAAATGACTTACCATCGATCATATCCTCGATCACCCCGTAGTCGTCCGACAGAAACTTCTCCCTCTCGGCCCAGTCCGAGCGCTGAGTCTTGTACTCGGCCTTGAGGAGAGCTTCGTCGTCCTTCAGCTGCCGGACCTCCTCATGGTGCTTCTCCGCCTGGTCTGCCAGCTCCTTCGCCAGTCGGTCGCGCTCCGTGGTAACCCGGCTGCGCTCCTGCTCCTTGGCACGGAGCTCAGTCTCGAGCTCGCCCAAGCGCGCCTGCAGCCGAGCAGTGGCTTCTGCCAAGACAAGGAAGAAAACGTCAACATCAACACAAGAACAAGTAGTTGCCGGAAGATTCAGCCCAACTGCTCAACAGTCGGCCTGAATCGCTACACCCAGCGGGTGCGCTGACACGCCCCCGCGGAAAGACGGCATACTAATCGCGACTCTGGTTTAGGACGGTGGTCCGCTGGGCCAACGCCTGGTTCTGGGCGTTGTAGGCGGCTGCACGCAAGTTGTGGTAGTCATACAAACAAAAGCAGAACTTCAGCGTTCAGAAGCACACCTAGAAGTTCCGGCCCGCCTGCTCAGCAGCCGGCCCGGAACTCGGGGTCTACATCCAGTAGGTGCGCTGGCGCGCCCCCGCGGAAGATTACAAGAATTGAAAACAAGATCAAAAGCCTACCCGAACGGCCGCCTGCATCATCCGCACCTCCTCCCTGGACTTCAGGAGGGTGGTGCTGTGGGCGTTGAACTGGTCCAAGATGCCCTTCAACGCCATGTTGAGGACACTCGAGACGGCTCTTGACGCCCAGTCCAGCGGAGCGGCGCTAGTGGCCTCAGTGTCGAGCGCCGATGAGCTCGCAGCCCCAACCTCCGTCAGCCTCGGCGCCGAGACCACCCGCGCTGGGCGCTGGCTCGCTGGGACGTGGCTCACCGCCAACTCAGCGCTGGGTGGCGGCATCACCAGCGCTTTGGGCCGGCTGCTCCGCTCTCCAGCAGTCGGCGTGTGCGGAGGCACCTCCGTCTCCAAGATGATGGGGTCAGCCCCTCTCCTCTACAGGGTCGTCTGGTCGGCTTCGGCACCTCCAGTCGGCACCTGGCCCTCCACCACCGGCGGCTCCGCGTGCTGCGGGCCGGTCGCCTCTCGAGCCTTGCCATGAGACGCCTCCGCCTCCCACGCCTTGGCCGCCGCATCCGCCTGATCCTTGGCCGCCACGTCGGCCTTCGCCCGTGCCCCGTCGGCCGTCTCTGCCTCCACTCGGGCCGCGGCGTCCCGCTCCTGCTGCGCCGCCAGCGCATTCTTCCCCATCGCCTCCCGAAGAGCGGCGACCGGGTCCATGCAGCATGAGACTTCGAGGCCGCCTTCCACCCCAATCACCAAGTCAGACGGGGCCCGCAAGAGAGAAAGCAAGGCCCTGCACCACATAACGACAAGAAGCTAAGAAGATTTTGCGAAAAAAAGAAAAGCAAACACAAGACAGAGAAGCAAACACAAGACAAAACAACAAAAACACTTATGCGGACACCATCGGGCGCTGTTTCGGGCCCTTCCGGATGATGGCCGCCTTCGCGGCCTCGGCCGCTTGGTCACGGCAACCAGGCCTTGGTCTTCTTCGACGGCTGACTGCCGAACATCCCGGCGTCGGCCCGACGCTTCGGCACGCCGGGTGCTCCAGTCGGCACCGTCAAGGAGCCGGCATGTCTTGTCGACGTCAGGGGCACGACGCAGCTTGTCGTCTTCCTCGTCGTCGTCCGGCCACTCCCGGAGCCGCCTCATGCAGAGCCACCTACTCCCTCGCCGCCGCCTCTTGCGGTGGCGTCCTCCTCCATGGCGGCCACCCCCAGCTCGGGTTCGTCCACGTCGCTTTCTGCGCGGTCCGCCAGGTACTGATGGCCTGGGGCCGGCGCACCGGTTGCCGTCTGGCCCGGTGTAACAGCCCCAAAATTCGGTTATCAATTTTTGTGCTGTTATTCCTTCCTGGCAATCATTTTTCAGATTTTTCTCCTAAGTTTGCTGGATGACTCGGACAATTCTTGTCATTTTCAACCTTTCAAACCCTTGCTCATGTCTTTGTTACTAGGCAAGACCCCATTTGCATCATCTCAAATCCATCAAAACCCTAATTCCAATTTTTGGAATTTGAATATGTCCTTTGTGATTACAAAGGAGCCATCCTTTTCCTTGATCTGTTGATCCTCACAATTGTTCCCAGAGACCCTCCTACCTTTCCAAACCTTGGATATGCAAAAATATTGCTAAGTGCTATGCAATATTTTTCATTTGCGATTTATTCCTTTTCTTGTCTTTCTGAGGAATAAAATCCAAAGGCATAGCTATCCATCTCCTAAATTCATGAAAATTTGTGGAGATGATATTTGTGCCTAATCATAGCTCTCGCAAAAATATTTGCCACATTTAAATAAGGGAAATTGCCTTTTTTGTATTTTAAGCCAATATTGCATTTCTGCCATTTTCCAAAGGAGCTACCATTTTTATAGCAAGGAAAATTCCCAAATAATTTGTGGATCTTGTACTTGCTATATCTTCAACATTTCCATCCAAACCCATGTTTCCAGGGTCATAATTTAAGCACATGATCCAACGCAAGTTTCTGCCCTGTCTGAAATGTTTGCAAAGGAAGTGCTTGAACCCTTGATCCACTTGAGCTGAAATTTTGCAGGGTGATTAACATTAATAAATCACCTCTGGATACCAAAAATCAGCTCAATCCATCTATCAATCCTCCTTGGCAATGTTTTCAAAGTTTCTATTCATATTGCTTATCTGTGAAGGAAGTACCTTCATGGATGATCAAAATGAGTTGCAGCTTTTCTAGCTGTCTCTAATGATCATATAATCACCCTCCTCCAAGATTCATCTCATTCCGTTGATCCATATGAGCCCAGGATCAATTCTTTGTTTCTGTCCAAATTTTCAGTTTGTGAAGCAAGTATATTTTATCTTGCTCCATTATGGCTGAAAATTTTCCTAAGTCTTCTCATACTCATGTAACCCCTCTCCACAAAATGTTGGCTCATTTCATCTAGCCATTTGCCCTGAGGGTTTTTCCCAAGTTTCTGGGCAGAAATAATAGCTGTGAAGGAAGTACCATTTTGGAAAGTTCATTTGGTATGAATTTTCTACAGCATCATTATATGCCCAAATCATTAAGCTTTGCCAAGTGTTAGCCCAATCCAACACCCTAGTGAGTGTTACTTCATGATTTAGATTCTAGGCCAGATTTGGCAGTTGCACAGCAACTATGTAAAATAGTTTTCCAAATCACCTCAAACTTAGCAGGATCGTAGTCCTTACTAACCTAAGCCTCTCAGAAAACAAGTTTACTTTTTAACCTCCCTAGTTTGATCTCAAGGATGTGGCCAAGTTTGCTACAGCAAACTTGTGGAGCTTGGTTTACTCCACTCCCTGTGTCTTTGCTCATCTATTTACCGCAGTATTGCTCTGTCTTGGACGGACTATGCTGCAGACATGAGCTGGCATCATTAAGGAGACCGGAACATGCCTTGCCAGTGGTGACCACGGGTGATACCAGCCAAAACGGTGGTCTAGCCACTGTTGTCGTCGGTAGCGTTGCTCCGACCAGTTCTCGTGCCCTCATCAATGTCCTACAGCTCCCCCTCGACGTCATCTTCTCGCTGGAACCCTCTCCCCCTCTGTTTTCTTCTCCGGCGAGTCGTTCCACTGGCCGCATAGTGCGCTCCCATGGCCATCGTCCCCTTCCTCCCCTCTGTCCTCTTCCTCCTCTCGTCCCCGAGCCCTGCTCGTCTCCGTGACCTCTGCAGCGCGTCCGCTTCCCCCTCATCGCCTTCCCACGTCTCCTCGTTGACAGTGTCCTGGACTAGGGGGTACTCACCCCGTCGTCTCCCGACCAACTAGATCGGGCCGTGGACCCCCATGGCGGTTCACTCATGGGCCACTTCGGGCAGCCCATGCCGCATACAAGGAAGATTCCACAAGACTTGGTGATCAAGACAAAGACTCCTCCCCACCAACGTATTCGACTAGGACTCTTGTTATCGTAGGCCTCCGGTACATTATATAAGACGAGGCCAGGCTAGTCGATAGATCATTATGACATTATTCATCATACCCTTAGGTTTTAGACCACAACATATGATCTCGAGGTAGATCAACTCTGCACCTGATACTCCATCAATATAAACAAGAGCAGGACGTAGGGTTTTTACCTCCATCAAGAGGGCCCAAACCTGGGTAAAACATCGTCTCCTTCGTTCCTGTTATCATTGAGCCTTATATGCACAGTGCAGGACCCCCTACCCAAGATCTGCCGGTTTTGACACCGACAATGGTGCTTTCATTGAGAATTCCGCTGTGTGATCGGCAAAAGATCAATGGCTCACCCGTAGATCAACTGCGACGTCAACGTCTTCATCGTCTGCTCGACTGGTCACCTTGGCTTGACTGAGGACGCCCTGCCTCCAATTGTCATGTTCGGATGAGGGCCTTCATCAACATCAACTCCGATGTCTATCATGATCATGGAGGAATCATCCATGGAGCTCGGGGGCTCAATGTCAACATTGCCCTCAGTCGACCGTGCTGTTTTTCCGAACAATGAACTTGTATCCACTACCACCACCTCCTCGAGCATCTCTTTGACGATTCCTTCGGTGGAATTGTGCGGAATTGAGTCTACAACAACATTGTAAAATTTCATCGCGTTCCGATGGAGCAATCTCCGCCGATCTCCGATATACCGGAGCCCTGTCGAATCTAGACGAGTTTGTAGCGTGGTATCCAGCGTCTAGCTCGGACGTCCTTTGGAAGATCAAATTGTTGATCGGCTGAGGAATTCCCATATCTACCACCTCTCAAAATTTCAGCTCGATCCGACCGTCCAAACTCCGGAAACCTTCCGATTAGTGCATCATTTTTCGGATTTGTTTTCTGCGTGAATACGAATCCGACCTGAGTTCGTCTTTCTTCATGAACAGGATATTGGACAACCTTTTTGGAAGAATCTCTTTGTAGGGTATTGTGTTTTGTTTCCGAACACATGCTCACAAATTTTACTCCTTTTCGGAGGTACTCTTCACCGCCACGCTGGTGTCAAACCAGTCCGGTAACATTGCTCCACGTCAGCCGACCTGCGCTAGACAGATCGTCGCTTCATCGAGCCGAGCCTAACCTTATCGGATCATCAGCTAAGAAAGTCGAACAAGAGTTCGGCATCACGAAGGCTAAATCATGACCAACACCATCGCCCCACGGATTGCACGGGTCAGGCGTGCCGACATCGCTGCTCGGTCACTTCATCAATCCGGCATTGACCGCGTCACAAGTTATGAGCAGCATCGGCATGGCTGCAATGTTGCTTCTTCAAGCCGATGTCCATTACGCCGAACTGCTTCAACACCTCGGCTGACATGGCAGCTGCAACATCTCCTTACCGACCCGCTCCATCATCTCGGCTAGACCGGGGGCTTCGCCATCTCTTCATCAACCTCCTCTGGAGACTTCGGCGTCACCAGCCGATCAGCTTCGTCACATTAGCTGGATCGTGGGCTTTGCCTCGGTGAGCCAACCATTGTCAACATCGCCATGCCGCCGCTTCATCGCCCATCATGCAATGGGTGTGCGGATCAAGTCCCAATTTTGGGAGTAACCTTTCTTCATATTGCTACAACAGATAAACCAGGTGCTATTAATCCTAGTAATTTTCTTGCTTGGGTTTATTTTTCCTGAGGAATTATTACTCTGGTTTGTTCCATCATCTGTACACAGGTCTATCAAAGGGTGGCTGCATTAACAACGGTCGCGTTGTGGTTCGGTCAGTTTCCGTATACCGTTCGGCGAACGCCGCATCCGGAACTCGGACCGGCTAGTGAATTTAGGCTTTGCCACGCCTTCACCGTGTCACACCGGCGCCCTGCATCGACATTGACTTCGGCGCCAGGCCACATCTCTTTAAATAAATTATTTTTGAGAAAAGCAATTATGCAAGGATTTTATATATATTTATATCGTTCTTTTTGGACCATACTATTTATGTGTGTAGGTGATCGACTTCGACTGCATCACATGGTCACTTCCGCAAGCCGACGTCGTCGTCCCAATCGGCATAAATCGGCTCGCGTGATCACCTTTTTGGTCGAATTGCCATACCGACATGTTCGGTTGCCTTGGGGACTTCGGCATCGTTGAGAGAACTCTACCTCATCGAGTGTTCAGCACACGGGCCATATTTCTTTTATTACTCACTTTGCATAAATTATTAATTATGCAACTTTTTAATTTATTATTATTCCTATTATCTCCATCTTGCACTATTTTCTGTGCACGGGTAAATGATCCGGGTCGGGCAGCGCTGTCACCTCGGCGTAACGACGTACCACGTCACCTCGGCTGGACCGGGTGTTTCGTCATCACTTCATTAACCCACGCCGCAGACTTCGGCGTCACACTGTCGACCTGCATTGGCCGTGCCATGTCGCCACTTCGGAGTGCCGAGCTCTTCGCTTCGCCACCTCGGGACCGGCTTGGGGGCTGGAACATTGTCCCGCTGCAAGCTCGGGCCACGCATCAACACCGAGCACATTAACCAGCTAAGTCACTTTCATACTCAAAAACTTTCAGTTTTAAATTTTGTTTGGTTCGACCAAGCATTATACTTTTTTGGCAAAAAGTGGTATGTGAAAAACTTCCTTATCAAAACTTTGTTTGTGACACACAAATTCAAATACCCCGTTTACTTGGGGGCTTCTTTTATGAAGCCTTTCCTCTTGCATATGATTATACTTGTATGGCTTCGTTCCTTGTTCGTGTATTACGCCACAATATGCACCATGTTGACTTAAGTGTTCCGCCAGCTGGGTTGCCTTGCTCCTGTGTTTACCCCTACGTTCATGATTGTTCGGCTAGGGAGTAAAGGGAGCACCTCTGCGATTGTCATGATCGGGTCATCCGAGCTCGGACCTTAGACTGGGTGAAGCCAAAAGATAGCGCTATTATTGTTTTCAATCATGGTCGGCACACAACGGAACTCATGAGTACAAAAAATCTATTGCACAAGTCTCATAGTAACAATGAGCAACCGAAGAAAGGTATCGGTGGGGGTACTATTTTCTTTTAAGATGCTTCTTACACTTCGTCAGTAGTATAGCATAAGTTCCCCGAGCGCGTTTTGTCTGTTACAGCCTTATGGCATGATTGCCTGGTTATCGGAAACATCGTTGATATTCTCGACAGGTGGAGTACATAACACTTTTCGGCCCTTGACCGAAGAGGGAGAAGCCGACGGTCAGTTAAGACGCGTTTAAAGTTCGGGTGAACACAGATATGATATAAGTACTTCGGTACATACAATCATTATACATAAAATTCTTTTACCCAAGTCACTTGGGGGCTCTTAAATTAGTATGAGGTGTTTTACAATAAGTGTTCTTCTTAGTCATTGCAAAGTCTTTTTCTATCACTCCTTTTTTCAACGCGAGTGTGTGCTCAATAGCCGGGGAGCCTAATTTCTGTCTCAAAGCCGCTAGAGTTTAGTTTGCTAAACTAGCCTAACGAGAAGTACTCCGCCTTCGGGATAGGAGGTTGAAGCCGTAGGCTGACCCACTTTAAGTCTTGAGATAGGATGTGTCATGTTAAAGCACGACAGAAGCACACATTTTTTAAGGCCAATTTTCGGATTGGCGCCGAACACTTGATCTAGTTCGGATGTCAAGTTTTTACTGAGGTTTTTTTGGTCTTCCAAGCCTATGGCACTTTTGATCTATTTGTGTGTTTTTCTTTTATTAGGCGGGACATCCTCTTGACCGAGGTACCCTGCGTAATAATCCATCTTGGGAAATCTTTTTTGACCCATAGTTCGGCATTTTTCCTGCCGACCTACACCTCGGTGTTGGGTCCGAGCATAAATCCCGCAGTACACTGCCGGACACTTTTTAAGTATTGACAATATCAATGGGGGCTGCGACTTGAGCCGAACCCACCAAACGCCAAGGTACTCCGAGGAGTCCTCGGCAAAATGTTCTCGGATATTGCTTTATATGCATCAGTTTCGAATTGTGTCTTCGGTCAATAGTTGGGTTGCCCGGCTCCTATGCTTGCCTCCTACGTTCCGCTTTGTTCGGCTAGGTGCGCAAAGGGAGAACCACTGCGATTGTTCTTCCAGCTAGCATGGTTAAGCACCTCAATGGAGAAAGCCGAAAACTGACTGTCACAATAAGCATAAACTAGTCAGTGATCCGATGATTGTATTAAACTATAAGATCGATAGAGGTCACCCCGTGTTAAATGGCGGTCCGTTCATAACATGGGCCGAAGTGTTTACGGCTTGACCCCGAGTGTTGCCGAACACTAACTGGGGGCTAGTAACTGGCCTCCCAACTTTAAGCTCCTATGACTAAGTGAAAGTTATAAAGCCTGCATATCTGATTGCCTTGTTTCTGCTAGCACAACCGCCTCCGGGCACCGAGACGTCGGCTAAGGTTTGTTTTGTTATTGCGGAAACACCCTGCGTAGCATCTACAAAGGGGTGGAAGCCGACGATGGGCCACTTTCAAATGATAAACGGTCCCAATGGAGTCAAAATAAACATATATCATCAGTGTTTGTATTCATTATACATGCACTGTCGTCCATAATTATCGTTATAAAGGCATAAATATGCGTCAATTTGACTTAAGATTTTGGCCAAGCTGGGTTGCCTGGCTCCTGTGCTTACCCCTACGTTCCTGATTGTTCGGCTAAGCGGCAAAGGGAGCATATTTGTGATTGTTACTACCGGGTCATCCGAGTTAGTACCTCGGACTGGGTGAAGCCGAAAGCTAGCCATCTTAACGGATATAATTGGTCGGCAACGATGGAAGTGGAAATTTAGGTTCGCTAAAGACCACATAATTCGGGAACTTTCCCCAAAATAAATCCTCAATATTTTTCTCCCACATTGATCAGAGGTGAGGTTTCATGACCATGGTCGACATGGCGACCCAAAGAAATGAACCGATAGCGGACCTATTTTCTTTGGATGATGTTTCTTCATATAACATATCTCTCTGCATACCTTTGTTTATAAAGCCATATGGCCGGATTGCCTCGTTGTCACAAATTTTTGCCCTCATAAAGGCTTTAAAACGTGGGACAAACACTCCCTGGCTACTGGCCGAGGAGGTTGAAGCCGATGGTCGGTCAACAAAGTTTTGTACAATGCGGATCCGAGCATTAATGATGTAAAGTACTTGGGTACATAGAATCATTACACATAAATTGTGAGCAAAAATCAATTTTTCCGTAGCCAACCTTTTAAAGAGTCAGTGGCACAGTCTCTTTGAGACAATCGAGCAGCTAACATAACGCTCTCATAGTTTCCTATTGGCATTGATTTCCTATCTATTAAGCCCCTTAAGGCTAAACTTGGCAAGCTCAGCTTTCGTTAGCTCTATCTCCTTTATGAGATCTTTTATTCTCTTTTCGAGAAGTTTGTGCTAAACACAACAAAAAAAATCAAACGGATATCGATCCTTAATTTGGCCACCCATGCCCACATTAAGGCTCGAGGGCTACTGGGCCTCGTGTTTATTATTTACAAATATTAAAGGGGCACATTGATCCCCTGATCTGGCATTGCCACCCGACCAGTGTTTCGGGGGCTACTGCATTGCCTATTCAATGCAGAAAATTCAAAGTCCTTAGTGTCCGCTTGACCGAACTATGGGCAAACGCATCTTCGGACAACAATAGGTACCATCTGGACCTATCCGGCTTCAAGCTAATATATTACGGCGACTTCTTGAGACCCTCTCTCAAGGGCCCGTCTGCCATCTCCTCTAATGTGCCTCTCGGATTTTAGGCCGACACACACCTTGAGGGCTACTGGCTATATATCACGTTAGTAAATAAATTGCATCAATCGGATATAAAATCTGCAAACAATCAGCCCAAGCGTGGGGTGGTGCACCACCTCGGAAGCAGTCCGGCATAAAGCTCGGGCGCTAGTAGCTGGCTCTATAGAGGGCATTTCCGACATTAAGCTCGGCTAAACTCCTTCAAACTTTTTCAAGCCAAGGTGATCTATGACACCTCGGATATAGTCTGACGTTGGAGCTCGGATACAGTCCGGCGTTGGAGCTCGGATATAGTCTGGCATTGGTGCTCGGCTACAAAAGATACCTCAAATATAGTTCGGTGTTGGAGCTCGGATGCAAGAGGACACCGCCGCACGGGAACAACTTCAAACCCGAGGTGTGGCGTAAAAAATAACAAGGCATTGATAAAGGCCGATAACTTAAAGGGGCTCCTCGGATACCCGACGTGTAAACTCTTTGGATTTACTTCGGCGATCCTCAAGATCAAAGATAAGAATATTTGTTGAACTAGTTTTCAAGACCGGCGACCGAAGATGAAGAACAGTTCGAAAGAATCGCGGAGCATCCCCAACTTGAAGACCGGTTCGGGGGGCTACTGACGGTGTCCTGGACTAAGGGGTACTCACCATGTCGTCTCCCGACCAACTAGATCGAGCCGAGGACCCCCATGGCAGTTCACTCATGGGCCACTTCGGGCAGCCCATGCCGCATACAAGGAAGATTCCACAAGACTTGGTGATCAAGACAAGGACTCTTCTCCACCAACGTATTCGACTAAGACTCTTGTTATCCTAGGCCTCCGGTACATTACATAAGCTGAGGCCAGGCTAGTCGATAGATCATTATGACATTATTCATCATACCCTCAGGTTTTAGACCACAACATATGATCTCGAGGTAGATCAACTCTGTACCTGATACTCCATCAATATAAACAAGAGCAGGACGTAGGGTTTTTACCTCCATCAAGAGGGCCAGAACCTGGGTAAAACATCGTCTCCTCCATTCCTATTACCATTGATCCTTAGATGCACAGTTCGGGACCCCCTACCCAAGATCTACCGGTTTTGACATCGATACCCGTGACCGCTGTGGCCGCCAGAGCATTGGTCGGACTTGCCAGGCGGCACTCGGCTCGGCTGCACCTCGCCCCGGCTATATAAAGAGCCCGCGACCCCCTCGAGCACTCCAGCAGCCCGTCCTCTCATCTCAACGCTTCCCCGAGCCACCCATTCCTCCCCGGATTCCCTCCCCGACCACCACCGCCGTTGTGGTCGCCGCCTCGGGTCTCTCTCGATTCCGGTGATCCCGAGCTCCCCTCGCCGTTCCTCCACCACCACTGCAACCCCCAGAGTCCAGCAAGTCCCCCCGTAGCATCAGCCTCTCCCCTTCCCCATCGTAGCTCCATATCCACCGGCGATTGGAGCTCCTCCCCGCCGCAGGCCCTGCTGCTCCCTTTCCAGCGCTCCTCGCCGGAAACAGAGACCACCCCGAGATGCGCCTCTCCCTCCTGAGCATCTGGGTAGGTCGCCCATCGCAAATGGCGGCGCGACGCGCCGGCAATCGCCGTCGAGGCGATCCTCTCCCTTGGCTCGACGCGCGCCTGAGCGGGAGGTTGAAGGAGGTTAGGCCAAGTGGGCCCCACCCCGCGCGACCCCACCTGTCGACGACTGGGTGATGCCAGGTCAGATAAGTGGAGACGCCCCTGGCGCTTTACGCTTTCCGGTACTGAAGGCGTATTGCCTGCAATACGCCTTCCGTTCTCCGAAAATGTATTCTAAAGTTTGCGCTTTCTCTTTTTCAGCCTCGCCCGCCGAAGTGACTATTTTGTGAACGTTCGCTGTTTAGTGCCTTTTCTGCCTAAAAAGTGAACGGCCACAACTTTTCAACCATAACTCCTATCGAGGTGATTCCAGTGCTCACATTCTCTCTTCGTCAAGCTCTTTCCGTTGGTATCATTTTCATTATGTTTCACATAGTGAAAATGACCAATCTTCCCTTTCCCTTAAACAACCCCCTCTGAGAGAGAACTATTTTCGACAAATCTTTCTGCGATCATTCTACACATTTTCTCGGAGTATTCCTCGACCCCAGGCAAGCCAACCTCTTATCATGAGCCCCGAACTGGCATGTTGACTTTGCTTGCACCCTCTGTGTGTGTAGTTGCAGTATTTTCTTGCCTGTTTCGTCTGTAGTTATTTCAGTTATGTTATATGTTCTATGGCTTGCCATGTCATGCTTACCTTTCATGATACCTTTTGCCATGCGAGTTAGTATGTTGTTACTGATAATATCATGCCTCTGTTGGGGATTAGTTACATGCCCCTAGAACTGATGTTATCATGATCTGTTATACCGTTGTTATGCTAGTACCTTGTCTTGCCAGGTTCCATATGCTATAGTTGTTCACTTGATAAGCTTGGTATTTTGTTGATGCATTTGTATGTTGCATGCTCATCGTTGCATTCATGCTAAATATGCTCATGATGATGGAGAAGATAATAACATGACTTAATAATAACAAACCTCCTCCATCATCGATGGGATCGAGTCATAGTGTCACCAAATCGAGCTTCTCCAGTGCAGCCACACTAGCCTTTATGGAAGGGCCTGATACGTCTCCAACGTATCTAAAATTTTTTATTGTTCCATGTTGTTTTATTATCAATCTTGGATGTTTTATAATCATTTTATAGTCATTTTATATCATTTTTTGGGACTAACCTATTGACATAGTGCCAAGTGCCAGTTACTGTTTTTTCCATATTTTTTACATCGTAGGAAATCAATATCAAACGGAGTCCAAATGTTACGAAACTCCACGATGAATTTTTATGGGCTAGAAGGAAGGCAATGGGCCCTGGTTGCACCTGGGGGGTGCCCCGAGGGGGGCACAACCCACCAGGGCGCGCTAGGAGGCCCAGGCGTGCCCTAGTGGGTTGTGCCCACCTCGGGTGCCCCCCGGACCGCCTATTTGCTATATAAATACCCCAAAAATCCACAAACCCTAGGGGAGTCGACGAAATATTCATCCAGCCGCCGTAGAGTCCAGAACCACCAGATCCAATCTAGACACCATCACGGAGGGGTTCACCACTTCCATTGGTGCCTCTCTGATGATGCGTGAGTAGTTCTTTGTAGACCTTCGGGTCTGTAGTTAGTAGCTAGATGGCTTTCTCTCTCTCGCTGAATTCTCAATACAATGGTGAAAGAACATGCGGTGCCCCCATGTTTGGTTTTGGTAATTAATGACAATCTCTATGGACTAATGGTTGTCTTGAGTTATATTTGAAGGATTTTTTCATAGGCTTTTCTTGAAGTCCATGTGTTGGTTTCAAGGAGTTTATGAGTTGACCAAGGTGCTATGAAGGAATTATCGAAAGATTGGTCATGTGAGTGTTGAGCTTATTGCAAGCATGTCTTGAGGAACAAGATTGTGTGATCATTCATGTTTACCTTCAAGACATCATCCAAATGAAGAGAGTTGGAAAGATTCAAGGTTGATCAAGACTAAGTCAAGAGTGAATCAAGTTGATCAACTCACAAAGCGTAGAAGATGTATCGAGAGGGATCAAGTGATCCCATGGTATGGTAAGCATTGCCCATTGTACTTTGTGTACTAACCCATGGTCTATGTGAGAGTTCTATGTGCGGTTAGGTACGTGTTCATGGGCTTGGGTCAAGAGGAAGATATCACTCAACCCATGGAGAGGATGACATCAAGTGGTGATCGTCATCAAGATTGTCGTGTGCAAGTTCAAGTGGAGCATGACGAAGCGATCAAGTGCTTGAAGCTTGCCGTCCATTGTTGTGTCAATGGACTTGTGAAGATGTGCCGAAGAGTGGCTCACCCATAGTGGAGTATGGGGGAGCAATCATCTAGTCTTCATCGACCCAACGCAATCAAGAAAGGTGGTCCATCTTTAGGAGGACAAGATCATCATCATCTATCTCAAGTGGATCATGTGCAAGGCAAAGGTTTGCCCTTGATAGGTTTTTTATTTTTCCGGTCTCATGGTGGTAGTTTGGAGACCGGGTTATAGGATCGATAGATGTACTATCAAGGGGGGCTCTCAAGTGAGTAGCTTGATCATATCATTTGTCGAGAGCTCAAACCATTGCATCCTTGCATCATATTTCTTGATTCTTATTTGTATTTTATTTTTAGGTTTTAGAGCTTGTGGTTATCTTCGTGAGAAGCTCTAGTTCATCGAAAACGGATTTCATATGCTTCTTCTATCGCGTTTTCGGTGTTGGAGGTTTTACCAGTCTTTTTCGAGGAAGGGTTCTCACCATTTTCTCATGCAACTTTTCTAATTTGCTTATTATTGATATTTCTATCAAGATTGTGTTAGCCCTTGTAGCTAGCTTTCCAACAAACTTGGTTTCGTTGAATTCAGAGTCCGTTTGCAGAAGTTGTGGCAGTTTTGGTGTTATGAAAAGGTTGCAGCGGTACTACCGCGGACAGGAGCGGATGTAATTTTTTACTACCGCTCCAGAGCGGTACTACCGCGGCTTCTACAGCGGTAGTACCGCTCTGGACCAAAAACTCGCCACAAGTCCAGCGGTGGTAGGCACGGATGTATTTTTTTAGTACCGCTCGCAAGCAGTAGTGCCGCTACCCCTAGAGGTAGTACCGCTTGGTGCGGGTTGTGAGCATAACGGTTGGATTTTCCCCCACCTATAAAAGGGGGTCTTCTTCCCCAATGAACCTTATCCTTTGAGCTCATGTTCTTTACCCATTGTTTACCTTCTTCGAGCTTGCTATCTCTCAATCCCTCCATGGATTCTTGCTAGTTTTGGGGGGGAGAGAGAGGAGATCTAGATCCACATTTCCACCAATCACTTTCTCTTCTATGTCAGGGGAACCCCTTGGATCTAGATCTTGGAGTTCTTGGTGTTCTCCTTCTTGTTCTTCCTCTCATTTTCCTCCCTAGCATTATTTGCTTTGGTGGGATTTGGGAGAGAAGGACTTGGGCACTCTGTGTGCCCTTGCCATTGCATTTGGTGCATAGGTTTGAGTTCTCCACGGTGATACGTGGAAGTTACAAGTTGAGAAGCTTATTACTCTTGGGTGCTTGGTACCCTTGAGCTTGTTCCTCTTGGGTGCTTGGGATCCCTAGACGGTTGGTGTTGTTCGGAGCTCAATCATTGTCGTATAAAGCTCCGGGCAAGCGTCGGGGTCTCCAATTAGGTTGTGGAGATCACCCCGAGCAATTTGATGGGTTTTGGTGACCGCCCCCAAGGGTTGCCAAAGTGTACGGGTTCGGTGACCGCCCCCAAGAGTTGCCATTTGTACGGGTTCGGTGACTGCCCTCAAGGGTCCCTTAGTGGAATCACGGCCTCTTGCATTGTTCAAGGGCGTGAGGAGATTACGGTGGCCCTAGTGGCTTCTTGGGGAGCATTGTGCCTCCACACCGCTCCAAACGGAGATTAGCATCCGCAAGGGTGTGAACTTCGGGATACATCGTTGTCTCCTCGTGCCTCGGTTATCTCTTACCCGAGCCCTTTACTTATGCACTTTACTTTGTGATAGCCATATTGTTTCTTGACATATATCTTGCTATCACTTAGTTCTTTATCTTGCTTAGCATAAGTTGTTTGTGCACATAGGTGAGCCTAGTTGTTGTAGGTTTTGTGCTTGACAAATTAACCACTAGGTTTATTCCGCATTTGTTCAAGCCTAAACCATAATTATTTTAAAGTGCTTATTCACCCCCCTCTAGGCGACATCCATGATCTTTCAAATGGTCTCTTGGAGATCCATATGATGTAACTCTTTTTGCGGTGTGTTTGTTGGGATCTGATGAACTTCGAGTTTATGATCAGTTATATCTTTTTATATCCATGAAAGTTATTTGAGTTTCATTGATCTCTTATAGCCTCGTATTTCTTCTCCGATATTTGGGTTTTGTTTGGCCAACTTGATCTATCTATCTTGCAATGGGAAGAGGTGCCCGGTAGTAGGCTCGATCTTACGGTGCTTGATCTCAGTGACAGAAAGGGAACCAACACGTATGTATCGTTGCTACTAAGGATAAAAGGACGAGATCTATATCTACCACCATACAGATAAACGGATCTTGTCTACATCATGTCATCATTCTTATTGCATTACTCTGTTTTCCATGAACTTAATACAGTAGATGCATGCTGGATAGCGGTCGATGTGTGGAGTAATAGTAGTAGATGTAGGCAGGAGTCAGTCTACTAATCTTGGAAGTGATGCCTATGTAATGATCATTGCCTCGATATCATCATGATTATTTGAAGTTCTATCAATTGCCCAAGAGTAATTTTTTTACCCACCATTTGCTATTTTTCTCGAGAGAAGCCACTAGAAACCTAAGGCCCCCGGGTCTTCTTTCTCATATATTTGCCTTGTGATCTATTTTTCCTTTGCATTTTTATTCAGATCTATTAAACTAAAAATACAAAAATATCTTGCTGCACATTATTTTATTTGCGATCTATTATTCAATCTATTATAATTTTCTCCCATCATGGTGCCTTCTGGCGCCGTTACCCGAAAGGGATTGACAACCCCTTTAACGCGTCGGGTTGCGAGTGGCTGTTATTTGTGTGCAGGGGTTGTTTACATTTTGTTGCTTGGTTCTTCTACTGGTTCGATACCTTGGTTTCATTACTGAGGGAAATACCTACCGTTGGTGTTCTACATCATCCTCTCCTCTTGGGGGAAACACCGACTTAGTCTTAGCAAATATCATCAAGGGAATTTCTGGCGCCGCTGCCGGGGAGGATCAATACAAGATAGTCTCACGGCCATGTGCCATTTCTGGCGCCATTGCCGGGGAGGATTTACAACATAACCAGGTTCCTAATCACAAATCTCATCTCCTCGCAATTTACATTATTTTCCATTTGCCTCTCGTTTTCCTCTCCCCTACTTCCCAAAAATTTGCCGTTTTATTCGCCCCTCTTTTCCGTTCGCCGTTTTCTTGTCGGATCTGTTTTTGAGTGCGATCTTGTTGTGTGGTCATCATGACTCAAGAGAACACCAAGTTATGTGATTTCTCAAATACCAACAAAAATGATTTTATCGGCACTCCGCTTGCTCCTCCCGCCACTAGTGCGGAGACTTGTGATATTAATACTGCTTTGCTGAATCTTGTTATGAAAGACCAATTTTCTGGTACTCCTAATGAGGATGTCGTGTCCCATCTTAATACCTTTGTGGAATTATGCGATATGCAAAAGAAAAAAGATGTGGACAATGATGTGGTCAAGATGAAACTATTTCCGTTTTCTTTGCGTGATTCTGCAAAAATTTGGTTCTCTTCTTTGCCTTGCAATAGTATCAATTCTTGGAATAAGTGCAAAGATGCTTTTATCACTAATATCTTTTTGAGCACGGTGTGCTTAGTATTTTTGAAGAAATGCTCTCTTGCTTCACTTAGATTTATTTGAGAGTTAGTAAATTTTTTAAATAATTCACTCTTGCTTCACTTAAATTATTTTGAGAGAAAGAAATTTTGTTATGCTCATGATCTTCACTTATATTTTTTTGAGCTTATGAAAAGCAACACATGAAAATTAGTCCCAAAGTGATAGATATCCAAGAAGGATAAAGAAAATAAAATGTCATGAAGATCATTGGACAAAATAAACTTGATTATTATTAATAGTTTTGAGATATGATGATGTGATATATGAGTTATGTTGATGAGTAATTGTGCTCTAGTAAGAATATTGGTGTTAAGGTTTGTGATTCCCTATGCATGCATGAAAATCAATAATCATGCAATGAAAATTATATCCTACTTGTGGTGCGTTATTCGATGTTAATTATGCTTAATGCTTGATTCACGAGATTATTTGTTTCTTGGTTGGTCGCTTCTCAATCTTTTTGCTAGCCTTCATTTTGAACCAAGTATGATCTCTACTTGTGCATCCAAAATCCTTTAAATCAGTTTTGCCACATGAGTCCACTATATCTACCTATATGCGGTATTCTTTTGCCATTCTAAGCAAATTCGTATGTGCCATCTCTAATTTTCAAAATAAACTTCTCTTTTGTGTATTTGTTTCGCTCGCGGAACAGTAATGGGTGGCTAATATTTTCCATGCTGGATGTGTTATACTCATGATGAGTGTTTATTCACTTGTCATTGCACGAGAGTAAGGCAAAGGTTCTAGGGATTCCCAGTCCCGAAATGCAAAAATGAATTTACTTTATGTTGTCAAATAATAAATTCCTTGGAAAGTGTTGGTATGGAAGGCACCCGTGGATACGGCTAGCCATGGAAAGTGAATGTATGGTGGAAAAGGAATAAACTTTATTTTCTGTTTGGGAACCGCCTATGGCATATCTAGCATGGAAAGTGTTCGTAGCTCTACGTCGTTTTTGTTGGTGGGATGGATACACCTCCCAAAATGTTTTTATCTCAAATTTTTCACTTTGAGCTCTGGCACCTCTACAAATCCCTACTTCCCTCTGCGAAGGGCCTTTCTTTTACTTTATGAAATTTTTATTTTTGAATTTGAGTCTCCATCTTCTCTTACAAAAGCACCAACTAGGAGACAATATGATCGTACTTAAGTATTGGGTGTAGCTAATATTCGAGTGTGTTTCATAATGGGTCAATGTTTGAGCATGATGGGCTAGGGATAACTTGTTTTAGCATTGATATTTTGAAAGACATGGTTGCTTGTTGATATGCTTGAGTATCTAAATTATTATGTCAAAACTAGACTATTGCTTTGAATCACATAAAAGTCCAAATGTCCATGCTATAAAGAAAAGAATATCATATGACTTGATGAACAACACTCCACATCAAAAATTCTGTTTTTATCACTTACCTACTCGAGGACGAGTAGGAGTTAAGCTTGGGGATGCTGATACGTCTCCAATGTATCTATAATTTTTTTATTGTTCCCTGCTGTTTTATTATCAACCTTGGATGTTTTATAATCATTTTATAGTCATTTTATATCATTTTTTGGGACTAACCTATTGACATAGTGCCAAATGCTGTTTTTCCATGTTTTTTACATCGCAGGAAATCAATATCAAACGAAGTCTAAATGCCACGAAACTCCACGATGAATTTTTATGGGCCAGAAGGAAGGCAACGGGCCCTGGTTGCACCTGGGGGTGCCCCGAGGGGGGCACAACCCACCAGGGCACGCCAGGAGGCCCAGGCGCGCCCTGGTGGGTTGTGCCCACCTCGGGTGCTCCCCGGACCGCCTCTTTGCTCTATAAATACCCCAAAAATCCACAAACCCTAGGGGAGTCGACGAGATATTCATCCAGCCGTCGTAGAGTCCAGAACCACTAGATCAAATCTAGACACCATCACAGAGGGGTTCACCACTTCCATTGGTGCCTCTCCGATGATGCGTGAGTAGTTCTTTGTAGACCTTTGGGTCCGTAGTTAGTAGCTAGATGGCTTTCTCTCTCTTGCTGAATTCTCAGTACAATGGTCTCTTGGAGATCCATATGATGTAACTCTTTTTGCGGTGTGTTTGTTGGGATCTGATGAACTTTGAGTTTATGATCAGTTATATCTTTTTATATCCATGAAAGTATTTGAGTTTCTTTGATCTCTTATAGCCTCGTATTTCTTCTCCGATATTTGTGTTTTGTTTGGCCAACTTGATCTATTTTTCTTACAATGGGAAGAGGTGCCCGGTAGTGGGTTCGATCTTACGGTGCTTGATCCTAGTGACAGAAAGGAAACCGACACGTATGTATCGTTGCTACTAAGGATAAAAAGACAAGATCTATATCTACCGCCATATAGATAAACGGATCTTGTCAACATCATGTCATCGTTCTTATTGCATTACTCCGTTTTTCCATGAACTTAATACACTAGATGCATGCTGGATAGTGGTCAATGTGTGGAGTAATAGTAGTAGATGCAGGCAGGAATCGGTCTACTAATCTTCGATGTGATGCCTCTGTAATGATCATTGCCTAGATATCATCATTATTATTTGAAGTTCTATCAATTGCCCAACAGTAGTAATTTGTTTACCCACCGTTTGCTATTTTTCTTGAGAGAAGCCTCTAGTGAAACCTACGGCCCCTGGGTCTTTTTTCTCATATAGTGCCTTGCAATCTATTTTTCCTTTGCATTTTTATGCAGATCTATTAAACTAAAAATACAAAAATATCTTGCTGCACTTCATTTTATTTGCGATCTATTATTTCAATCTATTATAATTTTCTCCCGTCATCCTGCCTTCTGGCGTCGTTACCCGAAAGGGATTGACAACCCCTTTAACACGTCGGGTTGCGAGTGGCTGTTATTTGTGTGCAGGGGTTGTTTACGTTTTATTGCTTGGTTCTCCTACTAGTTCGATACCTTGGTTTCATTACTGAGGGAAATACCTACCGTTGTTGTGCTACATCATCCTCTCCTCTTGGGGGAAACACCGACATAGTCTTAGAAAACATCATCAGGGCCCTAATGCGATCTATTGTCATGCCCCTCGCCGGTGCCTCCAACGAGGGAAGGTTATGGGGGCGCGCTACCCTGATCAGGTAGGCGGACATAAGCCTTGTGAGCCCGAGTTTGGTTATGTTCAAATGTCCCTGTTTGGGACTGTTTATTGTTTTGCCACGACGGTGGCCGCTGATGCCTTTGGTAGGCACGGGGCCACCATGACTTAGCCCAAAGGGGAGTTGGTCGGAGTGGCCGGGAGAGTGTCATGGCAGTAGAGCGCTTTTGTTAGAATGTCGTTGGTCCACCCGAATGGGAGTGCGAGGCCATGGGTTCCATGGTGTGGTATAGTGTGCTACCTCTGTAGAGTGTTTATTAAGTCTATCGATAGCCGCACAGTTCGTAGTAGGTCACACTATCGGGTCTTGGTCGAAATGGAGGATAAACCTTAAATGACTAAATTGATAATAATGTGATATAAATAATGTGGTGACTTGGACTATGATATAGTCGTGAGAAGTCACGGTGATGTTTTGATATGATCACGAGATGAGGTCTCGGTGAGTCATGAGTTTGCTCCAAGGAGCCGTGGCAGAGTAAGAGGTTGTTGCATAAAGTTAATATGATATGTCTTCACGGGAGGTAACTGGTAGTGTATTTTCAGCATAGTTTCATGATGCCATGCCATGCTTTGATTAATATGCTAAATTATGCCATGATTGAGATGCTATGCTATGCCATATTATGTCATTGCCATGTTAAAAGCATGTTTTGATATGCCTTGTTATTGTCATGCTAGTAGATGCTATGATGTTGTTCATGATCAGTTTGATCTATGTCTCTAGTTAATGTCATGCCATGTTTAGTTATTGTTCTGAGGTAGGTTGTTGCATGCGCTTGGTTCTTGCTTTGTCATCTGCTTATTTGGATGCTATATATTTGGTTGTCTTGCAAGTACATTCAATGTACTGACCTGGCGTGTCATGCCAGTTCGTAGGTCGTGCCTGGATTGTTCGCTTGTTTGGTTGTGCTAGGCCGTAACCTTGCCAGTCCTGTGAGTTGTGGAGCCCAGCCAGAGTTGATGAGTCATCAAACCAAGACTTCCGCCGCCATTTAGATAGCCTTAGAGCTATGCGAGATGTTTGTATTCATCAATGATGTAATCTTATATACATGTATTTGATGAATATTCTTGTACCTGGATTGCTGTATCATGGACCTGTCGTGCGTCAGGTGTTATCCTCGGCTGACGTGCGAAGGCCCCCTGCTCCATGTGGATCAGGGTGCCACACCCGGAAGCGCTACATCATGGCCAGATGGTCAGGCGACACGAAGAATTCGGGGCAAGCAAAGAAAAAGAATCATAAACTTACCGAAGGCAGCGGGTTGGCGTGGCTGCATGGCTCCTTGTCGAACCGCCAGCTCCCCTCGATGAGCTTGCAGTCTGAGAAGTAGTTGACCAACCGGACCACCTCCACATCCGACAGCACCTTGGTGGACATCCGGCACGGGTCCTGGAGCCCACTCATGTTGCTGATCAGGTGCGGTCGGGCTTGAAGAGGCAGCACCGGGCGCTTCACGAAGGCGGCTAGCAGATCCGAGGCCTTGAGGCCTTCCGACTCCGTCATCTCTTGGAGCCCGGTGACAGCGGTGGAGACGGTGCCGACAGCGTCCTTGGCCGGAACTTCTGAAGGAAATATGCCCTAGAGGCAATAATAAAGTTGTTATTTATATTTCCTTATATCATGATAAATGTTTATTATTCATGCTAGAATTGTATTAACCGGAAACTCAGTACATGTGTGAATACATAGACAAACAGAGTGTCCCTAGTATGCCTCTACTTGACTACCTCGTTAATCAAAGATGGTTAAGTTTCCTGACCATACACATGTGCTGTCATTTGATAAACGGGGTCACATCATTAGAGAATGATGTGATGGACAAGACCCATCTGTTAGCTTAGCATAATGATCGTTAAGTTTTATTGCTATTGCTGTATTCATGGCTTATACATATTGCTCTGACAATGAGATTATGCAACTCCCGAATACTAGAGGAACACCTTGTGTGCTATCAAACGTCACAACATAACTGGGTGATTATAAAGATGCTCTACAGGTGTCTCCGAAGGTGTTTGTTGGGTTGGCATAGATCAAGATTAGGATTTTTCACTCCGAGTATCGGAGAGGTATCTCTGAGCCCTCTCGGCAATGCACATCACTATAAGCCTTGCAAGCAATGTGACTAATGAGTTAGTTACGGGATGATGCATTACGGAACGAGTAAAGAGACTTGCCGGTAACGAGATTGAACTAGGTATTATGATACCGACCATCCACTACTAGGAAAAGGCATGCTAGTGGCGCACCGAATTTGCCTTCTAATGGCGCACTACCGGTGCGCCACTGGCATCACGCCATTAGAATTAAATTCTAATGGCACACTACTGGTGCGCCATTAGTATCTGGTGTTCTAATGGCGCACCACGTAGTGCGCCATTAGTATAGCCTGCAGTGCACCATTAGAATGCCTCCCAGGGGCCATATGTACAAATGTGCTTTGGCATTCTAATGGCGCACCAGCAGCTAATGCGCCATTAGTGTGATGATCACAGTGCGCCATTAGTGTCTTGTGTGGTCCGCCATTAGTATGAATATTAGGTTTTATTTTTTTTGCTTTTCTGATTTTTGCACAGGTTACAAAATATATTATTGGACAGAATATAGACAGCAGCACACAGCAACATCAGATTCATCAAATACGATAGAAGATTAGTCTCCGAATACAATTCATCATATTAGTCTCCGAATTCAAAAGACCAGACAAAGATAAAACATTACAAGTCTCAAGACCGCGAGTATCGAGTTTGCCTTCACATTACAAGTCGATATCGATCATCTAAACTACCATCACATAGAAGAGAGCTGTGGTCATCACGATGAGCATCATCGTGATCAAACTGGTCTTCATCCGGTTCCTCCAACACTCCCTCCTCTCTCCCGCTAGATAGCGGGCGTATCTAGATTCGGCCTCCGCCCTAGTGGTGTACCCTTTGTAACTGTTACCGCTGAAACGGTGAACCTGTCTTCGACACTCCTCCCAGTCATCGTAGACTCCGGGAACCTTACCCTTGTACACGACAAACGACGACATCTCTATGCACAAGCCAAACAACAAACAATACATAAACAATATGTAAGTATGCAACAAAAGGATCGGAAGAGAAAAGCAAGACATTAATAGCACGATTCATAGTCCTACTAATAAATAGCATCGATTACATCTAAGTTGAACAACTGTCCAAACCAAAGAGACATACGAATTCATTAAAGTTTAATTACAACATGAGCCAATCAATGTTTCAGAACTACACATCACTACTTTCGACTCGACTCATCGGACAGGAGCGTGGATGAAGCCGCCGTCTATCGTGATGGTCATGAAATCACGGTCGTTGTCACCCTGCATTTGTAGCGTTTCATCTATCTCACTGTTGGACGGTTGATATCTGAGGAAGAACTGCCCCGCGGTATGAAGGACATCTTGACGGATGATGTCCGCAAACTCCGATTGGATGCGAAAGAATTCTTGTCTGAGGTCCGCGTCCTGGACTGCCGCCAAGCTCGCGGCCCAATCTTTGAGATTATCTGGTAGCAGAAGGTGATGATGGTCCCTTATGATCGCCCGCATGTGATGGAGGGCGTAGTAGGCATCCTTCTGACCGCCAGGCGGCTGCTTGACGCAGCAGAACTTCGTATTGTGTGAGAAGATGTGCTTGCCGTACTTACGAACTGGCCTGGTGAAGGTGCCTCCAGATTTGGCGTAGCCGGGGAGAACATCATCAAGAACTTTCTTGACATTTGTGTAGTCTATCTTGGAGTTACGGTTTGGGTCGAAATACGTCGCCATGGAATATTTCGGGCTTAAGAGGATGAGTGTGCAATGTGTGTCACTGCACAGAACACGGAATGTTGGAAAAAAAAAGAACGATCGAAATCTAAGAAATCATATGTTACGGGGCGGTTAAGGGATGACTTACTCGGGAAAGTAAGCCACAAGGAAGTTATCCTTATCTGCGTTTGCCAGAATGACGCCTTCGAGGTGTGAACTCGCAACTTGGCGGTCCCCAGCGCTGCTCAAGTGCTTGGCACGCATGTAGAAGGGGTCGACTATCACGATGTCCGGGGTCTTGTCTCTAATGATCCGCATCTGCATGCTCAGCGAAAACAGCCGAACGAAGGTGTAGTGCAGCGGATGAAGGTTAAACATAGCAAAGATGTCATCAAACCGCAGGACGATCGTACCCCCGATGTCGCCATCCACAAAGCCCTTGCTCTCTGGCACCTTGGCCACGAAAACCGGGTATGCCACATCCTTCTCTCTGAGATGCCGCTTCTCCAAAGAAAGAACACTGTCGTGCAGACTCCGCATAGCACCGGTTGCAGCATTCAGCATATTTGGCGGTAGCATCGCCCTACCCGCCACATGCACCCTCCTCGAGATATCCTTAGTTGAAGGTGGCCCGTCCTGAGCACGGATCGAACTCGGTGCCGGCTGGCTCGCACCGGCGCCCTTGTTAGTCTTTCGTTTCCGTCCCTTCTTCTTGATCTCCTGTAATGGGACCGAGTCCTGCTCACAGACCACCTTCTTCAGCATGTTGGGGCTGATAATATTTCGCGCCTCAGCTATCTGAGGCTCGGTGAAGGCGGGAGCTGGAGGCGTGTCCTGAGAATTGAACGCCAGACGACGCTTGTTGCAATTGGATTTCTCCGCCGTACCAGCTAGATCGCGGTGGTCTTGGTTGGGTTCTTGAGAAAGAGGCCCGCAGAACTCGTCAGCGTACCCATGTTCGGCAAAGTACTTATCAACTTTGGTAAATGTACCGTCGTCGTTGTCGTCGCCGTCCGGATCCTGTGCCATAGGGTTGTCCGGATCCTGTGCCATAGGGATGTCCGGCAGGTCCGGTAGCGTTGCGGCGTTCTTGCCATGGCTTGGCGCCGGCACGACTGGCGGTCTTGTCTGTGGGGTGGTGTCCCCCGCCCCCAAACGAATCTGGCTCTTCGGCCATAGCAGGGGCCAGTTTACGCAGGTGCCGAGGGTCATCTCATCTTCTTCGTCAGCCCCAGCGGGTCGAATCGGAGGTAACAGCTCGTCGCAGCCTGGCAGCACCCGGACCACTTCAACCCTATACATTGTGGTTGGCATCGGATTACCGTGGAACATGGGGTTGCCCGGTTGAACGATTCTGCCCTTGGCGACATCGACCAACTCGGCGCCCACGAAGTGCAGAAGAGTGCAAGGAACGTCGGCGGTGCCCTGCGAAAACATGTATAGGGCGTCAGGGATGCCCAGTCAAAGGCAAGGAGATGAAGTCATCGGCCGAGAGGCTTAGTTACCGTGATGTCGTCGAGCTCGGCTAATGTCGAGGCACCGCCAATGGCGGGCGTGCAACTGACGGAGGGGGCGCTTGCTGGCGAGGTGCCGATCGGCGTACACCCGGGTGCATTAAGCTCCAATGCCCGTGCCGGCGCCGGAGACACGAATACCGCCTCCGCCGGAGACACCAATGGCGCCGCCGCCGGAGACACCAATGGTGCCGCCTGCGCGCTGTGCGAGTTGCTGGCCGTGAAGCTGGGAACCGGGGGAGGCCCCTTTTGGCCGCCCGCAATCCACGTCGTCAGCCCATGAATCAACGTAGGCACCATGGCGTTGAGCGTCGTTCCAAGTTGTTGTTGCACTTGCTCATGGACAAGCTTCGGAATCCGCGCCACTTGTGCCTTGAGTTCTTCAACCTCGCACGTCTGGCTTTCCGAGCTGGTCTTTTTCTCCTTCCGCACACCAGGGGTATAGTATGACCCCCATTTTGTGGACAAGCCTTTGCCGGCCACACGACCAGCTGACGTCGGCTTATTGAGCTTATCCTTGTTTTTCATTACGTTCAACGCCCTATTTAAAGGGGTGTCGAAAGGGGAGCTCTTAGACGACCCCGCGCTACTGCTTTCATTGTCCTGCGAAAGGAACGTGAACCATTTAGAAATATTGGGGATTAATTAGAGTGCAACCATATGGAGCTAATTACGCGGGGGTGTATTCCTTACCAGAAGAAGCTCAAGCGCCCTGGTCTTCGGATCCGTGGTAAGCTCCTTTGTTATCGGGTCCTCCTTGTACCGGGCCCTGACATAGTTCCTGGTCTGCTTGTCACCGCTGTATTTCTCGAAGCGGGGCGGTAGGCCTTGCTCGGCACGCTCCGCGTCCTCCTTGTCCCATATAGGCTCCGCCACTCTGTAACCGCCGGGACCGAGTTTGTGTTCCCCTAAGTTCAACTCCCGCATTTCTTTCCCCCACTGACTTGATTCGGAGGTTGTGGGGCTCTGGCACTTGATCTTGAACTCCTTGTACTCATCTTCGCTCATCAAAGGATATTTCGCCTTGATCTTGTCATAACTATCACCTTTATCAATCATTCTCTTCACCGCGCTTCTCCAAGTAGACAGGGCCGTGCTCATCTTCGTGAGGGCGGCACTGTTCACTTTATTCCCTGAGAGGCGTGTGTTTTCAAATTCGGCGGGGAACTTGTATCGTTCGTGCAGCTTCGTGAAGAGGAGGTTGCGCAAATTCCCTCGGTCCTTATGCCTAAGGTTCCCGGTGTTGATCGAGACGGTGCTCCGGAGAATGCACCCGAGCTGAACCGAGTACCCCTTAACTATATGTTTGGGCTCCGTTGGATTCCCGTCGGAGTCCACTTGAGTGAATTCCTCCTTGATGGTGCGGAGCGTATTCGGGCGCCGGTCCTTCCTTTGCTTCTTCGGTTGGCTACGATCTGTGTGTGCGTCGCCATCATCAGTGGTGGCATCCTCGGCGGCACCATCAGTGGTGTCATCCCCGACGCCACTAGGGGTTGCGTAATCAGGATCGGTGTCTTCCGCGGCGTCATCATAGCGGTGAGGTTGTTCCTCCAGCTCTTGGGACAGCTCCCAGAATTGCTTGCCGCCCGAACCACCGGCCTCATCGTTGTGGGCCATGTTTTGCTCTAAATAGGAAAAAAGTTTGGTCAAAAAGTTGGTTATTGTCAAGGAACAAGATCATGGTCTCATCATTTAGGGTTTGTCGACACCGAGGCACCCTATAAAAGCCTAAGCGTACATCACCTCTATGTCTCATCGACACCGAGGCATCCGGGGCAGCCAAGTTAAGTTTTCATCATTTAGGGTTTATCGATGCCGAGGCACCCTAGGTTGGGCCTAATCACTTGGCACTAATCACTTGGCTCTATTGCCACCTATGTTGCGTTTATCATCTAGGGTTTATCGATGCTAAGGAGAATTCTAAGTTGGGCCTAATCACTTGGCTCTATTGCCACCTATGGTTTAATGCAGCAAGAATGGCAGGGCAGTTGATCCTACTTAACTAAGTACTAAGATACCCCGGCCCATGCATTAGTCGCAAGTACCCCATATGTCCTATTTTTAGCAAAGTCATGCTAAAATTCACGGAAAATTTTAGCATGACCTTTGCTGAAAATAGGACATATGGAGTACCCGAATTTGCCGGAACGGAAGTTAATCGACATTCCGGCAAACTCAAGGGCCTCTCGGGGTACCTGCAAAATCATTATCCCCGCGTAATGAAGTCCCCAATGGGTCGACATTTCAGAAGATCACAAGTAGCATCATCACAAGTAGCATGCACCTTGCTACCCACACCACCACAAAATAATACTGGAATAAAAACATTACTATGCCAAAGCAAGTGACTTCCACAGCCACACAAATTAATTACTAATAGATGGAGTACTCCTAACTAAGCTTGTACTACAAGTGACATGACAAGCATACCAAATAGGCAACTAAACTTTTTTTACCAAATAGGCAAATAGTATATGCACAACATGCATAGAGGGACAAATCAGGAGTTCAGGACGTGGAGTCTCTGCTCCCGAGCTCAAATACACCATCTTGATCAGTAAAATAAAAAAATAGTAAATACATAAATTAAAAAGATTCTTAATTTGTTTGACAACAAACATTGCTTAATGTTCACCCTCAAACATACTGTAAATTTCCATTAAAAAAGTCCTGATGCTTATAAGAACAATGAACTTATAGAAACTCCTTAATACGAGTATTATACCGCTGATAAAAGAAGTGAGACAAGAAGTGTCTGCAGCCTTGAGTAGATTCCCGGGACCTAAAGGTTGTTCACCCTGCTCATATCAAATATTATGTTGTATTAGCAGCAAGTAGACAAGCCTCCATACATCAAACCCTAAATCATGAATGAACTGGCCAGAAAGAATCAACAGAAAATAGCAACATATATTTCTATCGATCTTAAGGCCACAGGTGACGAACACCTAGGTTTACTGATTAAAAAGAAACATCGTGATCATGTTATTCCATCTGATCCAAAGCAAAAGATGAAGCAGCTTGTGTTTCATAAGAGAAGTCCCAAACTTGTAGTTTGTTTCTTATTCAGCAACATTTAGTTTGACAGCAAAGCTCACAAGAGAGAGAAGTTCCAAACTTGTATATTTCTTATCCAGCAACAACATTCAGATTATCAGAAGCATTCAAAGCAAAGCCTATCTACTTGAAGCAAATGTGACAAAATGCAGAAAGCCTATCTATATCTACTTCATAACACATTTCAGTTTGACAGCAAAGTTTGGACAGTACTCCACTGTCAAATTTCAGTGAGCGAAATTCAGTTGACAGTTTGGAGAGAGATGGAGTAAAATGCAGCTTGACAGTTTGGGAACAAGGAGTATTTAGCCTTCCTTCAACAAAAACAGAGAACACATAACACATTTTCTAACCTCAGCATCTGCAGTAGCTACACACTGAAAGAAACCTCCAAGATCAAAATGCACTAAGCTAGCTAGACACTGAAACTACCAAACTGAAGGGAAATCATGCTACCAAACTGAAGGCAGTTTTTTGCTTTCTATCAGATGGAGACGAGCAAGTGCTGCTGGACATATCTGGAATGCGGGTGTGGCAGAAACTAACCACTAAATATACTAACATAACACAATATGCATGGTTAACATACCAAAAGAAAAGAAGATTTGACAATAAGAATAAGAATTTGTTAACTGACATTTAGAGAGCAACATCTAAAGATTTGTGAACATTTGTTAATTTTTAAAATTTAGAGAGAAGGAAAAGGGAGATACCTCGAGCTAGGACAGCCTGGGCTCCGGCTTGGGCTTGGGCGGCGGGGGCGGCGCATAGTCCGATAGCGGCGGGGACGGGGACGTCTGGGACTTGGTCGGCCGGTGGTGCGCCTCGTAGGGCGTGGGAGCGGGCCTGAGCTTGGGCGCGGGCGGCGAGTCCGGCGCGAGGGCGGCAGGGGGCGCCGACACAGCCTTCTCGGGTGTCGGCGTCGAGGAGGCTGTGGGCGGCGATCCGGAGGAAGGGGCCGCCTTCTTGACCTTCCGAGCAGAAGAAGGCACGGGTGGTGAGAGGAGGAGGAGGAGAAGCTAGGGGAAAGGGAGGGAGGGGACGTACGGCTTCTTCGCGTCTGGTCGCAGTCGCAGTCGCAGGGAAGGAGAGGGGAGAAGAAGACAGGGAAGGAGAGGCGGCGGCGTCGCCGACGACGTGCAGGCACGGCGGACAGAGGGGGCAGAGCAAGGCGGGGCGGCGGTGAGCAAGGCGGGGCGGCGGCGTACGGTTATGTCGAGTGGGGGATCTGGCGAGGGACGGAGAGAGGCCAGAGGGGAATAGGTGGAGGGAAGCTTTCTAATGGCGCACCACCCCCCGGTGCGCCATAAGTACGACTATTCTAATGGTGCACCACCCCTCGGTGCGCCATTAGAATTTTGTTTTAATCTAGCCCACCAGCCATATCTACAACCTAACCCTATCTACAACAGAACCCACCCACTAACTTGACTGGTCAGCATGCAGCACACACACCAGGAGGTCCTGGGTTCGATTCCTAGGATCCCCAATATTTTTTTATGCATTTTAAATGGTGTTTTTTATATTTATTTGTGTTTAAATATGTTCAAACTTGTTTAAATCATAACAGTAATATTTTTTATGCATTTTAAATGATGTTTTTATATTTATTTGTGTTTAAATGTGTTCAAACTTGTTTAAATCATAACAGTAATATTTTTTATAAAAATAGTAAAAAAATTAAAAAATATGTTCAAAAAGTGCGGGTGCGGGGGGCCGGGTGCTCCGGCAGTGGAGCGGGGGAGGGTTGCGATGGGTGGAGCTAGCGGGGGAGGGTGCGGGTGCGATCGAGATGGAGGGGGATCGAGATCGAGATGGAGGGGGAATCGAGATCAAGTGTCCTCATGAATTCAAAAAGTGCCCATGAAATTTAAAAATATTCATGATATCAAAAAGTGCCCATGAAATACAATCGAGAAATGAAGACTACGATTTAAATACAACCGTTCTCAGCTAGCTATCTGTTCACAATCTTCTTGCCCTTCTTTTTCGCAAACGGAGTTCTTCTATGGAACGGACGTCCTTTAGGTAGGGTGGTCCTGCTTCTTCTTGTGGTGTGTGCTGCTACTTCATCGTCGTCGTCATGTTCGATCTTCGGGTCGCCGTACTTGTTGAAGTCTTGCTCATTGGCTACTCCATCCATTCTGATGATCTTCCTTTTGCCTCTCCTCACGACAACACGACTGGGCTTTGGCGGGTCGGTAATGAAGAAGCATTGGTCCACTTGGGAAGCCAGTACCCATGGCTCATTTTTCGCGGTGACATTTGCGCCCGCGGTCTTGGATTTGGCTTCGGGTATAACCATGGTGGTGAAATACCGGTCTTCTTTTATGACGTTTTTGGCCCATCTGACACGGAACATCGGGACATTATTTTGAAGTTGAACCTATTTGTATTGTTTCAGTACTAGGGGTTTGATCAATCCCCATTTCAAATTTCATGAAATTTAAACATGATGCATGGATGCAATGCCACACGTTGCAAGCAAGCTCTAGGGCTGTGACAACTCACCCCCACTAAACAAGAATCTCGTCCCGAGATTCAAGACGTGAGGTAAGAAGAAAGGAGGTCACAAACTATCACGGTCTTCTCGATCCAACTGCCCTTCTCGAAGAAGTATCTTCATTGCATCATATTGATCTTGACGTCCTTGCTTTAGAGAGTTTCATCGACACGAGGATGACGGAAAGAAACTCTACTAGGATTGATCTCCTTGAAGATCGAGCTATACAAAATCAACTCACGGAATGAGATGTTGAAACATCTCGAGTTGAGACACAAAACACACATCGAGAGGGATGGAAGAATAATCGACGAGGTTTGATTTGGTGGGCAACAATTCCACGCTTAGAAAGATGGTGGAGGGTGTCAAGGTGGCGAGGAAATAATTGCCATGATCCCGTAACGGGGCACCTCAGGGAAGGTGACTCAAAGAACTATTCCCTTAAGTGGCAAAAAGAGTTACTTTTGATACAACGATCATTGAAACTCTATATACCAACCTAAGGCAATCACAAACGATCGTGTGAACGAATTCGAAGGATTGGCATACCCATACCAGAATGGATGATGTGGACTACCTTGTTGAAGACAACGCAATGGATGACTCTTGCTTATCACCGGAAATGGATGGGACCATGACAAGTCCACGTTGAAGATGATCCTGGACAGTAATTGTTGAGGTGCAAGCTGGGAACAAAATGCAAATGCTGGAAATGATCCTGGTAACTGGGAAGAAAACTCAACAGTCGAGAGTGATTCCCCTGTTTGAGTGGTTATAGGGTAATCGAAGAGACTGAGAGCACGAGAATTCCTAGGGAGCAACTTCTACAATAAGTCGCACAAAATCCTCATAGAGAAGATGGTCAAATAGTTCAATCAAGATACTACCATGATAGATCTTCCGCCTAGGTGTGTCGGCCAGACATCAACCTTGTCAGGACCTACATAACAGATCTTGGAAAGGTTCCATCCATCACATCTGCCTGAGATTCAGATCTGGTTGGTAACGGAATATTTCAGACAGCCTGTCTGGAAAAGAAAGTTTGCAACACAAATCGACGAGATGTCGTTGCGAGATTCTCGGGAAATGAACTACGATGGCAAGTTCCAAAACATGAGTTGGTTCTGCTACATACATATGAACACGCTGTCCCAGACAAGTATGATCACGTAGTAGTCTTAAGATAAAACACTACCGAGTTCAGGTGGAAAACCATCATCGAGGATGTTGGAGTCTTGTGCATGAACTAGTATTCGCACAGCAACTTCTTTTCCTCGAACAAATCAATCAGTGGCTTGGTGTGCTAGGGACACATATGGTGTGGAGGTAATTAATCTACCAAACCATAGAATACTTCGCACGTATGCATGACTGACTTGGGATGATTCCAAGGGAAACAAAACAAACCTTTCTCAAATTCATGGCAGCAACTTACACCTAATGCACGTGAACTTGGAGAAAGTCACTTCTTTCACCAAAACAAAATGCTTCATGAGCGGAACATGAAGGCAATGCTTACAAAGTTTCCAATACTAGTGTAATGTTCAACATGAATCACGGGGGGAGACAAAATGCTGCTGATGGGCTCAACAACAACTCATCGGTATTTCCACATCACTGGACTTCCACCATCATGTGAACGATGTGATAGTATTGGTCAGACCCAAAATATGTAATGGTGTATGCTCGAGGGATCAACCACGAGTAAGACAACATTACGAGCATCATTGGTTCTGATTTGACTCGACGATAGCCCATACTCAAGTCAAGGTTTTGACAAGGCAATAGATCCAACAACTGATCACAAGGACCAATTGATGAAGATATCAACTTTCTTCAACACACACAGAGAAGATATCCCTTAGAGATGAACTAAGTTAAGCGAAGCTTTTACCTCCCAACTCTCCAAGTTGTTGTCTAGCTTAACCAACTAGCTCAGGGATATCCAACACAGATTCTTGGAGAAGGGGTGATTTATAAGAAAACCAACTTGATCACGAACTCAACATAGCGGTCAGGTGACAACCAGGTAATACTTCCGAGAAGATATTCAGAATATCACGAACCACCGACATGTCACTAAGCACGAGAACAATCTTGCTTTTTAGGGCAAGATGATATGGTCGAAAAAGTGAGGGATCGACACAATCCCAACTCATGGATCGAAGAGTGCACCAGAAATAAGGACTAGGTAGCACGATCAATCTTAGGACGATGATTTAGTAACCAACACGCTAAGAATGAGAATATTGTCCATTTACTACAAAGCAACGAGTTGCTCGGAGTATTGATTTCACACATCACAATTCACTTGTCGGCATTCCGGTTACAACAACACAGAAACCGAGGAATGAACAATGATGGCAAGAAGTATCACTAAATCAATAATTCATAACAGGTGGTGCAATTCCTATGATATTCTCGACATAACGAGGGTAATACTCCAGGGTAGAACAGAACAAAAGCTGGTTTGACATTTGATCTGCGGAATACAACTGTTTTGACCAAATCCTAGAAATGGATAAGGTACTGGAGTTTGTTTCTCCTAGTCATTCCGGAGTAGAATGGCTTGACAGACCACAAGAATAATAAACATCGATAACACAGATGCTCAATTACTCCTGACTATCAATTGATAGTCGAAGGTCAGAAAACGACTAAGGAGGGACAACTCAAGGAACATATGATTTTCTGAGTTGTGGATGCATGGATTAGTATGTCAAACGAGTTCAACGAATTTCTTCCGGATAATCCATGCGGAGAGGTAGGACTGGCAGATTCACAATTATGGATGGAGAACTCCTCAAGAGTACTCTGGTTGTGATCTTTTGGTTCAGCAGAACTTCTGCCATAAGCAGTTCATGGTATTTGGAAGAATGATATACCACGGACCTCGATGACTATCGCAAAGGTTACTAATGTCCTAAAGGAACTAGCAAGCACTATCAACATGAAGTAAGTAGGGTGAATCTCGGGTTCAAAACCCAGGAGTAGAATACCTACTAACTAAATGGCATCACGGGATGCTTCCGAGAATGGTGGCCTGAATCATCACACCGGGAACACAAAACATGGATAGATTACTAGATGGCTTCATAAGGCACCTAGGGTCATAATAATAATTCCAACATATATGTCAAGGCATCGGAGTACCTCAACAGACCGATTAGCGTGCTTATTCTGACCAAAAGGACATCGGCAATGGAAGGAAAGGATTTGCAAATGCATCAGACTAGTTAGAAACCTGGGATGACTCGGACAGCATAACGGCTGTAAATGCTCAAAATATTTGAGACATCCTGCAAAATGGTGGCATAACCACTCAGAAGCACAATATCAAGGTTTCGAGGGCAACTGTGAACACACAGAAGTAGTAGTAACTGAACTGGGGCTTAAATCCAACAATCTTAGGCAACTACGGATTAGTAACACGTCATCCTGATAGATAGATGAGAAGCCTAGTTCTTAAACCCCGTAGAAGAGAAGAGGATGACTCAGATCAGAAGGCCATGAGGTATAAGGAGTAAACAGAGCCTTACGTTCCCCTCCACAATCAATTCCCCTGCATAACTAAAGCATTTCTAGACACAACTTCGACCAGTTTGGCTTGGTAATCCTACAGGCAGTCAGGCTCTGATACCAACGCTGTCAGGACCCCGATCCTAAGTCACACCGATCCAGCATGTAACACATCATATCACTTTGCGGCCTCACGCACGGTATTCCCACGGGTGCCACCTTACCTGGCCCGGGACCGTTTGCGTCTTTTGGCTCACGTATATGATAGTGTCGCTAGCATCCATATGACACAGAACCCGGGCCGACATGGCTAGTCGTGAACCCAAGGCGGCACTAACCCATGAGGACAGGCATACATGAATCACATCGAGCATGTCGGTCAACAACGTATAAATCCGGGCTGTAGCACTAGGCTAACAGGACTCCGGTAACACGGGCTGTAGCAGGCTAGGCAGGACTCCGGATAACACCGCGTGACATTTCCCCGAAGGGACAGACACAGGAACGACGTGAATCACATGCCGGCCAGTCAAGTGTTCCAAGCAGTAGTGCTGGGCTAGCAGGACTCCGGTGAACCGGGCTGTAGCGGACTACTATCGCTCAGAAGCACTAGACTACATTTCCCCATATGATAGGCTGCCAAGGATAAACAACTGGATAGTCGGATCCCACCCATACCAAGCATTTCAATCATACACACAATATGCCCGATATGAGTAGATACAACATGGCATCACAACATAACTCTACGACTCAAGTATTTATTCAATAGGCTCCGAGGAGCGAGATATTACAAACATGGGTCTCATGACCCAACATTCAGAGCATACAAGTCAAACACATGCGGAAGCTTAACATGTCTGAGTACAGACATCTACAAATGAAAAAGGCTGAGAAGCCTGACTATCTACCAGATCCTGCCGAGGGCACAAGATCGTAGCTGAGGTATCAAGCTAAACGTCGAAGTCCAAGTGGTACTACTAGCGAGACTGACGTCTCTCTGCAAAAAACATAAAATAGGCAAACGTGAGTACAAACGTACTCAGCAAGACTTACATCAGAACTAACCACATATGCATCAGTTTCAATAAAGGGGGTGGTGGAGTTTGACTGCAGCAAGCCAGCTTTGACTCAGTGGCTATCCTGAACTACGACTGCAAGTAACTCTTTTGGGGTGGCGCACACGAGTCCACATATTCACCATATCAATACACCACTATGGATCCACTCCCGTCTCCCTACGAGAAGGCCATCCATAGCACTCACGCTTATCTTGCGAGTTTTAGAGTATCCACTTTCACTTGTCTATGAACTGATATAGGCAACCCAGAAGTCCATTACCGCGGACACGGCTATTCGAATAGATGATGTTAACCCTGCAGGGGTGTACTTCTTCATACATGTTTCCACCACTTAGCGTCTGCACACGACATGTGCTCGGCAGACTTCAAGCGAAAGCCGACGTGGGTGTAGACCACGACCTACCTAAACACTCAAGTCTCTAGTCCAGGTTTACCGCCTATTCGGGTTCCATCCGCAGGGAGTCCGGCCGAGGTTTCCACTAACGGCCCCGAACGATGTGTGCAGGGTTCCCGAGACACCAAACGGACGAATCGGTACACCGTGCCACGTGCCTACCGCAACACAGCCCACCCCTATGGTCAGCGCTGCGTGCGGCCCCCAGCATGCTACAAACACCAGAAACTACTTGCAACTCCTGGATAGAGGACAAGGGTGATTAAGAAGTCGAGCGGGGTCATATTTCAGGGCCCAATGCATGGTAGTAACTGTTTCATGGATCACAAACACAGAACTCAGTTCCTGAGGACGGCTTCAATGAGACAACCCACCATGTACTCCTACATGGCCTCTCACCGCTACCTTTACCAAATCGTGTTCACACACTTAGCTCACACACAGTAGGACATGTTCATCACCATTCCAATTCATCCCCGATGAATCAGACCCGACTCAACTCTAAGCAGTAGCAGGCATGACAACAAACATAAATGAGTAGGCACATCAGGGCTCAAACAACTCCTACTCATGCTAGTGGGTTTCATCTAATTACTGTGGCAATGACAGGTCATGCAGAGGATAAGGGGTTCAACTACCGCAGCAAGTAACACATGAATCGGTGTTGTCCTAATGCAGTAAAAGAGAGCAGGAGCGAGGGAGTGGGATTGTATCGGAATGAACAAGGGGGTTTTGCTTGCCTGGCACTTCTGAAGATAGTATAGTTCTTCATCGGTGTCATCGAACTCATCGTCGAAACCACGTCTATCGAGAGGGAACAATACCGGCAACACAGAAAGAACACAATCAACACATGGCGATATGCAGCAATATGATGCATGCTATGACATGGCAATATGAATGTGTTGAGCTAATGCAACTAGAAACCAGATTAAATGAAGTTGGTTTGAACCAAGGGTTCAAATTCAAACTCCATATGTGCTTATTTAAATGTCATTCATGCAAATTGCCCTGTACAGCAACCCTAGGTTGTTCAAACATGCATGCAAATGCCTTAAACAGATTCCTTGAATTTTTCTGATAATTTTTCAAATATAAATTATTTCATTTGGAGTTACGGTTGATTTTCTATGATTTTTAGAAGTTTTGGCTATTTTCTGGAATTTTCATATATTTCTAAAAATAGAAATAATCCAGAAAAGGGGTTTATTGCGTCAGCATGATGTCACTGTGACGTCAGCGGTCAACGGGCTCGGTCCGGTCAAACCTGACAGTGGGTCCCGCGTGTCAGTGTAATTAGTTTAACTAAAATCAATTATTGCTAATCCTAATTAATTAACAGGGCTGGGCCCCACCTGTCATTGACCCAGGGGGTCAACTGGGCCCACCCGTGGTCAAACGAGGTCAGCGAGGTCAAATCCACCGGCGACTCGACGCCGGCGAGGCCCGAGACGGTGGCGCGGCTCGGGTTTGCGTCTCCGGCGACCAAACGGGCGGCCGAGAGCACGCGCGGGGAGCTGGGGCTCGCCCGCATCCAGGGGGCATGCGGCAGCAGCGGGGACGGCCGGAGCTCGCCGGAAACGAGCTTGGGGCGGCGACGGCGATCGGGTGTTGGCGGCTACGGGGCTGCGGTGGCCGTGGTATCGCGTTCGTGGCACCTACAGCATCTATGCGAGGCGGCGAGCATGTTGGACACGACGCCCGGACCAAATGGTCGCCGGAGTCGTGTCGGCAGCGAGTGCAGGCGGCGGCGCAGTCGGGCGAGAGGGGTGTGAATGCTACGGAGTGCAAGAGAGGGAACGGAGAGGGGGAGGACGATCAGAAGCTCACGGAGGTTGCGACGAAGCGAACGGCGAGCTCGGGGAAGGGCCGGAGCAAGCGGGGCGGCGATGGCGATCTCGGCGAACCGAGGTTGAAGATGAGCTCGAGGGCGACGTTGCAGGGCTTCCGGCGGGGCATGGCTCTATGGGGAGTAAGAGGGGGTCGAGGCGGAGCTTCTGAGCGCTTCGGCGACGCGAGGCAGTGGCTGTGGCCGCGGCGAACGGCGTCGGTGGCGACGGCTGCACTCGGGCATGAGAGGGAGAGAGAGCAGAGGAGGAGGAGGAGGTCCAGAGGGAGAGGGGCGGTCGAGGGGAGTGCGTGGCGCCACCAGGGACGGCCAGGGCGTCGAGGGGGAGGGCGGCAAGCAAGAGGTGGCCGGGGCACATGGGCGCGCGCGTCGGCCACACGCGCGTCCTCCTGGCAGAGGAGGTAGACGACAGGGGGGTGGCGGTGGTGGGCTGGGCCGCCAGGTGGGCTGGCCAGCTGGGTCGGCCAGGTAAGCGGCTGGGCTTCTCTCTCTCTCTGCCCTTTTCTATTTTTCTTTCTGTTTTGCTATTTTCTGTAATTTGTTTTGATTTAGTTTAAGAAACTAAATCATTTTTATAAATCCTGAAAATAGTTTTGGGCATTAACTGAAATATTACAGAGGCCCTTAGCTATTTTCAGAATATGTTGGAGCAATTAAAATTATTTATAGAATTTAAGTGCCCCAATTCAAATACAATATGGGTTAATTCAAATACCAAAAATGTATTGGAAAAATATTCATCACCTCTGGACATGGTTTTCACCTTTTTCCATTAATCATGAACATTTTTGCAAACCAGTTTGGGTTCTTTGAAATTATTTTGAAGTTGAACCTATTAGCATTGTTTCAGTACTAGGGGTTTGATCAATCCCCATTTCAAATTTCATGAAATTTAAACATGATGCATGGATGCAATGCCACACGTTGCAAGCAAGCTCTAGGGCTGTGACAGTCTTCTTAATAAAGGTTTTGTGCTCTACCACCCAAGGATCGACCACGTCTATGTGTTGTAGCGCGACTAGGTTTGCTCTTTTAAAGTCGGCGAGTCGACCCTCGAAGTCGACATGCATTTCGACCCTCACGGTGACCCCATCCAGCGAGCCTGCCGAGGTGCCTGTTGACGGGCAGACCAACGGGGTTCTCGATGCCTAGATAATTCGTGCAGTAGGAGATGCACTCTTCGGTCAGAAAGCCCCTGGCTATGCTTCCCTCTGGACGTGACATGTTGCGAACGTATCCTTTGATGACACATTCATCCTTTCGAACGACATCATGCTGTGCAGGAACGTCAGCCCGAGTTGGATGATATCCTCCACTATATGGACCAGCAGATGCACCATAACGTCGAAGAATGTGGGCGGGAAGTACATCTCAAGCTCGCATAGTATCACCACGATCTCTTCCTGTAGCCTTCTGAGTTGCCTCACGCCAATCGACTTCCGAGAGATGATGTCGAAGAAGTTGCATAGGCCAAATAGCGTTTCACGGACGTGCGCGTCCATGATCCCACGGATTGCAACTGGAAGTATCTGCGTCATCAGCACGTGACAGTCGTGAGACTTCATCCCCCTGAACTTCTGCTTCGCTGGGTCTAGGTATCTGCTTATCTTCCCCGCGTAACCGTAAGGAAGTTTTACTCCTAGGAGGCAGGTGAAAAACTGCTCGATCTCCTCCTGACTTAGAGTGAAGCACGCGGGAGGGTAGTCATTTCCGGTCTTCTTGGCCTTTTTGCCTTTGCGACGACTTTCCGTGTCCTGCTTCGCCTCATCATCATCATCATCATCATCATCATCATTAGCGTGAAGCTCCTGCCTGATGCCCATTGATTTCAAGTCTGCCCTTGCTTTCTGCCCATCTTTGGTCCTCTCTGGCATGTTGAGCAGGGTACCAAGCAGACTCTCGCACACGTTCTTCGTGATATGCATGACATCAAGGCTGTGAGGCACACAGTGGATCTTCCAGTACGGCAAGTCCCAGAAAACAGACCTTCAGCAGCGGCTCTGGCGCCTTTCGCTTCTTTCCCGGCAGTGGGCAGTCTTTCCAATTTTTCAACAGCTTGTCTATTTCCTCGCCGCTCCTCGTACACGGGCGTTTTCGGGGTTCGGTTTCACCATCGAACAGATCCTTGCGTTTCCTCCACGGGTCATCGTCGCGAAGCCACCTTCGATGTCCCATGAACACGGTTTTCGAAGACCCGGGATCTCTATCTAGCTGGCGATACGTTGTGTCATCCATGCACCTTACGCATCCAGAAAATCCGTGGACTACCTGCCCCACGAGATATCCGTAACCGAGATAGCCGTGCACCGTTGTGAGCAGTGCGGCTCTCATAGGGAAATATTCTTTCTCTGCGGCGTCCCACGTATTGGCTGGCGTTTTCCACAGTGTGTCTAGCTCCTCCTTCAGCAGCCCCAGATACAGATTGATGTTGTTTCCTGGTTGTTTCGGCCCTTCAATTAGCATACTCATGTGAATGTACTTCCTCTTCATGCACAACCAGGGGGAAGGTTGTACATCCACACAAACACAGGCCAGGTGCTATGTGTGCTTCTCTGGCTGCCAAACGGATTGACTCCATCGGTGCTCGCGAGAAAGGTAATTTCACCACTTAATTTTGTTGAATCTATGGTGGAAATGAGGTGAGGAGGAGGAGATGGCCGAAAGCTTGGCGAAGGAGGTGGATGGAATGAAGTGGGGAAAGTGAGTGGGTAGGTGTGGGCTGTCCAAAATATCTTGTTGGGGTCCCAGGTTACTAATGGCGCACCACAGGCAAATGCGCCATTAGTAACCCTGGTTACTAATGGCGCACCAGCAGGTGGTGCGCCATTAGTAGTTTTGCAAAAAAGTAAAAAAAATAAGTATATATACTAATGGCGCATCTCCCCTGAGTGCGCCATTACTAGTTTAAACTAGTAATGGCGCACTATGAGAAGATGCGCCATTAGTAGTTTTGCCAAAAAAAGAATAAAACAAAATTTACAGTAATGGCGCACTGTCTGCTTGGTGCGCCATTAGTAGTTATAACTAGTAATGGCGCATTATGGACCAGATGCGCCATTAGTATGTATGGAAAAATGGAAAAAAAAAATAATTCATACTAGTGGCGCACCCTGTTTACGGTGCGCCATTAGTGTCTTCCACACTAATGGCGTATCGCCAACAGGTGCGCCATTAGTATATACTAGTGGCGCACTGCTTACCGGGTGCTCCATGAGTATCAATCCTATCTATAGCCCTTTTCCTAGTAGTGATCGAATCTCAGGCAAGTAACATACCAATGAAAAAGGGAATAACGTATGTTGTTATTGCGGTTTGAATGATAAAGATCTTCGTAGAATATGTAGGAACAAACATGAGCATCCAGGTTCCGCTATTGGTTATTGACCGGAGATGTGTCTCGGTCATGTCTACATAGTTCTTGAACCCGTAGGGTCCGCACGCTTAACGTTCGATGAGGATTTGTATTATGAGTTATGTGTTTTGGTGACCGAACTTTGTTCGGAGTCTCGGATGAGATCACGGACATGACGAGGAGTCTCAAAATGGTCGAGAGGTAAAGATTGATATATTGGAAGGTTATGTACAGACACCGAAATGGTTCCGAGGAGGTTCAGGGATTTTTCGGAGTACCGGGAGGTTATCGGAACCCCCCGAAAAATTAATGGGCCTCATGGGCCATAATGGAGAGGAAGAGGCAGGCCACAGGAGGTGGTGCCCCCCCAAGCCAATCCGAATTGGACAAGGGGTGGGGGCGCGGCCCCCCTTTCCTTCTCCCTCTCCTCCTCTTTCCCCTTTCCCCCTCTCCATTGGAAGGAAGGGGGAGCCGACTAGGACTAGGAGTCCTAGTGGGACCCCCCCCCCACTTGGCGCGCCCCTAGGGCCGGCCGGCCTCCCCTCCCCTCCTTTATATACATGGGCAGGGGGCACCCCAAAGGCACATCAATTGTTCTCTTAGTCGTGTGCGGTGCCCCCCTCCATAGTTTACTCCTCCAGTCATAGCGTCGTAGTGCTTAAGCGAAGCCCTGTGCGGATCACATCACCATCACCGTCACCACGCCATCATGCAGACGGAACTCTCCCTCGACCCTCTACTGGATCTAGAGTTTGAGGGACGTCATCAAGCTGAACATGTGCTGAACATGGAGGTGCCGTACGTTCGGTACTAAGATCGGATGGATTGTGAAGACGATCGACTACATCAACCGCGTTAAACTAATGCTCACTCTTTCGGTCTACGAGGGTACGTGGACACACTCTTCCCCTCTCGTTGATATGCATCTCCTAGATAGATCTTGCGTGATCGTAGGAAATTTTTTGAAATTGCATGCTACATTCCCGAACAGTGGTATCCGAGCCAGGTCTATGCGTAGATGATATGCACGAGTAGAACACAAAGAGTTATGGGTGATAATAGTCATACTGCTTACCACCAACGTCTTATTTTTATTCGGCAGTATTGTTCGATGAAGCGGCCCGGACCAACATTATATGACCACATTCATGAGACCGGTTCTACCGACGTGCTTTGCACACAGGTGAACGGCGGGTGTCTGTTTCTCCAACTTTGGTTGAATCGAATTTGACTATGGCCGGTCCTTGTTGAAGGTTAAAACAACACACTTGATGAAAAATCATTCTTGTTTTGATGCGTAGGTAAGAACAGTTCTTGCTAGAAGCCCGTAGCAGCCACGTAAAACTTGCAACAACAAAGTAGAGGACATCTAACTTGTTTTTGCAAGGCATGTTGTGATATGATATGGTCAAGACGTGATGAGATATAAATTGTTGTATGAGATGATCATGTTTTGTAAAAGTTATCGGCAACTGGCAGGAGCCTTATGGTTGTCGCTTTATTGTATGAAATGCACTCGCCATGTAATTGCTTTACTTTATCACTAAGTGGTAGCGATAGTCGTAGAAGCAATAGTTGGCGAGACGACAACGACGCTACGATGGAGATCAAGGTGTCAAGCCGGTTATGATGGAGATCATGACGGTGCTTTGGAGATGGAGATCAAAGGCACAAGATGATGATGGCCATATCATGTCACATATTTTGATTGCATGTGATGTTTATCTTTTATGCATCTTATTTTGCTTAGTACGGCTGTAGCATTATAAGATGATCCCTCACTAAAGTTCAATGTGTAAGTGTTCTCCCTGAGTATGCACCGTTGCTACAGTTCGTCGTGCCGAGACACCACGTGATGATTGGGTGTGATAAGCTCTACGTTCATATACAATGGGTGCAACCCAGTTTTGCACAATGCAGAATACTCGGGTTAAACTTGACAAGCCTAGAATATGCATATATGGCCTCGGAACACTGGGAACGAAAGGTCGAACGTGAATCATATAGTAGATATGATCAACATAGAGATGTTCACCATTGAAAACTATTCCATCTCACGTGATGATCGGACATGGTTTAGTTGATATGGATCACGTGATCATTTAGATGACTAGAGGGATGTCTATCTAAGTGGGAGTTCTTAAGTAATATGATTAAATTGAACTTTAATTTATCATGAAATTAGTCCTGATAATTTTTGCATATCTATGTTGTTGTAGATCAATGGCCCGTGCTACCGTTCCCTTGAATTTTAATACGTTCCTAGAGAAAGATAAGTTGAAAGATGATGGTAGCAACTACACGGACTGGGTCAGTAACTTGAGGATTATCATCATTGCTACACAGAAGAATTACGTCCTGGAAGCACCGCTATGTGCAAGGCCTGTTGCAGGAGCAACTCCGGACGTTATGAACGTCTGGCAGACTAAAGTTGATGACTACTCGATTGTTCAGTGTGCCATGCTTCACGGCTTAGAATCAGGTGTCAGGACCCCGATCCTAAGCCAAATCGATCTAGCATGTAACACATCATATCACTTTGCGGCCTCACGCACGGTATTCCCTCGGGTGCCACCTTACCTGGCCCGGGACCGTTTGCGCCTTTTGGCTCACGTATATGACAGTGTCGCTAGCATCCATATGACAGAGAACCCGGGCCGACATGTCTAGTCGTGAACCCAAAGCGGCACTAACCCATGGGAACAGGCATACATGAATCACATCGAGCATGTCGGTCAACAACGTATAAATCCGGGCTATAGCACTGGGCTAACAGGACTCCGGTAACCCGGGCTGTAGCAGGCTAGGAAGGACTCCGGATAACACCGCGTGACATTTCCCTGAAGGGACAGACACAGGAACGACATGAATCACATGCCGGCCAGTCAAGTGTTCCAAGCAGTAGTGCTGGGCTAGCAGGACTCCGGTGAACCGGGCTGTAGCGGACTACTATCGCTCAGGAAGCACTAGACTACATTTCCCCATAAGAGAGTCTGCCAAGGATAAACAACTAGATAGTCGGATCCCACACATAGCAAGCATTTCAGTCATACACACAATATGCTCGATATGTGTAAATACAACATGGCATCACAACAAGACTCTACGACCCAAGTATTTATTCATTAGGCTCCGAGGAGCGAGATATTACAAACATGGGTCTTATGACCCAACAAATAGAGCATACAAGTCAAGCACATGCGGAAGCTTATCATGTCTGAGTACAGACATCTACAAATGAAAAAGGCTGTGAAGCCTGACTATCTACCATATCCTGCCGAGGGCACAAGATCGTAGCTGAGGTATCTAGCTAAACGTCGAAGTCCAAGCGGTACTACTAGCGAGACTGACGTCTCTCTGCAAAAACATAAAATAGGCAAACGTGAGTACAAACGTACTCAGCAAGACTTACATCAGAACTAACTACATGTGCATCAGTGTCAATAAAGGGGGTGGTGGAGTTTGACCGCACCAAGCCAGCTTTGACTCGGTAGCTATCCTGAACTACGACTGCAAGTAACTCTTTTGAGGTGGCGCACACGAGTCCACATATTCACCATTTCAATACACCACTATGGAAAATAGGCAAACGTGAGTACAAACGTACTCAGCAAGACTTACATCAGAACTAACTACATATGCATCAGTATCAATAAAGGGGGTGGTGGAGTTTGACTGCAGCAAGCCAGCTTTGACTCGGTAGCTATCCTGAACTACGACTACAAGTAACTCTTTTGAGGTGGCGCACACGAGTCCACATATTCACCATTTCAATACACCACTATGGATCCACTTCCGTCTCCCTACGAGAAGGCCATCCATAGCACTCACGCTTATCTTGCGCATTTTAGAGTATCCACTTTCACTTGTCTATGAACTGATATAGGCAACCCAGAAGTCCATTACCGCGAACACGGCTATTCGAATAGATGATGTTAACCCTGCAGGGGTGTACTTCTTCACACACGCTCTCACCACTTACCGCCGTTTACACGACATGTACTCGGCAACCTTCAAGCGGAAGCCCAGCGAGGGTGTCGGCCACAGCCTACCTAAACACTCAAGTCTCTAGTCCAGGTTTATCGCCTATTCGTGTTCCATCCGCAGGGAGTCCGGCCGAGGTTTCCACTAACGGCCCCGAACGATTTGTGCAGGGTTCCCAAGACACCAAACGGGCGAATCGGTACACCGGGCCACGTGCCTACCGCAACACAGCCCACCCCTATGGTCAGCACTGCGTGCGGCTCCCAGCATACTACAAACACCAGAAACTACTTGCAACTCCTGGACAGAGGACAAGGGTGATCAAGAAGCCGAGAGGGTCCATTGGTTTCGGGCCCAATGCGTGGTAGTGACTGTTTCATGGATCACAAACACAGAACTCAGTTCCTGAGGACGGCTTCAATGAGACAACCCACCATGTACTCCTACATGGCCTCTCACCAATACCTTTACCAAATCGTATTCACACACTTAGCTCACACACAGTAGGACATGTTCATCACCATTCTAATTCATTCCCGATGAATCAGACCCGACTCAACTCTAAGCAGTAGCAGGCATGACAAACAAGCATGAATGAGTAGGCACATCAGGGCTCAAACAACTCCTACTCATGCTAGTGGGTTTCATCTATTTACTGTGGAATGACAGGTCATGCAAAGGATAAAGGGGTTCAGCTACCGCAGCAAGTAACAGTTGAATCGTTGTTGTCCTAATGCAGTAAAAGAGAGCAGGAGCGAGAGAGTGGGATTGTATCGAAATGAACAAGGGGGTTTTTCTTGCCTAGCACTTCTGAAGATAAAATAGTTCTTCATCGGTGTCATCGATCTCATCGTCGGAACATACATCTACCGAGGGGGAACAACACCGGCAAACAAGAGGGAACATATCAATGAAATGCAACAATATGGTGCATGATAATGACATGTCAATATGCTGTTGATTTGAGCTAATGCAACTAACAACATGTTAAATGGAGTTGGTTTGAACCCTAGGTTCAAATTCAAACTCCATATGTTAATATTCAAATGTCATTCAATTGAATTGTACTAAACAGCAACTTTAAGTTGTTCCAACATGCATGAAAATGCAATATTCAGATTCCTTGGATTTTTCTGATCATTTTTCATATATAAATCTTTGCATTTGGAGTTACGGTTGAATTTCTATGAATTTTAGAAGTTTAGGGCATTTTCTGAAATTTCCTGAATGTTAATAAATCCAGAAAAGGCATTACTGCGTCAGCACCATGTCACTGTGACGTCAGCAGGGTCAACGGCGTGGTCCAGGTCAAACTTGACGATTGGGACCCACATGTCAGTGTAACAACTAACTAACAGAGTTAGTTAGCGTTAGGTTAGCACTAACCTAGGTTAATTAGAGCCTGGGCCCGCTTGTCAGTGAGTCAACTTAATTAACTAAGTTAATTAGTGCTAATTAAACTCACACCTAAACTAAATAGTGGCATGGCCCACGCGTCAGTGACCCTGGGGTCAAACAAGGTCAACCCCGGTCAGCGGGGTCAAACCTCGCCGGTCAACACGGTCAGCCCGCCGGCGTTTAACCGCCGGCGACGTCAGAGACGGCGGGGCGGCTCGGAAATGATCTACAAGGCACCATTCGATGCGCGGGTTGCACCTATGGGTTCCTCGGAGTGAGGCGCATCCATTGGTGGCGGTGGTAGGAGCTGCGGTGGTCGGGATCGACGGCGGCAACCAAATCGGCGGCGGCCGGAGCTCGGGACACACGGGCGCGGGGTTTCAGCGCGATCTTAGAGCAACGGCGTGGCGCGTTTGCTTCCTGGGGACGCGTTGAGCATGTTGGTGACGCTAGGGCGAGCGGGAGAGCGCACGAGCATGGAGCTCGTCGGCCATGGCGGCGGCCGGAGCTCGGAGCTCGCGGGCAAGGTGCTACGGCATGGAAAAGAGCAAAACGAGGGAGGAGGAGGGGGAGGAGCTCACGGTGAACTCGATGGCATCGTCGGCGAGGTCGGGGAAGCACCTAAAAGAGCGGGGCGGCGATGGGGATCTTCGGCGACCGGGGGTTGAAGAAGAGCTCGGTTCGTCGCTTGGGGGCGTTCCGCGTCGCGCGAGTTGACGGAGAGGTGCGGGGAATGGAGGTGGAGCTCCTGGGCATGTCCAGGGGGCGAGGGGGAGGCAGTGGCCGCGGTTGGGCTCGTCGGCGGTCTCGGGCGCGTCCGGGGATGAGCGAGGGAGAGAGACAGAGGAGGGAGAGGGCACGGGGGGGAGAGAGAGGGCCCGGGGGGGTGCGTGGCGTGTTCACGGCGTCGGGGGAGGGCCAGAGCGAGGCGGCAAGCAGGAGGTGGCCGTCGGTGGCCGTGCGCGCGGCGGCCACGCGCCCATCCTCCTGGCGAGGAGGAAGACGACAGAGGGGGGGCAGGTGGGCTGGGCCAGCCACTTGGGCCGCCAGGTGGACTGGCCAGGTGGTCCGCGCAGGTGAGGCCAGGTAACAGGGTTTCCAATTGTTTATGTTTTAATTTTATTTCTGTAGGTTTGTTGCATTTCTAAAAATACGTAGGCAACTCCAAAAATCACCAAACTGCACATGGCCACTACTTGGGATATAACCAGCATGGAACATTTTAGTTTGGGGTTATTTGAGCATTTGAAATATTTTATATAATTTAAATGCCCAAACTCAAATATTTAAAGATTTAATCCAGTGACCAAATATGTCATGAAAAATGTGCAACACCTCTGGTTATGGTTCATAGCATTTTTCCAGAAATGATGAACATTTTTAAAGCCATTTGGAATCAATGGAAATATTTTAGTTGAACCTAGGGAATTTCGTTTAGTGCTAGGGTTTCAATAATCCCCATTTCAAATTTCTTTGGAATTTTAAACATGATGCATGGATGCAAACAAAGGCAGGCCAGGCCTAAACTGGGGCTGTGACAGCTCACCCCCACTAAACAAGGATCTCGTCCTGAGATTCAAGCGTAGGGTAAGATGAAGGGGAAACGCAACTAACGCAATCTTCACGATCCAGGTTGCACTTCATAAGAACGTTGACACAATCACCATCTTCGTCTTGAAGTCTTGCTCTGATTGCTCTAACTAACATGACAATGAGAGAAAAAGGAAAACTCCAGAAGGATCAATCTTCTCGATGATCGTGCAACTCAGGATCAATCATCGAGTGAGTCATTGAAACATCTCTCGAGTTGAGGGGCAAAACATGCATTAGGAGGGACGGAAGAACAATCTGATGAGAGCTTCAAGGTGGCGAGGGAAATTGCCATGATTCCAAAACGGGGCACTTTGGAGAAGGTGACTCGAAAAACTATTCCCTTAAGTGGCAAAAAGAATTACTTTTGATCCATAGATCATTGAAACTCTTCATACCAACTTGAGGCAATTTACAATTGATCGTTTGAAAGAGCTCGAAGAAATGGCATACTCGGACTAGGTTGGATGATGTGGACTACCTTGTTGAAGACAACGCAATGGATGGCTTTTGCTTATCACCGGAAATGGATGGGACCCATGACAAGTCCACTTTTGAATATGATCCTGGACAACAACTATTGAGGTGCAAGCTGGGAACAAAATGCAAATGCTGGGAATGATTCTGGTAACTGGGGAAAACTCAACAGTCGAGAGTGTTTCCAATATTTCAATGGTTATGGAGTCATCAAAGACACTGAGAGCACAAGGATCCCTAAGGAACAACTTCTATAATAAGTCGCACGAGATCTGAAGGAAATATGCCCTAGAGGCAATAATAAAGTTATTATTTATTTCCTTACATATCATGATAAATGTTTATTATTCATGCTAGAATTGTATTAACCGGAAACATAATACATGTGTGAATACATAGACAAACAGAGTGTCACTAGTATGCCTCTACTTGACTAGCTCGTTAATCAAAGATGGTTATGTTTCCTAACCATGAACAAAGAGTTGTTATTTGATTAACGGGATCACATCATTAGTTGAATGATCTGATTGACATGACCCATTCCATTAGCTTAGCACCCGATCGTTTAGTATGTTGCTATTGCTTTTATCCATGACTTATACATGTTCCTTTGACTATGAGATTATGCAACTCCCGTTTGCCGGAGGAACACTTTGGGTGCTACCAAACGTCACAACGTAACTGGGTGATTATAAAGGAGTACTACAGGTGTCTCCAAAGGTAGATGTTGGGTTGGCGTATTTCGAGATTAGGATTTGTCACTCCGATTGTCGGAGAGGTATCTCTGGGCCCTCTCGGTAATGCACATCACTTAAGCCTTGCAAGCATTGCAACTAATGAGTTAGTTGCGAGATGATGTATTACGGAACGAGTAAAGAGACTTGCCGGTAACAAGATTGAACTAGGTATTGGATACCGACGATCGAATCTCGGGCAAGTAACATACCGATGACAAAGGGAACAACGTATGTTGTTATGCGGTCTGACCGATAAAGATCTTCGTAGAATATGTAGGAGCCAATATGGGCATCCAGGTCCCGCTATTGGTTATTGACCGGAGACGTGTCTCGGTCATTTCTACATTGTTCTCGAACCGTAGGGTCCGCACGCTTAAGGTTTCGATGATAGTTATATTATGAGTTTATGAGTTTTGATGTACCGAAGGAGTTCGGAGTCCCGGATGGGATCAGGGACATGACGAGGAGTCTCGAAATGGTCTAGACGTAAAGATCGATATATTGGACGACTATATTCGGACTTCGGAAAGGTTCTGAGTGATTCGGGTATTTTCGGGAGTACCGGAGAGTTACGGGAATTCGTAATGGGCCTCATTGGGCCATACGGGAAAAGGAGAGAAAGGGCCAAAAGGTGGTCGCGCCCCTCCCCTTGCTCTAGTCCGAATTGGACTAGGGAAGGGGGGCGCCCCCTTCCTTCCTTCTCCTTCTCTCTTCCCTTTCCTTCTCTCTTACTCCCCCTACATGGAAGGATTCCTAGTTGGACTAGGAAAATGGGAATCCTACTCCCGGTGGGAGTAGGACTCCCCTTGGCGCGCCAAACCTAGGGCCGGCCTCCTCCCTCCCTTGCTCCTTTATATACAGGGGCAGGGGGCACCCCATAGACACACAAGTTGATCCTTGAGATCGTTCCTTAGCCGTGTGCGGTGCCCCCCTCCACCATATTCCACCTCGGTCATATCGTTGCAGTGCTTAGGCGAAGCCTTGCGCCGGTAGTACATCAAGATCGTCACCACGCCGTCATGCTGACGGAACTCCTCCCCGAAGCTTTGCTGGATCGAAGCCCAGGGATTGTCATCGAGCTGAGCGTGTGCTAAGAACTCGGAGGTGCCGGAGTAACGGTGCTTGGATCGGTCAGATCGAGAAGACGTACGACTACTTCCACTACGTTGCGTCACGCTTCCACTTCGGTCTACGTGGGTACGTAGACAACACTCTCCCCTCTCGTTGCTATGCATCACCATGATCTTGCGTGTGCGTAGAAAAATTTTGAAATTACTACGTTCCCCAACAGTGGTATCAGAGCCAGGTTTTTATGGTTTGATGTTATTTGCACGAGTAGAACACAAGTGAGTTGTGGACGATACAAGTCATACTGCCTACCAGCATGTCATACTTTGGTTCAGCAGTATTGTTGGATGAGACGATCCGGACCAACCTTACGCGTATGCTTACGCGAGACCGGTTCCCTCGACGTGCTTTGCACACAGATGGCTTGCGGGAGACTGTCTCACCAACTTTAGTTGAACCAAGTGTGGCTACGCCTGGTCCTTGAGAAGGTTAAAACGGAGTCTATTTGACAAACTATCGTTGTGGTTTTGATGCGTAGGTAAGATGAGTTCTAGCTTAAGCCCGTAGCAGCCACGTAAAACTTGCAACAAACAAAGTAGAGGACGTCTAACTTGTTTTTGCAGGGCATGTTGTGATGTGATATGGTCAAGACATGATGCTATATTTTATTGTATGAGATGATCATGTTTTGTAACCGAGTTATCGGCAACCGACAGGAGCCGTATGGTTGTCGCTTTATTGTATGCAATGCAATCGCCCTGTAATGCTTTACTTTATCACTAAGCGGTAGCGATAGTCGTAGAAGCATAAGATTGGCGAGACGACAACGATGCTACGATGGAGATCAAGGTGTCGCGCCGGTGACGATGGTGATCATGACGGTGCTGCGGAGATGGAGACCACAAGCACAAGATGATGATGGCCATATCATATCACTTATATTGATTGCATGTGATGTTTATCTTTTATGCATCTTATCTTGCTTTGATTGACGGTAGCATTATAAGATGATCTCTCACTGAATTATCATAGTAACAGTGTTCTCCCTGAGTATGCACCGTTGCGAAAGTTCTTCGTGCTGAGACACCACGTGATGATCGGGTGTGATAGGCTCTATGTTCAAATACAACGGGTGCAAAACAGTTGCACACGCGGAATACTCAGGTTTAACTTGACGAGCCTGGCATATAACAGATATGGCCTCGGAACACGGAGACCGAAAGGTCGAGCGTGATTCATATAGTAGATATGATCAACATAGTGATGTTCACCATTGAAACTACTCCATCTCACGTGATGATCGGACATGGTTTAGTTGATTTGGATCACGTGATCACTTAGAGGATTAGAGAGATATCTATCTAAGTGGGAGTTCTTAAGTAATATGATTAATTGAACTTTAATTTATCATGAACTTAGTCTTGGTAGTGTTAGCATATCTATGTTGTAGATCAATAGCTCGCGTTGTTGCTTTCATATGTTTATTTTGATATGTTCCTAGAGAAAATTGTGTTGAAAAATGTTAGTAGCAATGATGCGGATTGGATCCGTGATCTGAGGTTTATCCTCATTGCTGCACAGAAGAATTATGTCCTTGATGCACCGCTAGGTGACAGGCCTATTGCAGGAGCAGATGCAGGTGTTATGAACGTTTGGCTAGCTCAATATGATGACTACTTGATAGTTTAGTGCACCATGCTTAACAGCTTAGAATCGGGACTTCAAAGACGTTTTGAATGTCATGGACCATATGAGATGTTCCAGGAGTTGAAGTTAATATTTCAAGCAAATACCCGAGTTGAGAGATATGAAGTCTCCAACAAGTTCTATAGCTAAAAGATGGAGGAGAATCGCTCAACCAGTGAGCATGTGCTCAGATTGTCTGGGTACTACAATCGCTTGAATCAAGTGGGAGTTAATCTTCCAGATAAGATAGTGATTGACAGAATTCTCTAGTCACCATCACCAAGTTAGTAGAACTTCGTGATGAACTATAGTATGCAAGGGATGACGAAAAAGACTCCCGAGCTTTTTATGATGATGAAATCGATGAAGGTAGAAATCAAGAAAGAACATCAAGTGTTGATGGTTGACAAGATCACTAGTTTCAAGAAAAGGGCAAAGGGAAAAAAGGGGAACTTCAAGAAGAACAGTAAGCAAGTTGCTGCTCAAGTGAAGAATCCCAAGTCTGGACCTAAGCCTGAGACTGAGTGCTTCTACTGCAAAGGGACTGGTCACTAGAAGCGGAACTATCCCAAGTAATTGGTGGATAAGAAGGATGGCAAAGTGAACAAAGGTATATTGGATATACATGTTATTGATGTGTACTTTACTAGTGTTTATAGCAACCCCTTGGTATTTGATACTGGTTCAGTTGCTAAGAGTAGTAACTCGAAACAGGAGTTGCAGAATAAACAAAGACTAGTTAAGGGTGAAGTGACGATGAGAGTTGGAAGTAGTTCCAAGATTGATATGATCATCATCGCACACTCCCTATACTTTCGGGATTAGTGTGGAACCTAAATAAGTGTTATTTGGTGTTGAGCATGAATATGATTTGATCGTGTTTATTGCAATACGGTTATTCATTTAAGTTAGAGAACAATTGTTGTTCTGTTTACATGAATAAAACCTTCTATGGTCATACACACCAACGAAAATGGTTTGTTGGATCTCGATCGTAGTGATACACATATTCATAATATTGAAGCCAAAAGATGCAAAGTTAATAATGATAGTGCAACTTATTTGTGGCACTGCCGTTTAGGTCATATTGGTGTAAAGCGCATGAAGAAACTCCATGCTGATGGACTTTTGGAATCACTTGATTATGAATCATTTGATGCTTGCGAACCATGCCTCTTGGGCAAGATGACTAAAACGCCGTTCTCCGGAACAATGAAGCAAGCAACAGATTTGTTAGAAATCATACATACTAATGTATGTGGTCCAATGAATATTAAGGCTTGCAGCAGGTATCATTATTTTCTGACCTTCACAGATGATTTGAGCAGATATGGGTATATCTACTTGATGAAACATAAGTCTGAAACATTTGAAAAGTTCAAAAGGATTTCAGAGTGAAGTGAAAAATCATCGTGACAAAAAAATAAAGTTTCTATGATCTGATCGCGGAGACGAATATTTGAGTTACGAGTTTGGTCTTCAATTAAAACAATGTGGAATAATTTCACAAATTCATGCCACCTGGAACACCACAGCATAATGGTGTGTCCGAACGTCATAACCGCACTTTATTGGATATAGTGCAGTCTATGATGTTTCTTACCGATTTACCACTATAGTTTTGGGGTTATGCATTAGAGACAATTGCATTCACGTTAAAAAGGGGCACCATCTAAAGTCCGTTGAGACGACACAATATGTACTGTGGTTTGGCAAGAAACCAAAGTTGTCGTTTCTTAAAGTTTGGGATTGTGATGCTTATGTGAAAAGGTTTCATCATGATAAGCTCGAACCCAAATCGGAGAAATATGTCTTCATAGGATACCCAACGGAGACTGTTGGGTACACCTTCTATCACAGATCCTAAGGCAAGACATTCGTTGCTTATAATGGATCCTTTCTAGAGAAGGAGTTTCTCTCGAAAGAAGTGAGTGGGAGGAAAGTAGAACTTGATAAGGTAACTGTACCTGCTCCCTTATTGGAAAGTAGTTCATCACAGAAATCTGTTCCTGTGACTACTACACCAATTAGTGAGGAAGTTAATGATGATGATCATATAACGTCAGATCAAGTTACTACCGAATCTCGTAGGTAAACCAGAGTGAGATCCGCATCAGAGTGGTACGGTAATCCTATTCTGGAAGTCATGTTACTAGAACATGACGAACTTGCGAACTATGAGGAAGCGATGATGAGCCCAGATTCCGCGAAATGATTTGAGGCCATGAAATCTGAGATATGATCCATGTATAAAAACAAAGTATGGACTTTGATGGATTTGCCCGATGATTGGCAAGCCATAGAAAATAAATGGATCCTCAAGAGGAAGACGGACGCTGATAGTAGCGTTACTATCTACAAAGCTAGAATTGTCGCAAAAGGTTTTCGACAAGTTCAAAGGTGTTGACTACGATGAGAGTTTCTCACTCGTATCTATGCTTAAGTTTGTCCGAATCATGATTAGCAATTGCCGCATTTTATGAAATCTGGCAAATGGATAACAAAACTGCATTCCTTAATGGATTTATTAAAGAAGAGTTGTATATGATGCAACCAGAAAGTTTTGTCAATCCTAAAGGTGCTAACAAAATATGCAAGCTCCAGCGATCCATCTATGGACTGGTGCAAGCATCTCGGAGTTGGAATACACGCTTTGATAAGTTGATCAAAGCATATAGTTTTATACAGACTTGCGGTGAAGCCTGTATTTACAAGAAAGTGAGTGGGAGCACTACAGCATTTCTGATAAGTATATGTGAATGACATATTGTTGATCAGAAATAATGTAGAATTATTTTGTAAAGCACAAAGGAGTATTTGAAAAGGAGTTTTTCAAAGTAAGACCTCGGTGAAGCTGCTTACATATTGAGCATCAATATCTATAGAGATAGATCGAGACGCTTGATAAGTTTTTTTTTTCAATGAGTACATACCTTGACAAGATTTTGAAGTAGTTCAAAATGGAACAGTCAAAGAAAGAGTTCTTGCATGTGTTACAAGGTGTGAAGTTGAGTAAGACTCAAAACCCGACCACGGCATAAGATAGAAAGAGAATGAAAGTCATTCCCTATGCCTTGGCCATAGGTTCTATAAAGTATGCCATGCTGTGTACCAGATCTATTGTATACCCTACACTGAGTTAAGCAAGGGAGTACAATGGTGATCTAGGAGTAGATCACTGGACAGCGGTCAAAAAATTATCCTTAGTGGAATAAGGATATGTTTCTCGATTATGGACGTGACAGAAAGGTTCGCCGTAAAGGGTTACGTCGATGCAAGTTTTGACACTGATCTGGATGACTCTAAGTCTCGATCTAGATACATATTGAAAGTGGGAGCAATTAGCTAGAGTAGCTCTGTGCGGAGCATTGTAGACATAGAATTCGCAAAATACTTACGGATCTGTATGTGACAGACCCGTTGACTAAAATTATCTCACAAGCAAAACATGATCACACCTTAGTACTCTTTGGGTGTTAATCACATAGCGATGTGAAACTAGATTACTGACTCTAGTAAAACCTTTGGGTGTTGGTCACATATTGATGTGAACTATGGGTGTTAATCACATGGTGATGTGAACTATTGCTGGTAAATCACATGGCGATGTGAACTAGATTATTGACTCTAGTGCAAGTGGGAGACTGAAGGAAATATGCCCTAGAGGCAATAATAAAGTTATTATTTATTTCCTTACATATCATGATAAATGTTTATTATTCATGCTAGAATTGTATTAACCGGAAACATAATACATGTGTGAATACATAGACAAACAGAGTGTCACTAGTATGCCTCTACTTGACTAGCTCGTTAATCAAAGATGGTTATGTTTCCTAACCATGAACAAAGAGTTGTTATTTGATTAACAGGATCACATCATTAGTTGAATGATCTGATTGACATGACCCATTCCATTAGCTTAGCACCCGATCGTTTAGTATGTTGCTATTGCTTTTATCCATGACTTATACATGTTCCTTTGACTATGAGATTATGCAACTCCCGTTTGCCGGAGGAACACTTTGGGTGCTACCAAACGTCACAACATAACTGGGTGATTATAAAGGAGTACTACAGGTGTCTCCAAAGGTAGATGTTGGGTTGGCGTATTTCGAGATTAGGATTTGTCACTCCGATTGTCGGAGAGGTATCTCTGGGCCCTCTCGGTAATGCACATCACTTAAGCCTTGCAAGCATTGCAACTAATGAGTTAGTTGTGAGATGATGTATTACGGAACGAGTAAAGAGACTTTCCGGTAACGAGATTGAACTAGGTATTGGATACCGACGATCGAATCTCGGGCAAGTAACATACCGATGACAAAGGGAACAACGTATGTTGTTATGCGGTCTGACCGATAAAGATCTTCGTAGAATATGTAGGAGCCAATATGGGCATCCAGGTCCCGCTATTGGTTATTGACCAAGACGTGTCTCGGTCATGTCTACATTGTTCTCGAACCGTAGGGTCCGCACGCTTAAGGTTTCGATGACAGTTATATTATGAGTTTATGAGTTTTGATGTACCGAAGGAGTTCGGAGTCCCGGATGGGATCGGGGACATGACGAGGAGTCTCGAAATGGTCTAGACGTAAAGATCGATATATTGGACGACTATATTCGGACTTCGGAAAGGTTCTGAGTGATTCGGGTATTTTCGGGAGTACCGAAGAGTTACGGGAATTCATAATGGGCCTCATTGGGCCATACGGGAAAAGGAGAGAAAGGGCCAAAAGGTGGTCGCGCCCCTCCCCTTGCTCTAGTCCGAATTGGACTAGGGAAGGGGGGCGCCCCCTTCCTTCCTTCTCCTTCTCTCTTCCCTTTCCTTCTCTCTTACTCCCCCTACATGGAAGGATTCCTAGTTGGACTAGGAAAAGGGGAATCCTACTCCCGGTGGGAGTAGGACTCCCCTTGGCGCGCCAAACCTAGGGCCGGCCTCCTCCCTCCCTTGCTCCTTTATATACAGGGGCAGGGGGCACCCCATAGACACACAAGTTGATCCTTGAGATCGTTCCTTAGCCGTGTGCGGTGCCCCCCTCCACCATATTCCACCTCGGTCATATCATTGCAGTGCTTAGGCGAAGCCTTGCGCCGGTAGTACATCAAGATCGTCACCACGCCGTCGTGCTGACGGAACTCCTCCCCGAAGCTTTGCTGGATCGAAGCCCGGGGATTGTCATCGAGCTGAACGTGTGCTAAGAACTCGGAGGTGCCGGAGTAACGGTGCTTGGATCGGTCGGATCGAGAAGACGTACGACTACTTCCACTATGTTGCGTCAACGCTTCCGCTTCGGTCTACGTGGGTACGTAGACAACACTCTCCCCTCTCATTGCTATGCATCACCATGATCTTGCGTGTGCGTAGGAAAATTTTGAAATTACTACGTTCCCCAACAAGATCCTCATGGAAAGATGGTCAAAGATACTACAATGCCAGATCATCCGGCTAGGTGTGTCGGCCAGACATCAACCTTGTCGGGACCTACATAATAGATCTTGGAAAAGGTTCCAACCATCATATCTGCCTGAAATTCAGATCTGGCTGGTAACAGAATATTTCAGACAGCCTGTCTGGAAAAGAAAGTTTGCAACACAAATCGACGAGATGACGTTGCAAGATTCTCGGGAAATGGACTACGATAGCAAGCTCCAAAACATGAGCTGGTTCTGCTACAAACCTGTGAACATGCTATCCAAGACAAGCATGACCACGTGGTAGTCTTATAATAAAACACTACCGAGTTCGGGTGGGGAAACATCATCGAGGATATCGAAGTCCTTGTGCACTTATCGATGAACTTCTTATCCTTGAGCAAGTCAATCAGCGGCTTGGTGTGCTAGGAACACATATGGAATGGAGGCGTCCAACCTATCAAACCACAGAGTACTTCGCACATATGCGTGACTAACTTGGGATGATTCTAGAGGAAACAAAAAAACCTTTCTCAATTTCATGGCGGCAACTTACACCAAATGCTCATGAATTCGAGGAAGTCACTTCTTCCATCCAAGCATATGCTTCATGAACGGAACATGAAGGCATTGCTTACAAGTTTCCAATACTAGTGTAATGTTCAACATGAACCATGGGGGAGACAAAATGCTGCTGATGGGCTCAACAACAACTCATCGGGATTTCCATATCACTGGACTTCCACCATCATGTGAACACGGTGATAGCATTGGTCAGACCAAAAGATATAATGGTGTATGCCCGAGGGATCAACCACGAGTACGACAACATTGCGAACATCGTTGGTACTGATTTGACTTGACGATAGCCCATACTCAAGTCAAAGTTTTGACAAGACAATAGATCGAACAGCTGATCACGAGGACCAATCGATGGAGATATCATCTTTCTTCAACACACACACACACAAAGATATCCCTTAATATGAACTAAGTTAGACAAGCTTTTATCTCCCAACTCTCCAAGTTGTTGTTTAGCTTAACCAACTAGCTCAGGGGTATCCAACATAGATTCTTGGAGAAAGGGTGGTTTACAAGAAAACCAACTTGATCACGAGCTCAACATAGCGGTCAGGTGACAACCTGGTAAAACTTCCGAGAAGATATTCGGAACATCACGAACCACCGGTATGTTACTAAGCTCGAGAACAACCTTGCTTTTCAGGGCAAGATGATATGATCAACAGAGTGAGGGATTGACACAATCCTAACTCATTGATCAAAGAGTGCACCAGAAATAAGGACTAGGTAGCACGATCAATCTTAGAATGATGATTTAATAACCAACACGCTAAGAATGAGAATATTGTCCATTTACTACCAAGCAATGAATTGCTCGGAGTATTGATTTCACACATCACAATTCACTTGTCGGCATTCCGGTTACAACAACACGGAAACCGAGGGATGAGCAATGATGGCAAGAAGTATTACTGCGTCAAGAATTCATAAGAGGTGGTGCAATTCTCATGACACTCATTGACATAAAGATGGTAACACTCCAAGATAGAGCAGAGCGAAAGCTGGATTGGCATTTTGATCCACGGAATACAATTTCTTTGACCCAATCCGATAAATGGATGAGGTACTGGAGCTTGTTTCTCCTAGTCATTCTGGAATAGAATGGCTTGACGGACCACAAGAATAATAGGCATCGACGAACGAATGCACGCATACTCTTGACTATCAATTGATAGACGAAGGTCAGAGGACGACTAAAGAGGGACAACTCGAAGGAACATATTGTTTTCTGAGTTGTGGATGCATGGACTAGTATGTCGAACCAACTCCAACATATTTCTTCCAGATAATCCATGCCGAAAGGTAGAACTGGCAGAATCACAATTATGAATGGAGAACTCCTCAAGAGTACTCTGATTGTGAGCTTTTGGTTCAAAAGAACTCCTGCCAAGGATGGTTCATGGTATTTGGAAGAAGGAATTACCACGGACCTCGATGACTATCGCAAAGGTTACTAATGTCCCAAGGAACTAGCAAGCACTATCAACATGAAGTAAGTAGGGTGAATCTCGGGTTCGGAAACCCAGGAGTAGAATACCTACTACTAATAGCATCACGGGATGCTTCCGAGAACGATGGCCAGAATCATCACACTAGGAACACAAAACATGGACAGATTACTAGATGGTTTCATAAGACACCTAGGGTCATAATAGTAGCTCCAACGTATACGTCAAAGCAACGGAGTACCTCAACAGGCCGATTAGTGTGCTTGTTCTGACCAAAAAGGACATTGGAAACGGAGAGAAAGGATTTGCAAATGCATCAGACTATTTAGAGACCTGGGATGACTCGGACAGCATAACGGCTGTAAATGCTCAAAATGATTTGAGACATCCTGCAAAATGGTGGCATAACCACTCAACAACATCATATCAAAGTTCCGAGGACAGATATGAACATACGGAAGTAATAGAAACTGAACTGGGTCTTAAAACCAACAATCTTAGGCAATTACGGTTTAGTAACACGTCATCCTGATAGATAGATAGATGAGAAGCCTAGTTCTTAAACCCCATAGAAAAGAAGAGGATGACTCAGATCAGAAGGGCATGAGGTATAAGGAGTAAAAAGAGCCTTACGTTCCCTTCCACAATCAATTCCCTTATATAACTAAAGCATTTCTAGACTCAACTTCGACCAGTTTGGCTTGGTAATCCTACAGGCAGTCATGCTCTGATACCAACGCTGTCAGGACCCCGATCCTAAGCCACATCGATCTAGCATGTAACACATCATATCACTTTGCGGCCTCACGCACGGTATTTCCTCGGGTGCCACCTTACCTGGCCCGGGACCGTTTGCGCCTTTTGGCTCACGTATATGACAGTGTCGCTAGCATCCATATGACAGAGAACCCGGGCCGACATGGCTAGTCGTGAACCCAAAGCGGCACTAACCCATGGGAACAGGCATACATGAATCACATCGAGCATGTCGGTCAACAACGTATAAATCCGGGCTGTAGCACTGGGCTAACAGGACTCCGGTAACCCGGGCTGTAGCAGGCTAGGCAGGACTCCGGATAACACCGCGTGACATTTCCCTGAAGGGACAGACACAGGAACGACATGAATCACATGCCGGCCAGTCAAGTGTTCCAAGCAGTAGTGCTGGGCTAGCAGGACTCCGGTGAACCGGGCTGTAGCGGACTACTATCGCTCAGGAAGCACTAGACTACATTTCCCCATAAGAGAGGCTGCCAAGGATAAACAACTAGATAGTCGGATCCCACACATAGCAAGCATTTCAGTCATACACACAATATGCTCGATATGTGTAAATACAACATGGCATCACAACAAGACTCTACGACCCAAGTATTTATTCATTAGGCTCCGAGGAGCGAGATATTACAAACATGGGTCTTATGACCCAACAAACAGAGCATACAAGTCAAGCACATGCGGAAGCTTATCATGTCTGAGTACAGACATCTACAAATGAAAAAGGCTGTGAAGCCTGACTATCTACCAGATCCTGCCGAGGGCACAAGATCGTAGCTGAGGTATCCAGCTAAACGTCGAAGTCCAAGCGGTACTACTAGCGAGACTGACGTCTCTCTGCAAAAACATAAAATAGGCAAACGTGAGTACAAACGTACTCAGCAAGACTTACATCAGAACTAACTACATATGCATCAGTATCAATAAAGGGGGTGGTGGAGTTTGACTGCACCAAGCCAGCTTTGACTCGGTAGCTATCCTGAACTACGACTGCAAGTAACTCTTTTGAGGTGGCGCACACGAGTCCACATATTCACCATTTCAATACACCACTATGGAAAATAGGCAAACGTGAGTACAAACGTACTCAGCAAGACTTACATCAGAACTAACTACATATGCATCAGTATCAATAAAGGGGGTGGTGGAGTTTGACTGCAGCAAGCCAGCTTTGACTCGGTAGCTATCCTGAACTACGACTGCAAGTAACTCTTTTGAGGTGGCGCACACGAGTCCACATATTCACCATTTCAATACACCACTATGGATCCACTTCCGTCTCCCTACGAGAAGGCCATCCATAGCACTCACGCTTATCTTGCGCATTTTAGAGTATCCACTTTCACTTGTCTATGAACTGATATAGGCAACCCAGAAGTCCATTACCGCGGACACGGCTATTCGAATAGATGATGTTAACCCTGCAGGGGTGTACTTCTTCACACACGCTCTCACCACTTACCGCCGTTTACACGACATGTACTCGGCAACCTTCAAGCGGAAGCCCAGCGAGGGTGTCGGCCACAGCCTACCTAAACACTCAAGTCTCTAGTCCAGGTTTATCGCCTATTCGGGTTCCATCCGCAGGGAGTCCGGCCGAGGTTTCCACTAACGGCCCCGAACGATGTGTGCAGGGTTCCCGAGACACCAAACAGGCGAATCGGTACACCGGGCCACGTGCCTACCACAACACAGCCCACCCCTATGGTCAGCACTGCGTGCGGCCCCCAGCATACTACAAACACCAGAAACTACTTGCAACTCCTGGACAGAGGACAAGGGTGATCAAGAAGCCGAGAAGGTCCATTGGTTCGGGCCCAATGCGTGGTAGTAACTGTTTCATGGATCACAAACATAGAACTCAGTTCTTGAGGACGGCTTCAATGAGAAAACCCACCATGTACTCCTACATGGCCTCTCACCAATACCTTTACCAAATCGTATTCACACACTTAGCTCACACACAGTAGGACATGTTCATCACCATTCTAATTCATTCCCGATGAATCAGACCCGACTCAACTCTAAGCAGTAGCAGGCATGACAAACAAGCATGAATGAGTAGGCACATCAGGGCTCAAACAACTCCTACTCATGCTAGTGGGTTTCATCTATTTACTGTGGAATGACAGGTCATGCAAAGGATAAAGGGGTTCAGCTACCGCAGCAAGTAACAGTTGAATCGTTGTTGTCCTAATGCAGTAAAAGAGAGCAAGAGCGAGAGAGTGGGATTGTATTGAAATGAACAAGGGGGTTTTGCTTGCCTGGCACTTCTGAAGATAAAATAGTTCTTCATCGGTGTCATCGATCTCATCATCGGAACATACATCTACCGAGGGGGAACAACACCGGCAAACAAGAGGGAACATATCAATGAAATGCAACAATATGGTGCATGATAATGACATGGCAATATGCTGTTGATTTGAGCTAATGCAACTAACAACATGTTAAATGGAGTTGGTTTGAACCCTAGGTTCAAATTCAAACTCCATATGTTAATATTCAAATGTCATTCAATTTAATTGTCCTAAACAGCAACTTTAAGCTGTTCCAACATGCATGAAAATGCAATATTCAGATTCCTTGGATTTTTCTGATCATTTTTCATATATAAATCTTTGCATTTGGAGTTACGGTTGAATTTCTATGAATTTTAGAAGTTTAGGGCATTTTCTGAAATTTCCTGAATATTAATAAATCCAGAAAAGGCATTACTGCGTCAGCACCACGTCACTGTGACGTCAGCAGGGTCAACGGCGTGGTCCAGGTCAAACTTGACGATTGGGACCCACATGTCAGTGTAACAACTAACTAACAGAGTTAGCTAGCGTTAGGTTAGCACTAACCTAGGTTAATTAGAGCCTGGGCCCGCTTGTCAGTGAGTCAACTTAATTAACTAAGTTAATTAGTGCTAATTAAACTCACACCTAAACTAAATAGTGGCATGGCCCATGCTTCAGTGACCCTGGGGTCAAACAAGGTCAACCCCGGTCAGCGGGGTCAAACCTCGCCGGTCAACACGGTCAGCCCGCCGGCGTTTAACCGCCGGCGACGTCAGAGACGGCGGGGCGGCTCGGAAATGATCTACAGGGCACCATTCGATGCGCGGGTTGCACCTATGGGTTCCTCGGAGTGAGGCGCATCCATTGGTGGCGGTGGTAGGAGCTGCGGTGGTCGGGATCGACGGCGGCGACCAAATCGGCGGCGGCCGGAGCTCGGGACACACGAGCGCGGGGTTTCAGCGCGATCTTAGAGCAACGGCGTGGCGCGTTCGCTTCTTGGGGACGCGTTGAGCATGTTGGTGACGCTAGGGCGAGCGGGAGAGCGCACGAGCAGGGAGCTCGTCGGCCATGGCGGCGGCCGGAGCTCGGAGCTCGCGAGCAAGGTGCTACGGCATGGAAAAGAGCAAAACGAGGGGGGAGGAGGGGGGAGGAGCTCACGGTGAACTCGATGGCGTCGTCGGCGAGGTCGGGGAAGCACCTAAAAGAGCGGGGCGGCGATGGGGATCTCCGGCGACCGGGGGTTGAAGAAGAGCTCGGTTCGTCGCTTGGGGGCGTTCCGCGTCGCGCGAGTTGACGGAGAGGCGCGGGGAATGGAGGTGGAGCTCCTGGGCATGTCCAGGGGGCGAGGGGGAGGCAGTGGCCGCGGTGGGGCTCGTCGGCGGTCTCGAGCACGTCCGGGGATGAGCGAGGGAGAGAGACAGAGGAGGGAGAGGGCACGGGGGGGAGAGAGAGGGCCCGGGGGGGTGCGTGGCGTGTTCACGGCGTCGGGGGAGGGCCAGAGCGAGGCGGCAAGCAGGAGGTGGCCGTCGGTGGCCGTGCGCGCGGCGGCCACGCGCCCATCCTCCTGGCGAGGAGGAAGACGACAGAGGGGGGGCAGGTGGGCTGGGCCAGCCACTTGGGCCGCCAGGTGGGCTGGCCAGGTGGTCCGCGCAGGTGAGGCCAGGTAACAGGGTTTCCAATTGTTTATGTTTTAATTTTATTTCTGTAGGTTTGTTGCATTTCTAAAAATACGTAGGCAACTCCAAAAATCACCAAACTGCACATGGCCACTACTTGGGATATAACCAGCATGGAACATTTTAGTTTGGGGTTATTTGAGCATTTGAAATATTTTATATAATTTAAATGCCCAAACTCAAATATTTAAATATTTAATCCAGTGACCAAATATGTCATGAAAAATGTGCAACACCTCTGGTTATGGTTCATAGCATTTTTCCAGAAATGATGAACATTTTTAAAGCCATTTGGAATCAATGAAAATATTTTAGTTGAACCTAGGGAATTTCGTTTAGTGCTAGGGTTTCAACAATCCCCATTTCAAATTTCTTTGGAATTTTAAACATGATGCATGGATGCAAACAAAGGCAGGCAAGGCCTAAACTAGGGCTGTGACATCAGGACTTCAATGATGTTTTGAACCGACAATTGCATCTCGGGAAAGTAACATACCGATGACAAAGGGAATAACGTATGTTGTTATTGCGGTTTGACAGATAAAGGTCTTCGTAGAATATGTAGGAACCAATATGAGCATCCAGGTTCCGCTATTGCTTATTGACCGGAGATCTGTCTCGGTCATGTCTACATAGTTCTCGAACCCGTAGGGTCCGCACGCTTAACGTTCGATGACGATTTGTATTATGAGTTATGTGTTTTGGTGAAGAAGTTTCTTCATAGTCCCGGATGAGATCACGGCCATGACGAGGAGTCTCGAAATGGTCGAGAGATAAAGACTGATATATTGGAAGGTTATGTACGGACACCAGAATGGTTCCGAGGAGGTTCGGGGATTTTTCGGAGTACGGGAGGTTATCAGAACCCCCAGTGAAAGTTAATGGGCCTCATGGGCCATAGTGGAGAGGAAGAGGCAGGCCACGGGAGGTGGCGCTCCCCCCCCCCCAAGCCAATATGAATTAGACAAGGGGTGGGGGCGCAGCCCCCCTTTCCTTCTCCCTCTCCTCCTCTTTCCCCTTTCCCCCTCTCCATTGGAAAGAAGGGGGGAGCCGACTAGGACTAGGAGTCCTAGTGGAACTCCCCCCACTTGGCGCGCCCCTAGGGCCGGCCGGCCTCCCCTCCCCTCCTTTATATACGTGGGCTGGGGGCAGCACAAAAGGCTGTTGGGAATGCAGTATTTCAAAAAAATTACCTACGATCACGCAAGATCTATCTATGTGATGCATAGCAATGAGCGGAAGAGTGTATCCACGTACCCTCGTAGACTGAAAGTGGAAGCGTTAAGTAACGCGGTTGATGTAGTCAAACGTCTTCGCGATCCAACCGATCAAGTACTGAACGCACGACACCTCCGCGATCTGCACACGTTCAGCTCGATGACATCTCTCGAACTCTTGATTCAGCTGAGGCTGAGGGAGAGTTTCGTCAGCACGACAGCGTGGTGATGGTGATGATGAAGTTACCGACGCAGGGCTTCGCCTAAGCACTACAACGATATGACCGAGGTGGAAATATGTGGAGGGGGGGCACCGCACACGGCTAAACAATCAACTTGTGTGTCTATGGGGTAGCCCCCCTCCCCTGTATATAATGGAGTGGAGGAGGGGAAGGGTCGGCCTCATGGGGCGCGCCCAAGGGGGGGATTCCTACTCCTAGTAGGAGTAGGTTTCCCCCCTTTCCTAGTTGGAGTAGGAGAAGAAGGAAGAGGGAGAGGGAGAGAAGGAAAGCCCCCCCCCCCCAATTAGGATTGGGCTTGGGGGCACGCGCCTCCCACTTGGCCGCCTCATCCTCTCTTCCACCATGGCCATTAAGGCCCATTAACTCCCCAGGGTTCCGGTAACCCCCCGGTACTCCGGAAAATGCCCGAACTCATCTAAAACCTTTCCGGTGTCCAAAAATAGCCTTCCAATATATCGATCTTTACGTCTCAACCATTTTGAGACTCCTCGTCATGTCCGTGATCACATCCGGGACTCTGAACAATCTTCGGTACATCAAAACACATAAACTCATAATACCGATCGTCATCGAACGTTAAGCGTGCGGACCTTACGGGTTCGAGAACTATGTAGACATGACCGAGACTCATCTCCGGTCAATAACTAATAGCGGAACCTGGATGCTCATATTGGCTCCCACATATTCTACGAAGATCTTTTTCGGTCAAACAGCATAACAACATATGTTGTTCCCTTTGTCATAGATATGTTACTTGCCCGTGATTCGATCATCGGTATCTCAATACCTAGTTCAATCTCGTTACCGGCAAGTCTCTTTACTCGTTCTGTAATGCATCATCCCGTAACTAACTCATTAGTCACATTGCTTGCAAGGCTTATAGTGATGTGCAATACCAAGAAGGCCCAGAGATACCTCTCCGACAATCAGAGTGACAAATCCTAATCTCGATCTATGCCAACTCAACAAACACCATCGGAGACACCTGTAGAGCATCTTTATAATCACCCAGTTACGTTGTGACGTTTGATAGCACACTAAGTGTTCCTCCGGTATTCCGGAGTTGCATAATTTCATAGTCATAGGAACATGTATAAGTCATGAAGAAAGCAATAGCAACAAACTAAACGATCATCGTGCTAAGCTAACGGATGGGCCTTGTCGGTGTCAAAACCGGCGGATCTCGGGTAGGGGGTCCCGAACTATGCGTCAGGCGGATGGTAACATGAGACAAGGGACACAATGTTTTTACCCAGGTTCGGGCCCTCTTGATGGAGGTAAAACCCTACTCCTGCTTGATTAATATTGATGATATGGGTAGTACAAGAGTAGATCTACCATGAGATCAGAGAGGCTAAACCCTAGAAGCTAGCCTATGGTATGATTGTTGTTCCTCCTACGGACTAAAACCCTCCGGTTTTTATAGACACCGGAGAGGGCTAGGGTTACACAAAGTCGGTTACAACGGAAGGAGATCTTCATATCCATATCGCCAAGCTTGCCCTCCACGCCAAGGAAAGTCCCATCCGGACACGGGACGAAGTCTTCAATATTGTATCTTCATAGTCCAAGAGTCCGGCCAAAGGTTATAGTCCGGCTATCCGGACACCCCCTAATCCAGGACTCCCTCAGTAGCCCCCGAACCAGGCTTCAATGACGACGAGTCCGGCGCGCAGATTGTCTTTGGCATTGCAAGGAGGGTTCTTCTCCCAATTCCGTGTACTTGTTGAATAGTGTTCGGCTTCTTGTGAACATTGCGCTTCTTGGCTTCCACGCCCAATAATGGTCTTCTTCCACGTGTCAAATTAATGCAAAAGGCCAGGGTGTTTTAACATTTACCCCCCTAGCTGCGTAAATGAGTCTCCTATTAAAGAGGCGAGGATTTAGATCCAAATCACACCATCTTCCCTCCACGAGCATTCATCGGAGCGCACTTCGACGGAGATCCATTCCATCATGGCTGGTCGTCGCAGCTCCTCCTCTCGCCTCCCTAGCCCTCAGCCTGGAGATTGGGAGAGATGTTCCATCCCGCACAGCGAGCTAGTGATGCTTCAAACCAAAGGATTTCTTCCCCCAGCCTACATGGTCCCGGTTCGAGCCGGGCTTGCTACCTATAATGGCGGAAAGCAAGCGGAGAGCATCCCTAATCCCTCCAAAGGAGAGCGGATATGCCTTGTCCCTTACTTGATAAGAGGGCTCGGATTTCCAATTCATCCGTTTCTCCGTGGGCTGCTGGAGTTCTATGGCCTCCAGCTGCACAACCTTACGCCTGCCTCCATATTGCATATCGCGGGCTTCGTAGCCCTTTGCGAGCTGTTTTTGGGCTGTGAGGCTCATTTCGCACTGTGGAAGAAGTTGTTCTACCTCGTGCCCCGTTCTCAGGAGGGGTCGATATATCAAGTGGGCGGAGCCGAAGTATGGCGCATCGCCGGGACCGGATATCTATCCGGAACCCCAAAGAAGGCGTCTGAAGACTAGCCCTCAGAATGGTTTTATATAGAAGATGTCCCCTCTGCCGGACCCTATCCGGATCGGCCTCCCTGAGTTCGATAATGCTCCCCTGAAGAAGCGCCTAAGCTGGCGTCCACTGAGCCCTCAGAAGGAGAATGACAAGGACGTCCTTTACCTGATGAACCGGATAAGGTTGTTAGCTCATTACGGACTAACCATGATCTGGGTCATGGACACATGCATTATGCGGGGGGTGCAGCCGCTTCAGTATAGAGGCCACCTGTAGGATCGAAAGTATGTCTAGAGGGGGTTGATTAGACTACTTGACCAAATAAAAACTTAACCTTTTCCCAATTTTAGTTCTTGGCAGATTTTAGCAACTTTAGGACAAGTCAAGCAATCATCACACAATTCAAGCAAGCATGCAAAGAGTATATAGGCAGCGGAAAATAAAGCATGCAACTTGCAAGAATGTAAAGGGAAGGGTTTGGAGAATTCAAACGCTATTGGAGACACGGATGTTTTTCCCGTGGTTCGGATAGGTGGTGCTATCCTACATCCACGTTAGTGGAGACTTCAACCCACGAAGGGTAACGGTTGCACGAGTCCACGGAGGGCTCCACCCACGAAGGGTCCACGAAGTAGCAACCTTGTCTATCCCACCATGGCCATCGCCCACGAAGGACTTGCCTCACTAGCGGTAGATCTTCACGAAGTAGGCGATCTCCTTGCCCTTACAAACTCCTTGGTTCAACTCCACAATCTTGTCGGAGGCTCCCAACTGACACCTAGCCAATCTAGGAGACACCACTCTCCAAGAAGTAACAAATGGTGTGTTGATGATGAACTCCTTGCTCTTGTGCTTCAAATGATAGTCTCCCCAACACTCAACTCTCTCTCACAGGATTTGGATTTGGTGGAAAGAAGATTTGAGTGGAAAGCAACTTGGGGAAGGCTAGAGATCAAGATTCATATGGTAGGAATGGAATATCTTGGTCTCAACACATGAGTAGGTGGTTCCCTCTCAGAACATATGAGTTGGAAGTGTAGGTGTGTTCTGATGGCTCTCTCCACAAATGAAGAGGAGGTGGAGGGGTATATATAGCATCCACTTAAAATCCAACCATTACACACAATTTACCAATCTCGGTGGGACCGAATCAACAAACTTGGTCAGACCAAAAAGGTAAACCTAGTGACCGTTAGAGATTTTCGTTGGGACTGACATGCATCTCGGTAGGACCGATATGGTTAGGGTTTGGGCATAACGTAATCTTGGTGAGACCGATTACACAAACTCGGTGAGACCGAAAAGTTACAAAAGGGAAACAGAGAGTTTGCATTGCAATCTCGATGGGACCGATCCGCTCTTTCGGTGAGACCGAAAAGTTACGAAAAGGAAACAGAGAAATTGCAATCCCATCTTGGTGAGACCGAGATCCCTATCGGTAGAACCGATTTGCTAGGGTTTGGCAGTGGCTATGACAAGTGAAACTCGGTGGCGCCGGATAGAAAGAATCGGTAGGACCGAGTTTGGCTTAGGGTTTAGGTCATTTGTGGTAGTGGGAAAGTAGTTGAGGATTTTGGAGCATATCATTAAGCACATAAGGCAAAGAGCTCATTAAGCAACACCTCATCCCTCCTTGGTAGTATTGGCTTTTCCTATGGACTCAATGTGATCTTGGATCACTAAAATGTAAAATGAAGAGTCTTGAGCTTTTGAGCTTGAGCCAATCCTTTGTCCTTAGCATTTTGAGGGTTCCACTTTCACCATTCATGCCATGCCAATCATTGAGCTTTCCTGAAATAGTTATCTTGGAATAGCATTAGCTCAATGAGCTATATGTTGTTATGAATTACCAAAACCACCTAGGGATAGTTGCACTTTCAATCTCCCCCTTTTTGGTAATTGATGACAACATATAGATCAAAGCTTCGACAAATGATAATAAGAATGAATTACATCGTTGCTTTGAGAAGTATGTGATAAGTAAGAGCTCCCCCTAAATTTGTGCATATATAAAATTTGCTTTGGACTGCAAATGCACAAGAAGTTAGAATTATGGTGCACTCATCACCAAGGCAAAGTGAATGACCACATAAGATAGATAAGATATATCAAGCATGCATAAGGTAGCTTATGATCAAACACATGATCATCAATGTCTCACAAGCATATCAAAGTATCTCGACCAAAAGCAAACAATGTTTGAAAAACCACCAAATAAAAACGAGAGAGAAAAGCAACACTCTCTCTCTCGAAGCCTATGATCTATACATTTTCTCCCCCTTTGGCAACAAGTTACCAAAAAGTTCCTAGAAAATGCATGGTGCTAAATCGACACTCAGGCTTGATCTTCAGGTGGTGGTGGAGTCTGGATCACTCCAAGGACAAAGGCTTCCGTAGACGTTGTTGGAGTTGGAGCTGAAGTGGATGCTCGAGCAGGTTGGGTTGGTGCTGCGGCTGGTGCTGAGGCGGTTGCTCTTGTGTCAGGAACTGGCACTGCACTAGACCTCTAGGCTCGTGGCACTCTGGCAAATGCATCTGTGGTTGTCTTCCCTCTCCTCTCCTGCATGTCATCTTGGAGTTGCTCCACTGCAGTCTGAATTTCTGTCACCTTGATGTCCAAGTCATAGAACTTCTGTTCTACGATTCTCTCTAAGCTTGCCTGGTTCTGAGTTAGGTTGGCCAAACCTTTCTCAATCCACAGGGTGGATGCAATCAGGTAACTAAGCTGCTCTTGCTTGCTTTTCAAGAAGTATTCTGATGCCTCCTCTTGAGTTGGCATCCTAGCAGCTTTCTCCTTTCTTGCCTTCTCCTTTTGTGCTTGTGCATGGGCTGAAGATGGTTCATCTTTGTTCATCACAACTTCATTATCTTCAAAATCAGGATGAATAGGCAGATGTTCCTTATCCAAAAGATATATTCCTGTGCCCATCTTGGAGTTGATCAGTTCCTGGATCTGAGGGGCATATCCACAGCTCCTCTTCTGGTCTGCTGCAGTCCTCTTGATTGTTTCTATCATAAGGCTCATGACTTTGAACTTCTGAGGCACATCAAAGATATGAAGCAAATTGATTGCATGGCCTCTGATCATCTTGCGATCACCTGACTTGGGCAACAGATTGTGCCTTAAGATCCAATTGATGGTTGGCAATCCTGATAGAAGATAGTGTACAGATCCATACTTGAAAGTTTCAAGTGCCTTGTCAGGGATCTCTTTGTACATGTTGATCATGGAGTTGTGGTCCATCTTCTTCTTGGAATAGACATCCAAGTCATCTTCATTTTCCTCTGGGGCATTGATCAGTTGTGCCCATTCAGCAACAGTTGATTGGTACCTCGTACCTTCAGACATCTAGACAATCCTCCCATCTGGGTAAAAATGTGTTGTGGAGTAGAACTGCATGATAAGTTCCTCATTCCACTTTGTGAGCTTTTGCCCAACAAAGTCTGCTACTCCACACGCCTTGAAGCTGTCCTGCACTCCAGGGTAGTGCTCTTCGTTGTCCTTGATGTATTGCCAATTGACCCATCTCATGTCACATACAATAGGCTTCTTGTCTAACAAGACTGTCTCATAGAAGTCATGTTGTTCCTTAGTATGGAACCTGTAGTCTACAGCAGTCCTTCTCCTGTTAGCATAGGGATCCTCTGCTCTCCATTTTCTCAATCTAGAGTCTCTCCTGATTTTCATATCCTCAGCCACAGGATGAGCATCATTGTGGTCTGGGATCTTGGGCTTCAATTTTCTCAACACTTGGCCTTCATCTTCTTCAGTAGGTTCAGGCACTGGGGCCTTGTTTTTCTCAGATGTTGGGATGCTTCTTGTATTCCTCTTTGGTTTTTGCTTTGGAGCTGGCTTGGGGGCTTCCTTGGGCTTGGATGCAGCTGCCCCTGATCTAATGGCATCACCCATCAGCTTGGGTGCTTTGGGTGCTGGTGCAGCACCTTACTCTTCCTCTTCTTCTTCATCAGAAGAACCTTTCCTCATAGTGGGCTTGCCAATAACTCTGGCAGTGGTAGTTCTAGCTCTCTTCTTTTTCTTGCCCTGGCCAATATCCTCCTCTTTAGATTCCATAGTGAACTTCATACTTTCCTCAGGTACAGCCTTCCTAGGCTTGGAGGTAGGAACTCTTCTAGCAGGTGCTTTCTTGTGCATTCCTGGCTTGGTGGCTGCAGCTGAGCCATATTCCTTCTTCAGCACAACTCTCTTGGAAGTTGCTTCTTCCTCTCCCACATAATCTTCATCCTCTGAGTCTGAAGTTCTCTTCTTTCTCTGTCTTGTGGCAGCTTTTGGCAGATTGCTAGGGGTGCTCCTGCTGCCATCATATGAGGAACTGGAGGGACTAGTGCCCTCACTCATTTGCACTGGCTGCTCTGACAAATTCTGACTATCACTTTGGTCTAACATGATGAACAAACTGACTGCTGACTGTTGACCCTGTGAATACTTTATACATGAGGTAGAGTGGATGAGCATCACAAAATGCAGAGATTTTTGCAAAAGAATGATTCAAAAACTTAGTTTTAGTTTCCCACAGAAAGCATCTCGGATCTACCGATTTCTAAACTCGGTGATACCGAAGCAGCATTTGGAACCTAAACTAGTGATCTTGGTCAGACCGAGTCACAGTTCGGTGGCACCGAGACTGCTAGGGTTTCACAAATTTCAAAAATCGGTCACACTGATTAGTTACACTCGGTCAGACCGAGTTTCACTTGTGCAATGGCATAGGCCAAATCGGTGGGACCGAGTTTTTCAACTCGGTGGGTCCGAGATGGTTTCGGCGGAAACCTAACCCTAAAATTTTCGAATCAAACCTAATCTACGAGTTCATTGACTGGATAGAAGTTTATCAAACGTGGCAAGAATCATTATGATCACAATGTGCTAGGAATCGGATTGGGGAATAGCACAAAGATTGAGTATGTACCCTAGTTCAGCGGAGACTCGCTACGGCGGCAACGGCGGGGTTGATTCCCGTTGACGGCGACGGAGACCGGCGACTGGAGGCTGCTGGCGGCAAGGAGACGATCCGGAGACCACGTCAGCAGAGCGAGCTATGGCGCGGGCGAAGGGGTTCGGAGAAATTTCCAAAATTTTGCCCGTGTCTATATATAGCCCGACCCTGTCGGTGTGACCGAGTGGAACAACTCGGTGGCACCGAGATGCAAAACTGTGTACAGTTATTGCAACTCGGTGTGACCGAATAGTTCAAATCGGTTGCACCGAGATTGAAAACTTAGATCAACTTGATGATCTCGGTAGGACCGAAAGTGGGGTATCGGTCAGACCGAGAATCACAAAGAGGTTTTGGAAGTTTAAGTCTATGACGAATCGGGGACTCCGAGTGCTCCTCACACAGAGTGGTTCGAATTTGACTTGATCAATTTTGTGATGTAGCATGAATAGAGTTTGAGACGAGAAAAGCATAGATAGCTAGAGGGGGTTCTTAGGCATTCTTGTCCATCCACTTGGCAAATGAAAAGATAAAGCCAAACAATCAAAACAACAAGTGGATGTCCTCGAATGAGTAAAATATGCAACCAACATGCTCACACAATAAAATGGCAATTGAAATATGTGACAAAGCATGCACAACCAATTCTAGCATCTATCAAGCAATTGGCCATGACTAGGTCATCTATATATGAGTATATTGACTTAGGAGTCAAATGAGAACATTTGATCATAGGTCATACTCATCGTTTAAGCTCAAGTGGGGTTACCACTTTTACATAAAGCATTGTTGTGTTCACATCATTAGAGTTGCTTTAGCTCAAGTCTTAGAGTAAAGCTCCCCCTAGATGTGATATCCCCCCTAAGAGGGATGAACTAACCTTGGGTTTTGTCGATGATGACTTCATGTAGATGTTGAAGATGTGGATGCTCAATGTTGATGTAGATCACTTGGAGCTATCCTTTTGAGTGAATTGCACTTTCAATACCTACATGGGTTAGTCCCACAAGGAACAAGCAAGTATATCCATAGACATAGAGTGATGCACATACAAGATGATGTCTATGAAAGCTTTTAGGTTACCTTGTCCCTTGACTTATCAACAAGAGGGTTTGTGACTCCTTGAACTAGTGCAAGATGTGGAAGTTGATTGCACTTGTTCTTGCCAAAATGATAAGAGTGAAGTTTGTTGGCGGAGTCACCCTCAAGAACTCTCTAGTTCTTCTTCTTTTGGATCCACACCATCTTGATGGGAATCCTTGGAGTTGTAGTCGTACTTGATGAAGTGAAACTTTAAGTAGTCATGGGAATCCACTTGACTAAGGTCTTAGGAGCTTCTTCAAATGCATCTATTTCCTCTTGAAGCTTGTCCTTGCCTTTTTGCTTGTAGTCTTGAGGTGGAAGATCATCTTGAGTTTGTGTCCCCTTGAAAGAAGTAGGATCATACTTCTCTTGTTGAGGAACAAACTTTGTCTTGGGGTATTGATCTTCTTCCCACTCAACTCCATTGGCATTGAACTTTCGTTCAAAACCAACACCTTGATTCTTCCGGTGCCTTCCTTGCTTGCGTACAATCTCCTCGAATTGCTTACTTCCGGCAAGGCTTTTGTACACTCCTTTCTCTATGATTTCCTTCAATATGCTATTTTATTTCTCAAGTGTAACTTGGCTAAGAGAATCATTAGTGGAATCAAGAGAACTACTAGAAGCAACAATATTGGATTTAACATGATCATTGTTACTACTAGAGGAAGAATCTTTCTTGTTCTTGTTACTAGACTTGACTTGAGGCATGTAAGTGGATAAGGGTAAACGTTTGGCAATGTAAGAAGAACTTTTCTTGCGGAGATCATCATTGATTGCCTTTAAAAGCTCATGCTCTTGCTCAAGATTGAGCTTTTCAAAGCGTAACTTCTCATGAGTCCTTAAAAGTTCTCGATGATCTTCGAAGATAGTTTCATGAGCTAACTTAAGAGTGTTTAGTTCTTTAGTTAGAGCCTCAATTTTCTCCTTATCATTTTCATTCGTTTTAGCATGATTAATTGACGTTTCATCATAGGATTCATCACTAGAGTTGTCAACAAGTAAATCATCATCGCCTAACAAGTCATCTTCATCACTATTAAAATCAACATACTCAGGATGAGTTACCTTAGGACCTTTGGCCATGAAGCATCTTCCAATTCCTTCATTGGGTGAATCAAATATGTCGTAGGAGTTGGTTGACACAAGTGCTAGTCCGGCAACACCTTCATCTTGAGTATATTCGGAGTCGGAGTGATAACTTCTCTCGGAGTGGTTGTCGGAGTCGGAGCCGGATACCCATTCACCAACATGAGCTTGATGTCTTCGTTTTGTGTAGCTCCTTGATGATTTTTCCTTCCTTTCCGAATCCTTGCTTCCCCGTGAGTGTCTTCGTTCATAACGATCATCTCTACTCCTTCTCTCTCGTGATGGTGATTCCTCTCTTTTGCTTCTTCTTTTTGGAGAATCTTCTCTTCTTTTGTAGGGAGCCATACACTCATTGGAATAGTGTCCGGGTCTTCCACAATTGTAGCATTTTCGCTCTCGACTAGAAGATCTTTTGTCATTGTAGGACCTTGACTTGGAGCTTCTATCTTTGCTTCTACTCTTGTAGAACTTGTTGAAGTTCTTCACCATTAGGCTCAATTCTTCATTGAAGTTTTGTTTCTCACTTGATGATGTGGGGGCTTCACATGAGGCTTTGTAAGCACCACTTGATTTGTTGTGAAGTTCCTCTTTATCCTTGAGTGACATCTCATGAGCAACAATTCTTCCAATGACTTCCGTTGGCTTGAGATCTTTGTAATTGGGCATCATTTGGATCAATGTGCACACGGTATCATATTTTCCATCCAAGGCTCTTACGATCTTCTTGATGATGATTCTGTCGGTCATCTCTTCACTCCCTAAGCCGGCAATCTCATTTGTGATGAGAGCAAGCCTAGAGTACATTTCAGCGACACCTTCACCATTCTTCATTTTGAACTTGTCAAGTTGACTTTGAAGCACATCCAATTTGGATTCCTTGACGGAGTCGGTACCTTCGTGCATATCAATCAAAGTATCCCAAATTTCCTTTGCATTCTCAAGACGGCTGATTTTGTTGAATTCTTGGGGCACAATCCATTGAAGAGAATATCACAAGCTTGAGCGTTGTATTGTAGCATCTTCAACTCATCCGCGGTAGCTTCACGGTTTGGTTCTTTCCCATCGAAGAAGTCACCTTGCAAACCAACACACACAATAGCCCAAACGGCAGGGTTATGTCCAAGAATATGCATTTTCATTTTATGCTTCCAACTAGCAAAGTTAGTACCATCAAAGTAAGGACTTCTACGGTGATAATTTCCCTCACTAGACGCCATACTCTCCTAGGTTGTGAAACCAAGGCTATGACCACCAAAAGCTATGGGAATCAAAGCAAATGGAGACCAAAGCTCTGATACCACTTGTAGGATCGAAAGTATGTCTAGAGGGGGGTGATTAGACTACTTGACCAAATAAAAACTTAACCTTTTCCCAATTTTCGTTCTTGGCAGATTTTAGCAACTTTAGGACAAGTCAAGCAATCATCACACAATTCAAGCAAGCATGCAAAGAGTATATAGGCAGCGGAAAATAAAGCATGCAACTTGCAAGAATGTAAAGGGAAGGGTTTGGAGAATTCAAACGCTATTGGAGACACGGATGTTTTTCCCGTGGTTCAGATAGGTGGTGCTATCCTACATCCACGTTAGTGGAGACTTCAACCCACGAAGGGTAACGGTTGCGCGAGTCCACGGAGGGCTCCACCCACGAAGGGTCCACGAAGTAGCAACCTTGTCTATCCCACCATGGTCATCGCCCACGAAGGACTTGCCTCACTAGCGGTAGATCTTCACGAAGTAGGCGATCTCCTTGCCCTTACAAACTCCTTGGTTCAACTCCACAATCTTGTCGGAGGCTCCCAAGTGACACCTAGCCAATCTAGGAGACACCACTCTCCAAGAAGTAACAAATGGTGTGTTGATGATGAACTCCTTGCTCTTGTGCTTCAAATGATAGTCTCCCCAACACTCAACTCTCTCTCACAGGATTTGGATTTGGTGGAAAGAAGATTTGAGTGGAAAGCAACTTGGGGAAGGCTAGAGATCAAGATTCATATGGTAGGAATGGAATATCTTGGTCTCAACACATGAGTAGGTGGTTCTCTCTCAGAACATATGAGTTGGAAGTGTAGGTGTGTCCTGATGGCTCTCTCCACGAATGAAGAGGAGGTGGAGGGGTATATATAGCCTCCACTTAAAATCCAACCATTACACACAATTTACCAATCTCGGTGGAACCGAATCAACAAACTCGGTCGGACCGAAAAGGTAAACCTAGTGACCGTTAGAGATTTTCGGTGGGACTGACATGCATCTCGGTAGGACCGATATGGTTAGGGTTTGGGCATAACGTAATCTCGATGAGACCGATTACACAAACTCGGTGAGACCGATTTGGTAATTAGCTAACCAGAGAGTTGGTCAGGCAAACTCGATGGGACCGATTTGCTCTTTCGGTGAGACCAAAAAGTTACAAAAGGGAAACAGAGAGTTTGCATTGCAATCTCGGTGGGACCGATCCGCTCTTTCGGTGAGACCGAAAAGTTACAAAAAGGAAACAGAGAAATTGCAATCCCATCTTGGTGAGACCGAGATCCCTATCGGTAGAACCGATTTGCTAGGGTTTGGCAGTGGCTATGACAAGTGAAACTCGGTGGCGCCGGATTGAAAGAATCGGTAGGACCGAGTTTGGCTTAGGGTTTAGGTCATTTGTGGAAGTGGGAAAGTAGTTGAGGATTTTGGAGCATATCATTAAGCACATAAGGCAAAGAGCTCATTAAGCAACACCTCATCCCTCCTTGATAGTATTGGCTTTTCCTATGGACTCAATGTGATCTTGGATCACTAAAATGTAAAATGAAGAGTCTTGAGCTTTTGAGCTTGAGCCAATCCTTTGTCCTTAGCATTTTGAGGGTTCCACTTTCACCATTCATGCCATGCCAATCATTGAGCTTTCCTGAAATAGTTATCTTGGAATAGCATTAGCTCAATGAGCTATATGTTGTTATGAATTACCAAAACCACCTAGGGATAGTTGCACTTTCACCACCCCATGTGGGATTTCAACGGGGAGGATGATGCCACCCGCTGCGGCCGTAAAGGGCCGAAATCGGTTGCCGCCCTAACGAAGATCTTGTCCGCATTGTACAAGGGAGAAGAGGAGGAATTTCTCCACGTCAATCCACAGGGCAGATTTTCTATGTACAATCCTCCAAACTGGGTAAGCGGACACTTCTTTTTGCTCATCCATTCCATATTCCCACAGTTAAGCATCTCATCTTGTGATTTTCACGCAGGAACTGCGCCAGGCCGTAAAGGAGATAAACAGCCCTCCTCCACAACCCGAGGATCCGGAACGGTCCCTCGACCCGGCCTCCCAACAGGATCCGGACATATCTGTGGAGTTGATCAATGGGGTATTTTACCAACTGAGCATCGTTAATGCCTCGGTGGCTATTACAGCCGATTATCCTGGACTGCTCCCAGCCTCACAGGTAACCGAGACCGAAGTCCCAATACTTTGAAAATGATCCGTCCGTGCTCATTTTTTATCACCATATACAATGGCGTTTTGCAAGGGAGGATCTCGAGGCGGGATGCCGAGCCTGCGGCAACTAGCCAACAAGGGACCGCGAGGGCGGGCAGGCTAAAAAGATCTGCAGTCCGGATCGAGACACCGGCGCAGCAGTAAGGCGCGCCGTCTTACTCCAAGGTATTATTCGTACGATGCATACTAACGCTCGTGCTCTTTTTTAGGAAAAATAGGGCTCGCCGGACTATATCCGGAGAGGTTGCCAATCGCGCCTCCACCAGCCAGGACCAGAAGCAGAGGCGAACACGAGGCGTGCATCAGATGCTCCTCCGACAGAGGATGCGGACAGGCTGTCTGCCACCAATTCCGAGGTGGAGAGTGCCATGAACCACAGGCGTCGCCGAACAGTTCTTCGCGATGCTTGTCTATCCCAGGAGGCATTGGAGGCCTTTAACTCGGGAGACGCATATCTCTGTGCTGCTCAAGATGGTCTAACCAGAGCCGCGGAGCAGTATGTAAAGGACATACGGGTAAGAAAATTTTGGTGATTATATATATACCAGTAGCCCCCGAGACTTGAAACAGTTAGAATAACTGATTTAAGGATCATTTGGTATGCAGGTTCTTACAGAAAAGAATACCCTACTGTCCCAGGAGCTAGAAGAGTGCAAGGCCCAACTTCAGGTCGCACTAGCCGCAGCAGGGGAGCCCAAGAAGACCCCCTCTGGTATTATATGCCTCAATTGATAAGTATCATGTAGAGTGCGGCGTGTATGTAAGTCTGACAATAAAATTGCAGATGGCGCCGGATTAGATCCGGAGAAGCAGCAACTCCTACGCCAGCTAAAGGCTGGTGAGAGCGTGCTTACAAAGGTGAGGCAGGAGAAGAATGATCTCCAAGATGCCAACACCCAGCTAGGCGTGGAACTAAAGGATGTTCGTGCCCAACTGTCGGACTCCGTTAAGGAGAATCGGCGGCTTCGACGCGGCATATTTAGTAAGTGCTTGAGCGAACTTCGAAAAAGAGTTCGGCGAGGAAGTCGACTAACAGCGTTATGTCTGTAGGTATGCTAACAGGTCGTCCTGCAGAGGAAATGCCCGGTTCTACGGGTGACCTTCTTCCCGAGCTCCCACAACTGCACGAACGAGTTCGGCAGGTGATGCGAGGCGTCGCCCAGGCCTTGTGGCCCTCCATCTCCATGCCCGAAGGCCTTGGAGAGCTTGCAGAGAAGCTGAAGGGAGCGCGGCGGCACTTCCAATTATGGAAGATATCAGCCTGCCGTCAAGGCGCCAGGGAGGCCTGGGCCATGGTGAAGACGCGGTACACGAAGGCTCACCCAAACCACATGGCCGAGGTCGGACCTGTGGGGCCCGATGGGAAGGAGATCCCTGTGAGCTTAGTGTACGGCCAGGTAGAGTTGGCCGCCAAATATTCCCAACAGGACTGTAAACTAGACAGCCTGTTGGATGGTATTGAGGAGGAATTTACCCAGTCAAATTGACTATGTAATTTAAGATGACATGTAAAATGCCTTCTAGCCGGATTGTAGATCATTTGTCATGGCGGACCTTTTCGCTTCAACCTCGGGACCCGATAGTGCGGAGTGTGTCCGAATACCCTCTCGGTTATGTAAGCACCGGGGCATGCATGGAGACCAGGCGTAGGGGTCATTAGTGCTTGAACAGACAAGTGCCCAACTAGTTATGTTATATTACATGGTTAGTAAGAAACACCTTCCAGGGAGAATAGTTCCGTTAGGGGTTCCTTTCCCTGGGAGGCATGCCCTAAAGTGCATGTCCGGACTGCGAAAAGAGACGCAAAAAAACATCTGGGGGCGCATAAGTAAATAAGTGAGAAATCATCTTTAGTTCGCCGACCGAATATCCCCTTAAGAACGCTAGCTTTCGGCTTCACCCAGTCTGAGGTACACATCCGGCTGACCCGGCAGTAACAATCGCAGAGGTGCTCCCTTTACCACCTAGCCGAACAATCGGGAACGTAGGGGTAAGCACAGGAGCCAGGCAACCCAGCTTGGCCAAAACTTAAGTCATATCGATGCGTATAATGGTGAATAAAAGGTACATGCGGAAGTGTGACGCATGTGTTGGGCAGGAAGCCCGTATAAATAAGCTTCTCTTAGAGAAGCCCCCAGGTATAATGAGCGCGCATAGCGCGTCAGGTGTGTGCGAACAAGGCGCGAACGAGCCCTTAAAGGCTATAAGGGAAAAGGAGGGGAGAAGGAGAGAAATATAAGATAGCGATTGTGTAAAAAATAGGCAGAGGAAGGAGACGAACACAGAGTCCGGCGCTAGGCGTAGAATCTTCGGAGACGGGCTGCGTTCCATGGGTTCGGCTCGAGTCGGTTATCCGATGCATCTCGCAGACGGTACGCTCCACCAGTTAGGACTTGGTCAATAATAAAGGGACCTTCCCATTTGGGCTTGAGTTTGTCCTTTTTCTTGTCCGGCAGGCGTAGAACTAACTCGCCAACATTGTAGGTTTTGGCCCGTACTTCTCTGCTTTGGTATCTTCGGGCCTGCTGTTGATAGAATGCGGAACGGGCTTTTGCCACGTCACGCTCCTCCTCCAAGGCGTCCAAACTGTCCTACCGATCAAGTTTGGCTTCTCTTTCTTCGTACATGCGCACGCGAGGTGAGTCATGAATGATGTCGTAGGGCAGAACCGCCTCTGCGTCGTATACCATAAAGAATGGTGTGTATCCGGTGGTGTGATTCGGCGTGGTCCGCAGCCCCCAGAGTACGGAGTCGAGCTCCTCTACCCAGTGCGTGTTAGATTCCTTGAGGGACCGCACTAAGCTGGGTTTGATGCCGCTCATGATTAGACCATTTGCTCGCTCGACTTGACCATTAGTTTGTGGGTGATAGACTGAAGCATAATCGAGCTTGATGCCCATGTTTTTGCACCAGGTTTGACCTCGTCGGACGTAAAGTTCGTGCCATTATCAGTGATGATGCTGTGGGGGATGCCATAACGGTGTACGACCCCGGATATGAAGTCTATCACCGGTCCGGATTCGGTCGTCTTAACAGGCTTGGCCTCTATCCATTTGGTGAACTTATCCACCATGACCAGTAGGTATTTTTGCTTGTGGGTTCCTCCTTTAAGGGGTCCAACCATGTCAAGCCCCCAGACCGCGAAGGGCCAGGTGATGGGTATAGTTTGGAGAGCGGTGGGTGGCATATGGCTTTGGTTAGCAAAGAGCTGGCAACCAACGCATCGTTGGACTAAGTCCTGAGCATCTTCCCGGGCCGTCGGCCAATAAAATCCTGTACGGAAGGCCATGCTTACAAGGGCCCGGGCTGCAGCGTGGTGCCCGCCGAGTCCGGCATGAACTTCAGCCAGAAGATTCCGCCCTTCCTCTTCGGAGATACACCTTTGAAGGACTCTGGTGGTGCTTTTCTTATAAAGCTCTCCCTCATGGACTTTATAGGCTTTAGATCGCCGCACTATGCAACGTGCCTCGTTTTGGTCCTCAGGAAGTTCCTGCCTGGTTAAGTAGGCTAGGAATGGTTCTGTCCACGGGGCAATGACTGCCATTATTGCGTGGGCTGAGGATGTTACTTCGGTGGCAGAGCCTCCAGTTGTGTTAGAGTGCTCGGAGTCGGGCAGTGCGATTGGGTCCGGGCTGTTATTTCCGGGTTCCCCTTCCCATACTACGGACGGCTTGAACAGCCTCTCCAAGAAGATGTTGGGAGGGACGGCATCGCGCTTTGCGCCAATGCGTGTCAGGACGTCTGCTGCCTGATTGTTTTCCCAGGCTATATGGTGAAATTCGAGCCCCTCAAACCGAGCTGACATTTTGAGGACGGCGTTGCGGTAAGCTGCCATTTTCGGATCCTTGGCATCAAAGTCTCCATTTATTTGGGATATCGCGAGTTTTGAATCCTCGCGCACCTCTAGGCGTTGAATGCCCATGGATACTGCCATCCGGATACCATGTAGAAGGGCCTCATATCCGGCTGCGTTGTTGGAGTCCGTATACATTATCTGGAGTACGTATTGAACTGTATCTCCTGTTAGGGACGTCAGAACGACGCCAGCCCCCAGACCAGCCAACATTTTGGAGCCGTCGAAGTGCATGATCCAGTTGGAATATGTGTCGTACTCTTTAGGGAGTTCGGCTTCAGTCCATTCGGCGACGAAGTCGGCCAAAACTTGCGACTTAATAGCTCGCCGTGGCTTATAGGTTATGTCGAACAGGAGGAGCTCAATGGCCCATTTGGAAATCCGGCCTGTCGCGTCGCGGTTGTTTATAATATCATTAAGTGGCACTTCCGAGGCTACCGTGATCAAACACTCTTGAAAGTAGTGTCGCAGTTTCCGGGATGCCATGAATACCGCGTGCGCTATCTTTTGATAATGCGGGTACCGTGACTTGCATGGGGTGAAGACAGTGGACACACAGGCTTGTTGAGGTCCTTGAAATCGACACACAGGCGCCAGGATTTGTCCTTCTTTGGTACCATCACCAGGTTTGCTAGCCTGTCCGGATGTTTTATATCTCTGATGAATCCGGCCTCCAATAGTTTGGCTAGCTCCTCTCCCATGGCTTATCTCTTAGGTTCGGAGAAACACCGAAGAGCCTGCTTGACTGGCTTGAATCCTTTTAGGATATTTAGGCTGTGCTCGGCCAGCCGGCGTGGGATTCCTGGCATGTCTGAAGGGTGCCAGGCAAAAATATCCCAATTTTCGCGCAGGAATTCGCGTAGTGCGGCGTCTACATCAGGGTTTAGTTGCGCCCCAATGGAGGCCGTTTTTGTAGGGTCCGTTGGATGGACTTGGAATTTGACTATTTCATCTGCCGGTTTAAAGGAGGTGGACTTGGATCTCTTATCGAGTATCACGTCGTCCCTGTTCACCGTGGAGCGCAGCGCAGTCAGTTCCTCGGCCCCTAGGGCTTCGGATAGTGCCTCAAGGGCCAGTGCGGCTGTCTTATTTTCGGCGCGGAGTGCTATGTCCGGGTCACTAGCTAAAGTGATGATTCCGTTGGGCCAAGGCATTTTGAGCTTCATGTAGCCGTAATGGGGTATAGCTTGAAAAATTGTAAATGCCTCTCGTCCTAATAGAGCGTGGTATCCGCTAATGAACGGGGCCACTTGGAACGTGACCTCCTCGGACCTGTAATTATCCGGCGTGCCGAACACCACATCCAGTGTGATTTTTCCTGTACAGCGCGCTTCCCGACTGGGGATTATTCCTCTAAAGGTTGTGCTGCTTCGCTCAATGCGGCTCCAGTCTATTTCCATTTTTCGAAGGGTTTCCTCGTAGATGAGGTTTAATCCGCTGCCACCGTCCATGAGTACCTTGGTAAGGCGAAAGCCGTCCACTATTGGACTGAGGACCAATGCGGCTAGTGCTCTGGCTGTTCGGAATTTAGGTTCATCATTGGCATTAAAGGTAATAGTTGTGTCACTCCATGGGTTTATTGTTGCTACTTGGTAGACTTCGGTAAGGCTGCGGAGTGTTCGTTTCCGCATATTATGGGATGTGAAAGTCTCGAATACTGTTAATACCGTACTAGTATCCCTGGGCTGGTGCTCTGTGGATTCTGGGGTTAGAAGCTCTTCGCCACTTCTGGCCACCTGCCGGAGTATCCAACATGCTCTAAGGCTATGAGTTGGTGTGGCGCCCTCTGTACTGTGAATTTTACAGGGTCCATTGAGCCATCCCTCCAGTACGGTTCCATGCCCTGTAGAGGGTTTTTGCTTTTTGGTGTTTAACCCGGGTGCCTGGCGATGATGCACCCTTTTATTTCGGACTGGGTTTGTATTCAGAGCCGGATTGTCCCAAAATTTTATTTTGGTTTTCCAGGCGCTTTCCATCGCACAGTACTTTTGTACTATGGACGCCAAGTCAGCAAGGCGTGTAATTTGATGGCGACTTATGGTGTTGAGGATCCCCTTGTCCGTGCAATTATTGCATAAGAATGAAATTGCGTCCTCCCCGCGGCAGTCCTTTATCTTGTTCATGACCAGGAGGAATCTAGCCCAGTAATGGTGTACTGTTTCTGCGGGCTCTTGCCGAATTTGGGATAGATCGCTTATGTTTGGGTGGGTGGGTGGAATTAAATCCGGAACCTCACCAGATCTAAGACTCAGGGGCCAAGGAGTTTCCGAACTTGGAAGCTTGGGTTCTTGCATGTTGCCCAGTGAGTCTATCCCGCTGCCTGACTTTAGGTTCGGGGCTTGAGTGACGTGTCCCCCCCCGCAGGTATCCGGCTTGGAGGGATCGGGAATCCGGGCATAACTAGTCCTTAAAATAGATGAAGGGTCGTCGCGTTGTTCCTCCACCACTGCAACGTGATGGGTGACCTGGCGAGAGTTAATCTCTCTCAGATCGGGTTTAGGCCCAATCTGATCGTAGTCTGTAGCGAGTCCTAGGGCAGTGATGCGATCCAAGAGCTCGTTTAGGGAAGAGAGCTCCATCGGATCTAACTGCTCGGCAAGTTCCGAGCTGACGTGAAGATTGCTTTCAATGACCCGAGAAGTCATCGTCGGCGCGGCGGCCGAACAGGCGGTCATAAGAAAACCGCCTAGCCGAAGAGTTTGGCCGATAGCCAAAGCTCTTTTAGCAACAGTACCGTGTTTGAATACGGGATGAGGCATCCTTCCTGATGGCGACGGCACAGTGGAACTCTCAATGAAAGCACCAATGTCGGTGTCAAAACCGGCGGATCTCGGGTAGGGGGTCCCGAACTGTGCGTCTAGGCAGATGGTAACAGGAGACAAGGGACACGATGTTTTTACCCAGGTTCGGGCCCTCTCGATGGAGGTAAAACCCTACTCCTGCTTGATTAATATTGATGATATGGGTAGTACAAGAGTAGATCTACCACGAGATCAGAGAGGCTAAACCCTAGAAGCTAGCCTATGGTATGATTGTTGTTCGTCCTACGGACTAAAACCCTCCGGTTTATATAGACAATGGAGAGGGTTGGGGTTAGACAGAGTCGGTTACAATGGAAGGAGATCTTCATATCCATATCGCCAAGCTTGCCCTCCACGCCAAGGAAAGTCCCATCCGGACACGGGACGAAGTCTTCAATCTTGTATCTTCATAGTCCAAGAGTCCGGCCAAAGGTTATAGTCCGGCTATCCGGACACCCCCTAATCCAGGACTCCCTCAGGTCTTGTCAATCACATCATTCTCTAATGATGTGATCCCATTCATCAAATGACAACTCATGTCTATGGCTACGAAACTTAACCATCTTTGATTAATGAGCTATCAAGTAGAGGCATACTAGTGACACTCTGTTTGTCTATGTATTCACACATGTACTAAGTTTCCGGTTAATACAATTCTAGTATGAATAATAAACATTTATCATGATATAAGGAAATATAAATAACATCTTTATTATTGCCTCTAGGGCGTATTTCCTTCAGTCTCCCACTTGCACTAGAGTCAATAATCTAGTTCACATTGCCATGTGATTTAACACCAATCGTTCACATCACCATGTGATTAACACCCATAGTTCACATCGCCATGTGACCAATACTCAAAGGGTTTACTAGAGTCAATAATCCAGTTCACATCGCTATGTGATTAACACCCAAGAGCACTAAGGTGTGATCATGTTTTGCTTGTGAGATAAATTTTAGTCTACGGGTCTGCAACATTCAGATCCGTATGTATTTTGCAAATTTTTATGTCTACAATACTCTGCACGGAGCTACTCTAGCTAATTGCTCCCACTTTCAATATGTATCCAGATTGTGAGTCAGAGTCATCCGGATCGATGTAAAAGCTTGCATCGATGTGACTCTTTACGACGAACTCTTTTTCACCTCCATAACCGAGAAATATTTCCTTACTCCTCTAAGGATAACTTTGACCATTGTCCAGTGATCCACTCATGGATCACTATCGTACCCCCTTGCCAAACTCATGGCAAGGTACACAATAGGTCTGGTACACAACATACCATACTTTATAGAACCTATGGCTGAGGCATAGGGAATGACTTTCATTCTCCTTTTATATTTTCTGTCGTGGTCGGGTTTTGAGTCTTACTTAACTTTACACCTTGCAATACAGGCAAGAACTCCTTCTTTGACTGTTCCAATTTGAACTACTTCAAAATCTTGTCAAGGTATGTACTCATTGAAAAATCTTATCAAGCGTCTTAATCTATCTCTATAGATCTTGACGCCCAATATGTAAGCAGCTTCACTGAGGTCTTTCTTTCAAAAAAACTCCTTTCAAATACTCCTTTATGCATTCCAGAAAATTCTACATCATTTTCGATCAACAATATGTCATTCACATATATACTTGTCAGAAAGGCTGTAGTGCTCCCACTCACTTTCTTGTAAATGCAGGCTTCACTGCAAGTCTGTATAAAACTATATGTTTGATCAACTCATCAAAGCGTATATTCCATCTCCGAGATGCTTGCACCAGTCCATAGATGGATCACTGGAGCTTGCACATTTTGTTAGCACCTTTAGGATTGACAAAACCTTCTGGTTGCATCATATACAACTCTTCTTTAATAATTCCATTAACGAATGCAGTTTTGTTATCCATTTGCTAGATTTCATAAAATGCGGCAATTGCTAACATGATTCGGACAGACTTAAGCATCGATACGAGTGAGAAAATCTCATCGTAGTCAACACCTTGAACTTGTTGAAAACATTTTGCGACAATTTGAGGTTTGTAGATAGTAACAGTACTATCAGCGTTCGTCTTCCTCTTGAAGATCCATTTATTCTCAATGGCTCACCGATCATCGGGCAAGTCAATCAAAGTCCACACTTTGTTCTCATACATGGATCCCATCTCGGATTTCATGGCCTCAAGCAATTTCGCGGAACCTGGGCTCATCATTGCTTCCTCGTAGTTTGTAGGTTCATCATGGTCTAGTAACATGACTTCCAGAACAGGATTACCGTACCACTCTAGTGCGGTCCGTACTCTGGTTGACCTACGAGGTTCGGTAGTAACTTGATATAAAGTTTCATGATCATCATCATTAACTTCCTCACTAATTGGTGTAGGCATCACTTGAACTGATTTCTATGATGAACCATTTTCCAATTCGAGAGAAGGTACAACTACCTCATCAAGTTCTACTTTCCTCCCACTCACTTCTTTCGAGAGAAACTCCTTCTGTAGAAAGGATCCATTCTTAGTAATGAATATCTTGCCTTTGGGTCTGTGATAGAAGGTGTACCCAATAGTTTCATTTGGGTATCCTATGAAGACGTATTTCTTTGATTTGGGTTCGAGCTTATCAGGCTGAAGCTTTTTCACAAAAGCATCGCAACCCCAAACTTTAAGAAACGATAGCTTAGGTTTCTTGCCAAACCACAGTTCATACAGTGTCATCTCAACGGATTTATATGGTGCCCTATTTAACGTGAATGCAGCTGTCTCTAATGCATAACCCCAAAATGATAGTGGTAAATCTATAAGAGACATCACAGATCGCACCATGTCTACTAAAGTGCGGTTACGACGTTCGGACACACCATTACGCTGTGGTGTTCCAGATGACATGAGTTGTGAAACTATTCCACACTGTTTCAAATGAAGACCAAACTCATAACTCAAATATTCATCTCCACGGTCAGATTGTAGAAACTTTATTTTCTTGTTACGATGATTTTCCACTTCACTCTAAAATTCTGTGAACTTTTCAAATGTTTCAACATTAAGTAGATATACCCATATCTGCTCAAATCATCTGTGAAGGTCAGAAAATAATGATACCCGCCGCGAGACTTAACACTCATCGGACCGCATACATCAGTATGTATTATTTCCAATAAGTCAATTGCTCGCTCCATTGTTCCGGAGAATGGAGTTTTATTCATCTTGCCCATAAGGCATGGTTTGCAAGTATCAAGTGATACATAATCAAGTGATTCCAAAAGTCCATCAGTATGGAGTTTCTTCATGCGCTTTACACCAATATGACCTAAACGGCAATGCGACATCTAAGTTGCACTATATTATTAACTTTGCATCTTTTGGCTTCAATATTATGAATATGTGTATGACTACGATCGAGATTCAATAAACCATTTATATTGAGTGTATGACCATACAAGGTTTTATTCATGTAAATAGAACAACAATTATTCTTTGACTTAAATGAACAATCGTATTGCAATAAACATGATCCAATCATATTCATGCTCAACACAAACACCAAATAACATTTATTTTAGGTTCAACATTAATCCCGAAGGTAAAGGGAGTGTGCGATGGTGATCTTATCAACCTTGGAATCACTTCCAACTCACATCATCACCTCACCCTTAACTAGTCTCTGTTTATTTTGCAACTTCCGTTTCGAGTTACTATTCTTAGCACCTGAACCAGTATCAAATACCGAGGGGTTGCTATAAACACTAGTAAAGTACACATCAATAACATGTATATCAAATATACCTTTGTTCACTTTGCCATCCTTCTTATCCGCCAAGTATCTAGGGCAATTCCACTTCCAGTGACCATTTCCTTTGCAGTAGAAGCACTCAGTTTCAGGCTTGGGTCTAGCTTTGGGCTTCTTCATGGGAATGGCAACTTGCTTGCCATTCTTCTTGAAGTTCCCTTTCTTTCCCTTGCCCTTTTACTTGAAACTAGTGGTCTTGTCAACCATCAACACTTGATGCTTTTATTGATTTCTACCTTCGCTTATTTCGGCATCACGAAGAGCTCGGGAATCGTTTTCGTCATCCCTTGCATATTATAGTTCATCACGAAGTTCTAGTAACTTGGTGATAGTGACTAGAGAACTTTGTCAATCACTATTTTATCTGGAAGATTAACTCCCACTTGATTCAATCGATTGTAGTACTCAGACAACCTGAGCACATGCTCACTGGTTGAGCTATTCTCCTCCATCTTGTAGGCAAAGTACTTGTCAGAGGTTTCAAACCTCTCGACTCGGGCATGAGTCTAAAATACCAATTTCAACTCTTGGAACATCTCATATGCTCCATGGCGTTCAAAACGTTTTTGAAGTCCCGGTTCAAAGCCATAAAGCATGGTGAACTAAACTATCAAGTAGTCATCATACCGAGCTTTGTCAAACATTCATAACGTCTCCATCTGCTCCTGCAATAGATCCGTCACCTAGCGATGCATCAAGGACATAATTCTTCTGTGCAGCAGTGAGGATAATCCTTAGATCACGGACCAAGTCCGCATCATTGCTACTATCATCTTTCAACTTATTTTTCTCTAGGAACATATCAAAAATAAAACGGGGAGCTACATCCCGAGCTATTGATCTACAACATAGTTATGCAAATACTATCAGGTACTAAGTTCATGATAAATTAAAGTTCAATTAAGCATATTACTTAAGAACTCCCACTTAGATAGACATCCCCCTAATCTTCTAAGTGATCACGTGATCCAAATCAACTAAACCATGTATGATCATCACATGAGATGGAGTAGTTTTCAATGGTGAACATCACTATGTTGATCATATCTACTATAAGATTCACGGTCGACCTTTCGGTCTCAGTGTTCCAAGGCCATATCTGCATATGCTAGGCTCGTCAAGTTTAACCCGAGTATTCTGCGTGTGCAAAACTGGCTTGCACCCGTTGTATGTGAACGTAGAGCTTATCACACCCGATCATCATCTGGTGTCTCGGCACGACGAACTGTAGCAACGGTGCATACTCAGGGAGAACACTTATACCTTGAAATTTAGTGAGAGATCATCTTATAATGCTACCGTCGAACTAAGCAAAATAAGATGCATAAAGGATAACCATCACATGCAATCAATATAAGTGATATGATATGGCCATCATCATCTTGTTCCTTTGATCTCCATCTCCAAAGCACCGTCATGATCACCATCATCACCGGCTTGACACATTGATCTCCATCGAAGCATCGTTGTCGTCTCGCCAACTATTGCTATCACGACTATCGCTACCGCTTAGTGATAAAGTAAACAATTGCATGGCGATTGCATTTCATACAATAAAGCTACAACCATAAGGCTCCTGTCAGTTGCCGATAACTGTTACAAAACATGATCATCTCATACAACAATTTACATATCATCACGTCTTGACCATATCACATCACAACATACCCTGCAAAAACAAGTTAGACGTCCTCTACTTGTTGTTGCAAATTTTACATGGCTGCTATGGGTTTAGCAATAACCGTTCTAACCTACGCATCAAAAACCACAATGATTTTTCGTCAAGTGTGTTGTTTTAACCTTCAACAAGGACCGGGCGTAGTCACACTCGATTCAACTAAAGTTGGAGAAACAGACACCCACTAGCCACCTGCGTGCGAAGCACGGCGGTAGAACCAGCCTCATGAACGCGGTCATGTAATGTCGGTCAGGCCGCTTCATCCAACAATACCGCCGAATCAAAGTATGACATGCTGGTAAGCAGTATGACTATTATCGCCCACAACTCTTTGTTTTCTACTCGTGCATATAACATCTACGCATAGACCTGGCTCGAATGCCACTGTTGGGAACGCGGTATTTCAAAAAAATTACCTATGATCACGCAAGATCTATCTATGTGATGCATAGAAACAAGCGGGATAGTGTGTCCATGAACCCTCGTAGACTGAAAGCGGAAGCGTTAAGTAACACGGTTGATGTAGTCGAACGTCTTCGCAATCCAACCGATCAAGTGCCGAACGCACGGCACCTCCGACATCTGCACACGTTCAGCTCGGTAACGTCCCTCGAACTCTTGATTCAGCTGAGGCCGAGGGAGAGTTTCGTCAGCATGACGGCGTGATGACGGTGATGATGAAGTTACCGACGCAGGGCTTTGCCTAAGCACTACAACGATATGATCGAGGTGGAAATCTGTGGAGGGGGGCACCGCACACGGCTAAACAATCAACTTGTGTGTCTATGGGGTGCCCCCTCCCCTGTATATAAAGGAGTGGAGGAGGGGAAGGGTCGGCCTCATGGGGCGCGCCCAAGGGGGGGATTCCTACTCCTAGTAGTAGGTTTCCCCCCTTCCCTAGTTGGAGTAGGAGAAGAAGGAAGAGGGAGAGGGAGAGAAGGAAAGCCCCCCCCCCCCAATTCGGATTGGGCTTGGGGGGCGTGCGCCTCCCACTTGGCTGCCTCCTCCTCTCTTCCACCATGGCCATTAAGGCCCATTAACTCCCCGGGGTTCCGGTAACCCCCCGGTACTCCGGAAAATGCCCAAACTCATCTGAAACCTTTCTGGTGTCCAAACATAGTCTTCCAATATATCGATCTTTATGTCTCGACCATTTCGAGACTCCTCGTCATGTCCGTGATCACATCCGAGACTCCAAACAACCTTCGGTACATCAAAACACATAAACTCATAATACCGATCGTCATCAAACGTTAAGCGTGCGGACCCTACGGGTTCGCGAACTATGTAGACATGACCGAGACTCATCTCCGGTCAATAACCAATAGCGGAACCTGGATGCTCATATTGGCTCCCACATATTCTACGAAGATCTTTATTGGTCAAACCGCATAACAACATACGTTGTTCCCTTTGTCATCGATATGTTACTTGCCCGAGATTCGATCATCGGTATCTCAATACCTAGTTCAATCTCATTACTGGCAAGTCTATTTACTCGTTCCGTAATGCATCATCCCATAACTAACTCATTAGTCACATTGCTTGCAAGGCTTATAGTGATGTGCAATACCGAGAGGGCCCAGAGATACCTCTCCGACAATCGGAGTGACAAATCCTAATCTCGATCTATGCCAACTCAACAAACACCATCGGAGACACATGTAGAGCATCTTTATAATCACCCAGTTACGTTGTGACGTTTGATAGCACACTGAGTGTTCCTACGGTATTCGGGAGTTGCATAACCTCATAGTCATAGGAACATGTGTATAAGTCATGAAGAAAGCAATAGCAACAAACTAAACGATCATCGTGCTAAGCTAACAGATGGGTCTTATCAATCACATCATTCTCTAATGATGTGATCATGTTCATCAAATGACAACTCATGTCTATGGCTAGGAAACTTAACCATCTTTGATTAACGAGCTAGTCAAGTAGAGGCATACTAGTGTCACTCTGTTTGTCTATGTATTCACACATGTACTAAGTTTCCGGTTAATACAATTCTAGCATGAATAATAAACATTTATCATGATATAAGGAAATATAAATAACAACTTTATTATTGCCTCTAGGGCATATTTCCTTCAAAGGCACATCAATTTTTCTCTTAGCCGTGTGTGGTGCCCCCCTCCACAGTTTACTCCTCCGGTCATAGCGTCGTAGTGCTTAGGCGAAGCCCTACGCGGATCACATCACCATCACCGCACCATGCCGTCGTGCTGATGGAACTCTCCCTCGACCGTCTACTGGATCAAGAGTTCGAGGGACGTCATCGAGCTGAACGTGTGCTGAACACGGAGGTGCCGTACGTTTGGTACTAAGATCGGTTGGATCGTGAAGACGTTCGACTACATCAACCGCGTTAAACGAACGCTTCCGCTTTCGGTCTACGAGGGTACGTGGACACACTCTTCCCCTCTCGTTGCTATGCATCTCCTAGATAGATCTTACGTGATCATAGGAAATATTTTGAAATTGCATGCTACATTCCCCAACAACTTCCAGTTGATGCCGGGCTCGACTGGCGGGCCGGCTGCATAAGCCGGCAAGTTGACGTTGTCCCACATCGCGTGGATGTTCGGACGTAGAAGTACGACCTCTGCTAGAGCTTGGCCGACTCCAGCAGTGTGAGGGGCGGGAAGCAGACCTCGGAGCCAGTGCGCCGCACCGCGACGCAGGCCCCGCACTGGGCCACCACGCCTTTGGCGGCAGTACTGAGCTTGAGGTAGAAGAGCTCCCCCCAAAGCTCGAGCGAGGGCAACATGCCGAGGTACCCCTCGCAAAGGGTGACGAAGGCGGTGAGCCGCACCACCGTGTTCGGCGTTAGATGGTGGGGTTGGAGTTGGTAGAAGTCAAGGAAAGAGCGGAGAAAGCCGCTCGCCGGCAGGCCGAAGCCGCGGAGGAAGTGCGTCCTGAAGACGACGCGCTCGCCCTCCTGCGACGCCGGCGAGATCTCCGTCTCGAGGGGAACACGCACCTCCATGTTCGCCGTGTGGGGGAGCCCCCGCGTCTGGCGGAGAAAATCGAGGTGGTCTTCATGGACGTTGGAGCCGTCCCAGTCGCCGTGGCGTCCACTGCGAGACATGGCGTGGTTGCTCGGTGGTGGCGCGGTAAGGTCACGCGATGGCGAGGCCGCGGCGATGCGGGGAAGTCGAACGGCGGCAGGCTGCTGCAGCGCTCCGGCGGCGGGCTGCGGCACGGCGGCAGCAAGAGAGCAGAGAAAGCGAAGGAGAAAGAAGATGGAGAGCGAGGGGAGCGCGCGTGCGTTCTGCCGCACCCTCCTCCCCCTACTTAAAGGCATGCAGCGGCGGAGCCGAAGAGGCAAGGCGTGGGGGTGTAGGATTAACTGCGCTCACGCCCCGCACGACCCCGCGCATTCCGCCCGAGAAAGGCAACCGCCCTCCTCGGCCGCAGCGGATCCGCGTGCGCGCCGAGGCCCTGTAGTGGCGGGCCCAGGCCTGCGGCGACGTCACGTTGCGCATGTGGGCTGGCAGGCCGGCCAGGTCTGCTGGCGACGCGTGGCGGGCGGGCAACGGGCGGCAAACCTGCCAGACGGCCGGTTCGCCACCCGGCATCTACCATGACAATTCGAATTCACTAGTCGGCCGGCCTGGCCTCGACCGGCTCCCAACGGTCGGCATCACCAGAGGTCGGACGAAGCAAGAATACCAGATCACTCGAAGTAGGAAGCTGCTGAGGCTCCTCGATTTCAGCCGCGGCGCCCCAGCTTCGGGGACTACTGTTGAAGGGATTGACCACGGGTAGCCTCATCAGCACCCCATAGTATTTCAAGACATCGGGGCTAGCTGCGCCCCTCACGCCTTCCGGACGAAAGGCCGACTCCTTGGGCCGGCTGATCCAATGGGCGGGCTGCAAGAAGACAGCGCGCTCTCAACAGGCGGCCCCAGGGAGCCGGCATCTAGCAAGCGGCCCTGCGTCCCCTCAAAGTTTGCACCCATTTACTACGTCGAGACAGGGCGTGGCTATAGTACGACCTGCCACCCCCGAATCCAGGGCGAACGTGGCCACAGTGCGGGTGTACCAAGTGGACACCCCTCGCCCGGCGCGGCAATATTGCCACGCAGCCCATGACATCACCTACGTCAGCGGGAGCCATGCTCCCACGATGGGCGGTCGGTACGGCTCGCAGGCGGCGGGCCCTACCTGTCCGTGAGCCACTAGAAGACGGCGAACCCCGAGCAGGCGGCATCGAGGGCGGGCCGAATCCTAGCAGGCGGCCCTCCCTCCCCTCGGAGTCTGCGCTCCATTAATCTGATGAGACGGGATGTGGCTACAGTGAGCGCCCGCCAGGCAGCGGGACTGTAGCCATGCGCCCCCCGACAAAGCCTCCGTCATCAAGGGCGAGGCTACAGTATAAAGCAGTCAACATGGCCCGCAGGCGGCGGTCCCTACTTGTCGGCCGAGTTCACGGCAGCCGGCGAGACCCACCAGCCGGCGGAGAAGCCGCCGCCCAAGGACACTGATGGTCGGGTCCTACATCTGGCCGGATTACAATTGTATCCCTGGGGGTAGGCCTATATAAACCCCCCAGGCTCACCCATGCAAAGGGTTCAGAACCCTAGCCAACTCACACCCACATAGAGAGAGGAGATAGAGCTAGCCTTGCTCTTCCTCCTCTAACCGAAACAGCTCAAGGAGCATTCTTGTAGCTACTCTATTGACGATAGTCATCATGCGGAGACCCCACATAGCAGGACTAAGGGTGTTATCTCCACGGAGAGCCCCGAACCTGGGTAAGACTCATAGGCATTCGAGATCTCGCTCACTCTCGCTTCTAGGACCTGACGACGTACTCATGTCCCCATCCATGATAAGCCACCCCTAGCATATGTCGCTAGATATCCCCGACATTTTGTGAGTCCCTGACTCCTTGAGCTGGCCGCATTCGGGAGACCGAGCTCTTATTACCTAAGGGGCAAGTTAAACAACCAAAAAAGGCGACAACCATTCTCATCATCACACAGATCCAGAGAAAAGCTCATGCAACTTCAACTCATGCCGACGAAGTTGCTCCTTGGGGGGACGAATTTAGATTTGTGTAGCACTGCCAGAAGAACTTTGAGCCGCTCCCCGGGCGAGGGGCATCTCGGAGCCCGCTCCGTTGAGCGTTTCGACAGGGCCACAGCCCCCAAAGAATCCCTATACATATGTCACAACCATAGAGGCCGTTGGCGGAAATGATCGCATCATGGACAAATACCGCCCGAAAATTGTGGACTCACCTCCCTCGGTTCATCCTCTTGAACTAGTACTCCCTCCGTCCGAAAATATTTGTCATCAAAATGGACAAAAAAGGATGTATTTAGAACTAAAATACATCTAGATACATCCTCTTTTATTCATTTTGATAACAAATATTTTTGGACGGAGGGAGTATGTGGCAACTTGATCTTAAACTTCCCAGGGGTCCACACCCGACCTGGTGCCGTGGACGAACTATGAGCACCCAGCAAGGGAGCGGCGAACCGTTTCAATACTTCATCATGTGTCGCAACACCATCCAAGGATCAGAGGCTACTTGGTTATCCGAGCTTTTAGAGGGGGTTTAGCCTCCACTGTGTGCGCCACTGACCTTGGACGCGGAAGAAGCCGTCGCCCGTCAAGCTCGTCCTAAACAAGCACTCGTCCCTCCTTAATTGTCTCTTTATTAAAAGATATTAACAAAGGATAACATCAAGGGGATGTAGCTCAGATGGTAGAGCGCTCGCTTAGCATGCGAGAGGTATGGGGATCGATACCCCACTTCTCCAATTGACATTTTTTTTTCGCAGTTCTGAAAAATACTGTAAAATCCAAATTCTCCATCAGTGAATGCAGTTCCTGGAATGTTGGACAACCCCAAACGAACTATCTATGTTGGGCTGCTGCCACAGTACAACTTCAGCAAATGCCACCATCTCTAGTAAAGCAACTTCTAGTTCTCAACGCAAAATCAGACCAGAGAAGGGCTCCCCTCACAAGCAAGCAAAGTGGAGCGAACTATGGTAACACCACAGGACACTGCAACGCGCCATTTACTGTACCAAGAGATCGAACTGGCGTGAGAAAAGGCTAAACATCATCAGCATCCAACTGAGTTACCCAACCAAAATATTTCCATTTCTTCAGGAGCTTTGGCTCGGTTTTTGTCTCCAATGCTGAGAGCCCGGAAGAAACACAACAGAACAGAAAAAGAGGCGAGAGCAATCGACACAACCAAAGCCCTAAACGAGCTCAAACGAGAGCTATACATCTCATAATTGTTTGTATGTGAAGGATATTCAGGTAGGAAATATAAGTGCAAGGACAACAACATCTGAGCTTCTACACAAGACTATCTCAGCGCTGTTCATTAGCTGCATAAAACAGCGCCACAAGGAGACATGGTTCTTTATGTTAGGTCGACAGAAACCGTGTTTGCAACTCAGTGCAAAACTACCCCGGACCAGTTCTGCAATTTGACAGCAAGCATTGGGGAAGAGTTCATGTTATTTTTAGGGGAACATGTTCCTCCTCGGCATCCGGGCCTGCAGATTGAAAAGGCAAATGTTATGTCCTGCCATGGTGCATCAATAAATTTACAATATGTAGAACTGCTCGACGAAAACTACACAGCAAACTGCTTGTTCTCCCGATGCTTTTGCTGCCAGCAATGTGCATCGATGTGCTGTGATGCCTTGAGGTTGTTGGCCAAATATAATCCAACAGTTCAAGAAGGCAAATGCTGTGACCTTATATGCAAATTATGACATGCTTTGGGGATCAGCTCAATTTCAACAGTGAGTCCAACAATATCCACAACTGATGCCAAGAATCAATGTGTAAATCCTGCGATCCTACCCTTTTCTTTTGTCCATCATCAGATTAAACAAAGACATGCAAACTTGGACATAATATAATGCATGACAAACACCGAATAGGCCCGAAAATATAAGTTCAAACAGTTCATTTTGCATATTAGTACATAACCTACGCATTGCATACAGTGAAGCATCTCTTCTAGCATTTCGAGCTACTACTGTTTTATGTCAAACCAACATGAAATTCCAGCCAAATAATGACATGGACAAAGAAAACCCTACACAGTTACAGTTCCAGTGCATCATTGATTTGTTATCCGCCTGCCCTGAACTCCTAAAATGAACACATTACCTCCAATACTCAAACCCCTTTTGATGCCTACCACACAGCACCTCCAAATGTGCAGTGCAGTGCCACAATCTCTGTAAATACAAACTATCCAGTACACGGAGAGATGCAGGTTTAACATGCTTCAGAATCAATGTGAACAAAGGATTGGCTGATTAACGATCTACTCCTACAAGCTAAAACATGGCTTCAGCTTCGCCTTCAGGTTCGGACTAGCATCAGCCTCCATAAATGTAGTGATAAATCTGAGGGGGGTTTTTTTCTGAGAAATGACAAATCTGTAGCTACGGCAGGGAGAATCGGGAAATCACGCCGGCAGTATCGCGGGGAAAGCAGCGAGGTGCATACCTGACGGCTTGGGCGCGGGGACGGCGAGGTCCTCCTCGCCGTAGATGTGGCGGAGGCGGGCGGCGGTGATGGGCGGGGAGGGCATGGCGGCGAGCTTGACGAGCTCCTCCCTCCAGGCCCACATGGTGGAGGACATGGCGGAGTTGGCGGCTCGGATGGAGGACTTGCGGGCCTCCAGCTCGTCGATCTCGCCCTGCTGCTCCGACGACCGGAACGCCAGCGCCACGAACGAGCCCAGCAGCAGCGCGCTCGTCACCTTCTCCGGGTTCGCCGACAGCTTCGCGCCGATCCCCCGCAGCGCCGCCGCCGCCGCCATCGCTCGATCCCTCGCTCGCTGGCTCTCGTCTGCGCCGCCGAGTAGCCGACTCCGCCGCAGCACGAATGACACGATTGGTTGGACCGGCCGCCGCGACCCCAAGCCCAGCCCCTTTTTTCCTTGCTGGGCCGTGCACTAGCAGTTGGGGTTTGCGTTGCGTTAAATTCGTAGAACATATCTCTTTCAACTTTTTCTCAAAAAAAAAATTCTCTTTCAACTTTCCCTAAAAAAACATCTTTCAACTTTTTTTGCTGAAAAAAAGGTGCCTACGGTGACTTCATAAATTTCAAGATGATATGCTGGCTCAGTCTTTTGGATGTGCTCATAGGGATAGGGTGTGTGTGTGCGTTCATAGGGATGAGTGTATGCGCGTGTATATGAGCGCTTGCGTCTGTACTGTGTTAATTTTTTGCTGAAAAAAAATCTCTTTCAACTTTTTCCTCAGAAGAAAAAATCACTTTCATCTTATTACTGCCTCAAAAAAACTTTCAACACCCTTACTCTTTCAACTTTTTCTAAGAAAAACATATCTATTTCAACTATTTTTTTCCCTCCAAAAAAAGCACATGGCCATGTCAAAAAAACTCATATTTTTATGAAAAATGTACGTGCCAATGTCCTAACTGGGTATGGAAATTTTCATGGAAATCTATATTTTATGTGACATGTGTAATAAGCCAAATTTGGTGCTACTGATTTTGCGTGTTTTTGCTCGGGGCATAGTATATATATTTTATTGATGAAACTTGTCACACATTTAAAGGACACGAACATCTACATTGTTTAAGGAACCATAGTTTATTTTGAATTAAACATTTTTATGAGTTCACACCGGGACATGGTCATAGGAGTAAACAAATATTGTTCCCAAACTAGCCTAACTTCAGTTATAGAATGCATTCTTTACTACTATTTTATTCATGAGTATCACATATATATTAACATGGAAAGTGATGTTACCTTTTTTTGCAAGCATAAGTGAAGACTTGTTAAAGTGTGTGATATATGATGCCTAATACTACAGCCCTAATTTCACATGGTTATCCTCTTTGACACCGTGGACAACACAAAATTATGGCATAACCATGATGCATTGAAGTAGCGGTTTCAACTCTACTCTGAAATTGGTTGTTCATGTGACCAGAAAGGTGAAATTGAACTAACATACATTATCCCCAAATGCCACGAACAGATGGGGTGGGGGATATTGATTACGAGAGGATGGGATCTACCGGCGAGAAGCTCGCCTCCATGGCGACGCCATATCCTCTTCGACACCATGGACAACACAAAATTACGACATGTCCATGATGCATTGAAGTAGCAGTTTCAATACCCTAAAATTGGTTGTTCACGTGACCAAAAAGGTGAAACTGAGCTAAAATACATTATCCCCAAAATGCCACAGGCAGATGGGGAGGGAAATATTGCTTACGGAAGGATGGTGTCTACCAGCGAGAAGCCCGCCTCCATGGCAATGCCATATATGGCGTCCGTCGGCAACTCCTCCCCACCATGCGCATGTGTTTGCTCCTACACATTATCCGACTCCATCTCATAAAAAAACTAACCTAGATTTTTGCCGCATAAAGTGAAATGGATTTGGTACATTTGGGGCGGCAAGTGCCAAGGTCTTTTTCTCAGTCCATACTTGTTGGTAGCTATTGGTCCCCCTCCCATGGGTCCTTTGCGAAAGAAAACTGAGTTGGCATATAGAGGGTAAAAACCCGTGAACTCAATACAATGAAGCAATTTGTTCAAATTATTTTGGTAGGTAAAAAAACTGATATTTATCTGTAACTAGACGCACTTGGTACCCTTTATGAGGACTAGGGCGGTGATCCGTACACGGAGACAGGGTGAGCAACGACAGTAGGCATCGTGTGGAGCAATTTGATGGCCCACGATGACATGGAGAAGGCGTCAATTCCCATAGCGATATCGCTGAATGGGTGAAGTCCACAGAAGCGGCAAAGGCAGACATCGGTGGATGAGTACAACATGAAGACACATGAGACGCTGCCGAGAGTAGCAGTGGTACCGGTTGCGAGACGAGGAAGACACTGGTCGCCATGGCCATGCGCGAGACGCGAGCACTCGTCGCCAAGCCAATGCTTTGGACTAGCCTAGCATGCTGAGCCCACCACGCATTATGATGTTGAACATATCTATATTTTCTATGAACTTATAATCAAGATATATGCCTGGATCAACGTCTAATTTCAAGAAAAGAAAATTATTTTTACTCCTCGCGCTGTGCGTGCTGTTTTAGCATTGGCATTCCAGGACCAATTCCTAGTTTCAACCAGAAGGGCTTGTGCGTGTGTAACAAATGCACCTGGGCCCAGAACAAAATTAAAATAGCATTGCTTGCTGTGCAAACATGCAAGCCAGGGACCAAAGTTTAATTTATAAGAATTGGCAGGGGCCGCGCGAACGCGTACCCCCTCTACCACAAATTACGACGTTCACTCTCCCACTTGGGGAGATGATAAGTCAACGCGCCCACCAAGTGCAATGTGGGCCATTGGCTTAGGCCACGGGCCTTGTTGATCGCCCGTCGACCCCGTCCAGGTAAGTATGGAACAACGCTGCACCTGCCTCTGCTTTTATAGCCGGCTCTCCCGCCCGACGCCCCTCCGCTGGGCGAGGTGGGACTAAAACCACCGAAGCGCAGCAGCCGCGTGCGAGCGGAACGGGAGGCACGGGACCGCGGTGGCGGTGCAGGGTTTCGGTGGGCTGGCGTTCGTTCGCTTCGTCTGGGCCTCGTGAAGCACGAAGACTTGGGCCTTGAGATCCGGCGGACGGCCTGGTGCTGGGTGTTCGTTCCCCCGTCGAATAGAAAACAAAACCTTTGTGCTCATATGGCTCGCGTGCTCTCTCGTACTGCTGCTCAAAGTGTAGAGCTGATGGAAGTGCCCATGTTGACACGATCGATGGTCGAGATCACGCAGGGGAGGTCGTGGCTTGTAGAGCTGATGGAAGTGCCCATGTTGGCATGTTGCTGGCTGCTTCAGGAGGCCAGCCGGAGTAAATTACATAGAAGTATCACAATTGGGGCATTGGAAGCAGATTGGTACCAAGTTTGGTAATTTTTACGTGTCAGTACCAAGTTTGGGGCTATACGTTACAAAAAGGTCTAAATCACGTATAAACGCGTATTGACGGTGTATCTGACCGGCGGGGCCCGCATGTCAGCTGCCGATGTGGCATTTTTTTGCAGAAAACCCCCCGCACCTCCTTCGTCCTCACGCGCGGCAGCGCTCGATCTGGATCGAGGGGAGGATCCCCTCGAGCCCGAGCTCCTCTCGCATCACCGCGGCCCCCACTTGCGCCGGAGCTGCCCCTGCTCGCGCCGCCGCGGCCTCTGCTCGTGCCGCCGTGGCCTCTCCTCGCGCCGTGGCCTCTCCCCCCTCCATTGCAGCAGCTCCAGCGGGCAGAGCGCGTCCAGCCTGTGCAGGTGTTGGCCCGGCGGGTACCTGAGCTCCCCGACAACCATGAGCTCCAGCCGGAACACCCCCGCCGTGCTCTCCTTGACGAACTCGGCCACCCCTGCGCTCCCGAGCGGTACGCCTCTGTGTTTCCTGCCCGGACAACGGCCCCCGCGCCGGCCAGCGCGACGCGGGCGAAGCGCGCGCCGGCGAAGAGCAGTTGTGTGTCGAGCGGCGTCGTGTGCTCGGCGCGCCTGAGCCAGTGGTGGTTGTGCAGGGCGACGGCGAGCGCGGTGGCCGTGGAGTTTCTGTCGGCGAGGGCAAGGCGGGCGAGGGCCGCGTCCTCGACGGTGACGCTGAGGGGCGGGCGGTAGATGTGACGACGGGCGAGTAGCGTGACCCCGGCGGCGAGGAGACGAAGGTGACGAGCACAGGCGACGCGGGTGAGCGCCTTGCCGCCGATGGTGTCCAGGAAGAAGGAGGAAGAGAAGGAGAGAGGCAGAGTCCGGGGACGGCCTGGTCCTGGTCGCCGGTGGTGGTGCTCCGGTGGCCGGCCGGCGGCGAGGCGGGAAGGAGGCCGGGGCGGGGCGGGGGTTACGGGAGGCGAAGGAGCTTGGGCTCGAGGGGATCCTCCCCTCGATCCAGATCGAGCGCTGCCGCGCGTGAGGACGAAGGAGGTGCGGGGGGTTTTCTGCAACAAAATGCCACATCGGCAGCTGACATGCGGGCCCCGCCGGTCAGATACACCGTCAATACGCGTTTATACGTGATTTAGACCTTTTTGTAACGTATAGCCCCAAACTTGGTACTGACACGTAAAAATTACCAAACTTGGTACCAATCTGCTTCCAATGCCCCAATTGTGGTACTTCTATGTAATTTACTCGGCCAGCCGGTTTGAAACTTGAAGTTGCTAGCAGAGAACGTGGTCATGCACAGGTGCATCGTACTAATGTGATGACGAGAAGCAAAGCGCGCAGCTTGCGAAATAGCTAAATTTGTTTAGTTTATGTCTGCGATGAAAATGAACATTGTTGTGGCAAGTACACCAGTAATGTCGTGGTAATAGAGGTCATGCTTTTTTATACCTAAGAATATGCTTCGCCGTGAAGAGGCGATTTGCTCTCTTTTTTCTTAGAATTTTCTATTTCGTTGATTTCAATAAGAGTGAAATTCGGTACTGCTGGGCAAATGAGTGACGTAAGTGCTTTACGTCAACTTCAATAAGATATGATTGACGTAAGTGCACTACAAGGGGGGACGTAAAATCAACACCAGCAAATGCACCTTGGGAGATGAATTATGAACCGGCAAGATCAAAGTGCTTCCCTCGGACGGAGATATCTAAAATGCATCTATGAACATTCTGCATACTGTAGAACACTATCACAATGAACACAAGATGATGGCACAAAAAATAATACTAGAAGGCTCCATTACGAGTTCAAATATAATTACACAATCTTAGGGTATCCTTAGACTGCATATAGCCAGAGACCATAATAAGAATAATACGCTAACATGACCGTCCCAAACCATCCATCCACACCAGCACAATCACCACGCCACCTGATACAAAACCATGCCTACGGTAAATATCCACACCAAACGTCTCACCCGTGCACAACACAACCAGCATAAAAGCTCCTCCCCCCTGGGCAGTTCAATGGAAAATACTGCAACAACTGCATCCACAAAGTTCTACTGCTGCTTGCACTCGGTCGGTTGCTCGGCGTTCCCTTGTGCGCCGCCCTTCGCAGGTCCCTGGCGGACGATGTACCATGCATTGTAAGACGATGATATCATTGCTAAACTGGAACCAGGCAAGTGTTTTGAGATTATTAGTGTAGAGTTTGTACCTTCGGTTTGCCCGCCACCTGCTCAGCCAAATACAAAAGAAACGAGTTAGCAAGGCCAGTTGAACAGAGTGATGTTGCAGAGAGCAGAGATAGGTAAATCTATGGCTGCAAGATAAGATTACCTTCTTCGTTGGCTTGCTTAGCTCTTCCTCGTCTTCATCATCGTCTTCGTCCTCGTCCTCATCCTCCTCATCATCTTCTTCATCATCATCATCCTCATCGTCATCATCCTCGTCACCATCTTCCATATCATCGAAATCCTCAGCTTGCACAGCCTCGCCAGTAAACCAAGAAACAGCATGAGGGATGATCTTGTCCCTTATGGTAGACCTACAAGTCAAATTCCAACAGCACCACAAAATAAGCAAGAGAGACCATAATATACAGCTCAATGTGCAGAAATGGAATTATATGCAGGACGATGATCTCTGGTTCCCATTTAAAAAATGCAGCAGATGAGGAACAGCACTTACCCAATGTCATAATCATGCTCCATTTGACCCTGAAGCTCATCAGCCTACATCACAGATTGAAAGAAAAAGTTCAGTATGAATTGTGAACAAAGCATCGTGTGCTCTCTGCGAATCAAACAATAAATCTTGAACATACGGCTTCTTCATCAATGTCTTCATCATCATCAGGTACTTGCGGGGGGCTGAAAAAGTTGAAGAAGCTCTCGCACTCTTCAGTTTTAGTAATAGGCTTGGTGTTCTTTGATCCTTTCTTGGGTTTCTTCTTTAGAATCTTCTGTGTCACATTTTTCCCAGGATACCACTCAATTTCAGTCCTGCAGTACACATGTGTGAGGCTAATCATGGATGCACACACATTTATCATTTATAATGGAACATGAGAACCCTATACATGAAAACAACAACTAATACGTAAAGAAATACCAACCCGATTGCTTTCTCCAAAATTGGGTCATCCTCATCAACCATATGATAGGATTTTGTTAGGACAGAGTTCTTGAAGAAAGGGTTTGTATCAAAGAAAAACTCAAGCTTGAAACCCTTAGGGTCATCAATTCTAGACCACTTGATATCCTTTAGATATTTCAAAACAGGCTCATCACGCTCTTGGATCTAGAAGTAAGCAAGTATACAGTCAGAAATGCATTAAGGGAGCTAAAAGAACACCTAAAAATACAGCAAACTGCGAATTACCTCCTCAGTCAGCACGTCATTTGTTTTCAAAGCAGTGAGCCAAAAATCTGGGACTCCTTTAGCTGAAAAAGAGGTTAACAGCACATCAGAATGGTGATCTCTAAGAGGAAGTGCAAACTTTGATTTCATACCATCTGAATCTCCCCCCTCGGCAGCATTTTCACTTGTAGGTTCTTTAGCAACACCGTCAACCTCCACAACTCCATTTACAATGTCATACCTCTGAAACAACGCAAAACAATGGAACAATTTGCACATAAGGAAATAGAAGTTATATCGTTTCATATATTCGCCTGAAATGTTACAAACATGGAGTAAGCATACCTTAGCATACAATGGTTCATACAGCTTCTGGTACTTGGCTTCAAGGGCAGCCCGTTCCTCAAAAAACTTCGTCTCAATCTCATCATGTTGGCTCTGAAGTATTACACGGATAAATGTTAATTCTCTGGGGCAACCAAATATCATACAATGAAATAGGAAATTTACTCAAGACATTGATCTACTCTGATCCAACAATATGCATAGAAATGGAACTTTTCAAAGATTCACCATGGATAACTGATATGATATGCACACACAAAAACGCTAGGAAATTGGAACAATACAAATGATGTAGCTTGTCTAAAGTTGGTCCAACCAATGTCGTTATACATGCTAGCACCAAAAAATGCTAACACAGTTTGAATCATTTGATCCTACATCTTAACCTAGCAAATATTTACAGTTCCAAACCTGCAAACATAAAACAAACTCCTAGAAGGCCCCATATAAAATACAGAAGCTTGGGTAGCTTTACCACGAGGCAAAACACTGCATTTGGTTCTTCAGCTCAGCACTGAGATTGAATGGCAAATTGATAATGTTGCTTGGGTAAAACAAAAAGTTCAATGAAGCTAATTCTAGGCTGTAGGCAACGCAATATTCTTAAAGTAGATACCCATGGCAGCAGAATAGGACATAATGTCTCTACTCAGTGTTGAACTCCACAAGTACTTTTTCAGTTCATAATTCGTATCCTGGCTTCTTCTGTGTTTGCCGTCCTGATGACTTAGGATAGGATTCACATCCCTTGCCTCACTCATCAACACATAAGTAGGCCTAATCTACAAAGCAACGTATTTATTCTGCCAAAGAATAACATCCATCTTTGTAAGCAAATGGCAAGGAACCGAGTAGTTTCGTTTCCATATCAGAACTTAACTAGCCTGATCAACACAACCAAACAACGAGTAACTGTGATCCCCTAAAAGGGAGTACAGAAACTAAAACTACTGGACTAAAAACAAATCAGCTAGCTTAACAGAACAAAGGAATTTAGTCCTTACAAATCAATCAATGGCACCTAATACAAATAAAATCACTGTATTCATTTCAGATCAGCACTTCACCACATGAAGTACTCACGCACAGGAGCATCAGCAAACCAATCGCAACAGGAATGCTAAAATTTAAGGCGGGGGAAAGAATTCCATCTCAACCTGAATGCCCCTCAGAAACTCGACACGCGTCCTGACATTGGGCGAGAGCGACTCGAGCACGTCCGCGTGCTGCCCCGCCAAGCTCTGCAGCTTGTCCTGCAGTCAAATCAGATTGGAGAAATGAGCAGCCGCGGTAACTGGACCCAAAACACGCCACCAACCATCGCATCCCACGCGCAGAACGACCAAGCGCGCCGGAATCGAACGGGAAATGGGGAGGCCTCCGGGCCGAACGACGAGTAACCGTACCTTCAGGGCATTGACGAGGCCGACGCGGTCCTCGGCGCTGAGGGCTGCAGGGAAAAAAGCACGCCGGAGGGCGGATCGGTTAGGGGGGCGCAACGGCAAGGGGGGAGGGGGGACTCAGGGGAGGCGGGGGTTACCGGCGGCGGCGGCGGGGAGGGAGCTGTTGAGGTCGGAGAGGTCGAGGTTCTCCTTCTCGCCGCCCATGGTCGGGGCTCCGGTGGGGCCTGGTTGGAGTTCGCCGCCGCGCCGCCGAGGAGAGGAGGGAGGAAGCCCTAAGGAGAGCGGGAGTTGGGCGGCGAGGAGAGAGCGAGTAAAACCCTAGCCTCGGGGTATAAGAAGGGGGAGGTGGGTGCGTTTTGCGTTTTGCACCCCGGGTGTGTCTGCGGCCAGAAGACGGGCCGCAGATAGGGTTCGGGAATTCGCATGGGGTTCTGGACTTATTTGCAAAACATTAGAGCTAACACTCCACTGTGCATAGGGCAACTCAGACGCTCTTCATCAAAATGCCCACCAACGTCCGGACACTTTTTAGCATCTAACGAGAGACATCAAATATCCTCGGACCAGTGTGGACCACGAAAATCCTCTAAGCCCTAAAAAAGGTAAAACTCCAACGTCGTTCATCAAAATGCCTGCCAATGTCCGTACACTTTATGCCGTCTACCGAGAGATATCAAGGCCCAGTTTTTTTGCCAGAATCTAGGGATTTTCCCAGAATCCAACCCCTACCCAGCTTCTCCCAGAATCTTTGAGCCCCATTTGTTTAACAAATGGGGCTCAGAGATTCTGGGAGAAGCTGGGTAGGGGTCAGATTCTGGGAGAATCCCCAGATTCTGGCAAAAGAACTGGGCCCAAATATCCCTGGACCATTCTGGACCACAACAACCATGTAAGCCATAAGCAAGACTCGGGAAGCTTTGAGGGAGTCCCGACAATCCAGTTGATCTGCTGTCAGTTGGACTACGTGTCCTCACGACACATGTGTTTTTTCCTCTAGGTTCACCTCACTCACTCTCGTTGTCCCGATTTAATGACTACGTGCCAGCGGGCATTGGGGGTATCTGTTTTGATGCACCACATTGGAGTTTCCCCTTGCTCTTACCGAGTAGGTTTTCAAATTTGACGTCCTACCCTTTAACCGAATATTGCAAGAAAATGTAGAACTCTTTGCAATATGCGTTGTAATGATGGCTTCAATTCACCTAAGATATTGTAAACTTTCCACGAACCCACAAATGGAGCAACTTCCCTCAAATTTGTGCATCTTCGTACAACTCAGATGCAATCATATTGATCACAACTTATGTAAACTAGGTTGATTCCGTGATCCACTATGCCTGAGGGATGGGTGTTTGATTGTTGGTTTGGGCATTGAAGTCGCTACGTGCCCCAAAGGCTCGAAGATGGTTTTTATAAGTTATCTTTGACAAAGGATGAATGTGATCGTTCTTTTGTTTTGTTGTGTTTCAAGCAAGTAGTAGTGTCCATCTTGACAAAAAGGTAATATCACACTCTATATCATAAGGGAGTGTTTTTTAACAATATATCACAACAACGTTATGTAGTTGTAGCAGTAAAATTTCATAAAAACACCCGCATTACAAAAATGATGTCTAGATGGACAACTCAGAATGACAAGAACATAGGGAACATACTTGGAACTAATTAATAAATTAAGTAAATGCATTAATTGTGGAGACAATTGACAGCCACCAACAACTACGAAAATGGAAGGCATGGTATTGGACACTAAAATAGTTCCTAAAGCTCTGACAACACATGACTTGCCATATGAAGCCAAGTTCATGCTGTTGGAAATATGCCCTAGAGGCAATAATAAATTGATTATTATTATATTTCCTTGTTCATGATAATCGTTTATTATCCATGCTAGAATTGTATTGATAGGAAACTCAGATACATGTGTGGATACATAGACAACACCATGTCCCTAGTAAGCCTCTAGTTGACTAGCTCGTTGATCAATAGATGGTTGCAGTTTCCTGACCATGGACATTGGATGTCATTGATAACGGGATCACATCATTAGAAGAATGATGTGATGGACAAGACCCAATCCTAAGCCTAGCACAAGATCATGTAGTTCGTATGCTAAAGCTTTTCTAATGTCAAGTATCATTTCCTTAGACCATGAGATTGTGCAACTCCCGGATACCGTAAGAATGCTTTGGGTGTACCAAACGTCACAACGTAACTGGGTGACTATAAAGGTGCACTACGGGTATCTCCGAAAGTGTCTGTTGGGTTGGCACGAATCGAGACTGGGATTTGTCACTCCGTGTGACGGAGAGGTATCTCTGGGCCCACTCGGTAGGACATCATCATAATGTGCACAATGTGATCAAGGAGTTGATCACGGGATGATGTGTTACGGAACGAGTAAAAGAGACTTGCCGGTAACGAGATTGAACAAGGTATCGGGATACCGACGATCGAATCTCGGGCAAGTATTGTACCGATAGACAAAGGGAATTGTATACGGGATTGATTAAGTCCTTGACATCGTGGTTCATCCGATGAGATCATCGTGGAACATGTGGGAGCCAACATGGGTATCCAGATCCCGCTGTTGGTTATTGACCGGAGAACGTCTCGGTCATGTCTGCATGTCTCCCGAACCCGTAGGGTCTACACACTTAAGGTTCGATGACGCTAGGGTTATAAAGGAAGCTTGTATGTGGTTACCGAATGTTGTTCGGAGTCCCGGATGAGATCCCGGATGTCACGAGGAGTTCCGGAATGGTCTGGAGGTAAAGATTTATATATAGGAAGTCCTATTTCGGCCATCAGGACAAGTTTCGGGGTCATTGGTATTATACCGGGACCACCTGAAGGGTCCCGGGGGCCCACCGGGTGGGGCCACCCATCCGGGAGGGTCCCATGGGCTGAAGTGGGAAGGGATCCAGCCCAAAGTGGGCTGGGGCGCCACTTCCCTTATGGCCCATGCGCCTAGGGTGAAGGGGGAACCCTAAGGAAGAGTCCCAAGGAGGGAAGGCACCTCCTAGGTGCCTTGGGGGGAGGGAAACCTCCCCTGGCCGCCGCCCCCTAGGAGATTGGATCTCCTAGTGCTGGCGCACCCCCTCCTTGGGATCCCTATATATAGTGGGGGTAGAGGGCCTCTTGAGACATACCTTTTGCCTTTGGTGCAACCCCTCCCTCTCTCCCAAGTTCTTCTCCTCTCCCGTGGTGCTTGGCGAAGCCCTGCAGGATTGCCACGCTCCTCCACCACCACCACGCCGTTGTGCTGCTGCTGGATGGAGTCTTCCTCAACCTCTCCCTCTCTCCTTGCTGGATCAAGGCGTGGGAGACTTCATCGGGCTGTACGTGTGTTGAACGCGGAGGTGCCGTCCGTTCAGCACTTGGTCATCGGTGATATGGATCACGACGAGTACGACTCCATCAACCCCGTTCACTTGAACGCTTCCGCTTAGCGATCTACAAGGGTATGTAGATGCACTCTCCTTCCCCTCGTTGCTAGTTTCTCCATAGATAGATCTTGGTGACGCGTAGGAAAATTGTGAATTTCTGCTACGTTACCCAACACATGCGACACTCGAGTTAGTGTAGCTTGACACGATGCTGCCATAACATGTGAGGACGGGAGGAGGAGTACACATGTGTGCTATTCGTTTTGAAGATGTTATTTACAAACTAAGATTTTCTCAAAAACAAAACAAACATTAAAGTCTTTTCGGAACACTTTATGACGTGTCTTGACAAAACATAGTTTTCCTTACCGCATAAATCTATAGAAGACTGGTCACATTTTTACTTCTCCGGATCTCAAAGCAGGCCAAATATGGAACAAATGATAAAGACAACTCAAGCACCCATCCACAACACGCAAACATGCATTCCCATTTTATACCGAGATAAAGAAAAGGAGCGAAGCTAATGGGATAAACATTCAAATTGTGTCCGCGCATGCTCTGTAAATTTTCTTGCACAAAGAGAAAAAATGTGCGAGCAAATAATAGTACAAATTTCAATGCTCTAAAAAGAACATGACAAAACTTACCCTTTAGCAAAAGGTACAACATTTTTCTACATCTTATGGAATCTCGCGTATACCCATAAAAACAACATATACATATAAACCTTTTCCCCTTTTAAAAATAATTATAATTTTTTTTACATGCGGAAGCATATCCAACAAGCTATTCTGAAGATTCATCAAAGATCAACTCCCCATCCAAACACAAGCATCGTCTTTTCCCCGCACCTTTCCTGCTAACCTCCCAACCTGGCCGACCCAAAGATCTCCTCTAATCTGCCGCCGCCTTCCCTATAGCCGCCGCCCCACCGTGCCTTGGCCCCAGACACCGCCTACTCAATTTTGCAATTAGAAGTTTCAACTTCCTATGAGTGGGAATAGCTCCAAATATGTAAACAATGACATCTATTTCATTTATGTGTGTGCTAAAAAAGCATTCAACACCAAAAACGCTCAATCAAAGTCCAGCGGTGGGGGTGAAGTGAACAAAATACCCCTGTACTCCACTCGTCACCGCTCTTCTATAAGCTGCGCTTCCTAATTAGATGAAAAATAACGTCCCACTAGGATTTGATCACCCGCGCAAAGCTATTTTTGCTTCTAATTTTTATTCTTCGTGAGATCAAAACTAGAACCCACATGACAAAGTGAGTTACAGAGGAAACACTGGCAGGCGTGGTTCAGCGGTATTTTGGTCACTTCATCCCCGATCAATGCTCTTTGACCGAGCAGTAAAGATCCCGAGTGACGCTTTTCAGCACAGGTATAACGAAAGAATGCCATTTATGAGTAGTTGAATCTTCAATACTACCTCCGTTTCAGTTTACAAGTCCTACGCGTATACCTAGGTTGCCAATTTTATCACCTTAATATAAATTATAGAACACAAAAATTATACCTTTTGAAAGTAGAAACTCCGAAGCTTATGTTGGTATATTTTTTATAATATATGACTTGATTAGGTTGGTCAAATTGACGACCTATAAGTATACGCACGCCCTGTAAACTGAGAGAGAGGTAGTAACAAAATTGAGCAGTATGACACAACTAATGACAAAATCGATAAACACCCCGGCTTATTTTTACACGCGGAAGCATATGCCCACGAGCCCTTCTGAATATCCAAAAAAAAAAAAATCAACTCTTCATCCACACACACCACAGGTCCGTCCTCTCCCCGCACCCTTCTCTCCTCTTCCTCCTGCCGACCTCCCGACCCAAAGATCTCTTCCGATCCGCCGCCGCCTCCCCTCCAGCCGCCGCCGCGCCGTGCACCGCCGGACCTTCGCCTCCCTTCACCCACCCCCTCGCACTCGCGCCCACCGCCGCCCCCGGTTGCCCTCGTCGTCACATCGCGTTCCCTCCGTCCCCGCCCCTGCCGCAGTCTTCGGGTTCTGAGGTATGTGCTTGTCCTCATCCAGTGATTAGTCGAACCCCACTTGACCCCCGCAATTTCTGGGTGCGCCGGTGCACGGCCGGCGTAGCATCCAGATCCACCCAAGTTCTAGTGAGATTGATATCTGAATGATTCGATGCACCTGTGAGAATGATGCATTTACAAGTCGTGGCACTATCCTGTCGAGCATGTATTTTTGTTAAGTTTTATCTGCATGACGTTGTGGTAGCAGAGTTGCAGCCAGTCTCAGCGCGTGCTTGGTGCGTTTGACATCACCGCACTACCCCATTAGAGCATTGAACATGAGGCTCAGGCATTATATTCAGGCCGAAAATGAGATAATCCTGTTTAAGCTTTGGTTTTGGTTAGTTCGGCATCCATGCCTATCTCATGAGCTCATCCTCCCATATATGCACAAGGTGTAAGCAGGGTAAGAGGCTATGTATTCTTGTTCGATGCTAAAATCGCATAGATAGTGCAAGTCAGCATACAGAGAAATGACACGATAACTGAAAGTGTACACCATGTAGACCATATGATCGTTTTTGTTGCTTCTTATCCGTGGAAGATTGAAAATTATAGTCACATCTAAGTTCCCCGATGCATTTTAAAAGTGCAAGGGCTGTGTTTAACTGTGCTGAAATTGCTCATTTGCCTCCAGAACATACCATGGAGATCAGGCCAATGGTAGCCCTGCGTGCTGCCCTAGTAGGCGGGGTAGCGGCCTTCGCGAAGATCGCCGGGGCGATGAAAGCTGCAGGCGGCGTGAAGGTTGGCGCGGCGGCTGCAGCCATGACAGCCGCAGCAACGGCCGCCGTATCCGGAAAAGATGGGGGTACTGATAACCAAAAGCCGGGGGCAAAATGATACTACCTGCCATGGATTTGCTGGAGAAGCAGTGTTCTAAAATGCTTCTCCATAGTGTGTAGACCAGCATTCAGCAGTTTATCAGTGCTGAATAGCTGCAGAAGCTAATTGTGGCCTTCGAGAGGAGACCACAATCATAATAAATAATTTTTTACTGGAGCAATTCCCAAGATACATGTGTTTTCGTAACTCGGGGTATAAGAATTATGATGTCCTGACTTTTTTTTTCCTGTTGATGATTTTCTCTTGTGCTATTGTCTGTGATAATGACTCTGCTTAACTGAAGGGGATGAAGTTTTGTTTGTTGTAAGCACAACTGCGATGAGACTAATCATTTGCTAAATTCCTTAGCAAATGGTTCTAGTGAGCACATGCTTTGAGCATTTGCTGGCAAGCTATGTTTGCAACTGTTTGGCTACCTGTTGTACCTATCCTGACCATGAGCAGCTGGTTCTGAGCAAAATCTTCCTTACAGCATTGCTACCAAGTGCCTGTCTGGCTGTGTGTGATGGCTAAACACTTGTTACTGATCATGGGCAGCTAGTTCTAAGCGAAAGCTTCCTTTCAGCATTGCTTGCAAGCTCTATCTGCATCTGTTTTGCTATCTGGAGATGGTGGTGGCTATCCAGGGCTTGCACAATGGTACATATGATTTTCCTTTTTTCACCAATGAAGGGAAGGGAGGAGTAGTGCATATGATTTTCCTTTTTCCATCATGGAGGTAAGGCAGGATGCGATAAGGCCAATGTGTTCTTTTTTTTTTTTTGAAATGCCAATGTGTTCTATATAATCAGGAGACACAAACCAAATCCTGCAATATCATGTTTTTATTTGTTGTTGAAAAAAAATTGTTGTTGAGAAAAACCCAGCATGTACTGTAATTATTCATGGGCGACCACAGCAACAAAACAGTGATTTCTTTTAGGCAAGTTAGTAATTTTTTTTTGAGATATACAAAGTTAGCAGTCCCTCCAATCCATATTAGTTCTTGCTGATTTAGTACAAAGTTAACCGAAACAGTCCTTTTAGGGCTGTTAACTGGAACTGAATTGAGGGGGCTGCGCCGTTTGGAACTGAATTGGAATTGAAGCCCATTTCCAGCTGAACTTAAGCGCATAGCCCACTTGACCGTCTCACCGGAGATCAAGACCGGCACTGAAGGAAGATATAGTGCAATCATTAAGGAGAGCGCGGGACGATCCAAGGAATTCACAAGCCGTGAGATCATTTTTGAAGGACGTAGGTTAAATTTTGATGCACATGATTTAGCTAAATTTCCTTCGTCTTTAGATGCGGGTTACCATCTGAGGCTGATTTCACCCCACGACCCTTTTGTCATCCCTGTAAACCGTGCTCCGAGTTAATAAAGGTTGGTTTACCGCTAAAAAAACAAAAAACAAAAACTGACCGTCTCCCCTTGGTCGATGTTCTGGGCTTCTGGCTGCCTCGCAAGGAGGTCGCGGCGATTCCCGCCGTTGTCCCGCTCCCAAAATGGCGCCTCCTCCCCTCCCCTGCACAATCTCACCCACCGAGTAGCCCCGGTGGTGGCCTCTTCTCCCCCGTCGGCGAACCCACAAAAATCTCGGGCTCCCGCGAGGCTGTGATGCGCCACCACGCACCGCTCGCGCGGCCACCTCTGCCTTCCCCGGGCCCAGGGGCGCCGCCGCCGCCGCCCCGGCCGGCGTGGAACACGAACCGCAACCTGGTGGTGACCCACCCGCTGCTCGCCCTCCTTGAGTCCTGCGCCTCCTTCCCGCGCTTCCTCCAGCTGCACGCGCTGCTCACCGTCTCCGGCCTTGCCGCGGGCCGCTTCCCGGCGTCCCGCCTCCTCGCCTTCTGCGCCCTCTCCACGCCGCCGCGCGTCGGCCACGCCGCCGCCATCCTCGCCCGCGCCCCCGCCGCCGGCCCCAACGCCTACATGCTGTCCACCATGATGCGCGCCTTCCTCCGCGCCCGCCTCCCGCGCCGCGCCCTCGCGCTCTTCCGCCGCGTCGTCCGCCAAGCCCTCCCCGCCGACGCGCGCACGCTCGTCTTCGCGCTCAAGGCCGCCGCCGCGGCCGCCGAGCACGGGCCGTCGTCCGCGGGCGGGGAGGGCGTCCACTGCGTCGCCCTCAAGTGGGGGTTCGTCGGCCGGAGCGTGCTCGTCGGGAACGCGCTGGCGCACTTCTACGCGGACCACGGGTCGCTGGCGCGTGCGCGGAGGGTGTTCGACGAAATGTCCGAGAGGGACATCGTTTCCTGGACGACCATGGTGGACGGGTACGCGCGAAGAGGGTTGGCTGATGATGCCTGGCGCGTGTTTTGCAGGATGGTGGTGGCGGGGGGCCAGCAGCCGAATGAGGTGACGCTGGTTGCGGCGGTGTCGGCGATCGGGCAGATGGGACTGCTGGCGCTGGGGAGGAGGGTGCATCGGTATGTTGCAGAGGGTGGTGTGGGTGGAAGTGTTAGCTTGGCGAATGCGCTGATCGACATGTTTGGGAAATTCGGGTGCGTGCCCTCTGCCAGGGAGGTTTTCGAAGGCATGGCGGCCAAGGATGTGTACTCCTGGACGACCATGGTTAACGTTTATGCAAAGTGCGGTCACTTGGAGAGTGCAGCTCAGCTGTTTGAGGATATGCCTAGGAGGAACGCAGTTTCTTGGAGTTGCATGATCGCCGCTTACTCGCAGGCAAATCAGCCCGAGGAAGCAGTGATGTTGTTTAAAAAGATGGTTGAAGAAAATGTTGAGCCGATTAATGCTACCCTCGTGAGTGTGCTTCCGGCGTGCGCTCAGTTGGGTTGCCTGGATCTTGGTAGGTGGATATATGATAACTACATTGTCAGTGGTAAGGTTGTACTTACCGTGAATTTAGGTAATGCATTCATTGATATGTATGCAAAATGTGGAGGTTTGGATGCAGCATCAAGATTGTTTGCTGAGATGGGAGAGAGAAATGTAGTGAGTTGGAATTCGATGGTCATGGCCCATGCTGTGCACGGTCAGTCTGAAGAAGTCCATCATCTCTTTGAGCAATTGAAAGGAACAGGTATTGTGCCCGATGAGATCACATTCCTTGGGCTTCTTTCTGCATGCAGTCATAGTGGGTTGGTTTCAGAAGGGCGTCGGTATTTTAAAGAAATGAAAATGGGCTATCAGATTGAACCCAAAGCAGAACACTATGCATGCATGATCGATCTTTTGGGGAGAAGTGGACTTCTTGAAGAGGCACTCGAAGTTGCACAGGGTATGCCAATGGAAGCTGGCGAGGCCGGTTGGGGTGCTCTTTTGAACGCATGCAGAGTGCATGGCAATGTAGAGATTGGTGAATGTGCTGCAGATAAGCTAGTAAAACTCGATCCATCGGACAGTGGAATATATGTACTCATGTGCCAAATATATGCAAGTAAAAGTAAATGGGATCAGGTGAAGACGCTGAGGATGTTGATGAGAGATAGAGGGGTAAAGAAGAACCCTGGCTGTAGTTCTATTGAGGTGGATGGAAAATGTCATGAGTTTTTGGCGGCAGATGTTTTACATGTTCATTCAGAAGATATTTATGCAGCATTGAAGAACATTTACATCCATTTAAAACTGGAAGGTTATGTTCCTCTGACTTGACATGAGTGTGGCTGTGGATAGAAACAAAAACTTAGCAGCAGACAGCATTTCATATATTTAAAGCTCATCTCTGTGCAATCGTGCTGTACATAGTTTCTTCAATGACCTGCTGTGATACATTCAGTTCATTCGATGGCCCAAGAATGAGATGAATTTCTGTTGTCTTAAAAAAAGAAATTAATGGACAGAAAACTAAGTGCCATTCTGATTTGTTATGCAGTGCATAGGTTTGGTCAGATTTTGTCATGCGGAGAAACTGTTATACTGTTGAGTAACTCAATTGATCCTTCTGACCACCCAACTGTAAGTTCTCACGGCCATTTCTTAGCTCTGTTTTTATCATGTGCTCCCTCCGTTCCATAATTCATGTTGTGGTTTTAGTTCAACAGAGGGAGATTCTCTAATAAAGTAATTATTATAATTGTTATGCAAACATGTGCAGATAGCCAGCTGTAAAGCTTTTCCATGGTGAAACATATTCCTTCCATTCTAGTATCCAAAATGCGCTTTGGAAAGGTTTTCTCAACATTATTAAGGTAAAAAGTTTCATTGACATTCTGTTACTATATCGGTTATCAAGGATGGAAATCATGAATGTAGTGAAATTTACCACTGAGCATACTCCAGGTCCAGGAACGTACTTATAAAGCTATGCTTGTATTGTGGAAGTGGAAGCATGCATGACAGAACTAAGGGAACCATTCAGTTTCTTATATATTACTCCTCCGTCCGATGAAGAGTGTACATTTGTCTTTAAAATTTGTCCACAAAAGAGTGTATTTCTATCTTCCCAATGCACTTTAAAGTAGGAAAAAAATGTTTCTCTCATCACACGGTAAAGACCAATAACATTCTACACATGGTCTCCTTAATTTTTACATACACTTAGCTCATTGGGGGTTGGGTAATTAAAGAGGAGAGAGATGGTGGCTTGCACCTTTCCAATGCATTATTTACTTCACTCCATAATTTGTCCTAAAAATTCTATATGTACACTTTTCACCGGACGGAGGGAGTACTCTGGGACATGAGAGTAAATTACGAAAAATTAGGCATAAATTATTCTTACTCTGTATGGCCTAAGATATGTTAATATGAGTAATTTCCTCGTACTAGTCTTTCATCTAGTGCACTCCTACACACCAGTGGGACTAGAAACATTCTAAGAGACATAAATAAACAAATATACTTTCTCACATATGGGACATAACACAAATAAACAAATACACTATGTCTTTCATATGAGACCCAATGGAGTAGATATTTTAGTCGCAGTCTCGTGGAAGGAGTAAACTAGACATTTTCTGTAATAAGCAAATTAAAAAAGTCAAATTAAGCAACCCAGTGGCAGAGGCTAAAATGACCTTAACTACTGGTGATCAAAACAGGTGAGCAGAATCAGAGTTTCCAGAGTTTATCTCAGTCCATCTTGAGAACAGGCCGATTCTGATTCAACTCAAGCTGGGACCGCAAGTTCCGCACAAAGTAGTGTTCATAGTTGCCACCCTCTAGCAGAACTTTCTTGAGACTCCCCAGAGATGCTAGCCCAGAAAACAGCCAAACACTGGAAGCTTCTTCAAACTGATCATCATTTTCTTTTGAAATAACATCATTCTTACCATGGTCAGGCTGATCGTAGTACTGCAGCAGCTCAAGCTTAGGGGTTGCTCCCTTCTCAAACTGTACAGATTTGAGCTTACCTGGAGAACTCAGCTCCAGCACCATCAAGCTTGGGAACGATGCACCCGGACAGAAACGGAGACGGACCTCTTCGCCCTCAAGTGACTCCTTCCGCAGACGAAGGATGGCTAGGTTTGGTAGGCTCCCAAGGACTTTTATGGCGGCATCATGGTCTGATATCCTGGAGCTCCGCAGCTTGAGCTTGGCCAGGTTTTGTAGCAGCCCACCATTTATCCATGCCGGCAGTCTGACCAGGTTACCGTACAGCTTGAGGCTCTCAAGGTTTTTTGGAGGCATAGAGAGGTCATCCAAGCAGCCATATAAACCGGGCTTCCCCTCAGATTGCACGAGCAATGTTTCCAGGGAGGTGAGACTAGAAATGGCTGAACATAGTTCTCCACCGTTGGTCTCATTGACTCCGGTCACTCCCAGCTTGCGCAGCCCTGTGAGCCTTGCCACCTCTCGCACAGCAGCCTTCCTCCTCGAGATGTTGACGACACCCAGCGTGTGCATGGCTTTGAGGCTGTGGATCCCTCTGGGCACTGCGACACCGCGTGGGCTACGGCGTGTCACCAGCATCGGCAGATAGGCGCAGCAGCATGCAGTGCAGACATCACGTCTGTTGGTGTCCCCGTCGATGCCCATGGGCTCCTTCAGAAGCTGTGGCGCGCAGCATGCCATGCAGAACCCCACCGAGGAGGATGTCAGGATGCATAGCTTATTCCTCATCAGCTTCGGCAACCCATCTGGATATTCTTCATAGACACATTCATCGTTGCTCCCGACACCCCTGGCACGAACGTGTTGTAGCTTTCTGAGCTTGATGATGGTCTTTGGCAGCTTGATTATGTTTGTACCCATGACATCTAGTGTTTGGAGCTGCCTCAGGTTACCCAAAGAACCTGGCAGGTGATAAATTCCATGACAACCTCTCAGGGAAAGGTATCTCAAGTGGAAAAGCTTCCCAATGTGCTTGAGATGATGATCAACCAGACCAGAAGTGCCTTCCAAGTCCAGCACCCGCAGCAACCTCATCTTGTCCGAAATGAAGAATGGCCTCCATTTCCCAAAAATTGTTATTGATCGGACACGAGACAGGTCCACCGTGCTCTCAAATTCACTCTGACCTCCCTTCCAATTGCTGCTTACAGAGAGGTGACGTGTTGTGCCTTGACTGTTTAAGCTGCAACCTTCCTCCAATCTGAAAACAAGATTTTCCTCCGCTGACTTTGAGATGCCGATGTCACGGATAATATCATGGAGTTGGCAAGAGTCAATCTCTTTTCTGCTGTGACTTGATCGTTGGGATGGGAGGATCATGCTCCTGCTTATAAGGTCCATGAAGTAACTCTCCGCTACTTCATACTCAGACTTGCCACGTACCTCTCTTGAGTAACCCTCTGCTATCCACCGCCGGACCAAACGTGTTAGACTAATCTTGTAGTCTTCAGGAAAGATTGCCAGATACAAGAAACAAGCCTTAAGATGATAGGGCAAACCATTGTAGCTTTTGAGAAGGACTGTTCTTATAGTGTCAAGCTCTGGAATCATCTCCAACTCAGAACTAAGATTCTCATTCAATTTTCTCCACTCCATGGTAGTCTTTGGTTGGTTTGCCAAGAAGCCACCAATGGCAACTATTGCAAGAGGAAGTCCATTGCACTTCTTCAGGATTTGTTCTGCTTGTTCAACCAGCTCAGGATACTGCTGATGCAGACATGTATTCTCCTTAAATACCTGAAATTTTAACAATCAAGCACTTAGCACTCTACAAAACACATTAGATGAAATAGTCATCCTAGCTAGCTATTTATTTCGTTGGAGTAAACACTGTGTATTCTGGTAAGTATTCCAGCCATATCTATCATCCTCATTTATTCTTCATATTGTCCTACTCCTGGCCCTATGTTGACGTACACAGGGCATAGTTATATCATAATGAGCTGAAGTTTGACTATATATTTCCTTATACGCACAAAATCACAATAATCATAGAAGAATGCTTTTGGATACGGATAAGTGTATTGGTTATGTGTTAGTGTTGCATAATCCACATGTTGTACTAATTGCTTGTCAGAGATCAACCTAGCTAGGACGGTCAAACTGCGCCTGTCCTATATAAATCAACATACAGAGCATTGAAGATATAATTTACTTTGAAGTTTTACAATGTAAATTTAGGCATATTTGTAAGGTTGGGTAAGTAGTACCATGCTAAATAGAAAATTTGAGTCAAACAAAATGGAGCACTATCATTACTCTTTAAGTACCTTTTTTGTGAAGAGGCCAAGCGCATCCTTCTTATTTAGACTTTTGAGCTTGTATACATTTTTTTTTTATTGAACAATAATTAGCAATACTCACTTCCCTTGTGGTGACTATGATTCGGCTTGCATTCTCTGTCTGAGGTAAGCTTCCCCTTATCAAATCCCATTCTGTGGTAGATGACAAGTCATCCAAAACAATCAAGCACCTCTTTTCTTTCAGAAGACTTTCCAGCTCATCCTTCAGCTCCTGAAGTGACCGTGACAATGTTTTTTTCGCACCGCCCAATGAATGCATCATGCCGTTCTCTTCAGATGTTTCTACAACTAGTTGCGTAACTAAGTTCTCAAGGAACTCCTCATGATTGAAAGGTTTCATGACCGTGACACAAGCACGCTTTTTAAATGCGCCACTGAGTTTTTGGCTTTGGTAGATATCTTTGACTAGGGCAGTTTTCCCAAGGCCACCCATTCCCCACACTGTGATCACCTGAAATTCTTTGCTTGGTGCTTCTAAAATTAGTTGGATGTCAGTTGTTTCTGTTCTCCTCCCAACAACTTGAGATTCGTCCATAGCAGCCGTCCTTGACATGATGCGGGTGAGGCTCCTTCTAGGCACAGTGTTCTTTCCACCTGAGGCATCTATAGTATGATCACCAGCTATTATCTCACTGCCGGGCACTTTAGAGCTATTACTAGTGGCGATGGATGTGTTTGAGCTCGACTCTGGTTTCATTGAATATGTTCCATCTTGGGGGCCCTAAACACAAGCAAAAAATCATTTTGTAAGATAATGAGCAAACACTCATTAGGTAGTGTTAGAGTACTATATATATAGCCATGTAGCCTTTTGTATTTACTCCATTGTATAAGGGTTTTCTGCATATATCCTGCACCTGTACATGTATATATACTGGTCTATGGCCCCGTGGGAATACAAGTTGCATATTCTCCAACAGGTAGTACTATATATGTTCCAGAGCATTATGGGTTACCAATATTGTTTTCAATCTCGCAATCTCTAATGATATTATATATGAGAATCTCGGGCCAGCCATGTAGTTAACCTTTCTACGACTTGAGAGGATAATTGCTTGGCCAATCAATTAAGCTTACGCCTTTTTCTTATTATTAGTTGCCTTCATATTTGAGAAATTTTAATCATCTAAATTGCAGTCTTGCAAATACAAAATTTTAGCAAGAGGTTGATCTTTTTTCCCCCCTTTTTGTAAGTTATACTTGTAATGAGGTGGGGATTATGATGTTCCAAAAGTTCATAAAAATGACTGAAATTTCAGACAACTTAGAAATAAAAATGATTTGTAGTAGAAGACAGTATGTGGCCGTTAGATCAAAATATTAAGGATGTACATCAATTTTCCTCTGAACATTCTGTTTTACCTTATCGTAGAAAACATAGAGAGTCTGATCAGCGGATAATTGCTTCAGCTCCGAGACTTGGCACTTTTTACCTACGCACAAGCTTGCAACTTCAACTTGCTGTGTGGCCACAATGATCCGGTTTCCATTATCATTGACGGGAAAGTAAGTTTTGATCCAGTCCCAATCTTCTATGGTACACAGGTCGTTAAGAACAATCAGGTAACTCTTGTTATTCACATGCTCATTGAACTCGTCAACCAAATCTTCTTGCTTTATTGTCAGCATCTTTTTGAGAACATGAGCGCCTACAGTGGTTGCTCTTTCTTGACAGCTTTGACCCTCAGTTGCCAGTTCTGGAAAAGAACATCCATAGAACTGCCTCATGATGTTCTGCATGAACATGATCGGATCGAAAGGATGTGTAAGCTTGATCCAGGCACGGCATTCAAACTTGTTTGCATCATCATACACCTTTCGTATCACGGACGCCTGCCCAAGAACACCACATGTTCCCCACACGGCAATGACTCTAAGGTCCTTGCCCTCCCCGTTGATAAGCTGGGCAAGGTCCACTCTCGGCCTGTCCCGCTTCATGGCACGCCTCGCCTCATCGATGCCGAACATCGTCGCGCTACCTGCGAGGTTTTGCTCGGCGGTGGTGGCGACGTGCTTGGAGTCAGCGGCGGCGGCGGGCCCCCTGATGAGGCGGTACCTCAAGTTCCTCTGGCTGACATCCTCGACCTTCTCCCGCAGGTCCTTCATCTGCTTAGCCACATGGCGCCGGTCGAGCAGTGTCCTGAGGAAACGCCACCAGGACGGCTTCTCGAGGCGGACAGCCAGGTCCTGGAGGCAGTCCTCGACGTCGTAGCCCAGGTCGCGGACCTGCTTCACCCAGGTCCCGACCACCTTGCCGTCGTCCTGCTCGCCGTGCGCGGCCATCAGGAAGGACTGCATCATGTCGAGCTCGTCCCTGATGAAGGCCTGGTCGCGCTGCACCCCCAGCTGCAGCGCCACCTCCGCTGCGACGGCGGACTGGGCGTAGCCGAGCGCCCCCTTCACCGCAGACTTGCCCACGCTCAGCACCGTCGCCTCCATTGATCCCAACTGTTTGTGTGGATCTGAGACGATAGTGCTCAGTGTAAAATAGACCAAGCAGCTGCTGCTGATGGGTGTAGCACTGTAGCCAAAGGAAGAATCAACTGTGAAGGGTTGGTTGATTTAATAAATGCCTCATCAAGCCCATGCCAGCTTCAAGACAACAAGAAGAACACCGATGCATGAATTGAGGGGGGTTGTTGGTACCGGGGCTAAGCATGCCAGCTCATTTGCCCAACGACCGCGCTAAATGTTCCAAATGATTAATGGATTTTAGCCTGGTCCTGAACTGCTACGTCCTGCATATATGTAGATAAATAGGTGGCAGCTGAACTGCTGTAGCTTTTGGTCTTCTGCACGGGCTTCGGTTGGCGCAGCAATTTGGCTGCAACCGAATCGAGTCGTCATCAACTCAACTCGGACTGCATGGATGTGACCGAGATGCTGACCGGCGAACAGTCTTGGTTCAGCAACTACAATCTTTGATGAATTTGCCTTGATGGAAAGCAAGCTTCGTGCATTTCCCAATAGGAGGCTTATTCTGTAGCTGAAGAGAGCTCGGATTGATGCGAACGTTTTGGCCTGATCCCTCTCTTGGTTAATGATCTAACGATTTTTTTTATGGTGAATAAAGGATTGTTTAGCTAGAAGATGCCTGGGCGGGGCAATAAGATAGTAACAATAAATTAATCTGAATGACTAGCTAGTGCAGGAAGATGCCTGGACAGGGCAGGCAAAGACAAATACATGGATTTTTTTATTGGAAGTGGGGATAAGCACAATGACTTCTCACCAAGAGGAGAGACAAGGAGGATATTCAATAAACTAGTATAAAGTTAGTACAAAGTTGAGTCACTTATTTTGGGACGGAGGGAGTATTTGTTTCTACAGCTTGTTTTTAAAACTGTTTATGGTTGCATGCGTGCCTGATCATCTTCACCCATCAGTGGTTTATAAATTTTAGTGCTCACTTTGCGTCTCAACAGAAAATTTATAGCCATGCTTTATAGTTTTACCGAGAAGTATTTTTTCGCAGATGCATGTGGCTGGAGCAGTTCTGCGATGGAGCTCGTTGATTGGGGGCGCATGCTTTCTCCATGGAAAATGATGGATGGCGAGAGGAGCAGGTGGGAGAATGAATAGAGGGAGGTGCATGCATCTGCGGTCCGTTTGAGCATGAAGAATTCAAAGGGATCGTTCGATCAACAGCTTCTCCCAAGCTTGGCCCCCACCCACCCCAAGAGAAGAAAAGAAAAAGACTTGAGAGGCCTCCAGTGACTAGCTCATACTCTCACCGGCCCTCTCCGTGTTGACTCAAAACATTCCTCCCCATCTTCCTTGCGAGGTCCAAGGCGAAGGCGTCCTGGGGAGCTGGTCGCTCTCTCCCTCGAGCCAGCCGGCAGCTCCGCGGCTGCTTTTTCTTCCTGATTTCCTGGTCGAGGTATGGATCTTACCTAAGAATCTCTCCTTCTAGCAGCCAGCAGCTAGCTAGATATTATTTGGTTGTTTTGTTGGATCTGCTCTAGCACTTGAAAGAAAGGTTCATTCTGCGAGCTCGTCCATAGCAGAGTTCGAAGTAGGGAATTTTGTTTCCAGTGTACCCAAGTCTTAAGATATTTGGTTGTGTTGTTGGATCTAGTCTGGCATTTGAAAGAAAGGTTCATCCTGCGAGCTCGTCCGTAGCAGAGTTCGTAGTCAGGGAATTTTGTTTCCTGTGCACAAGTCTTAGGCTGGTGAAGAGGGGTGATATATACAGTATATTCGAAGTTCCGAACACTACAACTCTATTAGTGCCTGAAACAAATCTTTTCTAGTCTAGAAATGATTTCAGTCTGCCGTTCCTTGGTCAATTGTCTATATCTTCAGCTATCTTGTGAGTACAAATGGACACTGCACATGATAAACATCTTAAGCCTCTTCTCTGCTAACTCTACATCGATGCTCTAAACAGGCATTCGAAGAAATAACATGCGTAACAACAGGAGATCGCTGCTGAATTAGCTCATTTTCTGAAACAACTGCCCCAGGAACGCACCATGGCTTTCAGGTCGAAGCTGGTGGGGGCGGCCGCGTTCGCAAAGATGACCGGGGCTATGAAGCTCACGGGAGGCCTGAAGGTCGGCGCGGTTGCTGCAGCCGTAGTAGCTGCAACCACGGCTGCGATTTCCGGGAAGGACACGAACAAATGCAATCGCATGCCGAGAAGAGATGATGATATGTAGATATCCCAACGAATTGTTGGAAGTGGAGCGGCACTACTTGGAGATGTCCAATGGACCAACATAGTACTCCCTCAGTCCGAAAATACTTGTCATCAAAATGGACAAAAAGTGATGTATCTAGAACTAAAATATATCTAGATACATCCCTTTTTATTCATTCTGATGACGAGTATTTTCGGACGGAGGGAGTAGCTCTTTGCGATCGCCATCATTTTGCTTGTGCTTTGTCCGGGGCTGCAGATTCAGCTACCTTGTTTGCTTCTTCTTCTTTCTTCTTTCGTTAATGTTTATAAATGTTGGAACTTGTAACAATCAGAAGGAAGTGCTACGCCCAGAACTCCTGTTGAAGTGAGCATGATCAAGGAGGTCAGACACAAGCGCGGGTGTCAAAGGCCGCTCCTAATCCCTTGGTATCTACTTCCTCCGTCCCATAATATGAGATATTACAATTGATATGACGGAGGGAGTAGTTTTTCTGCTGCCCTGGTATCGTTCTTTATAACTTCTCTGTGTCGCATCGCAATTCGGCCTGCTGTGCTCCTTCCTGCAGCTCGGCTTGCGATTGCATTTGTTCGTGTGATCGTGTCTATCTTTCCCAGATATGTCAGAAGTGGCTGCAGTTACTATAGCCGCAGCAGCTCCACTGAGCTTTAGGCCTCCCGTGAGTTTCATAGCCCCTGCCGTCTCTGCAAATGCCGCCGTCCCCTGCCCATGCATCTTCGACCTGAAATCCATGGTGTGCTCCTGGGGCCGCTGATGCAAAAGAAGAAGAAGCAAGTTCTGCGTATATTTCTAGAGAATAGGCTATGACAGCCCAGCTTTTTATTGAAGCGACATAATCACTGGGAACACCAGCATCTCTCACAGTGCAGTTCAAAAACAACAACAACAACAACAACAACAACAACAAAACCTCCACACTCTAAGGCAACAGAAGACTGCGAAGAACAGAGACCACAACATGCGCACACCATGAAAATACAAGAATCTTGCACAAGACTCTTCAGAAAATACAGGACCAACTCTCTTTATTAGCCGCTGGCTGGCTGTCTCATTCTATGACGACTCATCCATCAGGTAGCAAGGGTGGTGGGGAAGCAACTGTCGTGCACGCAGCCGAGCACGTCGCGGTAGTCCCTGTGGATGGTGAAGTTGTCATACACCTCACCATCGCTGCTCCTCTTGTACTCAAAGAGAAGCGACGAGTGGTTGAAGGCGGTGAGCTTGGTGAAGCCGTAGTCCCGGTCCCTGAACACGCTCCACTTGGGGACGGCGCTGGTGTAGCCGTTGAGGTGGCTGCCGCCGCCGCCCGCCACCACGAAGATGGTCCCGTTCATGGTGCCCGAGTAGCGGCTCCGCTCGTTGCTCACGCACTGGTTCTGGTAGAGCGGGCAGGTGCGCTCGTAGTTGTGGACGTGGCCGAAGATGGCCAGGTCGACGCGGTACCGCTGCCACAGCTTCTGCAGGCTCTCCCGCCCCTCGGGCTCCTCGAAGGAGCCCTGCTCGGCGTACCACTTGTTGGAGGAGTACCCCAGCACACGGTGCGCCGTGAAGATGAGCCATGGCTGGTGCTTCCGGTCCACCGTGGACAGGCACTCCTCGATGAACTTGTGCTGCGGCGTCCCCTCTCGCCAGTCGTGCTCCGAGTCCGCCACGCAGAACCGGAACATCCCGTAGTCCACCTTGTACCTTGAGACGATTGTTCACAAGCCATTTTGCCATTCAGTTCGTTTCAAACCCAGCACTAGTAGTTTTCTGATATACATGTCGGAGAAATGGATGTATCTAGATGTATTTTAGTTCTACATACATCTATTTTTATCCATTTCTCCGACAAGAATTTCTGAACGGTGGAAGTATGAGGTTTGCAGGAGCTAAACGATTCGATTTTTCGTACCAGAAGTTTGCTCTGTTTTCGGCCGGGTAGTAGTACATGGTCTCGGCGAGCACGCCGCACTCGCCGCCGGAGTCCTCGACGTCGAAGAAGCCGCCGGTGTTGGGCCAGTCCCGCTCGTGGTTGCCGCTGGCGATCATGTAGGGCTTCCTGGCGCTGATGGGGGCGACCTGCGCGGTGAACTGGTCCCACTGCGAGATGTAGCCGTTGGCGTAGGGCAGGTCCCCGATGTGGAAGACCATGTCGAAGTTGTCCAGGTCTCGCACCAGCGCGTCCGTCGTGTTGAGCGACCCCGGCTGGTAGTTGGCGTACTCGTTCGACCCGTCCCTCTCCGCCTTCCCCATGTCGCCGAAGACGATGACGCGCTGCAGCGAGCTCTGCCCGGGCGTCGGCGGCGCCCGGAAGGTGTAGGGCTTGCCCCACACCACCGTCCCGTCGGGGAGCTCGTGCCCGATCTTGTAGAAGTACTCCTTGTTGGGCCACAGGCCCCTCATGAACGCCGTGTGGATGAACCCGGGCTCCCTCCACCCGATCGTCCGCGCCGGCGCGCCGCACATGCTGCCGCGGTTGAAGGTTAGCGTCCCCGCGGGGGTGCGGGCGGGGTTCCCGGCGGGGGTGCCGGAGGTGACCATGCCCCACTCCACGAACGGGTAGGCCTCGCCGACGTCGTAGCCGCTGGTCCAGGTCACGGCCATCTCGTCGTGGGTCTTGCCCTGCGCCAGCCGCGGGAACACCGGCGCCTTGGGGTTCTTGAACGGCGACAGCTTCGTCAACCCCACCAGCTTCGGCTGCAAAAATTGAAGCACACGGCGTTCACGTAGGGCTAGCAGTTCAGATCGTGACAGGGACACATGTACGGTGCAACCATGGAACTAGCTGTGGTTGCGTACGTTCTCGAGGCCGCCGGTGAAGAGGGCGAAGGAGAAGTCGGAGCGCTGGTTGATGAGCTGGAACTGGATGGTGCCCTTGCCCCAGTAGAGATAGTTCGCCGAGAAGTTGGCGTACTGATACTGCACTCACACCACACACACAGATCGATTCAGCTCAATCATGGTGAGGTGATGAAATCTTAAGAAAATTTCTTGGTTAGGTAATCAGCGGACCTTGATAGGCGCCGTGCAGAGCAGCGGTTCAGTGGGGTACCTCCGTGGGTTAGGGCACGAGCCCGAGCTGCATAAGTCAGAGACACACAATAGCAAATCCGTTATATACATTGGTCGATATATGATATGATGCCAAGGAGGTGGGATCATAGTTACATGAAATCGGAGGGGGAGAAGACGGCGATCCAGTCATCGGTGGCGGGGTTCTGCCAGCCGTATTCCACAGTGACCGTTGCAGTGTCTCCTTCCTGTCACACAGGAAGCTCAAAATTCTCAGTTTCTTACATTTTATTTAGTTTTTATTATCTATTTATCTTGGTTGAGATAGAACATTCCACACTTTATCGGATATCCAAGAACCATCACAAAGTATCTGGCTGTGTGTACTTTGAGACCGGAAGAGATTACATTATTCACAGTGACCATTGTAGTGTCTCCTTCCTGTGAGAGGCAGCTCAAAATTTTGAGTTGCTTAGGTATTTTTTAGGTTTTTATATCTTGGTTGAGATAGAACATTTGAAACTTTTATTCATACCCAAGCACCATCACAAAAGTATCTATCCAGGTTCACTCTGCATAGCATGTTCTTTGGATCTCAAATATTTTGCTTGTTCTGTTCTGCCCTCCCGGATGTAAGATCCAACCCACAAAGCAGCTAAACAGTTAGCTTTATGTACAAACCTGGTCGCCGTCGCCGAGCAGCAGCGCACTCGCACGCACGTACGCGGAGCCGTGCAGCTCGACGGTGGCCTTGTGGATGGCGATCTTGGACAGCGGCTGGACACCCACCTCCGGCGAGGCGCTCACCGTCGCCGCCATGGCCAGCACCGCTGCCAGGACGGCGACATGCGCCATCCACATCATGCTGCCACTCCTAGCAAGTCTGCCACCGTGCGTGTGTTCCAGCTGGGGTGGTGATCGAGAGTCCAATGTATGCCATGCATGGTGGCTCGCCGGCCTATATATACACGTAGCCATACGGCAGGACAGGAGGCGGGAGTCTTTTTTTACAGCAACATCATTTTATGTTGGAAATTGGTCACTGCTCGATGGCACTACTCGTGGAGCACGCGTTATTATGGTGGCCTCGTGGAGCACGCGCACGTACAGCGCTCATGCATCTCCTGCCACGCAAGGTAATTATTTGATTGACATTGAGATGCAGACGCTGTCGATTGGTTCTGGCCAGCCGGCCGGGGCGAGAGTGAGATAGTATCGGTGTCGACTGTCGAGGGTGTGGGTTTGTGTCGTCCGGTGAACGTACGTACGCCCATGCATGCAACACAACAAACTCTGCCGAGTCGTCTCTCGTGGAGAGAAACTGATTTCTACCAAACTCAGGTTCAGCGTACTCCTGCTAGTAAATTTTTTTTGAGGGTAAAACACTCGCCGCTTTTATTTAACGATTAAAAGAGTGCCGGAATCTCATCCGAAACAAAACGCAAAATACAGTCTGGCGGTGAAGAGAGCCATACAGCTGTAAGTTCATCTCCCATTCCCACCTTAGCTAATCTATCAGCGGCGGCGTTAGCACTCCGGCTAACCCACGAGACTCTGAATTCATCAAACTCCTTCAACCTCGATTTGACGTCTTCAACAAGAGGACCTGCGGTAGAGAGATTCTTTTCATGGTTATTAAGCATGGATACTACACCTGCTGAGTCGCACTCAATATGGAGCTTGTGAACTCCAACACTTGTCGCCAACTCGATCGCCTTCTTGCACGCCAGGAGTTCCACCATCTCCGGTTGGGTGGCTGTCAAAACAACGTGACATGACGCCGCTCGGAACGCCCCGTCGTGCTCACGCAAAATGACACCAACACCTCCCTTGTCCATATGCTTCAACATCGCCCCGTCCGTATTGGCTTTGATCCAATCCGTATCCAGCGGTTCCCACACAGCCCTTTCCTTCGGTAGCTTCGGCGTCACTTCCTTCCTGTGAATCTCCTCCCACTCTTTGACAAGTGCAGCAACTGTAGATGATAATTCATGTGCTGCAGTAATCTTCCGCCCGTCTCGCGCCTCATTACGAGCTAACCACAGTCCATAGACAGCTTGTACCATTACAGATTTCTCAATCTCCGGCGCTTGTGCAAACCACTCCAACAGCCAATTGGCCAACTTGCTCTGGGAATCGATATTGCATGGTGGTGTTGCCACCGAGACTCCCAACACCGAGCAAAGTTGCTTCCAGAAAAGCACTGAATGCGAGCACCCCCAAAACCGGTGGTGACCCGTTTCTTCGCGACCACATGCAGCACAAAATACCCCGGCCTTGATGCGGCGCCGTAGTAATTCAGCTCCCGTAGCCAGGCCATTCTTCATCAGACGCCACATATGAATTTTTGCTTTCCCCGGGGCCGAGGTATCCCACAATGACAGCCAGCCACGGTGGGTCAGAGCAGCCGAAGAGGGTCCTGGCTGGCCTCTTTTTGCTGCATTCATGGCCATTCTCATGTGGTAGGCTGACCTGACAGTGAAGATACCGTTTTTTTGTATAATTCCATGCGATGTAATCCTGAGCTCCAGGTCCTCCAACAGCTATCTGCTTAATATCGGTGGCATCATCTGAGGAGAACATTGTTTGGAGTTTTGTATCGTCCCAAGTTGCACCCGTGTGGTTCAACAAGTCAGCTACCTTTTGTATACCTGGTATGAAGACTGCGCCCAATGACAACAGATCCCTTGTCGCGGGATCCAAGGGTCATGGTGTATGTTCACCGTTGATCCATCTCCAATGCGCCATATTACACCCTCCCGAAGCAAGTCTCTCCCATGCAAAATACTCCTGAAAGTGTAAGATCCGCCCGAAGGACATGTGACACTCATGATTGACGTATTGTTGAAATACCTTGCTCGAAGAACTCTCGCACATAAGAACATCGGCGTCTGCAAGATCCTCCATGCCTGTTTTGCAAGAAGGGCTTGGTTGAAAGCTTCCGGGTCACGAAAACCCATGTCGCCCGTCCGTTTTGATTGGCACATCTTATCCCAGGCAATCCAATGCAGTTTCCTCTCACCATTCATTGCACCCCACCAGAATTTTGAAGAGATTGAAGTTACGTTCTGGCACATCTTCTTTGAGAGGTGAAAACAACTCATTGTGAGAGTAGGTGTAGCCTGCAAAACAGATTTCACAAGCACTTCCCGGGCCTTTTTTGACAGCCCTTGTCCCTTCCATCCCGTTACTTTTCCTTTCGAACATTCCGTCACGTACTTGAAAGTACCATCCTTCGACTTTCCCACCACCGTTGGCAGGCCCAAGTATCTCTCGCTAAGTGCTTCTTGTTCAATACCAAGAGCTTGCTTCAGAACATCATTTTGTTGCTGTCCACATCCTTTCCCAAAGAAAATGGAAGATTTTTGCATATTAATGTTTTGCCCGGACGCTCCTTCATATCTAACTAGGATGTTCTTCACCACATGGACATTTTCCGGGGTACCCTGCAAGAAAACAATACTGTCATCTGCAAATAATAGGTGCGTGACTTGGGGGCCAGTGCTCCCAAATCCGACAGCTTTAATGCTTCCCTCTGCTTGAGCCTTCCTCAACATCGCAGAAAAACCTTCGACACAGAATAAAAATAGGTATGGGGAGAGTGGGTCTCCCTGCCCGAGCCCCCTTGATAGTACAAAACCCCTTGAGAGCCCACCATTTAGCTTCACAGTAAACCGTGCCGAGGTTACACATTTCATCACCATCCTGATCCACCCCTCCGCAAAACCATACTTAGCTAGCATTTGCTCTAGAAACATCCATTCAACTCTAGCATAAGCCTTTGTCATATCCAACTTTACTGCACATAGAGGTTTTTTGCGTTTTTGAGTCTGTATCGCATGCACACACTCATATGCCACAATCACGTTATCCGTTATAATCCTTCCCGGTACAAATGCGCTCTGTTCCTCTGAGATGAGGACCGGAAGGAAAACCATGAGCCTATTCGCAAGTACCTTGGCTGCAAGCTTGTACAGAACGTTACACAAACTGATAGGACGAAACTGTGAGAGTAACTCCGGTGAGTTAACTTTCGGTATCATCACTATCGTAGTCGCATTGAACGAGTCCGGGGCTGCAACACCTCCTAGGAAGTCTTGGATCGCTCGACAAACGTCTCCTTTCACCAATGGCCAGTGCCGCTGGTAAAAGAGCGCAGGCAGGCCATCAGGCCCCGGGGCCTTCGTCGGTCCCATTTGAAAAAGCGAAGCCTCAGTTTCCTCCTCTGAGATTCTGGATGTAAGTTTTCTGTTCATCTCATCCGTCACCGCGGGTTGTATGTTGTCCAAAAACTCATTCACGCCGGTCGAACCTTCCGATGTGAAAAGTGATTCATAAAACGCCGCTGCCATCTCTCTCATCTCCTCGTCTACCATACACCTCGAGCCATCTTCCCTTCTTAAAGCCCGAACTGTGTTCTTTCTCTTCCTGTGCGAGGCCCGGCCCTGGAAGTATTTGGTGTTCTGGTCGCCTGCCCTCAGCCAGTCAATGCGGGAACGCTGTCAGTAGTAAACCTCCCCCTGGCATAGATCTCTTTGAGCTGGCTTTCTAGATCGCGGACCTCCAGTGAGGATCCCGACCCCAACGCCCTCTCTTTTTCCTCTTGTAGTTTCGCCTTAAGCTTTGTAATTTGTTTCCGTATTGACCCGAACACAACCCTACTCCATCTTTGCATATCCCCCGATACCTGATGTATTTTGTCCCAAACTGCCGCAATTCCAGTTGCACCATTTGACGCTTTAGCCCATGCATCGGAGACCATGCGCTCGTAGTCGTCGTGCTTGGTCCAAGCCTCCTCAAATCTGAAAGCAAACGCCCCTTTCTGCCATTGTGTTGGAGCCATCTCCAACACATGTATTAGGAGTGCCAAGTGATCGGACTCTTCCGTGATCAGGTTCTCAACATTAGTCTCCGGAAACATCTCTAGGAAGGCATCGGTACATGTTGCACGATCAAGCCAGACCTGCACATTAGCATCACCATCTCTCCTATTATCCCATGTGTATCTGTAACCCGAGAAGCCCAAGTCCGCTAAGCCGCACTCTGCCAAACAATCTCTGAAATCTTCCATGTGTGTAAAGCTCCGCAGATTGCCACCTTGTTGGTCAGATTAGAACATGGCTTCATTGAAGTCGCCCACACAAAGCCAAGGCAGATTGTACTGACTCCATAGAAACCGCAAAGCATCCCACGACTTCTTTCTTTTCTCGGTGTCGGGTTCCCCGTAGAATCCAGTGATTCTAAAGGTTTTCCCATCCAGCACTATAGCTGCATCCAGGAAGTATTGGCACCATGGCCTGATTGTCACCTGTACATGTTCTCTCCACCACATCTCGCAAGGCCACCGCTTCTGCCTACACAGCTGACTGCCACTCCACTCCTAAATCTCATACTCCACTTCAGCTTCTCCATAGCCCTTGCACTCTTCTTCGTTTCACTTAAGAAAACCACCGCTGGGTTGTGGTACCTAATCAGGTCGCGAAGTTTGCCAACTGTCGAGTCCAACCCCAAGCCTCGACAGTTCCAGGCAAGCACGTTCATTGCTCCCGGCGGACCCGAGAGTCGGGGTCCACCGATCTACTCTTGTTGTTGTCAAAGATGCGGTCAAAGACCGAGGCCGTTTTCTGCCTCGTGTCGCGAATGAACACACATCCGTATTGCCTCTCCTGCCAGAGTCACCCTTCGCCACCCACACCTGTCTTGGTCTCCTCTTCTTTCCTTCCCCTTCGCGATCCTCACTGAAAATCTCCCTTTGTCTCCCCTCGTAATTTTGCCTCGGCTTTCTTACATAGCGTCCTCTTGGCCTTTCATGCATCCCATGCATAGCGGGTTGACCCGGTGGACAAACCCGACCCTCCTGCATGTAGCGTTGCGTGTACTCCGGCAGTTTATCTTTTCCCTTCCTCTCTCTTTCAGCTTCCCTGTGGTTATCATCGTTCCTCTAAGACTGCTGGTCCATCAGCTTTGTTCGAAGATCCTGATCCCTCCTGGATTCCAACTCGTCCCGAAGGTCCCTGTCCGTTGACACTCCATGGGTGCGCCTGTCCTTGCACGGGCTTATTACCTCCTCCCTGCCGTTACCCTGCTTATCGCCAGTGTGATTTTTAGCAGCGTGGGAGAACTCGGTGCCCAGGTTTCTTTTGGTAGGTAGATCCCTCACCTTGGGTTGGTGGTCCCTGCCATCGGATGCATCCCCACCGCGAGAGCTGCCCATGCTATTTCCACTGCTTACAGGTGCGCTGGCCACTCCTTCCTTGCTTGGCGCGGCAATCCCCGAGTCATACCGCAGCCAACTGCCCCATTGACCTGCATGTTCTACTGGTGGAACACAAATACCATTCACATGAACCAGCCTTCCACAATCGAAACAAAAAAGAGGGATCTTCTCATAGGTAAACTCAAACCAAGTCCTCTCCTGATCATCATTCTTTTTCTTAAGGTAGAACCCCCTAACCAGAGGCTCAAACACAGAAATCTTAGTACGAACTCGTAGTTGGTTTCCACGTGCCACACCATCCCTGTCTACATCGACCTTAATAGTTTTACCCAGCCAATTCCCCACTGCCTTCCCAAACATCTCTGTCCTCTTATCAGGTGGTAGACCAGACACCCTAACCCAGACATCCACCTTGTCGAATATCATCTCCGAGGGCCTCTTGTCTCCTTCATAGTCCTTCATCACCAACACAACAAAGTCATATTGCCATGGACAATTATTGAGGACATGTCTCCAGTCGCCCTCGCTCCCAAATTGGACGGATATGATTTTAGGGCCATTCTCTCTGATCTTCACTTCTCGGTGCAACCCCCATGCCCTCGGCATCGCTTTCTCTAGCACAGACATCTTCAGAGGTCGCGGCGAGCAAACCTTTCCCACCGCCGCCCATCTGTGGCGTTTCTGGGCGGTTGGGATTGGATCTTCAAACACGAGACCCGCCTTGTCCTTCTCCATTAGGGCCATCCCGCCCAGCCTCACCGAAAGACTCGCCGACGGATCTGGCGTTTTGCTCCCCACGGGTGATGCAGACTCTCTTTGGCCCGCAGATCCGGTCCCCTTCCCCGACGGTGTAGCCATCGACCTGGCAGGGGCCGTCGTGGAGTTCCTCGGAGTCACCATCGGCGTCCTTCCCTCTACACCTCCCGCCATCAGCACCACTGCAGGGCAGGTTTGCAGAACCAGCCCGTGCCCAGGAGAGCGCCCTCGCTACCCTGGATCACCGCCGGAATCAAAACACCCCTGTACACGAAACCCTAACCCTAGCACAGTCGCACGGTCGCCTCGCGATCGCCAGCTATCGCCTTAGGACGTCGATACATGGTGGACCCTTATTAAATTCCATACTCCTGCTAGTAAGCATGTACCCAAATCTATTTTAATAATTATGGTGCGCCAAAAAAAAAATCAAAAACACTTTTGCACATGGTAGTACTTGTGTGATGTTGATCTGCAAGGTTTCGAGTTCAAATGCTCTTTTATTTGGGAGAAACTAAAATGAGAAGTTTTCTTGCATGAACTTTGACATAAAAATGTACGTGAGAATAGAGGGTACAATAAGAACTTTCCCTATATGAGAATCCTCGCAGATGTCATAGTCCCAACTCTCAAGAGCAAGGACGACAAAATGGAGGATTTGGCTAGAGAAAGATATGCTAATAAGGATGATGTGGAAGAACACATGTTGAGCTAATTAGAAATAGTGGAGATCACTCTCTTAAGTACTCCCTCTGTCCCTTTTTACTCCGCATATATGATAGTCTCAACTCTCTTAAGTGTTGCCAATATTTTTGGTCATTGGTTGAATGGAAATTCAAATATGTTCAAAAAGGTAATTTGGATGGGAGCATATGCATTATTATGGGTACTCTGGCTATGTAGAAATAATTTGGTTTTCGAGGGCAAAAACACCTCTCCTCTGCAAGTTATTTTCCACTATACGCGCTCGCTTCGTATGTGGTCTACGCTACACCGAACGGAATATCAACCGCTATTCAAGGCGGTGTGTACATGGTTGGAGCAGCTGGCGAGGGAGGTCTTCACCCTACATGGGCGGCTGCATAATCTCCAAATTGGTGCAACACCTCCTTCGACATAGGCATAGTGTCCTATATGATCTTACCGTTGCTAATATGTCGCCTTTTTTTATCTTCTTTCAGTTTGTTTCTGTTTGGCCGTATGCATCTTAGTTATGCAGAGGTTGGATGTTGATCATCATGCTTTCACTACTGGAATCAGGATCTTTGCCGTCAGCCAGTTCTTTGCCGTCAGTTAGCTGACGGCAAAGCAAGTCTTTGCCATCAGCATACAGAATGCTGACGGCAAAGAAAGGGCAGACGACAAAGATGGTGTTTGCAGTCAGCCAGTTCTTTGCCGTCCGCTAGCAGACGGCATAGAGGCTTTGCCGTTCGCTAGCGGACGGCAAAGAGGGAGGGTGGCGTACCAGCGAGGGCCTCCTAACGGCCACTTTCTTTGCCGTCAGCTAGCAGGCGGCATAGAGGCTTTGCCGTCAGCTAGCGGACGACAAAGAAAGTGTCCAACTAACGTTCGTTAGCTAGGCTCTTTGCCGTCCGCTAGCGGACGGCAAAGAGCAAAGACCTAAACTAAAAAGCCGCCAGCCCCACGTCCCTCTCTCTCCCTCCCTCATCACACCCGCGCCCCCACCCCGCCCCGCCGCGGCGCCCCGGCCCGGCCGCCCCGCCCCGCTGCGCCGCGCCGCTGTCCCACCCCTCTGCCCCGCCGCCCCGAGGCGCCCCGGCCCCCCTCTCCCATTCGGCACCCCCTGCCGTGCCTGAAGGTGACATCCCTCTTTTTTCCTGTTTTTTTAGATTTAGTTTAATTTAGTCTTGGTTTAGTTTAGGTTTAGTTTCTGTTTTTTAGGTTTAGATTTAGTTTAGTTTAGGTTAAGTTTATTAGGTTTCGTTTAGGTTAAGAAGAAATAACAAAGATGAAAAAATAAGAAGAAGAAGAAGAAGAAGAAGAAGAGGAGGAGGAGGAGGAGGAGGAGGAGGAGGAGGAGGAGGAGGAGGAGGAGGAGGAGGAGGAGGAGGAGGAGGAAGAATAAGATTGGGGGTGCATCACCGACGAAACCGGGTCGAGCGGGTTAGGGGGTTCCTCGGTGAGAAAACCGGGTCAAGCAAGTATCGTCGGTGCGAGATACGTGTGGCCGTCGGTGTCGAACACTACATCCACGCCCCACAAGTGACGCCGGCGTCCGGCGTCCCACAACAACAGTTCTCGGCGTCGATGGCGGTCGAACACCATTGCGAATTTGTCTGGCAGCCTCTGCGATGACGATTAAAAGGCAAGTGTTGAAACATGAAACACCCAAACTGACTCAACTCGGTTTGGTTGTTTGAAATGAAAGAGTTGGCGCCGGAGTTGATCTGCGAGTTAGAGAAGATCTTCCCGCCGGGCTTCTTTAATCCAATGCAGCACTTGATTTTGCATCTCACAACCGAGGCAAGATTGGGGGGGGGGGGCATGCAAAATCGTTGGTGCTATGCCACTGAGAGGATGCAGAAGACGTTACGAGCAAAATGTAAAAATAAACGTAGAATTGAAGCATCGATGGCTGAGGCATTCATTACTGAGGAGGCGGCAAACTTCGTGACAGCACACTACGAAGCCAAAAACCGTCATTTGCATAATCCGAACCCTCGGTACAATGCTGACGAACCTAAAAAGGGTGGATCCAACCTCAGCCTATTGATACGTCTCCAACGTATCTATAATTTTTTATTGCTCCATGCTATATTATCTACTGTTTTGGACTATATTGGGCTTTATTTTTCCACTTTTATATTATTTTTGGGACTAACCTATTAACCGGAGGCCCAGCCCAGAATTGTTGTCTTTTGCCTATTTCAGTGTTTCGAAGAAACAGAATATCAAACGAAGTCCAAACGGAATGAAACCTTCGGGAACGTGATTTTCTCACCGAATATGACCCAGGAGACATGGACCCTATGTCAAGAAAGCTCTGAGGTGGGCACGAGGTAGGGGGACGCGCCCTACGCCCCCAGGTGCGGCCCACCCTCGTGGGCCCCACGAAGCTCCACCGACGTACTTCTTCCTCCTATATATACGTACGTACCCCCAAATGATCAGATACGGAGCCAAAAACCTAATTCCACCGCCGCAACTTTCTGTATCCACGAGATCCCATCTTGGGGCTTGTTCCAGAGCTTCGCCGGAAGGGGAATCCACCATGGAGGTCTTCTACATCAACACCATAGCCTCTCCGATGAAGTGTGAGTAGTTTACTTCAGACCTTCGGGTCCATAGTTAGTAGCTAGATGGCTTCTTCTCTCTTTTTGGATCTCAATACAATGTTCTCCCCCTCTCTCGTGGAGATCTATTTGATGTAATCTTCTTTTTGCGGTGTGTTTGTTGAGACCGATGAATTGTGGGTTTATGATCAAGATTATCTATGAACAATATTTGAATCTTCTCTGAATTCTTTTATGTATGATTGGTTATCTTTGCAAGTCTCTTCGAATTATTAGTTTGGTTTGGCCTACTAGATTAGTTTTTCTTGCAATGGGAGAAGTGCTTAGCTTTGGGTTTAATCTTGCGGTGTCCTTTCCCAGTGACAGTAGGGGCAGCAAGGCACGTATTGTATTGTTGCCATCGAGGATAACAAGATGGGGTTTTTATCATATTGCATGAATTTATCCCTCTACATCATGTCATCTTGCTTACGGCGTTACTCTGTTTTCTTGAACTTAATACTCTAGATGCATGCTGGATAGCGGTCGATGAGTGGAGTAATAGTAGTAGATGCAGGCAGGAGTCGGTCTACTTGTCTCGAACGTGATGCCTATATACATGATCATACCTAGATATTCTCATAACTATGCTCAATTCTGTCAATTGCTCAACAATAATTCGTTCACCCACCGTAAAATACTTATGCTCTTGAGAGAAACCACTAGTGAAATCTATGGCCCCCGGGTCTATCTTTATCATATTAATCTCCCAACACTTTATTATTGCTTTTGCTTTTTTACTTTGATTTTATTTTACTTTGCATCTTTATACCAAAAATACCAAAAATATTATCTATCATCTCTATCAGATCTCACTCTCGTAAGTGACCGTGAAGGGATTGACAACCCCTAATCGAGTTGGTTGCGAGGAGCTATTTGTTTTGTGTAGGTACGAGGGACGCGCGCGTAGCCTCCTACTAGATTGATACCTTGGTTCTCAAAAACTGAGGGAAATACTTACTCTACTCTGTTGCATCACCCTTTCCTCTTCAAGGAAATCCAACACAGTGCTCAAGAGGTAGCACCTATTCAAAGGGTATCTCGCACCAGTCGGTGCTTCTAATTCCCTAACGTTGGATTTTGAAGAATGGCAGATCATTTCGTTGTATATCTTCACCGACCTAACAGAAGTGTGGCCGTACATCGAGTAAGTTCTCGATGCATTATTTCGCAACTTCTAATTCCTTGGAACTGCTCTTATTCCCGGATAAATTTGATGCAGTTGATACGTCGCCAAATTCTCGTATGGAGCGGTGATCCAAAAGGATTCCATCGAAGAGTATGAGCTTCTGGCAAAGCATGGAGGCGGCTATCCCGGTTTCATCTCTTGGTTCAAACAAATGGTAATTTTCTTTAGACAATTTCATTTCTTCGTCTAATTTGTGGCTAATGCAACAATCCCTTTCATATTAAACTTGTAGGCTGATTCAGAGTTAATGGACGCCGAATTGAGACAAGTCGCTAATGGTTTTGACTTTAAGGTCCGTTCATTTGACAAATACGACATCAATGGTAATCGCTTTCGTACCTATGGCAAAGAGCTATCTATGGCCGACCGAAAATCTACAAATTGTTGTGTCTCTACTATCGGCGAAGGAGATACCGAGTATTATGGAAGAGTTGAAGCAATTTATGAACTTCAATTCTATGGTGCAAATCCACCAAACGTCGTAGTCTCCAAATGTTATTGGTTTCAGCCGAAGGAGACTAGAAGGACTCATGAACACTTAGGTCTAGTGTGATGAGGACACCACAACCATCGAAAAGTCTCCAACAATTATAGATCCAATCACAAGAAGTCGCGCCAAACAAATAAGTGACCAGGTGAACGCTAACTTAAGTTTACCTTGTAACCTTGATGACACAACTATGCTTTCATCTCCATTGTTGCTGGTTGAACTTAGGTATAACATGGAAGCAATCCAACAACCTATGAGCTCTTGAAGCAACCGCTTTGGAGGAACAAGTTTGGAGAAAACAAGTTTCAAGTGAAGCTGATGCTGTCAGTTTTTTACCTCTGATATTTTGGTGTGGCACACCCATATGATGGAGAGACGGGGACACAGGGGTACATCAACAGAAGCTACATCAAATTATCTTTCCAATGCAAAAAATCACACATCATTTGGAGTTGTAAGTCAAAAGTTCTAGTCATTCTCGTGGAAGGTGTCCAGGCTGTCAAGACTTCGCGAATTTCCGAGGAGCTCTGCAACAACTCCCAAAGTTGACTGCTTATTCACCCAAGGAAGCCATGCAAACCTGCTTACTTTTGAAACCATTTTCACACCTAGCTAAGGGGGGGTTGTCCCTGCTATAAAACCCCATCTCCCCCATCCTCTAGAGAACCTTTGGTCAAACCATTCAGCTACAAGCTTATGCAGCAAGACTGCTAGAGAGATCCGAGAGATCTTGCTACCTTTGCTCTTGTGAGTTCATTCGGATTCGCGAGAAGGAGCCTCTGGTTCACCCTAGTTTGTGATCTATGGTTCCGGCCGTTTTGTGTGGATTAGTCCCGGTTTGTGGTTCTGCGATTGTTCGTACAACGGGTTGGAGTTCTTGTAGCTTCAGTCAGCCATCCCCAATGTACGGGTTGCATCCAACCTTGGAAGGTATAAAGCTAGTTATCCTGGCTGCTTGCAGCTAGTTATCCCTCCCGATTCGATCCTACGACGTGAAGATCGGGCCACCCTCGGGCGTGAACTCGTTCATCGGGTACCCATCTATCGTCTGGCATCAGAGCCTTCGTTGACACGGTAGGATCTGCTATTCGAGTTTATCTTGTTATCATCCCTTTAGATCAACTGTTTTTCATGCTATATTTTCTGTCCTAAAAGTCCAAAGCCCCACCAAAAATAAATCCAAGCCTCGTTGGTGCTGAGATCTTGTTGTTGCATACCTTGCATGTTCTTCATCTTTTAGATCTGCATCAAGTTCATCTTTAGAGTTGCTTTCAGATTTGGTTGTTGTGCTTTGGAGAAAGAGAGGAAAAAAAGTGGCAAAAAAATCAAAGAGAAAAAAAGGTGGCAAAAAAAAAGTCAAGAGAGAAAAAAAAGTGTTGTGTAAGAACCAAAAGTTTCAGCTTGGTAGAAAAATTTCAGAAGCTTGTGTGTGTTTTTCAATCTTGGTGCAAAAGTGCAGTAGATCTATCCCCATATTTTCTTGGTTTGCATCTACTTGATTTTAGCACAAGCCCCTTTTTGTTTACCCCACCGAGCTCAACCAAAAACTGAAGCTAGTTCTTTGATCCCTGTCTTTCAATCGCTTTACACATCCGAGTGAAGCACAATCTGATGTGAATTCATAAGAACTTTGGTGAGTAAGAGGTGAGGTTGTGTGATTCCACAAAATTATCCTATTCCACTTTTGGCCTTACTGACATGGAAGGATCTAGATCGAGTGTTCATGGAGAAAACCATGGGGAAGAAGATGCCCCGGTCACACGTGCTGAATTTCAGGAATTACGGAACATGGTTCAAGACCTTGGAAGGATGTTTCACAAGCGACCTCCAGCAGGTGGTGATAGGGTTCGACACCGACAACACCCTATTGACCCACTTGAGGAAGTTGGGGATGAGAATTCCGTGCATGCTACTGTGGATGGTGACTTGGAGGATGATAACAACAGCCATGGTGGACATGTGGCTGCTGCTCGTGGGCGTGGTGTTGCTGCTCATGGAGGGCAGCGAGGAGGACAACTTCGAGGGCGAGGGCATGGTCCTCGTGGGCACTACTATGACCCTCATGAGCGTGTTGCTCGTGGTCATGGAGATGATTTTGATGATTATGATGGTGTCCCATACCATCGTGCTGCTGAAGATGGGCGTCGTGCAGAGCGTCGTGATCGAGATGGTCGAGATGACATAGCAAGAATCAAGTTGCATATCCCCAAGTTCACAGGAAAGGAAGACCCTGATGCATATTTTGATTGGGAAGAGCAGTGTGATCAGATTTTTCGTATCCATAACCTTGCTGATCCGAAGAGAGTAAACCTTGCTTGTGTTGAGTTTTCTGGTTATGCACTTACTTGGTGGAATCAACTACAAGAAAATCAACTGCTGCTAGGCCGTGATCACATTGACACTTGGGAAGAGATGAAACAAGCCATGAGGCGAAGGTTTGTTCCTTCACAATCTCAAAGAGATCTCCGAAACAGATTGCAGTGTCTCAGCCAAGGTACGCGCATGGTGGATGAGTACTATAAAGAGATGGAATTGTTGTTAGTTCGTGCTCGTATTCATGAAGATGAGGAGTCAAAGATGGCAAGATTTTTGCATGGTCTCAACAATGAAATTTCTGATTTTGTGGAGATGTTTCCCTATAACATCTACAAGATATTTTGGAGCAAGCAAAGCGCACGGAGAGGAAGGTGCAGTGGAGTGGTCATGGACGGATATCTCACAACCGCACCACCACACCATGGAAAAGGTTGAAGCCAAGTGCCTCACATGGTGGTTCTCAGTTTCAGCATAATTCACACCCTATTGCCACCCGGCAAACAACGGCTTCATCGGCATCATCACCAGCCCCTAGAAATGTGGACAAGCATGCTCCTTCTACTGCTGGAAGTACCTCTAACCCCACGGCTGTACCATCATCTCGAAGACGAGATATTGAGTGTTGGAAGTGCAAAGGGCATGGTCACATTTCTTCTGAATGTCGAAACAAGAGAGTTCTCTTTGTGAATGAACAAGGTGAATGGGAATTTGAGAGTGAGCATGAAGATAATGGAGCATTGGGTGATCATGAGGATGAAGAGGGCGAGAAGAGTGGTTGTGATATTCAGGACAACATGGGAGATTCCTTTGTTTCTCGTCGTGTGCTTAGTGTTAATGCAGCTAGAGAAGAGAAAGGGTAGCAACATAATATTTTTCACACCCGTGGCACCATCAAGGACAAGGTTTGCAGAATTATTGTTGACAATGGCAGTTGCAACAACATTGCAAGTTCAGATTTATTAGAGAAGTTGGGACTGAAACAAAGAAGGCACCCAAGTCCATATAAGATGCAATGGCTCAATGATTGTGGTACACTTCGAGTAAGCAACATTGTCACCGTTCAGTTTTCCATTGGGAAGTACCGAGATCAAGTGGAATGTGACGTGGTGCCAATGCAAGCATGCCAATTGCTGTTGGGAAGACCTTGGTTGTATGATCATGATGTGCAAATCAACGGCCGTACTAATCGTCTCTCATTCCAATACGAGGGAGAGCGCATATCTTTGCTCCCTTTGACACCCGAAGAAATATTGATGGATGATCTGAAAAAGAAAGAGAGAGTGAGCGAGAAACACTTGAGTGACATCCACCAACATAGTGAGCGAGAGAATCCAAAGCCAAATAAAACCCCACAACTTAAATTGACCAAGACATGGGAAAAACAGGGATTAGTTATGATGGCTAGGAAAAGGGACATGAGAGAGTTGAGAGAACCCAATTCCGTGTTCTTTGTACTTTTGTACAAGGACAATTTTCTTTCTACTAATGAATTAACCTCCACCACTCCTAGTGTTGTTGTTGAAATTTTGCAGGGGTATGAAGATGTGTTCCCCGAGGAGATACCACCAGGGCTGCCACCACAAAGAGGCATTGAACACCAAATTGATTTGGTTCCAGGAGCCCCATTGCCGAACTGACCACCATATATACCGCACAAACCCGGAGGAAACCAAGGAGATTCAGCGACAAGTTGAAGGCCTACTAAACAAAGGTTATGTAAGGGAAAGTCTCTCTCCTTGTGTTGTACCTGTTCTTTTAGTACCAAAGAAAGATGGATCTTCCAGAATGTGGTGTGATTGTAGGCCTATTAACAACATCACCGTGAGGTATAGGCACCCAACCTAGGCTTGATGATATGCTTGATGAACTTAGTGGTGCCACCATCTTTTCTAAAATTGACTTGCGAAGTGGCTACCACCAAATAAGAATGAGAGAGGGTGATGAATGGAAAACTGCTTTCAAAACAAAATCTGGTTTGTATGAGTGGTTAGTTATGCCATTTGGATTGACAAATGCACCTAGTACCTTCATGAGATTGATGAATCATGTACTTAGAATGTTCATTGGCAAGGTTGTGGTTGTTTACTTTGATGACATCCTGATTTATAGCAAAACATTGGATGAACATGTTGAACACATTCGGTGTGTGCTTGCTATTCTAAGAGAGGAGAAATTATATGCTAACAAGGAGAAGTGCACATTTTGCATAGAAAAAATTGTGTTTCTTGGCTTTGTTGTTTCAGGTCAAGGTGTGGAGGTAGATGAGGAGAAGGTCAAGGCCATCCGTGAGTGGATGCCTCCACAAAATGTAAGCCAAGTACGAAGCTTTCTTGGCCTTGCTGGTTTCTACCGTCGGTTTGTGAAGGACTTCAGCACCATTACTGCCGCAATGAATGAGCTAACCAAGAAAGATGTTCCCTTAAAGTGGGCAAATGCACAAGATAAGGCCTTCCAAGAGCTGAAAGAAAAATTGACATCTACACCATTGCTTGCACTACCCAACTTTGGTAAGACTTTTGAGATTGAATGTGATGCAAGTGGTGTGGGTATTGGAGGCGTACTAATGCAAGAAGGTAGGCCTATTGCATATTTTAGTGAGAAGCTAAGTGGTCCAACTCTAAATTATTCAGTTTATGACAAAGAATTATATGCACTTGTGAGATCTTTAGAAACATGGCAACATTATTTGTGGCCTAAAGAATTTGTGATACATTCCGACCATGAATCTTTAAAGCACCTTAGGGGTCAACAAAAACTGAACCGTAGACATGCAAAATGGAGTGAATTCATAGAATCTTTTCCCTATATTGTTAAGTACAAGAAAGGAAAAGATAATGCTGTTGTCGATGCTTTGTCTAGACGCCATATTTTACTCTCACAACTTGATACTAAAATTCTTGGGTTGCAAAGCATTAAAGAATTGTATGTGAATGACCCATATTTTGCTGAACCACACTCAAAGTGTAGTGAGGGAAAAGGTTGGGAAAATTTCACTTGCATGAGGGATTTTTTTTTCGAGCTAACAAATTGTGCATCCCAGAATGCTCTGTTCGTTTGTTGCTTTTGCAGGAGGCTCATGCTGGTGGTCTCATGGGACATTTTGGAGCAAAGAAAACTGAGAGTGTGCTGATTGACCATTTCTTTTGGCCAAGGATGAGGCGTGATGTTGAGCGCTATGTACTATGTTGTGAGATTTGTCGCAAAGCTAAGTCACGTTTAAACCCTCATGGACTTCATACGCCCTTATCAATTCCTAGTACACCTTGGGAAGATATTTCTATGGATTTTGTTCTTGGATTACCACGCACTAAGAGGGGGAGTGATTCAATTTTTGTGGTGGTTGATAGGTTTAGCAAGATGGCTCATTTTATCCCGTGTCATAAGAGCGATGATGCTTCACACATTGCTGATTTGTTTTTCAAGGAAATTGTGCGGCTACATGGAGTTCCACGCACTACTGTTTTAGATCGTGACACCAAGTTTCTGAGCTATTTTTGGAAAACGTTGTGGGCAAAGCTCGGGACAAAGCTTCTCTTTTCAACTACATGCCACCCACAAAAGGATGGACAAACTGAAGTTGTCAACCGCACGCTATCCATGATGCTGACAGCAGTTTTAAAGAAAAATTTGAAGATGTGGGAAGAATGTCTCCCCCACGTGGAGTTTGTGTGATAGCCTGGCTTATTAGGGATGATAGACTACTCATATCAATAAGGAATTCCTTCTTTTCCGGGAGCCCATTCGGACAAAACTCCAAAGTTAAGCGTGCTCAGCTTGGAGTAGTGTCAGGATGGGTGACCGACCGGGAAGTTGCTCCCGGGTGCGCACGATTGAGGACAAAGTGCGCAGAAAAGACTAGTATTGATCTGTGGGGCCAGTCTAGATCCCGCCAGGAGTAACGACCACCGGCGGGTGTGTCCGGGGCGTTACAAGTTGGTATCAGAGCCGACCCTCGCGGTTACACGGATGGTTGCGGACAGGTGCGTGGTCATGTTGTTCATGACGTTTGTGACCCGTCGTGGCACCCGACATGGCACATGTACCGGACTGGAAGCACAGACGTTTGTGCCAAGAGGGAACGTTCCTGTGGCCCGACGAGGACGTCGGTTCCTCTGAGTGGGGGTGTATGTGATAGCCTGGCTTATTAGGGATGATAGACTACTCATATCAATAAGGAATTCCTTCTTTTCCGGGAGCCCATTCGGACAGAACTCCAAAGTTAAGCGTGCTCAGCTTGGAGTAGTGTCAGGATGGGTGACCGACCGGGAAGTTGCTCCCGGGTGCGCATGAGTGAGGACAAAGTGCGCAGAAAAGACTAGTATTGATCTGTGGGGCCAGTCTAGATCCTGCCAGGAGTAACGACCACCGGCGGGTGTGTCCAGGGCGTTACAGGCGTTACAGTTTGCATACAACAGGGCAGTACATTCGACCACTAAATTTTGTCCTTTTGAAATTGTTTATGGTTTCAAACCTGCTTCTCCCATAGATCTTTTGCCTTTAGCATTGCATGAGCGAACCAATCTTGATGCAAGTAAGCATGCTGACTTCATGAAGAAAATTCATGAGAAGACCAAGGAAAATATTGAGAAGATGACTGAACAATATGCAAAACGAGCAAACAAGGGAAGAAAGAAGGTGTTGTTTGAAGAAGGTGATCTTGTGTGGGTACACCTCACTACAAAAAAAGACACATCCGTGACATTTTGGGCCGAACGAATTTTTTTCTGTCATACATATGACACTTCTATGACGATAATTGTGACAAAACCCGGTATCATCATAGATGTGGTGGGCTCCTACTTCTATGATAAAAAAACATGACAGAAAATGGGCTTTTCGTCCTGGGCGGGCCGAAGACGCACCTGCATGACATTCTTTGGGCCGTCCATGACGGAAAAAACTGTGGTAGAAGCGAGGGGGAGGAAAATTTCGGGGAGTTCCCGGTTACGGTGGGAGGTCGGGGGCCGAGCGATGCACGTTTCTCTCGTACACGTACGCGCGTGTGTGCGAGGCATTGGCTCTAACTGAACCCGAGTGAGGCGTTGGGCTCTAACTGAACCCGAGCGATTGCACTGCAGGCTACGCGTTACTGAACCCGAGCGATCGATCGATGGCTTTTAACTGAACCCGATCGAGCGATACCTTCGCTACTGCTGCTAACTGAAGCCGATCGATGCTGCCTCTGGATGAACAGTGATCGTGCGTTGCAGGGGGGGTTTGGATGAACAGTGAGCGGTGGGGGGTGGATGAACAGGACCCCGTGGTGTTGCCTCTGGATAAACAGTACCCCGATCGATCGAGCCGGTTGGGGCTGGATGAACAGGACCCCGTGGAGGGCTGGATGAACAGGACCACCCCGTGGAGGGCAGGATGAACAGTAGCCCGTGGAGGGGTGGTTGAGCAGGAGCCCGTGGAGAGGGCTGGTTGAACAGTAGCCGGTGGAGTAGCGCGCGGTGGAGACTGGATGAACAGGGCCCGTGGATGAACAGTCGTAGGTGGAGGCTGGAGGAGGTCGACGGTGGATGAACAGTAGCCCGTGGAGGCTGGAGGGGGTCGACGGTGGAGATGAACAGTATCCCGTGGAGTCCCGTTTTGCGGTACGCCACACCCCTCCCGATGAACAGGACCCCGTTTCGACCATAGCGCTCCAATACAAGTTCGTTTCATCCGTTTTGCGGTACGCCACACCCCTCCCGATCAACAGGACCACCGTTTCGATCGTAAGAGGTCCGTTTCCTCCGTTTTGCGGTAAGCCAGACCCCTCCCGATGAACAGGATCCCATTTCGAACGTGGCCGGTCGAACACAAGGCCGTTTCCTCCGTTGTGCGGTACACCAGGCCTCGTTTCCATCGCCTGTTCCATCCAAGCCCTCCCGATGAACACGACCACGCATTCCGTTCTGACCCAGCCGGTTGGCTCCCACGCGTTCCGTTGCCTCCCGATGAACACGACACATTCCGTTGCCTCCCCATGAACACGACGCATTTCGTTGGCTCCCCATGAACACGACGACGACGCTGTTTCTCCGTTCTGACCCAGCCATGTCAACGATCCCTCGCTGTACGTATGCGTGAGTAGGCGTTCGAGATCCCGCCCATATGTACACATACGTGGCCGTATTTTCTTTCTTGCACCCTGGTCGCTGTACGCACGTGTACATGCTACAGGCGTGCCTCTACTATGGCACGTGCGCGCCTCTACTACGACACGTGCGCGCCTCTACATCGACCGGTATGTACGTACACGTTCGCGACCAGAATGACAACGCTACGTACGGTTCGACCAGGTGGGTCCCGACTGTCAGGCACTTCCTTGTATGCGAAGATGTAGCTGGTGGATCCCAGCAGGCAGGGGCGAATCACTTTTTTGCCCGGATGCACTTCCTTGCGTGCGAAGATGTAGCTGATGGGTCCCAGCAGTCAGGGGGAAACGTTTTTTTCACGAAATACAGTGGCCCGTCCGGTGGGTCCCAGCTGTCAGGTGGAGGAATCATTATTTTTCGCATAATAAGGAGGCACTTCCTTGCTGCGGCCGTGGACCCAGCTGTCAGCCTCTCCACGTAGAGTCCACGTCCGATGGAAGTCGTTCCTTGACCATGTTGACCACGCCGCGCCGAGAGCACCAGGGCGGTGGACAACGGCGAGGCCTAGGAAGGGGACGACGGGGAGCCGGGGAAGACGCGGCAGTGGAAGCCCGCGCGGAGAGGAGTACGAGGGTTCACTGGTTCGGCTGCGATGTGAGGCTGCCGTCGCCGCAGGGCCTGGCCAGCGGTGGGAATAGTAGGGGCGGTGAGGCCTCCGCGGCAGCACAGCCGGCCACGGGAGGCAGGAACATGCGGCACGACCGACGCTGCTTTGGGCGGCTGGAGCAAGAAGACCAGAGGTTGAAGAAGCACTATGGCCGTTGGATGGACATCGTACGGTCACTGGAGCTAGAATCGTTCATATTGACTAAAGTTGACAAAGGCCCCCGTCCCAGTCAACTTAGTAGGCCTACAAGTCAGCCTCCCACCATGGTGGGTCCCAGCTAGTAGGAGGAGTATTCATTTTTTTGTGCGTAATAAGGAGGCACTTCCGGTGGGTCCGAGCTGACAGCGGGGGGAACGTTTTTTTTTCGTGAAATACGCTGGCCCGTCCGATGGGTCCCAGCAGTCAGGGGGGAACGTTTTTTTTCGCGAAATAAGGTGGCACGTCCGGTGGGTCCCTGCTGTCAGGTGGAGGAATAATTATTTTGCGCGTAATAAGGAGGCACTTCCTTGCGGCTGCCTGGACCCAGCTGTCAGCCTCTCCACGTACAGTACTCTTCCGATGGAAGTCGGTCATTGACCACGTTGAGCACGCCGCGCCGAGAGCACCAGGGCGGTGGTCTGGACGACGGCGAGGCCTAGGAAGGGGACGACGCGGAGCCGGGGAAGACGCAGCAGTGGAATCCCGCGCGGAGAGGAGTACGAGGGTTCACTGGTACGGCTGCGGTGTGAGGCTGTCGTCGCCACAGAATAACAGGGGGTGTGGGTGAGTAGAGGGATGGCCTGGCCAGCGGTGGGAGTAGTACGGGGCGGTGAGGCCTCCGCGGCATAACAGCCGGCCACGGGAGGCATGAGCACGTGACACGACCGACGCTGCTTTGGGCGGCTGGAGCAAGAAGACCAGAGGTTGAAGAAGCACTACGACCGTTGGATGGACATCGTACGATCACTGCAGCTAGAATCGTTTATATTGACTAAGTTGACAAAACCCTTGGTACGCTTAACTTAGTAGGCCCACAGCTTGGATTTGGCAGAGAACATATAGCCCATTTGCGATTTGTAAGAATGTACATCCCATTTTTTTAATTCTAATGGAATTTACTACAACCCATTTACAGTTTGTTAAAAGTACAGCCCAACTTCTAGCTAGGACAACGATTAATAATTTCAAACAACCGCTCAAAACAGAATTCAAAAAAAATTCCCACATTTTGATGGGATCCGAAATTTCTAGTCAGGTAAAATAATTTCAAAATAAAGTTGTATTATGTTAAAATCCAACGAAATATTGCGCGCGCAACAAGTAATGAATTAAAATTTTCAAATTCTAAAAATAATATATTTTTGAAACTAATTACGTGTTTGGTGCATAGTAACTGTCTAGTTATTATAATTACATTCCATTTATTATTTTTTAAAGTCCATTTTCTTGTTAAGCCTATTGCATACCTCCTAGGAAAGTTTGCAGCCCAGCGGGGCGGAGAATAACAAGTTGACCCGGATATTGTGTACAACTGTCGGCCCAGTTGCATTGCTGATGTTGAAAAAAAAGGCATGTGTAGTACAATACAACCTAACATGGTTACTCATCCCACATTCAGCGACGCCGGCAAGGCCCAAACAAGGCTTCTGTACAAATTTTTGAAGTCAATCAGCTCAATTAATAACTTAAGAAAAAAGTTAGATTACAATGGAACCTAATTAAAAGCTGCCACGAGCAAATAAATAATTCAACGGGTCCCACTTGTGCGTGTGCGCGTGTGTGTGTGACATACCTGCAAAGAAGTTTCGGCTAATGGAGATCCGATTGAAGTCGAGGGGCATCATGCACGCCTCCATATCATGGTGAGCCAATCTCGCAAGACCATATAGCAACAAGCAGGGTGTCTTAAAAAGCTTAGGCCTCGCTTCGATGATGGTCGTGTGCATGTCCCTCGAGCATGCAGCCAGCCGCAGGGCGCTCAACATATCCATACACGAACAACAGAGGTCGAGGATGTCACTGGGGAGATTGCTCCAATCACGGCTCATATGGATGTTGCGCGGTTCGCGTCCGGCCATGGTGGAGTTTGGAAGGGGGCTTGATTTATGGAGGAGAAGGATGTCGGTGCTAGAGCAGCTAGCGAGGGAATAGTGGTACTGGGGGAGGCGAGTGAGGCGACGGTACACGGGGGCACAGTGAGATGGAGACGGAGAAGGAGATGGAGATGGAGTGGTGCTATGGGAGCGGAGAGGGAGACGAGGCGAGGCGCCAATGTGCTGTATAGCGGCGGTGACAGACTGCACAGTGCACAGGGTGAGGCTGACTTTGGTAACCTGAACACGCCGCCTGGACTAGTGTCAGGCGCAGGGTGTTGTCACTTCACCGTGAGGACCGGATGAATAGTGTTTTGACCATCAAGAAGAAGAAGAAGAAGAAGAAGAAGAAGAAGAAGAAGAAGAAGAAGAAGAAGAAGAAGAAGAAGAGGTTAGGAATCTAACATGTGGAGCTTTCTGGATTCTAACATGTGGCAAAATCTGCTGGAATGTAAGGTTAGGCAAGTTTGATTAACTTAGGTGAGTGTTTGGTTCAAGCCACACCTTAGGCAAGCCACACTAAGGCCCCACATGACATACACACAAAAAATGTGGCAAGATTCCCTTAGGCTTGCCAACTTGTGGCTCTCATTTTGAAGAACTAATAACTTTGCCTAAGCTTAGTTGTGGCAAAGTTAGTCATGAATTAAGTTCAACCATGGAGTCTTCTAGATTATACATGTGGCAGAATCTGGTGGATGATATCTAATGACTAGTAGTGCTCGGATTTGCCATCTTTGTACCATCGGATTGGCTTCATCCAACGACCAACTTTCAAAGTTTTTCACACACTATATAGGGGGTATAGATATAGATGTGCCGGTCCGTTGCAATGGATCCAAAGTATATCTATACCCCTATATAGTGTGCGAATAACTTTGAAAGATGGTCGTTGGATGAAGCCAATCCGACGGTGCAGAGATGGCAAATCCGAGCACTGCTTGCCGTTGGATATCATCTACATTCCACCAGATTTTGCCACATGTACAATCTAGAAGACTCCATGGTTGAACTTAAGCACAATGCACAAACCTCAAAACACAAGCACTTCTCCTTTGTTCTAGAATCTTCCGTATCATAATTGCCCAATTTTTTTCTACATGAATTGCCATTAGTTGTTTTTACTTTATGCTTTACAACGCACAATTCCATGAATCTTAAAATAGATTAGCTTTTTTATGAAAGCTAAATGATTTTGAATGAGATGAACTATAAGTATTAAACGAACATCTACATCATGCATATATGACTCAAAGCTTACATGCTATAATGTTGTATTTATTCATAATTTGGTTGCCAAATCTCATGCGTGCAATGCACGTGTACCTTACTAGTATCTATTTAGTGGAGTGCACTCTAAACACATTATCTATTTATTTTTCTCTAACCTTCCGTAGCCATGCAACCAAGCCACATAAGCTTCATGGGTGCCCCCACATCATATTATTCATACTACGTTGATTGAAAAAAAGATAAATCACCCAAAACAAGATCTTCCCGTTTTTTGTTCCTACGATGTTGTGCCGTGCACGTACGTACTAGTTGTATAGTGGTAGTACTAGTAATATAGTATTAGGAGTACAAACTTGGTACTAATAGGAGTAGTACTAGTACGGAATGCTCCTACTCTATCAACGAGCCCCGTCTGACACCAAATTTCTTGGCTTCTGTGCTACAGCTAGATCTTCCCCTCGTTTCTGTTTTCCAACCCGGCGGCGGGCGGGGTGTCGGTTTGCTCAACGGCGGTCCCACATGAAAGTGAAAATGCTAGGCAACACGCCTTCCCTAAGCTATGTGTCGTGCCGGACGGGCCGTGTTGTACTCCCGATTCCCGGGCGTGTGAGGGTGCGACGCAAACGCGGCATGCCTTTTCCTTTTACCAGCAATGTGCCCGTGCGTTGCGACGGATCCAAAATAGTAGAATAGTAGTATTTGTTCACAAACTTGAAAGAAATCACTATTGTTTTGGTATACTCCTAATATATTACTCCCTCCGTACCTAAATATTTGTCTTTTTTGAGATTTCAAATGGACTATCACATACAGATTATATAAACATATTCTAGTGTTTCTAGCAAGATGCCCGCGTGTTGCACGAAGTTGATGGAAAAGGTAAGCACAACATATAAAATTGACGGATGGAGTACTAGTTACAGTGATGCATATAATTAAGCAAAGGGATCGCACATGTCGGTATTGACTGGAACGAGAATACAACAACACAATAAGAATTAAGGCCACGATGATGCGATCGCAGTGGTGGTTACAGAAGGCAAGAAGAAAGATGGATCCACGAATGTACGACCTCCTCCTCCTCAACTTAGTGCGCCGGGCCACCGACCGGCGGCTAAGGAGCGGCGGCTTTTGTGGCGAGGTCGAGGTGCTTCTCAGCAAAGGCATCCAAGGCTTCCAGCCGGCTGAGGAAGGCCAACCTCGTAGCATCCTCACTGGCCTTGTAGATACCTATGTACATGATTTGCTCGTACATGTGGATGTGTAGGTCGACGAATTCTTGCAGGGCGAGGTGCCTCGCGGCGAGCGCGACCTCCAGGTGGACATTCTTTGTGGTGTCGGCGGGCAGTCGCAGGGCCACCAGTGCTTGAAAGAGGTCCCGGCCATGGAGGCCGATTAGGGTGGCAGGCAATGAGGATCCCCGGCGCGCGGGCTGGAGGAGTACGGCGATGTCGTCCGCGAGCTTCTTGATGACGGTGAACTTGTTGCTGGTGGCAACGATCATCTGGTCCAATTGAGAGTCGTAGTTGGCGTCGACGGCGGCCATCCACCAGCCGGTCTCCAACACCGTCTGGAGACGATCCTCGGCGCCATGCCGCAGGCCGGCGTCGTGGACCATCTGGCGCAGCCGCTGGCTGCTCACGTGCATCGCCGCCATGGGTCTGGAGTGAGCTCTTTTGCGCTTAGTGTAGGTGCTTAGGCAAATGCTTAGGTGCGTACGATGTGGTAGATGCATTGGAATGGAGGGCCGCCTTTATATGAGGGCAATGAGGGCAAACTGCGTTGCATTCACATCATGCAGCCTCTTTTCCTGGACCTCCTCCCATTACTTCCCTCATGCATTAATTGAAGGAGGATGCATTGGCCGTTCAACATATCGGGAACCGCTACTCCCTCCCTCGTCTGCATTAAAGCCGTATCGGGAACTGCGCCGCCCGCTGTCAAATCGAATACTCCCTCCGTCTAGGTGAGTATTAAGTCATCTTACGAAAACCAAATAGCAAACACATAGGCATGGTGCATTAACTCTCACGTTGTTTCTTATTTTTTGACATAAATAGAGGAATCAACCAAGAAGAGATGTGGGGCTTGTATGCTTTTAATGACTTGAGACTATCAAACATGACATGCAGTGGTCAGTTCGTTGCACAAGAACAAATACAACCCACGTCAGCACACATGCATCTTATATAGCATCACATCCAATGGCTATAAAAGATGAATGAGACCAAATTATATCTCATCTAGATGAGTTCTAGCAAAACTGTATTAATAATACTTAGTACCCCTGCGCCATGTATCATATATTAGTATCATGTAGTACTTTATTTATTGCCATGTATGACTCATAGTACTCAACTCTCTCTCTTTCTTCATTTAATTCTATGACACCTCATCAAAATTGCTAGGGCTAGTACCATTACAACCAGCCTTAGCAAATACTAAACATTAAGTTCTCTCGTTTTCCTCTCCACCTTGGTCACCTAGACGGAGGGAGTATACTGCGCGGGCTTTTCCTGCGCGGTAGGCGGGGCAGTTCCGCCTAGTCGCTTAGACAGAGACGCGAGAAGACGAGGGAGTAGGCTGCAAACGTAGGGTTGTGTGATTTGACAGCGAGTTACTGCTGGACAGGTGGGGCCCCGTGATTTGACTTGCCATTATCATTTTAACTGTGGTGCTACGACCGGCGTGAGTCTCCTGATTCCTGACCACCTCCATACAGGTGCCTCTCCCAATGCTCCACCATGTAGTAGAGGCTGGCTCTTGCATGAGAGCCCACTTCTCCACTTTTTCCTTGCCTCTCTTTCCTCCACATATGAAAATGACATGTAAAGCGCACTATTGTACTTACTTTTACTTGCTCCTACAGGTGCTTAAGCTTGCCACATAGGCATAAAGTCTGATGTGGCAAGTTAATCAAGAAGAGAGAGACTAGTTTGGTGACCCAAGGAAGAAACAGTGCTAAGCGCGTGTACCTAGGTGAAAAGACAATTTTGAGTCTATAGCTAATTAAATGAAGCAAACTTAGCAACACCATTTCATTGGAAGAGGTCACTCCTTGGCAAATGCAATAAATACTAGTACTCCCTGTGTCCCATAATATAAGAACGTTTTTGGCACTACAGTAGTGTCAAAAACTTCTTATATTATGGGACGGAGGGAGTATGAAGAAAGAGATAGAGAGGAGTAAAAAAAAATACACTTATAGCCAACCTTGTTGTAGTATGAGTGACTAAGTGATGACTATGTATGACATGCCAACATCAGATAGCCTAAAGCACCGTGTTAAATCTCCAAGGGCGCGACCGCGCGAGCGACGCGACGGTCGTGGTAGGCGCGACCATGATACGGGCTGCTGGCAGCCCTTGGATCTGAGATCAAACGGTCGCATGCTAAGTTGCTGAAAATTTGCAGAATAACCCTCCAGGATAGGATATTCACCCATAGGTCTAGAATCACGCCATGCAACCGTTCGATCTCAGATCCAAGGGCTCTCGAAAGCCCGTATCATGGGAGAATGGAAAGCCACTACCCTGCCGTTCGCACGCTGGCAGTTCGCTCCTACTCGTCCCTGCACGTCCTTCAATACTATGACGGTTCGCTCCTAGTCGTCCCGTCCATTCACATTACGACAGTTCCACTAATCCTAACCCGCCTCCCAAATCCATGGCGCCCCAAATCTCCACGATCGGCGATGAGTACAAGGTTAGAACCATCACGGACGATGAGTTCGACGTCATCTACACCCGTTCTTCCGCGACGGTGAAAGGATGCCTTTCTCGCTTCAGACGCATGTCCGAAAACTCAGATGATGAGTGGGTCGCTAGGCTAGATGTTGAGTACACCACAATCCTGGGACGAGAGAAGGATCTAAAGGATGAAGAGAGGAAGAAGCCCGTCGTGATCCAGGTTTGCGTGCATGACTTATGCTTGGTCTACCACATATGCCATGCCGACGTTGAGTGCCAGGATTTTAAGGACTTCCTCGGGAGCAACCTAGTCAAATTCGTTACTGTAGACTTTGGTAACGACAAAGAAGTCCTGCGCTGGATAGGCCTCGTTGTAGGCAACACCTTCGACCTCCAGAAGAATCGGCTGGTGTCCTCTCTTCAGCCTTCAATGCTGTCCTTGGCAGGAGCCATGGTTCATCCTTCGTACGGTAAACGGGAGAAACCTCCATACACGTTTCATCGTCATGCATGGCAGCGGGATGTACTAGATATAGACCACATCCACTACGCTGCAATGGATGGCTACCTTTGCTTCAATATCTACAAGGGTTGGATGAAGAGCAATAGCCAAGTGTGTGGTTCAAGCAAAGAAGTATCTGCCAAGAGGAAGAGGGACAAGGACGAAGTCGAGGACGTGGACGAGGACTCCGAGTAAGGTGGCAGTGTCGTTGCTCATGGTGGTTCTAATGCAGTGTCTACCGGAATAGTTGCAAAGTTTAATTTCAGGTGTGCTTAATTTAATTTGAGGGGTGTGTTGTGCTAAGCCCCCAGCAGAACTATGTTATGTTTTTTCTTGTTACTTTAACTCTTCAGTACGTACATACTAGTATTTCTTACATTTCATCTTTTAGTTGGTATAGTACTACCACTCGTTTCTTCACATTATATACGTACAATATATATGGCCAACATCATATAACCAGCAGTTTAGTTGTCAAAGAATTTCAGGGTGCTTAGTTTTGTCAAATAATTCCAGGGTGCTTAGTTTTATTTGAGGGGTGGGTTGTGCACTTGTGCTGGACACCATTATTGTGACAAGCCTTTTTAATAGTACTATATGCCTAATTTGGCAACGAGCGCTCTCTATATGTACCACCTTTTTTTTCTAATTTCAAGTTTTGCTCCATGGTGCAATCCATCGATACTACTACTATACAGAAGTGGAGTATATACATTTTTTAAAAGGCTAGAGGGCGGGGCAGTCTAGCTCGGTCGGTTTCAGGAGAGGCGAGTGCCTTTGTGATTTGATGGCTCATTACTGCTATCAAATCGAATAATACTGCGCCGCCCGCTGCACGCCCGGCGCCTCCATTAAACCCCTCCGTTAAACCCGCATGCAAACCGAGAATCCTACTCTGGCCACACGTCCGTTCATGAGCGGGCTGGAATTAAACGCAACACCGGCCGAGCTCCTCCCGTCCGCCCTCAGTTTAAACGAGGCCGGACGCCAGCCAAGCTCCTACCGTCCGCCCTCTATTTACACGAGGCCAGATAGACAACGGGCAAGAATCGCACCCCTCCACCGCTCCTCCATCTCCTCCTTCACCATTTTCTCCACTCCTCCGATGGCTTCCGATGAGCCGTTCTCCGGCATATTACCCGGCTGGGTGGCCCGCCGAGCCCTCCGGATACGGGCGAGGCCGCTCGGTGCTTCACTAACCTCGCTTGGCCCGACGGAGCCAGTTGCCGCCCCAAGCAGGCGCGTGGTTCAGCAACTCGCCGCTCCATTTCAGCTCGATGAGGAGTGGCGAGTTGCTCCACGCTGGCACGGCGGCGAGCATGCCGGTATGGGCGTCGTCGCTGCCGCGTCGTACCGCGCCACCAGTGTCTGCGGTGGCCGCGCCTCCTGTGTCTGTGGGCGTGCCTCCCGTGCCTGCGGCAGCGCCATGCAGGCAGAGACAGAAGCCGGGTGCATGGAGAGCGACGAGTCGGTGGCCAGCTTCTCCGTGTCCGCCGCCATCATCGAGGAGAAGTAGAACACGAGAGGCGGCCGCCACTTGGGACCCATGAAGGCCACCGCCGAGGCGACGACCGCGGATTCAGGTGGTTTCTTTGCTGCTTCGTCTCTTCCGAGGACCTTCGTCGACCCCGCAGGTGTCTGACGGACATGAGGAAGACAAATGGATCCGCGGGCGGCCATTTAGAACTAAAATAAGTCTAGATACATCCATTTCCGGACGGAGGGAGTATTAATTATACAAGAGAGCCGGATTGGCACCTCTTAGTTCATGTAAATGTAATGAAATCCATCATGTTTATATGAAGATCCGCCTTTTTATACGAAATCCTTCATGCTTATATGAAATCAGTCCGTGTTTGTACGGATTTCATCTGGTTGGTTAGAGTTGTAAAAATGTATGCCGCTGGCGTTTGATGTCGTCCTCCGCTTAAGGAAGCGGGAGGAAATTTGCCGGCTGCCGTTGGAGATGCTCTTTATGCTGGAAATAATAGAGTGACATCCAATCCATTTGAGTTAATTGACTGTATGATTGTCCCTCTATAAAAAGTTAATTGCATGCACAGTGTACACGTGACTTGCAGGGTGGCTATAGCTTTGTACAAAAAGTTAAAAAGAAACAAGTCCATCCTTAATCTTGTATTCTAAGTACTCTGTGGGTTCCACTGTCAGTACAGTGGCGAAAGAAGTATATATCAAATAAGTAGAGTAATATATAATATAAAAATATAAAGTTAAAAGACAGAATACGAACTCATGTCATCGCGTTGCGAGCATCCGACACTAACCAGCCCAGCACATTTTTGTTGTAGACCATGCTGGAGATATATCTCCATGTCTACTCTTATATATACTCCATCCGTTCCTAAATATTTGTCTTTTTCAGATTTCAAATGGACTACCATATACGGGTGTGTATGTAGACATATTTCTTCACTCATTTTGCTCCGTATGTCTTTTCAGGAAGGGGTCAGATTTGTCCTTGATTTATTTATGAGGTATCCAGATGGCACTGCACCGCCAAGAAAAGAGGGTAACATCAAAATTATGGGCTACTTTTTTGAGTATGTTGGTATGGTCCGGTCATAGTCACTTGTTGAAATCTCTAAAAAGACAAATACTCCCTCCGTCCGGAAATACTTGTCATCAAAATGGATAAAAGGAAATGTATCTAGATGTATTTTAGTTTTAGATACATCTCTTTTTATCCATTTTGATAACAAGTATTTTCGGACGGAGGGAGTAGAAAACAGAGTTGGTGATGATGGTGTGCGTGCCATCCTGCAATATAGGCCGTCGGATTTATATCTAACGGATAGGAAATAAACTATGACAATTTTGCAAAAGTATACCCACACGTCTCTCCACGTTCGCAAATAAGGCCTTCCCTCGTTCAACCTTTTCTCTCACAAGATAAACTACTCATACAAATGCACCTTGATGTTCTGTGCAACAAACGGGCAGCTAGCTAATTTCTTTTAGAATAGTTACTGCGATAATTGGGTTGAAGTGATATATTTTATGTCTGCCCCGAATGATTTCAGATTCACTAGTAGTAACAAAGAAAAGGTTGCCTTGTTAATTAACAGAAAACAGGATGAAAACTATCACATGAGGCCGGTAAAAACAAGGCACACTGGGTTCAGCGTCATCGTCACTACAGCTGTGCGCGCGCGAGAAGTCTACATATCGAGGGGGCTACCGAGCGAGGCACCGAGACACAATGTTTGAGAGAGAAACCAATTGACAGATTATTATCAGATTGAGTTGTCACCCTTCTGCTGTCATTGTTGGGAGGGGGGAGAAAGACGTATCGAGAGTGTGCGCGGTAGGCACAGAGGCACAACTAGCGAGTGTGTGTGTGTGTGTGTGTGTGTGTGTGTGTGTGTTTGTGTGTGTGTGTGTGTGTTTGAAAGAGGAGTAGATAGATTATTATCAAGATCGATGTGCCACCCTACTCCTTCGATGCCGGGTAGTGTGTGTGTGTATGTTTGAGAGAGAAGCCAGTCGATAGATTAGTATCAAGATCGAGGTGTCACCCTACTCCTTCGGTGTTGGGAAGTGTGTGTGTGTGGGGGGAGGCAGTGACACTCACATATCTCTACTCTTATAGAAAACAGAGTTGGTGATGATGGTGTTCCCGCCATCCTGCAATATAGGCCATCTGATTTATATCCGACGGACAGGAAGGAAACTATGGCAATTTTGCAAAAAGATACCCACACCCCTCTCCACATTTGCAAATAAGGCATTCCCTCGTTCATCCTTTTCTCCCACAAGATAAACTTCTTATACAAATGCATCTTGATGTTCCGTGCAACGCATGGGCATCTTGCTAGTAGGGAGAAGGAGTTTGTGTGACACATATCTAGCTATATTAAGGGATAGGTAGATAGCATATGTGTGAGAGACATTATTTTACTTTGAGACATTAGTGGCTGTGGGTGGGCGGAATTAAAGGGGTGGGCGTGTTAGACATAGAGAGCGTGTGTGTTTCTGTGTGAGAGACTTGTAGGACGGGGTAGAAAGACGAATTTAACCCTGACGGAGGGAGAGAAATACACGAACTGCGCGTGTGTGATTTCGATGCCCACAGGGAAATGAGATATGTATGCGTGTGAGAGAGATTGCACAATTCATTCACGTATCACTATCTAGCGATCGTGGACGTGCATCGCTTGAACATAAGTCAATATCTACTTCGTATCGTGGCCAAAGGTATAATATCGATTCAATGCTATAAAGATTGGACACTCACATATCACATTTTTTCTACTTAAATAAACCTTTTCAGTTGTGCATGCCAAAGTTACAGTGATGTTTCTTCAAACAACGAATGTAGCTATCATGTACATGCACCATTGTTACTCTTGCATTCAAATTCATTAGTCTTGGATGATTTAAGTTTCTATTTTGAAGTAATATATGTAATATTCATATATGAATTCAACGGGTACGCAATTTATGAAATGGAGGCTATGTAATCATATGAGGTAACACTTTTAAGTAGCTGACTACAATATCCATTTCTTTTTGTGCGCCTCTACACTAACACGTCAATGCATTATGTTTAAAATAAATAACCAATGGCACTAAATTATCTATTTACACAAGAAATACATAGGCTGAGCGTTTGATCCCTTTTTTGTGAACGCGCCACTACACCCGTACGATTGGCCGCGCCCATGTGAACGTCCAAGTTATCGGCGCATCATCCCGAGTTATTGTCTTTTTTCTGGGGTGGACTTCACACCAGTTATTAACTGCTGACGCGTGCCCCGTGTACACAGTTTAGCATGACCTTCCCGCTAGCACGGTCCAAAATTAGTTGAAACTGGATACGAACGATCCCGCGGGCGGCAAAATCTCCCGCCTCCTTCTAAAATTTCCGCCACCTTAGTCTTTAGCATGCGAAATCCCCCTTTTGTCCTTGGTGCACGGAGACCAGCAGTTACAATACCGCCCTCATCTACATGATAGGTCGGGGCTGCTTTGGTAACTTCCGGTTCCCCCACTACACGGCACCCCCATTTCCTCTCCCCCTCCCGCAAAAATGACTAACTCCACAACACCACATCATCTTACATCACGCCGTCCGTACTTCATCGCCCTTTCTCCCCTCCCCTCTCGAAACCCTAGACTGCGCATCCACCGGCGTACCATAGCCCATTCACTGCCAGCGGCGTCCACCTTGCCGGATCTGCTTCTGCGGCCACATCTACCCCTCCCACCTCCTCTAGAAACAAGTAGACTGCTCATCCACCATTGTACCACAGCCCATTCAGTGCCGGCCTTGTCCACGGCGCCGGATCTGCTTCGCCGGTACTCTCGTCAACCGCCGTGCATCTGCAGCGGCTCATTCGTACTCCCCACCGGAGACGCTTCGTCCACACCCCCGGAGCCGCCCCACTGACGCCCCCGTCGACGGCCTCTGATCCTCTTCGCTGACACCTTCCTCAACCCTACCGGAGCCACTTCGCCGACACCTTCCTCAACCCTACCGGAGTAGCTTCGCCTATACCATTCTCAACCCTACCGGGGCCGCTTTGCCAACTCACAAGTCCACGGCCTCAGATTCACTTCCTCGCACCCTCATCCAACCTACTGGAGCAGCTTCTGACGCCCCATCCACGGCCACAGATCCGCATCGTCGGCACCACCCTTAACCCAACCATTGGAGCAGCTTCTGACGCCCCGTCCATGGCCGCAGATCCGCATCATCGACACCATCCTTAACCCAACCACCGGAGCAGCTTCTAACGCGCCGTCCACGGCCGCAGATCCGCGTCGTCGACACCATCCTTAACCCAACCGCCGGAGCAGCTTCACCTACGCCCTCGTCCACGGCCACAGATCCGCTTCGCCCACACCGTAGTCCACCCTACCGGATCCGCTCCACAAACACCCTACTCGGCGGTTCTAGATCTCCTTACCGGACCCCGACAGCCAGCGCAGCGTCATCACCCTCGATGTTTCTAACCTGATTCCCACCGTCTGGAGAGATGCCAAGCACCCGCCACGGCCTAGGTACTTGTCACCTTTAAACCCGTCCAGCATCACCTGCCCGATGTACTTCAAATATACTAACCGGTCGCTGTTACCTGTTATGCAGCTGGCAAAAACTACAAGGACGATGTTTCTTCTGGATCTAACAGCTTGGCCAACCAAGATCCTGGACTGAGGCATTGCTATGATCTTGTAAGCGCGTCTCTCTCTCTTGTATTGTTCTGTGCCTGCCAGCGTGCTTTGCTAGGATTTTCGACCAGTAATCCCTTTGTGCAGACAATGATTTCTACTACTGGCTGCTAAATTAGATATGTAGATGTTATACATGATACTACCTCGTACCTCCATTCCTAAATATAAGTCTTTCTATAGGTTCCACTATAGGCTACATATGGATCAAAATGAGTGAATCTACACTCGAAAATGCATCTACGTACATCTGTATGTGGTCCATACTGGAATCTCTACAAAGACATATATTTAGGAACACGGGCAGTACATTACACAAAATCGTAGGTGGCATGTAGGAATTCCAGTGCACTACATTAGGCTCCCTTAGAGTGCCTGCTAGTCCAGCATTCAGAGTCATGGCTAGTTTATGGTACGCATACAATCTTTAATTGGTGGTTTAAATATGCGCAAGGGATATGCAATGTAGTATCATGTAGAGATGTCTGAAATTAGCCATGTCAACTTGCAGATAGGGTTACACAATGAAAAAGTACAAGATGTATGTGGCAATTTCATGGAACATCGGAAAAAAAGGAGAGGCAACGGTGAGCCTATACAGTGTGCTATGGTACGTCACTCCTCCATTGCAATCATTGTGACATGTTATTTGTATGCCAGTTCTATTAGCCAAGTTTTTTAGGGACAATTATTACGAGTTATCCTAAGAAAATAAGCACCTGTGAATATAAGCTCCATGTAATAAGCCAACCAGTTCTTTTCATTGCATTTTCAGCTTATCTTTGGTATGATCAGTGGAAAGTCTAGATTGCATTATATATTTTTCATTTTGCTGCCCATATGGAAATTAATTTGACTTGCAAACATCACAAATTGAACCCAACGCAGTAATTAATATGATAGGAAAACAGACCATCACTATTTGCTTAAAATGCAAATACAAAGATACGATCTACTTGGCACAATCTACTTTGGTCAATGTTTTCCATAGAGATCCCATTGCCTAATTTAAACGAAGAACGCATGCCCCACATTTAAATGAAGAACAATTATTTATTAAAATTCGATGGTCCAAGTGGCTGGTTATTATGGTATAGCAGCACCACCTGAAAGCATCATATAGCAGCAGCAGCAGCAGCTCATAGCAACTCATCATACAGCAGCAACAGTCTGCAATTCATCATATACCAGCAGCAGCTCATAGTAATTCATCATATAGCAGCAGCAGGAGCAGCTCATAGCAATTCATCATATAGCAGCAGCAGGAGCAGCTCATAGCAATTCATCATATAGCAGCAGCAGGAGCAGTTTGTAGCAACTCATCATATAGCAGCAGCAGGAGCAGCTTGTAGCAACTCATCATATAGCAGCAGCAGCTCATAGCAATTCATCATATAGCAGCAGCAGCAGCTCATAGCAACTCATCATACAACAGCAGCAGCTCATAGCAATTCATCATATAGCAGCAGCAGGAGCAACTCATCATATAGCAGCAGCAGAAGCAGCTCATAGCAATTCATCGTATAGTGGATCAGAATAAAAATTTGGTAAAAAAATCAGAGGAGATCCTCACCTTGTTGGATGAGCTCATCCTTCAACAGCACCTCAAGGCCATGGCCTGGGAGGAGGGGAGGGGGAATAAGGTGCCTTCTACCGCAGTGTGGCATCAGCCGTAGATGTGCAGCGCCCGCCAGAGTAGTGCGTTGGACGAACCACAGTGGAGCAGCTGCTGGAGACCATGAGAATGAGGGGCGGCGCTAGAGGGAGGAGAAGCCAGGGAGATTTGCCCCTACCCGCCGTCCATGTAGCCTAGCTGGACATAGCATCGTCGAGGACCAGGCCAGATGGGACCAGTAGCGACGGCTCGCTGGAGGAACCCTAGTGCTGCAGGCAGGGGATCGAGGTAGAGGGAAAGGGGAGAGGAGATGCAAGCGGGTAGGCCAATGAATGCTTGCGTGTTTGTTTTTACTTGAGGGTCAGGTGTGACACGGGCGTGAGCAGTTGCATTTTGAGTGTAATATAGGCAGACAACAGAGTCATTTCACTATTCCCCTTCCCTTCAATTTTTAGTGAGGTTCTACCCGAAACACCCCCCTCCAAAGCGAAATTAGTTAAGCCCAAGCCCATAACTCAAAAATGACTTCTTTACATCTTTTATGGCTTATTTTGACAATATGCCCTGAAAAGGCGGAATCGAACTGGCCCTTAACCTACAATTCAATTGTGCGTGCAATGATGAATCACTCCTGCCTGCTATCTGTACATTTAGGCATCATCATACATGGCATAACCTAATACATGTGCATTCCATTGTAGAATCTGGAATATGCAATGTTTATGTTAGTTCATACGTTGCACATGATGTTTAAATGCCCCTTAAATCTGGTCAGTCAAGTGATGGTCTTTAAGCCTCCTTCTTTGCTTCTTTTCTTGATATGTAAGATTTTCTCACACATCTGTTCAATTGCTTGTTTGCATCAGCCAGCCATATTAGGACTGTTTGCTTTGATTACTTGTTGTTCTTGACCTAACACTCTAACAGAGCTTGTCAATGATTTAAACACTAAGGGCTGCTGTAGTGGGGCCTTGTCTAACTCATAGGTGACATAAAGGTTTAGCTGTACAGTACCGTAGGCTCTCCAAGAGTACCTGGAGATCCAGTTCGAAGGTATGCCTAGTTTTTACATAGTGTAGACATAGTAAATGCTCATTTCATTGTGTGCAAGTGCAAGAGATGCGGCATGTTTCATTATGTGGTGTTGTTTTGTTATAATCTCATCCTTTTGTATTCACAGACGGGAAATTATGCATATTTATCTTCTAAGGAGACGAGTAACTAGTTTGTGTCACCTTGCAGAGGGGGTGCAATGAAGATATGATTGAGGATTTCCAAGTACAAGATGTTAGGAAGAAGCCTTGCAAGAGAAGTAGGAGCTGCGCTGAGCCTCTTCAACCTGCTAAGGTAAGTCACTGTATGCAACTCAACAGTTCAATTCCTTGTTTGTTTCAGGCATAGTTAATTTTCTCTTTTCAATTGCTTTATTTGTCCTCAGTTAATAAGATGCCCAAATAATCATGTCTAATGTTCGGTACTTGTATCACTATTAGTTGACATAATTAAAGGCCTTACCATTTAATTACTCTGCCGAAGTGTGCCTGAAGCTTTGAAGTCTATTAACCAACTATTATTGCATGAGGCTCACAATCTAGTTTATACTACGCTAATGATTGCATAGTTTTGCCTGCTGTAGTATGTTTGTATGAAACCCTTTGCTGTTCATTATGCTACCTAAGACTTTAATTGAGGCACAGAATGGCCAACTGCTTGCTTACTTATACGCAACGTGCTGTCTAAATTTGTAACTTGTCTGTGTTTTCGATTGGGCCCCAACATCATGCTCCTCTGGTGAGTTAAGAGGGATTTCTGTATGCAGGCTACACAGACTATCTTTTTTATAATTTTTAAAATATCATCTGCTTACACAGACTTATTGACGGTCTATTGAATGATGTAACATCGATGGGCTAGCGATTTTGGATTGCAATTCTGAGTCACTTCCGTGTGGTATGGACCGTAACACTTTTGCTCATGAAGAAATGATGCACACTATGCCAAAATGTTGCACCCTTTTGCTCCATACCTTGAAACAGATCCACAGTAGTGGCCAACCACGCCTCACAGATCAAATCCTCCTTGTTTGAGTACGTGGTTTCCCTCTTCTTCATTGGGTTGGCACCCGATGTCCAGTGGTTGTTCGGCTCAAAGTACGGCTGAGAGTCATCCACTGCCTGTCTTCGTAGTCGCCTCTATCGTGGATGATGTTCATCATCGCCTTGTCGTTTGCTACCATCACACTTGGTTGAGGCATCAATTACCGGGTACCGACGAATGAGAACTTCATAATGGGAATCCACAATCGGAGAAGTGTCGGCAACACCATGAAGACGTAATTGTTGTTGAGGTTGACAGTGAACGTTGCTGGATGGCCAAAGGTGAAGGAGAACGCGACGATTGTTCTGTGTCATGCAGATCGAGGTGTTGGGCATAGTAGTAGTAGGGTGGCTTCCACAGGGCGGGGATGACGAGGTACAGGCTGACCGGCCGCCACCGCCTTCTCTGCTTTCATCTTCTCCTTGGCGCGCCGACCTTGGTAGAGAGCGGACACGACCTTGCGGGCAGCCACCTTCGGGTCTCGCGGGACGACAAACATTATGATCAACTCATGCTGCAGCGGACGACAAGGGTGTGGTGGCGGTGATCGGGGCGGAGGTAGCTGGAGGAGCGGGCTTTTGCACGGGAGTAGTGGCAGGATTGTGAGAGTGCGCGAGCTCCAGCTCTTTTTGCAGTGGGTCCGAGGTGTCGAAGTCTGACGTGGTGGACGTCCGGCCTCCTCAAATTTGCCTGCAGTTTGGTGTCAGTTTGCGGGGTTTGGACGTCCGGACCATCCCGACCATTTTAGGTGAAGCCCGTTGGATGGCTAAAAGTGTCTAGACCGTTCGGTCCAAACATTTATGGTCGCTTAGGTGACCTGCATTGTAGTTGCCCTGAGCTAATATTTATTGCTTGATTTACTAGCACCAGCCGCAGCCACCGGTGGCGACCTCATAGGGCCGCACGGTCACCCCGCGCGCACCCATCATCGTGCTCGCCTCCGCCGCCACCACCTTCTCCTCCTCCCACCTCTCTCTGTCCTCCTCTGCCACACCAACTCCCCCGAGCTGCCGGTGCCTGCCACCCGCTGTCGGGCACCGCCTCCTCGCCAAACGCCGACCCAACTTCTCCATCGTGACGCTCTTCGACGAGGGCCTACTTTATAGGAGTATTTGAATAATGAAATTGAAAATGTATACTTTTGAAATGGTGTGAACGGTGTGAGGTAGAGACGTAAAAGTTTGTATTATTTTGGTTTGGAAACATAGCTGCTATGCAAACACATACTTCCTCCGTTTTAAAATAAGTATCGCTGATTTAACATAAAATTGGTATAAATAAAGTTATACTCCCTTCTTCCGAAAATAAATTGGTATAACTAAAGTTATACTCCCTCCGTCCGAAAATACTTGCATATTGCGACAAGTATTTCCGAACGGAGGATATGCGACAAGTATTTTCGGACGGCGGGAGTACTAAATCAACAACCCTTGCTTATTTTAGGACGGAGTATCAAACTCAGTGAGTGCATGACTGTTCGGAAACAGAGCACAGAAGAACATGCGAAGACACGAGTCTTCGCTTCATGTGCAAATATCGTTGCTTGATTTGCTCTGCCATCCATCTCAGCCACCGGCGACGGCCTCAGATGGGCGCACGGCCGCGCCGCGCCGCCCACCACCACGCTCGCCTCCGCCTCCGCCTCCGCCACCGCCACCTTCTCCTCCTCCTCCCGCTGCTGCTCCTCTTCCTCCTCCCGCCCCTCTCCGCGCTCCTCCTCCGCCGCGCCAACTCCCTGGGCCGCCGCTGCCTGCCCCCCGCCGCCGGGCGCCGCCCCCTCGCCGGGCAGCGGCTCAGCTTCTCCATCGTCACGCTCTCCGACGAGGGCCTGTCGGGCCGAGGCGTGCGGGGGCGGTCCTTCCGCGGCGTGCTAGCGGCCACAGCGCGGAACAAGCGCGCCTACGCGGCCGCGCACGGGTACGGCCTCGCCGCGCTGCCCCCCGGCGCGGTCGACCCCGGCCGCCCGCCCGCCTGGAGCAAGGTCCTCGCCCTCCGCGCCCGCCTGCGCCGCCACCACTGGCTCTTCTGGAACGACGCGGTGGGTCGCCGCGGCCGCGCCACCACTCCCCTGTTGGTTTATGCTCTCCTACACTTAGAAAATACTTAGTACTAGTATCTGATGGTTCTTAGTTTTTTACTCCTTGGAACCAATTGTGGTGGTGCATTGATCTTAATCGACCCTTGATTTCAGGACACGCTGGTTACTAACCCTGACATCTCGTTGGTAAGCCTGATGCTTTTATGGAATCTTGTTCTAACCAATAAGTTTGCAAGAATAATTGGAGGTCCTCTGAGTTGCTTATTTAGTTAATACTGTATAGTTTTTTTTTATCCTGATTGCTTTTATTGAAGGAGGAGATTTTGTTCTCGGTGATTGGGCATAGTGATTTTGATGCATCGCCTGATCTCATTCTGACAGAGGACATCAATGGGGTTAATGCCGGTAGGAGAAACTGGCACATTGTTCTTTTTTTACTTTATGTTTGTCCAAATCATTTGACAAGCAAAGCAATGGCAAGTTTTGTGATATATCATGCTCATTAACATGAATGTCTGCTCACCTACTACTGTATCTTCAGAATACGCACATGATCGTTTAGTATCACACATTTGTACAATGAGACTGATCCATACTTGTGGGCTAGAGCAAACCGATCAAGGGGAATAGGCACCGCTCTTACTAATATCCTAGGGAAGCATACTTGGAAAAATACATCCATAATAACTATTGTTTTGCTACTATAGTTCACAATCTTACATTGCCGTTCTTATAGACAGGAGGTTCAGCACAAAATAAGATATGGACGTCTCATCCTTAAAATATTAACCATGCTCCTCGTGTAGGACTGTTCTTCATAAGAAGGTCGAAATGGAGTGAGCGATTTTTGGATACATGGTGGAACCATACATCATTTGTACAATTTGGTTCCACAAAAAGTGGGGATAATGCAGCACTGAAGCATATCGTGGATAACTTGTCACCTGAAGAAACACAAGCACACGTCTGTATAGCAAAAATGCAGTGCCTCTTCAACTCATATCCCTGGGTTGCTACGTGGAAATCAGTTCACCGCCTGATCTTGCACCCGTCCACTACATGGAAAGGTTTCCTGATATGCTTATTCATTATTCATTCCATAGATGCTGCAGTTATTTGCATTCGAAAGTGAAAGAAGCACTCGATTGGTAATGAAGACTGGATCTCCTAAGAGGTCTTCAGATTTATCCCCTAAGACTTGATTGAAGTGCTACATGTGCCTTTGTGATTGAATATCAGTCCATACTAAGCTAAACGGTGCACTGGTATTTAGAATTGAGCACATGATATATGTGGTTGAAGTGTAATGTTTCTGAATACATGATTGTTCCCACTCTAAAGAAACAGAATCTGAATTAAATCGGGAGTCTGTTACTCATGAACAAGAAAGATGACATGTACTGTTCTCTGCCAATTCATGTACAGTGCTCTCAAGAAAAATATCATATGTAACATGTCAGTTGTTTATAACCAACCAGACACTGGGTTGTTCTTGGTCACATCATTCCTGTTGGCCACTGCTTCACTAATTTATAATCAAATTTTAGTTCCTTTCTTTAGAAGAAGTTTTGCCTGTTATATATGGCACATATCAGCTGCAAGTATCCATTTTGTGAAAATATGATAAATTAGGCCTGGATGAATTAAGAAGGTGGACATTATTTAATTAAACATCTGTTCGAAGTGTCAACTTCAAACTTCACTCATGTTAGGAGAAACTAAAAGGAGAAGCCCTTGACATATTCTAAGTATTTTTCTCCTTTTTAGTTATCATAACACAAATAAATTTGAAATTGAAAATTGAAAGCTCTGTTTGATGAATTAAATACTTCTCCTGGATTCTTTTTAGAAAGCTATCCATGCTGCATGTTTGTTTGGTGCTTGAATCATGATTTTTTTTCAAATTCTCACCAAATTCACGTTGTTACTTCATACATTGCCATTATCATCTGCACATAGTCGCTCAGTGCATGTTGACTGTGCAGGGGCTTATTCAGATGGAGATTTCATGGTCCATTTTGCTGGCCTAAATGACAAGCGAGGCTGGACATCAAGAATTCTTAGAGAGATGACTCACTGATGAGGATAATTACCCCACTTTAAGCTGATCGAGAACGATCGAGAAGTTTATGTGAAGAGCAAGAGCCTGATTGCTTTTGCATCATATTCTGTTGTAGACTGCCATTTTAGTTGGACAGCATGTTCCGTTTCTGATAATCTGTTATTAAAAGGTTATCTCCCCCTAACTACTTCTGCAAACCTCTCATCCAGCCATGTCACAAAAATACTCGACATTCATTTCTGGACAGCTCTTATGCACAGGTGTTTGATTCAGAAGCACCGCACAGCCATCTTCCTCCTTTAATACCCACCGATCTCTCACATCCAACAGATCAACACTACAACACGACATCAACCCATCAAGGCTTCTCTGCCATCACCGGGGAACGTGGAGCTGCTGCTGCTGTATGACTTACTCCATGGCTAGCGGCTCTGCCCTTGCCCCGAGCCTCTGATGCCTCCATGGGGTTGGTGTAAAAAGTGGCAGCATTGGACCTTGGCATGCCACTAACATTCTTGAGAGGCACCTGTTGTCGTCCACTTCGCGTGTGTCTGCGAATCTGCAGGTATGGTCACGTTCCAGTAATCACTCTTGATAGGCAGTGTCCTTTTGATACTTCCTTGTGGCTGTTGTAGATTTCCCATATGGTTGATCGAGTAGTCAGCCTCCTTCTCCGCTAGTTTCTCCAGGAATTTTTTGTGCATTTTATGATTGCACCAATGTGTTCTCTTTTATGAGCTTGATTTATCTATGGTAGGAACTTTTTTGTTCCAAGAACTGTAGAATTTTTTGCCAACTGAAATGGGAACTTGAACGGTTCAGGCTCAACTTGTCAGTTCATTCAACCTTTTGCTGTTAGGTTTGACACTAGAAGAGATGCAGATGATCACATCCTGAGAACCCTCACCGCGGCTGGGGCAGGCAATGCAAAGCCTGTGAGTTAAATGTCACTACTCCCTCCGATCCAAATTAATTGACGCACACTTAGTACAAATTTATACTAAGTTGTAGTACGTGTGCGTCAATTACTTTGGATCGGAGGGAGTAATTAAACTCCACATCCATCTGACCTCTATATGTGTGTTTTTGCTATCTCCCTTTGAGTTTGTCAGTTGCAGACCCATGCATCTATACTTCTATTTTTTTGCAGTCAATTTGACACGAGGGCAGAATATCTGAATCGGCTATTTACTCTATTAGCAGCACACCTAATAATCCTAAAATATCTGAATGTCTATTGTACTGCCCTCAGAGATTTATCCGATGATAAAAGCGTGGTGCCAGTGCCGCACGATCATGGACAATGCTGGTATCTTGCTTGTACGTACGACGTTTCACAACGATCTCTGTCTTGACAATGGGTCTACTTGCATCCATACAGTGCTGCCGTCATACCATGAAAATTCTCATATCAATGTATTATTTTCACAAGTTTCTGTTGTCTAATCTTCCTTTAAATTTGCTTCGGTCCATCTGGATTCGTTAAATTGCGCGACTAAAACACAACATGTCAATGCTTCTGCCTGCGTGTCTCTGAACTAGACCCTCTTTTCACATGGTGCTGAAGCTACATCCATCCCCACCCACCCACCACCCAACGAGACTCTTTCTTCCTCCTCTTTTCAGTTTTTCTCTTTTCCTTTTCCCCCAAGATCTGAAACCAGAACCAAACTTAGTGGTGACTAGCTTTCAGCTTTTGATCCCTGACCACATGCATATGGCTGCTGAAAGGAGTGGAGGAGATGAGAGAGTGAGAAAGTATTCCGTGCGCTCACTGATTTCCGCCCTACGTCGAATGGAACCGGAGAAAGGAGTGGATGGAGATCACGTGCGCGTACACCGCCCATGCCGTCGGAATCACATTCCCCTCCCACTCGCCTCCTCTTTATATTGCCTCCCTCAGAACTTCTTCCCCTCCCCAACATACGCGCGCGCGCGCACACACACAGAGCTCGTGAAGTAGAGCTCAGGTCCGAGAACCTCGCACAAGTAAGTCCCAAGTATGTTTGTCTGGTCTTAGTGCAATGATCGTTCATTCGTTCATTCATTTGTTACCGATGTTCTAGTTTCGAATGCCAAGATAGTGATAGAGAAAATGCTAGTGCTAGTAATAATCTAATTGTTGGCATGTTCCAGGTCACAGGCCGAGACACATCCTCCCGTACATCGTGGGCGAGGATGAACATGCCGATGAGCTTCCCGGCGAGGAGCCGGCGTTTTTGCCGGTTGAACGACCTCACCATGTCGACCGCCTCTTCCTCGACAAGTTCCAGGGAGATCTGCTCGTGCCACGATGAGGTCGTTCAACCAGCAAAACAACGGCGGTCGTCGGCGGCGGGCCTGGTGGCGCCCAAGCCCTAACGGGACACTGAGGGGCGGGACCTACAAGGTGGTAGAAGGTGGTCACCTTTAGGCACTCGCCAGTGACCATCATGGTCTTGAGAACTGGGTCTCCCCTTGTTGGCTAGGCCTGCAAGGAGTGCGGTTAGCCCGCCCTCGTCCGGCCAGCCTCGCCGTTCACCTCGAGGGCATGGGACGGACTGTACCTCTCCACGGTGTCGTGTGGGCCTGCGGTGTAGCAGTTGGCCGTGATGGCGAAGCGGCGCTCGATCGGCCCCGGCTCCTGTTTTCAAGAATGCGGATTTTGTTCTGCACATGAAGCAGTGAGTATATGCTTGTGTATACGGAAGGCGAAAACAGCCTCCGAGATGATACCCATGGTTTGCTCTAGCTCGAGCCTATTGTTTTTTCTATGATTTGTTTTGTGTGTCGTCTGATTGCGGCAATGTGTTCTCGTTTATGAGCTTGTGATCTATCTATAGTAGGAACTTATTGTTCCACGAACTGTAGGATTATTTGTCAACTGAAACTGGAACTTGAACGGTTCAGGCTCAACGTGTCGGTTCATTCAACCTCTTGCTGCTGGGTTTGGAAGTAGCACAGATGTAAAACACATCATGGGAACCCTCACTGCAGCCTGGGCAGGCTTTTTTTTTTTGTAACTTACAAGTTACAAGAGGTTATTGTTTGTCCCCGTCAGGTGCCGCTGAAGCTACCGCTAACCGCGGAAAGAACTCGGCTGGTGAATGCTCAAGCAAAGTTTGGCGTCGATCGAGCGCTGTGAGTTAAATGTCACTACTCCCTCCGATCCAAATTAATTGACACACACTTAGTACAAATTTAGTAAATTTGTACTAAGCGTGCGTCAATTAATTTGGATCGGAGGGAGTAATTAAACTCCACATCCATCTGACCTCTATATGTGTGTTTTTGCTATCTCCCTTTGAGTTTGTCAGTTGCAGACCCATGCATCTATACTTCTATTTTTTTGCAGTCAATTTGACACGAGGGCAAAATATCTGAATCGGCTATTTACTCTATTAGCAGCACACCTAATAATCCTAAAATATCTGAATGTCTATTATACTGCCCTCAGAGATTTATCCGATGATAAAAGCGTGGTCCCAGTGCCGCACGATCATGGACAATGCTGGTATATTGCTTGTACGTACGATGTTTCACAACAATCTCTGTCTTTGACAATGGGTCTACTTGCATCCATACAGTGCTGCCGTCATACCATGAAAATTCTCATATCAATGTATTATTTTCACAAGTTTCTGTTGTCCAATCTCCCTTTAAATTTGCTTCGGTCCATCTGGATTCGTTAAATTGCGCGACCAAAACACAACATGTCAATGCTTCTGCCTGCGTGTCTCTGAACTAGACCCTCTTTTCACATGGTGCTGAAGCTACATCCATCCCCACCCACCCACCACCCAACGAGACTCTTTCTTCCTCCTCTTTTCAGTTTTTCTCTTTTCCTTTTCCCCCAAGATCTGAAACCAGAACCAAACTTAGTGGTGACTAGCTTTCAGCTTTTGATGCCTGAGCACATGCATATGGCTGCTGAAAGGAGTGGAGGAGATGAGAGAGTGAGAAAGTATTCCCTGCGCTCACTGATTTCCGCCGTACGTCGAATGGAACCGGAGAAAGGAGTGGATGGAGATCACGTGCGCGTACACCGCCCATGCCGTCGGAATCACATTCCCCTCCCACTCGCCTCCTCTTTATATTGCCTCCCTCAGAAGTTCTTCCCCTCCCCAACAGACGCGTGCGCGCGCGCGCACACACAGAGCCTGTGAAGTAGAGCTCAGGTCCGAGAACCTCGCACAAGTAAGTCCCAAGTATGTTTGTCTGGTCTTAGTGCAATGATCGTTCCTTCGTTCGTTCATTTGTTACCGATGTTCTAGTTCCGAATGCCAAGATATTGATAGAGAAAATGCTAGTGCTAGTAATAATCTAATTGTTGGCATCTTCCAGGTCACAGGCCGAGACACATCCTCCCGTACATAGTGGGCGAGGATGAACATGCCGATGAGCTTCCCGGCGAGGAGCCGGCGTTTTTGCCGGTTGAACGACCTCACCATGTCGACCGCCTCTTCCTCGACAAGTTCCAGGGAGATCTGCTCGTGCCACGATGAGGTCGTTCAACCAGCAAAACAACGGCGGTCGTCGTCGGCGGGCCTGGTGGCACCCAAGCCCTAACGGGACACTGAGGGGCGGGACCTACAAGATGGTAGAAGGTGATCACCTTTAGGCACTCGCCAGTGACCATCATGGTCTTGAGAACTGGGTCTCCCCCTATTGGCTAGGCCTGCAAGGAGTGCGGTTAGCCCGCCCTCGTCCGGCCAGCCTCGCCGTTCACCTCGAGGGCATGGGACGGACTGTACCTCTCCACGGTGTCGTGTGGGCCTGCGGCGTAGCAGTTGGCCGTGATGGCGAAGCGGCGCTCGATCGGCCCCGGCTCCTGTTTTCAAGAATGCGTATTTTGTTCTGCACATGAAGCAGTGAGTATATGCTTGTGTATACGGAAGGCGAAAACAGCCTCGAGATGATATCCATGGTTTGCTCTAGCTCGAGCCTATTGTTTTTTCTATGATTTGTTTTGTGTGTCGTCTGATTGCGGCAATGTGTTCTCGTTTATGAGCTTGTGATCTATCTATAGTAGGAACTTATTGTTCCACGAACTGTAGGATTATTTGTCAACTGAAACTGGAACTTGAACGGTTCAGGCTCAACGTGTCGGTTCATTCAACCTCTTGCTGCTGGGTTTGGAAGTAGCACAGATGTAAAACACATCATGGGAACCCTCACTGCAGCCTGGGCAGGCTTTTTTTTTTGTAACTTACAAGTTACAAGAGGTTATTGTTTGTCCCCGTCAGGTGCCGCTGAAGCTACCGCTAACCGCGGAAAGAACTCGGCTGGTGAATGCTCAAGCAAAGTTTGGCGTAGATCGAGCGCTGTGAGTTAAATGTCACTACTCCCTCCAATCCAAATTAATTGACGCACACTTAGTATAAATTTATACTAAGTTGTAGTAAGTGTGCGTCAATTACTTTGGATCGGAGGGAGTAATTAAACTCCACATCCATCTGACCTCTATATGTGTGTTTTTGCTATCTCCCTTTGAGTTTGTCAGTTGCAGACCCATGCATCTATACTTCTATTTTTTTGCAGTCAATTTGACACGAGGGCAAAATATCTGAATCGGCTATTTACTCTATTAGTAGCACACCTAATAATCCTAAAATATCTGAATGTCTATTGTACTGCCCTCAGAGATTTATCCGATGATAAAAGCGTGGTGCCAGTGCCGCACGATCATGGACAATGCTGGTATCTTGCTTGTACGTATGACGTTTCACAACGATCTCTGTCTTTGACAATGGGTCTACTTGCATCCATACAGTGCTGCCGTCATACCATGAAAATTCTCATATCAATGTATTATTTTCACAAGTTTCTGTTGTCTAATCTCCCTTTAAATTTGCTTCGGTCCATCTGGATTCGTTAAATTGCGCGACTAAAACACAACATGTCAATGCTTCTGCCCGCGTGTCTCTGAACTAGACCCTCTTTTCACATGGTGCTGAAGCTACATCCATCCCCACCCACCCACCACCCAATGAGACTCTTTCTTCCTCCTCTTTTCAGTTTATCTCTTTTCCTTTTCCCCCAAGATCTGAAACCAGAACCAAACTTAGTGGTGACTAGCTTTCAGCTTTTGATCCCTGAGCACATGCATATGGCTGCTGAAAGGAGTGGAGGAGATGAGAGAGTGAGAAAGTATTCCGTGCGCTCACTGATTTCCGCCGTACGTCGAATGGAACCGGAGAAAGGAGTGGATGGAGATCACGTGCGCGTACACCGCCCATGCCGTCGGAATCACATTCCCCTCCCACTCGCCTCCTCTTTATATTGCCTCCCTCAGAACTTCTTCCCCTCCCCAACAGACGCGCGCGCGCACACACACACACACAGAGCTCGTGAAGTAGAGCTCAGGTCCGAGAACCTCGCACAAGTAAGTCCCAAGTATGTTTGTCTGGTCTTAGTGCAATGATTGTTCCTTCGTTCGTTCATTTGTTACCGATGTTCTAGTTCCGAATGCCAAGATAGTGATAGAGAAAATGCTAGTGCTAGTAATAATCTAATTGTTGGCATGCTCTAGGTCACAGGCCGAGACACATCTTCCCGCACATCGTGGGCGAGGATGAACATGCCGATGAGCTTCCCGACGAGGAGCCGGCGTTTTTGCCGGTTGAACGACCTCACCATGTCGACCGCCTCTTCCTCGACAAGTGCCAGGGAGATCTGCTTGTGCCACGATGAGGTCGTTCAACCAGCAAAACAACGGCGGTCGTCGGCGGCGGGCCTGGTGGCACCCAAGCCCTAACGGGACACTGAGGGGCGGGACCTACAAGGTGGTAGAAGGTGATCACCTTTAGGCACTCGCCAGTGACCATCATGGTCTTGAGAACTGGGTCTCCCCTTGTTGGCTAGGCCTGCAAGGAGTGCGGTTAGCCCGCCCTCGTCCGGCCAGCCTCACCGTTCACCTCGAGGGCATGGGACGGACTGTACCTCTCCACGGTGTCGTGTGGGCCTGCGGCGTAGCAGTTGGCCGTGATGGCGAAGCGGCGCTCGATCGGCCCCGGCTCCTGTTTTCAAGAATGCGGATTTTGTTCTGCACATGAAGCAGTGAGTATATGCTTGTGTATACGGAAGGCGAAAATAGCCTCCGAGATGATACCCATGGTTTGCTCTAGCTCGAGCCTATTGTTTTTTCTATGATTTGTTTTGTGTGTCGTCTGATTGCGGCAATGTGTTCTCGTTTATGAGCTTGTGATCTATCTATAGTAGGAACTTATTGTTCCACGAACTGTAGGATTATTTGTCAACTGAAACTGGAACTTGAACGGTTCAGGCTCAACGTGTCGGTTCATTCAACCTCTTGCTGCTGGGTTTGGAAGTAGCACAGATGTAAAACACATCATGGGAACCCTCACTGCAGCCTGGGCAGGCTTTTTTTTTGTAACTTACAAGTTACAAGAGGTTATTGTTTGTCCCCGTCAGGTGCCGCTGAAGCTACCGCTAACCGCGGAAAGAACTCGGCTGGTGAATGCTCAAGCAAAGTTTGGCGTAGATCGAGCGCTGTGAGTTAAATGTCACTACTCCCTCCAATCCAAATTAATTGACGCACACTTAGTATAAATTTATACTAAGTTGTAGTAAGTGTGCGTCAATTACTTTGGATCGGAGGGAGTAATTAAACTCCACATCCATCTGACCTCTATATGTGTGTTTTTGCTATCTCCCTTTGAGTTTGTCAGTTGCAGACCCATGCATCTATACTTCTATTTTTTTGCAGTCAATTTGACACGAGGGCAAAATATCTGAATCGGCTATTTACTCTATTAGTAGCACACCTAATAATCCTAAAATATCTGAATGTCTATTGTACTGCCCTCAGAGATTTATCCGATGATAAAAGCGTGGTGCCAGTGCCGCACGATCATGGACAATGCTGGTATCTTGCTTGTACGTATGACATTTCACAATGATCTCTGTCTTTGACAATGGGTCTACTTGCATCCATACAGTGCTGCCGTCATACCATGAAAATTCTCATATCAATGTATTATTTTCACAAGTTTCTGTTGTCTAATCTCCCTTTAAATTTGCTTCGGTCCATCTGGATTCGTTAAATTGCGCGACTAAAACACAACATGTCAATGCTTCTGCCCGCGTGTCTCTGAACTAGACCCTCTTTTCACATGGTGCTGAAGCTACATCCATCCCCACCCACCCACCACCCAATGAGACTCTTTCTTCCTCCTCTTTTCAGTTTATCTCTTTTCCTTTTCCCCCAAGATCTGAAACCAGAACCAAACTTAGTGGTGACTAGCTTTCAGCTTTTGATCCCTGAGCACATGCATATGGCTGCTGAAAGGAGTGGAGGAGATGAGAGAGTGAGAAAGTATTCCGTGCGCTCACTGATTTCCGCCGTACGTCGAATGGAACCGGAGAAAGGAGTGGATGGAGATCACGTGCGCGTACACCGCCCATGCCGTCGGAATCACATTCCCCTCCCACTCGCCTCCTCTTTATATTGCCTCCCTCAGAACTTCTTCCCCTCCCCAACAGACGCGCGCGCGCACACACACACACACAGAGCTCGTGAAGTAGAGCTCAGGTCCGAGAACCTCGCACAAGTAAGTCCCAAGTATGTTTGTCTGGTCTTAGTGCAATGATTGTTCCTTCGTTCGTTCATTTGTTACCGATGTTCTAGTTCCGAATGCCAAGATAGTGATAGAGAAAATGCTAGTGCTAGTAATAATCTAATTGTTGGCATGCTCTAGGTCACAGGCCGAGACACATCTTCCCGTACATCGTGGGCGAGGATGAACATGCCGATGAGCTTCCCGACGAGGAGCCGGCGTTTTTGCCGGTTGAACGACCTCACCATGTCGACCGCCTCTTCCTCGACAAGTGCCAGGGAGATCTGCTTGTGCCACGATGAGGTCGTTCAACCAGCAAAACAACGGCGGTCGTCGGCGGCGGGCCTGGTGGCACCCAAGCCCTAACGGGACACTGAGGGGCGGGACCTACAAGGTGGTAGAAGGTGATCACCTTTAGGCACTCGCCAGTGACCATCATGGTCTTGAGAACTGGGTCTCCCCTTGTTGGCTAGGCCTGCAAGGAGTGCGGTTAGCCCGCCCTCGTCCGGCCAGCCTCACCGTTCACCTCGAGGGCATGGGACGGACTGTACCTCTCCACGGTGTCGTGTGGGCCTGCGGCTTAGCAGTTGGCCGTGATGGCGAAGCGGCGCTCGATCGGCCCCGGCTCCTGTTTTCAAGAATGCGGATTTTGTTCTGCACATGAAGCAGTGAGTATATGCTTGTGTATACGGAAGGCGAAAATAGCCTCCGAGATGATACCCATGGTTTGCTCTAGCTCGAGCCTATTGTTTTTTCTATGATTTGTTTTGTGTGTCGTCTGATTGCGGCAATGTGTTCTCGTTTATGAGCTTGTGATCTATCTATAGTAGGAACTTATTGTTCCACGAACTGTAGGATTATTTGTCAACTGAAACTGGAACTTGAACGGTTCAGGCTCAACGTGTCGGTTCATTCAACCTCTTGCTGCTGGGTTTGGAAGTAGCACAGATGTAAAACACATCATGGGAACCCTCACTGCAGCCTGGGCAGGCTTTTTTTTTGTAACTTACAAGTTACAAGTGGTTATTGTTTGTCCCCGTCAGGTGCCGCTGAAGCTACCGCTAACCGCGGAAAGAACTCGGCTGGTGAATGCTCAAGCAAAGTTTGGCGTCGATCGAGCGCTGTGAGTTAAATGTCACTACTCCCTCCGATCCAAATTAATTGACGCACGCTTAGTACAAATTAAACTCCACATCCATCTGACCTCTATATGTGTGTTTTTGCTATCTCCCTTTGAGTTTGTCAGTTGCAGACCCATGCATCTATACTTCTATTTTTTTGCAGTCGATTTGACACGAGGGCAAAATATCTGAATCGGCTATTTACTCTATTAGCAGCACACCTAATAATCCTAAAATATCTGAATGTCTATTGTACTGCCCTCAGAGATTTATCCGATGATAAAAGCGTGGTGCCAGTGCCGCACGATCATGGACAATGCTGGTATCTTGCTTGTACGTACGACGTTTCACAACAATCTCTGTCTTTGATAATGGGTCTACTTGCATCCATACAGTGCTGCCGTCATACCATGAAAATTCTCATATCAATGTATTATTTTCACAAGTTTTTGTTGTCTAATCTCCCTTTAAATTTGCTTCGGTCCATCTGGATTCGTTAAATTGCGCGACTAAAACACAACATGTCAATGCTTCTGCCCGCGTGTCTCTGAACTAGACCCTCTTTTCACATGGTGCTGAAGCTACATCCATCCCCACCCACCCACCACCCAATGAGACTCTTTCTTCCTCCTCTTTTCAGTTTATCTCTTTTCCTTTTCCCCCAAGATCTGAAACCAGAACCAAACTTAGTGGTGACTAGCTTTCAGCTTTTGATCCCTGAGCACATGCATATGGCTGCTGAAAGGAGTGGAGGAGATAAGAGAGTGAGAAAGTATTCCCTGCGCTCACTGATTTCCGCCGTACGTCGAATGGAACCGGAGAAAGGAGTGGACGGAGATCACGTGCGCGTACACCGCCCATGCCGTCGGAATCACATTCCCCTTCCACTCGCCTCCTCTTTATATTGCAGCCCTCAGAACTTCTTCCCCTCCCCAAAAGACGCGCGCGCGCGCGCGCGCACACACAGAGCTCGTGAAGTAGAGCTCAGGTCCGAGAACCTCGTACAAGTAAGTCCCAAGTATGTTTGTCTGGTCTTAGTGCAATGATTGTTCCTTCGTTCGTTCATTTGTTACCGATGTTCTAGTTCCGAATGCCAAGATAGTGATAGAGAAAATGCTAGTGCTAGTAATAATCTAATTGTTGGCATGTTCTAGGTCACAGGCCGAGACACATCCTCCCGTACATCATGGGCGAGGATGAACATGCCGATGAGCTTCCCGACGAGGAGCCGGCGTTTTTGCCGGTTGAACGACCTCACCATGTCGACCGCCTCTTCCTCGACAAGTGCCAGGGAGATCTGCTCGTGCCACGATGAGGTCGTTCAACCAGCAAAACAACGGCGGTCGTCGGCGGCGGGCCAGGTGGCGCCCAAGCCCTAACGGGACACTGAGGGGCGGGACCTACAAGGTGGTAGAAGGTGGTCACCTTTAGGCACTCGCCAGTGACCATCATGGTCTTGAGAACTGGGTCTCTCCCTGTTGGCTAGGCCTGCAAGGAGTGCGGTTAGCCCGCCCTCGTCCGGCCAGCCTCGCCGTTCACCTCGAGAGCATGGGACGGACTGTACCTCTCCACGGTGTCGTGTGGGCCTGCGGCGTAGCAGTTGGCCGTGATGGCGAAGCGGCGCTCGATCGGCCCCGGCTCCTGTTTTCAAGAATGCGGATTTTGTTCTGCACATGAAGCAGTGAGTATATGCTTGTGTATACGGAAGGCGAAAATAGCCTCCGAGATGATATCCATGGTTTGCTCTAGCTCGAGCCTATTGTTTTTTCTATGATTTGTTTTGTGTGTCGTCTGATTGCGGCAATGTGTTCTCGTTTATGAGCTTGTGATCTATCTATAGTAGGAACTTATTGTTCCACGAACTGTAGGATTATTTGTCAACAGAAACTGGAACTTGAACGGTTCAGGCTCAACGTGTCGGTTCATTCAACCTCTTGCTGCTGGGTTTGGAAGTAGCACAGATGTAAAACACATCATGGGAACCCTCACTGCAGCCTGGGCAGGCTTTTTTTTGTAACTTACAAGTTACAAGAGGTTATTGTTTGTCCCCGTCAGGTGCCGCTGAAGCTACCGCTAACCGCGGAAAGAACTCGGCTGGTGAATGCTCAAGCAAAGTTTGGCGTCGATCGAGCGCTGTGAGTTAAATGTCACTACTCCCTCCGATCCAAATTAATTGACGCACACTTAGTACAAATTTATACTAAGTTGTAGTAAGTGTGCGTCAATTACTTTGGATCGGAGGGAGTAATTAAACTCCACATCCATCTGACCTCTATATGTGTGTTTTTGCTATCTCCCTTTGAGTTTTTCAGTTGCAGACCCATGCATCTATACTTCTATTTTTTTGCAGTCAATTTGACACGAGGGCAAAATATCTGAATCGGCTATTTACTCTATTAGTAGCACACCTAATAATCCTAAAATATCTTAATGTCTATTGTACTGCCCTCAGAGATTTATCCGATGATAAAAGCGTGGTGCCAGTGCCGCACGATCATGGACAATGCTGGTATCTTGCTTGTACGTACGACGTTTCACAACGATCTCTGTCTTTGACAATGGGTCTACTTGCATCCATACAGTGCTGCCGTCATACCATGAAAATTCTCATATCAATGTATTATTTTCACAAGTTTCTGTTGTCCAATCTCCCTTTAAATTTGCTTCGGTCCATCTGGATTCGTTAAATTGCGCGACTAAAACACAACATGTCAATGCTTCTGCCTGCGTGTCTCTGAACTAGACCCTCTTTTCACATGGTGCTGAAGCTACATCCATCCCCACCCACCCACCACCCAACGAGACTCTTTCTTCCTCCTCTTTTCAGTTTATCTCTTTTCCTTTTCTCCCAAGATCTGAAACCAGAACCAAACTTAGTGGTGACTAGCTTTCAGCTTTTGATCCCTGAGCACATGCATATGGCTGCTGAAAGGAGTGCAGGAGATGAGAGAGTGAGAAAGTATTCCCTGCGCTCACTGATTTCCGCCGTACGTCGAATGGAACCGGAGAAAGGAGTGGATGGAGATCACGTGCGCGTACACCGCCCATGCCGTCGGAATCACATTCCCCTCCCACTCGCCTCCTCTTTATATTGCCTCCCTCAGAACTTCTTCCCCTCCCCAACAGACGCGCGCGCGCACGCACAGAGAGCTCGTGAAGTAGAGCTCAGCACTAGTAGAAAACCGGCCTTTTGTGCCGGTTCGTAAGGGCCTTTAGTCCCGGTTCCCGAACCAGGACTAAAGGGTCGTTACTAATACCCTCACCGTTTAGTCCCGGTTCAAACCAGAACCGGGACAGATGGGCCTCCACGTGGCCTGTGCGCCGAACCCAGGCAGGAGGGCCTTTGGTCCCGGTTGGTGGCACCAACCGGGACCAATAGACCTCCACGCGTCAGCATTTCTGTGGCTGGGGTTTTTGGTTTTTTTAAAAGGGGGGGGGTTGGGGGTTTTGGGGGGTTAATTTAGGTATTTCATATATTGTGTTAGATAGCTAATTAATAGGGAGAAGTGTCATCTCTTATGTCCGTGCTTGGTCGACGCTACGTACTATACATACGTATAGAGAGGACTAGGCACGCTAACTAGCTAGTAAGCAAACGAAGGAAACAGAAGATCGTCATGAACATATATGCATACAGAGAGAAGTGATATCGACCACATCTCCTTCTCCGAGAGATTGGTCGAACAACAACTTCTCGTATATCTATCGTCCGACACTACCGGCTACATATATACAATAATTATCTTTTACAAATATAATCTCTTAAATTATGGACGCATGGTCCACATAGTATTCTCCATCTTCAGCGATCACGTGGTCAAGAAAGAATGCCGCCAATTCCTCTTGAATTGCTCGCATGCGATCTGGTCCTAGGAGTTCATTACGCTGCCGAAACATCTAATTTGAAGAAGGGGGTCAATACATACATACATACATACATATATATATATATATATATATATATATATATATATATATATATATATATATATATGAATGAAATCAACACAAATGATGGTAATAAACAAAAATTGTGAATATTATTTCTTACGCACTTCATATTGTTTCTCAGAGTACCCGCCTCGCTCACAAGTCGTGTGGCGGATGGACTCGCAGACGTAGTATCCACAGAAATCATTCCCTTGTTCCTGCCACAACCACTTTACAAGAAATAGAGGTCAATGAAACAGATAAGCAAGAATGCCAAATGGTATTGATGAAACTAGCGCTTGAATCAATAGCTAGGAGACGCGCGGAACATGGTACTATAGTACTTACTTTCGGGTATCTAAATTCCAGCTCCTTCGGGAGTCCCGGGGAATTTGTGCTGAATTTTCTCTAAACACTGCCAGACAAAAGAAAACAATTACTTGATATCAGGAAATGAACAAATTTGCTGATATGGTGGATACTGATCGATCTAACTTACTTCTTGAGGATTTCAGTCATGTCCGCATACTCCTGGGGATCTTTTCGTCTCGAGTCCAAGACAGTTACTACTCCCTTCTCAAGCCTAATCTCCAGGAGAATATAGTGGAAACTGCGCACGCATGCATAACTCATCAATTACATTACTATAACCTGGACTAATATATAAGGGAAACCGAATATGCACAAGACAGTAACACTCACTTGAAGTTGTAAGGAAAGAGTATTATATCTTTGTGTTCATTTCTTTTGAATGATCGTAGCAAGTTGACCTCGGTATCTTCGGGCCTTTTTTCAACCTCAGTTGCATCTATGAGATATGTGTTAACGAACCCAATATCACCGATTTGTCTTTTCTTCAATTCGGCGATCTTCAATCTGCATAATATAGTGAGGATAATTATAAATACATGCAATGAAAGAGCTGAGCTATATAGAGAGACTTAATGACAGAAGTAGTAGTACTTACAGACAGTAGCAGGTGACCGTTGCTTTATCGAGGGCCAATTGATTGAAAAACTGATAGAACTCCTCAAATGGAACATGCAACAGTTCAATTCCAACGAGGGCATGCTCCGGTTTAACTCTCATATACAAAGTATTCCTCCCCCAGACTCTCTGCAGGTTTTCATGTACCAATCATGCAATCTTCGCATCATCGTTGTTAGAGATCTTTCATCTTTGACGAGAGGCTTCCCGTACTCGTATATGTGTATCTGCACGTCCAGGAAATCATAATCTACATAGTCGGGCAGGTAATCGTCAAGATTGGTATAACCGGGCACCATCCTCGGATCGACGCTAGGCACCTTGAGCGGGGGGCACGATTGCTTTGCTTGTTCGCCGAGCTGGGCAATTTGTTTCCCAGCTACTCGTCGTTCTTTCAGCATTTGATCACTGACTGTACTTCCCGACCGCGACGCTTCGGCCCATGTCTTTGCAATAATGCGCTCATAGTTGCCTTTCCGCGGAGACTTGGGTGGTTTTGCCAGGGCAGCCAGAGTGCGCTTCACTTTCACCGAATCTACCTTCTCCTTCGGAGGTGGATGTCTCTGTGCCTTCAACCCTTGAAACCAGTCATCCTTCTCGGTTCGCGCGATCCTCATGTTCTCCTCCGGGCTCATCTCGTATGGTAACTTCTCTGGAGACTTCAGATAAGGACCGAATTTGTATTGTCTCCCGCCTCTGGCTGTACTGCTAGACGTCGGCAGAGCAGACGGAGCGGCAGTCTTCTTTACTGCTTGCTTTTTGCGAGGCGGAGGAGAAGGACTACAACGCGCAGGAGCAGCTGCTGGAGCGGCGGCGGGTCTCTTCCGCCCTTGCTGACGAGGCGGAGAAGGAGTAGGCTGGCTGCTCGGGCGCGCCGGCGCAGGCGGAGAAGGAGGCGGAGTGCCGCCACGCGCCGGAGAAGGAGCCGGCCGAGGGCCTTGATCGTCACTCGCTGGAGAAGGAGGCGGTGGAGGAGGCGGAGTGCCCTGACTCGCCGGAGGAGGAGGAGGAGGCGGAGGCGTCCAGTTTGGAAGCTTGATGAGCTCTTTCCGCCATAGGCATGGAGTCTTCAGAGCAGAACCCAACCGAGTCTCCCCTTCTCCGGTAGGGTGGTCAAGCGGGAGGTCCTCAAATCCCTCCGTTATTTCATCCACCATCACCTTAGCATATCCTTCTGGAATCGGCTGGCAGTGAAAAGTTGCGCCGGGTTCATTAGGATAAACAGAGCCAACAGCCGCCTTGACCTTCATATTCATCCACTGCGTCATAAGGTGGCAATTTTGAGCCCTCGTGATAGCATCCATGGGATAGCTGGCAGGAGCCGTCAAGACAAGCTCTGGCTGAAGCAGCTCGGTGGAAGCCACGCTGCTTCTCTGCTGAGATGGCGGGGTAGCTTCAGGGGAAGCTTCGGCAGTTCGGTTGCTGCGGTTTGCTTCTCGTTCCTCTATCCCGAGTACCCTTGCTTTAAGCGCCTACAGTTTGGACTGCTGCACTTTCTTCCTCCTCTCCTGGCTTTTGTAACCGCCTGCGTCCGTAAACCCAGCCTTCCACGGAATGGAGCCTGGCGTGCCTCGTGTCCGTCCAGGGTGCTCAGGATTTCCGAGGGCCTTTGTGAGCTCGTCGTTCTCTCTATCTGGAAGGAACGTCCCTTTCTGCGCTGCAGCGATATAGTACCGAAGCTTTTTCAAGGGTATGTCAGCTTGCTCATCCGTCCAAATGCACTTCCCTGTTACAGGGTTCAAGGTTCCGCCAGCCCCGAAGAACCAAGTCTGGCAACGGTCTGGCCAGCTCATTGTCTCTGGTTCGATCCCTTTTTCAACCAGATCATTCTCATCCTTGGCCCACTTAGGCTGGGCTACCAGGTAGCCACCTGACCCCGTGCGATGGTGAAGCTTCTTCTTCACAGCATTTTTCTTGTTTGTCTCCGACATCTTCTTAGTCTTTTCCGATGTCTTGTGGGCCACAAATGCAGGCCAGTCATCTCTGATCTTCTCATATATGCCCTTGAATTCCGGTGTCTCTTTTTTCTCGACAAACCTATTCAGGTCTTTCTTCCACCTCCTGAATTGGTCTGCCATCCTCTTAAGAGCAAAAGACTTGATTAATCGCTCTTTAACTGGCTTCTCCGGATCATCCTCTGGCGGTAGGGTGAAATTTGACTTCAGCTCAGTCCAAAGATCATTTTTCTGCAGATCATTGACATAAGACACCTCAGGGTCTTCGTTCTTAGGCTTATACCATTCGTTCTTAGGCTTATACCATTGCTGGATGCTGATCGGGATCTTGTCCCTAACCAGAACCCCGCACTGAGCAACAAATGCCTTCTTTGTTCGGATGGGTTCAATAGGTTGGCCGTCGGGCGCGATTGCTATGATCTCAAACCTTTCATCCGACCTCAACTTTCTCTTCGGGCCTCGTCTCTTTACCTCAGTTGTGCTCGATCCGGAGGGCTAGAAAAAAGAACAAAGACTTAATTAATATGTGTACATACCAAAACAATCAATGCATCAATTAGCTAGTCAGCACAGGCTTAACTAATATGTATACCTGGCCGGACTCGGCTCGGTCGCCGGACTCGTTTCGGTCGCCGGACTCGTTTAGGTCACCGGACCCGTCATCACGTTCTTCTTCTTGCACCGCCATTAGGTCACCGGAGCAAGCTTCTTCACCCTCTCCTTGCAGACCATCGAAGTCATTGAGATACAACGAGACGGCATCACTTCCTTCTGTGATTATGTCCCTCAACAACGCTTCTCTTGCTTCGTCTCGGGCGATAGTGTCCATAGTTTCTACAAATATTTACAACATGGCAATTATTATTCAAACATGACAAATGGATATATTAGTGGCAAACGTAGAACTAGCTAGCTAATCATAGTAAGGAATCATATATATTAATTAGTGGCCTCGGCGCTGCTTCTCTAGGGTTTGGGGTGGCCTCGACAACGCTTCAAGGAGGGGGTAATATCGACCCCCCCCCATGTGTTGAAGCTATCGGGAGGGGGTATATCGACAACTACGACACTACATCTATGTCCCTCGACGACCCTCGTTCCTGATAAAAAAAGAGGAAGAAGAAGAAAAAAAAAGAGGATCTATTCTTTCTCCTCCTCTTTTTTTTTCTTCTTCCTCTTCTTTTTTTATCCTCTTCTTCCTCTCATGTTCAAGAGGATCGCCGAGTGGTCGGGAGGTTGCCTAGTGTCAAAGGATTCAACAAAACCATGTCTTCATCATTAGGCGAAAGTAACAGGTGCATGATGGTACGAAGCTCTCCAAAGTTATTTTGGAACGGAGTCCCAGATAGGATAATTCGCTTTTGGTACAAAGTTCAGCAACAACCTTCCAAATATCGTTATTTGGAAGGCCTTTGCTGAAATTCATACAAAAAGGCAAATTATCCTATCCGGGACTCCATTCTAGAATAACTTTGGAGGACTTCGTACCATCATGCCCTGGTTACTTCCGGCTAATGATGAAGCCATGGATTTCTTCAATACTTTGACACTAGGAAACCTCTCTCGACCCCTCGGCAATCCTCGACCCCTGGAACCCTCGACGACCCTGGAACCCTCGACCCCTAGACGACCCTGCTGGAACCCTCGACCCTAGAACCCTCGAACCCTCGACCCTTGACCCCTTAACGACCCTCGACCCTCTACCCTAGTTCCCGACCCTCGACCCCTCGGCGATCCTCGACACCCTCGTTCCCGATAAAAATTAAGAAGAAGAAGAAAAAAAGGAGAAGAAAAAAAAGGAGAAGAAGCTCCTCTATTCCTTCTTCTTCTCCTCTTTTTTTTCTTCTTCTTCCTCTTCTTCCTCTCCTCGTCTTCTCCTTCTTCTTCTCCTTCTTTCTCTACTTATTTTCCTTTTCCTTATTTTACTTTTTCCTCTCCACTAACATAAAATGCACTAACCTAAAATGCACTAACCTAAAATGCACTAACCTAAAATGCAACAAACATAAAATGCACTAAATCGATCAACTAACCTGAAATCAGTGATAAAATGCACTAACCTAAAATCGATATCTACTAACAACTTAAAAAATAATACATATATGAAAAAATGCACATATGAAAAAAAAACATCATCATATCTAAAAATCTATCTTTTGCATGTATACATCAACATATATATACACTAACCTAAAATGCACACAAATGCTATCGGAGAGGGGGTATATGGACCCCCCTCATGTATCCACATACATACATATATACATACATATATACTTGCATATATGTAATTTTTTTGCATATATAAACTTTTGCATATATAAAGTTTTTCTAAAATCTAACTTTTGCATATATGAACATATATACACAGAGAACATATACATATATACACATTTTTATAATAATGCAAAAAATAAGAGAAAAGGGCGTCGGCGGCCGGACCGAAGGCGGCGGCATGTGGTCGGGGCAATGGCGACGGGGTTGGGGAAGGCGCGGCGCACGCGGCGACGACGACGGGGTCGGGGAAGGGGCGGCGCGCGCGGCGACGGCGACGGGGTCAGGGAACGGGTGGCGCGCGCGGCGACGGCGACGGGGTCGGGGCAGGGGCGGCGCGCGCGACGACGATGATGTCGGGGCCGGCAGGGGCGGCGGGCGCGGCGATGGTGTCGGGGCAGTGGCTCGGCGGCGGCGACGGCGAGGTGGACCAGCCTGACGGCGTCGGGGCAGGGCTCGGCGGCGACGGCGACGAGGAGCAGAAGGCGTCGGGGCGAGAAGAAACAGATGGATTTGGTCGAAAACTGCTAAGTGCTGCTTATATAGCAAGAGCATTGGTCCCGGTTCGTGAAACCAACCGGGACTAATGCCCCCTTTAGTCCCGGTTGGTGCCACCAACCGGGACCAAAGGCTTCTTTTCAGCAGCCCAAAGGGCGGGAAGCGGCGGCCTTTGGTCCCGGTTGGTGGCACCAACCGGGACTAAAGAGGGGGCATTGGTCCCGGTTGGTGCTACGAACCGGGACCAATGCCCCCTTTGGTCCCGGTTCGTCCCTCCAACCGGGACCAAAGGCCCGTGCTGCCCCGAACCCAAATATTTAGTCCCACCTCGCTAGTTGAGAGGGAGGCGCACCTGTTTATAAGGTGCGGTGGGCCATCCCTCTCGAGCTCCTCTCTAAAGCAGGCTTTCGGGCCTAACACTGCAATCTGTGCCTGTGGGCCTACTGGGCCTCCCTCGGGCCTGAATACTGGCTCATGGTAGGGTTTCTAGTCGTATTTTTCAGGCCGTGGGGGCCCAGTAGGTGGCATTTTTTTTGTTTCTACTTAGAACTAAATACTTATAGTTTTGTAGTGATTTCCTTTTTATTTTAGGTCACAAAAATTATAAACTTTCTGTTAGTGCCATTAGTTTTAAAATTTGAATAGTTTAACTTTGAATTTTTTAAAATTTGTGTGAATCACTAGTTTATGAATAACTTTACTATAAAAAATTCCTGATATTTAATATTACTGTGTTTTATCATTATTCGTCTTGCTTTATTTTTTAATTCTTTTAGCTTTTAAACTTTTTTAGTTTTAGAAAAATTATAAACTTTTAAACTTTCTTGCTTTATAGTTTAGAAAAATTATAAACTTTCTGTTAGTGCCATTAGTTTTCAAATTTGAAAACACATTTTTAGTTTTTTTGTTTTCTTTGTTGCTTTATTTTGTTTTTGCTATATTTTTTAATTCTTTTTGCTTTTAGGTCAGCAAAATTATGAACTTTCTGTTAGTGCCATTAGTTTTCAAATTTGAATAGTTAAAATTTGAATTCTTTGAAATTTGTGTGAATCACAAGTTTGTGATTAACTTTAATAAAAAAATTAACATAGATGCACCTACTCGTCTGTTTTCAAATGAACTCTAAAATACTTGGCATAACATACTCGTCTGTTACAAATTTGGCACGGTATCATCATAATAGTTGCGGGAGAAAGTCTTCACTTTTTCTTCGCTTGTGTCATTTGCTTATTGCGCCGTAACCATGGATAATCTTCATCGTTTATCATGATGCTTGGGTCAGCCTTGACATTGAAGGGAGGAATTTCATGAAACCTTTCATAATCTTCAGACATGTCTGTCTTGCCCTTCACTCCCAGGATATCCCTTTTTCCTGAAAGAACTATGTGGCGCTTTGGCTCATCGTATGATGTATTCGTTTCCTTATCTTTTCTTTTTCTCGATCTGGTAGACATGTCCTTCACATAGATAACCTGTGCCATATCATTGGCTAGGACGAACGGTTCATCAGTGTACCCAAGATTTTTCAGATCGACTGTTGTCATTCCGTACTGTGGGTCTACATGTACCCCGCCTCCTGACAGATTGACCCATTTGCACTTAAACAAAGGGACCTTAAAATCTTGTCCATAGTCAAGTTCCCATATGTCCACTATGTAACCATAATATGTGTCATTTCCCTTCTCGGTTGTTGCATCAAAGCGGACACCGCTGTTTTGGTTGGTGCTCTTCTGATCTTGGTCAATCGTGTAAAATATATTCCCATTTATCTCGTATCCTTTCCAAATCAATACAGTCAAAGATGGTCCCCTGGACAACAAGTACAACTCATCACAAACAGTGTTGTCACCTCTGATACGTGCTTCCAACCAACTGCTGAAAGTCCTGATGTGTTCACATGTAATCCAGTCGTCGCACTGCTCCGGGTGTTTGGAGCGCAGACTGTTCTTGTGTTCATCGACATACGGGGTCACCAAGGTGGAGTTCTGTAGAACTGTGTAGTGTGCTTGAGACCAAGAATGCTCGTCCCTGCATATTATTGAGTCCGCTCCTAGCGTGCCTTTTCCAGTCAGTCTCCCCTCATACCGCGATTTAGGGAGACCTATCTTCTTAAGGCCAGGAATGAAGTCAACACAAAACCCGATGACATCCTCTGTTTGATGGCCCATGGAGATGCTTCCTTCTGGCCTTGCGCGATTACGAACATATTTCTTTAGGACTCCCATGAACCTCTCAAAGGGGAACATATTGTGTAGAAATACGGGCCCCAGAATGACAATCTCGTCGACTAGATGAACTAGGACATGCGTCATGATATTGAAGAAGGATGGTGGGAACACTAGCTCGAAACTGACAAGACATTGCGCCACATCACTCCTTAGCCTTGGTACGATTTCTGGATCGATCACCTTCTGAGAGATTGCATTGAGGAATGCACATAGCTTCACAATGGCTAATCAGACGTTTTCTGGTAGAAGCCCCCTCAATGCAACCGGAAGCAGTTGCGTCATAATCACGTGGCAGTCATGAGACTTTAGGTTCTGGAAATTTTTCTCTGGGATATTTATTATTCCCTTTATATTCGACGAGAAGCCAGTCGGGACCTTCATACTGAGCAGGCATTCAAAGAAGATTTCTTTCTCTTCTTTCGTAAGAGCGTAGCTGGCAAGACCTTCATACTGCTTTGGAGGCATGCCGTCTTTTTCGTGCAAACGTTGCAGGTCCTCCCGTGCCTCGGGTGTATCTTTTGTCTTTCCATACACGCCCAAGAAGCCTAGCAGGTTCACACAAAGGTTCTTTGTCACGTGCATCACGTCGATTGAAGAGCGGACCTCTAGGTCTTTCCAGTAGGGTAGGTCCCAAAATATAGATTTCTTCTTCCACATGGGTGCGTGTCCCTCAGCGTCATTCAGAACAGCTAGTGCGCCGGGACCCTTTCCAAAGATTACGTGTAAATCATTGACCATAGCAAGTACGTGATCACCGGTACGCATGGCGGGCTTCCTCCGGTGATCTGCCTCGCCTTTAAAATGCTTGCCTTTCTTTCGACATTGATGGTTGGTCGGAAGAAATCGACGATGGCCCAGGTACACATTCTTCCTGCATTTGTCCAGGTATATACTTTCAGTGTCATCTAAACAGTGTGTGCATGCGTGGTATCCTTTGTTTATCTGTCCTGAAAGGTTACTGAGAGCGGGCCAATCGTTGATGGTCACGAACAACAACGCCTTTAGGTTAAATTCCTCTTTATTGTGCTCATCCCACGTACATACACCATTTCCATTCCACAGCTGTAAAAGTTCTTCAACTAATGGCCTTAGGTACACATCAATGTCGTTGCCGGGTTGCTTAGGGCCTTGGATGAGAACTGGCATCATAATGAACTTCCGCTTCATGCACATCCAAGGAGGAAGGTTATACATACATAGAGTGACCGGCCAGGTGCTGTGATTGCTGCTCTGCTCCCCGAAAGGATTAATGCCATCCGCGCTTAAAGCAAACCATACGTTCCTTGGGTCCTTTGCAAACTCATCCCAGTACTTTCTCATGATTTTTCTCCACTGCGACCCGTCAGCGGGTGCTCTCAACTTCCCGTCTTTCTTACGGTCCTCACTGTGCCATCACATCGACTTGGTATGCTCTCCGTTTCTGAACAGACGTTTCAACCGTGGTATTATAGGAGCATACCACATCACCTTCGCAGGAACCCTCTTCCTGCGGGGATCGCCGTGAACATCACCAGGGTCATCTCGTCTGATCTTATACCGCAATGCACCGCATACCGGGCATGTGTTCAGATCCTTGTATGCACCGCGGTATAGGATGCAGTCATTAGGGCATGCATGTATCTTCTCCACCTCCAATCCTAGAGGGCATACGACCTTCTTTGCTGCGTATGTACTATCGGGCAATTCGTTATCCTTTGGAAGCTTCTTCTTCAATATTTTCAGTAGTTTCTCAAATCCTTTGTCAGGCACAGCATTCTCTGCCTTCCACTGCAGCAATTCCAGTACGGTACCGAGCTTTGTGTTGCCATCTTCGCAATTGGGGTACAACCCTTTTTTATGATCCTCTAACATGCGATCGAACTTCAGCTTCTCCTTTTGACTTTCGCATTGCGTCCTTGCATCGACAATTACCCGGCGGAGATCATCATCATCGGGCACATCGTCTGGTTCCTCTTCATCTTCAGCAGCTTCACCCGTTGCAGCATCATTGGGCACATCGTTTGGTTCCTCTTGATCTTCACCAGCTCCCCCCGTTGCAGCATCACGGTATTCAAGGGGAACGTAGTTGTCATCGTACTCTTCTTTGTCGTCGTCTTCCATCATAACCCCTATTTCTCCGTGCCTCGTCCAAACATTATAGTGTGGCATGAAACCCTTGTAAAGCAGGTGGGTGTGAAGGATTTTCCGGTTAGAGTAAGACATCGTATTCCCACATTTAGTGCATGGACAACACATAAAACCATTCTGTTTGTTTGCCTCAGCCGCATCGAGAAACTCATGCACGCCCTTAATGTACTCGGAGGTGTGTCTGTCACCGTACATCCATTGCCGGTTCATTTGCGTGCATTATATATAATTAAGTGTCCAAATTAATAGAAGTTCATCATCACATTAAAACCAAAGTACATACATAGTTCTCATCTAACAACATATAGCTCTCCAGAGCATCTAATTAATTAAACCATACATTAATTAAAACAAAGGCGATCATAATCGCAACCAAGGTAACAATTGATCCAACGGCATAATGATACCAAGCCTCGGTATGAATGGCATATTTTCTAATCTTTCTAATCTTCAAGCGCATTGCATCCATCTTGATCTTGTGATCATCGACGACATCCGCAACATGCAACTCCAATATCATCTTCTCCTCCTCAATTTTTTTTATTTTTTCCTTCAAGAAATTGTTTTCTTCTTCAACTAAATTTAACCTGTCGACAATAGGGTCGGTTGGAATTTCCGGTTCACATACATCCTAGATAAATAAAATCTATGTCACGTTGGTCCGCATAATTATCATAAACAATAAATGAACCAATAGTTATAAAGATTAATATATATACCACATCCGAATCATAGACAGGACGAGGGCCGACGGGGGCGGATACCAAAACCATCGCACTATATAAGATGCAATAATAAAAGTAAGAAAATGATACAAGTATCTATCTAAACATACAAGTAAGAATATTTTTCCTTTCAGAAAGAAGATAAGAGCAAGAGGCTCACCACGGTGGTGTCAGTGATGAGACCGGCGCGGGTGATCGACGGCGGTGAAGACAGGGGTGGGGCGTGACGGACCGCTAAATCTAGACAAATCTCGAGGAAAATGGAGCTTTGAGGTCTAGCTTCGAGAGGAGAAAGCTTAACTAGTGTGGCTCGGGCATTTCATCGAACACCTCATGTGCATAGGAGGTGAGCTAGAGCACCACAAGCCCCTCCTCTCGCCGGCCCAGAAAAACAGAGCACTCAGTGCTCTGCTCCGGCGCGAGTGGTATATATAGGCGGCACCACTTGTCCCGGTTCGTGGCATGAACCGGGACTAAATGGGAGCCTTTGGTCCCGGTTCATGCCACGAACCGGGACCAATGGTGGTGGGCCAGGAGCCAGGCACATTGGTCCCGGTTCGTCCCACCAACCGGGACCAATGGCCCACGTGGCCTGGCCGGCCCCCTGGGCTCACGAACCGGGTCCAATGCCCCCATTGGTCCCGGTTCTAGATTGAACCGGTACTAATGGGATAACCCACCCTGGACCGTTGCCCCCTTTTCTACTAGTGCAGGTCCGAGAACCTCGCACAAGTAAGTCCCAAGTATGTTTGTCTGGTCTTAGTGCAATGATCGTTCCTTCGTTCGTTCATTTGTTACCGATGTTCTAGTTCCGAATGCCAAGATAGTGATAGAGAAAATGCTAGTGCTAGTAATAATCTAATTGTTGGCATGTTCCAGGTCACAGGCCGAGACACATCCTCCCATACATCATGGGCGAGGATGAACATGCCGATGAGCTTCCCGACGAGGAGCCGGCGTTTTTGCCGGTTGAACGACCTCACCATGTTGACCGCCTCTTCCTCGACAAGTGCCAGGGAGATCTGCTCGTGCCACGATGAGGTCGTTCAACCAGCAAAACAACGGCGGTCGTCGGCGGCGGGCCTGGTGGCGCCCAAGCCCTAACGGGACACTGAGGGGCGGGACCTACAAGGTGGTAGAAGGGAATTGCATACGGGGTTGCTTGAATCCTCGACATCGTGGTTCATCCGATGAGATCATCGTGGAGCATGTGGGAGCCAACATGGGTATCCAGATCCCGCTGTTGGTTATTGCCCGAGAGCCGTCTCGGTCATGTCTGCATGTCTCCCGAACCCGTAGGGTCTACACACTTAAGGTTCGGTGACGCTAGGGTTGTAGGGATATGTATATGCAGTAATCCGAATGTTGTTCGGAGTCCCGGATGAGATCCCGGACGTCACGAGGAGTTTCGGAATGGTCCGTAGATAAAGAATTATATATGGGAAGTGCTGTTTTGGCCATCCGGACAAGTTTCGGGGTCACCGGTATTGTACCGGGACCACCAGAAGGGTCCCGGGGGTCCACCGAGTGGGGCCACCTGCCTCGGGGGGCCACATGGGCTGTAGGGGGTGCGCCTTGGCCTACATGGGCCAAGGAGAACCAGCCCCAAGAGGCCCATGCGCCTAGGGTTCCAAAGGGGAAGAGTCCCACAAGTGGAAGGCACCTCCTAGGTGCCTTGGGGGGGGGGGGAGGAAATCCTCCCTGGCCGCCGCCCCCTTGGGAGATCAGATCTCCCAGGGCCGGCGCCCCCCCCCAAGAGGCCTATATAAAGGGGGGAGGGGAGGGGGGCAGCCGCACCCTTTGCCTTGGCGCCTCCCTCTCCCTCTCCAACACCTCCTCCTCCTCCGTAGAGCTCGGCGAAGCCCTGCCGGAGTACTGCAGCTCCACCATCACCATGCCGTCGTGCTGCTGCTGGAGCCATCTTCCTCAACCTCTCCTCTCCCCTTGCTGGATCAAGATGGAGGAGACGTTACGCTGACCGTACGTGTGTTGAACGCGGAGGTGCCGTCCGTTCGGCGCTAGGATCTCCGGTGATTTGGATCACGTCGTATACGACTACCTCATCCCCGTTCCTTGAACGCTTCCGCACGCGATCTACAAAGGTATGTAGATGAATCTGAATACTCGTTGCTAGATGAACTCATAGATGGATCTTGGTGAAACCGTAGGAATTTTTTTTGTTTTCTGCAACGTTCCCCAACACCAAAAATCAATTTTTGAAGTCTGTTAGACAGCCCAAGTCTGGAAGAAGTATTGGTGAAAAAGATCACTGATTATTTGTGCAGGAAAGTAAAAATAAAAAAGATTTTGATTATGTGGTTAAAGAAGTTTGAAAATGAAACTGCAGATTGTTTTCTTGAAGATGACTTTGTAGGTAAGAAGAAAAGGGTTGCATTAGAGAACCAAAAATCAATTTTTGAAGTCTGTTAGACAGCCCAAGTCTGGAAGAAGTATTGGTGAAAAAGATCACTGATTATTTGTGCAGGAAAGTAAAAATAAAAAAGATTTTGATTATGTGGTTAAAGAAGTTTGAAAATGAAACTGCAGATTGTTTTCTTGAAGATGACTCTGTAGGTAAGAAGAAAAGGGTTGCATTAGAGAATCAAAAATCAATTTTTGAAGTCTGTTAGACAGCCCAAGTCTGGAAGAAGTATTGGTGAAAAAGATCACTGATTATTTGTGCAGGAAAGTAAAAATAAAAAAGATTTTGATTATGTGGTTAAAGAAGTTTGAAAATGAAACTGCAGATTGTTTTCTTGAAGATGACTCTGTAGGTAAGAAGAAAAGGGTTGCATTAGAGAATCAAAAATCAATTTTTGAAGTCTGTTAGACAGCCCAAGTCTGGAAGAAGTATTGGTGAAAAAGATCACTGATTATTTGTGCAGGAAAGTAAAAATAAAAAAGATTGAAAAGGGTTGCATTAGAGAACCAAAAATCAGTTTTTGAAGTCTGTTAGACAGCCCTGGAAGAAGTATTGGTGAAAAAGATCACTGATTATTTGTGCATGAAAGTAAAAATAAAAAAGATTTTGTGTCTGTCAGACAACCACTAGGCCACCCTGCACAGGTGTGAGCCAGGCAGGAACGATCCTCTACAGCCGTCGGATTTATCCATCAGACAAATCCTGGCCGTTAATCACGCTCTGACCCAGTGGCCAGAATGCATCAACCAGACTGAAGTGCTTGCCTCCTTATTGGTAAAGGATGCAGCGGTACGAGCCTATAGAACAGATCCTGTTCAAGTAAGGTCGTGTTACAAGCTGCCGCGCTCCGCCTTATAAACCGGTTCCGCTCTCCATAAACTTCCGAGGTGGGACTAATGTATCGCAAGCAACGCTGCAGCGCCTGCCTGCCTGCCTACTCGTTGGCCTCGGCCCATGAAGCTGGGCTGGAGAATGAGCCCAGCCCATCCGTCTCTCTCTCGTCTCATTTCTTCTCCTCTGTTTTTTCCTATCACGGAGAAATCGCTCCAGCCTCCAGAAGGCATGGCCGGAGCTCCGCCGATCTTCCAGCGGCAAGCAATGGCCGGAGCGGGAGAAGACGACGACGAAGTAGCCGCTCCTCCTCCGCCCCTCCCCCTCATACTCTGGCGAAGCAAGTAAGCAGCGGTGTAGACATTCCTGAGGAGATCGATCGATTGCGGATCCCTTTCCCCCCCTAACCCGCCGTTCCTTCCTCCCTGCAGCGCACCACTTCGACGATGAGGCGGCGGGGCGGAGCACCACCACGGAGTCGGCGACGAGCCATCCTTACTCGCCTGGGGTAGCTACCATTCCGCCGGTCCCTCTTTTCTCTTTCTTCTCCTTGAATCACAGCAGGGCATAAAAAAGAATTACTTACTCTTTACTTAAGCATTTTTTTAGAATAGATCCAAGCAGTGCGTGAAAGTTAGTCCTTGATGTGATTCCTGTGGTGTTCTCCATGGATATGAACCTCTGGTGCAAAAAAAGGTGTTTTATGGGGTTTGTTGCCTGGGGCAGGGGCATCGAGCTTCGATTAAAATTTAACCCGATTGGAAATTCAGGCCCTTCCTTTACCCTTGTCATGGGAGGTTCAACCTGTTGTGGTGTCACCGCTTCCTCTTTAAGAAGCTGTGAGGAGAACAAGCATTGTTTCGACAAGTTGGAAAATGCTCTAGACATTCCGCTGTAATCTGTGTTCTTATGGCCCCAGTGGTCTGGATTTAGACACCGATGATTTTCTCACAATAAAACGATCGAAGTTCACTGAGGCTGTAAATTGGGTTACTAAGTGGCATAGTGGGATAGGGGTCGATAAACTTCTGCATCGGGTGTGGATTTTACTTTGCCGCTTCATGGAAAGCGAAGATCATAGCTTTTGACCTGGAGAAAACTTATTCGCCATCCGAAGAAGTTCATCACTTTCCTCTTGAGGCCTTGGGTGTTCAAGGCAGCTCTTGTGTGCAGTCCTTGTTTCTTGCTGCTGTTTCTATAAAGTCACACCCAGGTATATGTGGGTTTACAGTACTCAGAATGACTAATTTAAGCCACACCCAGGTATATATGGATATGAACAGGTTAACTGGTGTTTATTAATTTATTCATTCATTCTTGTTTGCGTGCATTATAGTTCTTGAAATTGGGTTTTAATGTCATGTTATTTGTCTTTGTTATGTTTCAGTTGCAGTAGCTGGCAACAAGACCACATGGCATGTTTATGCATTTGAGGCATCTGACTTGTCCAATTAACTGTCTTCTCTAGGCAGCCAAATGCTGATAACGGAGTTCTTCAACTTACCCGCTGTTTGTATGTTGCGCCCCGATTGGAGACGTTGCATTTGGATGTGAGTGCCAATTTATCAGTTTATACAAACAAATACATGGATCTCAAGTATACTGCTACTGCCTGATTGCATCATTCTTCAAGAAAGACCTGTACTTGGACTGCTTTGACCGGTTGATTGCAAACTTTTGAAATGCAGAAGGTATATCTGAACCTTGACGACGGTGGGAGCGATGAGGTGCTGGAGGAGGAAGGCTCCCATATGAGTCACCATGGTCATCTCAGGACAGTCTACATGAGTGGGTTCCGGTGCTACAATGATCAGGTCAAGCTGGCGTACTGTATCTCGAGCACATGGAAATACAGCCTTAGGGTCACGGCCGGTATGTTCCCCATTTCAGGACATGGCGCTGGCATTCTTGAGAGGCACCTGTCGGTGTCCACTTCACATGTCTCTGCTCATCTGCAGGCATGGTCGCGTTTCAGTAATCACTCTTAGTAGGCAGTGTCCTTTTGATACTCTCTTGTGATTATTATGGATTCCCCATGTAGTTTGATCTGGTGGTCGGCTTCGCCCGATAGTTTTACTATGATTTGTTTGTGCGGCAATGTGTTCTTGTCTATGATCTATGGTAGGAACTTATTGCTCCAGGGACTCTAGTTTTTTTTGCTAACTACAATGGGAACCTGGCTGGGCGGTTCAGGCTCAAGTTGTCAGTTAAGTCAACCTTTGGCTGCTGGGTTTGGAAGTAGTACAGATCATGTAAATTAACTGCAGCCTGGGCAGGCAATGCAAAGCCTCCATGTATACTTGTCAACTGCAATCACATATATAATCCCATACATCTATGCTTGTATTTCATGAAGTTAATTTGACACCGGGTGAAAATATCTGAATCGATTGGTTTGCTTCTATTAGCAGCACACCTAGTTCTGACGGTACGTGTTGCTCTAGGTATTGCTTCACGAAGCTTATTCATATGCTGTATATGTCCACTACTACATCCTTTCCATTTATAATCAAGTTCCCTCGGCGTTGATGGTGGAGAAAATCTAGCGTACGTATTCATCGTGTGGTCGTCCATGACCGACGATCGGCACCCATTAATTTCCACGCGGCATCATTGCTTGTTCTTTCCATGTTCTTGATATGATGACTTGGTTCTTCGTGCTTGTGGCTGTCCTCAGAGATTCCGATGAATAAAGGCGTGCTGCCGGCCACAAGCTTCTTGCCAGCTACGTACTGTTCATGGAGCATGCTGGTAACTTCTTCCACAGTCTGCATTCGGGATGATTTCTTTCTTTGACAATGCATCTGCTTGCATCTACAATGCTGGTAACTTCATCCCACGAGTATTCGCAGTATAACTTCCACAAATATTTTTTGTACTTCTGTATTCTTGTCTCTTTTTTCAAAATAAAAAATTCCTTCAGTCTGCGTGGATTAGTTAGGTCGTGCGACTGAACTGAAGTGCGAAAGTGCAGTGTTTCTAGGAAATCTGAAGCTAGAACCAAATCCCGATCGAGTTAAGCTTGCCTGCTCATCCATCCACGTCCACACGAGACCTGGCTAGCTACTCTCCCTCTGTACGGAGGGAGTACTAACTAGCCCAAGCTTTGATCTCTGAGCGCGCACATGCACTTGGCTGTTGAGTGGGAATCGAATCGGAGAAAGGAGCGGACTGGGGTAGACGAGGGAGAGGGAGCATTCCCTGCCTTGCCTCACTGATTGCGGCCGTACGCGAACGGAACCGGAGGATAAAGGAGTGGATGTAGATCACGCACGCACGCGCGGGCACACCGTCCATGTTGTCGGAATCGCATTCCCCGTCCTCCCGCTCGATGGGCCTCCTCTTTATCTTGAGCTCCTCTCCCGCACCTCCTTTCTTCACCAACACAACACAGGGACACATACAAGGTGCTTCCTCCGTGACGCAGAGCTCGCTCAAGCTCAACAACGAGGAGCTCCTTCCTTGTCGCCTCGCCTCGACTCTCACAGTAAGTTCGTCTATCTGATCTGATCTTTATCTTTCAACAATTAATGTCCGTATGTCTGCTGTTGTGGTGCCGTTGTCGGTCTTCCTTCAGCGATGTCTATCTGTCTGTTGTTGTTGTGCCGTCGTCTGTCTTCCCCCTCCATGAGACCGATGAGATTGACGACAGTAATAACTACTCTAACCTGATTGCCAGCATGTTCCAGGTCCCAGGCCGCTTTCTGCTCTGCTGCCATGCCATGACCGGAGACATCTTCCGGCGCATCGTCGGCGAGGATGAAGAAGAACATGACGATGTGCTTCCCGACGAGGAGCCGGCGTTTTTGCCGGTTGAACGACCTCACCATGCGCCTGCCTGCATGCACGGCTCTTCCTCTACAGGTAGTACCTGCTCGTGCCTTGATGAGGTCGTTCAACCAGCAAAACGGCGGCGGTCGTCGGCGACGGCGGGTCCCGGCGGTGCCTAAGGCGGTCCGTCTTGAGGCACTCGTCAGTGACGACCACGCTGTTGTAAGCATATCTCCTGAAGCAGCTGCCAGCCGGCGCCAGCGGCGGCGACCCCATACTCCGCGAAGCTCCTTGCCTTCACCTCGAGGGCGCGGACGCCGGACGGAGCGCCTCTCTCCACGGTGCCGCGTGGCTTTGACTCTTTCTTTCTTGTCTATTGTTCTCTATTTTTAATTTCTTGAGGAATAATTGCACATCTTGTAGCAATATTCATGGCTTAGACTCTCTTTCTCTTGTGCTGCAAAAATAGATAATGCGCCAAGTCATCTATTTACAGATGAATCTATTCTTTATAGTATTATTCTAAGTCTTTTATTGATAGATTGTTAAATAGATAATTTGCCGGTGCTCGACGGGCAACAATAAGAAATAATAATTCGGAGACTACTCCACCACAAGCAGCGAAAACACGCTCAGCCAATCCTCACTCGACGACTTGCTATATTAAATCACAAGCAATGAAAGCATGCCCACCACAAGGCAAATTAAATCTCCACAGCTGAGATTATATTAGCAATATATCATCGAATCCACACTGTTTATTTTCTATCGCTTTGATAATTGAACCGAAGATTAGCTTTATGATGACAACTGTGTGCAGAGCCACTTATATCAGTGCCGACTTTTATAATTCTGCCTGATGCATCAGACTTTAATTAATTTCCTTTCCAACAATTTATTCCTCTAATCTATTATTAGACATTGCCAGTAGCATTAGAGTAGTACTTGAACTGATTCATGTTGCTTTCACAGATTTTTCGTTAGTCTTGTATATTCTGGATTCAGTTTAAGATTTTACTATTGGAGCATGTCAATTAGTTGGGTGCTCTGTGCTCGCCATGTTATCAATGTATAGTTGTGTAGACTCTTCGGAAGTACAGTATAATCTTGCAAGATGCCTCTGCCGATTTCTATTTCTAAACATGAACATACGTCTGACCCACTAGAATCTCCCTTGAGGCGTTGCCAGTGTTTGTCTCGCTATAAGCGAGATACAGACTCGCTACAAGGCCATGTCATCAAAAAAATTTGTATTCGTGAACAGTTTTTGTATTCGTGAATATTTTCTATATTCATGATGTTTTAAAGTTCATTAACATTTTTACGAACTCACAAAAGTTTTTTGTATTAATGAATTTTTTTTATTTTTTTTAAAAATTACAAACATTTTTCAAATTCAAGAACATTTCCAAATCGTTAAAAATGAAAAATCGAAAAAGGAAATGAAAAAAACAGATAAAAGGCACCCGCGCCCCCGCGCTGGGCCAGCCCACAATCCGCGGGTGGTATGCGTTTGCTCACTGTGGCCGCAAAAGCACAGAAGCCACCTGTCTCCTCCACGCACGCTAACAGAAAAAGAAAAAAAGCACAAAACTCGCCGTCGCTGTCGCCGTCGCGGCGGCAAACCCTCACATCTCCCGCCTCCCAAAAATGGCGCCTCCTACCCTAGTCGACCCCACCCACCTGCTCCCCGAGGTAGCCTCCCGCCTCTCCACCCCTTCTCCCCCGCCGGCGACCCACTCTCTACCTCCACCACTGACAAGACCTCAACACTTCGCAATACAGCAATTACTCGAACTAGCCCCGCTTGATATTATCACAAGGTTCAGAATTACAGCTACACGGGTTCAGATCGAGGATCTGCCCAATTTCTACCAAGTACACTAGGGTTCTAAGGATAGCTAGCTATTACACTTGGAGAAAGGGGAAAAGATGCCCTCCAGATCGGTGGACGGGCCTTTATAGCTGGGAGCAGGTGGCGATGGCGTGGAACGGAAGGAGTCGTTGCCGTCACTGTTACTGTCAAGCTGGTGTCGGCAACAGACGACGGTGAACAGGAAACGGGGGGCCGTCGATGGTCACTTAACTCGTTTGATCCCAGCCGTCCGATTCCCAGAAGCTGAACTCTGTTTCTTCAGAGCCAGTATCGCCAGTGTCGCGTTCTTCAGATAACATGTACAGTCTGTCAGGGTCATGACAACCACATCCTGGCGTCATCCCTCAACCTCCGCCTCCAGGGTCCTCGACGCCGCGATCTCCCTCGCGTGCTTCGACCGACCGCAGGCGGCGCTGATCCGCTATGCCTCGGGAGCTCCGCCCTCGCCGCGAGCTGCTGGTCCGCTCGTGTGCCCGTCCTCGTCGAGAAACTGAAATTGGGGGATCGTGTTCTCTCCGAACTGGATGCAGTTAGGCCGCTTATTAGTTGTCAGGCAAGGCCATGCCATGCCGATGCTGTCAGTGCTAAACGAAATCAAATGTGGTGCGGCGGTATTACCCGTCCCAACTCTCTGCAGTTCAGTGCTCGCCTCGAAATTTTGTTTGCCCCATCAGTCTGTGCCTCTGTGGGTCAATAGTATGCTATTTTTCCTGCGTTAGTGTTGATGTTTTGTGATTTTTTATTTTGTCTTGTGCAGTGGGCGGTTGCGGGGCACTCGTATGATCCGTTGCACGCTGTTGCGAAAACGGGCGCTGTTGTCTCCTTGTTATCGGTGTGCCTCTTTTCTTTGCCATACTGCAGAGGAAGATGGAGAAACCATATATAAAATGGGTACGGATGCTCTGGATGCAACGTGGCAGCACATCTATCTTATCAAGTGATTCCCAGTGATGGCCCAGTTTCATGGAGGTATGTATGCTTGGGGCAGTTATACATAGGCCAGAGTAGTACTGGCATTCATGAATTTATTGTTAATGAGATTTAAGGATGTAGTGCAATATTCGTCAGTGTTGCGCTGTCTTCTAGACTCTGGTAATGTTTTGGCTGTGGATATGATCTGGGAAAATAAGGCAATAGTACATGTTAATGCGCAACGAGAATCCCGGAAGTGTTACATTGATCTTTGGTCTTGGGCCTACTGTATACGTATTTTTGTTCGAGAAAGCTATATTCCTGCCGTCCGGATTTTTGCAACAGATCCGGACGATGTCGGAGCCGTTGGATTGTAATCGCCTGGCTATTATTTTAGGTAGCGTTTTGCGCGGCGGGGCAGCTGGGCGTTGACCACGTTTTACTGGTTGCCGTTTCGCGTTTAGTGGGAGGTCGCCGGGATTTTAGCAGGGGCATTTAATGGGAGGTTGCCGTGATTTTTGGGCGTTACCCATTTTCTCTCATTGTTGCCGTGATTTTAGCATCGCTGTTGTTGCACTGTTTTTAAGCCAAAAAATTACATTGTGAACAGGATTTGAACTCTGGACCAGTACATGATACAAAGAGGCACTAGCCACTACGCTAGCACAACCCTTGATCCACTTTTGAGCTAGATTTTTATTTGTACGCTCTACAGAGAACAAATTTCCTTTGGCATTCAGAGTTGATCCTGGTTGCTAAAAAATAGAGTGAAGGATCACTTTGTACCTACACAAATGTTGAAACATACCTGCGGTAAGATGTAAATCACATGGTAATTTACTTGACGTAGTCACAAATTACATGCAAATACCGAGGTTACTTTGACTCGGGAGAAATTTTTATTGAACATTCAGGTTTTTATATTTTCATAAGCAGGCGATGATGAGGATTCGTAAGAAATAATCTTAGATCAAGAAAAGCAGTGTTCAATCAATTCTGAAAACATGCTTCAGCGTGTACTTGATTTGGGAGGAGTTGAGTAGATTGGGAATGTCCAACGCCCGTCCTCTCCCGCATCAAAATTTTGAAGAGTGGCAAGATGCACCATCTCACAACATAGTTACTATGCGCTATAGTTACCAACATGGTTATTTTGTAGTTATTAGGCTAGATGTACTATATTTATCAACATGGTTATTTTGTAGTTATAGGGCAAGATCTACTATAATTATCGGGCAATATCTACTATAGTTATCAACATGGTTACTATGCAGTTATTGGCTAGATGTACTATAATTATCAATATGGTTAATTTTGTAGGTATCGGGCTACATCTGGTATAATACACCCCCGGTAGTTTATGCGTAAATAGCATGATATTTTACACATCATGGACATGATAACTCATGCACAAACATCGTGATAACTTTGACCGGGAGAAAAAGTTGAAGACATCACCCGATAGCTTCTACGTAATTAGCATGATAATTTACACACCAAAAACCTGATAACTCATGCGCAAATACCGTGATAACTTTGACCCGGGGGAGGAGGCGTTTAAAAACATAACCGATAACCTCCGTCAAATAGCATGGTACTGTACGCACCGTATACGTGATAACTTACGCATAAATACCACGGTAACTTATGGTCCGGGGGTGGTGGGAGGGGATGAAGTTGTTTGAAAACATACCCCCTCCTGATAACTTCCGTATAAATATCATGATAATATACGCACCGTAAACTTGATAAATCATGTACAAACACCGTGATAACTTTGATGGCGGAGGGAGGAAGTTGTTTGAAAACATACCCTTGATAACTTATGCATAAATAACATGGTAATATACGGACCGCGGGCATGGTAACTCACGCACAAACACCGCGTAACTTTGTCCAGAAAAAAAATACTTGTTGAAAATGTACCACGGTAACTCCTGTGTAAATAGCATGATAATAGACACACATCAGAGCTGATAACTTACTTAGCCCGGGCCTAATAACTATTTGCACGAAAAAAGTCGTCAAAAGATATCAACATGAGATCTAGTTTCGAAGGTGTCGTCGCGATATATATTTTACGTGAAATCGACTTTTCGATTGGACCGGCGATTTGAACTATAAAATATTTTGAAGTTTCAAACAAGGAGAACTAGGATGACATGAAAAAATTCTTCTAATGCATGCACGCATGTGCTTGTGAATAGAAGGTTGGAGAAACTTTTTTCATGCCCAGGTAATTTCTGTGTAAACAACTTGATAACTTATGCACCACAGACATGATAACTTGTGTAGAATACGTGGTAACTTTTGACCCGAAAAAAAAGTCGTCAAAACATATCAACATGAGATCTAGTTCCGAAGATCTCGACGCTACGGATCTTTTATGTGAAGACAGTTTTTCAATCGGAGCGACGGTTTGTGCCACAAAACATTTTGAATTTTCGCATTGAGAAGAATTTTTGATGACATCATCAATTTTGTTTTTTCTGCATGTATATGATCAGAAGTTGCTAATTAACTGCTGGTGGATAGTGGACACTCACGGGAAAAAAAATAAGATGAAGATGCATGCATGCAAGCTAGGAAAGGAAGGCGTGCGGATATGTTGCTTAACTTCCAGTCGACTGGAAGTTAGCACTGTCCATTTTTGTTTGTTAGCCCTTTCTCCTCAAAACATTTTTACTGTTTTCTGAGTAGTAAAATACTGACTTGTTGGCACTCTGTTACCTACCTTTATTTGTGATTCCATTAGGTGATGATTTTCCTGTTGCCTGAATTGAGAAAAGTCTGCCTGCCATTTCGTGTACATATTTTACTGATTTGCTTTGCAGTTTTTGTTCGTGTGTGGTAGGGCCCTTTTGTGGCACCTGGATCCATCAAATCTAAACCATGACTTCAGCGATGCTATGGAAAGTAATTACAAGGCCCTTGTTTTGTCTGAGAAAAGAACTACATGATTGCTTGCGAATGTAAGTTCACAACTCATAATACGTGGATGCTGCTCTATATTTTTCTTGAGACTCTTAGTCTGCCATGTTATGTGAGCTCGCTTCTCAAACTCCAAGCATATTTTACACTTGCTTTAAAGGTGCAGAAAGTACATCAAAGGTGCTGTGTTTCGAGCCTGAAACCAGCAAAGTTGAAGTTCATTTTAGAAAACAGAGTAATTGGCATGGTCAAGTAAGTCTGCAAGGCTTGGATTCACAATGCCTAAAACTCAAGTAATAGATGCATTCTTTGTATTATTTTGAAATTACATCTTCTATAAGTGGGAACTCTATTAATCAGAGTACAGTTCTATGATGGTTGAGATTAGAGACTCAATTATTTAATTTTCTGTAGCATTCCTACAACACTATTACGGGTGCACGGTGTTCTGCATATTGTCTCAGTGCATTATACATTCTGGGTGTTGAATAAGGAGATCACTTTATAATGTTTCCTCAGGTATATCATTTATGTATGTAGGGGTATGCGTTCTGTGCTAGGACTTTGTGCAGCAGTTTTATCGTTAGTGTTAGATGTGCTTCTCGAGCCTGTGGGATGGGGAATATCCATTGATCTGGGACAGACATTTCCCTTTCCACATGCTTATTTTCCAGGCCAACGAAGGGACTTGCCATAATAACTGAATCCATACCATGCAGAAGAATAGTGGATGTCGTGCCGTACATAGAAGTTATGGTTTGTTTCAGAAAATTAAGAATAGATAAATCTTCATGGAAAATCATACCATCAAAGGGGCCGGACTTCGGCCAAAAATAACCATCAAAGGGATTGTTCAAAATTCAAATACAGTTCTGCTTGCTGCAAAACTTCACACAGCGAACCATTAATAAATTCGAGTGCAAGATGAAGAATTATCAGACGTCCCTCTCTCATGCCCTAAATTTCTGCATTTACAGATTCCTTCAGGGCTCAGGAGTGTTGATTGTGTCCTCTAGTTGTATCAGTGAGCAAGACTGTAACATGCTAAGGCACTACACACAGACTGGTTTTGGAGTCAAATGAAATGCAGACGAAAAGGAAAGGTCATGGCCTCAATGATGAAGTGCATATTTCATCTGTCTGGCTTGACATTATTGGCCATATTTTCCGTAGTGATCTTTGAATGTGAAGATGCATATCATCATTTAGTCAGTCGACTTATTTTTCAAATAAGTAATTTGTTTCATATGCATCGATCCTTGTTCTTACTTTACAGTCTTCAAGTTGCTAGGGCTTGATGAGAAACTGATTATTTACTATACATGCATCGAAGTGTGAAAATTTATTGCCGAATGAGGCCCATGCCATACCTTTGATGTTTCATCTGAGTACATGATAATGCGCAACAGGAGTCTCGGAAGTGTACATTGATCTTTGGGCCTACCGTATATAACTACATATTTTCTTTTGTTAACCTTTTCTTATCAAACATATATACTTTTTTCTGACTTTTGAGTAGTGCAATATTGAGTTACTGGCACTCTGTTATCCCGGTCCGTCCTTACATTAGGTGAATGGGTTCTCCTGTTGCCTTACTTGAGAAATATCTGCCTGCCATTCCTTTTATATATTTGACTGATTTACTTTGCATTTTCTGTTTGCGTTTGGTAGGCCCCTTTGTGGCATCTTGATACATCCATTCTAAAACATGATCTTTGAGTGATGCTACGGGAAGCAATTACAAGACCCTTGCTTTGTGGGAAAGGAGTTACATTGTCGGGTAGCATGGCGTGTGACATTAATACGCTTGGTTTGCTCCCCACCTGCATCTTGGATTTACGATCATCATTCCATATCTGGTTTCTTGCAACGTAAGTTCGCACCTTATAATGTTTGGTACTAGCTGCTTTATATTTTTTTTTTGTGAAACTGAGTTTGTTGTGTTTACGTCAGTTGGCTTCTCCAACCATTTTTACACTTTTGAATGAAAGTGCACAAATTACAGTTCAAAGGCGTCATGCCTCGAGCCAGAAACCAACAAAGTTGAAGTTTATTCTATAAAACTGGGTTGTGAGCATGGCCAAGTGAACTCTGCAAAGCTTGGATAATTTTGTTGTTTTTAGGATACTTAATTATTTGTGGTGATGTGAAAACAGAAAATTGAAAAGAAAGAGGAGAGTAAAACAGTTTCTTCCTTGATGAAGAAATGACTAGTTTGGTAATATCAAAAACTGGATACAAGTAGAATCACCATTAGAGGCTCAAGTTGTTACTAATGATGGGATTAGCTCCAATATGCAACCATTAGTAGTCTTAGCAATATAGTATCTCAACAAAGTACTCTAGCCGGCCAGCTCTAATAAACAACATTTTTTTTGACCATTTACAGTAGGGAAACCCCCTATTGTTTGTCATTTTCATTTATAATTAGTAAAGAAGTCCTTACATGGTTGCAGAGTACTAACAACCAGATCAGTTACAAAGGGTTAGCACTTAGCAGCTACAACTAGCCCTAATAAACAGCATGCAACTGTCTTTGCTCTCTTACTGAAAAAGTGTGCCCGTGCAGATAGGACTGCTGAGCTGAGGCATCCTCAGTCACTACCGGACTCGCGGCCTATGCCTACGGCCACGGGCCGTCGGCATAGGTCCTTTGCCGTCGGCATAGATCTATGCCTACAGCTGCCGTCGGCATAGGCCCGTCGGCGTAGATCACGTCAGCGTAGATGTGTCAGACCGTCGGCGTAGTATAGCCGTCGGCATATGGGCCTATGCCGACGGCCGTGGGCCAGCCGTCGGCATAGTTTAGCCGTCGGCAGTGTTTTCCGCCTGACGGCAACGGACGGCGCCGTCAAAAGCGCTGACGAACCAGGGGACGACATGTGGCAGAGGTATGCCGACGGCTTTGCCATCGGCATAGATGGAAATCTATGCTGACGGCAAAGCCGTCGGCATACCTCTGCCACGTGTCGCTCCGGTGTGCATCCTGGTGGCAGGGCTATGCCTCATCTATGCCGACGGCTTTGCCGTAGACAGAGTAATTGCAGTAAAGAGACGAATCAGTATATGTTGATCAATAAGAGATTTACAACTATATACAAATAAAGGACTATATCCTTTATAAGATAACAAAGAAACATTAGCACTTGTACATATGAACAAATAGAACCAGCAGCCAACTAATAAAGAAAGTAGCATGTGCTATATGACGGGAACAATAACATCTATAAGACCAAGATAATTGCAATGATAACAGTAGGGTCATGCCATCATTCGATCCAATCATCGCAGAACTAGTTGAGCGACAAATCAAATATAACAGTAGTTTCATTGGTTCAGCCAACAAGTTAACAAAAGTTTAGTTCCTACTAATTTTGCAACTCGTGATAATAAAGAAAGCAGAGCTCGACATCACAGCAACAAAAGTGGTAGTCTGGGAGCCTGGAACCGTGCACATCAAATCACAGAGCAGAAAAATAGCAGTACTACTTGGAGCAATAAGAAGCTCAACGGACTGGGGCAACATTTGGAAGGAGACAAGCAAGTACTACAACAACTAGCTAGGCTGAATTGAGAGAGCGGACTATGGATACACCAAACTCCACCAGTATCTAGCTCCCAAACTGAGAAAAAAAATCCATTCATATGCAGCAGCCCAAACTTGACTTTGAGAGAGCGGACTGATTAACATTTTTTTGTTGCGTCGAATTTTTCACAAATAGAAGTACTCCAGTAACTATCAGAATAAATCATAGAGTCTGGCCGAACTAATTGGCGCACTCAAACGATACCTGAGAGCAGCCTGATGAACACATTGTTAGAGAGGCACATCTAGCTAGTTTCCTGTATATCAATTAAGCTACTAGCTTGGTTGCTTCTTTTAGCTAGCATACACGTACGTGATTTGTTATAGCATACATAAACAAACACACGTTACTTTTAGCTAGCTAGGCGGAAGTGAAGATTGACCAAAATCACATTCATATCAAGCAATGTGAAGCATCATTATACAAGGAAAAGGGGGGAACAGAGGAGTGCAGAGGGGCTCACCATGGGGATGCTTTAGCCGATGCAGTGCACCGCCGTCACGCTACGGAGGGGGCCGCCGTCTCGCCGGAGTTTACCCGCCGCGTGCGTCCGCCCCGCAGCCACCGGGTGCAAGAGCACCGACCACGAGGCGGAGCCGCCCGTGGGACTTGCGGTGGGCGTCCAAGATGGTGGAGCAGAGTCGCCAGCGACACGCCGGAGTTGGAGGGGACGCCACCCTCGAAACCCTAGCCATGGGAAGGGGTCGTGGGTGAGAGCTCTCGGGGCCGCCAAAGGCGGATCTGGCCGGAGGGAAGGGAAGAGAGGCGGCAGGGGAGAACGGATCTGTGCTGCGCACCAGCGAGGGCCGCCGAAACACGCCGGAATCGAGCAGCGTAGACAGCGGCGGCGAGGGTTTCGTGGGTGGGGGGAGGGAGCAGGGAGAGACAAGCGAGAGAGGGAGAGGGGGAGGCGTGCGGTGGGTTTCTGTCTTGTTTTTCTTTTTCTTTTTTTCCCTCCTTTTCTTTAGATGGGTGGGTGTGGCATGTGGCGTGGAGAGATGTACGGATAGATGTGAGCCAAGTCATCAATCCATGCCACAACTGGTTCCACCAATGAGATTTAAGCTATTGCAATTGTATTTTCTCCTCTTATTCCGAGTAAACACTTAACAATTTTGGAGAAGGGCATCGGTCTAAACGGCTCGCTCCTTCCCATGCTTCCCGACCGGGCCGAGCCCGCCACGGTAGGGTGTGGTAAAGCTTCAGCGCGTTTCGGAGAAGCCTGACCGGAGGCCGCTTGTAAACTGCGAGCACCTGAAATGATGTCCAGGAGTGGTTTGTAGAACCATATATGATGTATTCACGGTACGTGTAGGCCTAGTGCAACCAAACGACGGGTAGGACCCACCACCCGGGGGTGTATGTACCTCGGCGGCATGCCGGATCTGGCCGATAAAATCCACGGGAAATCATATGATGCCAGAAATCCTCGGAACCTGGCACGGTGTCATCATATGGCCCTTGTAATGTGTGGGAAAAGTTTGAGCGCATTTCGTAGAAGCCTGGCCGGAGGCCGCTTGTAAACTACACGATCTCCGAGGTAGTATATGGCTATAGAGAGAGAACTTGTCCGATTTGTGAAGGAAGTGTGTTGCCCGTTTCTCCGTTGACCTCGATACTTCTCGTGATCTCAAAGGGGGCCATCGCATGACACGTGGCAGGACATGGCATTTTTCGGGGCCGCCTGCAATATTTGAGACATTTATTGCATTCATAGGGTTTCAATGCGGGGAGTTACAGATCTGCATGGCGACCACCTGCAATGATGTCCAAAAGTGGTTTGTCAAATCATATATGATGTCTTTGCAGTATGTGTAGGACTAGTGCAACCAAAGGAGGGGCAGGCCCCACCCCCGAAGGGTGAATGTGCCTCAGCAACATGCCGGATCTAGCCGTTAAAATCCACGAAAAATCATACTTTGCCGGAAATCCTCGAGACCTAGCACGGTGGCGTCATGTGGCCCTTGTAGGTTATGGTAAAAGTTTGAGCGCATTTCGCAGAAGCCTAACTAAGGCCTCTTGTAAACTGCAACATTTCCGAGGTAGTATCTACCTATCGAGAGAGAACATGCCCAGTTTTGTGAAGGAAGTGTGTTGCCCGTTGCTCCGGTGGCATTGCTACCCCCCTAGGGCCCCTGTCCCGCCTAACCCTAGAGCGGTTGACCACGAGATCTAGCCCTTTGACCTCCCACGGACGGGCTTTGACCAGTGGACCTCTCCACCCGGTCGTGTCAGGTCGGCCCAGAGGGACACCGACGAGCAACATCCGGGCCAAAACCCACAGCTAAATCCACTCCGTGTAGACCCGACGCGGCAGTTTCCCCCCTCCAGGTGCCGGCGGCGGCGCCGTCCGTGAGGGGGGCCACGCACCGGAGATGCGTGCCGCCTCTTCGGACATGCCACAACAACACCCTGCATGTATGAGGGCCCGGTACGACGCTCCGGTGGCATTGCTACCCCCAGGCCCCCCGTCCCGCCTTACCCTGGAGCGGTTGACCACGAGATCTAGCCCTTTGACTTCCCACGGACGGGCTTTGACCAGTGGACCTCTCCACCCGGTTTTGTCAGGTCGGCCCAGAGGGACACCGGGGAGCAACATCCGGGCCAACCCACAGCTAAATCCACTTCGTGTAGACCCGACGCGGCAATTTTCCCCCTCCAGGTGCCAGCGGCGGCGCCGTCCGTGAGGGGGGCCACGCACCGGAGACGCGTGCCGCCTCTTCGGACATGCCACAACATCACCCGGTTGTGGTAGGTCATCCGATATATATATATATATAAACACTTGGGAGCAAAGTCCGCTTCGTATAGACCCGATGCGGCTGTTCCCCATTCCAGGTGCCGGCTGGCGGCGGCACCGTTCGTGAGGGGGGTCACACCGCTTTGTACAGAACCGAAAAATAATGTATGTATGCTTATTAACACGTACTATATGTAAGTTAGTCAAATAATAATATTTAAGAAAACATAAAATATAGCTATGAAAAAAAAGAAAAAAAAAGAAAAAACTATGCCGACGGCAAAGCCGTCGGCATAGCTGCGGCTAGGGCAGATGGCCGGCGCGCCGCGGATCAGTGATGTGGCATCTATGCCGACGGCAACCGTCGGCATAGGTGGTGGTCGGTGCGCCTCGGATCGATGACGTGGTAAACGCATCTATGCCGACGACCTCCCGTCTCGGCCGTCGGCATAGATCGGACGCCGTTAGCCGCACGGCACGAGCGGGATCGCCGGGCCCGCAACTATGCCGACGGCCCATGTATGCCGACGGCTGCTGTAGGCGTAACTTGGGATAAGCCGACGGCTCATCTGGGCCGACGGGGGCCGTCGGCATAGCTCGAGATAGCCCGACGGCTTTATTACGCCGACGGCCTGGACATGGCTGTCAGCATTGCCCAGACTAGGCCGACGGGGGCCGTCGGCATATATATGGCCGTCGGCATAGGGCCCTGTTCCGGTAGTGAGTCTGTCATGTTCTCACTAGCTAGTACAGCTAATCAAAGTCTTGCAAGGACGGTTCATTGGCAAATGAGCTCGCATGCTTGGGTCAGGTCCCAACAAGGCAGCAACCCCTCACATGGGTAATTTATTTCATATGGTCTTCAAGCTGCAAGGGCTTGATGAGAAATTTACTGTCCCAACAACCCCTCCTGTGCGTAATTTATTTCATATTGTCTTCAAGCTGCAAGGACTGATAAATTTATTGTTCCCAACAACCCCTCTTCTGTACTACTATTGGTTACCTGTCTGCTCCTGTGAATACATCCGCGCACAGCTACTCCATTGGATCCACACTGAGCATTTTTCCAGTTCAGCATTTTTATCTCAGATCCACACAATAGCAATAGGAGGAGTGAACAGGAGAGGAGAGTTGGAGCAATGGAGGCGACGGTGCTGAGCGTGGGCAAGTCCGTGGTGAACGGAGCTGTTAGCTATGCCCAATCTGCCGTCGCAGAGGAGGTGGCGCTGCAGCTGGGAGTGCAGCGCGACCAGGCCTTCATCAGGGACGAGCTTGAGATGATGCAGTCATTCCTGATGGTTGCTCATGACGACCGAGACGACAACAAGGTGGTCAAGACCTGGGTGAAGCAGGTCCGCGACCTGGGCTACGATGTGGAGGACTGCCTCCAGGACTTCGCCGTCCGCCTTGAGAAGCCGTCCTATTGGTGGCACATCCTGAGGACGCTGCTTGACCGGCGTCATGTGGCCGTGCAGATGAAGGATCTCCGAGCCAAGGTCGAGGATGTCAGCCAGAGGAACCTGCGCTACCACCTCATCAAGAGCCCTGCCGCTGGCTCAAAGTCCGTGGCCACGGCCGCCGAGCAGTACGCTGCAGGCAGTAAGGCCAGTGCTACAATGTATGGCGTCGATGAAGCGAGGCGAGCAATGAAGCCCAGGGTAGATCTTGCGCAACTCATCAGCAAGGAGCAGGGGAAGGATCTTAGGGTGATCGCGGTGTGGGGAACATGTGGTGTTCTTGGGCAGGTGTCCGTGATAAGGAAGGTGTATGATGATTCGGATAAGTTTGAATGCCGTGCCTGGGTCAAGCTTACGCATCCTTTCGACCCGATCATGTTTATGCAAAGCATTATGAGGCAGTTCTATGGATATTCTTCTATCCCAGAGTCAGCAGCTGAGGGACAAAGTTGTCCAGAAAGTGCAAGCACTACAGGGGCTGAAGTTCTCAAGAAGATGCTGATGATGAAGCAAAAAGATCTGGTAGACAAGTTCACTGAGTATGTGAATAAGAAGAGTTACCTGATTGTTCTTAACAACCTGTGTAGCATTGAAGATTGGGACTGGATTAGAACTTACTTTCCTGCCAGCAGCAATGGAAACCGGATCATTGTGGCTACACAACAAGTTGAAGTTGCAAGCTTATGTGTCGGCCGGAAATATCGAGTTTCAGAGCTCAAGCAATTATCCGCTGATCAAACTCTCTATGTTTTCTACCACAAGGTAATATATATTCTGTGCTAAAAAAACATCAAACTCATTCATGTGACAACGTGACATGCTTAATTTTGCTCTAAAGGCCACATAATATCTTCTACTTTAAATTATTATACTAATTGATTGGCCAATCAACCTTAGTTACATATTCTCATATCGATTGCAAGATAAAGTACTGGTAATGAAACAATGTACAATACCTAATGTTTTTGCTTGCTTGTGTTTAGAGCCCTCAAGGTGGATCAGATTCAAAGGAGCCAGAGTCAAGCTCAAATACAACTGCTATTGTTACTGCTAATAGAACAAACCCTTTGGTGCCCACAAGTGAGATACCAGCTGGTGATCAAGCTAAAGATGCCACCGCTGGACAGAATGTGGTCATGAGGAGCCTCAGTCGCATCCTGTCGAGGACGGCTCTTCTGAAGGAATCTGAAGTTGTTGGGAGGGTGACAGAAAAAAAACACATCTTCCAACTAATTGTGGATCCAGTGAGCAAAGAAGTTCAGGTTATCTCTGTGTGGGGAATGGGTGGTATCGGGAAAACTGCTCTAGTCAAAGACATCTGTGAAAGCCAAGAACTCAGTAGCATATTTAAGAAACGTGCTTGCATCACAATCATGAAGCCTTTCAATCAAGTGCAGTTCCTTAGGAGTTTAATTATGCAGCTAGTGGTGACAGAAACTTCTGAAGAGAATGGCACGGTCTGTTCATTGGGCAGAGTGAAGAAAACATTGCCGTGGTCGGTTGAAGAGCTGGAGGCTGAGCTGGGAAGTCTTTTGGAAGAAAAGAGGTGGTTGATTGTCCTTGATGACTTGTCATCTACCACTGAATTGGACATGATAATGAAAAGTTTACCTTGTACAGAAAATGCTAGTCGAATCATAGTCACCACAAGAGAAGAGAATATTGCCAATCATTGTTCAAAGAAAGTAGAGAATGTGTACAAGCTCAAAGGTCTTACTAAGAAGGATGCACTTGTCGTCTTCACAAAAAAGGTACTTAAAGAAGTCATGATAATTCTCCATTTGTTCCATTTGAAATTTACATTAACCATGGTACTATTTATCCTAACCTACAAAACTTTCTAATTTATTTCATGCAAAAATTGCTAAAACATTTACTCTCACTTGCTTTTGTCGTAGCTCTAATAGTGTATATCAGTATATGTATTCTTCTGCACAACAGAAATGACATTTTAACTTGGCATGATGTATTGCTTATTTGCTTACAACCTTTAGTGTTCTAGCCACGACATCCTTATTGTTGCAGTACAACATTCTTTTGCCTCCTTAAGTACTCTCCCTCCCACATATATCACATTCTCATGCATGCCCTTGTACACATTATACTCATTAATTATTCTCGCCTACTGCCGCCAAAATCTTTATGAACCTCGCCAGTGGCTATAGATTCATTCAACTCATGTTCTACTCATTCCTAGTAGGAGTAACTGTCAAGCCAATGCATGTTTTTGATGTATCTAAAGCATGTTGCTTACTGGTCCTCCGTGACTACGTATTTCATGTCATCGAATAGAAATCAAATTGCTATCATTTTCTCGACTTTCATGGTTAATTTTTGTTTGAATTTTATCCATCAACCAGAGCTAATTTTCATATAAACTTATTTGTGTTCCACATTTCAGTTTTTTGTTTGAATTTCATTCATAGATCACATGCTATTATTTACATACCTTTTAGTTCAAAATCTAGCCATTTTGGACATTCTGTAGTGTTATGGAAACCAAATTGCTATTTTTGATCTTATTTTCAGCTTCCAATTTCATATATATTATCCACAGGATAAGACTTTACTCTGTCTTATCCATCTAACCAGTGTAGTATATACTATGAATTGCTGCATGATCAGATGTGCACCGCTAAAAATAAGCGTAGATATCCTAGCCAAATCAGATGTGCACCAGTGTTATCCACCTAACTAGCTGCTTCTTTTCTTTTTGGTTGAATAATATAATAGATAGATTTGTGTTTTTGGTGATAAGGATTTTGTGTGTACAAATTTCAGGTATTCAAGGAAAATGAATGTTTGCATCTGCAGTACCCTGAGTTGGTTGAACAAGCAGAACAAATCTTGAAAAAGTGCAGTGGTCTTCCTCTTGCAATAGTCGCCATAGGTGGCTTCTTGGCAAACCAACCAAAAACTGTCATGGAGTGGAGAAAACTGAATGAGAATCTTAGTAGTGAGTTGGAAATGAATACAGAGCTTGACACCATAAGAACAGTGCTTCTCAAAAGCTATGATGGTTTACCCTATCATCTCAAGGCTTGTTTCTTGTATCTGGCAATATTTCCTGAAGGCTACAAAATTAGTCTAACACGTTTGTTGCGGCGTTGGATCGCCGAGGGTTACTCGAGACCGGTGCGCGGCAAGTCTTCCTCTGAAATAGCAGAAAGCTACTTCATGGACCTCATAAGCAGGAGCATGATCCTGCCATCCCGGAGTTCAAGCCATAGTAGAAAAGTGGTTGACTCTTGCCAACTCCATGATGTTATTCGTGAAATTGGCATCTCAAAGTCAATGGAAGAAAATCTTGTTTTCAGATTGGAGGAAGGTTGTACCTCAAACAGCCAGGGCACAATACGTCACCTCTCTGTAAGCAATAACTGGAAAGGAGATGAGAGTGAATTTGAGAGTACAATTGACTTGTCTCGAGTCAGATCCATAACAATTTTTGGGAAGTGGAGGTCATTCTTCATTTCTGACAAGATGAGGTTGCTTCGGGTGCTGGACTTGGAAAACACTTCAGGTCTGGTTGATCATCATCTTGAGCACATTGGAAAGCTTTTCCACCTGAGATACCTTTCCCTGAGAGGATGTCATGGAATTTATCACCTGCCAGGTTCTTTGGGTAACCTGAGGCAGCTCCAAACACTAGATGTCACAGGCACAAACATAATCAAGCTGCCAAAGAACATCATCAAGCTCAGGAAGCTACAGCACGTTCATGCCAGGGGCGTCGGGAACAACGATGAACCTGTCTATCAAGAGTATCCAAATGAGGTCCCGAAGCTGACGAGGAACAAGCTATGCATCCTGACCTGCTCCTCGGTGGGGTTCTGCGTGGCATGCTGCGCGCCACACCTCCTGAAGGGTTGCATGGGCATTGACGGGGACACAAACAGGCGTGACGTCTGCACTGCATGCTGCTGCTCCTTTCTGCCGATGCTGGCGACACGCCGGTGCTCACGCGGCGTTGAGATGCCCAGAGGGATCCACAGGTTCAAAGCTTTGCAGACACTGGGTGTCGTGAACGTCTCAAGGAGGAAGGCCACCCTGCGAGAGTTGGCTAGTCTCACCGGGCTGCGCAAGCTGGGAGTGACTGGCGTGGACAAGAGCAACGGCGGAGAGCTATGTTCAGCACTGGCTAACCTCAGCAGCCTAGAGACGCTGCTGGTGCAGTCGGAGGGTAAGCCGGGTTTATCTGGCTGCTTGGATGGCCTCTCCTCACCTCCGGAAAACCTAGTGAGTCTGAAGCTGTATGGCAACCTGGTCAAATTGCCGGCATGGATCAACGGTGGGCTAAAAAATCTGGCCAAGCTCAAGCTGCGGACTTCCAGGATAGAGGACCATGATGCCGCCATACAAGTCTTTGGGAGTCTACCGAACCTAGCCATCCTGCGTCTACGGAAAGAGTCGTTCAAGGGTGAAGAGGTCCATCTTCTTTTCCAGCAGGGCACATTCCAGACACTAATGGTGCTGGAGCTGAGTTCCCCAGGTAATCTAAAATCTGTGCGTTTTGACAAGGGAGCAGCCCCTAAGCTTGAGCTGCTGCAGTACTACGATCAGCCCAAGGAAGAAGTCGTTTCGGAAGAAAATGGTGATCAGTTTGAAGAAGCCCCCGGTGTTTCGTTTTCTGGGCTAGCATTTCTTGGAAGCCTCAAGGAAGTTCTGCTCGAGGGTGGCAACTACAAGGGCGATTTCGTGCAAAACTTGCGCTCCCAGCTTGAGTTGAACCCGAAACGGCCTGTTCTCAAGATGGACTAACCTGGCCTCCGGAAGGCGTATGGTGTTTCTGCTGCTGCTCACTTGTTTTGAACTGCCAACCTGCTACTGAACTGATTTGATTTTTTTATTTGATTATATAAGAAAAAGGTCTACTTAACTCCTCCCAACTATCTGTCCAGGACACTTCAATTGTACCATTAAATAGTTTTAACAATGGTGTTGCTCATATGGGTACTGGTATAGACATTGCATACAGTGTTCTGCTTGCTGGTAAAGCTCCTGCTGGCAAAAAAGAAAAAAGGATTATCATCAGACTTATCGCTATCATACCTTTTTTTGTTGTGAATATCACTATGCTACCGGATGAAACAATTCATGTTAAAAGAATATTTAAGATCAACAAATTCCTAAAAGAAAATGTTGATTCTCTCCTGAGTTACCATGGCCTAAGGGGGATAAAGGACTAAGGTGTTGGTGGCTAATATTTGCCACATGATGAATTACTAGCTAAATACACAAATACTTTTTAAAATTACCTGAACCATTTTGTCCAAAGGCATCAACACTTTTTATAGAACATTTTTAAAATAATTTGACAAAGTTTTAGAATTACACAGTATTTTTTTGTAAAAGGTGTGACAATTTTAAAATTTCATTTTTATTTTTCTTAAAACGCATCAACACTTTTAGTTCAAGAATACTTTCTTAGTTGGGTGAACATTTTTCAAATATATGAACATATATTATTTACATAAACATTTTCCAAAAAATATTCATGTTACATGTTTTTTTAGAAACATTCATGTGTACATGTTAATAATAGACATTAAAATGAAGTAGAAAAATTGGCCTGGCCCATACGGTGTACGCCGTGCGATTTAACGTCCATTTGCCGCTATGAGCAGGGGAAACCATATTTCCCGCACGGCGCGGAAAATAGTTAGGGCTTCGCACAGGTCCGCTACTGGGCCAGCCTGTTTCCCTTTTTACTGTGCTACGTTTCTATTTTTCCTTTTCTATTCCTTTTCTCCTTTTTTTCCTGTTTATTTTTCTTTTTTTTCATTCCAAGTTTAACTTTATTTATTTTTTCGTTCAAATTTTCGTAAAATATTTAGAACTTTACCTTTCTACAATTTTCAAAAAATATTCAGGATTGCAAATTTTTGTTCCTGTTTGAAAACAATATTTGGAACTTTCAATTTGTCTCGTTCTGAATTAAAAAAAATAAAAAAATGTTACGATTGTTTCAAAAAAAATGTGTTATTAAAATTGTTTGAGGTGTTAGAAAATGTTCTTGTTTGAAAAAATGTTGTAAATTCAAAAGATATTTGTGTTTTAGTGAGATGTTCACTAATTCAAAAAAAAGTTCGCATATAAAATAGAATGTTCACGTTTTCTATCAAAAAAGGAATGTTCAGAACATGTACCGATTTTCAAAAATTGTTCACTAATTTTTAAAATCTTCGTGTTTTATTAAAATGTATATTTTTTTTAAATTTTAAGGAATTTCAAAAAGTGCTCCTGTTTTAAAAATGTATGGAATGTTGAAAAATTGGTTGCATTTGAAATAACTCTTCGGGATTTTAAATTGTTAATGTTTCCAAAAATATTCGGCATTTCATAATTGTTAACAATCTTCAATTAAGTTTAAAAAAATCAGAAAATGTTTTGATTCTGACGCCGCAGTACGTTCTGAAATATTCACACTGGTTATCGGTCACTAACATGCGTGTTTGTTCGAGTGGCTATCATCACATGGTCTGGACTCTGAGGACGTGTGAGGTCAATCCTAAAGCGCGTCCTTATTTTTTTGGATTTTTATTAGCGCATTACTTTTTTTGGATTTTTACCAGCGGATTACAAACACAAGTCGTTTTGATGTCTGCCAGTTAGTTGGCCCAGACGTGAACTGCTATGCATCCAAGCGATGCACTTAGCCTCACTAGCGCAAATGCTCATGCATTGCAACGGGAAAAAATACCAATTATGTCATGGTTGGTAGATCGAGGAACTATGTCATGGGACAACGACCACCGATGACAAAAGAAAGAGGCGTCATTTGAGACCACGACGTAGAGATTAGGACATGGCTATGATTTGGAGTAAATTGATCTGACAGATAGTGTTTATTTTATGGACAAACTTTCGTCATCAAACACATGGAATTATAACCCGAAGTCATAAAAATTACATCAATGTTGCGTGTTTAATGGTAAATATACGCAAATTTAGCGTATGTGCAAACGTAATGTAATTTAGTTCTTGACATAAAATTAGTAGTTGATTATTGCCTATTGCACTCGCAAAAAAAAGATTATTGTCGATGGGTGCAAACGTCTTTTACCCATGCATGAGTTAATTTATCCCTCCTCCTTCTAATTACAGATACAATGGTACAACTTTCTCTCTTTTTTACCATGCATGGCAAGCCCCCACAATCCTCAGGATTTATGCATTTTGTTCACGGCAAGCCCCACACAAATCACATGAGTAAATTCTTCCTCCTTTTATATTCCTTTATGGTAGCCACAAATGAAGTGATGGGTGCAATTTAATTATGGCTACGATGGTGAAACTTCCTCCTTTTTGAAGGAAATATGCCCTAGAGGCAATAATAAAGTTGTTATTTATATTTCCTTATATCATGATAAATGTTTATTATTCATGCTAGAATTATATTAACCGGAAACTTAGTACATGTGTGAATACATAGACAAACAGAGTGTCACTAGTATGCCTCTACTTGACTAGCTCGTTGAATCAAAAATGGTTAAGTTTCCTAGCCATAGACATGAGTTGTCATTTGATTAACGTGATCACATCATTAGAGAATGATGTGATTGACTTGACCCATTCCGTTAGCTTAGCAGTTGATCGTTTAGTTTATTGCTATTGCTTTCTTCATGACTTATACATGTTCCTATGAATATGAGATTATGCAACTCCCGAATACCGGAGGAACACTTAGTGTGCTATCAAACGTCACAACGTAACTGGGTGATTATAAAGATGCTCTACAAGTGTCTGCGATGGTGTTTGTTGAGTTGGCATAGATCGAGATTAGGATTTGTCACTCCGAGTATCGAAGAGGTATCTCTGGGCCCTCTCGGTAATGCACATCACTATAAGCCTTCCAAGCAATGTGACTAATGAGTTAGTTGCGGGATGATGCATTACGGAACGAGTAAAGAGACTTGCCGGTAACGAGATTGAAGTGGGTATTGAGATACCGACAATCGAATCTCGGGCAAGTAACATACCGATGACAACGGGAACAACGTATGTTGTTGTGCAGTTTGACCGATAAAGATCTTCGTAGAATATGTAGGAACCAACATGAGCATCCAGGTTCCACTATTGGTTATTGACCGGAGATGAGTCTCGGTCATGTCTACATAGTTCTCGAACCCGTAGGGTCCGCACGCTTAACGTTCGGTGATGATCGATATTATGAGTTTATGTGTTTTGATGTACCTAAGGTTGTTCGGAGTCCCGGATTTCATCAAGGACATGACGAGGAGTCTCGAAATGGTCAAGACATAAAGATCGATATATTGGATGGCTATGTTTGGACATCGGAAGGGTTCCGGTAAGTTCGGGCATTCACCGGAGTAACGGGGACTTATCGGAACCCCCCAGGGAGTGTATGGGCCTTATTGGGCCTTAGTGGGAGAGAGAAGGAGGCGACCTAGGAGCCCCCCCCAAGCACAATCCGAATTGGGAAGGGGGCCGGCCCCTCTTTCCTTCCTCCCTCTCTCCTCCTTCCTTCCTCTCCTACTCCAACTAGGGAAGGGGGGAATCCTACTCCCGGTGGGAGTAGGACTCCCCTAGGGCGCGCCATAGAGAGGGCTGATACGTCTCCAACCTATCTATAATTTTTGATTGCTCCATGCTATATTATCTACTGTTTTGGACCATATTGGGCTTTATTTTCCACTTTTATATTACTTTTGGGACTAACCTATTAACCGGAGGCCCAGCCCAGAATTGTTGTTTTTTGCCTATTTCAGTGTTTCGAAGAAACGGAATATCAAAAGGAGTCCAAACGGAATAAAACCTTCGGGAACGTGATTTTCCCACCGAATATGATCCAGGAGACTTGGACCCCCCGTCAAGAAAGAAAGGAGGTGGCCACGAGGGTGGAGGGCGCCCCCCTAGGGCGCGCGCCCTGCCTCGTGGGCCCCCTTTGCTCCACCGACGTACTCCTTTCTCCTATATATACCTACGTACCCCCAAATGATCAGATACGGAGCCAAAAACCTAATTCCACCGCCGCAACCTTCTGTATTGTGACGCCCCCGATTCAAACATACACTAATCATGCACGCAAATGTGTACGATCAAGATCAGGGACTCACGGGAAGATATCACAACACAACTCTACAAATAAAATAAGTCATACAAGCATCATAATACAAGCCAGGGGCCTCGAGGGCCCGAATACAAGTGCTCGATCATAGACGAGTCAGCGGAAGTAACAATATCTGAGTACAGACATAAGTTAAACAAGTTGCCTTAAGAAGGCTAGCACAAACTGGGATACAGATCGAAAGAGGCGCAGGCCTCCTGCCTGGGATCCTCCTAACTACTCCTGGTCATCATCAGCGGGCTGCACGTAGTAGTAGGCACCTCCGGTGTAGTAGGAGCCGTCGTCGAAGGTGGCGTCTGGCTCCTGGACTCCAGCAACTGGTCGCAGCAATCGGGTAGAGAAATAGAGAAAAAAAAGGGGGAACAAGGCAACCGTGAGTACTCATCCAAAGTACTCGCAAGTAAGGAGCTACACTACATATGCATGGGTATATGTGTAAAGGGCCAAATCAGTGGACTGAACTGCAGAATGCCAGAATAAGAGGGGGATAACTAATCTTGTCGAAGACTACGCTTCTGGCAGCCTCCATCTTGCAGCATATAGAAGAGAGTAGACTGAAGTCCTCTAAGTAGCATGGCATAGTATACTCCTACACGGCAATCCCCTCCTCGTCGCCCTGTTAGAGAGCGATCACCGGGTTGTATCTGGCACTTGAAAGGGTGTGTTTTATTAAGTATCCGGTTCTAGTTGTCATAAGGTCAAGGTACAACTCCGGGTCGTCCTTTTACCGAGGGACACGGCTACTCGAATAGATAAACTTCCCTGCAGGGGTGCACCACATAACCCAACACGCTTGATCCCATTTGGCCGGACACACTTTTCTGGGTCATGCCCGGCCGCGGAAGATCAACACGTCGCAGCCCTACCTAAGCACAACAGAGAGGTCAGCACGTCGGTCTAAATCCTATGGCGCAGGGGTCTGGGCCCATCGCCCATTGCACACCTGCATGTTGCGAGGGCGACCGGAAGCAGAACTAGCCCCCTTAATACAAGAGCAGGCTTACGTTCCAATCCGGCGCGCGCCGCTCAGTCGCTGACGTCACGAAGTGCTTCGGCTGATACCACGACGCCGAGTGCCCATTTCTTTCCCGCGTAGTTGGTTAGTGTGTATAGACCAAATGGCCAGACTCAGATCAAACACCCAGATCTCGTTAAGCGTGTTAAGTATCCGCGAACGCCGACCAGGGCCAGGCCACCTCTCTCCTAGGTGGTCTCAACCTGCCTTGTCGCTCCGCCACAAAGTAACAGTCGGGGGCCGTCGGGAACCTAGGCCCACCACTACCTGGGTGGAACCACCTGCCCCTTCAACCCCCATCTCCGAACATTATCACAGGTAATGTAACAGTGTAAAGTATATAGTATGCCCGTGATCACCTCCCGAAGTGATCACGGCCCAGTAGTATAGCATGGCAGACGGACAAGAGTGTAGGGCCACTGATGGAACACTAGCATCCTATACTAAGCAGTAGGATAGCAGGTAAAGGTAACAACAGTAGTAGCAAGGACAGGCTATGCAGCAGTATAGGATTAACTGAAAGCAGTAACATGCTACACTACTCTAATGCAAGCAGTATAGAGAAGAATAGGCGCTACCTAGTGATCAAGGGGGGGGGCTTGCCTGGTTGCTCTGGCAAAAGAGAGGGGTCGTCGTCGATGTAGCCGATCACAGGGGTATCGGCAACGGTCTCAGAGCCTACCGGAAAGAAGTAACGGAGGGGAACACAATAAATAATAGAGCAATCAAATGTAACACAAAGCAAGATGCGGTAATACGTTGTGCTAGGGGTGACGTAACGCAGGGATATGTGATACCAGCGAAGGGGGGAAACATCCGGGAAAGTAATCCCGGTGTTTCGCGTTTTCGGACAGATGAACCGGAGAGGGAAAGTTGCATATTTGCTATGCTAGGGATGCGTGGTGGGCGAACGGGCTGCGTATCCGGATTCGTCTCGTCGTTGTGAGCAACTTTCATGTACAAAGTTTTTTCATCGGAGTTATGGTTAATTTTCTATGATTTTCCAATGTTTTAAGTATTTTCTGAAATTTCTGGATTTATTATATTTAGTTTAATCCGAATTGACCAAGTCAATTTGACTAGTCAAAAGGGCATGTGTGGCCCACATGTCATAGACTATTTTTCTAAACAAATAAATAAACCTAACTTATCTAAATGAGGACCCACATGTCATCTACTACTAAAGTAACTTAGCACTAATAAAACTAGCTAAGGGCAAAAATAATCCTAAAACTAATCCATCTAATTAAATTAGACCTAAACTTATTTTGGGGCAGCCCCACACACATGGCACATCGGCCACACAAACACGCACACACACAGTGCACGTAGCTAGGAGTTACTTCTGTTCCCTTTTAACAAAACAAAGCATTTTACGATTTTGATAGGATTTAATCCAGGCATCGGAAGGATTTGGTCCAGTGGAATAAAATGGAGTTTGTCAAGTGTTCTACCTGCCCATATTTTTCTTAGATCTGTTAACAATTATTTAGTCGCTGTTTAGGAGCTGAACAAAGGGCTAATCAGTGCAATATCCATAAAGCTAACCATAGCTAGAGTATTCATCAGTATTTGTACAAGGGGTAGCAGGTAGAAGCATGCAAGCAGCAGCAGAGCAGCAGCTTGAGCAGCATCAGTTCACCGCGCTAGTAGCAGCAGGGGCGAGCGACGTCGGCGTAGCGGCAAGCAGCAGCACCAGTAGCGGAGCAACGCTAGTAGCGGCAGCAGGCGACCTCGAGGCCAGACATGGGCGACGCGACGAGCAGCAGCAGAAGCAGAGTAGCAGCAGCAACTAGCATCAGTGGAGCGGCAAGCAGCGGTCAAGCAACACGAGCAACAGCGCACGGGCGCGCATGTACGGGGTAGACGCGGGGCGTGGGTGAGGCGCACAAGCGCGCAGCCAGGGGCGCCGCTGGACGCGGGGCTAGGCGCGGGCAGGCGCGCGCGGGAGCAGGTCCACGGCCGCGGCCAAGATGATCTCGGGGACGATGGCTACGGCGCGGATCGAGCAGGGGAAACGGGCGATCAGGAGAGGAACTCACGGTGAAGCTCGCGGACATGGTTGGAAGGCGCAGGGGTGGCCGGACGCGTCGTGCTCGTCGACGAGATGCGGCAGCCATGGCGGAGAAGACCGCGCGATGGCGAGGCAGCAGGTCGGCCGAGCTCCAACCGAAAGGCGAGGGCGATGGAGACGACGATGGCGGAGCTCCTCGATGTCTTGGCGCGACGAATGGAGACCAGTGGCCGCGGGATCGACGGCGATGACGACGACTGCGAATTCGGCCTCGTCCAGGTCGTCGGATATGAGCGAGGGAGAGGGGATTTGGGGACTAGGGTTACCAGGAAGAGAGAGGGGAGCTCGGGTCGTCAAGTAGGCGCCGGGGTAAGCCGCAGGATGTCCAATACGCATCCACAGCCGCGGCCATGGTGGTCGGATGCGTGCCACGACCTTCTGTTGTGAACAGGGAGGAGGATGGCTCTTGGTGGGCTGGGCCTTGTGTGCTGAGGCCACTTATGGCCCAGTGGCACAATAGGCTTTATTCATTTTTTATTTGTTTATTGTTTTACATTGCCGCTACTGTTTTCTATTTGTTCTAGCTACCGAATGAGCTTTGTTACTTGTAATACTTTACGCTTAAATCAAGCACAACACTATTAGATGGCACCAAAAGTTTGGGGCCAAAAGGAGTTGTCTGGCCATTTTTAGAAATTGGAAAGGCCAATTTTAAATGCTACTAGACCACTAAATAAATTTCCAGGGGCACCTGGGAATCCAAAAGAGGTTGGTTCCAACATGACAAATAACCAATGATTATTTGCCACACTTTGAACAATTTAGATTTTGTGTTTGAAAACTTTTATTTTTTACTTTAATTTAAATTTGAAATTTGGACAGGATTCGAACCAACGCGAGTTTAACAACAGTAATCATGATGACGTAGCACCATTAGCAGGGAATTACTGTGGCTTAATTATCCGGGCGTCACAATTCTCCTCCACTACAAGAAATCTCGTCCCGAGATTTAAGAGGGAAGTAAAGGGGGAAGGTTTTGGTTGTTCTTCTCGAAGAGGTTGATCCATTACACTGATGTCTTCATCCTGCTGTTTCAGGTCATCATGATGAAGTCGGCATCCTTTCCTCGGGAACTCCATCGTATTTACGAAAGAATAAAGGGTGGGCATTCTGGGAGAAAAGACCTTTGCAAGGTCGACTATCTGGTCGATAACATCGGGGAAGGTGGCGGAAAGTAACTCTCGAATTGAAACTTAAGAAGATGTCGAGAGCAAAGTAAGAAGGTGCAAAATAGAAGTTTCAAGCGCATAGGCAATCGTTCGTTGCCTGATTACGAAATGTGAAAGGGGTTCAGAGCAATGGGAAAGTATTGCGTCTGATACCAGAATAGATCACTAGGAAGGTGGCCCGTGAATTACATACGAAGTCAAGCAGGTGGAATAACTTTGGGAACAGGGGTGTACAGAAGAGTCAGGTTTCGATCCTGTGGAACTGTGGGTTATGGGCCCACCATGTGGTTAAAAGTAGGAAGGCCGGTGATATCTTGCACGATCGTGTAAGCAAGGCATGTCAGAGGATAGTCTGTCGTCATGTCGGCAACAACATAGGTACCAAGGGCGAGGGACGAAGAGAACCATTTTCCTGCTCGTTGAACGAGGCGGACCAGTAGGCAAAGTTCTCGTCCATCGGTGGTTACCGGAATGTCATCAACAAAAGTAACAGAGTCTTTCTGACAGAGTGGTACAATGACGTGTTTACATAAGCAGGGATATTAATACTGCTTAGACCAAAATGATCACCAGAAAGGTTAAACCAAATAATGGAAAGGAAAATGTGATTATCAGATATTTCAGGGGTATATCCTCCCCAATGATAAGCAGAGCATGATATCCATGACAGGATATAATGTAGAAACCCTTTAGGTAAGGGGAGAAAAATTTCATGATATTATCCATACAACGGTGTTTGGATAGTTGAGCAAGAAACAATTAGCATTGGGCTTCAAATGTTCTTGTTGAAGAACGGAGTACCATAGACGTGCTTCGAGATAGCGTTGACATGGTCAACAGGTGAAAATCAGACTTTGGAAACAAAAAGGATCCATCAGGAATAACTTGTAGAATAAGTCTTACCATTTCTCATGGAAGAATAGGTAACCTTGCTAAAAAGGAAAACTATAACATTAGGTCCTCCGGCCAGGTGTGCTAGGCATGACACCTTATCGGGTTAAAGACCAATGTTATAACTCTTGCGAATATGTTCCAGCCATCATATCTGACCGAATTTCAGATCTGATTGGTGTCAGGATACCTTGGACTCGGGATGCCTGAGAAGAAAAGGTGCAACACAATTGACGAGATGACAATGTAAGATTCTCGGGAAATGAACTATGGAAGCGAGTTCCGAACAAGGGTTCATCATTAAGCCAAGGAGAGGATGAGGAGGTGGTTGATGGACTCAGCGACCATTTATCGAGAATTCCAAAAGGATAGATTTCCACAATCATGTGAACAAGGCGATAACATTTTTCAGATCAAACGACACAATGATGTATGCTCAAGGGAAACATACACAATTTAAACATTGGTTGAAAGGTGCACCCAAAATATGGGCTTAGGTAGCATGATCAGTATTAGAATGGTGATCATGATAAGTATCACTTGTATCAAGAATTCTCCAGAGGTGGTGAAATTCTCATAACAATCCTGACATAAAAGATGGTAATACCCCAAGGTAAAGAAGAACAAAGGCTGGATAGCAAGGATCTCAAGGTATAACACAAAACACGAGCAAGTTTGTGTTGGAGGGAAGACAATAAAGTGGTCGATGATATCACAAATCATCGAGGCAAGGATGGTATTTCTCATCAAGAACTCGATATAAATCTTGGAAGAGCTCAGGATGTTGATGATGACCATGACAAATTATGTCGAGAGGTTTCATGGAGATGTAATCGGTCGGCAATGACATCAAGTCAAAGTAATGATGAAGCAAAATGATCTTGGGACCATGAGTAGGACACAAACTCGAAATCAAGCTTGCTGTTCGAGGGGAAACGATAAGACAAGGAAGATCGACGTAAGCTTAGCTCATCGCCGAAAGTGGTGATCCGGAAATAAGGACCAGGTAGCACAGTTAAAATCAGCATGATACTGATATAGCCGATCAGACTAGAAACGACGTGATCGAGTACAAACTCGTAAGTAAAGAAGATTACTAACAATTGTTTAATCACGATGCGGACTCGATTTAGTTACCGATGTCCTTGAGTGTTTAATAACTCAGGGCCCGTGAAAAATTGGAATCAGTGAGAATGTAGCACTTGATGGAGAACTCATACGAAGTTATGCAGTTCCATGATAATCTCGAGATACCGGGGGGTAATACTCGACGACAAATCAAAGTAGAGGTTGGATTAGGGTAATGCTCTGCAGAAGACAAGTGCTTAAACTTGCACGAGAAATGGTATTTAAAGAAGAACACGGTCGGAATCCACGATCATAAGGGATCGAACCACGAATACAAGATGAACTTATAACAAGGAGGTAATTATTTTTACGAGCAGCTTCCATGATAAGTTATACACCGTGTCCCTGGGCATGAACGCAAGGTTCAAGGTCGACTCCCACTTCTCCAATGTATAACCTTCCATTCACTTTTCGCTTGATAAAGGCATTAGTGTTGAAAGTTTTACCTGGTGAAATACCAGATGAGTATGACTCGTGAAAACTTCCGAGTTCACACATATAAAGGAAGGCATAGGTTCAACCCGTTAGGGTATCGTGGAAGCATATACCACCAGCTTCAATAGTAAATACCACCAGCTCGAAAATAGAGCATGGTTGGCCAAGCAGATGATACAATTTACCAAGGGCATTGTGTATCAAGTAAAGAACTCACGAGAATTTTGGTTGTGAAGGACATTGTCGAATAATAACCCAGCAACGGGTATGGCGGTCCACAACGGGGCTGATGTGAGTATCGGTACTCAATCAGAGGAAGAATCAATGCAAAGACATTGAATTATAGAAACAACTGAGTAACTTAGAGCTCAATTGCAAAGGAATTATGATTTTCCAAGCGAAGGATCAGAAGCAGAAGCTCTGGTCAAGGATGGATAAGTTCAAAATACTTAGGGGCACAATCGACGACAATTTGATTGGCGAGAACCAGCTCATGTTTAAAATGACGTCTGAGCCGGAAGGATGAATTCTATGATCTGATTGAGGATTGCGAGCATTCGTAACTTATTGAATCAACGGACTCAAAATGATAATGACAAGGGATGCCAATAAGGTAACTAGACTTCTGGGATTAACCATAATGCAAGCCAGCAAGGATTTCAAGAGCAATAGGCTGCTCAGGATTTTCGGAAGTTCAAATAGTATTTCGAAGACTTCTGTGAATTACTTGAATCAACTGGGATGAGTGGACACTCGATAAGTGTGGGAAATTATTCGTAGGGGTATTCATGTGGCAAGAAACTGCAAGGCAGTGGGCACAAAGTATCCTCGGGGTATCTTGTAATAACAAGATCGACTGGGAATAAAAGTAAGAACAACGGGTGTAAGTATTTATCCATAGGGATATTTTGGTGGTAGTGAATTACAAAGCAACGGGCACAGAGTCTTGAGATAAGATCAGATAGTATCTTCGAAATCTTCTGGTGTAACAAGCGATCATCTGGACCGAAGGGGCTCTCTGGGAGAAAGTAGTTACGAGAACCTAGTGTTAGATTTAGTAAAATTATTTAACTTGAATAGAAGAGCGATCAGAGTCCCAGAGTATAGGTCGAGGAATAAAAGATCCTACTACCACCCAATGGCGACGTGGGCCCATGGGCCACACAGCCATGTTAGTAAAACAGTTTTCATCGACTAGACTCAACTTCGGCCAAGGAGTTTGGAAGGGGGATTCCTATAGGCAGTCGGCTCTGATACCAACTTGTGACGCCCCCGATTCAATCGTACAGTAATCATGCACGCAAATGTGTACGATCAAGATCAGGGACTCACGGGAAGATATCACAACACAACTCTACAAATAAAATAAGCCATACAAGCATCATAATACAAGCCAGGGGCCTCGAGGGCCCGAATACAAGTGCTCGATCATAGACGAGTCAGCAGAAGCAACAATATCTGAGTACAGACATAAGTTAAACAAGTTGCCTTAAGAAGGCTAGCACAAACTGGGATACAGATTGAAAGAGGCGCAGGCCTCCTGCTTGGGATCCTCCTAACTACTCCTGGTCGTCATCAGCGGGCTGCACGTAGTAGTAGGCACCTCCGGTGTAGTAGGAGCCGTCGTCGAAGGTGGCGTCTGGCTCCTGGACTCCAGGAACTGGTCGCAGCAATCGGGTAGAGAAATAGAGAAAAAAAGGGGAACAAGGCAACCGTGAGTACTCATCCAAAGTACTCGCAAGCAAGGAGCTACACTACATATGCATGGGTATATGTGTAAAGGGCCATATCAGTGGACTGAACTGCAGAATGCCAGAATAAGAGGGGGATAACTAATCCTGTCGAAGACTACGCTTTTGGCAGCCTCCATCTTGCAACATATAGAAGAGAGTAGACTGAAGTCCTCTAAGTAGCATCGCATAACATAATCCTACACGGCAATCCCCTCCTCGTCGCCTTGTTAGAGAGCGATCACCGGGTTGTATCTGGCACTTGAAAGGGTGTATTTTATTAAGTATCCGGTTCTAGTTGTCATAAGGTTAAGGTACAACTCCGGGTCGTCCTTTTACCGAGGGACACGGCTATTCGAATAGATAAACTTCCCTGCAGGGGTGCACCACATAACCCAACACGCTTGATCCCATTTGGCCGAACACACTTTTCTGGGTCATGCCTGGCCGCGGAAGATCAACACGTCGCAGCCCTACCTAAGCACAACAGAGAGGTCAGCACGCCGGTCTAAATCCTATGGCGCAGGGGTCTGGGCCCATCGCCCATTGCACACCTGCACGTTGCGAGGGCGGCCGGAAGCAGAACTAGCCCCCTTAATACAAGAGCAGGCTTACGTTCCAATCCGGCGTGCGCCGCTTAGTCGCTGACGTCACGAAGTGCTTCGGCTGATACCACGACGCCGAGTGCCCATATCTTTCCCGCGTAGTTGGTTAGTGCGTATAGACCAAATGGCCAGACTCAGATCAAATACCCAGATCTCGTTAAGCGTGTTAAGTATCCGCGAACGCCGACCAGGGCCAGGCCACCTCTCTCCTAGGTGGTCTCAACCTGCCCTGTCGCTCCGCCACAAAGAAACAGTCGGGGGCCGTCGGGAACCCAGGCCCACCACTACCTGGCTGGAACCACCTGCCCCTTTAACCCCCATCTCCGCACATTATCACAGGTAATGTAACAGTGTAAAGTATATAGTATGCCCGTGATCACCTCCCGAAGTGATCACGGCCCAGTAGTATAGCATGGCAGACGGACAAGAGTGTAGGGCCACTGATGGAACACTAGCATCCTATACTAAGCAGTAGGATAGCAGGTAAAGGTAACAACAATAGTAGCAAGGACAGGCTATGCAGCAGTATAGGATTAACTGAAAGCAGTAACCTGCTACACTACTCTAATGCAAGCAGTATAGAGAAGAATAGGCGATACCTGGTGATCAAGGGGGGGGGGGCTTGCCTGGTTGCTCTGGCAAAAGAGAGGGGTCGTCGTCGATGTAGCCGATCACAGGGGTATCGGCAACGGTCTCAGAGCCTACCGGAAAGAAGTAACGGAGGGGAACACAATAAATAATAGAGCAATCAAATGTAACACAAAGCAAGCGCGGTAATACGTTGTGCTAGGGGTGACGTAACGCAGGGATATGTGATACCAGCGAAGGGGGGAAACATCCGGGAAAGTAATCCCGGTGTTTCGCGTTTTTGGACAGATGAACCGGAGAGGGAAAGTTGCATATTTGCTATGCTAGGGATGCGTGGCGGGCGAACGGGCTGCGTATCCGGATTCGTCTCGTCGTTCTGAGCAACTTTCATGTACAAAGTTTTTTCATCGGAGTTATGGTTATTTTTCTATGATTTTCCAATGTTTTAAGTATTTTCTGAAATTTCTGGATTTATTATATTTAGTTTAATCCGAATTGACCAAGTCAATTTGACTAGTCAAAAGGGCATGTGTGGCCCACATGTCATAGACTAATTTTCTAAACAAATAAATAACCCTAACTTATCTAAATGAGGACCCACATGTCATCTACTACTAAAGTAATTTAGCACTAGTAAAACTAGCTAAGGGGCAAAAATAATCCTAAAACTAATCCATCTAATTAAATTAGACCTAAACTAATTTTGGGGCAGCCCCACACACATGGCACATCGGCCACACACACACTCACACACACAGTGCACGTAGCTAGGAGTTACTTCTGTTCCCTTTTAACAAAACAAAGCATTTTACGATTTTGATAGGATTTAATCCAGGCATCGGAAGGATTTGGTCCAGTGGAATAAAATGGAGTTTGTCAAGTGTTCTACCTGCCCATATTTTTCTTAGATCTGTTAACAATTATTTAGTCGCTGTTTAGGAGCTGAACAAAGGGCTAATCAGTGCAATATCCATAAAGCTAACCATAGCTAGAGTATTCATCAGTATTTGTACAAGGGGTAGCAGGTAGAAGCATGCAAGCAGCAGCAGAGCAGCAGCTTGAGCAGCATCAGTTCACCGCGCTAGTAGCAGCAGGGGCGAGCGACGTCGGCGTAGCGGCAAGCAGCAGCACCAGTAGCGGAGCAACGCTAGTAGCGGCAGCAGGCGACCTCGAGGCCAGACATGGGCGACGCGACAAGCAGTAGCAGAAGCAGAGTAGCAGCAGCAACTAGCATCAGTGGAGCGGCAAGCAGCGGTCAAGCAACACGAGCAACAGCGCACGGGCGCGCATGTACGGGGTAGACGCGGGGCGTGGGTGAGGCGCACAAGCGCGCAGCTAGGGGCGCCGCTGGACGCGGGGCTGGGCGCGGGCAGGCGCGCGCGGGAGCAGGTCCACGGCCGCGGCCAAGATGATCTCGGGGACGACGGCTACGGCGCGGATCGAGCAGGGGAAACGGGGGATCAGGAGAGGAACTCACGGTGAAGCTCGTGGACATGGTTGGAAGGCGCAGGGGTGGCCGGACGCGTCGTGCTCGTCGACGAGATGCGGCAGCCATGGCGGAGAAGACCGCGCGATGGCGAGGCAGCAGGTCGGCCGAGCTCCAACCGAAAGGCGAGGGCGATGGAGACGACGATGGCGGAGCTCCTCGATGTCTTGGCGCGACGAATGGAGACCGGTGGCCGCGGGATCGACGGCGATGATGACGACTGCGAATTCGGCCTCGTCCAGGTCGTCGGATATGAGCGAGGGAGAGGGGATTTGGGGACTAGGGTTACCAGGCAGAGAGAGGGGAGCTCGGGTCGTCAAGTAGGCGCCGGGTAAGCCGCAGGATGTCCAACACGCATCCACCGCCGCGGCCATGATGGTCGGATGCGTGCCACGACCTCCTGTTGTGAACAGGGAGGAGGATGGCTCTTGGTGGGCTGGGCCTTGTGTGCTGAGGCCACTTATGGCCCAGTGGCACAATAGGCTTTATTCATTTTTTATTTGTTTATTGTTTTACATTGCCGCTACTGTTTTCTATTTATTCTAGCTACCGAATGAGCTTTGTTACTTGTAAAACTTTACGCTTAAATCAAGCACAACACTATTAGATGGCACCAAAAGTTTGGGGCCAAAAGGAGTTGTCTGGCCATTTTTAGAAATTGGAAAGGCCAATTTTAAATGCTACTAGACCACTAAATAAATTTCCAGGGGCACCTGGGAATCCAAAAGAGGTTGGTTCCAACATGACAAATAACCAATGATTATTTGCCACACTTTGAACAATTTAGATTTTGTGTTTGAAAACTTTTATTTTTTACTTTAATTTAAATTTGAAATTTGGACCGGATTCGAACCAACGCGAGTTTAACAACAGTAATCATGATGACGTAGCACCATTAGCAGGGAATTACTGTGGCTTAATTATCCGGGCGTCACATGTATCCACGAGATCCCATCTTGGGGCCTGTTCCGGAGCTCCGCCGGAAGGGGAATCCACCACGGAGGGCTTCTACATCATCACCATAACCCGTCTGATGAAGTGTGAGTAGTTTACCTTAGACCTTCGGGTCCATAGTTAGTAGCTAGATGGCTTCTTCTCTCTTTTTGGATCTCAATACAATGTTCTCCCCCTCTCTCGTGGAGATCTATTCGATGTATCTTTTTTTTGCGGTGTGTTTGTTGAGATCGATGAATTGTGGGTTTATGATCAAGATTATCTATGAACAATATTTGAATCTTCTCTGAATTCTTTTATGTATGATTGGTTATCTTTGCAAGTCTCTTCAAATTATCAGTTTGGTTCTGCCTACTAGATTGGTTTTTCTTGCAATGGGAGAAGTGCTTAGCTTTTGGTTCAATCTTGCG